>JADMNL010000027.1:70197500-71447500 GCA_016271365.2 Neoceratodus forsteri | reverse complement strand
ATTCTTTACAGGACTTGGTATATAAGTGCTGTACTTATACTTACTGGAATCTTAACTGAAGTGCTGTACTTATTCTTTACAGGACTCAGTACCTGTAGTTCTGCCCTAACACTTTGCAGGACTCGGTACCTATAGTGCTGCACTTATACTTTACAGGACTCAGTACCTGAAGTGCTGCACTTATACTTTACAGGACACGGTAGCTCTAGTGCTGTACCTATGTACTTATTCTTTACAGGACTCGGTACCTGTAGTGCTGCACTTAAACTTTACAGGACTCAGTACCTGAAGTGCTGTACTTGTACTTTGCAGGAGTCGGTACCTGTAGTGCTGTACTTTTGTACTTATACCTTTCAGGACTCGGTACCTGTAGTGCTTTATTTGTTATTTACAGCACTCAGTACCTGTAGTGCTGCACTTAATCTTTACAGGAGTCGGTACGTGTAGTGATGCAGTTACACTTTACAGGACTCGGTACATGTAGTGATGTTCTTACGTACTTTTACTTTACAGGACTCGGTACCTATAGTGCTGTACTTATACTATACAGGACTTTGCAGCTGTAGTGCTGTACTTATTCTTTACAGGACTTGTTACCTGTAGTGCTGCCCTTATACTTTACAGGACTCTGTACCTATAGTGCTGCACTTATACTTTACAGGAGTCGGTACCTGTAGTGCTGTATTATAGTTTTCACTACTCGGTACCTGTAGTGATGTAATTGTACTCTTACAGGACCTGTACCTGTAGTGCTGCTCTTAAACTTTACAGGTACCTGTAGTGCTGCACTTAAACTTTACAGGACTCAGTACCTGTAGTGCTGTGCTTATACTTTTCAGGATCTCGGCACCTGTATGCTGTAATTTATGTAGTTATACTTTACAGGACTCTGCACCTGTAGTGTTGTACTTATGTACTTATTCTTTACACTATTCGCTACCTGTAGTGCTGTACTTCATAGTTTACACTACCTCGCATCTGTAGTGCTGTACTTATACTTTACAGGACTCGATAGCTCTTGTGCTGTACTTATACTTTAACGGACTCAGTACCTGTAGTGCTGTAGCTATGTACTTATACTTTACAGGACTCAGTGCCTGTAGTGCTGTACTTATGTACTTATTCTTTACAGGACTCGGTACCTGTAGTGCTGCACTTAAACTTTACAAGACCTGCACGTGTAGTGTTGTACTTATACTTTGCAGTACTCTGTATCTGTAGTGCTGTACTTATGTACTTATACATTACAGGACTTAGTACCTGTAGTGCTGTACTTATACTTTTACCAGACTCCGTTGTTGTTGTGCTGTACTAAAGTACTTAAACTTTACAGAACTCGGTTCCTGTAGTGCTTACTTATGTACTTATACTTTACAGGACTTGGTACCTTGAAATGCTGTACTTATACTTTAAAGGACTAAGTACCTGTATTGCTGCACTTATATCTTTACAGGACTCGGTTCCTAGAGATGTAATTCTTTAGAGGACTCAATACATAAAGCGCCTGTACTTATCGCTTCAATACTCAGTACCTGTAAGTGCTACACTTACATTTTACAGGTTTTGGTACCTGTAGTACTGCAGTTACATTTTTCAGGACTCGGTACCTGTAGTGCTGTACTTATACTTTGTAGGACTTGGTACCTGTGAGTGCTGCACTTATGTACTTTACTTTACAGGACTCTCAACCTGGAGTGCTGTACTTATACTTTACAGGACTCGGTACATGTAGTGCTGCACTTATACTTTACAGGACTCGGTACCTGTAGTGCTGCACTTACACATTACAGGTCTCGGTACCTGTAGTACTGCACTTATACTTTACTGGACTCGGTTCTTGTAGTGCAGCACTTTTACTTTACAGGACTCGGTACCTGTAGTGCTGTACTTATACATTGCTGGACTCGGTAACTTTAGTGCTGTACTTATGTACTTATAGTTTACAGGACTCGGTACTTGTAGTGCTGTACTTATGTATTTATATTTTACAGGACTCGGTACTTATGTATTTATACTTTACAGGACTCTGTACTTTTAGTGCTGTACTTATACTTTACAGGACTCGATACCCGAAGTGGTGTACTTACACTTTATGGGACTCGGTACCTATAGTGCTGCATTTATACTTTACAGGAGTTAGAACCTGCAGTGCTGCACTTATATTTTACAGGAGTCGGTACCTGCAGTGCTGTATTTATGCTTTACAGAACTCGGTACCTGTAATGCTGCACTTATGCTTTACAGGAGTTGGTACCTGTAGTGCTGTACTTAACCTTTACAGGACTCGGTACCTATAGCGATGCACTTATAATTTACAATACTCGGTACCTGTAGTAATGCACTTATACTTTGCAGGACTCAGTAGCTTTAGTTCTGTACTTATACTTTGCTGGACTCAGTACCTGTAGTGCTGTACTTATACTTTGCAAGACTCAGTACCTGTAGTGTTTACTTATGTACTTATACTCTACAGGACTCGGTACCTGTAGTGCTGTACTTATGCACTTATTCTTTACAGGACTCGGTACCTGTAGTGGTGTACTTATGTACTTATACTTTACATGACTCAGTAACTGTAGTGCTGTACTTATGTACTTATACTTTACAGGACTCTGTACCTGTAGTGTTCTACTTATGTACTTATACTCTAGAGGACTCGGTACCTGTAGTGCTGTAATTATGTACTTATTCTTTGCAGGACTCGGTACCTGTAGTACTGCACTTCAACTTTACAGGACTCAGCACCTGTAGTGCTGTCCTTATACTTTGCAATATTCGGTACCTGTAGTGCTGTACTTATGTATTTATACTTTACAGAACTCTGTTCCCATAGTGCTGTACTTATTCTTCACACTACTCATTACCTGTAGTGCTGTACTTATAGTTTATACTACTCGGTACCTGTAGTGCTGTACTTATGTACTTATACTCTACAGGACTCGGTACCTGTAGTGCTGTACTTATACTTTACAGGACTCGATAGCTCTAGTGCTGTATTTATACTTTAACGGACTCAGTACCTGTAGTGCTGTACCTATGTACTTATACTTTGCAGGACTCGGAGCCTGTAGTGCTGTACTTATGTACTTATTCTTTACAGGACTCGGTACTTGTAGTGCTGCACTTATAGTTTATACTACTCGGTACCTGTAGTGCTGTACTTATGTACTTATACTCTACAGGACTCGGTACCTGTAGTGCTGTACTTATACTTTACAGGACTCGATAGCTCTAGTGCTGTATTTATACTTTAACGGACTCAGTACCTGTAGTGCTGCACTTACACATTACAGGTCTCGGTACCTGTAGTACTGCACTTACACTTTACTGTACTCGGTTCTTGAAGTGGCACTTATACTTTACAGGACCTGGTACCTGTTGTGCTGTACTTATACATTGCTGGACCCAGTATCTTTAGTGCTGTACTTATGTACTATAGTTTACAGGACCGGTACTTGTAGTGCTGTACTTATGTATTATATTTTACAGGACTCGGTACTTATGTATTTATACTTTACAGGACTCTGTACTTTTAGTGCTGTACTTATGTACTCTATACTTACAGGACTCGATACCAAGTGGTGTACTTACACTTTACGGGATTCCGTACCTGTAGTGCTGCATTATACTTTACAGGAGTCAGAACCTGCAGTGCTGCACTTATATTTTACAGGACTCGGTACTCTGCAGTGCTGTACTTAACCTTACAGGACCTCGGCACTCTATAGCGATCCACTTATACTTTTACAATACCGTACCTGTAGTAATGCACTTATACTTTACAGGACTCGGTAGCTCTAGTGCTGTACTTATACTTTACAGGACTCAGTACCTGTAGTGCTGTACTTATGCTTTGCAAGACTCAATACCTGAAGTGTTGTACTTCTGTACTTATTCGTTACAGAACACGGTACCTATAGTGCTTCACTTGTACTTTGCAGAATTTGGTACCTGTAGTGCTGAACTTATACTTTACCGGAGTCATTACCTGTGGTGCTGTACTTATAGATTACACTACTCGGTACCTGTAGTGCTGTACCTATGTACTTATTCTTTACCAGACTAGGTACCTGTTGTGCTGTACTTATGTACTTATTCTTTACAGGACTCGGTAACTGTAGTGCTGCACTGAAACTTTACAGGACTCGGTACCTGTAGTGCTGTACTTATCCTTTACAGGACTCGGAACCTGTAGTGATGCACTTATATTTTACAATACTCGGTACCTGTAGTAATGCACTTATACTTTACAGGACTCAGTAGCTTTAGTGCTGTACTTATACTTTACTGGACTCAGTACCTGTAGTGCTGTACTTATACTTTGCAAGACTCAGTACCTGTAGTGTTCTACTTATGTACTTATACTCTACAGGACTCGGTACCTGTAGTGCTATACTTATGCACTTATTCTTTTCAGGACTCGGTACCTGTAGTGGTGTACTTATGTACTTATACTTTACAGGACTTGGTACCTGTAGTGCTGGACTTATACTTTGCAGGACTCGGTACCTGTAGTGCTGCACTTATTCTTTACTGGACTCGGTACCTGTAGTGCTGCACTTATACTTTGCAGGAGTCGGTACATGTAGTGCTGTACTTTTGTACTTTTACCTTTCAGGACTCGATACCTGTAGTGCTTTACTTATGTACTTATACTTTACAGGAATTGGTACCTGAAGTGCTTTACTTATTCTTTACAACACTCAGTGCCTGTAGTGCTGCACTTATACTTTACAGGACTGGTACCTATAGTGCTGCACTTAATCTTTACAGGATCAGTACCTGTAGTGCTGTAGATACACTTTACAGGACATGGTACCTGCAGTGCTGTCTTATAGTTTACAGGACTCGGTTCCTGTAGTGATGTAATTCTTTACTGGACTCAATACATATAGCACTGTACTTATACGTTACAGGACTCGGTACCTGTAGTGCTACACTTACACTTTACAGGTCTCGGTACCTGTAGTACTGCACTTACACTTTACAGGACTTGGTACCTGTAGTGCTGCACTTATACTTTACAGGACTCAGTACCAGTAGTGCAGTACTTATGTACTTATACTTTGCAGGACTCGGTACCTGTTGTGCTGTACTTGCAGTTATACTTTACAGGACTCGGTACCTTTAGTGGTGTACTTATGTACTTATACTTTACATGACTCAGTACCTGTAGTGCTGTAGTTATGTACTTATACTTTACAGGACTCGGTAACTGTGGTGCCGTATTTATGCTTTACAGAACTCGGTACCTGTAATGCTGCACTTATGCTTTATAGGAGTCGGTACCTGTAGTGCTGTACTTATCCTTTACAGGACTCGGTACCTATAGTGATGCACTTATACTTTACAACATTCGGTACCTGTATTAATGCACTTATACTTTACAGGACTTGGTAGCTCTAGTGCTGTAGTTATACTTTACAGGACTCAGTACCTGTAGTGCTGTACTTATACTTTGCAAGACTCAGTACCTGAAGTGTTGTACTTCTCTACTTATTCGTTACAGAACACGGTACCTATAGTGCTGCACTTATACTTTACAGAATTTGGTACCTGTAGTGCTGAACTTATACTTTACCAGAGTCGTTACCTGTGGTGCTGTTCTTATAGTTTACACTACTCGGTACCTGTAGTGCTGTACCTATGTACTTATTCTTTACAGGACTTGGTACGTGTAGTGCTGTACTTACGTACTTATTCTTTACAGGACTCGGTAACTGTAGTGCTGCACTTAAACTTTACAGGACTCGGTACATGTAGTGCTGTACTTTTTCTTTACGGACTCGGTACCTATATTAATGCACTTATACTTTACAGGAGTCGGTTCCTGTAGTGCTGTACTTATTCTTTACAGGACTTGGTATATATAGTGCTGTACTTATACTTTACTGGAATCTTAACTGAAGTGCTGTACTTATTCTTTACAGGACTCAGTACCTGTAGTTCTGCCCTAACACTTTGCAGGACTCGGTACCTATAGTGCTGCACTTATACTTTACAGGACTCAGTACCTGAAGTGCTGCACTTATACTTTACAGGACACGGTAGCTCTAGTGCTGTACCTATGTACTTATTCTTTACAGGACTCGGTACCTGTAGTGCTGCACTTAAACTTTACAGGACTCAGTACCTGAAGTGCTGTACTTGTACTTTGCAGGAGTCGGTACCTGTAGTGCTGTACTTTTGTACTTATACCTTTCAGGACTCGGTACCTGTAGTGCTTTATTTGTTCTTTACAGCACTCAGTACCTGTAGTGCTGCACTTAATCTTTACAGGAGTCGGTACGTGTAGTGATGCAGTTACACTTTACAGGACTCGGTACATGTAGTGATGTTCTTACGTACTTATACTTTACAGGACTCGGTACCTATAGTGCTGTACTTATACTATACAGGACTTTGCAGCTGTAGTGCTGTACTTATTCTTTACAGGACTTGTTATCTGTAGTGCTGCCCTTATACTTTACAGGACTCTGTACCTATAGTGCTGCACTTATACTTTACAGGAGTCGGTACCTGTAGTGCTGTACTTATAGTTTTCACTACTCGGTACCTGTAGTGATGTAATTGTACTTTACAGGACTCGGTACCTGTAGTGCTGCCCTTAAACTTTACAGGTACCTGTAGTGCTGCACTTTAAACTTTACAGGACTCAGTACCTGTAGTGCTGTGCTTATACTTTTCAGGATTCGGTACCTGTAGTGCTGTACTTATGTAGTTATACTTTACAGGACTCTGCACCTGTAGTGTTGTACTTATGTACTTATTCTTTACACTATTCGTTACCTGTAGTGCTGTACTTATAGTTTACACTACTTCGGTACCTGTAGTGCTGTACTTATACTTTACAGGACTCGATAGCTCTTGTGCTGTACTTATACTTTAACGGACTCAGTACCTGTAGTGCTGTAGCTATGTACTTATACTTTACAGGACTCAGTGCCTGTAGTGCTGTACTTATGTACTTATTCTTTACAGGACTCGGTACCTGTAGTGCTGCACTTAAACTTTACAAGACTCGGTACGTGTAGTGTTGTACTTATACTTTGCAGTACTCTGTATCTGTAGTGCTGTACTTATGTACTTATACATTACAGGACTTAGTACCTGTAGTGCTGTACTTATACTTTACCAGACTCCGTTGCTGTTGTGCTGTACTAAAGTACTTAAACTTTACAGAACTCGGTTCCTGTAGTGCTTTACTTATGTACTTATACTTTACAGGACTTGGTACCTGAAATGCTGTACTTATACTTTAAAGGACTAAGTACCTGTATTGCTGCACTTATACTTTACAGGACTCGGTTCCTATAGAGATGTAATTCTTTAGAGGACTCAATACATAAAGCGCTGTACTTATACGTTTCAATACTCAGTACCTGAAGTGCTACACTTACACTTTACAGGTTTTGGTACCTGTAGTACTGCAGTTACACTTTTCAGGACTCGGTACCTGTAGTGCTGTACTTATACTTTGTAGGACTTGGTACCTGTAGTGCTGCACTTATGTACTTTTACTTTACAGGACTCTCAACCTGGAGTGCTGTACTTATACTTTACAGGACTCGGGTACATGTAGTGCTGCACTTATACTTTACAGGACTCGGTACCTGTAGTGCTGCACTTACACATTACAGGTCTCGGTACCTGTAGTACTGCACTTATACTTTACTGGACTCGGTTCTTGTAGTGCAGCACTTTTACTTTACAGGACTCGGTACCTGTAGTGCTGTACTTATACATTGCTGACTCGTAACTTTAGTGCTGTACTTATGTACTTATAGTTTACAGGACTCGTACTTGTAGTGCTGTACTTATGTATTTATATTTTACAGGACTCGGTACTTATGTATTTATACTTTACAGGACTCTGTACTTTTAGTGCTGTACTTATACTTTACTGGACTCGAGCACCAAGTGGTGTACTTACGCTTTATGGGGCTTGGTACCTATGTGCTGCATTTATACTTACAGGAGTCAGAACCTGCAGTGCTGCACTTATATTTTACAAGACTAGGTACCTGCAGTGCTGTATTTATGCTTTACTGAACTCGGTACCTGTAATGCTGCACTTATGCTTTACAGGAGTTGGTACCTGTAGTGCTGTACTTAACCTTTACAGGACTCGGTACCTATGAGCTATGCACTTATACTTTACAATACTCGGTACCTGTAGTAATGCACCCTACTTTACAGGACTCGGTAGCTCTACTGCTGTACTTATACTACAGGACTCAGTACCTGTAGTGCAGTACTTATGCTTTGCAAGACCTCAATACCTGAAGTGTTGTACTTTGTACTTATTCGTTACAGAACATGGTACCTATAGTGCTTCACTTATACTTTACAGAATTTGGTACCTGTAGTGCTGAACTTATACTTTACTGGAATCATTACCTGTGGTGCTGTACTTATAGATTACACTACTCGGTACCTGTAATTGTACCCATGTACTTATTCTTTACAGGACTAGGAACCTGTTGTGCTGTACTAATGTACTTATTCTTTACAGGACTCGTAACTGTAGTGCTGCACTTAAACTTTACAGGACTCGTACCTGTAGTACTGTACTTATCCTTTACAGGACTTCTGAACCTGTAGTGATGTACTTATATTTTACAATACTGTACCTGTAGTAATGCACTTATACTTTACAGGACTCAGTAGCTTTAGTGCTGTACTTATACTTTACTGGACTCAGTACCTGTAGTGCTGTACTTATACTTTGCAAGACTCAGTACCTGTGAGTGTTCTACTTATGTACTTATACTCACAGGACTCGGTACCTGTAGTGCTGTACTTGCACTTATTCTTTACAGGACTCGGTACATGTAGTGTTCTGCTTATGTACTTATACTCTACAGGACTCTGAAGTACCTGTAGTGCTGTAATTATGTACTTATTCTTTACAGGACTTGGTACCTGTAGTGCTGCACTTAAACTTTACAGGACTCAGCACCTGTAGTGCTGTGCTCTTACTTTGCACAAATATTCGGTACCTGTAGTGCTGTACTTATCTATTTATACTTTTACAGAACTCTGTTCCTATAGTGCTGTACTTATGTACTTATTCTTCACACTATTCATTACCTGTAGTGCTGTACTTATAGTTTATACTACTCGGTACCTGTAGTGCTTATACTCTACAGGACTCGGTACCTGTAGTGCTGTACTTATACTTTACAGGACTCGATAGCTCTAGTGCTGTATTTATACTTTAACGGACTCAGTACCTGTAGTGCTGTACCTATGTACTTATACTTTACAGGACTCGGTGCCTGTAGTGCTGTACTTATGTACTTATTCTTTACAGGACTCGGTACTTGTAGTGCTGCACTTAACTTATAAGACTCGTGCGTGTAGTGCTGTACTTATACTTTGCAGGACTCGTATCTGTAGTGCTGTACTTATGTACTTATACTTTACAGGACTTGGTACCTCTTGTGCTGTACTTTGTATTTATACATTACAGGACTTAGTACCTGTAGTGCTGTACTTATACTTTTACGGACTCGTAGCTGTTTTGCTGTACTAAAGTACTTAAACTTTATAGAACTCGGTTCCTGTAGTGCTTTACTTATGTACTTATACTTTACAGGACTTGGTACCTGAAGTGCTGTACTTATACTTTACAAGACTAAGTACCTGTATTGCTGCACTTATACTTTACAGGACTCGGTTCCTGTAGTGATGTAATTCTTTAGAGGACTCAATACATAAAGCGCTGTACTTATACGTTTCAGTACTCAGTACCTGTAGTGCTACACTTACACTTTACAGGTTTTGGTACCTGTAGTACTGCAGTTACACTTTTCAGGACTCGGTACCTGTAGTGCTGTACTATGCTTTGCAGGACTTGGTACCTGTACTGCTGCATTATGTACTTTTACTTTTCAGGACTCTCAACCTGGAGTGCTGTATTTATACTTTACAGGACCTGCACATGTAGTGCTGCACTTATACTTTGCTAGACCTGTACCTGTAGTGCTGCATTTACTCATTACATGTCTCGGTACCTGTAGTACTGCACTTACACTTTTACTGACTCGTTCTTGTAGTGCAGCACTTATACTTTACAGGACTCGGTTCCTGTAGTGCTGTACTCATGTACTTATAGTTTACAGGACTCGGTTCTTGTAGTGCTGTACTTATGTATTTATATTTTACAGGACTCGGTACTTATGTATTTATACTTTACAGAACTCTGTACTTTTAGTGCTGTACTTATGTACTTATACTTTACAGGACTCGATGCCCGAAGTGGTGTACTTACACTTTACAGGACTCGGTACCTATAGCGATGCACGTATACTTTACAATACTGTACCTGTAGTAATGCACTTATACTTTACAGGACCTGTAGCTCTAGTGCTGTACTTATACTTTACAGGACTTGTGTACCTGTAGTGCTGTACTTATGCTTTGCAAGACTCAATACCTGAAGTGTTGTACTTCTTGCACTTATTCGTTACAGAACACGGTACCTATAGTGCTTCACTTATTCTTTACAGAATTTGGTACCTGAAGTGCTGAACTTATACTTTACCGGAGTCATTACCTGTGGTGCTGTACTTATAGATTACACTACTCGGTACCTGTAGTGCTGTACCTATGTACTTATTCTTTACAGGACTAGGTTTCTGTTGTGCTGTACTAATGTACTCATTCTTTACAGGACTCGGTAACTGTAGTGCTGCACTTAAACTTTACATGACTTGGTACCTGTAGTACTGAACTTATCCTTTACAGGACTCGGAACCTGTAGTGATGCACTTATATTTTACAATACTCGGTACCTGTAGTAATGCACTTATACTTTGCAGGACTCAGTAGCTTTAGTGCTGTACTTATACTTTACTGGACTCAGTACCTGTAGTGCTGTACTTATACTTTGCAAGACTCAGTACCTGTAGTGTTCTACTTATGTACTTATACTCTACAGGACTCGGTACCTGTAGTGCTGTACTTATGCACTTATTCTTTACAGGACTCGGTACCTGTAGTGGTGTACTTATGTACTTATACTTTACATGACTCTGTACCTGTAGTGCTGTTCTTATGTACTTATACTTTACAGGACTCTGTACCTGTAGTGTTCTACTTATGTACTTATACTCTACAGGACTCGGTACCTGTAGTGCTGTAATTATGTACTTATTCTTTGCAGGACTCGGTACCTGTAGTACTGCACTTCAACTTTACAGGACTCAGCACCTGTAGTGCTGTCTTTATACTTTGCAATATTCGGTACCTGTAGTGCTGTACTTATGTATTTATGCTTTACAGAACTCTGTTGCCATAGTGCTGTACTTATTCTTCACACTACTCATTACCTGTAGTGCTGTACTTATAGTTTATACTACTCGGTACCTGTAGTGGTATTTATACTTATACTTCATAAGGGACCTGGTACCTGTAGTGCTGTACTTATACTTTACAGGACTCGATAGCTCTAGTGCTGTATTTATACTTTTAACGGACTCCAGTACCTGTAGTGCTGTACCTATGTACTTATACTTTGCAGGACTCGGAGCCTGTAGTGCTGTACTTATGTACTTATTCTTTACAGGACTCGGTACTTGTAGTGCTGCACTTATAGTTTATACTACTCGTACCTGTAGTGCTGTACTTATGTACTTAACTCTACAGGACTCGGTACCTGTAGTGCTGTACTTATACTTTACAGGACTCGATAGCTCTAGTGCTGCATTTATACTTTAACGGACTCAGTACCTGTAGTGCTGCACTTACACATTACAGGTCTCGGTACCTGTAGTACTGCACTTACACTTTACTGTACTCGGTTCTTGTAGTGCAGCACTTATACTTTACAGGACTTGGTACCTGTTGTGCTGTACTTATACATTGCTGGACTCAGTATCTTTAGTGCTGTACTTATGTACTTATAGTTTACAGGACTCGGTACTTGTAGTGCTGTACTTATGTATTTATATTTTACAGGACTCGGTACTTATGTATTTATACTTTACAGGACTCTGTACTTTTAGTGCTGTACTTATGTACTTATACTTTACAGGACTCGATACCCGAAGTGGTGTACTTACACTTTACGGGACTCGGTACCTGTAGTGCTGCATTTATACTTTACAGGAGTCAGAACCTGCAGTGCTGCACTTATATTTTACAGGACTCGGTACCTGCAGTGCTGTACTTAACCTTTACAGGACTCGGTACCTATAGCGATCCACTTATACTTTACAATACTCGGTACCTGTAGTAATGCACTTATACTTTACAGGACTCGGTAGCTCTAGTGCTGTACTTATACTTTACAGGACTCAGTACCTGTAGTGCTGTACTTATGCTTTGCAAGACTCAATACCTGAAGTGTTGTACTTCTGTACTTATTCGTTACAGAACACGGTACCTATAGTGCTTCACTTGTACTTTGCAGAATTTGGTACCTGTAGTGCTGAACTTATACTTTACTGGAATCATTACCTGTGGTGCTGTACTTATAGATTACACTACTCGGTACCTGTAGTGCTGTACCTATGTACTTATTCTTTACAGGACTAGGAACCTGTTGTGCTGTACTAATGTACTTATTCTTTACAGGACTCGGTAACTGTAGTGCTGCACTTAAACTTTACAGGACTCGGTACCTGTAGTACTGTACTTATCCTTTACAGGACTCGGAACCTGTAGTGATGTACTTATATTTTACAATACTCGGTACCTGTAGTAATGCACTTATACTTTACAGGACTCAGTAGCTTTAGTGCTGTACTTATACTTTACTGGACTCAGTACCTGTAGTGCTGTACTTATACTTTGCAAGACTCAGTACCTGTAGTGTTCTACTTATGTACTTATACTCTACAGGACTCGGTACCTGTAGTGCTGTACTTATGCACTTATTCTTTACAGGACTCGGTACATGTAGTGTTCTGCTTATGTACTTATACTCTACAGGACTCGGTACCTGTAGTGCTGTAATTATGTACTTATTCTTTACAGGACTTGGTACCTGTAGTGCTGCACTTAAACTTTACAGGACTCAGCACCTGTAGTGCTGTGCTCTTACTTTGCAATATTCGGTACCTGTAGTGCTGTACTTATCTATTTATACTTTACAGAACTCTGTTCCCATAGTGCTGTACTTATGTACTTATTCTTCACACTATTCATTACCTGTAGTGCTGTACTTATAGTTTATACTACTCGGTACCTGTAGTGCTTATACTCTACAGGACTCGGTACCTGTAGTGCTGTACTTATACTTTACAGGACTCGATAGCTCTAGTGCTGTATTTATACTTTAACGGACTCAGTACCTGTAGTGCTGTACCTATGTACTTATACTTTACAGGACTCGGTGCCTGTAGTGCTGTACTTATGTACTTATTCTTTACAGGACTCGGTACTTGTAGTGCTGCACTTAAACTTTACAAGACTCGGGTACGTGTAGTGCTGTACTTATACTTTGCAGGACTCGGTATCTGTAGTGCTGTACTTATGTACTTATACTTTACAGGACTTGGTACCTCTTGTGCTGTACTTATGTACTTATACATTACAGGACTTAGTACCTGTAGTGCTGTACTTATACTTTACCGGACTCCGTAGCTGTTTTGCTGTACTAAAGTACTTAAACTTTATAGAACTCGGTTCCTGTAGTGCTTTACTTATGTACTTATACTTTACAGGACTTGGTACCTGAAGTGCTGTACTTATACTTTACAAGACTAAGTACCTGTATTGCTGCACTTATACTTTACAGGACTCGGTTCCTGTAGTGATGTAATTCTTTAGAGGACTCAATACATAAAGCGCTGTACTTATACGTTTCAGTACTCAGTACCTGTAGTGCTACACTTACACTTTACAGGTTTTGGTACCTGTAGTACTGCAGTTACACTTTTCAGGACTCGGTACCTGTAGTGCTGTACTTATGCTTTGCAGGACTTGGTACCTGTACTGCTGCACTTATGTACTTTTACTTTTCAGGACTCTCAACCTGGAGTGCTGTACTTATACTTTACAGGACTCGGTACATGTAGTGCTGCACTTATACTTTACAGGACTCGGTACCTGTAGTGCTGCATTTACTCATTACATGTCTCGGTACCTGTAGTACTGCACTTACACTTTACTGGACTCGGTTCTTGTAGTGCAGCACTTATACTTTACAGGACTCGGTTCCTGTAGTGCTGTACTCATGTACTTATAGTTTACAGGACTCGGTTCTTGTAGTGCTGTACTTATGTATTTATATTTTACAGGACTCGGTACTTATGTATTTATACTTTACAGAACTCTGTACTTTTAGTGCTGTACTTATGTACTTATACTTTACAGGACTCGATGCCCGAAGTGGTGTACTTACACTTTACAGGACTCGGTACCTATAGCGATGCACGTATACTTTACAATACTCGGTACCTGTAGTAATGCACTTATACTTTACAGGACCTGTAGCTCTAGTGCTGTACTTATACTTTACAGGACTCAGTACCTGTAGTGCTGTACTTATGCTTTGCAAGACTCAATACCTGAAGTGTTGTACTTCTGTACTTATTCGTTACAGAACACGGTACCTATAGTGCTTCACTTATTCTTTACAGAATTTGGTACCTGAAGTGCTGAACTTATACTTTACCGGAGTCATTACCTGTGGTGCTGTACTTATAGATTACACTACTCGGTACCTGTAGTGCTGTACCTATGTACTTATTCTTTACAGGACTAGGTTTCTGTTGTGCTGTACTAATGTACTCATTCTTTACAGGACTCGGTAACTGTAGTGCTGCACTAAACTTTACATGACTTGGTACCTGTAGTACTGAACTTATCCTTTACAGGACTCGGAACCTGTAGTGATGCACTTATATTTTACAATACTGGTACCTGTAGTAATGCACTTATACTTTGCAGGACTCAGTAGCTTTAGTGCTGTACTTATACTTTACTGGACTCAGTACCTGTAGTGCTGTACTTATACTTTGCAAGACTCAGTACCTGTAGTGTTCTACTTATGTACTTATACTCTACAGGACTCGGTACCTGTAGTGCTGTACTTATGCACTTATTCTTTACAGGACTGCACCTGTAGTGGTGTACTTATGTACTTATACTTTACATGACTCTGTACCTGTAGTGCTGTTCTTATGTACTTATACTTTACAGGACTCTGTACCTGTAGTGTTCTACTTATGTACTTATACTCTACAGGACTCTCGGTACCTGTAGTGCTGTAATTATGTACTTATTCTTTGCAGGACTCGGTACCTGTAGTACTGCACTTCAACTTTACAGGACTCAGCACCTGTAGTGCTGTCTTTATACTTTGCAATATTCGGTACCTGTAGTGCTGTACTTATGTATTTATGCTTTACAGAACTCTGTTGCCATAGTGCTTTACTTATTCTTCACACTACTCATTACCTGTAGTGCTGTACTTATAGTTTATACTACTCGGTACCTGTAGTGCTGTACTTATGTACTTATACTCTACAGGACTCGGTACCTGTAGTGCTGTACTTATACTTTACAGGACTCGATAGCTCTAGTGCTGTATTTATACTTTAACGGACTCAGTACCTGTAGTGCTGTACCTATGTACTTATACTTTGCAGGACTCGGAGCCTGTAGTGCTGTACTTATGTACTTATTCTTTACAGGACTCGGTACTTGTAGTGCTGCACTTATAGTTTATACTACTCGGTACCTGTAGTGCTGTACTTATGTACTTATACTCTACAGGACTCGGTACCTGTAGTGCTGTACTTATACTTTACAGGACTCGATAGCTCTAGTGCTGCATTTATACTTTAACGGACTCAGTACCTGTAGTGCTGCACTTACACATTACAGGTCTCGGTACCTGTAGTACTGCACTTACACTTTACTGTACTCGGTTCTTGTAGTGCAGCACTTATACTTTACAGGACTTGGTACCTGTTGTGCTGTACTTATACATTGCTGGACCCAGTATCTTTAGTGCTGTACTTATGTACTATAGTTTACAGGACCCGGTACTTGTAGTGCTGTACTTATGTATTTATATTTTACAGGACTCGGTACTTATGTATTTATACTTTACAGGACTCTGTACTTTTAGTGCTGTACTTATGTACTCTATACTTACAGGACTCGATACCCGAAGTGGTGTACTTACACTTTACGGGATTCCGTACCTGTAGTGCTGCATTTCACTTTACAGGAGTCAGAACCTGCAGTGCTGCACTTATATTTTACAGGACTCGGTACCTGCAGTGCTGTACTTAACCTTACAGGACTCGGCACCTATAGCGATCCACTTATACTTTTACAATACTCGTACCTGTAGTAATGCACTTATACTTTACAGGACTCGGTAGCTCTAGTGCTGTACTTATACTTTACAGGACTCAGTACCTGTAGTGCTGTACTTATGCTTTGCAAGACTCAATACCTGAAGTGTTGTACTTCTGTACTTATTCGTTACAGAACACGGTACCTATGTGCTTCACTTGTACTTTGCAGAATTTGGTACCTGTAGTGCTGAACTTATACTTCTTTACTGGAGTCATTATACCTGTGGTGCTGGTACTTATAGATTACACTACTCGGTACCTGTAGTGCTGTACCTATGTACTTATTCTTTACCAGACTAGGTACCTGTTGTGCTGTACTTATGTACTTATTCTTTACAGGACTCGTAACTGTAGTGCTGCACTGAAACTTTACAGGACTCGGTACCTGTAGTGCTGTACTTATCCTTTACAGGACTCGAACCTGTAGTGATGCACTTATATTTTACAATACCGTACCTGTAGTAATGCACTTATACTTTACAGGACCCAGTAGCTTTAGTGCTGTACTTATACTCTTTACTGGACTCAGTACCTGTAGTGCTGTACTTATACTTTGCAAGACTCAGTACCTGTAGTGTTCTACTTATGTACTTATACTCTACAGGACTCGGTACCTGTAGTGCTATACTTATGCACTTATTCTTTACAGGACTCGGTACCTGTAGTGGTGTACTTATGTACTTATACTTTACAGGACTTGGTACCTGTAGTGCTGGACTTATACTTTGCAGGACTCGGTACCTGTAGTGCTGCACTTATTCTTTACTGGACTCGGTACCTGTAGTGCTGCACTTATACTTTTCAGGAGTCGGTACATGTAGTGCTGTACTTTTGTACTTTTACCTTTCAGGACTCGATACCTGTAGTGCTTTACTTATGTACTTATACTTTACAGGAATTGGTACCTGAAGTGCTTTACTTATTCTTTACAACACTCAGTGCCTGTAGTGCTGCACTTATACTTTACAGGACTCGGTACCTATAGTGCTGCACTTAATCTTTACAGGAGTCAGTACCTGTAGTGTTGTAGATACACTTTACAGGACATGGTACCTGCAGTGCTGTACTTATAGTTTACAGGACTCGGTTCCTGTAGTGATGTAATTCTTTACTGGACTCAATACATATAGCACTGTACTTATACGTTAGCAGGACTCGGGTACCTGTAGTGCTACACTTACACTTTACAGGTCTCGTACCTGTAGTACTGCACTTACACTTTTACAGGACTTGGTACCTGTAGTGCTGCACTTATACTTTACAGGACTCAGTACTCAGTAGTGCAGTACTTATGTACTTATACTTTGCAGGACTCGGTACTGTTGTGCTGTACTTGCAGTTATACTTTACAGGACTCGTACCTTTTAGTGGTGTACTTATGTACTTATACTTTACATGACTCAGTACCTGTAGTGCTGTAGTTATGTACTTATACTTTACAGGACTCGTAACTGTGGTGCCGTATTTATGCTTTACAGAACTCGGTACCTGTAATGCTGCACTTATGCTTTATAGAGTCGGTACTGTAGTGCTGTACTTATCCTTTACAGGACTCGTACCTATAGTGATGCAATTTATACTTTACAACATTCGGTACCTGTATTAATGCACTTATACTTTACAGGACTTGGTAGCTCTAGTGCTGTAGTTATACTTTACAGGACTCAGTACCTGTAGTGCTGTACTTATACTTTGCAAGACTCAGTACCTGAAGTGTTGTACTTCTCTACTTATTCGTTACAGAACACGGTACCTATAGTGCTGCACTTATACTTTACAGAATTTGGTACCTGTAGTGCTGAACTTATACTTTACCAGAGTCGTTACCTGTGGTGCTGTTCTTATAGTTTACACTACTCGGTACCTGTAGTGCTGTACCTATGTACTTATTCTTTACAGGACTTGGTACGTGTAGTGCTGTACTTACGTACTTATTCTTTACAGGACTCGGTAACTGTAGTGCTGCACTTAAACTTTACAGGACTCGGTACATGTAGTGCTGTACTTTTTCTTTACCGGACTCGGTACCTATATTAATGCACTTATACTTTACAGGAGTCGGTTCCTGTAGTGCTGTACTTATTCTTTACAGGACTTGGTATATATAGTGCTGTACTTATACTTTACTGGAATCTTAACTGAAGTGCTGTACTTATTCTTTACAGGACTCAGTACCTGTAGTTCTGCCCTAACACTTTGCAGGACTCGGTACCTATAGTGCTGCACTTATACTTTACAGGACTCAGTACCTGAAGTGCTGCACTTATACTTTACAGGACACGTAGCTCTAGTGCTGTACCTATGTACTTATTCTTTTTTACAGGGACTCGGTACCTGTAGTGCTGCACTTAAACTTTACAGGACTCAGTACCTGAAGTGCTGTACTTGTACTTTGCAGGAGTCGGTACCTGTAGTGCTGTACTTTTGTACTTATACCTTTCAGGACTCGTACCTGTAGTGCTTTATTTGTTCTTTACAGCACTCAGTACCTGTAGTGCTGCACTTAATCTTTACAGGGTCAGTGCAGTGTAGTGATGCAGTTACACTTTACAGGACTCGGTACATGTAGTGATGTTCTTACGTACTTATACTTTACAGGACTCGGTACCTATAGTGCTGTACTTATACTATACAGGACTTTGCAGCTGTAGTGCTGTACTTATTCTTTACAGGACTTGTTACCTGTAGTGCTGCCCTTATACTTTACAGGACTCTGTACCTATAGTGCTGCACTTATACTTTACAGGAGTCGGTACCTGTAGTGCTGTACTTATAGTTTTCACTACTCGGTACCTGTAGTGATGTAATTGTACTTTACAGGACTCGGTACCTGTAGTGCTGTCTTAAACTTTACAGGTACCTGTAGTGCTGCACTTAAACTTTACAGGACTCAGTACCTGTAGTGCTGTGCTTATACTTTTCAGGATTCGGTACCTGTAGTGCTGTACTTATGTAGTTATACTTTACAGGACTCTGCACCTGTAGTGTTGTACTTATGTACTTATTCTTTACACTATTCGTTACCTGTAGTGCTGTACTTATAGTTTACACTACTCGGTACCTGTAGTGCTGT
Organism: Neoceratodus forsteri; assembly: GCA_016271365.2. NCBI lineage: Eukaryota > Metazoa > Chordata > Ceratodontiformes > Ceratodontidae > Neoceratodus > Neoceratodus forsteri. The sequence goes on along the minus strand of JADMNL010000027.1, from coordinate 71,428,105 downwards.
ACTTATACTTTACAGGACTCGATAGCTCTTGTGCTGTACTTATACTTTAACGGACTCAGTACCTGTAGTGCTGTAGCTATGTACTTATACTTTACAGGACTCAGTGCCTGTAGTGCTGTACTTATGTACTTATTCTTTACAGGACTCGGTACCTGTAGTGCTGCACTTAAACTTTACAAGACTCGGTACGTGTAGTGTTGTACTTATACTTTGCAGTACTCTGTATCTGTAGTGCTGTACTTATGTACTTATACATTACAGGACTTAGTACCTGTAGTGCTGTACTTATACTTTACCAGACTCCGTTGCTGTTGTGCTGTACTAAAGTACTTAAACTTTACAGAACTCGGTTCCTGTAGTGCTTTACTTATGTACTTATACTTTACAGGACTTGGTACCTGAAATGCTGTACTTATACTTTAAAGGACTAAGTACCTGTATTGCTGCACTTATACTTTACAGGACTCGGTTCCTATAGTGATGTAATTCTTTTAGAGGACTCAATACATAAAGCGCCTGTACTATATCGCTTCTAATACTCAGTACCTGAAGTGCTACACTTACACTTTACAGGTTTTGGTACCTGTAGTACTGCAGTTACACTTTTCAGGACTCGGTACCTGTAGTGCTGTACTTATACTTTGTAGGACTTGGTACCTGTGGTGCTGCACTGTGCTTTTTACTTTACAGGACTCTCAACCTGGAGTGCTGTACTTATACTTTTACAGGACTCGTACATGTAGTGCTGCACTTATACTTTACAGGACTCGTACCTGTAGTGCTGCACTTACACATTACAGGTCTCGGTACCTGTACTGCACTTATACTTTACTGGACTCGGCTCTTGTAGTGCAGCACTTTTACTTTACAGGACTCGGTACCTGTAGTGCTGTATTTATACATTGCTGGACTCGGTAACTTTAGTGCTGTACTTATGTACTTATAGTTTACAGGACTCGGTACTTGTAGTGCTGTACTTATGTATTTATATTTTACAGGACTCGGTACTTATGTATTTATACTTTACAGGACTCTGTACTTTTAGTGCTGTACTTATACTTTACTGGACTCGATGCCCGAAGTGGTGTACTTACGCTTTATGGGGCTTGGTACCTATAGTGCTGCATTTATACTTTACAGGAGTCAGAACCTGCAGTGCTGCACTTATATTTTACAAGACTAGGTACCTGCAGTGCTGTATTTATGCTTTACTGAACTCGGTAGCTGTAATGCTGCACTTATGCTTTACAGGAGTTGGTACCTGTAGTGCTGTACTTAACCTTTACAGGACTCGGTACCTATAGCGATGCACTTATACTTTACAATACTCGGTACCTGTAGTAATGCACTTATACTTTACAGGACTCGGTAGCTCTAGTGCTGTACTTATACTTTACAGGACTCAGTACCTGTAGTGCTGTACTTATGCTTTGCAAGACTCAATACCTGAAGTGTTGTACTTCTGTACTTATTCGTTACAGAACACGGTACCTATAGTGCTTCACTTATACTTTACAGAATTTGGTACCTGTAGTGCTGAACTTATACTTTGCTGGAATCATTACCTGTGGTGCTGTACTTATAGATTACACTACTCGGTACCTGTAGGGCTGTACCTATGTACTTATTCTTTACCAGACTAGGTACCTGTTGTGCTGTACTAATGTACTTATTCTTTACAGGACTCGGTAACTGTTATGCTGCACTTATCCTTTACAGGACTCAGAACCTGTAGTGACGCACTTATATTTTACAATACTCGGTACCTGTAGTATTGCACTTATACTTTGCAGGACTCAGTAGCTTTCGTGCTGTACTTATTCTTTACTGGACTCAATACCTGTAGTGCTGTACTTATACTTTGCGTGACTCAGTACCTGTAGTGTTCTACTTATGTACTTATACTCTACAGGACTCGGTACCTGTAGTGCTGTACTTATGCACTTGTTCTTTACAGGACTCGGTACCTGTAGTTCTGCACTTTAATCTTTACAGGAGACGGTACCTGTTGTGCTGTACATATAGTTTACAGGACTTGGTGCCTGCAGTACTGTACTTATAGTTTACAGGACTCGGTACATGTAGTGCTGCACTTATACTTTACAGGACTCGGTACCTGAAGTGCTGCACTTACACATTACAGGTCTCAGTACCTGTAGTACTGCACTTACACTTTACTGGACTCGGTTCTTGTAGTGCAGCACTTATACTTTACAGGACTCGGTACCTGTAGTGCTGTACTTATACATTGCTGGACTCGGTATCTTTAGTGCTGTACTTATGTACTTATAGTTTACAGGACTCGGTACTTGTAGTGCTGTACTTATGTATTTATATTTTACAGGACTCGGTACTTATGTATTTATACTTTTACAGGACTCGGTACTTTTAGTGTTGTACTTATGTACTTATACTTTACAGGACTCGATACCCGAAGTGGTATACTTACACTTTATGGGACTTGGTACCTGTAGTGCTGCATTTATACTCTACAGGAGTCAGAACCTGCAGTGCTGCACTTATATTTTACAGGACTTGGTACCTGCAGTGCTGTATTTATGCTTTACATAAGTCGGTACCTGTAATGCTGCACTTATGCGTTACAGGAGTTGGTACCTGTAGTGCTGTACTTAACCTTTTCAGGACTCGGTACCTATAGCGATGCACTTATACTTTACAATACTCGGTACCTGTAATAATGCACTTATACTTTACAGGACTCGGTAGCTCTAGTGCTGTACTTTACAGGACTCAGTACCTGTAGTGCTGTACTTATGCTTTGCAAGACTCAATACCTGAAGTGTTGTACTTCTGTACTTATTCGTTACAGAACACGGTACCTATAGTGCTTCACTTATACTTTACAGAATTTGGTACCTGTAGTGCTGAACTTATACTTTACTGGAGTCATTACCTGTGGTGCTGTACTTATAGATTACACTACTCGGTACCTGTAGTGCTGTACCTATGTACTTATTCTTTTCAGGACTAGGTACCTGTTGTGCTGTACTAATGCACTTATTCTTTACAGGACTCGGTAACTGTAGTGCTGCACTGAAACTTTACAGGACTCGGTACCTGTAGTGCTGTACTTATCCTTTACAGGACTCGGAACCTGTAGTGATGCACTTATATTTTACAATACTCGGTACCTGTAGTAATGCACTTATACTTTGCAGGACTCAGTAGCTTTAGTGCTGTACTTATACTTTACTGGACTCAGTACCTGTAGTGCTGTACTTCACTTTGCAAGACTCAGTACCTGTAGTGTTCTACTTATGCACTTATACTCTACAGGACTCGGTACCTGTAGTGCTGTACTTATGCACTTTTTCTTTACAGGAGTCGGTACCTGTAGTGGTGTACTTATGTACTTATACTTTACATGACTCAGTACCTGTAGTGCTGTACTTATATACTTATACTTTACAGGACTCGGTACCTGTAGTGTTCTACTTATGTACTTATACTCTACAGGACTCGGTACCTCTAGTGCTGTAATTATGTTCTTATTCTTTACAGGACTCGGTACCTGTAGTGCTGCACTTAAACTTTACAGGACTCAGCACCTGTAGTGCTGTGCTTATACTTTGCAATGTTCGGTACCTGTAGTGCTGTACTTATGTATTTATAACTTACAGAACTCTTTTCCCATAGTGCTGTACTTATGTACTTATTCTTCACACTACTCATTACCTGTAGTGCTGTACTTATAGTTTATACTGCTCGCTACCTGTAGTGCTGTACTTATGTACTTATACTCTACTGGACTCGGTACCTGTAGTGCTGTGCTTATACTTTACAGGACTCGATAGCTCTAGTGCTGTATTTATACTTTAATGGACTCAGTACCTGTAGTGCTGTACCTATGTACTTATACTTTACAGGACTCGGTGCCTGTAGTGCTGTACTTATGTACTTATTCTTTACAGGACTCGGTACTTGTAGTGCTGCACTTAATCTTTACAAGACTCGGTACATGTAGTGCTGTACTTATACTTTGCAGGACTCTGTATCTGTAGTGCTGTACTTATGTACTTATACTTTACAGGACTTGGTACCTGTTGTACTGTACTTATGTACTTATACTCTACAGGACTCGGTACCTGTAGTGCTGTACTTATACTTTACCGGACTCCGTACCTGTTGTGCTGAACTAATGTACTTAAACTTTACAGAACTCGGTTCCTGTAGTGCTTTACTTATGTACTTATACTTTACAGTACTTGGTACCTGAAGTGCTGTGCTTATACTTTACAGGACTAAGTACATGTATTGCAGCACTTATACTTTACCGGACTCGGTACCTATAGCGATGCAGTTATACTTTACAATACTCGGTAACTTTAGTAATGCACTTATACTTTACAGGACTCGGTAGCTCTAGTGCTGTACTTATACTTTACAGGACTCAGTACCTGTAGTGCTGTACTTTTGCTTTGCAAGACTCAATACCTGAAGTGTTGTACTTCTGTACTTATTCACATAGAACACGGCATTATAGTGCTTCACTTATACTTTACAGAATTTGGTACCTGTAGTGCTGTACTTATACTTTACCGGAGTCATTACCTGTGGTGCTGTACTTATAGATTACACTACTCGGTACCTGTAGTGCTGTACCTATGTACTTATTCTTTACAGGACTAGGTACCTGTTGTGCTGTACTAATGTACTTATTCTTTACAGGACTCGGTAACTGTAGTGCTGCACTGAAACTTTACAGGACTCGGTACCTGTAGTGCTGTACTTATCCTTTTCAGGACTCGGAACCTGTAGTGATGCACTTATATTTTACAATACTCGGTACCTGTAGTAATGCACTTATACTTTGCAGGACTCAGTAGCTTTAGTGCTGTACTTATACTTTACTGGACTCAATACCTGTAGTGCTGTACTTATACTTTGCGAGACTCAGTACCTGTAGTGTTCTACTTATGTACTTATACTCTACTGGACTCGGTACCTGTAGTGCTGTACTTATGCACTTATTCCTTACAGGACTCGGTACCTGTAGTGGTGTACTTATGTACTTATACTTTACGTGACTCAGTACCTGTAGTGTTCTACTTATGTACTTATACTCTACAGAACTCGGTACCTGTAGTGATGTAATTATGTACTTATTCTTTACAGGACTCGGTACCTGTAGTGCTGCACTTAAACTTTACAGGACTCAGCACCTGTTGTGCTGTGCTTATACTTTGCAATATTCGGTACCTGTAGTGCTGTACTTATGTATTTATACTTTACAGAACTCTGTTCCCATAGTGCTGTACTTATGTACTTATTCTTCACACTACTCATTACCTGTAATGCTGTACTGTTGTGCTGAACTAATGTACTTAAACTTTACAGAACTCGGTTCCTGTAGTGCTTTACTTATGTACTTATACTTTATACTACTCGGTACCTGTAGTGCTGTACTTATGTACTTATACTCTACAGGACTCGGTACCTGTAGTGCTGTACTTATACTTTACAGGACTCGATAGCTCTAGTGCTGTATTTATACTTTAATGGACTCAGTACCTGTAGTGCTGTACCTATGTACTTATACTTTACAGGACTCGGTGCCTGTAGTGCTGTTCTTATGTACTTATTCTTTACAGGACTTGGTACTTGTAGTACTGCACTTAAACTTTACAAGACTCGGTACGTGTAGTGCTGTACTTATACTTTGCAGGACTCGGTATCTGTAGTGCTGTACTTATGTACTTATACTTTACAGGACTTGGTACCTGTTGTGCTGTACTTATGTACTTATACTGTACAGGACTCGGTACGTGTAGTGCTGTACTTATACTTTACTGGACTCCGTACCTGTTGTGCTGAACTAATGTACTTAAACTTTACAGAACTCGGTTCCTGTAGTGCTTTACTTATGTACTTATACTTTACAGTACTTGGTACCTGTAGTGCTTTACTTATACTTTACAGGACTCGATAGCTCTAGTGCTGTATTTATACTTTAACGGACTCAGTACCTGTAGTGCTGTACCTATGTACTTATACTTTACAGTTCTTGGTACCTGAAGTGCTGTACTTATACTTTACAGGACTAAGTACATGTATTGCTGCACTTATACTTTACAGGACTCGGTACCTATAGTTCTGCACTTAATCTTGACAGGAGAAGGTACCTGTTGTGCGTTACAGATACTTTACAGGACTTGGTGCCTGCAGTGCTGTACTTATAGTTTACAGGACTCGGTACATGTAGTGCTGCACTTATACTTTACAGGACTCGGTACCTGAAGTGCTGCACTTACACATTACAGGTCTCAGTAGCTGTAGTACTGCACTTACACTTTACTGGACTCGGTTCTTGTAGTGCTGTACTTATACATTGCTGGACTCGGTATCTTTAGTGCTGTACTTATGTACTTACAGTTTACAGGACTCGGTACTTGTAGTGCTATACTTATGTATTTATATTTTACAGGACTCGGTACTTATGTATTTATACTTTACAGGACTCGGTACTTTTAGTGCTGTACTTATGTACTTATACTTTACAGGACTCGATACCCGAAGTGGTGTACTTACACTTTATGGGACTCGGTACCTGTAGTGCTGCATTTATACTTTACAGGAGTCAGAACCTGCAGTGCTGCACTTATATTTTACAGGACTCGGTACCTGCAGTGCTGTATTTATGCTTTACAGAACTCGGTACCTGTAATGCTGCACTTATGCTTTACAGGAGTTGGTACCTGTAGTGCTGTACTTAGCCTTTACAGGACTCGGTACCTATAGCGATGCTCTTATACTTTACAATACTCGGTACCTGTAGTAATGCACTTATACTTTACAGGACTCAGTAGCTCTAGTGCTGTACTTTACAGGACTCAGTACCTGTAGTGCTGTACTTATGCTTTGCAAGACTCAATACCTAAAGTGTTGTACTTCTGTACTTATTCGTTACAGAACGCGGTACCCATAGTGCTTCACTTATACTTTACAGAATTTGGTACCTGTAGTGCTGAACTTATACTTTACTGGAGTCATTACCTGTGGTGCTGTACTTATAGATTACATTACTCGGTACCTGTAGTGCTGTATCTATGTACTTATTCTTTACAGGACTAGGTACCTGTTGTGCTGTACTAATATACTTATTCTTTACAGGACTCGGTAACTGTAGTGCTGCACTGAAACTTTACAGGACTCGGTACCTGTAGTGCAGTACTTATCCTTTACAGGACTCGGAACCTGTAGTGATGCACTTATATTTTACAATACTCGGTACCTGTAGTAATGCACTTATACTTTGCAGGACTCAGTAGCTTTAGTGCTGTACTTATACTTTACTGGACTCAATACCTGTAGTGCTGTACTTATACTTTGCAAGACTCAGTACCTGTAGTGTTCTACTTATGCACTTATACTCTACAGGACTCGGTACCTGTAGTGCTGTACTTATGCACTTATTTTTTTACTGGACTCGGTACCTGTAGTGGTGTACTTTTGTACTTATACTTTACATGACTCAGTACCTGTAGTGCTGTACTTATGTACTTATACTTTACAGGACTCGGTACCCGTAGTGTTCTACTTATGTACTTATACTCTACAGGACTCGGTACTTGTAGTGATGTAATTATGTACTTATTCTTTACAGGACTCAGCACCTGTAGTGCTGTGCTTATACTTTGCAATATTCGGTACCTGTAGTGCTGTACTTATGTATTTATACTTTACAGAGCTCTGTTCCCATAGTGCTGTACTTTTGTACTTATTCTTCACACTACTCATTACCTGTAGTGCTGTACTTATAGTTTATACTACTCGTTACCTGTAGTGCTGTACTTATGTACTGATACTCTACAGGACTCGGTACCTGTAGTGCTGTACTTATACTTTACAGGACTCGATAGCTCTAGTGTTGTATTTATACTTTAATGGACTCAGTACCTGTAGTGCTGTACCTATGTACTTATACTTTACAGGACTCGGTGCCTGTAGTACTGTACTTATGTACTTATTCTTTACAGGACTTGGTACTTGTAGTGCTGCACTTAAACTTTGCAAGACTCGGTACGTGTAGTGCTGTACTTATACTTTGCAGGACTCAGTATCTGTTGTGCTATACTTATGTACTTATACTTTACAGGACTTGGTACCTGTTGTGCTGTACTTATGTACTTGTACTCTACAGGACTCAGTACCTGTAGTGCTGTACTTATACTTTACTGGACTCCGTACCTGTTGTGCTGAACTAATGTACTTAAACTTTACAGAACTTGGTTTCTGTAGTGCTTTACTTACGTACTTATACTTTACAGTACTTGGTAGCTGAAGTGCTGTACGTATACTTTACAGGACTAAGTACATGTATTGCTGCACTTATTCTTTACAGGACTCGGTACCTATAGTTCTGCACTTAATCTTTACAGGAGACGGTACCTGTTGTGCTGTACATATACTTTACAGGACTTGGTGCCTACAGTGCTGTACTTATAGTTTACAGGACTTGGTACCTGTAATGCTGAAATTCTTTACAGGACTCGATAAATATAGTGCTGTACGTATACATTACTGGGACTCGGTACCTGTAGTGCTGCACTTACACTTTACAGGTCTCGGTACCTGTAGTGCTGTACTTGCACTTTACATGACTCAGTAACTGTAGTGCTGTACTTATACTTTACCGGACTCAGTACCTGTTGTGCTTTACTTATGTACTCATACTTTACAGGACTCGGTACCTGTTGTGCTCTACTTATGTACTTATACTTTACAGGACTCTGTACCTGTAGTGCTGTAGTTATACCTTACAGGATTCGGTACCTGTAGTGCTGCACTTACACATTACAGGTCTCATTACCTGTTGTACTGCACTTACACTTTACAGGACTCGGTACCTGTAGTGCTGTACTTATACTTTGCCGGACTCGTTACCTGTTGTGCTGTACTTATGTATTTATACTTTACAGGACTCAGTACCTGTAGTGCTCTACTTATGTACTTATACTTTAGAGGACTCTGTACCTGTAGTTATACCTTACAGGACTCAGTACCTGTAGTGCTGCACTTACACATTACAAGTATCGGTACCTGTAGTACTGCACTTAGACTTTACAGTACTCGGTACCTGTTGTGCTCTACTTATGTACTTATATTTTACAGGTTTCTGTACATGTAGTGCTGTAGTTATGAATTTGTACTTGACAGGGCTTGGTGCCTGTAGTGCTGTACTTATGTATTTATACTTTACAGGACTGGTACCTGTAGTGCTGCACTTACACATTACAGGTCTCGGTACCTGTAGTACTGCACGTACACTTTACAGGACTCGGTTCCTGTAGTGCTGCACTGATACTTTACAGTACTCTGTACCTGTAGTGCTGTACTTATACTTTGCTGGACTCGGTACCTTTAGTGCTCTACTTATGTACTTACACTTTACAGGACTCTGTACCTATAGTGCTGCACTTATACTTTACGTTACTCGGTACCTATAGTGCTGCACTTATAATTTATAGGACTCGGTACCTGTACTGATACACTTATACTTTACAGGACTGTCTACCTGTAGTGTTGTACTTATACTTTTACAGGACTCAGAACCTGTAGTGATGCACTTATGCTTTACAGGACTCTGTTCGTGTAGGATGTACTAATACTTTATAGGACTCAGTAGCTGTAGTACTGTACTTATGTACCTATACTTAACAGGACTCAGTTCCGGTAGTGATGTACTTATACTTTACAGGACTCAGTACCTGTAGTCCTGTACTTATACTTTACTGGACTTGTCACCTGTAGTGCTGTACTTATACATTACAGGACTCGGTACTTGTAGTGCTGCACTAACACTTTACAAGACTCTGCACCTGTAGTGCTGCTCTTACACTTTACAGGACTCGGTACCTGTAGTGCTGCACTAACATTTTACAAGTCTCTGTACCTGTAGTGCTGCAGTTATACTTTAAAGGACTTGGTTCCTGTAGTGATGTACTTATACGTTACAGGACTCAGTACCCAGTAGTGGCAGTTAAATTTACAGTACTCAGTACCTGTAGAGCTGTATTTACGCTTTACGGGACTTGGTACCTGTTGTGCTGCACTTATACTTTAGAGGACTCGGTACCTGTAGTGCTGCTCTTGTACTTTACTGGACTTGATACCTGTAGTGCTGTACTTGTACTTTACAGGACTCGGTACCGAAAGTGATGCACTTATACTTTACGATACTCGGTACCTGTAGTACTGCACTTATACTTTACAGGACTCGGTAGCTCTAGTGCTGTACTTATCCTTTACCGGACTCGGTACCTGTAGTGCTGCTCTTATACTTTACAGGACACGGTACTTGTAGTGCTGCACTTACGCTTTACAGGACTCTGTTCCTGTAGTGCTGCAGTTCTACTTTACAGGACTCGGTTCCTGTAGTGATGTCCTTATACTTTACAGGGCTCAGTACCTGTAGTGCTGCACTTATATTTTACAGGACTCGGTACCTGTAGTGCTGTATTTGTGCTTTACAGGACTCGTTTCCTATATTGCTGCAGTTATGCTTTACTGGCCTCGGTACCTGTAGTGCTGCACTTATACTTCACTGGACTCAGTTCCTGTAGTGCTGCACTTATACTTTATAAGACATGATACCTGTAGTGCTGCACTTACACTTTACAGGACTCAGTACATGTAGTGATGTTCTTATGTACTTATACTTTGCATTACTCCGTATCCGAAGTGCTGCACTTATACTTTACAGGACTCGGTACCTGTAGTGCTGTACTTATACTTTTCAGGACTCGATAGCTCTAGTGCTTTACTTATACTTTACATTACTCGGTACATGTAGTGCTGCACTTATACTTTACAGGACTCTGTACCTATAGTGCTGCACTTATACTTTACAGGACTCGGTACCTATAGTGCTGTACTTATACTTTACAGGACTCTGTACCTATAGTGCTGCACTTATACTTCACAGGACTCGGTTCCTGTAGTGCTGCACTTATACTTTACAGGACACGACACCTGTATAGCTGCACTTACACTTTGCAGGAGTCGCTACCTGTAGTGCTGCACTTATACTTTACAGGACTCGGTACATGTAGTGATGTTCATATGTACTTATACTTTGCATTACTCCTTTCATGTCATGCTGCTCTTATAGTTTACTGAACTCGGCACCTCTAGTGCTGCACTTATACTTCACAATACTCGGTACATGTAGTGATGTTCTTATGTACTTATTCTTTACAGGACTTTTTACCTGTAGTGCTGCACTTATACTTTACAGGACTCTGTACCTATAGTACTGCACTTATACTTTACAGGAGTCGGTACCTGTAGTGCTGAACTTACACTTTACAGGACTCGGTACCTGTAGTGCTGTACTTATCCTTTACAGGACTCGGAACCTGTAGTGCTGCACTTAAACTTTACAGGACTCAGTACCTGTAGTGCTGTGCTTATACTTTGCAGGATTCTGTACCTGTAGTGCTGTACTTATGTATTTATACTTTACAGGACTTTGTACCTGTAGTGCTGTACTTATGTACTTATTCTTTTCAGGACCCGTTACCTGTAGTGCTGTACTTATAGTTTACACTACTCGGTACCTGTAGTGCTGTACTTGTGGTCTTATACTCTACAGGACTCGGTACCTGTAGTGCTGTACTTATACTTTACAGGACTTGATAGCTCTAGTGCTGTACTAATACTTTACCTGACTCGGTACCTGTGGTGCTGTACTTTTGTACTTGTACTTTACAGGACTCAGCACCTGTAGTGCTTTTGTTATGTACTTATATTTCACAGGACTTGGAACCTGAAGTCCTGTACTTATACTTTACAGGACTCAGTACCTGTAGTGCTGCACTTATACTTTACAGGACTCGGTACCTATAGTGCTGCACTTAATCATTACAGGAGTCGATACCTGTAGTGCTGTACTTATACTTTACAGGACTTGGTACCTGCAGTACTGTACTTATACTTTACAGGACTCGGTACCTGTAGTGCTGTAATTCTTTACAGGACTCGATACATATAGTGCTGTACTTATACGTTACAGGACATGTTACCTGTAGTGCTGCACTTACACTTTACAGGTCTCGGTACCTGTAGTACTGCACTTACACTTTATAGGATTCAGTACCTGTAGTGCTACACTTATACTTTACAGGACTCAGTACCTGTAGTGCAGTACTTATACTTTGCAGGACTCGGTACCTGTAGTACTGCACTTAAACTTTACTGCACTCGGTACCTGTAGTGCTGCACTTATACTTTACAGGACTCAGTACCTGTAGTGCTGTAGGTATACCTTACAGGACTCAGTACCTGTAGTGCTTCACTTACACATTACAAGTCTCGGTACCTGTAGTACTGCACTTTCACTTTACAGGAGTCGGTTCCTGTAGTGCTGCACTTATACTTTTTCAGGACTCGGTACCTGTAGTGCTGCACTTTCACATTACAGGTCTTGGTACCTGTAGTACTGCACTTACACTTTACAGGACTCGGTTCTTTTTGTGCTGCACTTATACTTTGCAGTACTCGGTACCTGTAGTGCTCTACACATGTATTTATACTTTACAGGTTTCTGTACCTGTAGTGCTGTAGTTATGAATTTGTACTTTACAGGGCTTGGTGCCTGTAGTGCTGTACTTATGTATTTATGCTTTTCAGGACTCGGTACCTGTAGTGCTGCACTTACACATTACAGGTCTCGGTACCTGTAGTACTGCACGTACACTTTACAGGACTCGGTTCCAGTAGTGCTGCACTGTTACTTTACAGTACTCGGTGTCTGTAGTGCTGTACTTATACTTTGCTCGACTCGGTACCTTTAGTGCTCTACTTATGTACTTATACTTTACAGGACTCTGTACCTATAGTGCTGCACTTATACTTTACATTACTCGGTACCGATAGTGCTGTACTTATACTTTATAGGACTCGGTACCTGTATTGATGCACTTCTACTTTACAGGACTGTCTACCTGTAGTGTTGTACTTGTACTTTACAGGACTCAGAACCTCTAGTGATGCACTTATGCTTTACGGGACTCGGTTCGTGTAGGATGTACTAATACTTTATAGGACTCAGTAGCTGTAGTGCTGTACTTATGTACCTATACTTAACAGGACTCTGTTCTGGTAGTGATGTACTTATACTTTACAGGACTCAGTACCTATAGTGCTGTACTTATGCACTTATACTTTACAGGACTCAGTACCTGTAGTCCTGTACTTATACTTTACAGGACTCATTACCTGTAGTGCTGTACTTATACATTACAGGACTCGGTACTTGTAGTGCTGCACTTATACTTTACAGGACTCGGTACCTGTAGTGCTGCACTAACACTTTACAAGACTCTGCACCTGTAGTGCTGCTCTTACACTTTACCGGACTCGGTACCTGTAGTGCTGCACTAACATTTTACAAGTCTCTGTACCTGTAGTGCTGCAGTTATACTTTAAAGGACTTGGTTCCTGTAGTGATGTACTTATACTTTACAGGACTCAGTACCTGTAGTGCTGCAGTTAATTTTTACAGTACTCAGTACCTGTAGAGCTGTATTTACGCTTTACGGGACTTGGTACCTGTTGTGCTGCACTTATACTTTAGAGGACTCGGTACCTGTAGTGCTGCTCTTGTACTTTACTGGACTCGATACCTGTAGTGCTGTACTTGTACTTTACAGGACTTGGTACCTAAAGTGATGCACTTATACTTTACGATACTCGGTACCTGTAGTACTGCACTTATACTTTACAGGACTCGGTAGCTCTAGTGCTGTACTTATCCTTTACTGACTCGGTACCTGTAGTGCTGCTCTTATACTTTACAGGACACGGTACTTGTAGTGCTGCACTTACACTTTACAGGACTCTGTTCCTGTAGTGCTGCAGTTCTACTTTACAGGACTCGGTTCCTGTAGTGATGTCCTTATACTTTACAGGGCTCAGTACCTGTAGTGCTGCACTTATATTTTACAGGACTCGGTACCTGTAGTGCTGTATTTGTGCTTTACAGGACTCGTTACCTATATTGCTGCAGTTATGCTTTACTGGCCTCGGTACCTGTAGTGCTGCACTTATACTCAACAGGACTCGGTACCGGTAGTGCTGCACTTATACTTCACTGGACTCAGTTCCTGTAGTGCTGCACTTATACTTTATAAGACATGATACCTGTAGTGCTGCACTTACACTTTACAGGACTCGGTACCTGTAGTGCTGTACTTATACTTTACAGGACTCGATAGCTCTAGTGCTTTACTTATACTTTACAGGACTCGGTACCTATAGTGCTGTACTTATACTTTACAGGACTCTGTACCTATAGTGCTGCACTTATACTTTACAGGACTCGGTTCCTGTAGTGCTGCACTTATACTTTACAGTACACGACTCCTGTATAGCTGCACTTACACTTTGCAGGAGTCGCTACCTGTAGTGCTGCACTTATACTTTACAGGACTCGGTACATGTAGTGCTGTATTTGTGCTTTACAGGACTCAGTACCTGTAGTGCTGCTGTTATACTTTTCTGGACTCAGCACCTGTAGTGCTGCACTTATACTTTACAATACTCTGTACATGTAGTGATGTTCTTATGTACTTATACTTTGCATTACTCCGTTCATGTCATGCTGCTCTTATTGTTTACTGAACTCGGCACCTCTAGTGCTGCACTTATACTTTACAATACTCGGTACATGTAGTGATGTTCTTATGTACTTATACTTTACAGGACTCTGTACCTATAGTGCTGTACTTATACTTTATAGGACTTGGGAGCTGTAGTGCTGTACTTATTCTTTACAGGACGTTTTACCTGTAGTGCTGCACTTATACTTTACAGGACTCTGTACCTATAGTGCTGCACTTATACTTTACAGGAGTCGGTACCTGTAGTGCTGAACTTACACTTTACAGGACTCTGTACCTGTAGTGCTGTACTAATGTACTTATTCTTTACAGGACTCGGTACCTGTAGTGCTGCACTTAAACTTTACAGGACTCAGTACCTGTAGTGCTGTGCTTATACTTTGCAGGATTCGGTACCTGTAGTGCTGTACTTACGTATTTATACTTTACAGGACTTTGTACCTGTAGTGCTGTACTTATGTACTTATTCTTTTCAGGACCCGTTACCTGTAGTGCTGTACTTATAGTTTACACTACTCGGTACCAGTAGTGCTGTACTTGTGGTCTTATACTCTACAGGACTCGGTACCTGTAGTGCTGTACTTATACTTTACAGGACTTGATAGCTCTAGTGCTGTACTAATACTTTACCTGACTCGGTACCTGTAGTGCTGTACTTTTGTACTTATATTTCACCGGACTTGGAACCTGAAGTCCTGTACTTATACTTTACTGGACTCAGTACCTGTAGTGCTGCACTTATACTTTACAGGACTCGGTACCTATAGTGCTGCACTTAATCATTACAGGAGGCGATACCTGTAGTGCTGTACTTATACTTTACAGGACTTGGTACCTGCAGTACTGTACTTATACTTTACAGGACTCGGTACCTGTAGTGCTGTAATTTTACAGGACTCGATATATAGTGCTGTACTTATACGTTACAGGACATGTTACCTGTAGTGCTGCACTTCCACTTTACAGGTCTCAGTACCTGTAGTAGTGCACTTACACTTTACAGGATTCAGTACCTGTAGTGCTACACTTATACTTTACAGGACTCGGTACCTGTAGTGCAGTACTTATACTTTGCAGGACTCGGTACCTGTAGTGCTGTACTTATACTTTACAGGACTCAATAGCTCTAGTGCTGTACTTCTAGTTTACCAGACTCGGTACCCGTAGTGCTGTACTTTTGTACTTATACTTTACAGGACTCAGTACCTGTAGTGCTTTGCTTATGTACTTATGCTTTACAGGACTTGGTACCTTAAGTGCTTTACTTATTCTTTACAGCACTCAGTACCTGTAGTGCTGCACTTATTCTTTACAGGACTCGGTACCTCTAGTGCTTCACTTAATCTTTACAGGAGTTGGTACCTGTAGTGCTGTACATATACTTTACAGGACTTGGTACCTGCAGTGCTGTACTTATAGTTTACAGGACTCGGTTCCTGTAGTGATGTAATTCTTTACAGGACTCGATACATATTGCGCTGTACTTATACGTTACAGGACTCTCTACCTGTAGTGCTACTCTTACACTTTATAGGTCTTGGTACCTGTACTACTGCACGTACACTTTACAGGACTTGGTACCTGTAGTGCTGCACTTATACTTTACAGGACTCGGTACCTGTAGTGCTGTTCTTATGTACTTATACTTTACAGGACTCGGTACCTGTAGTGCTGTACTTATGCACTTATATTTTACAGGACTCGGTACCTGTAGTGCTATGCCTATGTATTTATACTTTACAGGACTCGGTAACTGTAATGCTGCACTTATGCTTTACAGGAGTCGGTACCTGTAGTGCTGTTCTTATCCTTTACAGGACTCGGTACCTATAGTGATGCACTTATACTTTACAATACTCGGTACCTGTAGTAATTCACTTATACTTTACAGGACTCGGTACCTGTAGTGATGCACTTATACTTTACAATACTCGGTACCTGTAGTAATTCACTTATACTTTACAATACTCAGTACCTGTAGTAATGCACTTATACTTTACAGGACTCGGTAGCTCTAGTGCTGTACTTATACTTTACAGGACTCAGTACCTGTAGTGCTGTACTTATACTTCACAGGACTCAGTACCTGTAGTGCTGTACTTATACTTTGCAAGACTCAGTACCTGAAGTGCTGTACTTATACTTTACAGGACTCAGTACCTGTAGTGCTGTACTTATACTTTGCAAGACTCAGTACCTGAAGTGTTGTACTTCTGTACTTATTCACTACAGAACACGGTACCTATAGTGCTGAACTTATACTTTACCGGAGTCGTTACCTGTGGTACTGTACTTATAGTTTACACTACTCGGTACCTGTAGTGCTGTACCTTTGTACTTATTCTTTACAGGACTCGGTACTTGTAGTGCTGTATTTATGTACTTATTCTTTACAGGACTCGGTAACTGTTATGCTGCAGTGCTGCACTTAAACTTTGCAGGACTCGGTACATGTAGTGCTGTACTTTTCCTTTACTAGACTCGGTACCTATAGTGATGGACTTATACTTTACAGGAGTTGGTACCTGTAGTGCTGTACTTATTCTTTACAGGACTTGGTACGTATAGTGCTGTACTTATACTTTACTGGACTCTTAACTGAAGTGCTGTACTTATTCTTTACAGGACTTGGTACCTGTAGTGCTGCCCTTACACTTTACAGTACTCGGTACCTATAGTGCTGCACTTATACTTTACAGGACTCAGTACCTGAAGTGCTGCACTTACGCTTTACAGGACACGGCACCTGTAGTGCTGCACTTACACTTTACAGTACTCGGTGTCTGTAGTGCTGCATTTACACTTTACAAGACTCGGTACATGTAGTGATGTTCTTATGTACTTATACTTTACAGGACTCGGTACCTATAGTGCTGTACTTATACTATACAGGACTTGTTACCTGTAGTGCTGCACTTATACTTT
This sequence comes from Neoceratodus forsteri, assembly GCA_016271365.2. NCBI lineage: Eukaryota > Metazoa > Chordata > Ceratodontiformes > Ceratodontidae > Neoceratodus > Neoceratodus forsteri. Next base: position 71,410,538 of record JADMNL010000027.1, on the reverse strand, counting down.
ACAGGACTCTGTACCTATAGTGCTGCACTTATACTTTACAGGAGTCGGTACCTGTAGTGCTGAACTTACACTTTACAGGACTTACTACCTGTAGTGCTGTACTTAAAGTTTTCACTACTCGGTACCTGTAGTGCTGTAATTGTACTTTACAGGACTCGGTACCTGTAGTGCTGTACTTATGTACTTATTCTTTACAGGACTTGGTACCTGTAGTGCTGCACTTAAACTTTACAGGACTCAGTACCTGTAGTGCTGTGCTTATACTTTGCAGGATTCGGTACCTGTAGTGCTGTACTTATGCATTTCTACTTTACAGGACTCTGTACCTGTAGTGCTGTACTCATAGTTTACACTACTCGGTACCTGTAGTGCTGTACTTAGGTACTTATACTCTACAGGGCTCGGTACCTGTTGTGCTGCCCTTACAATTTACAGGACTCAGTTCCTGTAGTAGTGCACTTATACTTTACAGGACTCAGTACCTGTAGTGCTGTACTTATACTTTTCAGTACTTGGTACCTATAGTGCTTTACTTATACTTTACTGGACTTGATAGCTGTAGTGCTGCACTTATTCTTTACAGGACTCAGTACCTGTAGTGCTGTTCTTATGTACTTGTACTTTACAGGACTTGGTACCTGTAGTGCTGTACTTTATTCTTTGATAAAAAACATTTTTAACAGCACTGCAGTGTTAAAGGTGTCAGCCAGAATAATCAAGATGACGACAATAGCCGTCTTGCGAGGAAAACCTTTCAGTAGTTCACTACACAGACTCTTATGCACACATTTCTGTCCTGTTTGTCTTTTCAGAATGTGGAGCACTGAGATATCCAGCTCATGTTCCAGCAGGAGGAGGAGCAGGAGGTGGAAGATGTGGGGCTAGTATTCCATCAGTCCCCGCTGTATCTCCTGATTGTTGTGACTGAAAGGATCAGGGAGGACAGGAGTCTGTGATCTATGGGGAGTAGGCCCCCTTCTGCCTCAGTAGTATTTCTTTTAAACTTTGTAATATTTTACAATAGTACAGTAGTTTTATGTTAATGTGTTTATATGATACACATAAGCTCAGATATTCAAACTGTGCCCAAAAAGTGCGCAACAGCAGGAGCAAGTGCAAGTCTATTGCGCCCATGAGCAAGGGATGCAATATTGAAAAACAGAGCAGACCAAACTGCACCTACAGCTGACGACTGAATATTGCACCACCTGCACCATAGCGCAACTAGGGAGGGGAAGCCGAGCAGATCTGATGCACCATAGCTCAACAAGGGATGTTCAACTGAGCAGTCCAGAGGTGCCATAGCGCAACCAGGGATGTTCCCCAGCAGCAGAGCAATGCAACTGCACAACCAGGGAGGTAGGGGCCCACCACCCATGCCACAGATGGGCACAGGAACACACAGCAGAACAGACATCGTTACCCCACACCCCATGCACTGCACAACTGGGGGAGGGCTGGAATAACCACTGGCCCATGGAGACAAGCAAACAACCCACAGCCGGGCCATGGTGCCCCATCACACCACCCGGCAAGCTGTGACTGGCACACAAGGAGGCCAGACCACCCCATGCCATACCATCCCCCCAATGCAGAGCACACCCTGCACCGTGACCCCCAGACAACCCCCCATGAGCAGTGACCACCACTACAGGAAACCCCATGCATGCTACCACCCCCACTGTGACACTGCAACCCTGTGCACCACAGAACCATGCAAGCCAGCCCCACCATGAGCACCCATCAATGGGTGGCAGCACACAGCAATGCAACAACGGCAGACACAGTGCCACCATGCACAGTCCCCCCGAGGTACTGCTGAGAGACCAACCATGCATCGGCACATGAAGTACCCCACATGGGACAGGGCATGCCCCGGACACCACCACCAGTGGTACAGCACCCTGCACAGTATTCCAATGACACACCCTGACCCACCACTGGCCACAACAGCCAGCACTGACATCCACAGTGGTGCGTGGAAGCATGCACCACACTGGATGCCACACAGTGTATGGACAGACGCCCACCCATACCCAAGGGCACAACAACACAGGAACGCAGTGGTGGGGCAACCAAGCACCCAGTGTGGGCCCAAGTAAACTGTGTACACACAACCCGCAGTCCTTCATGGCACTGGAGTGCCAGCCACCCTGCGCAGGCACTGTGGACCCGTACACCACCATCATTTGCCCGGAGCACAAGTCACAGACAGTGAGGCACATTCCCTGCAACACACACAAGGCATAGCATGGAGGTGGGATAACAACTGTGGAGGCCACAGTGCCACCCGAGGCAGACATGCACCACACCAGTGACAGGAGGCAACCCAGCAATGTGACAGGTACAGTGGGTGCCCTGCAGGGACTGCCACCACTGACATGCCAGCGGACCATGCAGGTCACAGACATGCATGTGTGTCAGCTGCACAGGCCATGGATGGGCTGATAGGTGCACCATGGACACAGAGCACGCACCATGGACCACTGCACACAGGCATCCAGTGCACAGGGCACAACACACACACCACAGACACTGACTGATAGCTACCCCCACACCATAGTCACCTCCACACGGACACACACACATATACCCATGACCGCACCACCACTGACGCCATGCACACCACTGCAGCTGAGCACCTATAGCCCACTGCAAATCAGAGACGACCACAGTATTCATATCAAAATAACTGTGTATTGAACAAACATATAAAAATTCAACTATTTACAATATTATGTACAAACTATGTACAAGGTTGGGGGCCACAAACAAGGTGGGGGTGGGTAGGGGGCAGGGGTGGACAAATGGGACGGGAAAGGAGGGGTGTGAGGGTGGGACCAGGGGGGTAGGAGAATACAGGGACTGATGGATCCCTAGTGGGAGCACCTCTCCCCGCTCTGACTCCTCTGAGCTCTGTGCCTCTGCAGGACCCCCGTGTTGTCTATCCTTCTGAAGATGTCCAGCGAAGCCCTCACCACCTGGAGTATCTCCCACAGCGCCTCCCTTATTTCCCATAGATGGTGTGTACCTAGGACAAGGGAGCACAGTCAATAGGTGTGAATGCACAACCCCATACAGCCCACCAACTGTGCATGGCATACGGCCATGGGACATACCTCTGTGATGGTGTGTGACCACCAGCAGTGATCATGTCCACATGACCTGCCCACCCAGGCGCATACAGCCATGCGGAATGCTGCACACACCCACTGGCCAAGTCACGCACAGCACCACTGTGGCCGTTTAGTGACATGGCTATGTGGTGCAAAGGCAGTGGCACAACCATGTACCTGGTGCATGCGTGGACCATCATTGACGCACTCCCAGACATGCATTGCCACTGGACAGTGTTGACTGTAACAAGTCACGTGCATGGCAGTGGTGTCGATGGATGGTGGCCATGCCCCGCTGCCCACCCTGTCACACAGCATGCAATAGTAATCATGGAGGTATGGCACTCACCTTCATCGGGCCGGTCCAGTGGGCGGTGAGGGCCCTCGCCCCACCTGCTGCACTATGCTCCTCCTGCCGCCGCTTTTCACGGGCACGGCGGCATTCCTCCGGGCCTGTGGGGCAAACATGGAGAGAGGAACATCAGTCCAATCCTGTAGCAAAGTCCCCCTGCCCCCAGGTGTGTGCCCTCCCACCCAGCCAGACCCACCCACCCCACACCTTGTGAACACCACCACAGCCAACCCCGGACGGTCCCTCCGCCATGTGCTGGACACATACAAAACTGTTACCCATATGGAAGATAAAAGTGTGTTGACGTAACCCCTACCTGACTGTGGCACCGTGCCCCTCCTGGCACATGCCCGCAAGTGTGCTAGTAGCTCCGGCTCCCTCCGCCGCAGGTCCCCGTACCTGTGGCAGCACTGCTCGGTGCTCCTCCCCCATCCTGTGGCCTCCTCCAGTGCAGTGGCCACCTTCTCCCATACCTGGGTCCTGGACCTGTCCAGGGGTGCCTCCCTTAATAGTGGCCCATGGTGTGACTCCACAATGGCCACTAGGTTGGCCAGCTTTTTGCCAACCACTGAGCTGCCCTCCTGCATGCCATTCTCACTGCTTGATTTGGCAATATGGTGCTCTGCAGCATGGCTCCCCACGTGCAGATGCTGCATGGTACAGCGCTGCTTTTCCCTATCGCGCTGTCACCGAACAGCGCGATAGAGGTGCACCCATGCCTGACACTTGGCGCCTAGGGGGAAAAGGTTGGGCACAGAGTCAAGGGTCTCTGGCACATGGACATGTACAGCACCATTGGAACCCAATGCATGTAGCGTGATTGGCTGCCTGTGTGCCACCGCCATTAACGGCCTACCGCACAGTTGGCCCAGTGAGCCTATGATGGCCCAATGCCACAGTGCCATGTAGTGACCATCTCTATAACACCACTGGCATAATGGTGGCCATGCCCTGCATTGACTACCACTCACAGCATGTCATCAGTGCGGCAGATGCCTGCGTCAGCTACCCGGGCATGCACAGTGAGGTGTGTACTACGCATGTCACAGAACTGCGCCATTGGCTCAGCACATTCAACACAATTGTGCAAAGCGCAACAGAGTGATATTCAGCTGTCATATGCAAATCATCTAATCAGCCATTCAATAGCGCAGCACTGCAATTTGCATCCACTTAACGTTGCGCCTCACCTCATTTGCATGGGTTGCGCTATAAAAGTGCGACATTGGCCTGCAGTGGCCATAGTCGGTTACTGCAGTCTATTGGTGAGTTGCATGCTGTTTTGGAGTGTGGACTGTGGATTTAGGGACATGCATGGGACTGCACAGTCACAGGTAACAACTGCCATTCTTACAGGCTATGTAATGAGTGAGCAAGTTGTGGGAGAGGAGGAACATAGTGGTGGGAGGAGGAAGCCTAACTTTACCAAGGCCATTACCGAAGCCTTGTTCGAGGCCTACCTGGATCAGGAGCCACTTCTCAGTGGACGGCGAGGAATACCCCAAGCCCGTACTGCTGCATGGGAGGAGGTGGCACATGCTGTGAACCTGCATGGCAGCCACCAGTGCTCCGTGCAGGAATGCAAGAAGAAGATGGGCACAGACAAGAGGAGGATTAAGGAGAAGGTGGCTGCCATCAGGGCAGCATGAGCTGCGACAGGTGGGGGACAGCCGGAGGTGGTACACCTGACCACACAGGAGGAGAGGCTTGCTGGAAGCATGCAGCGTAGTGCCACTGAGGATGTTCTTGGTGGTGGCTTCCAGACGGGTGGTGGCCCATCACTGCATGGTAAGTCATGGTCTGTCTATGGGGTGGGCAAGGTAGGTCACATGCAGTAACGCGACTTTGCTTTCCCTTACAGATCCTGAGCATCTGCATGGGTCAGCGGTGGTGGGCCTGTCCACTGAGGACACTGAGGAGGGCCCATCCACCTCCACAGGTATACATAGATCATTGCGACAGTGGGGCCGCCTGGCTGTCCACACTGATGTCGTTGTAACAGGTGTGGAGGAAGCCCTGCCTGTGTCCCAGCGTGCCGGCATCCATGGATGCCAGCATGCTGTGACTGGGGCCGGTGCAGAGTCTGTCACCAATGATGATGTCGCTAACGTCATGGGCAATGACACGTGTGTGCCACAGGATGGCCTCACAGCAGGACACATCGCGCCCATGGCTGCGGGTGGTGCTGCCGTGGGGTCCTTCGTGTCAGCACAGTCCCAGCCTGTGCCTGTCAGCACCAGTGGGGCAGCACTGGTGTCTGTTCAGGACAGTGGGACTGTTGCGGCCACTGCGGCAGCACCACTGAGCCCTGGGGAGCTGCAGCCAGAGGGGCAGCACCAGCAGTCAGCCAATGGGCTTGGGGGTACAGGGTTCAGCAGCGGCATCTGTGCACCGCCTGTGGACATGCCTAGACCTGGTCCTGGTGCACAGCACCCACCCTCAAGGGGTGCAGAGCATCAGGGCCGTGCACACTCTGAGAGACAGGATGCCGAGGAGGCAGATGACCTCTTGGACGAGCACACCCACCTACTGCAAGCATCAGTCCAGCAGCAGATGTGGCTTGCGACGTCAGTGGATGCACTGCGTGTGGCTCTGGAGCGGGCAGAGGTGTGTCGCAGCAGGGACACCGCTCTGATCCTGGCAGGGAAGGACTGTTTGCAGGAGGATGTGACCGCTGCCACTGACAGGCATGCACAGGCATTCACTGCTGTCATGGCCACAATGGGCACACAGTCAGGTGCCCATGCATTGTGGACACCACACAGTGCACTGTCCACCCCCCATTCCCGGCGTCGTGTGACTCCCACCCTGTCGACACCGGGTTCAGCTGTGGGAATCCCGATCACTCCTGGCGCAGGCATGTTCGGTGTGCTGCAGACCCCTGCGCAAGCACAGTCGCATTCACGCAGTGGAACCCCTGGGGGACCATCGGTGCCACCCCATGAGGCCAGTGGTCAGCCTGTCAATGCTGGCAGGACTCGGCTGGGCCGCCCATGCATCCGTGGCAGCCGGAGCACTGTGTCACGTGACTGACTTGTCTCCCAGTGTGGCTACTGTCTGATGCTGCCCTGTGTGCATTGTGTGTTTCAGTGGGCAGTGCATGGGTGGGTACCCGGCCCTGCATGCGGATATACAGTCCACCTGCACACCCTCCTGGCTGCTGTTCGCTTTTGCATGTGCATAACGATGCCTGCATTGTGCTGTACACCAATGTGCAATGGTGCTCAGCATCTGACACATGCACATGGACAGGCAGTGGGCGTGGTGGCCTGTGGACATGTGTGTTGCTAGGGTGTGCTTTCTGGGTCGGTGTGCCTCCTGCCCTCTGTGCAAGTTTGGTGCATTGTGTGTGTGCGTGTGTGTGTGTCCATCTGCATGGTATGTTAATCCTCACCCATCCTTGGTTGTGTGTGCTTCTGTGCCCTGCCACTTCCCTTGACGGCATGCACCCCTGGAGTGTGTCCATACATGTTTGTGGGTTGTGCCTTAGCCACTGGTGGTTGCACATGGCCCCATGACTTACCTGGGTTGGCTGAAGTGCTCCTCCATGATAGTGCCCCAGTGCAGCTGTGCCAGACGGATCAGTCATATGTCCCATCGTCCAAGGGGGGGCTGCCCATCACCATCGTCACCGGTGTCCTCATCATCCCCATCGCTGTCCCCCCTTTGACCTGTACGGCTATCTCACATTCGTTGGCCATGTTGTGCAGGATGCAACAGGCCAGGAATAGCCCGCAGGCCTTTGAAGATCTGTACTGTAGGGCACTGCCGGAGGTGTCCAGGCAACGGAAACGTGCCTTCAGCATCCTGAACACCCGCTCGATGACATTGCGTGTGGTGGCGTGTGCCTCATTGTAGCGTTGCTGCGATGGGGTCATGGGCTGCCGGTATGGTGTGAGCAGCCAGGGACGGAGTGGGTATCCACTGTCACCTGTGTGTAGAGGGTGGAGGTTAGTTTGGTGATCAACATCGCCCTGCCCCGGGCCATGTAGGCCACTACCCATGTCACCTCTGGCCATGCCCCCCCAGGCCCTATGATGGTCCATGTGGTTTGCATACTCACCCACTAGGTGGCCAGTGGGGATGTCCCCACTCTCAAATCTGTGACACAGTGCCGATTAGTGCCAGATGAAGGCATCATGTGCTCCCCCAGGGTACATGGCACAGACATTGATTATGCGCCCCCTGGCATCGCACACCCCCTGGCAGTTGATGCTGGCATAGCCCTTGAGACTGATGTATGCGGCCCCCTCGGGGCCAGGTGGTGTCTATTGCCCCTAGCACACCAGGCATACGTGCTACCCTGTGGAACTCCTGTATGTTTACTGTGCGCTCCGCCGTTGTGCTGGGGAAATGGATGTACTCTGCAGCATGTGGCAGCAGTGCGCTGAGGAATTGGGTGAGGTGGCGTGACGTGGCCGACTGGGTTATGCCTGTGGTATCCCCAGTTGGTCTCTGGAAGGTACCTGTGATGAGCAAGCACATGCAGGCTGTTACTTTAGTCTTCACTGACAGGGCATGGCTCTGTCGTGTGGGTGCCTGCATCACATCACTGCACAGCTCACAGAGCCGCCTCAGAATTGCCCTATTCAGGTGGTACTGGCCCACGATCTCAGTATCAGTGTACAGCTCAAAGCTGGTACAGGCTCGGTACTGCCTGTTGGGGGCATACCACCGATGGTCCCTTCCACAGCCACGCCCCCCCTGCCTCCCGCCTTCTCACCCCCCCTCATAACGGCCTCCATCTGAAAGGTGGCACTGGCCATGTCTCTGGCTTGTGTTCACCCCCCCTGGCAGCTGTTAATGTATTCTCCCTGCTGTCCTCCCTGCTACTTCCCCTGCACTGGGAACACCTGCCTGTGGTGGCCTCTGTACTGTGTGGCAGTTCCCCCTTCTGCACTGGCTGTGGCTCCCCACACCTTCCCTGTGCCTGTGTGTTCCGGGTGCCCTTTCCCTGGCCTGCCCTGTGTGTCCCTCCTGCCCTGTCTGTCTGGCTAGAGTTCTGCCTCTTGTGGCTTCCCTGCAGTGTTCTTCCACCTCTCCCTTGCTTCTTTTTATTTTGGCTCATTTCCGCTATGGCGCAACTTCCGCTTGCTCCCCTATTGCGCATGGCTCAAGTCGTTGAATATCGCACTGCGCCATTTATGCATGGTTCCTCCCCCTTCAGTTGTGCATGCCTTCATTATCATTGTGCTGTTGCTCAGCATGATTTCGCGGGCGCAACTGCCTCCTGCTGAATATCGCAGAATGGTGCAATTTCGGACTTGCGCAGGCACAACCCTATTGTGCATGGCTCAACTCTTTTGAATTTCTGGACCATATATTATAATTTTATTTATATCTGCGGTAGCGCCTGTATGTTAGGGCTGAGTGGGTGATTGCATCAAACACGGGGGTTTGACAGCTTATGTTTTTATGCTCTCATTCCCTAGGACTGTAAGAATGGGGAAGTGAAATCTCAGTCCTTTGGGCTAATTTAAATTTATTTGTTTATTAATCTAGAGAATGATTTAAAAATTCCCAAATTCAGCCTTTTTTCCATTGGATAGCAAGCAACAACAGCAATTTAAATTATGAAACTTACAGGTTTGTGAGAGCTTTGCTCAGAACAGGGTCTTTTAGTGGTTTCAGAACAAAATGTTTTTTAATGTTAAAAATATTTTAAGGGACACTGTCAGCTTTTAGCTGATTTTTTATAGCCCAGTGGAAAGCAATTCCTGCACATATTTGTATTACTGGACTTATTATTCTTAGGTCCTGCTCATCTCATAATGCTTATGTTCACCTTTATTTCACATATTACCCATCACAATATTGGATTGGATGCACTATCCCTGAAATGGTTTTGTAGTTACCTGTCAGAACGTATATAGCAAGTCAAAGCAGTTTGCGATCTTTCCCCACTGAAACTGATCAGCAGAGGAGTACCACAGGGCTCCATTTTGGGACCCTTACTTTTTGCACTATACATTAATAATATGGACCATGGAACTGAGTCAGCCAGCGTCCACCTTTTCGCTGATGATACGGTCCTCTACATTGCCAGGCTACTCCTGAGAGTACTTGTACAGACCTGCAATCAGATTTCAGTATTCTACAATGCAACCTCCTTAACTAAAATCTACTCCTAAATGCAAAAAAAACAAAAGCCATGCTCCTGTCTCCACTTGTTATGGCCTCAAATCCCTTGAAATCTGGCCCAGTGCCACCTATCGCCACATTGCTTGGTGAATCACTGGATTATGTTGCGAAATTCAAATACCTAGGGGTAAGTATTGACAACAGACTCTAATTCACCGAGCACGTAGAGGAACTCTCAAAAAAACTGAAGCAAAGGCTTGGCCTGTTCCATAGAATTAAACATCTGCTTACCGAAGAGGCTGGTACAAACCACCTTCCTAGCTCTCTTAGACTGTGTTGACTTCCTCTATGGTCAAGTTCCAGGGTCAGCACTAGCAAAGGAAAGGGAACATTGTTTAACCAGGAGTAGCACGCTAAGCCGAAGCTTGTTTCCAGATGAGACCTGGGAGCACAAGGAAGTTAAGTGACTTGCTCAGGGTCACACAGTATGCACCTAGGTGGCTGTGGGACTCAAACCCAGATCTCCAGATCTGCAGCTCAGAGCCTTAACCCACTGTGCTATACTGCCTCTCGACAAAGCTCAACATCTTGTATCACAGAGCCCTATGCTTCATCTCTGGAGCAGCTTACACCATGCATCATTGTGCACTTTATTCCCTGGTGGGTTGAACATCACTTACGTTCAGGAGACAAAGGAATGCTATACTCTGGACCTACAGAGCTATTATTAAAAAGCTCCCCCTCTACATATCTGACGGTTTGCCCCTCTGCACCTTAGGCAATTACACCTTGAGAAGTTACTCTTACATCTCACTAGATGTACCGAAGGTCAATTCCCATTTCGGTAGAGCTTCCTTCAGCTACGTGCTGCTTCAGCCATGGAATGAAATCAAAAAAACGTTCAAACTGGTTAACCCAATTAGTCTTGTGGAGTTCAAATTACTTTACTTGCGATCCTTCTCTGTGCCCTGTAAATTAAGTGTTTTCCCTGTCACTAATTGCACTGCTGCCACTACAGTGATACTTGCAGCTCTCATCCTTCCTCCTACCCTCATCCCTCCTTTCCTCTTATTCTTTTTGCCTCCTTACATTTCTTTCATTCTTCCTAGCAGACTGACTCCTATATTACCACGTTGTTTACATTAAGAACTGTTGTTTTACATGTATACTTATGGTATATAATTATTTTGTTGTACTCAGAGTTGTATTACCCTTTACCTTAACTTGTTTCAGATTGTCTATGTTATCCTGTTGTGCTGGCTTGTGTTATTGTTCTATTGAATCACTTATGTGTACTACACAGACACACCTTGCAAATGAGCTCACTCAATGGCAGTCCACCTGATTAAATAAAGATTGATTTGTTGATTATATTAACTCTTCATCCCAACTGAAATCCTGAGTGTTCTGCTGGTGCTACACATGCACTTTCAACATGGTGTGGAAGCACCAGTAAACTTGTGCAGGAACAACTTTTAATGTTCTCAAACCATGTAAGCTACAAGGATTTTTAATAAAGCATGCTTAGCTTGAAAAAGGGGCTACAGTGCTGAAATGAGAGCTTTAACATTTCAAAGCCATTATCTGAAATATAAAGCTTTGACTCTGGACATGTGCATAGCTCAACAGAGTGCTATATTAGAAAATCATTTTACCTACATGGCTTGCGAAAATTCAGACTCATTCCTGTACAAGTTTACTGGCACTTCCATGCCATGTTGAAAGTGCATGCACAGCACTGGCTGAATGCTCAGGATTTCAATCAGGATGGAGAGTTAATAAAATATGCCAAATGAAGGTGGAAATAAGCATTATGAAATAATGAGGACCAAAAAATAGTAAATCCAGTAATACAGATATCTGCAGGCATCCATTTTCGCTGGGCTCTAAAAAAAATCATCTAAAAGCTGAGAGTGTCCCTTTAAGTTTAAAGTTTGCACATAGATTCAAAGATTCATAGATTCTGTTGGCAGAGTAGGACCTCTTGGCCCACCTAATCTGTCCATAAAATCCCCCCTAATAGTGCTACTCAAGCCACTACTGGGGGGCCGTCATCCACCTCCTTCACTTATCCAAGATACCCATGTGTTCATCCCATGCACCCTTAAAACCCATGTCTGTATTTGCCGCTACCACCTCCTCTGGGAAGCTGTTCCAATTGTCCACCACTCTTTCCATGAAGAAAAACTTCCTCAAGTTACTCCTGAAGCTACCACCCTCCAATTTCATATTGTGACCTCAAGTCCCAGGACATCTTTTTTTCCTAGAAAATACTCTCCTTCACCTTGTTTATTCCCCTTAGATATCTGAATGTCTCAATCATATCCCTCCTCCTCCTCCTCCTCCTGTCCTCCAGGGAGTACAAATCACCATTTTGGTTGCCCTCCTCTGCACCATCTCCACCCTGTCCCTGTCCTTTCAAAGATGGGGCCTCCAGAACTGCACACAGTACTTGAGGTGCAGCCTCACCAATGAAGTAGGCAGGGCACAGTAGTATTACCTACCTCCTTCTGCTGTTGACACTCCTCCCTATGCATCTAAGCATTTGGTTAGCCATTCCCACTGCCTTCCCACACTGCTTCACCACTTTCAGATCATAGGTGATGATAATTCCCAGGTCTCTCACTTGCCTTGTGACTTCTAGAACCTCTCCACCAAGTGTGTACTCCACCCCGGGTTCCTGTGCCCCAAGTGCATAACCTTGCACTTCTTAGCATTGAATCATAGCTGCCACCTTTCTAACAACTCTTCTAACTTTTTTAGGTCCTCTGCCATTCTTTCCACCCCCCCATGTGTCCACCCTGTTGTAGGTGTTTGTATCATCCACAAACAGGCATACCCTCCCTCCCAGTCCCTCTGTCAAGTCACTAACATAGATATTGAAGAGTAGAGGGCCTAATACGGACACCTGTGGTACTCTGCTTGTCAACATCCCCTTCCCAGAGTATACCCCATTTACCACCACTCTTTGGCTCCTATTCCTAAGCCAGCTTTCCGCCCAGTGTATGATTTTAGGCCCCAACCCCAAGCTGCTCAGTTTCATTACCAACCTTTTATGTGGGACGGTGTAGAAGGCCTTGTTGAAGTCTAGATAGATCATGTCCACCGCCTTGCCCTGGTCCATGACCCTGGTTGCCTCATCAAATAACTCTATCAGGTTGATCCATGTGTGGACCGCTTGAAAAAATAATTGAAAAAAGCAGTTTTCCCCACATTACAGTCAGCCACAAAGAAAAACTTGAAAAGTTAAAAATGACAATATACTTCATTTTAAAGGTTGACAGTTGTATGGTTCATCAGAGGCAATTTTAAGGGTTATGGAATAGCCTCCCACAGGATATAATTCTTAGCCAGAATCAAAATATTTTTAAAACTAAAACTGACAAATTGTTACAGGAGTGGCTACTACCTAAGTATTACCCCTGAGAACACATACATGAAAATAAGACTTAGCCAGCAGAAGAAGGCCATTTGGTCTATCATAGAAACATTGACGATGACAGCAGAATAAGACTGATGGTCCATCCAGTCTGCCCCGTTATCTTATCAGACCCCGGGACCTGTTGTCCCTGAGGGGTCCTCTCTTATCCTATTCTCCCTACTGTTCAATATGTTTCCATGTCCCTCACCCCTCTGAGTAGCTACTATACCCTTGGCTGTATCCCATCTGTATTTGAAGCCATGTATGGTTTTGACACCCACTACCTCTGCTGGCAGACCATTCCGTGATTCAAGAATTCTTTCTGTAAAATAATACTTCCTTAAGTCCTTTTTAAATCTTCTCCCCATTAACTTCTACATGTAATAATAACAATAATAAGCTTTATTTCTATGATGCTTTTCAAAAAACAAGGCACCTAATAACGTTTAAAACACATCAGACAACTCAGTGTCCTAAAAATATAAAACAGCAATAAAACAACTAGTACAGTAAGAAGAAGAAATTAACCACCAAATGCTTGACTCCACAAATAAGTTTTCAAGGCCTGTTTAAATCCCTCCATGGTCGCACACTCCCATTACTGATGGGGTAGAGAGTTCCAGAGGGTAGGGTCCACAAACATAAATGCCCGGGCCCCAGAAGATTTTAAGCACACCCTCGGGATCTCTAGCAACCCCTTGTCAGCTGAATGGAGCGATCGCCCAAGGGTGGTAAGGAACCAGGAGCTCTTTCAAGTAGTTCAGGCCCAGTCCATGTAGGGCTTTAAAAGTCAGAAGACCGACTTTAAAAGTGATCCGCCACTGTACTGACAGCCATTGCAGTCTGTGCAGCACTGGCGAAATATGACTGGACTGAGAAGTTCCTGTCAAAAGCCGGGCCCCTGCGTTCTGCACCAGCTGAATGCGGCTGATTTCCACTCCTAGTAGCCCTAGGTAAAGGGAATTGTAATAATCCAAGCGTGTGGACACAAAGGCATGGACCAGCGTAGGAAGATCACTGGACGGAACAAGGTGCTTAATCCTGGAGATATTCCTCAAATGATAAAAAGAGGATTTGATGACGGCAGACACTTGCGAGTGCAGAGTTAGCCCTTCATTAAAAATTACCCACAGGTAATCTGTGTCCTAGCTTCTCTGTTCCTGGTAAATAGCTCTTCACCAGTCACCTGGTGTATTCCTTTCAGGAACTTGAAGGTCTCTATCATTCCCTCACGTTCTGGTTTTGAGTGACTACAAGCTCAGCACCTTTAGCTGATCCTCATAGAGTCAGTCCTCCTGGCCCTGAATCATCTTGGGCACCCTACTGTGTACCATCTCTAGCCTGTTCCTGTCCTTTTTCAGCCGGGGACTCCAGAACTGGGCACAATACTCCAGGTGCGACCTCACCAGTGATCTATACAGAGGTAAAAGTACCACCTATTTCCTATTGTTGAACTCCCTCCCAATGTACCCAAGCATCCCATTGGTGTTGCTAAAGGTTTTATTATATTGGTTGGTATCTATCATTGGCTATCTAGTCTGCTCAATTGCGCAGGCCCTGTTCCACAGATTGCAGTGGGGCCTGCCTCCCTCCCTGTTAACTCAGATCACCCCCTTTACCCTGTCCAACCCTTTTGTTGACCACCCCACCTTCTTCTGATTGACTACTTCAGATGTGAGCTCATTCCACCCTGTCACCACGCACTTTGTAAAGAAGTGTCTCCTGACCTCTTTCTTGAACCTTCCCCCTGCCAGTTTATAACAGTGCCCCCTTATTTTCTTGTTTTCACTAAAGTGGAAAACATCTCCAATAACCACCTTGTTTATACTTTTCAGCTACTTGAAGGTCTCAATCATGTCCGCTCTCTCCAACCTCTCTTCAGGTGAGTACATATTATGTTCTGTCAGTCTGTCCTCATATGCCCTGTCCTGCTATCCCTGAACCATCTGTGTCACCCTCCTCTGAGATGCCTCAAGGTGGATGATATCCTTCTTCAGGTAGGGACTCCAGTATTGCATGCTGTACTTCAGGTGTGGCCGCACCAAGGATCTGTAGAGTGGCAGGATAACCTTCTCCCTCCCTGCTCCTGAACCCTCTAGCAATACAGACCAGCACTCTGTTTTCCTTGGCTGCTGCCTTTCTACATTGTGTAGCCTGTTCTGGTCACTGGTAATGACTGTTCTCAAGTCCTTTTCCTCTTCTGATGCAATGACCTTGACCCTCCATAGACTGCACTCAGCGCTTGTGTTCTTTCTTTCTATGTTCATGACTTTATGCTTCTTAGCATCGATCCCTAGCTGCCATATGCCAGACCACCTCTCTAGTTTTGCAAGGTCAACTTTTAGGTCCTGCACCCCTTCATTTGTGTCCACCCTCCCACAGAGCTTGGTGTTGTCTGCAGAAAGACAGAGTTTGTCTTTAATGCTGTCACCAGTGTCATTAATGAAAACATTGAACAACACTGGGCTGAGCACTGACTCCTGTGGGACCCCACTGGTAACTTCCCTCATACCTCAGACCTCCCCTGCACCACTACCCTTTGGGTCCTACCACTGAGGCAATTTGCCACCCACCTTGTTAATTTGCTTCCTGCCCCTCAGTCCTCCAACTTCTTGTTCATTCTCTGGTTGTGCACCAAGTCAAAGGCCTTGCTGAAATCCAAGCATAGAATGTCAGCTCCCTGGCCCTTGTCTACCTCCTTCATTACCCAGTCAAATAAGCTAATCAGATTGGTTTGACAGGATCCCCCTGACATGAACCCATGTTGTCTCTCATCCTAGAGCTTGCTTGCTTCAAGGATCCTGACTAGTCTTGCCTTCAGAATGGTCTGCATCGGTTTACCCACAATAAAGGTCAGATTGACTAGCCTGTAGTTCCTAGAAGTGTGTGTGTGTAGTGTGAGGGGTATTCTTGATGGTCAGGGACAAAAAAATACTTCCTCACATTGCCCCTGAGCCATCCCCCCTCTATCTTCAAATTGTGCCCCTTTGTTCAAACAACATGAAGTCTTGCTGTATTCTGACTAGTGCAGTTAGCCCCAGCCTTTAAACTGCCTCAGAGAACAATGGGTTAACTTTTCTATGCATGGCATAGAATGTTCATCTGGAGCTCGGTTGATGTCTCTGCCTGTTGTAATTCGAACTGCAACCGTCAGATTCTTTACTCCACCTCACTGAACAGTCGCTCCGGAGATTTCTCCTGCAGCTCGGTTCGAAGTCGGTAGAAGTGTCGGTTTTCGGTCGGTTTTCTACTGAAATTGTGTTTCCGCATAGTCAGTTCAAGTCTCTGTCTGTGGTACCGTGAGTACTAGATAGGTTTTGTTCTGTTTTCTGTGTGGAACTTGTAAAAAGTGTGGATCGGTTTGGCTGAACCGATCATTCAGGTAAATTTGGTATTTTACTTTAGTGTGTGATTACCGGTCCGTATCGGTTCTGAAAAAAACAGGTTTTGTACTTTTTTTCCAAGACCCGTGACACGGTCAGGAACCAATAGGAGAGTCTTGCCTGGTGGTTGCCGAAAAAAGGGTAAGTTTGGTTAGGTTGGCCATGTCTGAGAAACCCAAGAAAAAAAGGGCTCACTGGGTTTCAACACTGCAGTGTGTGTGGGAGGTGTTTACAAGGCTGATCCCCACATCACCTGTGTTTATTGTCTGGGGTTTGACCACCTCGATTCAGACTGCCAAATTTGTAAACATTTTCCCAAATCTACCCTTGTAAAGAGATTAGGTAGACTGAGGGAAAGGGAGGCCGAGAAGTCCGCTGACCAGGATGGCCAGCCCGGTTCGGTTCCGACCAAACCAGAAGGAGTACCCTCTGACCAGGGCGATACTTCTTCGGGCAAAAGGAGAGCCGATTCTGAGGAATCGGTTCCAACAAAAAGAAAACACAAAGACAAATCAACCGGTTTGGATCCAGAATCTCATACTCCGACCGCCGAAGAAATAGCCAAAGCGATTCGTATTGTGGAATCGCTTCGCCCGGTTCAGACTGATCCGGCACCTTTAGGCAGGGGCTCGGTTCGGTCAGTTCCCCCTGTTCAGGATTATACCCTGGAAGAATTTTATGAACCAGAGTTTGAGGAGGAGGGAGAGTTGGAAGATGATTATGGTGATGGTGAAAGTCTGGATGTGCCTATTGACCCGGACATCTCCCCAGACAGACCTTCAGGTGTTTCTCCTCCTAGGCTTTCTGATTCCCCTTCACACTTCATGTTTTACAGGAAGGTGGCTGATACCCTCCAGCTTCCTGTGGAGGAGCCAGTGGAGGATCAGGAGGAGCCTGACTATGTAGAGATGATGGACATCCCAGAGTCCAGGAGACTGTCTATTCCCCTCCACAAATCTTTTGGGAAACAGACACAAAAAATTCTTAAGTCTCCCAATTCTATACCTCCTGTGGATAGAAGAATGAACAAGAGGTATACTCTTTCAGGCTCAGATACGGAGTTCCTTTATCAGTAATGCAGCCATGTTGGGATTGTACAGTCTGCTGCCTGTGATAAGGCAAGCATTCCCTTGGCATCACACACACCCAGACAAGGACTCCAGGAAGATTGATGCTATGACAAAGAAGCAGTACATGGCATCTTCCTTGGGACTCAGGCAGATGAATTATATGGCCTATGCAGCCAGGTACCAGAAGTCCAGGTGGGACACTGTACTGGCACTGGCTAAACAGGCTTCCCCCCAGCTTGCCAAGGAGCTGGAGGAGGTGGCTGCAGATGAGATTGAGGCATTAAAAGTTCAGTTTCATGCTGCTGTGGACTCCAGTGATGTATCATCAAGAGTCATGGCTACATCTGTGGCTTTTTGGAGAATGGCTTGGCTCAGATGTACTAGCCTCTCACAGGATACCCAGGCTAAGGCCATGGATTTTCCTGTAGTGAGCAATTCTCTGTTTGGGGAGCAGACAGAGAATTACATGAAGAAAATGGACGAGTACAGGACCACTTACAGAAGTGCTCAGGCCAAGGAAAGGCAGGCAACTTCTCAAAGGCAGCAGTCCAGGAGCAGGGGCAGGCCTTTTCAAAGGCCTTTTTACCAAACACAGGCCTCTTCTTCCTTTTCACAAAGGGGGTTCTTCAGAGAGAGAGGCAGAAGAGAGATGAGCAGGCCTGCATCCACCCCTCAGCCTAAAGCCCCTGCCAATCAGACACCCTGATGGGTCTGCCCAGGTCGATTCTCCTATCCCAGTAGGGAGCAGGCTGGCTTACTTTGTCCAGGACTGGATGTCTGTTACATCAGACAAGGGGTCCTGGAAGTAGTAAGCCAGGGACTGGTTCTCAGCTTCAAAAAATTTCCAAAGATGAGAGCCAGATCTTTTCCACCTGAAAATCTCTCAGAGACCCTTGCCCTAGAGGCAGAGGTTTCTTCTCTCCTAGCTCTAAGAGCTATAGAGAGAGTACCTACCTTACACTGGGACAAAGGACTGTACTCGAGGTACTTCCTAACCCCCAAAAAGACAGGAGAGTGGCGACCCATCCTGGACTTAAGATACCTAAACAAACATCTTTTAAAGCCAAAGTTCAAGATGATAACTCTGGGAATTATCCTTCCTTCTAAGGCCAGGGACTGGCTAGCCTCCTGGACCTCAAAGATGCCTACTTTCACATTCCCATCAGGTGCTCCACAGAAAGTACCTCAGGTTCAAGTTGCCCTCAGGCCATTATCAGTTCAGAGCAATGCCCTTTGGCCTAACCTCAGCCCCAAGGGTCTTCACAAAATGTCTGGCAGTAGTTGTTGCCTTCCTAAGAAGACAAAAGATTTCTATTTTTCCATATTTGGATGACTGGCTCATAGTGGGTTAGTCCCTAGACCAAGTCAAATCACACCTGCAAGTGACCCAGCAAGTGTTCACTTCTTTAGGATTTCTTCTCAACCTACCAAAGTCAGTTCTCGAACCAGTGCAGCTCCTCACCTTCATAGGGGCAGAGCTGGATTCGGTAAAAGCAAGAGTCTTCCTTCCCCTGGGAAGTGCAAGAGCTCTCATAGAGCTGGCCTCTTCATTCAACCTTCAGGTGTCTCAACCAGCAAGGCATTTCCTTCAGCTCTTGGGCCACATGGCAGCTTCTACAGCAGTGGTCCAAGGCACAAGATTCCAGATGAGGGACATTCAGTTCCACTTAAGAGCTTTTGGTCCCAAAGAAAGGATTCCCTTACCAAACTAATCCCAGTGACACAAACTCTGATCCAACCATGCAATGGTGGCAGGATCAGGACAATTTGAGGCAAGGGGTTCCATTTGCCACTCAGTCTCATTCAGTGGTCCTACACACAGATGCTTCTCGCTGGGCTGGGGAGCCATTTGGGACCTCACCACCCAGGGACTGTGGTCGCCTCAGGAATCTTTTCTGCACATCAATCTCTTGGAACTCAGGGCAGTGTTTCTGGCATTGCAAGCTTTTTCCAAATCAGTACAGAACAAGGTGGTTCAGGTCAGAACAGACAACACCACCACCACCATGTGGTACATCAACAAGCAAGGAGGCACTCGGTCTATGGCATTGTGCACAGAAGCAATGAGGTTGTGGTCCCTGGCTTATTCCCTGCAAACCTCTCTGATAGCAGTTCAGCTTTCAGGGAAGGACAATGTCCTAGCAGATGCACTGAGCAGAATATCTCAAGGCCATCATGAATGGGCCCTGGATCCTCTGGTGTTGAAGGTGATTCTCTCAAGATGGGGCACTCCAGAGATAGATCTTTTTGCAGCCCCAGACAATCACCAACTTCCTCTCTTTTGTTGCAGACCCCCAGTCTTGGGCTCAGTCCCCCTGGATGCTCTGATTCTGAACTGGGAAGGGAAATTTCTGTATGCTTTCCCCCCTTCCCTCTCCTGTTCAAAGTGTTAGTCAAGATAAGGTCACAACCTTGCAAAGTGATTCTGATTGCTCCAGACTGGGCCAGGCAGCCATGGTATCCCTTGTTGCTGTCCCTAGCAGTCCATCTTCCTCTGTCTCTTCCCAGGAATTACAACCTGTTAACATCCTCTCAGTGGAGGATTTGGTACCCCAATCTTCAGTCTTTCAATCTCAAGACTTGGCTCTTGAAGAGTTAGAGTTTGCAGATCTGCATCTTTCCCAAGGAATTCTGGTTATCCTCAAGGCTTCTCAAAAGCCCTCCACCAGAAAGGCTTACAACTCCAAATGGAAAAGATTCAGCATTTGGTGTTCTAAGAAGAGTATTTCTCCAGACACTGCTGAATTGCCTACGGTTCTGGATTATATAGTCCATCTCAATGGCCTAGGCCTCGGACCAGCTACTCTCAAGGTACACTTGTCAGCTGTTTCTACTTTCCTGTCACTAGGTAAGTCTTCCTCACTGTCATCCCACCCTGTATTCTGTAAGTTTTTCCAGGGATTGCTTCACACCAATCTCCCCTTAAGGGATCCTGCCCCTGCTTGGGATCTCAATGTTTGCATTGCTCAGCTTATGCAACCCCCTTTTGAACCTTTGTCCTCAGCAGAACTTAAGTACTTGACTTGGAAAACTGTGTTTTTGGTAGCCATTACTTCTGCTAGACATATCAGTGAATTGCAAGCCCTGTCAGTGGAACCTGATTTCATCTCTTTTCACAGAGATAAAGTGGTTCTTAGAACTAACAGAAAGTTCTTGCCTAAAGTGGTTTCAGATTTCCACCTGAATCAGTATATTTCTCTCCCTGTTTTCTTCACTGATCATTCTTCCTCGGGAGAGAGGAAGATACACAGTTTGGATGTTAAAAGAGCCCTTAGCTACTACATAGAGCGTACCAATGGTCACAGGTTTGACTCCCTCCAGTTGTTCCTCACTTATGGAGAATTTGGGAAGGGCAAACCTGCCACCAAGAGATCTATTGCCAGGTGGATTGTGTCTTGTATACAATTCTGCTATGAAAAACTGGGAAAAACTCCACCCTCAGGCCTGGGGGCTCATTCCACAAGAGGTATAGCGTTTCCTGGCTGCTGCCAGGGATATCCCCTTTAGAAATTTGTCAAGCAGCCACCTGGAAAACAGTCCATACTTTTACCAAGCATTACCTCTGGATATCCAGGCTAGGAGTGATGCTCGGTTTGGCACAGCAGTACTCAGATCCTATTCCCAAAGTAGGTTCTGTCCCTCCTCCATGGAGGTACTGCTTGGTAGTCTGCACTAGTCAGAATACAGCAAGACTTCATGTTGTTTGAAGAAAAAATTACTCACCTTAGTAATTATGTTTCTTCTAGTGGAGTCTTGTTGTATTCTGACCTCCCCCCTGCCTCCCCTCTCAGAACCTCGATTTTTTGGGATGTGGGTGGGCAGGTGCAGTGTTGGCATCTTAGGGGTGCCCCCTTTACACCCTCTGTTTCTCTTGGGGTGAGTTGTTATTTCATTTGATTGGTTTTTGTGTTTGGGTTTCCTGACTTGAGTCTTCCTTTGAGAACCCAAAACATTATTTTTCTGCCAATTGGCTAGTAAAAATTTTACAGTTCCCACAGAGAACAGCTAGTAAGTTTTGCTCGTAAAGATCTGACAGTTGCAGTTCGAATTACAACAGGCAGAGACATCAACCGAACTCGAGATGAACATTCTATGCCATGCATAGAAAAGTTAACCCATTGTTCTCTGGGGCAGTTTAAAGGCTGGGGCTAACTGCACTAGTCAAAATACAGCAAGATTCCACTAGAAGAAACATAATTACTAAGGTGACTCATTTTTTCTCTTGCACATCTCTTTTTCTGAAAGATGCTACCCTCTTGGACTTTGTTGATTCCACTGAGGTACTTCAATGTTTCTATCATGTCCCCACTCTCCCTCCTTTCCTCAAGGGTATACATATTAAGCTCCTTTAGCCTCTCCTCAGATGGCTTCTCTTGCAGACCCTGCACCATTTTAGTTGCCCTCCTCTGAACTGTCTCCATCCTGTCTATGTTCTTGTGGAGATGGGGTCTCCAGAACTGGATGCAGTACTCCAGATGGGGTCTCACCAACTGTCTGTACAGGAGGATAACAACTTCCTGTTTTCTGCTGGTGATGCCTCTCCCTATACATTCCAGTATCCCCCCAGCCCTCCCTACTGCCTTCTCACATTGCTTGCCAACCTTAAGGTCATCTGATATGATTACCCTCAGGTCCCTTTCCATTTTTGTTGTTGTTACTACCCCTCCATTGTGTCATCTTCCCCTGGGTTTTTGTTTCCCAGGTGCATTATTTTGCACTTCTTTGCATTGAATCCAAGCTGCCATACTTCTGACCATTCCTCCAACCTTGCCAAGTCCCTTCTCATCCTTTCCTCACCTCCTTGTGTATCAACCCTGTTGCAGATCTTTGTGTCATCTGCAAAGAGGCATACTTTTTCCTTCCAATCCCTCTGCAATGTCACTTATAAAGACATTACAAAGGACTGGACCCAGTACTGAACCCTGCGGTACCCCACTAGTAACCCCTCTTTCTTCAGAGTGGACTCCATTTAAAATTACCTTCCGTGTCCTGTTGTTCAGCCAATGTTTTACCCAGGCTACCACACTGGGACCCACTCCAAGGCTAGTTAATTTGACTACTAATCTTTTGTGTGGGACTGTGTCAAATGCCTTGCTAAAGTCTAGGTAGGGCCATGTCCACAGCCCCTCCCTGGTCTACTACTTTGGTCACGCAGTCAAAGAAATCAATTAGATTCATCTGACATGACCTTCCCACTGTGAACCCGTGCTGCCTTGGGTCCTGTGCCCCACTGGCCTCTAGGTACTCAATAATTCTTTCCTTCAGAAGTGATTCCATCACTTTCCCTATCACAGAGGTCAAACTGAGAGGTCTGTAGTTTTCTGCCTCTGTCTTGCTCCCACTTTTGTGATGGGAATCACATCAGCCTTCTTCCAGTCCTCAGGTACCACACCATCCTCCCATGATTTGTTATAAAGGGTGGTCAGTGGTGTCACTAGTTCTCTGCTTAATTCTTTTAGAATTCTGGGGTGAATTCCATCTGGCCCCATTGCTTTGTCCACCTTCAGTTTTAGGAGTTCTTTCAGAACCCTTTCTTCTGTGAAAGGACTGGGATTGTCCCCCCCTCTCCAGAGTGCTTCTGTTAATTGGATTAGGCACCTCCCCCACATCCTCTTTTGTGAATACTGAACAGAAGTATTCATTCAGTATCCCTGCTTTTTCACTGTCACTCTCTGCCCACTCACCATCCATTCTATTCAGCCTCACTATCCCTCCCTTTGTCTTTCTATGCTCCCTGTTATACCTATAAAAGGTTTTATCTCCCTTCTTAACCGAGATGGCTATCTTTTCCTCAGTTTGTGCCTTTGCTATTCTGACTACCCTCCCTGCTTCCTTCTGCCTTAACTGGTACAGTTCTCTGTCCTGCTCCTTCTGCATTTCCTTATATTTCCTAAATGCTATCTTTTTCTCCCTAACCTTCACCACCACTTCTTTTGAGAACCATAGTGGCTTTTTCTTTCATTTTGATTGTTTATTTGCTTCACACAAAGGCTTGGTGCCTCTGTGATGGCAGTTTTGATATTTCCCCATTGTTGCTCAACCCCTCCTTCTAGCCTATTTGCTAGTGCTTTTCTAAGACACTCTCCCATCTTGCCAAAGTCAGCACTCCTCAAGTCCAGAACCCTCACTTTTGTATGGCTTGACTCTGTAGCTGAGTTTATTGTGAACCACACTGTTTGGTGGTCACATGTGCCCAAATGGCTACCCACTTCTAGATCTGAGATCCTCTCACTGTCCCCATTTGAGAGTACGAGGTCTAAGATTGCTCCCTCATGAGTAGGTTCCAAAACTAGCTGTCTAAGGCATGCCACCCGAAGGGCATCAAGAATGGCCCTGCTTTTAGATGTGGCTGCAGCAAAAGTGCTCCAGCTAACAACTGGCATATTAAGGTTCCCCATCAACAGTATCTCCCCTTTCTCTGCCATCCTAAGTATGCCTTCTATCATATCCTTGTCCATTCCCTTCCCCTGACATGGGGTCTGTATACATCCTCTGTGCGGATTGTGGTGCCATTTCCAGTCTCTAAGGTGACCCACAGTGCCTCCTCTCCTCCTTGTTTACTCCTTTGTTCAGTTGCTTTTATCCCTTCCCTTACATAGACAGCTACTCCCCCCCTCTTCTGCCCTCCCTGTCTCTCCTGTAGGTTGTGTACTCTGGTATGTTAACATCCCAGTCATGGTTCTCTGTGTACCATGTTTCTGTGACTGCTACGATATCCAGGCATCCCTCTTCCATCAAGGCCACCAGTTCAGGGAGCTTGTTGCCCAGACTATGGGCGTTGGTACTCATTACTCTCCATTTCTTGATGGCCTTTCCCCTTTTTGCCCCATCTCTGTCCTTATTGAGTTTGTCACTTTCTCCATTTACCCCTGCCCTTCTCCCTATTGACATCTCTATGTTGGTGCCTACCTCACTTAGTATCCTGATTTTTTGGGGGGGAGGCTAGGATTTCTCTGCTCCTTTCCAGTGCCTTCCCCCTCTTGGCTAGTTTAAATGCTTGCCAATTAAGTATTTAAACCTATCACCTAGGATCCTGGTTCCCTTCCTGGACAGATGCAGACCATCTCACCAGTATAGGCCTGCATCTGTCCAGGTGGACTGCCAGTCCCCAATGAAGCCAAATCCCTGAGCTCTGTACCAGTTTTTCAACCACTGATTGAATCCCATGGTGTGGAGCACCCTAGCCTCATCCATGCCATAGACAGGCCGCACCTCCGAGAAGGTTACCGTGTGTGCTATTTGTCTAAGGCCCCTTCCCATCTCCACAAATGCTTCTTGTACTGCTCTGATCCCTTTCTTAGCCAGGTCATTTGTCCCAAGGTGGACAATGACATCCAGCTCCCTCCCCTGTGCAGCTGCTCCTGTGATCCTGAGGATTCACTCCCTGTTCCTTCAAGCCATGGTGCCAGGCAAGCACCTTACCTCCCTCTCCCCTTCCTCCCCTAGTTCTACCTTCCTAAAAATGGAGTCCCCCACCAGGAGTTGTTTCCTTCCCCATGGGGTCCCATGCCACTCTTCTCTGGGTCTCCTTTATGGAGGTTCCCAGCATCCTCCAATATAGTCCCGGTAGAGAAGTTTTAGTTACACCAGTAGCTCCTTCCTCCTGGTGTTCTGTCTGTTCTCTGGCAGAAGCTATCTAGGGCAGTGCTTAAATCTGGTTTTAACCTGGCTCCTTCTAGCTAAGCCACTGCCCCTACTTTGCAAATCTTTCTACACTTAGTTAATTTCACAGATAACAATTATCTTCTGACACCTGTGACAAGCACCTAGATAAGTACACAGATAACAGATAACAATTTACTTCAACTACCTCTGACAAACGCACTAACTCTTTTTTTTTTACCATAATTGAAGGTCCCAGTACAAGATTTCTAGTTCTTAGTCCCAGTAGATACGTTTTAGTTATACCAGTAGCTCCTTCCTCCTGGTGTTCTGTCTGTTCTCCATGAATATTCTTTCCATATATAGGAAGTAATGGGCTTGTGGGTATGCATCATGAATGTATCCCATTGGTGAGGTGGAATTTCAATCCCAAGGTCTATTTCCCATCTTTTCCTAATGTGTTCTGTTAATGTGCCTGTCAGGTCCATCAGGGCTGCATAAATCCATGAGATAAGAGATTCCCCTGACCCTATGGTGAGGGTTTGTGTTATTAAGCATATTGGGGTGGGGCTGTAGTCCCTTTAGGGGCTGCATTTTGTTGTTGTGTGATGTAGAATCTAAGTTGTAAATATCTAAAAAAAATCTGTTTGTCTTAGATTGTATTTTTCTTTGAATACTGTAAATTCCATTGCTATATTTTTTTGTTGGCAATGCAACAGTAGAAACAGGTGTCCCCTTTCCCATTGCTGGAAGCTATGGTCTAGAATTGCCAGTTGGAATTTTTTTACTGCCTGCAAAAGGGGTAATTAAGTATCCGTATGGTAGGATTGTTGGGTGTTTTAGTGCCTTATACCAGTAATAGATTGTCTGCTTTGTGAATGGGTTGTCACTCTCTGGTATTGGGCATAGTTCTGGGTCATATAGGAGTCTTTGAGTAAGTGGAAGTGGAATTAGTTCCTCTTCCACCATTATGATTTTTTTTCCAGAGGGCTTCATAGGACGGTGATAGCCAGTAAAGTGCTGTTTGAATCTGCACAGCCTGGTGGTATAGTTTCAGATAGGGGAGGGCTAGGCCCCGTTTATTTTTAGGTAGTTGAAGTGTGGAATATCTAACTTTTGATTTCAGTTTTCCCCAAAGGAATTATGAAATCATTTTATCCCACACTCTAAATTGTCATGCAGTTGGGGAGATAGGTACTGTTTGGGCTCGATACAGTAGCCTGGGTAGACTATTCATTCTAATTGTATCAATCTTGTGTATAAAACATACATTTATAGTCTGCCATCTTTGTAGGTCTTCTTGGATAGTTTTTATGATAGACTCATAGTTTAGTGTATTAGGAGAGTTGATACCTAAGTATGTAATGGAAGTTTTGTCCCAGTTGAAGTTAAATAGCTGTCTGATGCAGTTTGAAGGGGTAGAGTTAAGAGAGAGGGTTTCTTTTTTGGTGTCGTGAATTTTATACCCAGCTAGTTCTACGAACTGAGAAAGTAGTTCCCATGGGGTGGGGGGTGGGTGTAAGGATTCTTCAGGTAAAGTTAAATTTCTAAATTACAAGAGTTCTTGAAGAGCTGGCTGTTTGTGTTTGTCTCTGTCAGTAGTTTAGTTTTTGTGGATTTTCGTGTGTTTCTGCTTGGAGGAAGTGGACCATTCTTGGACATAACATCTATGAACATTTCCTGGACTAAGAAACTGCAAAACATCACCACCAGGTATTGGCATTCACATCATAAATCAACTTTTTGGAAGCCATCAAAGCCAAAAGTAAGGTCAGTAAATCTGTTATACAAGCCCTGAGTTGTGGAGTGCTGCATTGAATCCGCATTTCCGTCTGACTTGTTCTTAAAGGATGTGTACTTGTTTTCGAGATCTATTCAAAACCATTTTGGAGAACAAAGGGAAGATACTAACAAAGGATTTTTACATCCTGCATATGCCCCAGGCCAATGTTCATCACCTTCAGGAATTTAACCCCTTCAGGAATTTATCACATTCTGGGTCTTTGAGCTACAATAATAGTTTTCTGGTCCCCGGTAGTACACCATTTCCTGTGGATTTGATTACTTTTCATCAATCATGTGGCACCTCTGAGAACATGGCTTTATATATTGTGCTCTGCAATATCATGGGGCAAACGCAGACCAGCAAGGCCAAGAGGACTAGATGCCCTACAACAAAACTAGTCTGCAAAATGATTAAAGCATATCTTCTTAGGATACTACTTATGCTACTTCTGATATCTGGAAATGTTCATCCTAACCCGAGGCCTACTGGCCTAGCACCCCATGCCACAAAAAGGTGGGAGGGGTCCCTCACATTAGCCTCAATGTCTGCAGCCTCCTTAACAAACTTGACATCTTGCAAACCTGGGTCCAGCAACATAGCCCTGATGTACTCTCTGTTGTCGAAATGTGGCTTAACCCCAAGATACCAGATGCTGCAGTCACCATCCCTGGATATGCTATATTCAGGCAGGACAGGGTCTCCAAATGAGGTGGGGGCTGTGCCATCTACCTGAGGAATTTCTATCTGGGTCAAGTCTTCCCGTTCTCAAACCCTAAACCACCCTCGCAGGTTCTCGCTATTAAAGTTCTGCTCGGGGCACACAACAAGGAGATCACCGTTGCCTCTGTGTACCTACCCCTTAAAGATCAGCCCAATGGATTTATGAGCATATTGGAAAGCCTACAGGGATTACACCATAACTCTGAACTCATAGTACTAGGCGACTTCAACATAAATTGGCTATCGCTGGAGGCCAGAAACTACAAGGATGCTGTCACGTCACAGAACCTCACCCAGCTTGTTACCATCCCCACCAGATGCAACTATAGGACAGGGTCGCACACACACTTCTGGACTGGATCCTTACTAATCACCCTGAATGAATCTCAAAAGTCTCAGTGCTCCCTGATGGGATCAGTGACCACTCACCGGTCACATGTACCTGGACAAACAAATTCATTAAGGCCCCTCCTAAAGTAATCCACACCAGAGTGTTAAAGCAGGGGTACCTTGAGCTACTAAAGATACACCTAAGCCACCTGGACTGGACACCAATCGACTCTGCCATTGATGTAAACCAAGCCTTAGACCTTTTCATCAGCCACTTCACTGCAGTCTGCAATATCTTTGCACCTCTCAAAAAGCTGAAGGTCAGGGGCAGAGCTAACCCTTGGATAACCCCTGATCTAATCACTTTACTGAAACATAGGGATCATCTCTGGCACTGTGTCTGTGCAGTATCCAAACCTGGGGATATTCATAAATATAAAGCAGCCAGAAATGAGTGCACATGGGCAGTTAGGAGTGCCAAAAGCAAATACTTCAAGGAAGCTCTCTCCAACTCCTGGGGTGATTGAAAAAATTTTTGGAGTAACTTGAAAGACCTTGCAGGCAAGGACCCTAAGTCACCACCCACCATGCTCAACATAAATGGAACACCAACACCTGACCTGTACACAATCACCAACACCTTTAACAATGTGTTCTCCAACTTGGATAGTGTCCTCCCTTCTAATTTCTTTGATGTCCCCTCTGGTAGTAACCCTCCTGCAACTACTCCTCTCCAACACCTTGCCCCACAATTCTACTTCAAGTAGCTCCCAGTGCATGAAGCCAGAACCTATATTTGGAAGGCCATTCACAACGCAGGCTACAGCGGTGACTCCCTTGTCCTGAAGTTGTTAGCACTTGTCCTTGAAGAAGTCCTTGAACCCCTGACAAAGATCCTTAACCTATCACTAAGGATGTCCCAGTTCCCATCTCGCTGGAAACAGGCGACCATCACACCGGTACACAAAAGTGGAGACAAATCACTGCACTCCAACTACAGACTTATCTCCATCCTCCCTCCATTATCTAAGGCCCTGGAGCGCATCGCCTCAGACCAACTAGTCAAGTACCTGGAAAAATATGACATTCAGTGTCCTGAGCAACATGGTTTCCGAAAAGGGCACAGTACCACCACTGCACTATTAGAATTCACTGGCTTCATCCATACCATGCTGGATCAAGGAAACTGTATAGGGGCAGTATTCATCGACCTTACAAAAGCCTTTGATACTGTGAACCACCCACTCCTACTCAAGCAATTATCAAACACTGGGCTCTCCAATGAAGCGCTGCTCTGGTTTTCAAGCTACCTTGGAAAGAGGGTCCAGCAGCTTAGGATTGCCGGTGTCACCTCAGAAGAAAAGCCAGTCCTTTCAGGGGTCCCACAGGGGTTCATCCTGGGGCCACTACTCTTCAGCCTCTTCCTCAACGACCTTCCCAGTGTCTGCCACCAGAAATTACTGCTCTAGGCCGATGACGCAGTCATGTTCACCAACCACCAAAGCATAGAGCTCCTCGAGAAACAATTACAGCTTGAATTAATGCGACGTCAAGAATGGTTCAAGTCACACAAACTGGTCATGAACTACAGCAAAACAAAGGTTATGACCTTCTACAATGCCAGGAGCAAGTACAAATCCCGTGACCTCACCATCCTAAACCAAACAGGGACCTTACTTGAACACGTTCCTGATTTTAAATACCTAGGTGTCACATTGGACAGCTCACTCTCCTATTATCGGCACATAGATTCTGTTGCCAAAGCCACCAACATCCGTATAGGCTTGCTGTACAGGCACAAACACTGCATGACTCCTGATACTCTCCAGTTGGCTATCAACAGCTCCGTCACCTCCATCATCGATTATGGGTTAACAATTTATGGCTCTGCCTCCACCTCTGCCCTCTGCAGAATTATAGTTGCACTCAACAAAGCATGCAGGCTGCTAACTGGGGCTGACCGACTTACACACACTTGTGACCTGTACACTCAGGCAGGATGGCTTCCTCTCATCAGCCGGAGACAGTATCAAACCTGCCTCTTAGCCAAAAAAGTCCTCCTCGGGGTCATGCCCCTGGACATTGAAAAGCTCCTCATTGACCACCACAGCACCCAGCAAACTATAAGTTCACAACAACTAGCCTTCCTTGTCCCCAGATGCCAGACTACCATGGGCCAGAGGGCCTTTGCCCACAGAGCACCACAGTGGTACAATACTCGCAACAAAGAAACTCTTACTGCTGCTGCTCTTGGACCTTTTAAGAGACAACTATGACTTCATCTCATTTCAACTAGTCGTCAGACTGCCACACCTAATCAGGGGCCCACTGCTCACTGCCTCCACTTCAGTCTTGACAGCCACCTCTCCCGCCTTGCCCCCTTCTACCTGCCTCACCCCTTGCCCCTCTCCTTCCTCCCCCAGGGTATTTTCTTTTATCCCTCCCATCCTTCCCCTTTAGAGCTCTTACCCTCACCCTCTACCCTCCGACAATGGCCTTCCTGCCTGCATACTCCCTTCCCTTTCACCTGCAGTGCTTATTTCTAAGATTGCCCTTGGCTGGTATGTCATGCTACCTAACATTTGGCACATTTTGAATTACTGGAATTTCCTAAGCCTCAATCTCTTACTTCTTTTTGTTGTGTAACTACAGGTATGTATTATTATGTTGACCTTTGTATGTATGTATATATACCCCCCATTCCCTCGACGTGGAAACTTTGTAAATGAGCAGTTCCTTCTCAAAGGTATTTGTAGTCCTAGATTTCAATAAAATAAAAAAAAATAAAAAAAAATATATTAGCAACTCATCGGCGTATGGGGCCAGTTTCTGTCAGTGACCTGCTAAATCTGGGCCAGTAATATTCTCTTTTTGTCTGATGGCTTGTGCTAGAGGTTCTAAATAAATTGCAAATAATAATGGAGACGGGGCAGCCTTGTGTCGTGCCTCTGGTGAAGGAAAAGGGGTCATAAATTTGCCCATTAATTTTGATGTATGCTTTTGGTCTGTGATATAGAGCTTTCAGTATGTCTATAAAGGCCTGTGGGAATTGGAATTTAAGTAAGGTGTGAAAGAGGAATTCCCATACTACCCGGTTGAAAGGCTTTTTCCCCATCCAAACTTAAGAGTAGGAAAGGGGTCCTCAACTGGGTTACATTGTAGATAATGTGCAGGGTCCTCTTAATGTTATCCTGGGTCTGTCATGTATGGACGAAACCTGTCTGTTCTAATGGTAATAGCGGGGAGTATAGTGTTAAGTCGCTGTACTTCGATTGAGGTAAATAACTAATAGTCTATATTTAAGACAGATATGGGTCTATATGAGGCACATAGGGTTTTATCTTTGCTGGGTTTCAAAATTGCAGTTATGGTGGTGTAGCTCCATGTTGGTGGTGGGGTGCTTCTCCCTCTGCTACCCAGGTACACACTTTTGTGATGTGAGCTGTTAATTCTTCCTTAAAGGCTTTGTAGAACTCACTTGTGTATCCATCTGGTCCCGGGCTTTTACTATTTTTTAAGTTTTTAATGTTAAGTAATATTTCTTGTGTTGAGATTGGTTTGGTTAATTATGTGACCTGGATGTCAGAGAGGGTGGGTAATTTAAGGTTCTCTAAGAATGCTGTTTTATTTTGTGGGCTTTTTTTTTCCACTGTATATAATTGCGTATAGTGTGTTTGGAATGCATTAAGTATTTCGGGTTGGGTTTTGTGTCTGATCTGGTGGTTAAGGTCCTTAGTTTGAGTAACTGTAGTCTCCAAAACCGTTCGTCTGAGCTGGTAGGCCAGTAGTTTTGTAGGCTTAGCCCCCTCCTTCGTAGCATCTTTGTTTAAGATAATGAAGAGCCATTTCTGTTTTAATGTTTTGAATCTCCTGGATTTTATGCTGTAATTTTTTAATCTCAGTTAGTTGTGTTGCATCTCCTTGCATGTGTGAAGTCTGTTTTTGCTTAAGTTCCTGCTGGAGTTGGGTCATGCATTCTTCTCTTTGTTTCTTTAACCTTGAGCTCATGCTAATTAGCTCCCCTTGAAGGACTACTTTTGAAGTGTCCCATATTGTACTTGGGGAAATATGGGTGGATGTGTTTTCACTAAGAATTTGTTTTATTTTCTCTTGTATTAAAGTTTTTGTTTCTTGTGTGTTTAGGAGGAAATTATTAAGGCTGCTTGCCTCGGTGAGCTTTTCTCTGCTGGCTGCTCCCTGCTCTGAAGCTTCGGCGGTTCCTTTATAGCATTTTTGTTTTGCTTTTGTACCACAGCATCATCTTTTTAATCCTTACTCTAATTGTTAAATTCATAGTACTGCTAAGTTTGCTGTTTAGAGTGCTAAGATTGTTAGTTAATTTCAGTGCTGTGTACCTGCCTAGTTTCTACCCTAGCCACTCTGTCTCCTTTGCTATTGTCCTACTAATTTCTCTACCCCCACCTCCTGCTGTTCACTGTCTCCTCGTCCTGTCTATACCCCGCCCTCCAATTTAATTCTTAATTTAACCCCAGCTCTTTTCCAATTTCTTTAGCAGAAGCCTGACTTCCGGTGCTCCCTCCTTGCACAGGACCTCCCATGCTCTTCTTTGTGGGCAGCCAGCCATGACTAAGTCACTGCTTAAAGTCCTCCAGCCACAGACAGTTCCCGCTGGTGCTATGCGCTGGCTCCCCACCCACTTCCCACCCTGCCGCCCTTCTCAGTACAATTCTTATACAGCCCTGCATTGTCACATGTCCCTTCGCATTAAATAGTTTAAGTGTAGAGTTTCACATCTGCTCATTATTCTTCAAAACCACTAGAGGGAGTTCAGTCCTTTCAAGGATACACCCCCCCTCTCATGACATACCCTTCTATTTTTCTGAAACCTCCTCCTACTGATAGCTAATTTGTTACTGGTTTATCCTCAAGAATGCATACCACACTGAGCTTTTTGACAAATTTTCTCCCTTTCCTCACCTTATCCCCTACCACTTTATCTCCTAGCCCTCACTCTACCCCCTCTCCTTTTCACTGCACTCCTTCCTTACTCAACCCTCAGTTTCCATTAGTGGTGATACCTTCCCCCATCAAACTAAAATGGACCCACTGTCCATTCAGGCCACTTGCCACACTCTTATTTATGCCACTTTCTTATGTCCTCCTACTGCAAATAATTGCACGGCCGCCACCCTCACCTAGACTACCCATCTTACAATTTAGTAAGTTTGTCGTGTTCTTCTTTTATGAGATATGTCTCCTGTAGGAGGACAAAGCTAGGGTGGGATTTTTTAATATTAGAGAGTACTTTGTGCCTCTTAACAGGGTTATTTAGCCCATTGACATTATGTGAGTAGATTGATATAGAGTTAAGGCTAGTCATAGTGAAACTGTGTTGTAATTTGGTTGATCTGTCCATTTCCAGGCAACCACCAGTCAGCTGGCTGGGACTGCAATAAACCCAGTGGGGGGGGTCCCAGGATCCCAACCTGTCTGGGGCTGTCTCTTGGATGGGCAGCTCTCTACCGGTGCATCTGAACATTAATGTTTCCTTGTAGTCTGTTATTGACCGCCTTACATTCCTTTTTGTCTGTCTGACAGCCATCGTAGCACGACAAGAATAAACAAAATAACATAACAGTGAACAAACTCTGAATACTGAACATTGAGGGAATAGAATAAAGTTCCCCTTTAACTCCCCTCTCTGGGGTGGGTGGTCATCTGGGATCATGTGTTCCATCTCTAATAATACGTTACTTCCCAAGATGTTTTTCCTGGGAGGATGAGAATTGCAAGTAGGTGTCAGCTGGTAGAGCTGAGTTTGTCTACTTGTGGAATAGGGATGGGCATGACTTGCAAGGCAGGGGTATCCAATAAATGACACCCTTTCCTGTGGAGGTAGAGCCAACCTCATGGCTCTTCCCTTCAAGAGGAGGAAAGGTGGGTCCTGTGGGGGATCCAGGTCTCCTGAAGGTGGTCTGTAGCCACCTGTGGGGTGGGATAGTGGCAGATAATGGGTAAAGATAAGGTTGCCTGAACCTGAGAGGACTGTGCAGATGCTGAAAACAATGCTCGATCAGAGTATTTGCATAGATATTATAGACATGCAGTTCCATCCTTATATATCTTTATTTTTCTCTTCTGGGGAGGGAACTCTAGTCCTTATTGCAGAGACCATCCAGAATTGCCTGGGCTGGGGTCCATTAGCAATAATCTAATTCTTAAGTTGTGGGGGTGGGGTTTTCCTTTTTTTCCAGGATGCCCTTTCATTCACCTTATTTGGGTTCATCTCCTTTCTTCTCTGCTATGTTTGCTGCTGCATGCCTGGGGGGGGCAGTGTCTCTGTTAGTACTGATTGGGGATGTGCGGTTTTCATTCAGGGGGCTATGTACTGATTGGGGTGAGGTTCATGGGCTCTTTTCATTTTCATCCCATTATACTGCCCCCCCCCCATCTCCAGCTGGGAGGGATTTCACATCTTGAGGCAAGAGTGACCATTTACTGGGGTACCAGCTGTGTTTATACTAACCACTCTAATATTATTTGTTTACCTCATTGATTTGGGTCTGGTCTGCCTGCCCCAGGAAATTTGTTTGGGATTGGTGGTCCAGAGGGTTGTTGTCCGCTATCCCTGATGCAGATCTTCCTGTTTTTGTGTAGTATAAGGTTTAGGGCAGTAAGGATCAATTAATTTCAAGTCTGATCAAGCACATTTACATTTCCCTGGGGTCCTTAGATTTTGGGGTCTCCCTTCATTATTTCCCTTAAAGCCTTCACTTTCCCTTTTCTAGCCATCAATGGTGTACTTACCCATTTGATGTAGTCAAATTTTGGTGATTCCTCCTCGAGGTGCAGGACCTGTGCTTTTCTGTCTTGTTCAACATCAAGGCAATTCTATCTTGTCCCTCAGTCTCTTGGAAGAGCCAGCGAGCCTATAATCCTCTCTCCTCCCTGTGATAGATATTAACAGACAATATTATAATTAAATGTTTGCCTTGGACTTTTGGCATGGGGCTTGTCATGGCTTTGATTTATGCATAGGATGCATATCACTCAACCTCTCAGTGTCAAAAATCACATCCCTGGACCCCAAAAACTGCAGTGAAAGGCCAGAATATGTAACACTCCTACCTCAAACAATATCATGTTCACAGATCAGGGGAAAAAATAAGGATTTAGCAGTCAAGAGCCAGGAATAGCTCCTGGGTATCGGAACTTTCTAGTTGACCAGGAGCTACTCTGGCAAAAACAGGAGCCGCTATCTAAATGTAGTAAAAACAAGAAAGGAGGCACAAGACAGTGGTGTGGTCTATTTATTTATTTATGATTTTGGTAACCAGGTAGGTGCACTGATCCCAGGGACCGTTTTCAGGCACAACCCGGGCCATGTATAGTGGCGCAGGGTAGAATCTAAACAATAACACATAGCAGAAGAGCAGTTATAACACAG
This sequence comes from Neoceratodus forsteri, assembly GCA_016271365.2. Classification (NCBI taxonomy): domain Eukaryota; kingdom Metazoa; phylum Chordata; order Ceratodontiformes; family Ceratodontidae; genus Neoceratodus; species Neoceratodus forsteri. Next base: position 71,375,269 of record JADMNL010000027.1, on the reverse strand, counting down.
CATAAAAAGGTTACAATAGTACATTTGAAATACACAAACTAGCAGCAATTAAAAGATGCAATAACAAGAGCAATGCAAATAAATCTCAATGCGTACAGGAAACAATAAATACAAAATCCTACTAGGCTAAAAAAGCAGTGCTGGTTGGAAAAGAGAGCTTTCAAGAATCCAAACAGGTTCATTTGAAGGTACACCAGGGGATAAAAGTGACAGACAGTAGGTGTGTGTCTATTAGCGAGCTGTGGGATATATTTATATTATGAAACAGTTAGAAGTGGTTAGAACACTGACATGGAATGCAGGAGACTACATGTTCATATCCCACTATAGCCAGATACTCATTGTGTGACTTTGGCAAGTCACTTAACCGCCCAGTGCTGTCACTTAACCTCCCAGTGCTCCAGTCAATTCAACTGTGGAACTGCGCTGAAGTAGGACCCCACTAGAAACCAGATATTGTATCTCCACTGTGCTTAGAGCTCCCACCTCTAAGCACACTGAGAACAGTTAGTATTGTGCATCAGGCTTTTATTCACCCACATAATCTGGCTTCCATGGGAGGTGGTCTGCCAACTTCTCAGTGTGCTTCTTCTGTTGTCCAAAGGTTGAGAAGTATAATGGGATTTGGGGAGAAGAGGGGATGTAGGAGTTGAAGGTATCCTTCTCTGTTCAGTTCAAGTAATCAAACTAACTTTGGAAACAATGTGTTCAACATTAAGAATACCTTTTTGAAAATTCTCCAAACTATGGTACCATGAGCCTAGCTGAGTATGCCTACACTTAACCGCTGAAGCTGCAAGATGCTGCTATATAATAAATACCCCAGCCGCTCACTGCCCTGATGCCCACCAATCGGTTCTATGAATGAAGCCGCAAGACTGTCTCTACACCTTCCAAACCCCAGCAGCTCGCTGCTCCCTGCCCTGCACCAGAACCGTAGTTGCTGACTATCCCTACCTTAGCCAATAAAGGCGTGAATTTGAATTTTTCAACTCAGTTCTCTAATTTTCTCCTGGGCTGACTTTGCTTCACTCCTCCATCCACCAGAGCTTCGGCTCCCCCTGGACCTATTTTCCCAAGTCTGTCCTGCACCTAAGACCAACAGAAAAGATCTCGCCCTATGCCCCGGGGCTAGTCTGCTTCATGGGATGCAGCCGCATTCTTACCCAGGGAGGAGTTCCATGAGCCCAGCCACTAGTTATTTCCCTGAGCCGCTAACGCCGTAGTTCGTTACAGCTGACTATCCTACCGTTAGCCGCTAAGGGCGTAAACTCAAAGTTTCCAACTTCTCTTGCCAATTCTCTCCTGGGCTGTCTTTGCTTCCCTTCTCTATCCCACCAGAGCTGCACTGCTCCCCCTGGACCCAATTTCTCAGCTCATACTACCCCGAAGACCAACAGGAAAATGATCTCAGCTCACGCCCAAGTTAGACTGTTCTGGGGATGCTGCCGCATTCTTACCCAGGGAGCAGTTCCATGAGCCCGGCCACTTGTTGGTCCCCTGAGCCATCCATGCCGTAGTCCGTGTGGCATAGCTGACATGAACCATGCTCCTGAACCTCCCGCACCACTCCTTCCCTTCATCTCCCACCGCCTGAACTATGTCTCCCAGGGTGGAACTACTCTGTCCTAGTACCAGTACCCGCTCTCCCAGGACTTTCAAGATTTCAATGTTGTTTCTTAGTTTTTTCTTAGTCTAGTCGACACTATGTTAACTTAGTCTAATTAACTTCTCAGTTTGTACTTTGTACTGCCTCTCCAACTGTATGGTAATTGTTGTATATTCCTCAGTATGTACCTTGTCTTGTACTCTCCCGGGTCGTGCCTGAAAATAGTCACATGCTGGCTAGTGCACTTACCCGGTAAACAAAAACTAAATAAATAAAATAAATAAACTGCTGCCTGTTTTTAGGGCTTTAGCGGGCATAACCATGCAGACCTATTGCATTGAAGAAAGCACTAAGTCATTCAAATGCACAACACAATAAAGTGACAAAAAAGTCATCTCCACCTGGGAGCATTCTGTGCTTGCACTATTTTTTTTATTTTTGGTGGTCACACAGTGCTCACAGTCTCTTCAGCTCCCCCTCACACACACACACACACACACACACACACACCTCTGAGTAACACTGCTGGAATGGCTTCACTAATGGCACCTTCCGCCTCTTAAGCCCCTCAGTATAAATGAAATCTGAGCAGCACTTTGGGAAGGTGGGAGGAGGCACTTCCTTCACTGCCTCTTCCACCTCTGCTTTCACCTTCTCTCCCACCCATGTGGAGTAAGCCACAGCCTGAGCTGCGTACAGGCTGGGAGGTCACAGTGCCTGCAGGCACTTCACTTTTAGCGTGATTGAGCTATGGGAACCATAATAGTGACACTGCGGGTGCCCAATCCCCCAGTGTCGATCAGAATATCCATCTGTTCTGTTTCCTACCTCCTCTTGCTGCCTAAAACGTTGCCACCAGACCCCCCACACACACACACCCCTCTCTCAGTAACTCCTCTGGAGTGGCTTCACTAATGGTACCTTCTGCCTCTTAAGCCCCTCAGTATAAACAAAATCCGAGCAGCGCTTTGGGAAGGTGGAAGGAGGCACTTCCTTCACTGCCTCCTCCACCTCTGCTTTCACCTTCTCTCCCACCCATGCAGAGTAGACTGCAGCCTGAGCTCCGTACAGTCTGGGAGGTCACAGTGCCTGCAGGCACTTCACTTTTAGTGTGATCACACTATGGAAACCATAACAGTGACACTGGGGGTGCCCAATCCCCCAGTGTCGATCAGAATCTCCGTCCTTTTTTTGGCATAGATGTTTGGCATTTTCAGTCAAACTAGCATGGCGGTAAACATCTCGGCATCAAAATCCAGATGACAAACCTGTGGACCGGATCATCGAATGGAGGGTCCAACAAATGGGTGATCCGGTCAAAAACTAGGTAGGTGTCAGCCTGAATTTTAACAGAGTCTCTTTCTGCAGCCGAGTTCCAGAAACTTTGGAAAGCTGTGATGTTTTGTAACCACAGCCGGCACACTGCATTGATGGTTTCAAAGTTCTGCTGTATTGTTTCATTTTGTTTCATCTCTGCTGTAGCCAGGTGCCAGAATTTAGGTTACTACTACCGGAATGAAAGAGCATTCTGTTTGTTCACTGAGGCACCTAATCAGTTCCCTCTGGTAACCTCATGGTTAAACATAATCAGTTAACTCATTTAATAAATATAAATACATACCGCAGAGTCTGAGACTCAGAACACAGTTTTGGAATTTAATTGACAGGGCTACCGTTGTGTTCAGACAGCAGTTGCAGATGGATCGTTTTGTTTTAAAAAGAAGAAAAAAGTAAATGCCATTCAGGACTACAGCCTGAAAGTGGCTTCAACTCTGTCTTTCCACAGTTACACCAAGGACTGACAAATTGTGTTCTTCTCATCAAGATCATGTTTCTCATTAATGTCACTTCCAGTGTGTATATTGGCATTCATTAAATTTAAAAGGAGTGGTATGGTTAAATTAAAATGAAGAATCAATTAAAAGTGTAACCTTCCCCTACAAACTGGGATTCCCAAAAGTCTTCCTAGGCTTGCCTAAAGGCCCACTGTCAGGCTGGTGTCCTGTGTCCTAGCAGCAGTTTAACAGTGTCTGCATGTGAGTGCCTGTCTTTTTAAGAGCTGCCAGTCTCATAGTTAAAATTAATCTGGTGGGGGCCAAGTAATTTCAAGCTCAAATCCTGCCTGGGCTGCAATATTATTGCTCCATTCTGCCATCGCTAATTGCACAGAGGGAGCCTTATTGAAATCTGTGATTGTTTGCTGATTGTCTGCATTAATAATAATAATATCATAGTTTGTCTAACCTGCCTTCCTTTGCAGCAATGGACATTTCTCTATTGCACCACCATCTTGGTTCTGGACTGCCAGTTTGGGCCAATCCGTACATTTGGGGACTCTAAAATGAAGCCTGCCCCCAAGGGTCTTATGGGAGTGAATTTCCATTGGAATTGTAGTTTTTAACCTTTGGCGCCTAAATGGACCTGGAGGGGAAGCCCTTGCTGTGACAGACAGATGGATCAACCAACCGAACCTTTTGGAACACTAGAAAGCCCTGTGCTGCCACCAGCAGAGAGTAAGTATGGAGTTAGAGTTGGAAGCGTGAACAGCTCGAGGAAGTTGAGCAGCTGCTCCTGCATGGTGTGCAGGGAAAATCAGTGGGAAGGCTGTGTGTGGCCTGCCTGCTACCATCTTCTCAAGTGAAGAGACTTTGAGCTGAAATTGGACTTAATCCAAAATTGCAGTTTTTATGATTGGAACTTGAATTGTGACAAAGTGAATTTCACCTGAAGCGGACTCAAAATTTGCCTAGTAGCGATCAGCCTGTCAAGACCTTGAGACTGCTGCAGAGCGTACGGTTTGCACAGAGACACTGTGTATAGCAACCAGACTGTCATCCAAACTGTGGTATTTACTGGTTCTTACTATAAGTGTGCTGACTGTGGAGTGTGGGTCACGGTCTGGTTCCCCACCTTGCTTAAAGTGTCACGCTTACTGGAAGCTGCATCCAGTACTTTACCGGACTGTATCTGAACTGTTCACCTGGTCTGGGCCTCACCAACTCAGCCCAGATATCCACTCATACTGCAGAGTTACATCTGACGAGAGACCTGCCTGGGGATTCAGCTCCCTACTCAACACCAACGAACAGGAACGACACGACGGTGTATCTTGTGGACCCTGCTTCTCCTGGCAATCCAGCTCTTCATCCTGAGGTCTCCATTTCATCCATCCTGCACCCTGAGCTGGGTAGCATGAGTAAACACCAGGGCAGCTCCCTGCAACAAAGCTCAAATCAAAGTGTATCAACTGATTTAATAACTGTTGCTAATCATTTCGAACTGAGCCATCCGACTTTGGATTACAAATTAAGGGTTAAGGTGCATGTTGTGTTCTCTTTCTTCCAAAGGGCTCCAACAACAACAGCTGCAATGCTGGCCTACCACGGACAACGCTTCAGGCTAGTCTGTAGTTCCAACTGGGTACCCAGAGTGTGTGTGACTGTGTTACAGGGACCTTTGAGTGCATACCTTATAACCTGAACCATTCAGATCTAAAATCAATCACTAGATTACTGCCCCTCCTTTGTTCACATCCCCCTAATAAATCAGATCTAGATCTTTTTGCATCCAAACTGGTTGTGATGTACCTCTGTATAGAAAGTACTGTGATATTGCTATTTACTATTACAGGCCTTGTTTTACCAGGGGTCTCCAGAGCCATTCCAGCTAATTCAGCCCTGGTGGTAAGTGTGTTACAAGAGAGATTAACAGTTCATTACAGTGTGTATTGGGATTGTGTTATCTCAGATGTGCTTTGGCCACAAGAGGGGAAAGAGGGGGTATCAGTGTCCTGGAGGGCTGTACCCAGAGCAGTCACGCTGCCATTAACCCTATTCTCTGGGTGGAGGCATGCTTTTCATGAGCTCTGGCCCCTTAACCTGCAGATAGTCATGCAGGCAGGGGTAGTATCCCTTGGGATAGCACCACCTAGGGCTACAAAATCATTTTCTATCTTAAAAACATGTTGGTAAGTAACTTTTTTATATTGGTAATTAACTTAACATCTACCCCTCCAACGACCCCGAACCCTCTGTCTGCTGTTGAAAAAAGGGGGTCCCTGCTACTACTGACTTTCAAACTGGGGGTCCCTGCACACAAAAAGGTTGAACCCCCCTGCTCTAACTGTGTATTTCATTTCCACTCAGTTTGCCAGCTGGGAGGGACAGAATCACGATATGGTAAAGAAACGTTCTCAATGTTACACATCAGGGCAGTTGTGGTGAGATTCAAACCTAAGTGCTTCTGATTCACAGAGCAAAGCACTAACCACAACACTGCACTGCGTTCCTTTTGGGAGTCCTGTGTAATGGGTCACTGTAGATGGTGGTACACTATTCTTGCCTATTGAGCACAAAAAAGGTTTAGGAGCCTGGGTCAAGAATTCCTGTAGGGATTTGTTACTCACGATATTAAGCCTGCTGATAAGCTGTACAGTGCCTTCACCCATGGCAAGATGAAGTGGGCTAGGTTATATGCTAGCACTACCCCCTGGGAAACAGTGCCAACCCAGTATTGTCCTCACTAGCACAAACTGCCCAATTCCCACAGGGTACAATAACAGTTTTGTTTTGTAACAGATAATGGTGGGAGGAGGTATAAATGGGGTGGGAATAAGGAAGGAATATGTCTTTAGCGCCATGGCAGAAGTATTAGGTAGGGTTGAGAAGAATGGATGATGACCCCTTTTCAGCCATCACAATCTTATGTTTCAGTGTTACCATAAGTTTACCCAAAATATAATAATTCTCTACTAATAATACTCTTATGTCAAAATTCCAAACTATCATAAGGGGTTTATTTGGAAATCAGAATCGAAGTCCTAGGTGAAGTAAAAGGTTAATGCATATGAAAAGGGGATACTTGATGGTAAGGGGCTCGATATGTGTACTTTCTCAAGGAGTGGCAAGAGAGCTCCGGGATTATCATGAGTAGCTCAATGTAGTGGAGCCACAAGTGATATTTTTCCAGCGCTCACTTGCCACGAGTTGTGATATTTTATTTTTATTTTTTATTTATTGTAATATTCAGAAAAGACCTTTGAGTCAGAGACTCATTTACAAAGGTTCCACGTCCTACATAAAAGGTACAGGGACAGTACTTGAAATACAGATTACAGCACATTACAAATAACAGTCAAAGAGGTTACATAGTTGTTCAGTAGAAGGCTGACAGAAGTTTAGGTACTTTAGCACAGCCATAATAGTTACAGAGGGTTCTGTAGAAGGCTGATAGTCATATAGTTTCAAAGGTACATTTAGGTGCGGGGACCCGGTAATAGTTAGTTTGAAGGAGGCATAAGTCAATCAGGTGTCAAAGGCAGTCACATCGGTTAGAGGCCTGAAGGTATTCCCTGTGCTTGGATTTATAAGGGCCAGTCCTTATTTCATTAGTTATATGGTTTGGGATGGCGTTAGTCCAAGAAGGGGCTCTGTAACTGAAAGTTCGCTGGAATTGGGAAGTCCGGCCACGGGGTACCCATAGCAGCTGCTTGTTTGAGCTACAGGTTGTTTTGCCTGGTGGTGTTGGGAGGATAATTTGGTCTTGAGTAGGTGGGGTGAGGCCTAGTAGTACCTTTTTGGTCATAAGGCAGGTGTGGTACCTGATTCTGCTATCTAGGTTTAGCCAGTTTGTGTTGCTGTAAAGGGAGCAGGAGTGTGTGAAACAATCACATCCAAGGATGAGGTGGCAGGCTTTGTTAAGCACGAGTCGGAGTCTGTTTAGGGCTGTGAGTGGTACAGCACTGTAGATTAGGATACTGTAGTCTAGCAGGGAGAGGATCGAGGAGTTTATGGTAAGTTGTAATGCTTCAGGGGTGAGGCAGTATTTGTACCGGTAGAGTACACTTAGTCTGGAGCTAAGGGCTGTTGATAGGTGTAGGATATGTTGTTTAAAGCTGAGGGTGGGGTGATCCCTAAGTATTTAAAGTTGCTTATTTGTTCTAAGGGGGTCTGACTGGCAGTGAGAAATTTGGGGAAGAGGTTCTTGAGTGGGTTCTGAGGGTGGGCGAATATCATGACTTTTGTCTTATTGTAGTTGATAATAAGACACTGGGTGGTGAGGCAGTCTTCGACTTCACGGAAACAGTGTTGGAGAGTTTGGTGGAGTTTGAGGGGTGTCAGGTCAGAGGTGAACAAGACCGCATCATCCGTGTATAGGAGCAGATTTCCGGGGCATGATGATGGGAGGGAGTTGAGGTATAGGCTGAAAAGTAGGGAGCCAAGTATGGAGCCCTATGGGACAACAAAGCAGATTGGGAGGCGGGGGTACAGGACAGCGGCCTACCTTGACTATCTGCATTCTATCGGAGAGATAGCTGGTGAACCAGTTTATGGTGTCACTGGAGAAACCCGTGAAAGCCAGGGTGTTCAGTAAGAGGGCATGGTTTACGGTATCGAATGCCTTAGATAGGTCCACGAAGATGGCGCCTGTGAGGTGGCCATGGTCCAGGGCTGAGTGGACATGGGAGGTAAATTCAAGGAGGGTGGTGGTGGTGCTATGGCCCTTACGGAAACCATGCTGCTGTCTGGATAGATGGTTATATTTATTTAGGTGGTCAGTAAGTTGGTCGGCGACTATGCGTTATAGTGCCTTAGACGGGGGGGGTAGGATAGAGATGGGGCAATAGTTGTTTGTGGATGTGTAGTCACCACTTTTATGGATGAGTGTGATGTAGGCTGATTTCCAGTATGTGGGGAATTTCCCTTGACAGAGGGAGCGGTTGAGAATGTGGGTGAGTGGGGCAAGGACTTCCTGGAGGGTGAGGCAGAGAAGTCTGAGGTCCAGGGAGTTGTGACTATAGTGATTTTGGCTAATAGCTTTGGTGAGGTAGGATTTGGCGGTCTCCAGGGTAAGGACTCCTAGGTAGAAGGGTGGAGCAAGGGGAGGATGGGGGGCAATATGGGCAGGCGGGGGATCAAAGAAATTTGGGGGCAGCACATGGGAGAGATCAGTGAACACGGAGTTTAGGGCCAAGGTTATAATGAAGGGGTTGGTGGAGAGGCTACCATCTATTAGAATTTGGTCAGGTGGCAGATTTTGGGGTTTGCCACAGAGTTCCTTAATGTTTTCCCAGAACTTGCGTCCAGTGCCCCAGGTGGAGGTTAATGTGGCTTTGTAATAGTTCGCTTTGGCGGTGCGTATGGCCCAGGTGCACTTGTTTCGGGCCTCCCAATAATCTTGCATGTCCAGAGGCCATTGGGTCTCATTGGCAAGGTGCCATAGTTCATCATGCTGATGTAGTAGGCCTTGGAGGTGGTCTGAGAACCATGGGGCATGATTCCCTTTGGTCATAGTTTTGGTGAGGGGGCGAACTTGTCATAGGCTGCATTAAAGGTGGTGATAAATAGTTCAAGGGCATGGTCCGGGTCAAGGGTGTTTGTTAGGGGTGTCCAGTCCCATTCTCTGAGGTAGGGCTAGTTTACCAGGCCCTAGTTTGTGTTGTGCAGTAATTTTAGGAGAGGTTTTGAAGGGGGTACCAGACCAGTTGCAGAGTACTGGTGAGTGGTCACTTAGGGTGTTGGGGAGGACTAGGGTGCTGGTTATTTTGTGGGGGCAGTTGGTGAAAACTAGGTCTAGTAGGGAGGATGACCCCGTGCAGGCGTGTAGCCGGGTGGGGGTTTTGATGACCTGAGTGAGATCGAGGGCAGCAGCCTTGTTGATGTATGGGGCGGCTGTTTTGGCCAACCAATTTATGTTGAAATCCCCCAGTAGTATTTTTTTGTGCTTTGGGGATAGGGTGGCGAGGTAGGACATAATGGCTTGGAAGGCTAGCATCTGGTCCCTGGGTGGGACATAGGCCATGGTGAGGAGGAGAGGGGATGTAGACTTACCTAGAGTTAATTTTAGGGTGAGGGTCTGAGCCCTGGATGTTAGTATGGGCACAGGGAGTAGGTGGCCAGAGAGTGAGTCCTTGAGGTAGACAGCACAGCCACCCCCTCGCTTTCCCACTCGGTCGGAATGATAGAGGCGGTATCCAGGGAGGTTAACTGCTGAGTCAGGGACAGAGGGGGAGAGCCAGGTTTCACTCAGAGCAATGATATCAGGGTGATTCTGGAGTTCCCAACCCTGAAAGGAGTCCCATTTTTTTTGAAGGCTGCAAATGTTTAGTGAGGCAATGTGCAGGCCATTTCCTGGAGATGGGTGGGATGGTGGGGAATTTAGAGGGCCAGGGTTAGGGTGGACATTTCCTGTCAGAAGAAGAAGAAGAAGAAGAATGAGTGATCTGAGGCGGTTGCTGTTTGCTCGAGTAGTAGGTCTTTGGTATTTATGCTGTGTGTGGCCGATGGTGGGTATTGGTAGTTTCAGGGTAAGGGGGGTAGATAGGAGGAGTAAGTGTGGAAAATGAGGGATTTGCTGTGTTGCGGATGTGGAAGGAGGTTGGCAAGAGAAGGGGGCTCCAGTGGGTTACTTGCCATGGGAGATGGTATCCAAGGGTGAGGGTGGAGGTGTCTATGTATGTGTTGTAGTGGGGGAGGTGTTGGCGATAGTTTTTTGGTCTGGGTTTGTAAAGGCTTGGAGTTCAGGTGCAGTGTGGGGGGCAGGGCTGGGAGTGCCAGACTGCGTGCTGACAGAGGGTTACATTTTTGCACCCCATTTTTGCATTATGAGTGGGAGGCGTAGGTGTTTGAGGGAATTGCAGGAGGAGAGTGATGAGGGTAAGTGGGAGCATGGTAGGGTAGAGAGTTAGGAAGTAAGTGACAGGACTGGAGAAAAATGAAAAAAAAAAAACAGTAAGGGGGCCTCTAGTGGTGGGAAAAGATAAGCTGCAGATGGGAAAGTGGCCTGATATTTCATGATCATGTGATCAGAAATCAACCTATATAGTGGAATGCCGACCAAGGATGGTGGTGGGGGCCGCGGGGCAAAGCCAGCACTCCAGGAAACAGTCGCAATCAGGTGAGCTGCTCCTTTGGGAGGCTAAGTACCTGAGGTTTTTTTTTCTCCTCTGGGCTCCAGTTTCTGGTGTGGGGGAGAGCTTTGCCGTGCAGCCCTCTCGACCGCTGATCTGCTGTGGAGGAGAGAGAAGACAGAGGGAATTAATATAGGTCTGAGGAGGGAGTTTCTCTGTGGGGGTGGTGGGGGGGCAGGGTTGTATCTGGATACTTTGCCCTGATTAAGCTTGCAATTTAATTATTAAGCCTACAGGATTAATTTCAGTGAAACAGCAGCAAGAGTCTTACAGGGTGATTTTAAGCAATTTAAAGTGGCAGCTGGTAAGCAGAGTCAAACCACGGCAATTCTGAGGCTAAAATTATTTAACAAATAAACAAATAAACTATTCCATTCAGTAAAAGCAATAGAAACAAGCATTTGTCAATGCTGAATGTTGCTTGCTTGTATGTGCTGTTTAGGTATTTGGAAGTGATAGTTCCATGCCTTCCTCCCAAGACATCCACTGTGTCTTTCCATTCAGTATTCACAGAAGAGTGGGAGGGGCAAGAGGCACAGCATTACAGCAGTTGCCAAGGGGGTGAAGAGGTGGACAATAGTCCATTCAAAGACAAAAGAGTCCTGCAGGAGCTCACTAAATTGAAGGTGGACAAAGCGATGGAACCAGATGGCATCATGAGGATATTAAGAGAACTGCGAAGGGAGATAGCAGTACCTCTGGCAGCCATGTTCACTGAGTCATTCAACATGAGTGAATTGGAGGAGGGCACATGTGGTCCCTCTACACAAGTCCGGCAGCAGGGAGGAGGCAGGGAACAATAGGCCATTCAGCCTCACCTCAGTAGTGGGGTAGATCATGGAGACATTGCTTAAAGAAAGGATAGTGGGGCATCTAGAAGCCATCGGAGCACAGGACCATAGACAACATGGATTAACAGTGGGGACATCATTGTCAGACAAATCTGGTTGATTACTTTGACTGGGTGACAAAGGAAGTGAATCAGGGTGGGGCAGTGGACTACACTTACCTTGATTTCAGCAAAGCCTTTGACACAATCCCATATAGGAGGCTGATAAACTAGCTGGGTAGGCTGGGCATGGGGGAAAGGGTGGTAAACTGGGTTAGAAACTGGCTAACAGACAGGAGGCAGAGAGTGGTGATAAATGGTGTGCAGTCTAGGGAGAGGGGGTCACCAGTGGGGTGCTGCAGGGATCGGTCCTGGGGCCAGTCCTGTTCAGTGTCTTCATTAGTAACATTGCAGAATGTCTGAAGGGATTTTTTTCACCAAATTTTCAACATAGCCATTTTAAGACATCTGCTCATGAACAGTGTCACTGTGATTTTCTTAATCTGCCCCAAACATTGACTGAACACACCGAATGTGCCATTGTGCGTTACATGCACTGAAACACATTTTGGGAGATGTGAAAATGACAGCTGTGCTGCTCATAAGGAGGTGTGGGAAAATGGCAATGTTGAAAATCTGGAGTGCAAATATTAAAATTTGTGAACTTATGATGATGCGTAGGAACTGCATAGCATACCTGTCAAAAGAAGTCATTTTGGAAATTTTCACCAAATTTTCAAACTAGCCATTTTTAGACCTCTGCTCATGAACAGTATCACTGTGATTATCTTAATATGTCCCATACAATGATTTCGCACACCGACTGCTCCATTGTGCGCTACATGGGCGGAAACATGTTTTGGGCAAGATGTGAAAAATGACAGCTGTACTGCTTATAAGGAACTGTGGTAAAATGGCAATGTTGAAAATCTGGAGTGAAAATATCAAAAATTCGCGAACTTACGAGCGTGCATAGGATCAGTGCAACAAATGCTCATAAAACAGTCATTTTTGGGAATTTTTTCACCTAGTTTTCAACATAGCCATTTTAAGACCTCTGCTCATGAACACTGTCACTGTGATTTTCTTAATCTGTCCCAAACATTGATTGCGCACACCAACTGCGCCATTGTGCGCTACGTGCATGCAAACACATTTTGGGTGACATGTGAAAAATGACAGCTGTACTTCTCATAAGAAGGTGTAGTAAAATGGCAATGCTGAAAATTTGGAGTGTAAATATTAAAAATTAGTGAACCTACGAGCATGCGTAGGAACTGCGCAACGTATGCTTGTAAAACAGTCATTTTTAGGAATTTTTTCACCAAATTTTCAACATAGCCATTTTAAGACCACTGCTCATGAACAGTGTCACTGTGATTTTCTTAATGTGTCCCATACATTGATTTGCATTACACCGACTGCTCATTGTGTGCTACATGCGTGGAAACACATTTTAGCGCGATGTGAAAATGACAGCTGTACTGCTCATAAGGAGATATGGTAAAATGGCAATGTTGAAAATCTGAGATGCAAATATTAAAAAATGCAAACTTATGAGCGCATAGTAAATGCAAAAGCACACTCAGAAACAGTCATTTTAAGATTTTCACCAAATTTGCAACATAGGCTTTTGAGATCTCACCTTATGAACACTGGCGCTGTTGCTTCATTAATCGGTCCTGAAAGGTGATTTTGTGCAGTGACTGCGAAATCACCCTTCGGGCCTGATTAACGCCATGACAGTGACAGAATTCATGAGGAGGGGTCCCAAAAGCCCCATGTTGAAAATTTGGTGCCAAAATTCCAAAAAATGCCTGAGATATGCAGCAAAGTTGAAAACCCTATCTATACCATTATACAGCTTACCGGCATTTCCTCAGTTCGCGGTCGGCTTTGAAGAGTGCAGACATGTTCCGGTCCACCGAAGATTGTCGCGCCGAGGTCTGGAAGATGGGGATGGGGTAGGGGTGGGGATGCAGGTGGATGGGTGCGGGTTGTGGGAGGGGGCAGGGAGAAGCGCCGAGGGACAGTTTTTGCATTTACAGGTTTTTATTTTTGAATAAGACGATGAGGGACAGTTGCCACGCTGGGGTGGGCTCCCAGTGTGGCAGCTGGATGCTTTGGTGTGAGGGCATGGAGCCAACAGGGGATTGGGTATCCCCGTCAGCCATAACACAATTTGCCACGCTGGGGTGGACTCCCAGCGTGGCACCTGGATGCTTTGGGCGGGGAGCCGTGGAGCTGAAGGGGTGCCAAAACAAATTTTGCCACGCTGGGGTGGGCTCCTAGCATGGCACCTGGAAGATTTGGAGGGGCATGGAGCCGACAGGGGATTGGGCACCCCCGTCGGCCATATAGCATGTGCATGGGGGGAGGGGGAAGGTGCATGAGCACGCAGTATGCGTGCGTGCGTGTGTGTGTGTGTGTGTGTGTGTGTGTGTGTGTGTGGAGGGGGGAGCTCTGCTCACTGAAGTGGAGCTCTCCCTTTCAACTGTACGACCACTGCACTTTCAACTGCTGTCATAGACAGCTGCAGCAGTGATTGGGGAACTGGGGCCGCGCCTGCAAACACAGTGACTGAATTGGAAGACGGGTGCCACACCTCCGAAAACTCGGATGATGGCACTATGTTTCTTGCACATGTGTGCAAGCAACATAAAAATGTCTTAAAGGGAATTTCATGAACTTTAAAGTAGCAGTCGGTATGCAGAGGCAAATACAGCAATGCTGAGGCTACACTTTTTAAAGAAATAGACTATCTCCACTGCTGGACCAATATATTTAGAGACTCTTGAAAAAAAGGTGCCAAGAATTCAGTTTGAACAAGCCAGCGCTCCAGGAAATGGTCACAATCAGGCGAGCTGCTCCTTTGTGAAGCTAAGTACCTGAGGGTTTTTTTTCCTCTGGGCGCCGGTTTCTGGTGTGGGGGAGAGCATTGCCATGCAGCCCTCTTGACTGCCGGTCCGCTATCAAGCACCTTACCATCATGTATTCATTTTATAATGTAGGGGCTATTTAGTTATGTTAGAGTTTTTGTGGCACCTGTGCTTTTTCTTCCCGGTCTTCTTTGGATGCTAGAGTAGCTGACGTAGAGACAGTACTGATATTTTGTTCTGACATGTACACAGTATATTTGTGCAGTGTATTTTCTCACTGTGTACACGTCACTTTGCTGATATCAGTATGCGGTGAGAATACTACTATTTACTTAGTGGGTTATCAGAAGACCCCTATTGTATAAATGTATGTATTTAGACTGCAGTAGTCGCTCTCTGGTTGTACTTCTAGTACTCTTGTAGACACAGTGAAACATTATAGTGCAGCCTGCCCAACAACCAACTCAGTGCACTGCTATCTATACTGTCCAGAAACTACCCCTTTGTTCCAGTGATGACACCCTTAGTTGGAGGGATTTCTAGGAAGCCTGGTACCCAGGTGACAAAATGGTGTAGGCCTGTCACAGTTGCATAAAGCACTACGTCATTCCTTGTGAATGCACAACATGATAAAGTTGACACAGAGGGTGGTGGTAAATGGCTGTCACTCCACAGAGGGAAGAGTGACCAGTGGGGTACCACAGGGATCAGTGCTGGGACCGGTCCTATTCAACATCTTCATCAGTGACATGGCGCAGGACCTAGAAGGCAGAATTTCAATGTTCGCTGATGCCACAAAGCTCTGTAACAGAGTAGACACACCAGAGGGTGTAGACAGAATGAGAAGCGACCTGCAGAAACTTGAAGAATGGTCAGGTGTTTGGCAGTTGAAATTCAATGCAAAGAAGTGCAAGATAATGCATATGGGCACAAAAACCCTGGCACAATATATCAGTTGGGGTGAGGATATAGCATGCACCAAGCAGGAAAGGGATCTTGGGGTTATCATCTCTGATGACCTCAAGGTAGGAAACAGTGTGACAAGGCAGCAGGTAAAGCAAATAGGATGCTGGGATGTATAGGCAGGGGCATCACCAGCAGGAAAAGGGAGGTCATAATTCTGCTATACAAACACTAGTGAGGCCCCACCTGAGTACAGTGTACAGTTCTGAGACCATACCTATGTAAGGACATAGACAGGGTAGAGAAGGTTCAGAGGAGGCAACAAAGATGGTGCATGGATTGCATCACAAGTCCTATGAAGACAGGTTGAAGGAACTGAACATGTACTCCCTGGAGGAGAGGAGGGAGAGAGGGATATGATAGAGACATACAAGTATCTTACAGGGAGGAACAGGGTGCAGGAAAACACTATTTTTAAGCGAAAAAGATGTTCCAGGACTAGAGGGCATGGGATGAAGTTGGAGGGAGGACGATTCAGAGGAAACATGAGAAAGAATTTCTTCACAGAACAGGTGGTGGACAAGTGGAACACTCTGCCAGAGGAAGTGGTGGGGGCTGAAACAATCATGGGATTTAAGAATGCATGGGATAGACATAAAGGAATTTTGGAGGTCAGGGCTAAGGTGCAACAGACTTCTAGGAAAACAAACTGAACTTACAAGCTCAAATGGGCAGACTGGGTGGGCCATAGGCCCTTATCTGCCGACACTGTCTATGTATCTATGTATGTATCTATGATAGAAGGTCATGATTCTGAAGAAAATCAGTGGTCTGAATAGCTATGAGCTTCTCAAGAATTTTGCTGAGAACAGATAAAATGGCTATGGGCCTATAATTAGAGGGATTTTTGTGGTCACCCTTTTTGAAAACAGGGTAACCCTGACTGCCTTCCAGATGTCAGGAACATGGCTCTGGCACAGGGAGAGGGTAAAAATCTTGGCTAGAGGCGCAGCTATGTATAGGGCAGTGAGTTTTAGAAGCTCAAGTTCAAGATTGTCAGACCCAGCTGTAGTGAAATCGGAGGTATTGTTTAGCTGTCTTAGAACTTCCCATCTAGTGACAGGCTTGAAAATAAATTTTACCCAGGAGACATCATGTTGGGTGGGTAAGTTCGATTTGGCAGGGAAGGAGGAGGTATAATTAGTAAGGTCAGAAAAGTGAGTATTGAAGAAGTTAGCAATGGTGAAGGCATTATTGCAGTGGACACCATTTGGAGTCATATCAGTTGGAGTGGGGGCTGGATTAGAACCAAGGTAGCACTTTATATGGGACCAGAATTTTTTGTAATCCCCATAAGATTTAGTTAATAAATCCTTGTAGTAGGCACTTTTGGCTTTTTTGATTTCCTTCTTACAGGAGTTTTGAAGAGCTCTGTAGTAATTTAGGTCAGCTGGTAGCCCCAAGCTTTTGTACTGGAGTCAACTTTTGTCGCTTTGGTGTAGTTTGGAGAGAAAGTCAGACTTTAGCCAGCGGGTGTGCCTGTTTTTTTAAATAATGGGTTACAAGAGGGCAGTGTTTGTCCTGAATAGCAAGAAAGTGAGTCACGAAGAGATTTAGAGCAGTCTGAGTGTCACTAGATTTGAAATGGGGGGTCCAATTGATGGTATCAATGTCCAGTAGAAAGTGGTGTGAGTTGAGGTGCGCATAATTTCAGAATGTGATAAAACGCGGCTTCGACGGGGATGGCTTATCCTTACCCCATACACAAAAGGTAGGGGGTGATCAGTGATGGCATTGGCTAGTGTGCCAGAGGAGATAATGTTTTCAGGGTGGCTGGTCATTATCCAGTCCAGCAGAGTACTTGAGTTAGTATGCAGTGCAGTTCTGGTGGGGTCACTGATAATCTGGTGAAAGTTGAAGCTTTGAATCTTATTCAGTAATGTGAGTTGTGAGTGACCCACCTAGTTTAGGTTGAGATCCACAAGTATAAGAACCTCATTTCTCCCAGTGAGAAGTGAGGTCTGATCAAGCAGCTCATCTAGACCTTTTAAGCCACGGGGGGGGAGGTTGTAGGCACACACAATATGCAGTTTCTTGGAGCCATGGGTGAGGAGGACATGTAGCGCTTCACAGTGGATTAGGGGAGGCGAGCAGATGGCAGAGAGATGAAGGTGATCTTTAAAATAGAAAACTGTACCACTCCCTCTTTTGGGAGAAGGTCTGTCAAATCGCAGGAGATGGTATGATGGAATTGAGCACTGCGAGTCCTGGGTGGAAGGTTTGAGCCAGGTTTCAGTGAAGCAGATGATATCAGGCTTGTAGAGGTCCAGGATTCCAGTTCAGCGAAGTTGTGCACAAGGCTTCTGATATTATGGTGAACTACAGTAAGACCTTTAGCATTAGTAAGGGGACTAGGTGTGTTGTTAACCAGTCCAGGGTTAGAATGAACATCTCCTGAGAGCAATAGGGCCAGAAGGAGGAGATACCAGAGTTTGCGACCCAGGAAAGGACATAGGACACAAATATGCAGGGGGCAGTATTTTAAGGCATAGGCTACCAAGCAGATCCAGGATCTATTTAATAGTAGTGGAGTGGGGTCACATTGGAGAGTAGGCAATAAGAGAAGGTTCAAGTATAAGTAGTCATGGGGCAGGTAATTTGGGACAGCCAAAGGGGCTTGAGGAACAATAAGGAGGATTAGGTGTAGCAAAGTGAGAGAGGGCACAAGGAAGAACAGTAACAAGTAAGGTTTCATCCTGCAGACCTGCACACTGTCTTGTGATGGGGGTGACTTCAGGAGGTGTCAGTAGGATACGAATTGAGAGAAACAAGCTGAGAGGGTGCAGACCTACCACTGAAATTAGTAGAGATTGACCAGGTTGAAAGGTTTTGAGGTTAGAAAGTGAGATGGTACTATGAAGTAGTTCAAGAGAGAGAGAGAGAGAAAAAAAAAAAGGAACTGATCTGGTGTTACCAGAGTAAGGAAAAGAGGGCAGAGCGTGCCAACGGGAAGGGAGAGGGTGGAGAGATAATGTATTTAAAGGAGTCCTGGGCAGGGTTGGGGGTCGGGAGAAAATACTCTGAGGTTCAGCGAGATAAACAGAGTAAAAAAACAGCAGTGATTTTGAATCTAAAAAGGCACTCCCATCGGCTGAGGCTAAGGAAGCAGTCAGACCAATCAGGACCTGCCTGCAAAACCATCACACCAGTCGGAAGCCTCGGCTCCGAAAGTTCAGATGGTGGTAGTACCTGGTGTATGGATCCAAGTTGAAGGACAATGAGGGCAGCCAAGAGTCACTGGTGGAGTCGGGCGGCAGCCATAGGTACGGCCTGACGATCCACCTCATGGATCAGAGAGCACTGCTTCAGGTGTGGGTCCCCTGGGGAGGTGGAAGGGGAAACACAAGAAATTAATAGAGCACAGACATAAGGGGGCAGGCAGCTGGCGGCAGTCCATCAGCAGGGGATGGGGGGGCGTAAGAAATTTAACAAAAGGCTTAAACAGATTAGAAAAATGTAGGGGTGGTGTTTGTGGGAGAAAACAATGGTCAGTGGGAGGATGGAAGCCACAAGGAGATTAGGTAGCCGAGATGGGGTAGGGTTTCAGACACAGAGAGCAAAGATGGAGTTTTACTAGTGAACAGCAGAGAGAGCTGGAGGAGGGGGTAGGAGGCAGGAAAAGTAAAGGAGCTTAAGGATTAGACTGAGAGACCAGAGCAGGGGAGAGAGAAAAATAGGCAGAGATGGGGAAGAAAAACAGTGTGAAGAAAGACACTTTGAAATAAATCACCAAATTCTCTACTTTTAGCATGCATCAGGCAGGTTACACAAGCACTGACTGTAATACGAATCTTTTGATAGGGGTTATTTATTATATGTTTGAAATAAGGGGTATAGATATATATTATATATGTTAGATATTATATTTTATACTTAGTTTTAAGTTATTTGGTTATTTGGTTATTCTGTTTATTAGATTTATAGTTTATATTATTGTTTGATTAATTGTATGTTATTTATTGTAGAGTTGTATTTATTTAAGTGTTCGAGGGGGGTTAATTTTCTAGATTGTTTATTGTTGTGTTAATTATGTGCTGGGACAATATTAGGACAGTCGGGTACTAGTCCCCCTCCAGGCTCAGGGACCTTCGTCCCTTCTCCTGTCCCCACCTATCGCCGGAGGTCTATAGACGATGTAGGGCTTTGGGGATTGTGGGGAGAAGGAGGAGGGCTGGCGCTGGGTCTGGAGGAGGAATGGAAAGGAGTGGGCGGATAGGGATAGTGGGGACAAGGAGACGCCCTGGGGCGAAATGGGCCCAGGAAAGGGGACCTCCCTGTCTGGTGCCCATACCCAAGGGTTCTGACTATAGTCAGCAGGTAAGATGGTCATTCTCGGAAGCTCATCCTACTTGGGCAGTGTTGTGCAACACTAGGTCTATTAAAAACCAAACGGCTATTATAGCTGATTTTGTTGGGTCATCAGACCTGGCGTGCATCACCGAGACCTGTCTGGATGAAAATGCTGGACCAGTTTTGGCGGCAGCAGTTCCAGCCGGTTACTCAGTGATACACCACCCGAGGTTGGATCGTAGGGGCAGGGGTGTTGCCATCTGTTTTAGAACAGAACTGGGCCTAGTGGAGGTCCCAGTGGGAATCACCAGGTCCTTTGAGTGCATCTTAGGCGAGGGTGTAGGGTGCAGGATACGTCTTGTATACCGTCCACCAGGTGATGAGAATGTTTTCCTGTGGGAAGTTGCAGACTTCATTATCGACCTGACATTGGGGTCCCCCAGATGGTTGGTTCTGGGGGACTTCAATGCCTGGGTTGATGATGAACTCTCACATTTTGGTCAAGACTTCCTCCAGTTGATGATTTCACTGGGCTTCACACAGGTTATTTCCTCCTCGACCCATATTGGTGGGCACTCATTGGACTTGATGTTCCTTCTGGGGATGGGGATATCCGACTTGGTGGTGGAACCGGTCGGATGGTCGGACCATCATTCCATTGGGTTCAGTTTTGAGGCCACCCCAATAGGTCAGCCCCTACGGAAATGGTCCGGTACTGCCCATTAAGGGTTGTTTCCCCGGATGACCTGATGGCGGTGCTGGACCTATCGGGCCTACCGATAGATTGCATGGATCCGGGAGACCTGGTGCATGCCTATAATAAGGTGGTGGCAGGGGCCCTGGATTCCATTGCTCCTGATTGTGTTCATCCTCTCACTCTTCGTCCCAGGTCTCCTTGGTTTGATGAGACCTTGAGGGAGTTGAGGAGAGTTGGACGAAGGTTGGAGAGGTGCTGGCGGAGGTCCGGTCTGGATGATGACAAACTTAGTTTGATGAACCACTACGTGGTCTATCAATCTGCAATCTCTCGTAAGAAGGCAGAATTCCTATCCAGAGAGATTGTGACTGCACAGAATAGACCGGCTCAGCCCTTCCGGACCGTGGACAGACTGTAAAAATTCAGTCTGTCTTCAGCCTGGAAGAGCCTTTTCTCAAGAATGGTGTGAGGAGTTTGCTCTCTTCTTTGCAGATAAGGTTGCCAAAATCAGATCGGATGTCCACTTGACCCTCTCCAATGGGAGTTGTGATGGTCGGCAGGAGATGTCGAACACCCAGTTTGCATGGTCTGACTTCAGCCTCCCCACAATCAATGACATTGTGATGATCATCCAATCACTGGTCCGACCAACTGTAATTTGGACCCTGGCCCCACGCGTCTTTTAGTAGATTGTGTGGATAAAATTGGCCCAGTCCTTGCTGTGATAGTCTGGAGGTCCTTGGAGAGGGGGATCTTTCCGGATCCTCTTAAGGAGGCTGTAGTTAAGCCTCTTTTGAAGAAGCCATCCTTGGACCCGGATTGTCTAGCAAATTACAGGCCTGTCTCTAACTTACCCTTTGTGGGTAAAGTTATTGAGAAGGTGGTCGCAGCTCAGCTGGATGATCATTTGACCAACAACAATGTCTATGATTCTCTCCAGTCTGGATTTAGGAAAAGGCATAGTACTGAGACAGCTCTTGTTCGGGTACTAAATGACCTCCTAATAGCGAGAGATCAAAGGACCTGCTCCATCTTGATACTTCTTGATCTCTCTGCAGTGTTTGACACTGTGGACCATGGTGTGCTATTGGAGCGTTTGCGGTCTATCTGTGGACTGTCTGATATAGTCCTCAGGTGGTTTCGATCTTACCTCGAGGGTAGGACTCAGAGGGTGGTGTCTAGAATTTTTTCTTCGGCATCAGTCTCCCTATCCTATGGAGTACCGCAGGGTTCCATCCTGGCACCCATGTTGTTTGCAGTGTATATGCTGCCATTAGGAGTGATTATTAGATGATACAGTCTGGGTTTTCATTGCTATGCAGATGATACCCAGCTGTATATGCCTTTTTGTGCCCGGCCAGGATGCTGCCATTTCGGTATTTAACAACTGTCTTGCTGAGATCCGAGACTGGATGAATGGGAGTTGGCTGCAGTTGAACCCTGAAAAAACTGAGGTGTTGGTTGTGGATCAGGGTCGCTGTGAGGCGGATTTGTTAGCTGGATCGCCCTCGGGCTTAGGGCTTATGGCTTGGGGGTGTCCAGCTGACGACCTCAGACCAGGTGCGGAACCTGGGCATTGTATTTGACGACTGTCTGACTTTTAAATTTCAGGTGTCAGCGGTGGTCAAAACCTCCTTTTACCACCTGAGGAACATCGCCCGGTTGAAGCACCTGGTTCCTCCAGAGGATCTTCCAACGTTGGTCCACGCCTTCGTTACCTCCCGCCTTGACTATTGCAATGCCTTTTACCTGGGGCTATCGGGGGGTTGAACTTCGCCATCTGCAGCTAGTGCAGAACGCAGCAGCCAGGCTGTTGATTTAATCTTCTAGGTCTAGTCTTATAACGCCTGTGCTCCGCGGACTGCACTGGTTGCCAGTTTGCTGGCGAATCACCTTCAAGGTCGGTTTGCTGACCTATAAAGCCCTACACGATCAGGGACCTGCTTACCTGAAAGAGCTCCTTTGTCCCTACTGTCCCCCCCACTCTCTCTGATCCACTGATGAGGGATTGCTAGAGATTTCCAGGGTCCATTTAAAAACTTCAGGGGCAAGATCGTTTAGTTTTATGACCCTGACCCTGTGGAATTCTCTACCTCGTCAGGTGCGAAATTGCCCGACTGTCCAAAGCTTTAAAGGAGCTTTGAAAACATATCTTTTTAGCAAAGCTTTTAATGATTTATGAATGTTTTAATGTTGTTTTAATTATTTATTGTTCTATGTATTTGTACAGGCGCCTTGGTTTTAAGAAAGGCGCTTTATATAAATAAAGAATGAATGAATAGTCTGCACAGGCAGAAACGATTTGGCAAACAGTAACAAAGCAAATTAGGAGCATAAGCACAGTCCAGAACAGTAGGCAGAAATATCATGAAATACTCTGAGGTTTAGCAAGATAAACAGAGTAAAAAACAGCAGTGATTTTGAATCTAAAAAGGCACTCCAATCGGCTGAGGCTAAGGAAGTAGTCCGACCAATCAGGACCTGCCTGCAAAAACACCACACCAATCGGAAGCCTCAGCTCTGAAAGTTCAGATGGCGGTAGTACCTGGGGTAGGGATCTGAGTTGAAGGACTGTGAGGGTGGCCGAGAGTCACTGGTGGAGTCGGGCGGTGGCCATAGGTAGGGACTGGCGATCTGCCTCACGGATCAGAGAGCGCCGCTTCAGGTGCAGGTCCCCTGGGGTAGGGATCCAAATTGAAGGACTGTGAGGGTGGCTGAGAGTCACTGGTGGAGTGGCAGTGGTCATAGGTATGCCCCGGCGATCCGCCTCACAGATCAGAGAGCACCGCTTCAGGCGTGGGTCCCCTGGGGTAGGGATCCAAGCTAAAGGACCATGAGGGTGGCTGAGAGTCACTGGTGGAGTCGGATGGCAGCCGTAGGTACGGCCCAGTGATCTGCCTCATGGATCAGAGAGTGCCACTTCAGGTGCAGGTCCCCTGAGGTAGGGATCCAAATTGAAGGACCGTGAGGGCAGCCGAGAGTCACTGGTGGAGTGGGGCGGTGGTCATAGGTATGGCCCGGTGATCCGCTTCACAGATCAGAGAGCGCCACTTCAGGCACTGGTCCCCTGGGGTAGGGATCCAAGCTAAAGGACTGTGAGGATGGCCAAGAGTCACTGGTGGAGTCGGGTGGTGGCCGTAGGTACGTCCTGGTGATCCACCTCACGGATCAGAGAGCGCCGTTTCAGGTGTGGGTCCCCTGGGGTAGGGATCTGAGTTAAAGGACCGTGAGGGTGGCCGAGAGTCACCAGTGGAGTTGGGTGGTGGCCGTAGGTACAGCCTGGCAATCTGCCTCACAGATCAGAGTGTACCGCTTCAGGTGCGGGTCCCCTGGGGTGAGTGAAGCCAAACACCCCAAGGCACACCTCAACACTTGTTGGTGTCTACAGGATAGGGTGAGGTGAAATGCCGTAGGCATTATGGGCAATGACCCAAAGGCACACCCCAATGCCTGTCCATCTCTGCAGGGTGGAGGTGGGGTTGGTGTGAGTTCAGTACTTCACTGCCACTCCTATTCTGCATCTCTAACTCCTGCACGTCCAATGCTAATATCAGCAAACAAACATTCGGCATTGGCAAATGCTTGTTCATTTTATTTTTACAGGTTTACCAGAACGAAGCTCCTTCTCCATTAGATGAATATATTTTTTTACCTAA
The DNA here is from genome assembly GCA_016271365.2 of Neoceratodus forsteri. NCBI lineage: Eukaryota > Metazoa > Chordata > Ceratodontiformes > Ceratodontidae > Neoceratodus > Neoceratodus forsteri. The sequence continues at coordinate 71,351,438 of JADMNL010000027.1, read as the reverse complement.
CCTGTCCTCTCCCCCATTTAACCCCCTAAGAGCTACGGATCCTTCGTGACTCCTTTTCCTATTCCTTTTTACAGGTGTGGTGGACGACATCTCACAGGACTACATTCATGGCTACCTTGCACTAAGGTAGGTCCCTCTATTTTACATTATTTTTGGGTGGCTCGATTGTAATGGGGCGTGCTTACTATTTCTATAGGCAGTTGCTTTAAAAGCTTTACATTTGACTCAATTGTATAAGGAATAGTGTTGGTTGTCTTTTTTAAATCGAACATTTTCGTTTCTCAATTAAGGAGAGGCTACACTAAGCATCCTGATTGCATGTGCACAGATCGTAGGATGTAAGAAGTTATTTTATCAGGTACCTATCTAACAGGTGTTACTTGTGTATGTTTTGTTTATGAAATATATATTTTAGTTTTTTTCGTTGATTGGGTAAGTGCACTAGACAAATCCTGCCTATTTTCAGACACGGCCCAGGGGAGGGGGACACAGATGAATGCCGACTGACCTTGAACCAGATTAAGCTGTTGGTGGTATTTCTTTTAGTGAATGAGGGAAATTTGGCCAGGATACTGGGGAAATTCCCCTACTCTTTGTAGGGGCACTGTTGGACCATGGATTCATCTGTGGGAATCAGTCACTCTGCTGGTGTACCTGCAGGAGAACAGAATTCCGCTCCTGCAGGTCCAGCTTTGGAGCCTACTTTGCTACATACATCTGAAAGTGAGAATGCTATGCTTGTGGATACCGAAGTGCCTGAAGCGTCTTTACCTGCTCTGTCTTCCTCTGCATTATCTGATTTTTTGCCTGCTGACAAATTCTGGTTAAAATCCCTACTTGCTACACATCGGCATCAGGTAATGGCAGTGATTGATACCGCTAGCCCTATTGAGTCTTTCTTTTCTTGGGTCATGGACTCTGGCTCCTGGGTTAGTGTGTGTAGAAGCGCACCTTGCATTTTCTACAGCCGCGGAACCTTCAGGCTCTTCAGTGGTGCCGAGCCGGTGAACGTCTCCTGTTGCACCAGATACGCTAGCATTGCACCGCTCTACATTGGAGCTTGTGACTTCTTATCCAGTACTGCTTTTGGCTGCAGCTTCTCTGCTATTTGTTCCTTTGACTGTTTTGCCTCGCACTACTTAAGTACTGAGCTTTCTTGTGCATGTCTCACACCTTCTATTGCACCGATTGTTTCACCTACTCCTGCACTACTGCCCTGTACTAGCCCCCTACCTAGCTCTTTGGAGGCCTCCCTGCGTAATGCGGGATGGAAACCTGGCTATTCTGGGCATTGGATACCTGACCCTGCCCATAACCCGATACAAGGTAGTGGCGGGCTGCAATCTCCCTCAGTGGATATGCCTATACTTCCTCCTGTGGGCTTGGACTTGGATTTATGTGCAGAGGATGTTCAACATCCTGAATTAGACACTACACTGCTCACTAAAATTCCTTCCTTGCCTCCCTCCTCTTCGGGTGATGAAGGCCCTAGCTTGGGGTGATCGCAGGACACGGAGGTCCCACTCCCTGACCTTTCTCCTGACCCTTCTCCTAACCCTGGGGGAAAAGGCTGAAGCTACTTGGGAGGAATTTCAGAAACGAGATGCATTTAGGAACCCCCCCTTCAGTGACAGAATGCGGTCCGACTTCAGTATATTGGGGGTCTCGACGTTGTGCCTGACCGTCTCTATGTAGGAAAGTCTCTTTCGAAAGGATCATTGGGTTTTTTTCACTAATGAGATTTTTGTACTAATTCATGTGTCTGAGTCTTCTTTATATGATATTAGTTTTAAAACCCCTCAGGGTTTAGACCGTTTTTGGACTAAATATGACACCCTCAAATACTCTGAGTTGTGGCTTCCATTTCGGGTTATCCCACTTACCAGACCCTCTATTGAAACTGTTACTATTTTGTTTCAAAATGAGAATGTGGCAGCTTGTGATATTACACATTGGTTGAAACAACGCTGTGATGTATTGGGGTTACCTCAGCCTATCTTCGACTCTGAACATTTGTGGACTGGGGGTTAACGTTATAAAGTGAGGCTTAGGCATGCCACTGTTGGTCCACTGCACTTGCTGAATAGTCTGTTTTTAGGTAGAGAACGGAGTCATTGCTTCTATGTGGGGCAACCTCGCACCTGCTTTAAATGTGGCTCCCCTTCCCATCTCAGTGCAGCTTGTGATAGACTATGGTGTTCCCTTTGTCTATCTTTTGGCCATGCTAGTTCAGATTGTACTTCTGAGCTCAAGTGTAACCTGTGTGAGGAGTTGGGTCATGGATTTAGATCCTGTCCTTGGGCTTCCCACAACCGTGAGGATTGCCTGGACCAGGATTTGATCCTTATAAATGCTCAGAAAAAGGATATTGATGCTGTGAAATCCCTTATTTCACCAGTACTGGTAGTTTCTGGTCCCCCTTTATTCCCTAATGTTAATGTCCCTGCTCCCTAGGATGTTGCTTTATTGACTGGATCTTCCTCCGAGCCTCCTTTGCAGGACGTGCCTCGGACAGTTGTTCAGGACCTTTCCACTACGCTCCCCCCTTCTCCTCCTGTAGAAGCCTTGGTCACTGCTGAACCTATGCTTGTCCCTGAAATGGATCTGGATAATATTATAAAGCCTCCTCCTGAGCCTAGTGTTCAGGCGAAAAAGCGGGCTCAAAAACAAACTAAATGTAGAGCCAAATTGGCTAAAGCATCTTCTCCTGGTGGCTCTGTTCCCTTGCATAATAAATCTGAAGTCCTGTCCCACCACACTCAGTCTTCAGATATGGAAGCTGATTCTGATACCTCCTCACAACCTGTAGTGTCCTCTGATTCTGAGAATGATAAACCGAAGGAGTTGCCCTTCGACAGTCGGCCCTTACGGCCGGGAGTACGCCCCCGCAGAAGTACTAGGTTGGGAAGGGTTACCTGATGTTGTTTCTTTTTCTCCTTTTTCTAGTCTTCTTTTATGGCCATGGCATTTCACCTCACTGTTGCCACCCTAAATGTGAACAGTGTTAAAAATGCATGTAGGCACCTACTTACTTTTCAATTTTTATGTGATGTGGCATGTGATATTTGCCTTATTCAAGATACCTGTCTCAATTCCCTTTCTTTGGTTAATATGGCCAAGAAGCTTTGGAGATGGGGTCCCTGTTTTTTTGGGGAGGATTGGAAACCTGTAGTGGTGTTGGGGTGTTGTTTCGGGGTGATGGATTTCATGTCACAAAACTGGTTGAGCTAGTTATGGGACGGGTCTTAATATTGGATTTTGTTTATTTAAATACAACTTGGAGGTTAATTGTAATTTATGCACCAGTTACAAAGAAGAGTCGAGTGGACCTCTTTCGTGCAGTACAACCCCTTTTGTTCACATCTCGCTTCCTCATATGGGGTGGTGACTTTAATTGTGTAGTGCATAAATCTGACAGGGGGGCACTGACTGACAAGGATTTCAATGATACACATTGTCTCAGGCAAATTATTTTTCAGAGTCATTTACAGGATGTTTATAGAGTTTGTTGTCCCAGTGGTGGACATACTTTTTTTAAAGGCTCCTTATCCACTATGATTGATTTTCTTTTTGTCACTGCAGCTCTACAGGTACATGTAATTACGGCTCAAACTGTTCCAGTGGAGACTTCAGACCACATGGTGGTAACTGCCACATTAGGGGTGGGCCCTCATACTAAACTGGGGCTGGGATATTGGAAACTGAATTCTTTACTTTTATTTGATACCAGGTTTCTGGCTCAAGTACATGATCTGTTGAAAGCTCGTATGTCACTGTCTGGACTCTCTGATGATTTATTGGGTTGGTGGCTTCTCATTAAGTCTGAAATCTCTTCTCTGGTAAAAAGAGCATCTAAATATGCTGCAGTGACTAAATATAAAAGATATTTGTCTTTATGAATGCAATTGGAAACTTCATATTCTGCTATACACTCACAGGGTTTATCTTTGATGGCACAGGTACAGAATGTTAAAAAGGAAATGTCAGCTTTACAATATACTAGAGCTACCTCCCTGTTGCATGAACATAGAGTCTGTCCTGCAAATAAATCTGGTTTAGGTGATGTGTTGGATTGTAGTCATAGGTGTTCAGTGGATCGCCTTATAACGGAAGTTGTGGGTAATGATGGTAACAGCTACACTGCTTTCCAGGATATATTGCAGGTGGTCTCCTCACATTTGTCATATTTATATACTGCATCATCCGTGAATACTTTGGTGCCTGGAATTTTTTTTCCTCTCTTCATATTGCACCTTGTTCAGATGTACAGTATTGTTACAGGCTTTAACTGCTTCCATCAGTACGGATGAAGTTAAAAAAGAAATTTCACGTTTACGAAACAACACGGCACCTGGTATTGATGGTTTGCCTGCAGAATTTTATAAACCCTGTAATCCTTTGATTTGTGAAATACTAACAGTAGTGTTTAATTGGGCCTTACAGCAACAATCCCTTGATTTTCATTTCTGTACTTCGATTCAGATTTTGTTATATAAAAAAGGTAGTAGGAAAGTACTTACCAATTGGAGACCTCTAAGTCTCCTTAATACAGACTTTAAAATATTAATGAAGGTATTGAATACCAAATTACTGTCCATAGCTCCTAACTTGATTTCCCTGCACCAGTCCTGTTCAGTTCTGGGTAGATCCATATATGCTAATCTCCTCTTACTTAGAGAGCTAATTGAACTTGGAAAAGCTGATGTTATAAAGGGTTTTCTTACATCCATGGATCAGGAAAGGGCTTTTGACCAAGTGCTACATAGTTATTTGTTTCAGGTTTTAAAAATCTATGGTGTTCCTGAATGTTTTATAGCTTGGATCACTTTACTGTATAGTCATGCTTATGCCTTACCCTTGGTGAATGGTTGCTTGGGTTCATATATCCCTATTCGTAGAGGGGTGAGACAAGGCTGCCCTCTAAGTCCTTTACTTTATGTTTTTAGTTTGGATCCATGTTTACGTCCTATTGCCCAAGATGTATGGATTATTGGTATTGTTTTCCCTCATAGTACCCTTGAGGCCAAGATTTCGGCTTATGCGGATAATGTCTGTGTTTTTATTGCCGATCTGCCCTCAGGTGATAAAGTGTTGTACCATTTTTCTAATTTTTCAGTTGTTGCGGGTTCTTCCCTTAATAAGGTTAAGAGTTTTTTATATCCACTGCATACTGGGATTCCTGAGTTTATGGAGTTACAGGGAATTCCTGTTTTACTGGACCCAGTAAGAATCTTAGGCATTGATTTTGGTAAAGGTGATAATGTGTTACTTAATTGGTCTGCCAAAATTACTGTGGTGCAGTCCAGAATTAAATTATGGAAATCATGGCAACAAACTAAAAAGAAAAAAGTTGTATTTACCAAAACTTTGCTTCTCCCTCATTTTTTATACCTCAGCGCAGTATACCCCATTCCTTCTGTTCTGGAAGACACTTTATTAGGTCTTTTTTTCCAAATTATATGGTGGAGTCATCTGAATCCTATTAAAAGAGATATGTTGTATCTCCCAATTGCACAGCATGGTTTGAATTGTGCGAATCCAGTCACTTTTTACGACAGTATTTTTTTTCATTGGAATTTGATAGACCTTGGTCGTCCCCAAACTGCGTTATGGGTGATTTATGCATATAATTGGTTACCTCTCTTATCTTCAGATTGGCCTAGAGTGTGCCAGAAAAGTATACATACTTCCAACTATTCGGCTTATGTCAGACCTGTGATGATGAAGCTTAATAGATGGAAGTTACTTCCTGCGCAAGTGTTTTGCAAACCGCGCAAATCTATTTATGGTGTCCTGCAATCTACGGCTCATTCTATAGTCCCTGCTTTTAAAGATATTCTGGATTGTTATGTTGCTAATCTCCTTAAAAGTTTGGTTGATAAACTGATTTCTCCTAGATTGTGGGATGTCTTATGGCTTAGTTGTCATGGATGACTCAATGTTAGAGGGAATTTAAAGCATAAGATGGTTACTGGAAGGTCTTGTCCGAGGGACACTTGCATAAATCAGGAGGAATCAATGTCCCATTTTTTTATTTCCTGTCCTTTTGTGCAAGATGTCGACCCTTTCTGCTAGTTGGAACCAGCCTTTTTGGCGGGCTGTTACATATCTAGAAGTCGTGGGAGGTTTCTTACTTCATTGTACTTTGCTGGATGCCGGTGTGTTATGGCTTCTGTTTGCAGTGTTTAAGTTTCATTTATGGCAAGTCAGACGTCACCTTATGTTGAGACAGTTATATTACTCACCACCTGATGTTCTTCAACTTATTGAACATGATCTGTTGTTACAATGTGATTCTGATCGCCAATATTTGCCCAACAATGTATGGCTTATGAGGTGGAAAGCAGTTCCTTTTCTTAAAGACAAGATAGGTTGAATTATTTTCTTTATGTTGGGTTATTGATTGTTACCGATATGTCATTTGCTATGTTTTCTTTTGTGTATTTTTTTATTTTGTTTCAGAGCTGTATTGCTGTGTACTGATTTGCTGTTCTGTTTATTAATAAAAACCTTCCCCTACTCTTTTTCGATAAGTGCCATGGGAGCTTTAACATCCACCTGGACTACCACCAATCCAGGCAGATGGGACCTCAGTTTGATGTCTCATCCAAAAGATGACGCCTCGGAAGTGCAGTACCCCTCTCATGCTACACTACAGTGTCAGTACTGGGATATTAACCCAAGTGCCAGATGTGGGAACTGAACCCACAGCCTCTGATCTCCCGACCTCAGAGGCGAGTGTACTACCTACTGAGCCACTGACACTGCATATGTATATATATATATATATATATATATATATATATATATATATATATATATATATATATATATATATATATATATATATATATATAAAATTGTTGTACTTTCTATCATCAGGGATTTTATGATGGTGGGGCATGTTATAAATACAAACATGATGAATGGGCTTGTAGCTATTAACAGAAGCCTTGCAGGTGAATATTTTAGTGTTCCCAAGTTAAATTAATTAATCTACTTCAATTTATATAAAACATTGGGTAACTGATTTTGAAGTAACCCTCCAGATTAATTCTTCTTTCTTCTATGGGCTAAGCATGTGTAGCTCAGAGTAGCTCAATAATCTAGCCTGACACATTTCTTTACAGCACCGTATAAATGTGACACTTGTCATTTTTCAACTCTGACTCAAATATGTTTTTGTGTCCCAAAAGTTGATTCACAGGCCCCGCGTGAAATCAACTTTCAGGCACAATTTCAACATTTGCTCTGCCCTACTTCATGAAACAGGGTCATAACAAGGCTATGTTGAATATTTGGTGTACAAATATTACAAAACAAATGTATGAGCCTATGTTACATTTTGCAGGCTCGTATCTTTGGTAATTTTCAATATGTTTACCCCAAATTCCTCCCATGAAGCCCTATCAGATCTGGCCAGAGTTTGTTTTATAAGCTCCCCATGCTGTCCCTCCATTCTGCTGTCTGTGCACATCCTCACCCCTGTTTCTTTTTTGCTTGCTGTAGTCTCACATTTCTGCTCTCCTGGTTCCTCAGTCAAACAGATTTTTCATACCTCATGCACCTTCCCCTCTTCTACTGTCAGCTGTCACTGATGTCAGCTCCGATTTCAGCTTTTCAGCTCCGTTTATTTTTGTATACTTCATGCTCCCTTTCCCTCTTCTACTGTCACTACTGCTCGGATTTCATGTCACTCACTCAGGAGCTCAGACATGTCCCCGTTCCAACACTGTACAGATAAGTGGAGACTTCACATCGGCGTGTCACTTGGCAGCTCGGACACACCCTCCCCTAACACTGCAGAGATGCAAGGAACTGCTGCAAGTGCCATTGAGCTGCAACTTCTCAAAGCAGCAGGTGCTAATTAATAAAATAGAAGTGTGATTTAGTGCTCCACACCCCCTCACTTCAGTCCCTGCCACAGATAGTGGGTCCCATACAGTTACCGACAAATAATGTTTCTATCTACTTAGTTCCAGGGGCGTAGCTACAAGGGTGCAGGGGGTGCAGTGGCACCCAGGCCCATGAGGTTTGAGGGGCCCAAATCATAATTGTGATGTTTATTCAAAACTGGGGAGGGGCCCAGAAACATCACCTTGCACCCAGGCCCTTTGGGACTTTGCTACACTACTGCTTAGTTCAATGATTTGATAGTTTGAGTGTCCAGAGAAGATCCAACACCCTTAAGAGCATCCATAAACCTATAGTAAGGAATGATACACCTGAGTGTGTGAATCACAGTGCCACGCTGAATCCTCAGCAGTTGAGATATGTTGGGATGAGTAGACTTACAAGCATTCTGACCCTGATAGCCATTGGCAGACTCACATCCTTTTTTTTCCTACTTTTGTGGCTTGTTGTGCTGCAGTCTCATTGCTTCCTGCTAGGCTTTTCACGTTGTGGCTGGGCTCGATTGCTAACCTGCACCATGTCTCTCCCCCTTGCACTTTATGTATGTTCCATGTCCCCTCCCTCTCCTGCAAACACAATTGGTTTGTGCTGTTTCCCCTTCTAGCGGTTTTCTCTGTCTTTTAAATGCATGTCTTAAAGCTGGGCCTTAGTTGCACTGCTATTACCCAATTGAATGTGAGAGAGAGAGGTGAGAAGAGGCAGCGGCACCTTTAAGAGACCCCCCCCACGTGTAATTTATTCCACTGTGTATCAGGTTCTGTTTTTTGTCAGTGGGCTCGTGTGCTTGTTTGGCAAGTGCTGCCACGTTATTGAGTCCAGACACTCTCCAGCCTTAATTTATACCCCCTAGAATCCCTTATTTATATTTTATTACTTTATTTGCTTCTACATCCCCCCCCCCCCGGGTTTCTTCAATTTTCCCCCCTCGATCACTCACCTTCTGGGTCAAAAGAAGAAACATACCTGTTGGATCACTCCCTTGGTTCCCTGCTTTACTCTGAAAGGTAAGTTCACTTCAAGGCATCCCCAGCTAGTCAATCATCGGTTACCTCCATACCATACACTCTGCATCCTTCAAGTTGGTTATGCCAGAGGGTTGGTTAGCAAAGATTACTTTGGCTCGCTACAACATTTTTGTTAGGCAGCTAATTTTTGTGTCAGTCAGTAGTCGCTGTGTGAGTGTTCATGGGTACTGTTGTTCTTGCAACTTTTTCTCTCGGGGCTGATGTGTTCATTGTCCCTGGTGGTGTGGTTTGGGGCTCCCTTGGATGTGTCCCATCAAATCAAATCAAATCAAATCATCTTTATTTATAAAGTGCCTTTCAGAACCAAGGCACTGTACAATAAATACATATATAGACATAGATTAAAATAATCATAAATTAAGAGCCATAACTAGGATATGCTAAACTGAATAAATATGTCTTTAACTCCTTTTTGAATTTATTCAATTTTATTTAATTTTATTTTATATTAGTCCGGTACTGATTTCTTTGGGGCTGTTTTTTAATGTAGCAACATCTCTGGATGTAATCCTGTCTGGCAACATGTGGAGGGGATTCAGTTAGTGAGCGGTGTTAAGTCAGCCCAATTAAGGATGCACAGGTATATCTGCCATTATGTCCTGCCAGTGCATCTTTAAGGTCTATTGCCTACATGCTTCAAGTCTTCTAAAAGGTTTGTAACAGGGCTTAAATGTCTTTTAAAGTTGAAGTGGCATGTTGTTTCCCGTCTTGTGTGTTTCCCACGGCCTGTTCATTTCCACTGTAGTTTGGTCTGGCTCGTGGGTGTGGCGGCAGTGCTGGGTTTAAGCCTTTTTGTTTCAGAGCTATGGTTGCTGCATTGGGGTAATCGTATGTTTCCACTCCTTCTGGAAAGAATACTCACAGCTTTGCAGAAAATGGTGTGTGGAATCTGAGATTATTTTCTTGTAGAAGTGTGATGAGTGGACCTAGTATTCGGCACTGCTCCATGACTGCTGTGGAATAATCGTTGTCGGCGTAAATACGTACCCCCTCATAAAAAACATTTTTTCCACAATCCTGTAAGGATTTGCTGTTTTACTGCATAGGACATGAATTGTAAAACAACTGATATGGGCCTTTGTGGGTTACGAGTTGGAGCCGGCCTGCGCGCTCTGTGGGCTCTTTCTAGGTTGAGCAGGAAATCAGGTGGTAAGTCCATTTTTTGTTTAAAGAATGCCTCTAGGAACTGGACAGTGTTGTTCCCTTCTGCATGCTCCCTGAATCCATGTAGGCAGATATTTTTCCTCCTTGATCTCCCCTCCAGATCCTCACATTTTGCTGTTAATGTTTGAATTTGTGTAAAGGCCTCTACTATCATTCTATCACTATGATCAGCCCTTGCATCCAGTTCTGTAATTGCCATTTCAAACAACATGAAATCTTGCTGTATTCTGACAATAGCAGTGAGTCCCAACCTTCGAACTGCCCCGGAGATGAAAGAGTTAACTTTTCATGCCAGGCATGGAACGCTGAGCTCGAGCTTGGTTGAGACTCTGTCTGTTGCTGTTTGAACTCAAACCATCAGATTCTTTACTCCACCTCACTGAACAGTCGCTCCGGAGATTTCTCCTTTGCTTGGTTCAATTTGTCGGTTAAAGTCCGTTTTTCTCGGTTTCCAATCGAATTAAAACCGTAACCTGTCGGTTCAGTCTCTGTCTGTGGTATTCGTGAGTACTAGATAGGTTTATTTTGATTTTCTATTCTGTGTGAAACTTGTAAACATTTCATCAGTTCGGTTTGAACCGATCAGGTTGTTTAAAAATCTTTATTTCTACTTTTAGAGTGTGGTTACCGGTTCTTATAAGTTCTAAAAAAAACGGGTTTTACTACGTTTTTTTTCACGACCTGTAACACGGTCAGGAACCGATAAGAGTGTCTTGCCTGGCGGATTGCCATTAAAAGGGTAAGTTTTGTTAGGACTGGCACCATGTCTGAGAAACCCAAAAGAAAAACCCGGCCCACTGGGTTTCAACACTGTAGTGTGTGGGAAGTTTTGCTAAGGCTGACCCCACACCACCTGTGTTTATTGTCTGGGGTTTGACCACCTCGATTCAGACTGCCAGATTTGTAAAAATTTTCCTGCAGCTACCCTAGAAAAGAGAGTTGGTAGGCTCAGGGAAAGGGAGGCCAAAAAGTCCGCTGACCCGGATGGCCAGCCCGGTTCGGTTCAAACCGAACCAGAAGGAGTGCCCTCTGACCAGGGAGAAACTTCTTCGGGCAAAAGGAGAACCGATTCCGAGGAGTCGGTTCCAGTTAAGAGAACAAGAAGGAAAAAATCAGCTGGAGTGAATCAAAAAGTTTTTTCTCCACCGCTGATGAAATAGCCAAAGAGATAAAAATTGTGCAGTCACTTTCCCCGGTTCCGACCGAGCCGGCACCATCAGGAAGGCACTTGGTTCATCCGGTTCCACCGGTTCCGGATTATGATTTGGAAAAATTTTTTGAACCGGAGGAGGAGGAAGGAGAGTATGAGGAAAGTGAATGTGATTATGAAAGTCTGGATGTGCCCATTGACCTGGACATCTCCCCAGACAGACCTTCAGGAGTGTCTCCTCCTAGACTTTCTGACTCCCCCTTCCCATTTCATGTTTTACAAGAAAGTGGCTGAAACCCTTCAGCTTCCTATGGAAGAAGCTGTGGATGACCAGGAGGAGCCTGACTATGTGGAAATGATGGATATCCCAGAGTGCAGGAGGCTGTCTATTCCCTTACACAAGTCTTTTGGGAAACAGACATGTAAGATTTTAAAGACTCCTAATTCTATACCTCCTGTGGATAAAAGAATGGACAAGAGATATACTCTGTCAGGCTCAGATACGGAGTTCCTTACTCAGCAATGCAGTCATGTTAGGGTAGTGCAGGCTGCAGCCTGTGATAAGGCTAATATACCCTTGGCTTCACACACCCCCAGATAAGGACTCCAGGAGGATTGATGTCATGGCAAAGAAACAGTACATGGCAGCATCCCTGGGACTCAGGCAGGCCAATTATATGGCCTATACAGCTAGATATCAGAAATCTAGATGGGACACTGTCATGGCTTTAGCTAAACAGGTCCCTGGTCAGCTTGCCAAGGAGCTGGAGCAGGTGGCTGCTTATGGTATTGAGGCATCCAAGGTGCAATTCCATGCTGCAGTGGACTCCAATGATGTGTCATCTAGAGTCATGGCTACATCTGTGGCCCTTCGTAGGATGGCTTGGCTCAGATGTACTAGCCTGTCTCAGGATACCCAGACTAAGGCCATGGATTTTCCTGTTGTGGGTAATTGAAGAAAATGGATGAATACAGGACCACCTATAGGAGTGCTCAGGCCAAGGAAAGGCAAGCCACTCCTCAGAGGCAGCATCCCAGGGGTAGGGGCAGGCCTTTTCATAGGCCTTTCTACCAAGTCCAGGCCTCCTCTTCTGCCTATGCTCAGAGGGGGTTCTTTAGAGGGAGAGGCAGAAGGGGTACAAGCAGACCTGCTTCCACCCCTCAGCCTAAACCCCCTGCCAGACAGGCACCCTGATGGGTTTGCCAGGGCCGATTCTCCACCACCTGTAGGGGGCAGGCTGGCTTACTTTGTCCAGGACTGGAAGTCTTTAACATCGGACAAATGTGTCCTGGAAGTAGTAAGCCAGGTACTAGTTCTCAGCTTCAAAAAATTTCCAAAGATGAGAACCAGATCCTTTCCACCTGCAAATCCTTCAGAGGCACTTGTCCTAGAGGCAGAGGTCTCTTCCCTCTTGGCTCTCAGAGCTGTAGAAAAGGTTCCACCCCTACACCAAGGGAAAGGATTGTACTCCAGGTACTTCCTCACTCCCAAAAAGACAGGAGAATGGCGGCCCATCCTGGATCTCAGGTATTTAAACAAGCACCTTTTAAAGCCAAAGTTCAAAATGGTGACTCTGGGAATAATTCTACCCTCTCTAAGGTCAAGGGACTGGCTAGTCTCCCTGGACCGCAAGGATGCCTATTTCCATATTCTCATCAGAAGCTCCCATCGAAAATACCTCAGGTTCGAGCTGCCCTCAGGCCATTACCAATTCAGAGCAATGCCCTTTGGCCTAACCTCTGTTCCAAGGGTGTTCACAAAATGCCTGGCAGTAGTAGTTGCTTCCCTAAGATGGCAAAGGATTGCCATCTTCCCATACTTGGACGACTGGCTCATAGTAGGCCAGTCCCCAGACCAAGGCAAGTTACACCTACAGATAACTCAGCAACTGCTCACCTCTCTAGGTTTCCTTCTGAATCTTTCAAAGTCAGTTCTAGAGCCTGTTCAGCTCCTCACCTTCATAGGTGCAGAGCTAGATACAGAAAAGGCCAGAGCCTTCCTTCCCCTGGACAGGGCAAGGACCCTTATCACACTGGCCTCTTCATTCACCCTACAGGTGTCTCGACCAGCAAAGCATTTTCTGTAGCTCCTGGGGCACATGGCTGCTTCTACAGCAGTGGTGCAGGGAGCAAGATTTCAGATGAGGGACATTCAGTTCCACTTGAGAGCCTTTTGGTCTCAGAAAAAGGACCCTCTGACCAAACTGATACCAGTGACTCGAACCCTGATCCAGGCCTTGCAGTGGTGGCAGGATCAGGACAATCTAAGACAGGGAGTTCCCTTTGTCACTCAGTTTCACTCTTTAATCCTTACTACAGATGCCTCCCTCTTGGGGTGGGGGGCCCACTTGGGAGACTTGACCAGCCAAGGGTTGTGGTCCCCTCAGGAATCTATGCTTCACATCAATCTGTTGGAACTCAGAGCAGTGTTTCTAGCACTTCAATCTTTTTCCAGGTCTGTTCAGAACAAAGTTGTTCAGATCAGGACAGACAATACCACCACAATGTGGTATATCAACAAGCAAGGGGGCACTCGGTCTTCGGCCTTGTGCACAGAAGCAATGACGTTGTGGTCTCTGGCCTATTCCCTGAACACCTCCCTTACAGCAGTACACCTCCCAGGCAAGGACAATGTCCTGGCAGATGCTCTCAGCAGGATATCTCAGGGCCATCACGAATGGTCACTGATCCCCTGGTTTGGAGGTGATCTTCTACAGATGGGGCACCCCACAGATAGATCTTTTTGCAGCCTCAGACAATCACCAACTTCCCCTTTTTTGCTGCAGGCCCCCAGTGTTGGGCTCAGTCCCCCTGGATGCCCTGGTTCTCAGTTGGAAAGGGAAGTTCCTGTATGCTTTTCCCCCCTTCCCTCTCCTGTTCAAGGTGCTAGTCAAAATCAGGTCTCAACCCTGCAAGGTGATTCTGATTGCTCCAGACTGGGCCAGACAGCCCTGGTACCCTCTCCTGTTGTCCTTAGCAGTCCACCTTCCCTTGTCTCTTCCCAGGAATTACAACCTGTTAACCTGTGCTCAGGGGAAGGTTTGGTACCCAAATCTCAAATCTCTAAATCTCAAGGCCTGGCTCTTGAAGAGTTAGAGTTTGCTGATTTACACCTCTCTCAAGGTGTTATGGATATTCTAAAGGCTTCTAGGAAGCCTTCCACCAGAACTACTTATAATTCAGAATGGAAAAGATTCTCCATATGGTGCTCTGGAAAGCATATTTCCCCAGAGTCTGCTGACCTGCCCACAGTCCTTGACTATATGGTCTATCTGAATAGTTTGGTACTCAGACCAGCTACACTAAGGGTGCATCTGGCAGCTGTCTCTGCTTTTCTTTCAGCAGGTAAACCCTCTTCTCTTTCAGCTCACCCTGTATTCTCCAAGTTTTTCAAGGGATTGCTTCATATCAATCCGCCGTTCAGGGACCCTACCCCTGCTTGGGACCTTAATGTTTGCATTGCTCAGCTTATGCAACCCCCTTTTGAGCCCTTGTCCTTAACAGAGCTTAAGTACTTGACTTGGAAAACTGTGTTCCTGGTGTCCATCACTTCTGTCAGGCGCATAAGTGAGTTGCAAGCCCTGTCAGTGGAGCCTGATTTTATCTCCATAGAGATAAGGTGGTCCTCAGGACTAACAGGAAGTTTTTACCTAAGGTGGTTTCAGACTTCCACCTTAACCAATCTATGTCTCTTCCTGTGTACTTCACTGACCATTCCTCCTCTGGTGAGAGGAGGTTGCACAGTTTGGATGTGAAAAGAGCCATTAGCTACTACATAGAACGTACCAAGGGTCACAGGTTTGACTCCCTTCAACTGTTCCTCACTTATGGTGAGGTTGGTAAAGGAAAACCTGCCACTAAAAGATCCATTGCCAGGTGGATTGTCTCTTGCATTCAATTTTGCTATGAAAACTAGGTAAGATTCCACCTCAGGCCTGAGGGCTCACTCTACCAGAGGTACAGCTGCTTCCTGGCTGCTGCCAGGGATATTCCTATCTTAGAGATATGTCAACAGCTACCTGGAAAACAGTTCACACTTTTACCAAGCATTACTCTCTGGATATCCAGGCTAGGAGTGATGCTTGGTTTGGCACAGCTGTGCTTCAGAGCCTATTTCCTAAGTAGGTTCTGTCCCTCCTCCATGGAGGTACTGCTTGGTAGTCTGCTATTGTCAGAATACAGCAAGACTTCATGTTGTTTGAAGAAAAAATTACTCACCTTAGTAATGTTGTTTCTTCTAATGGAGTCTTGCTGTATTCTGACCTCCCCCCCCCTGCCTTCCCCTCTCAGAACCTTTGTTTTTGGGATGTGGGAGGGCAGTAGCAGTGTTAGCACTCAGGAGGTGCCCCACCTTTTTTATTATCACCCTCTTTTCTTTGGGCGAGTGGGTGTTGTGTTTATTTCATTTTTTGGGTTTCCTGACTTGAGTCTTCATTTTGGGACCAAAAAAATCTGTTATTATATTTAGTAGCCAGTTGGCTAGTGTAGGTTTACAGCTTCCACACAGGACCTCAGTGAGTTTAGCTCATAAAGATCTGATGGTTTGAGTTTAAACAGCAACAGACAGAGTCTCAACTGAGCTCGAGCTGAGCATTCCATGCCTGGCATGGAAAGTTAACTCTTTCATCTCCGTGGCAGTTCGAAGGTTGGGACTCACTGCTATTGTCAGAATACAGCAAGACTCCATTAGAAGAAACAACATTATTAAGGTGAGTAATTTTTTCTTGGTGTTTAATAGAATTTTCTGCAGTTCTTTGATGTCGGCTCGTAGGGACACAAAGTCATTTTTTGTATCTGCCCTGAATGCTTGCAATTCCTCTAGCATTATGTTCATTTTCTATGTTTTCTGGGCAGGAGTCCCTGGTAGGTTCCTGCCTGCTGCTGTCATACTGACCTGTGAGGATGTCTCACTGGCCCAGTGTGGGTAATCAGATCCCTCAGCATCTACCTGTTATGAATTTTCCTCTGGTTTTCTCCTTCTCATCTGTTCAGATGTGGCCTTACTACAGGTACTACAATTTATTTTGTCAAAAGTTTAGTTTTGTAAGGCTGTTTTTAGGAATTGCTTTAGGAACTGAAATTTACACAACCATCCCAGGTGTGGATGTTAACGGAAGTCTCCTATTCAATGTTTTTAATGATATTCAGACAGTTTAAATTCCTGAATTTCACTGGGTTTTTCTGGTAAGAACCATAAACCAGTGTCCTTGTTGATGGGTCATTTTGGACTCCTTCTACCTTCTGATCCTGTATATAAAAGATAGTTTAATAAGATGTCTGAACTTACTCCCCCCCCCAAAAAAAAATGAAAGTTAGCATTTTAACTAGAAATTTATTTTGTGAGAAACTCAGTGCATGTGCATAACATATTGCACATAGCCATACATTGGTAACACACAAGGAAAAGACAAAAACCACAGCGAAAAACGTACAATGTCTTATAAGAACAAAATGTTTAAAGCACCAAAACCATTGTCAAAATTTACTAAGTCCTACACAAACAACATTTTTAAAGCTGAAAAACACGAATAGCAGTCAAGAACACAACCAATCCCCCCCCAAAAAAAACATTATGTGCATTTTGTACAGCAAGAAAAGTCATACATGAAAAACATAGTAAAAAAGTTACTGTGTGTCTCCTCTCCTGTGCAAAGAAAATTAGGCCTCATTTGCAGGACACTTTGGCCCTTTGCATTCTGCTTTTTGCAGGGCCATTCAGGCTCTGCCTAATGCAAGCTGGGACTCACCCCTGCTTTGTATAGGGCCTGATGCGAGTTAGGGCTCATCTCCTGTTTTGCACAGGGCCTGAAGAGCCTTGCGTGGAGCAAGTTATGAGTTATGACTCTTCTTTCTCAAAAAGTAAGGAAATTCATTGCAAAAACATTGTCAATGTGTAAGGTTATAAAGCCACAAAAATAAGAAAATGTGGTGTCATGTTTTTTTCAACCTAATACCCACTCCATCCCCCCAGCCCCTACCGTCATGACCAGAGACCAAGCTACAGGTCCTGAGCTGTATCTTATAGATCTGTGGTTTCATGCCACAGGGCTGGGGCCCAGTGTGAAGAAAGTTATAACTTATCTTATGCTTCAGGCAGGGCCCATAGGGCTATGTGTGTAAAGAAAGTTATGACTGATTTAAGCAACAAACCATGACAGGGTGTGAGTTATGCTGGGTTTTACCCATGCCTTGTATGGTTCAGTCATGAGACCGCAGGCTGAGTGACCAAACCACACCAGAAGTAGGTAAATCCCTGCATAACCCACACCCTGGAGTTGTTTATTGTGATTATACAATGTCACTCATCAATTTTTGTCACAAAACATTAAAGAAAAATAGATTTTTTCCCCACATTTAATATATATTTTTTTAAGTTATTGTTGCACCAGAAAAAAAAATTGTTCCTTGTTGTTAGGTAGAAAACTTGCCTCTTCCCAAGAGCATGCGATTTCTTTTTTCTGATTTATTTCTAACCCCGTCCTCACCCTGGAAGACACAGCCTATGAGTTATTTTTTCATCCAGACAGCATTTAGCCTGACAGCTCCTCTCCAACCCAAACCTACGAGGCTTCAGCTTTTTATGTTGGCATGCTTGCATGACCAGCATCTTAGTGGCAGTGGAGATTTGGCGGCGCAGGACACATTACTGGGCGAATGCAGGGCACGCACTCAGTAGGTGCATCTCATTCCCCAATCAGCGCGGTAGCAGGAGTCGACACGCTGCCTCGCTAATAAGGCAAAGAGATCTATCAAAAGGTCCGCTGCAATGAGAGCGAAGCTCTCATGCATCGTGACCACAGCACACCTCTCACTACTTGCAGGCAACATGGTGGCAGTGACTGCCGCTGTTGCCTGTCAACCTCCCTTCCTTTATTGTGTGCTGACGGGGGTGCCCAATCCCCGTCGGCATCATGTAACACCCCACCTTTTTTGATCGCCGAGGGGGTGCCCAATCCCCTCAGTATCATCACACCCCAACAGTTTCTCTTTGCTGGTGGAGGTGCCCAATCCCAACGCCGGCATGTATCCCTCCCTCCCTCCCTTGAATTTTGATGACAGGAGAGCCCACTCCCCATCGCATAATATGGTTCCCTTTCCATTTTGATAGCTGAGAGGGTGCCCAATCCCCCTCGGCTCCTGCAGCTCCCCCCTCCTTTCCTTATTTGCCAATGGGGTGCCCAGTCCCCCATTGGCTAAAGCACCCACCCACCCACACACACACACACACACACACAGGTGGCATGCTGGGAGCCCACCCCAGCATGCCAAAGCACCTATTAAAAATGAAAACAGTCCCCCGATGTCTTTTATTTTTTTTTCCCCTGTAAAGAAGGAAATGGTCCTTGAGCTCTCCCAGGCCCCCCTCCCACAACCCTCCCCCTCACTGTGCACCTACCTCCCCACACCCCTCACCCCATACTGCCTCCGGAGTCCAGCGCGACGATCTTCGGTGGACCGGGAGCACATCCGCACTCTTCAACGTGCACTCAACATGCCAGGAGTGGACTGGAGTACCCCAAAAAACAGGAACAGAAGGGAGCAGGTACTGCTGGATGCCTTCCAGGACAGCTTCCTGCTGCAAATGGTCAGTGAACCAACCAGGTTAGGGAATACCCTTGACCTTGTGCTGGCAAATGGGGACTTTGTGAGAGAACTTACAGTGAAGGAACCGCTGTCAGGGAGTGATCACCACTCAGTATGGCTCACATTGGATATGGGCAAGGAAGGAGTGGAATGTGGCACAAGAGTGCTGGACTTCAGAAGGGTTGACTTTGGGAGGATGGGGGAAGTGGTAAAAGGGCACCTGGCCAGAATTCAATCTAGTATGGACACTAACCAGAGGTGGGAGCTCATAAAGCTGGGGATAGTGTAGGCAAACAAAACCTGCTGCAAGGCCCAGAGCAAGAAGGCTAGGGCTAAGAAACCAAGCTGGTTGAGCAAGGAGGTCATGGAAAAGGTAAGAAGGAAAAGAACTGCCTTTAGGAAGTACAAGAAAACAGGGAGGGGGGAGGACAGGGAGGAGTACTTGACAGAATCGAAGGAGGTGACAAGAGCAGTAAGGGGAGCCAAAGCATCTACGGAACTCAGGCTGGCACAAGGCATTAAGAAGTGGGAGAAGGACTTCTTTAGGTACATCAGGGAGAAAAGGAGCTGTACGGACCGCATAGTAAGGATTAGAAAGGAGGGGGGTTGGGTGGAAGTAAGGTGCGATAAGGCAGAAGCACTAAATGAGTACTTCTGCTCAGTATTTACTAAATAGAAGAGGGTGTGACACCCAAGGGGGAAGAAATGGCAGAAACAGGGGGAAGGGGTGACAGATGGGCGGGTTTGAAGGCAGTGAGGATGGACAAGGCGCCAGACCCAGATGGCATCCAGCCCTGCGTACTGAAGGAGCTGGCAGAGGTCCTTGCAGGACTTTTGGCAGACCTATTTAATGTCTCACTACATTCGGGGTGTGTGCCTCAGAACTGGAGCATGGCTCACGTGGTGCCCCTCCACAAGAGTGGCCCCAAGGATGAACCAGGAAACTACAGACCAGTGAGACTCACATCCATCATGGGTAAGCTAATGGAGACTATCCTGAAGGAGAGGCTGGTGGCCCTCCTAGAGGCCAAAGAACTACAGAACAGCAGACAGCATGGCTTTATATGGGTCAGATCCTGCCAAACCAACCTGGTGGAGTTCTATGACTGGGTAACTAGGCAATTGGACAGGGGCCATGCAGTGGATGTCCTGTATCTGGACTTCAGTAAGGCATTCGACTTGGTGCCGCATGGAAGGCTGGGAAGTAAGTTAGTAGGCACAGGGGCGGGTGCAAAGCTGGTGAGATGGGTAGGAAACTGGCTTCAGGGAAGGCAACAGAGGTTGGTGGTGGGTGGTGATCTCTCACACCCAATGGTAGTGACAAGTGGTGTTCCACAGGGCTCGATGTTGGGACCAGTGTTGTTTGGGATATTCATTGCAGACATATCATGGAACATCAAGAGCAAGATCAGTCTGTTTGCTGATGATACCAAGGTAGAAGCGGTGGTGGATAACCCATGGGGATGGCAGGGGTTGTAGGATGATCTGGCAAAGCTTGAAACCTGGTCAGACACCTGGCAACTGGGGTTTAATGCCAAAAAGTACAAGGTGCTGCATTTTGGGATGAAGAACCCAAGGAGGAGTTACCAGCCGGGGGAGTGCAGCTAGCCCAGACAGAGGAGCAGAAGGATCTGGGGGTGCTCATTACAGGGTCAATGAACAACTCAGCACGATGTAGGAAGGCAGCTGCAAAGGCCAACAAAATGCTGGGTTGTATTGCAAGGGGTATAGCCTCGAGGAGGGAGGAGGTGATTCTGCCACTGTATAGGTAATTAGTTAGACCGCACCTGGAGTACTGCGTGCAGTACTGGTGCCCATATCTGAAGAGGGACATTAAGTTACTGGAAGGGGTGCAGCACAGGGTGACAAAGATGATCAAGGGGCTGGGGGACTTATCATACGAGAGGAGGTTGAAGGAGTTGAACATGTACTCACTGGAGGAGAGGAGGGACGGGGACATGATTGAAAACCTTTAAATACATGAAAGGAATAAACAAGGCAGGTACAGAGGGGCTGTTCAAAGTAAGGGAGGGAGGGACACCAGGGGCCATGATATGAGACTGAGGGAGGAAGGTTCAGGAGGAGATGAGGAGACACTTTTTACAGAGGGTGGTGGCTGGGTGGAATGCATTACCTGCAGAAGTGGTATCCAGTAGAACAGTGGACTGCTTCAAAAGGGGATGGGACAGGACAAGGGGGAGGGTTAATGAAGGGGAAGGGTGGAAGGGAGGGGCAGCTGCAGAATAAGGGGTGCTAGCTGCACATTCAAGCAGACTTGATAGACCTCTATGTCTTTATCTGCTGGCAAATTTCATATGTTCGTATGTTCGTATGTTCAAAGCCGACCGGAAACTGAGGAAATGCCAGTAAGCTGTATAATGGAATGAATAGGGTTTTTTCAACTTTGTTGCATATCTCAGGCATTTTTTGGAATTTTGGTACCAAATTTTCAACATGGGGTTTTTGGGACCCCTCCTCATGAATTCTATCACTGTCATGGTGTTAATCGGCCTTGAAAGGTGATTTCTCTGTCACTGCGCGGAATCACCTTTTGGGACCGATCAACGAAACGACAGTGCCACTGTTCATGAGGTGGCCTCTCAAAAAGCCTATGTTACAAATTTGGTGGAAAAATTCAAACAATTACTGTTTTACGAACTTGCGTTGTGCAGTTGCTATGCAGGCTCGTAACTTCACGAATGTGCAATATTTTCATGCCAGATTTTCAACATTGTCATTTTTGTACACCTCCTTGTGAACAGTACAGCTGTCATTTTCCACATCCTGCTCGAAATGTGTTTCCGCACTTCTGGTGCACAATATTACGGTTGCTGTGGGAAATCAATGTTCAGGCCAGATTATGAAAATGACAGTGACACAGTTCATGAGCAGACGTCCTAAAATGCCTATGTTGAAAATTTGGTGACGATACTCCATAAAATGACTGTGTTACGAGTGTGCATTGGTAGATTGCACGCACGCTCGTAACATCGTGCATTTGTAATATTTTCACTCTGGATTTTCACCATTGTCATTTTTCCACACCTCTAGATGAACAGTACAGCTGTCAATTCACATATCCTGCCCAAAATGTGTTTTCACACTTCCGGCGCAGAATAGCGCGGTCGCTGTGCAAAATCACTTTTGGGACAGTTTGAGGAAATAACAGTGACACTGTACATGAGTAGAGGTGCTAAAATGCTTATTTTGAAAATTTGGTGCCAAACATCCATAAAATGACTGTGTTCCAAGCGTGCGATGCACATTTCCCACGTACCCTTTTAACTTCGCAAATTTGCTATATTTACATGCCACATTTTCAACACTGGCATTTTTTTACACCTCCTTATGAACTGTGCAGCTGTCATTTTTCACATCCTGCCCAAAATGTTTTCCCGCACTGCACTACCAAAGCCAATGCCTGCGCAACAACATTCGGCATTGAGAAATGCTTTTTTAGATTCAGCTCTTGTTCTTCTTACCTCCCCCCTCCCCCCAACTCCACAACTCACACTGCTTCCTTTGCAGACATGTATACAAATATTTTATTTATGTATTTTTAATTGAAAGAGAACTGTGCAATTTTGCGTAGTTACTTGGATAAACGGCTGCCGCCAGGGTCCATTTCTGGGGTTACGGTGACTTTCCGGTAGAAACAAGGTGATACGAAGTAATGTTCTCATTTGGATTTTTTTTTAATGACAGTAATTGGGAGAGTATGTACAGTATTTTAAGGATACTGTGTGCAGTTGGGATCATGTACTGTGGAGCACCTGCTTGAAGCTCCGTTACAGGATGGAGCACTTACAATGGAGAGTAGAGGGAGGGACTGTCCAAGGAGGAAACATCACTAGAGTGGAGGCCAGCAGGAGCAACCATCATGAATGAAAGTACTTTTCATTTTTATACCTTTTTCCAGCGAGTTGTTTCAGGAGTCTACAAAACAGCAGTGCATTTTTGATTTTCAGGTTTCCCGACACAGGTTAGTGGTGACCCAATATGGCGGATTTCGCCTTTGATACTGGGGGGTCAGAGTGATTTTAAAAAGGGGGGTCCAGATGAGGCTGACTGGCACATTTTCCCATGGATTATGCCAGGATTTAGCATTGGCTGAAAGGTGCCAGTCAGCCAATCAGGTTTCAGGATTTTGGTACCCCATTGTATAATTTATGCTTTTCCAGGGCCCAAAAGGCTCTTTGCTAAGAAAAGTAAGACTGACATTGTGAGCCCTGTGTGGAGCAACAAAACCTGTGGAGTATGATCCTAGACCTGTAGCTTGAAGCAGCAGATCCATGGGGCATGGCGCCAGACCAGTAGCTTGGCCTCGAGTCATGAGGGTAGGAGAGTGGGCATTAAGGTTGAAAAAATCCCAATGCACATTTCCTTTCTTTTGTGGCATGATTTTGTAACTCTGACATAAGTATTAAGGTAACTTTTTGCAATTAAGTATATATGAAGTATGGGGCGGTGTGTGTAGCGAGAAGTTTACACATAGCCGAGGGATTGGATGCTACATAAACCCTGAGAGTGAAGCTCGAGGGGTTTACGAAAAGGATCTAACCTCTAGGGTGTGTGTAAACTTTGAGTTTACACACCACCCCATGTTTTATTTTATGTACTTGATGGGTTTTCATTTTTCACCACAGCAATTATATAAAATAAAAAAGACATCCCTGTGCAGCCGCGGTCTGCTTAGGTTTGAGTATGCTATTCGTGGTCACATTTATTTATTTAAACTTTTTTATACATTTAGTTGTGCCCGGAGCTAAAGGTTTTTTTTTTTATGTTATAATTTGTAGGTTTTTTTTGTAGTGACTTATCACCATGTCTGAGTGGCGATTCTGGCGCTGAGGGGAAAGAGGAGGCGGCCTGCGGTCTGGGACGTTGAGTTGTGTGAGTGCATATGCAGAACGAGGAAAACCGTGCATGTGTTTGCCATAATAAGCACTCCTTTATTACAGCAAATAATGCCACAGATTTTCTACGGGAAAAATGAAGACCCAGCTATTATATTCATTTTATATTTATATGGTTTCCAATTATAAATGTAATACTATTTTTTATTGTGGTTTTAGTTTTTTATAGCATTATAGTTTTATAGGTTCTATATTATTACTTTTTTGCACATTTTTTATTTCAGTTTTTACATATTCATAGTTTATATAGCATTATGGTTTTATATTGTAGTTTTATAGTTTTCTAAATAGTTTAAAATTATTTGTTTGTTGTTTTATACTTTGTGGCCCGGATATTCAAACTGCACCCAAAAAGTGAGCAACAGCAGAAGCAAGTGCAAGTCCACTGCGCCCATGTGCAAGAAGCGCGACATTCAAAAACTGCACAGGTCAAGATGCGCCTGTGGCACACAACTGAATATTGTGCCACCTGCACCATAGCACAACCAGGGATGTGCAGTTGCGTATTTCAGATGTGCCATAGTGCAACCAGGGATGCTCAGTGGAGCAGTTCAGATGCGCCATAGTGAAACCAGGGATGCCCACTGGAGCAGGGCAGCAGTGCAACAGCACAACCAGGGATGCGCAGGGACAATATGCAGGGGCCCACCACCCATGCCACAGATGGGCAGAGGAGCACACAGCAGAACAGACATTGCCCCCCACACCCCATGCACTGCACAACTGGTGGAGAGCCAGAATAACCACCGGCCCATGGATACCAGCAACCAACCCACAGCCAGGGCATGGTGCCCCAGCACACCCCCTGGCAAGCTGTGACCAGCACACAAGGAGGGCTGACCACCCCATGCCACACCATCCCACCAATGCAGAGCACACCCTGCACCATGATCCCTATACACCCTGCCCAGGAGTATCGCCCAACAGTGCAGTACACCCCATGCATACCACCACCCCCACAGTGACAATGCAACCCTGTGCACCATGGAGCCATGCAAGGCAGCCCCACCATGTGCACCCTGCAGTGGGCGGCAGCAGACAGCGATGCAACAACTGCATACACAGTGCCACCCTGCAAGTCCCCCCCCCCCAGGTACAGCTGAGAGACTGACCATGCGTCGGCACACGAGGTACCCCACATGCAACAGGGCATGCTCCGGACCCCACCACCAGTGGTACAGCACCCTGAACACCCTCCCAAGGACACATCCTGTCCCAGCACTGGCCACAACAGCCAGCACAGACACACTCAGTGTTGCATGGAAGCATGTGCCACATAGGATGCAACACAGTGCATGGACAAACACCCACCCATACCCAAGGGCACACCAAAACAGGGACACAGTAGCAGGTCAACCAAGCCACTGGCATGTGGCCACGGCAACCGTGTACGCATGGCCAGCACCCCTACATGGCACAGGTGTGCCAGCCACCCTGTGCAGGCACCATGAAGCTGTACGCCACCAGCATGTGGCCGGAGCACAAGTGACAGACAGTGGAGCACATCCCCCTGCAACAGACACAAGTGACAGCATGGAGCTGGGACAACAACAGCGGAGGCTACAGTGCCACCCGAGGCAGACGGGCACCACACCGGTGACAGGAGGCAACCTGGCATTTGTGCTGGGTACAGTGGTTGTCCAGCATGGACAGCCACAACTGACATGCCAGCAGATGGTGCATATCACAGACATGCAAGGGTGTCAGCTGCACAGCCCATGGACGGTCTGACAGGGGCGCCATGGACACAGAGCATGCTCCGTGGACCACTGCACAGGCAACCAGTACACAGAGAACAACATACAAACCACAGACAGTGACTGATTCCCCCACCCACACCATAGGCAGGTCCCTGCCGGACACACACACACACACACACGCCCATGCCTGCACCACCCCCGAGGCCATGGACACCACTGCAGCCAAGCACCTGTAGCCCACTGCAAATCAGAGACCACCACAGTTTTCATAACAAAATGTGTGTATTAAACAATATAAACAAACATATTTACAAAAATATAAAAGGGTGGGGGGAAAGGGCCACAAACCAGGTGGGGGCGGGCATGGGGCAGGGGTGTACAAATGGGAGAGGGGAGAAGGGGTGTGAGGGTGGGTCCAGGGGGGTTAGGTGAGTCAGTGGGTCATGGAGGGCCTATAGTCTTCCCTGCTGTCCACTCCTGTGGCACCTCCGGGTGCTTCTCCTCTGGATCCCGTGCCGCTCCATCCTCTTCAGCAGTGCCAGGGATGCCCATGCCAGCTGCAGCAGCTCCTGCATGCCCCATTCTAGGGCCATCCAGCGTTGTCCACATAAGACAAGGGAGCAGAGTCAATACGGGTGACTGTCCGGCCCCCTGCAGCCCACCCATTGTGCATGGCATACAGCCGTGTGCCACGCCCCTGTGATGGTGTGTGACCACCCACAGTGACCGCTTACACAAGACCTGCCTACCCAGGCACCCACAGCCATGCGGACCACTGCACACACCCACCACCCATGTTCCACACAGCACCACTGTGGCCGTACAGTGACATGGCTATGCGGTGCGAAGGCAGTGGCACAGCCATGTACCCGGTGCACGCATGGACCACCATTGATGCACTCCCAGACATGCAGTGCCACTGCACAGTGCTGACTATAACAAGTTGCGTGCATGGCAGTGGTGTCCATGGATGGTGGCCATGCCCCGCTGCCCGCCTTGTTACACAGCATGCAATAGTAATAATGGATGTAAGGCACTCACCATCATCAGGCTGGTCCCTGCGCCTTTGTGATCTGGCATCCCTCACGGCCTGCTGGTCCTCTTGGTGGCACCTCCTCTCCCTCATCCGCCAGTGCTCCTCTGGGCCTAAGGTGCAAACATGGAGAGAGGAACATCAGCACAATCCGGTAGCAAAGTCCCCCCGCCCCCATGTGTGTGCAATCCCACACAGCCATACCCATCCACCCCCCACCCCGATACCATCACCATGGCCAACACTGGACAGCCCCCATGTGCTGGACACATGCAACCGTGATACCTGTATGGATGTTAACAGTGTATGGATGGGGCACCTACCTGGCCATGGCACTGTGCCCCTCCTGGCACGTGCCCGCAGGCAGGCAAGCCTGTCTGGGTCCCTGAGCTGGAGGTCCCCATATTGGTGGCGACACTGCTCAGCCATGCGCCCAATCCCTGTGGCCTCCTCCAGCGCCACCGCCACCTCCTCCCATACTGCACTCCTGGCCCTGTCCAGGGGTGCATCTCCATAAAGTGCCCCAGCATGGGGGTCTACTATGGCCACCAAATTGGCCAGCTCCACCTGGCTCCAAACAGCAGCCCTCCTCTGTGCCATCTCTAAAGCTGGTTGGAGTCAAAATGGTGCTCAGTAGCACGGTCCGCCACGTGCAGATGCTGTGCGGTACAGCGCTGCCATTCCCTATCGTGCTGTCACTGAACAGCGCGATAGTGGTGCACCCATGTGGATGAATGGCTCCTAGGGGGCAAAGGTGGGGCACAGGGTCAAGGGTCTCTCGTGCACGGACCGCCACAGCGCGACTGGTGCTCAATGCATGTAGCACAATTGGGTGCCTGTGTGCCACCTCCTGTAGCGACCTACCGCACTGTGGCCCCAGTGCGCCTACGACGCCCCAGTGCCACAGCGCCATATATGTGAACAGCGCAGTAGCGCCACTGGCACAATGGTGGCTGCGTTTTTGCATTGCCTCCCCGCGACAGCACATCAGCAGGCGCAGGCATCTGCGCTATCATCCCGGCATGCGCAGTTTGGTCTGTACTGCGCATGTCACAGAAATGCTCCCTTGCCTGAGCACGTTTAACACAATTGCGCAAAGCGCAACAGCGCGATATTCAGCCGGCATATGCAAATCAGCTAATCAACCATTCAATGGTGCAGATACTGCATTTGCATCCGCTTATAAATGCGCCTCACCTCATTTGCATGCGTTGCGCTATAAAAATGCAACATTGGGCTGCACTGGCCATAGTCTGTTATTGCAGTCTATTGTGGTGAGTTGCATGCTGCTTGGGAATGTGGACTGTGGTGTGTGGGACATGCATGAGACTGCACAGTCACAGGTAACACCTGTCATTCTCACAGGATGAATAATGAGCGATCGTGAGGTGGAGGAAGAGGAACAGAGACGTGGGAGGAAGAGGAGGCCTAACTTCACAAAGGCAGAAACGGATGCCCTGTTTGAGGCCTACCTCGACCAGGAGCCGCTGCTCAGCAGATGGCGGGGAACACCACAGGCCCGTGCTACTGCATGGGAAGAGGTGGCACATGCCATCAACCTGCATGGCAGCCATGGCAGTCTGTGCAGGAGTGCAAAAAGAAGATGGGCACGGACAGACGGAGGATTAAGAACAATGTGATTGCCATCAGGGCAGCACGGTCTGCGACCGGTTGGGGACAGCCAGCCGCGGCAAATGCCTGACCCTGGCAAGAAGAGCGGAAGCTGTTGGCAGCATGCAGCGCTAGCGTTATCGAGGGTGTTCCAGGTGGTGGATTCCAGATGGGTGGTAGCCCGCCATTGCATGGTAGGTCCTGGTCTGTCAATGGGGGGATAGGGTAGGGCAGATACATTAATGCTACTGTGTTCCCTTATAGCTCCTGAGCATCTACATGGGTCAGCAATGGAGGGCTTGTCCACTGAGGATGGTACCATGGACATAGAGGAGGGCCCATCCACCTCCACAGGCATATGAGGGTCAGGGCGACAGTGGACCCACCTGGACGTCCGGACTGATGTTGGTGGAGCAGGTGTGGAGGAGACCCTGCCCATGTCCCAGCGTCCCTGGATGCCAGTATGCTGAGACTCAGGCTGTTTCCGGATCCATCACTGATGATGATGGAGCCCACTTCATGGACAGTGATACGTGTGGGCCACAGGATGGCCACACAGAAGGTAACATCATGGGCATGGTCATGGGGGGTGCCACCGTGGAGGCCTGTGTGACATCACAGTCCCAGCCTGTACCTGTCTGCACCAGTGGGGCAGCACTGGTGTGTGTCCAGGACAGTGGGGCTGTTGTGGCCACTGTGGTGGCACCATTGAGCCCTGGAGAGCGGCAGCCAGAGGGGCAGTGTCAGCAGTCGGCCAATGGCCATGGGGGTACAGTGTCAGGGGGCGGCATCAGTGCACCGCCTGTGGATATGCTCAGGCCTGGCCCTGGTGTGCAGCACCCACCCTCAAGAGGTGCTGCCCATCAGGGCCGCAAACACCGTGAGGGACAGCATGCCGATCAGACAGATGACCTCTTAGAAAAGCACACCTGCATACTCCAAGAATCAGTCGATCAGCCGGTGCGGCTTGTGACGGCGGTGGATGCACTCAGTACGGCTCTGCGCCAGGCAGAGGAGTGGCGCAGCAGAGACACCACTCTGTTCCTGGCAGGGATGGACCGGATGTGGGAAGATGTGAATCTGCCATTGACAGGCAGACACAGGCAATCACAGCTGTCATGGCCACAATGGGCACAGTTATTTGCCCATGCATCGCAGACACCGTGCAGTGCAATGTCCATCCCCCGTTCCCAGCATCATGAGACACCCTCCTTGTCGACACCGGGTTCAGCTGTAGGCATCCCAAGCATGCCTGGCGCAGGCATGTTCGGTGTGCTGCAGACCCCTGCACGAGCACGGTTGTGTTCAAGCAGTGGAACCCCTGGGGGACCGTTGGTGCCACCCCATGAGGCCATTGGTCAGCCTGTCACTGCTGGCGGGTCTCGGCGGGGCCACCCACACATCCATGGCAGCCATGGTACTGTGGCGAGTGACTGACCTGTCTCCCACCATGGCTACTGTCTGATACTGCCTTGTGTGCATTGCGTTGTTCAACGTGTAATGCACAGGTGGGGTACCCGGCCCTGCACACACACACACATGTTCCATATGCACACCCTTCCGGCTGCTGTCCACTGTGGCGTGTGCATGATGATGCCTGCGTTGTGCTGTCCACCGCTGTGCAATGGTGCCCAGCGTCTGACACACGCACAATGACAGGCACTGGGTGTGGTGGTCTGTGGATGTGTGTGTGGCTAGGGGTGGCAGTTGGGGTCGGCATGCCTCCTACCCTTTGTGCATGTCTTGTGAGGTGTGTGTGTGTGTGCGTGTGTGTGTGACCGCATGCCGTGTTAGACCTTGCCCATCCCTGACAGCGTGTGCGGTTCCATGCTCGGCCAATTCCCTTAATGACATGCACCCCTTGGGTTTGTCCATGCGTGTTTGTGGGTTGTGCCCTTGCCACTGGTGGTTGTACACGACCCCATGACTTACCTGGGTTGGTTGAAGTGCTCCTCTGTGATGGTGTCCCAGTGCAGCTGTGCCATCCGGATCAGTCGAGGGTTCCTTTGACCAAGGGAGGGGCTGCCCATCACCATCTTCTCCAGCGTCCTCATCGTCCTTATCGATGTCCCCCTCTTCGACCTGTATGGCTATCCTGCAGTCGTTGGCCATGTTGTGCAGGATGCAACAGGCCAGGAATAGCCCACAGGCCTTTGAAGGGCTGTACTGTAGTGCACTGCCAGATGTGTCCAGGCAACAGAAATGTGCCTTCAGCATCCTGAACACCCGCTCGATGACATTGCATGTGGTGGCATGTGCCTCATTGTAGCGTTGCTGCGATTGGGTCATGGGCCGTCGGTATGGTGTGAGCAGCCAGGGACGGAGTGGGTATCCACTGTCACCTGTGTGTAGAGGGTGGACATTAGTTTGGTGATCAGCGTCGCCCTGCCTTGGGCCATCTAGGCCAATACCCATGTCACCTCTGACTATGCCCCTCCCAAGCTCCATGTCTTTCTGCGTGGTCTGCATACTCACCCACTAGGTGGCCAGTGGGGATGTCCTCACTCTTGAACCTATGGCACAGTGCGGACTGATGCCAGATGAAGGCATCATGTGCTCCCCCAGGGTGCGTGGCACAGACATTGATTATGCGCCCTCTTGGCATCACACACCACCTTGCAGATGATGCTTGCATACCCCTTCCGATTCATGTATGCGGCCCCTTCGGGGTCAGGTGGCATGCGGATGGCCACATGGGTGCAGTCTATTGCCCCGAGCACACCAGGCATATGTGCTACTCTGTGGAATGCCTGCATGTTTGCTGTGCACTCCGCCGGTGTGCTGGGGGAACGGATGTACTCCGTAGCATGTGGCAGCAGTGCACTGAGGAATTGGGTGAGGAGGCGTGATGCGGCTGACTGGGTTATGCCTGTTGTGTCCCCTGTTGGTCTCTGGAAGGTACCTGTGGTGAGCAGGCACATGACAGCTGTCACTTTGGTCTCCACTGACAGAGCATGGCTCCATCGTGTGGGTGCCTGCATCACATCACATCTCTGCACAGCTCACAGAGCCACCTCAGGATAGCCCGATTCAGGCGGTACTGGCCCACAATCTCAGTATCAGTGTACAGCTAGAAGCTGGTGCAGGCTCAGTACTGCCTGTCAGGGGCATACCGACGACGGGCCCTTCCATGGCCGTGCCCCCCTACTGCCTGCCTTCTCTCCCCCCTCATAACTGCCTCTATCTGGATGGTGGCACTGGCCATGTCCCTGGCTTGTGTTACCCCCCCGGCAGCTGTTTCTGTGTTCCCCCCGCTGTCCTTGCTGCTACTCCCCTGCACCAGGAACACCCCCCCCTGTAGTGGCCTCAGTGCTGTGTGGCACTTCCCCCTTTTGACCTGCACTGTGGCAGAGGCTCCCCACATCTTCCCTGTTCCTGGGGGTTCCAGATGGTCTGTCCTGCTCCTGCCCTGTCCTGCTCCCAGTTTTTGTGTGCCTGTGTGGCTGCCTGCAGTTCAGCAACATGTGCCTTCCCTGTAACGTTCTCACACCTCTCTCTTTTTCCTTTTTATTTTGGATCATTTCCGCTATCGCGCAACTTCCGTCTGCTCCCCTATTGCGCATGGCGCATGTTGTTGAATATTGCACTGTGCCATTTATGCATGGCTCCTCCCCCTTCAGTTGCACCTGCATTCATTATCATTGTGCTCTTGTGCATTGTGATTTGGGGGGCGCATCTGTCTCCCGCTGAACATCGCAGAATGGGGCATTTTCGGACTTGCGCTGGCGCATCCCTGTTGCACATGGCGCAACCCTTGTGAATATCTGGGCCTGTGTGTTTTTTATACTCTGTTTTTATTTCTGTTTTCTTTTTTACTTAAAAAATAAACATTTTATTAGAACATTTTGTTTCATATTTCACTGCACTGTAAATGGCACTCATGTGATGTCCTTTCCAGATGTATATACAGTATTGCAATTTGCAAAATTATACTCTAGCTCTGTGTTGCAAATGTAGCTGTCAATTAACCCCTTTACCCTAATTGAAAACAATTGTTACTTTTATATGTGTTGTGGGATTTACTGTCATGGGTAAAGGACAAACTGACCACAACTGAGCAATGGGATTCCAGGATTTGAGCAGAAGTGAGCCAAATCATTGTTATGCAACTGCTACCAATAATGTGATGAGTCAACTCATTGTTATGTTATCTATACCCAATGATATGTCTGCTTAATTATAATATTGTTTTAAAGTTTATTAACTTTACAGTATCTTAGAAATGTCATATGCTACTGTTTATACCTTGCTAACAATTGTTGTATTATTCTGTCTAGACATTGTATTTTTGCTGAGTCGCTGTTATGTATTACTTTGTTACCTGTTAACTCATTCCAGGTCACCCCTGAAAAAGGGACATGCAGCCTCAGTGAGACTATCCAGTTAACAAAATCCTATAAATAAATAACTAAAAATAATACCAAAAACTTAACACAAAGGCAGGGCACATTGCTCAGTATGGTATGGCTCTTGTGCTCTTTGACCTCAGTGTTTATACACTATGAACACAGACTAAAGATGAGTGGTGGATGCCACCTACTGGATTAAGCAGAAATAGGTTTAGTGGCATGTCACAACTGTGGCAATGGTTTTGGAATGCAGCAGTCGCTTCTGCAGCATTCTGTTTGCCACAAAACTCAGCGACCAGCAGAATCGGATATGTTGAATGTTGGGACTATATGAGTCAACAATTGGGGCTTTTACTGTTTTGATGACGTTAAAAGGCCAGAGTAAAAAGTTATCAGTGTCCTGGACTGTGGAATGTGTGAATGTGCAAAATAAAAAAAGGAAAAAATATGGAAAACATAACTGCTTTTTTGTTCGTTTGGTATGAAAGACAAACAGCTTTTGTGCTGGATATGAAAAACATGACCATTTTCTTTTAATTGTGATTGAGTTACTATAATTTGGCACGTGATTTATTTCCACAAAACACAAACACTTTTTTTGTTTGTGTTTAATGTGAAAAACGGCCATTTTCTTTTGTTCATGATCAATTTAGGGTAAGCCAAAGTCAGTCATGAAGAAAAGTGTGAGAATCAGCAAACTGCATGTGGAGCACAGCTGTCACCATTACCTATTGGCTAGCTGCTTCAGGCCCATTGTAAAGCAACTTAAAGGTCTCAGTCTGTCAACTGTTTCATGTAGGGCCCCAGGGCACATTGTGAAGCAAGCTACAACTGTCACTCTCTGACTGATTGGTCTACTACTTTAGGCCCTGCATGTAGAAAGCTATAGGTATCAGTTGTTATACAGTATGGCCCAGATATTCAAACTGTGCCCAAAAAGTGCGCAATAGCAGGAGCAAGTGCAAGTCTATTGCACCCATGCGCAAGAGACACGATATTCAAAAATGGAGCAGGCCAAATTGCGCCTACAGCCGACGACTGAATATCGCACCACCTGTGCCATAGCGCAACTAAGGAGGGGAAGGTAAGCAGATCTGATGTGCCATAGCGCAACAAGGGATGTTCAGCTGAGCAGTCCAGAGGTGCCATAGCGCAACCAGGGAGCCCACCAGCTGCAGAGCAATGTAACAGCACAATCAGGGAGGTAGGGGCCCACCACCCATGCCACAGATGGGCACAGGAACACACAGCAGAACAGATATCGTCCCCCCACACCCCAAGCACAGCACAACTGGCGGATGGCTGGAATAACCACTGGCCCATGGAGACCAGCAACCAACCCACAGCCTGGCCATGGTGCCCCATCACACCTACCAGCAAGCTGTGACTGGCACACAAGGAGGGCAGACCACCCCATGCCACACCATCTCCCCTAGTGCAGAGCACACCCTGCACCGTGACCCCCAGACACCCCCCCATGAGCAGTGACCACCACTGCAGGAAACCCCATGCAAGCCACCAGCCCCACTGTGTCAATGCAACCCTGTGCACCACAGAACCATGCAAGCCAGCCCCACCACGAGCACCCATTAGTGGACTGTAGCATACGGCAATGCAACAACGGCAGACACATTGCCACCACGCACAGTCCCCCCGAGGTACTGCTGAGAGACCGACCATGCATTGGCACAAGAGGTACCCCACATGGGACAGGGTGTGCCCTTGACACCACCACCAGTGGTACAGCACCCTGCACAGTATTCCAGTGACACACCCCGACCCACCACTGGCTGCAACAGCCAGCACAGACACCTACAGTGGTGCGTGGAAGCATGCACCACACCGGATGCCACACAGTGTATGGACAGACACCCACCCATACCTAAGGGCACACCAACACAAGGACACAGTGGTGGGGCAACCAAGTCCCCACTGTGGGCCCATGTAAGCCGTGTACACACAACCCACAGTCCTCCATGGCACTGGAGTGCCAGCCACCCTGCGCAGGCACTGTGGACCCGTACACCACCAGTAGTCACCCGGAGCACAAGTCACAGGCAGTGGGGCACATCCCCTGCAACACACACAAGGCACAGCATGGAGGTGGGACAATGACTGTGGTGCCCACAGTGCCACCCGAGCCAGACATGCACCACACCAGTGACAGGGGCAACCCAGCAAAGTGACGGGTACAGTGTCCGCACTGCAGGGGATGCCACCACTGACATGCCAGCGGACCGTGCAGGTCACAGACATGCATGTGTGTCAGCTGCACAGGCCATGGACGGGCCGATGGGTGTGCCATGGACACAGAGCATGCACCATGGACCACTGCACACAATCATCCAGTGCACAGGAAACAACACACACACCACAGACACTGACTGATAGCTACCCCCACACCATAGTCACCTCCACACGGACACACACACACACATACCCATGACTGCACCACCCCTGACGCCATGCACACCACTGCAGCTGAGCACCTATAGCCCGCTGCAAATCAGAGACCACCACAGAATTCATATCAAAATCAAATGTATTGGAAAAATATAACAGTCAACTATGTACAAGAATAAAAACTATATACAAGCTTGAGGGGGCCACAAACAAGGTGGGGGTGGGTAGGGGGCAGGGGTGGACAAATGGGATGGGATAGGAGGGGTGTGAGGGTGGGTCCAGGGGGGTAGGGTAAGTCAGGGACCGAGGGATTCCTAGCGGGACCTCCATTCAGGACTTTGTGACCTCCGGCCTCTGTGCCTCCTCAGCACCCCCGTCGTGTCCAGTCTCCTGAGTATGTCCAGGAATTCCTGGGTCAGCTGTAGGATCTCCCTCACGGTGTCCTGTATGTCCCTGAGATAGTGGGTACCTAGGACAAGGGAGCACAGTCAATAGGTGTGAATGCACAACCCCATACAGCCCGCCCACTGTGCATGGCATACGGCCATGGGACATACCACTGTGATGGTGTGTGACCACCCTCAGTGATCACGTCCACAGGACCTGCCCACCCAGGCGCATACAGCCATGCGGAACGCTGCACACACCCACCGGCCAAGTCACGCACAGCACCACCGTGGTTTAGTGACATGGCTATGTGGTGCAAAGGCAGTGGCACAGCCATGCACCTGGTGCACGCATGGACCACCATTGATGCACACCCAGACATGTATTGCCACTGGACAGTGTTGACTGTAACAAATTGTGTGCATGGCAGTGGCGTCGATGAATGGTGGCCATGCCCCGCTGCCCACCCTGTCACACAGCATGCAATAGTAATCATGGATGTATGTCACTCACCCTCATCGGGACGGTCAGGTGGGCGGTGATGGCCCTCGCCCCGCCTGGCTGCACTGTCCTTCCCCCTCTGCCGCTCTTCCCGCAACCTGCGGAGTTCAACCGGGTCTGTGGGGGAAAAAGGAAAGAAGAACATCAGTACATTCCCGAAGCAAAGTCCCCCTGCCCCAAGGTGTGTGCCCTCCCACCCAGCCAGGCCCACCACCCCACACCCTGTGAACACCGCCACAGCCAACCCCACGGTCCCTCCCTATGTGCTGGACACATACAACACTGTGACCCATATGGACGATAAAAGTGTGTTGACAGAACCCCTACCTGGATGTGGCACTGTGCCCCTCTTGGCACATGCCCGCAGTCGGGCCAGTAGCTTCAGCTCCCTCCTCCGCAGGTCACCATAGCGGTGCCTGCACTGCTCCATGCTCTGCCTCCATCCGGTGGCCTCTTTCAGGGCAGTGGCCACCTCCTGCCACACCTGGGTCCTGGCCCTGTCCAGGGGAGCCTCCCCGAAGAGAGGCCTATGGTGTGGCTCAACAATTGCCACCAGATTTGCAAGATCAATGGCTGTCCACTGCACTGCCCATCTGCGTGCCATCCTAGCAGCTATAGTAGGCAATATGACGCTCTGCAGCACGGCTACCCACGTGCAGATGCTGCGCGGTACAGCACTGCCATTCCCTATCGTGCTGTTACCGAACAGTGCGATAAAGGTGCACCCATGCCTGACGCATGGTGCCTAGGGGGCAAAGGTCAGGCACAGGGTCAAGGGTCTCTGGCGCATGGCCACGTACAGCGCCATTGGAAGACAATGCGTGTAGTGTGATTGGCTGCCTGTGTGCCAGTGCCATAGCAGACTACCGAGCAGTTGGGGATTGTGCCTATGATGGCCCAGTGCCACAGTGCCATGTAGTGACCATCGCTATAGCACCACTGGCACAATGGTGGCCATGCCCTGCATTGTCTACCACACACAGCACATCATCAGCACGGCAGATGCCTGCGTCAGCAACCCAGGCATGTGCAGTGAGGTGTACCACGCATGTCACAGGACTGATCCATTGGCTCAGCACATTCAACACAATTGCGCAAAGCACAACAGCGCGATATTCAGCCATCATATGCAAATCATCTAATCAGCCATTCAATAGCGCAGCACTGCAATTTGCATCTACTTAAAGTTGCTCCTTGCCTCATTTGCATGGATTGCACTATAAAAGTGCGACAATGTGCTGCAGTGGCCATAGTCGGTTACTGCAGTTTATTGGTGAGTTGCATGCTGTTTGGCAGTGTGGACTGTGGATTCAGGGACATGCATGGGACTGCACAGTCACAGGTAACAACTGCCATTCTTACAGGCTACATAATGGCCAAGCAGGTTGTTGGAGAGGAGGAAAACAGTGGTGGGAGGAGGAGGCCGAACTTTACAAAGGCTGAAACCGAGGCCCTGTTCGAGGCCTACCTGGATTGGGAGCCACTTCTCAGTGGACGGCGGGGAACCCCTCAAGCCCATGCTGCTGTATGGGAGGAGGTGGCACGTGCCGTGAACCTGCATGGCAGCCACCAGCGCGTCATGCAGGGTGTAAGAAGAAGATGGACACGGACAGGAGGAGGGTAAAGGAGAAGGTGGCTGTCATCAGGGCAGCACATGCTGCAACAGGTGGGGAACAGCCAGAGGTGGTACAGCTGACCCCAGCAGAGGAGAAGCTTGCTGGAAGCATGCAGCTTAGTGCCATTGAGGGTGTTCTGGGTGGTGGCTTTCCAAACGGGTGGTGGCCCATCACTGCATGGTAAGTCATGGTCTGTCTATGGGGGTGGCAGGGTAGATCACATGCAGTAACATGACTTTGCTTTCCCTTACAGACCCTGAGCATCTGCATGGGTCAGTGGTGGTGGTCATGTCCACTGCAGACAGTCGGATGGAGTCAGAGGTGGGACCATCCACCTCCACAGGTATATGTGGATCATTGTGACAGTGGGGCCGCCTGGCTGTCCACACTGATGTCATTGTAACAGGTGTGGAGGAAGCCCTGCCTGTGCCCCAGTGTGCTGGCATCCACGGATGCCAGCACGCTGTGGCTGTGGCCGGGGCACAGTCCGGCACCAGCGATGATGACACGACCGTCATGGGCAGTGACACGTGTGTGCCACAGGATGGCCACACAGCAGGACAATTCGTGCCCATGGCTGTGGGTGACGCCACCGTGGAAGCCTGCATGTCAGCACAGTCCCAGGCTGTGCCTGTCAGCACCAGTGGGGCAGCACTTGTGTCTGTTCAGGACAGTGGGACTGTTGCGGCCACTGCAGTGGCACCACTAAGCCCTGCGGTGCAGCAGCCGGAGGAGCAGCATCAGCAGTTGCCCAATGGGCTTGGGGTACAGGATTCAGTGGCAGCATCTGTGCACCACCTGTGGACATGCCCAGACCTGGTCCTGGTGTGCGGCACCCACCCTCAAGGGGTGCTAAACATCGGGGCCTTGCACACCCTGAGGGACAGGATGCCGAGGAGGCTGATGACCTCTTGGACGAGCACACCTGCCTACTGTGAGCATCGGTCCAGCAGCAGATGCGGCTTGTGACATCCACGGATGCACTGCGTGTGGCTCTGGAGTGGGCAGAGGAGCATCGCAGCAGGGACACCGCACTGATCCTGGCAGGGATGGACCGTTTGTGGGAGGATGTGACTGCTGCCATTGACAGGCATGCACAGGCATTCATTGCTGTCATGGCCACAATGGGCACACAGTCAGGTGCCCATGCATCGCGGACACCACGCAGTGCACTATCCATGCCCCGTTCCTGGCGTCATGCGACTCCCACCCTGTCGATGCCGGGCTCAGCTGTGGGCATCCAGAGCACTCCTGGTGCAGGCATGTTTGGTGTGCTGCAGAACCCTGCGTGAGCACGGTCGCGTTCATGCAGTAGAGCCCCTGGGGGACCATCG
Organism: Neoceratodus forsteri; assembly: GCA_016271365.2. NCBI lineage: Eukaryota > Metazoa > Chordata > Ceratodontiformes > Ceratodontidae > Neoceratodus > Neoceratodus forsteri. Next base: position 71,312,751 of record JADMNL010000027.1, on the reverse strand, counting down.
GTGCCACCCCATGAGGCCAGTGGTCAGCCTGCCAGTGCAAGTGGGTCTCAGCGGGGCCACCCATGGCACTGTGTCACGTGACTGACCTGTCTCACAGCACAGCTACTGTCTGGTGCTGCCCTGTGTGCATTGTGTGTTTCAGTGGGCAGTGCACGGGTGGGTACCCAGCCCTGCACACAGACAAACAGTCCACCTGCACACCCTCCCGGCTGCTGTCCACAGTTGCGTGTGCATGATGATGCCTGCATTGCACTGTACACCAGTGTGCAATGGTGCTCAGCATCTGACACACGCACATGGACAGGCAGTGGGCATGGTGGTCTGTGGACATGTGTGTTGCTAGGGTGTGCGTTCTGGGTCAGTGTGCCTCTGCCCTCTGTGCATGTTTGTTGCGTTGTGTGTGAGCGTGTGTGTGTGTGTCCTTCAGCGTGGCATGTTAATCCTCACCCATCCTTGGTTGTGTGTGTGCTTCTGTGCCCTGCCACTTCCCTTGATGGCATGCACCCCTGGTGTGTGTCCATGTGTGTTTGTGGGTTGTGCCTTGGCCACTGGTGGTTGCACATGGCCCCATGACTTACCTGGGTTGGCTGAAGTGCTCCTCCGTGATGGTATCCCGGTGCAGCTGTGCCAGCCGGAGCAGTCGGGGGTCCTGTCAGCCAAGGGAGGCTGCCTATCACCATCTTCACCGGCGTCCCCATCGTCCCCATCACTGACCCCTTCTTCAACCTGTACAGCTATCCCACATTCATTGGCCATGTTGTGCAGGATGCAACAGGCCAGGAATAGCCCGCAGGCCTTTGAGGGGCTGTACTGTAGGGCACCACCAGAGGTGTCCAGGCAATGGAAATGTGCCTTCAGCATCCCGAACACCTGCTCGATGACATTATGTGTGTGGTGGTTTGTGCCTTATTGTAGTGTTGCTGCGATGGGGTCGTGGGCCGCCAGTAGGGTGTGAGTAGCCAGGGATGGAGTGGGTATCCACTGTCACCTGTGTGTAGAGGGCAAAGATTAGTTTTGTGACCAGCATCGCCCTGCTCCAGGCCATGTAGGCCACTACCCATGCCACCTCTGGCCATGCCCCCCCAGGCCCTATGATTGTCCATGTGGTTTGCATACTCACCCACTAGGTGTCCAGTGGGGATGTCCCCACTCTCGAATCTGTGGTACAGTGCCGACTGGTGCCAGATGAAAGAATCTCGTGCTCCCCCAGGGTGCATGGCACAGACATTGATGATGCGCCCCCTGGCATTGCACACCACCTGGCAGTTGATGCTGTCATAGCCCTTGCGATTTATGTATGTGGCCCCCTCTGGGCCAGGTGGTGTGTGTATGGTCAAATGGGTGCAGTCTATTGCCCCTAGCATGCCAGGCATACGTGCTACCCTGTGGAACTCCTGTATGTTTGCTGTGCGCTCCGCTACTGTGCTGGGGAAATGGATGTACTCTGCAGCATGTGGCTGCAGTGCGCTGAGGAACTGGGTGAGGTGGCGTGATGTGGCTGACTGGGTTATGCCTGTGGTGTCCCCAGTTGTTCCCTGGAAGGTACCCGTGGTGAGCAAGCACATGCAGGCTGTTACCTTGGTCTCCACTGACAGGGCATGGCTCCGTCGTGTGGGTGCCTGCATCACATCACTGCACAGCTCACAGAGCCACCTCAGAATTGCCCTATTCAGGCGGTACCGGCCCACAATCTCAGTATCAGTGTACAGCTCAAAGCTGGTGCGGGCTCGGTACTGCCTGTTGGGGGCATACCACGACGGGCCCTTCCACGGCCACACCCCCGCCGCCCACACCTTCACCCCTCATTATGGCCTCCATGTGGGAGGTGGCATTGGCCATGTCCCTGGCTTGTGTTCACTCCCCGCAGCTGCTGCTGTATTCCCCACCGTCCTGGCTGCTACCTCCCCTGCACCGGGTACACCTGCCTGTGCTGGCCTCTGTGCTGTGTGGCTCCCCACACCTTCCCTGTGCCAGGCCATTTAGACTGCCCTTTCCCTGGCCTGCCCTGTTTGTGCCTCCCGCCCTATCTGTCTGCCACTGCTTCTGACACATGTGGCTTCCCTGTAGCGTTCTTGCACCTCTCCCTTGCTCCTTGTTATTTTGGCTCATTTCCGCTATGGCGCAACTTCCACTTGCTCCACTATTGCGCATGGCGCGCTTCGCTGAATATCACACTACGCCATTTATGCATGGTTCCCCCTTCAAGTGCGCATGCCTTCATTATCATTGGCGCTTGCCGTTCAGCATGATTTCGGGGGTGCAACTGCCTCCTGCTTAATATCGCAGAATGGTGCAATTTTGGACTTGCGCAGGCGCAACCCTATTGCGCATGGCTCAACTCTTTTGAATATCTGGCCCTATATCTTTTCCAAAAACTAAGAAAATACATTGTAAAAAAACAACATTAATGCATCTGTTAGGGTTGAGGAACAAAGCATAAAAAGTGGGGAAATATAAAGTTAGTGGAAAAGCTTGTGGAGCCTTGGGGAATGCATGATATGTGCCATTCCTCAGGGTTTTAATGATCACACAGTCCAGTGTTGGCATTACCCTAACTTCAGCACTGTCTTATGTGAGAAAATAAAATACAGACACAACAATTGCAAATGTCACACTCTAAGAAATGTGCCTTGAAACACTCTTTGTACAAGAGGAGATCACCTCCTGTACACATAGGATTGCAGAGAACACAATGTTGTGTGGGAGGACCCTAGTGTTTATTTTTAACCAGTCAGGATCAATGCTCTTTTTGTGTAGCTGTCCTTTTTCAGTTCACAAGTACAGTATTGCTTTTTAGCTGTATGATTTCCATAAACACTGATAAGCGGGGCTGCTCAGAGACCAGCAACAGTGTGTTGCACTTCTGAGTGGGTGACCCGGGTTTGGGAGCAGACTTGGGAGCCTACCCTAAGTGGCCAGGACTGGGAGGAGTGCTACCACCGGCAGTGCATCCCAGGTAAGAGGAAGGTGGCACCACAGCCTGCTGCTGCCCCTTGTGGTGGGATGGGGAACCTGAATCATCACAAAGGGGCCTTAACATGCCTTCTGCATGCATGCAAGGCTGGACAAACAGCTCTGCATGGCACCATCAGAAAGGAAGTAAGGATTAAGGGTCACCAGTGTGCACACACAATACAACCATTTAGCTGAGACTTAGGGCCCCATCTGCATAGGGGGCTGGGATACATTTGTCTACAGGTCTATCCCCAGATACGGTACTATGGTTTGACAGCTGCCTTTCTAACAGATCACGAGTCAAAATTGGTGATACCCTATCTGCAGCTAAGGAAGTGCACCTCGGGGTTCTGCAGGGGTCAATTTTCGGTCCTCTACTCTTTACCCTTTTCATCAACTCCACCCCAATGGTCTGCTCAGCAAGCACAGTTCTCTATGGTGGTGATGATGCAGTGATCTCAGTCGCTGGCGAAGACCAACAATCCGTCACAACTGAACTCCAAAACAGCTTCCATAAACTTGAATCTTGGTTTATGGAAAACTAGCTACTACTAAACATCAAAAAAACAAAGAGCATGCTCTTCACCACTTCCCAAAGCAAAAAGAAATACCTGCCCCTGTGTATTCATAACCAAAAGGGTGAGATCCTAGACCAAGTATCTAACTTCAGATATCTCGGCATTACCTTTGATGATATGCTCAACTTCTCAGACCACATTGACTCTGTTATCAAGACTGCAAATATAAAACTTGGTGTATTTTATCATCACAGACATTCAGTGACAGCGGATGCACTCAAACTAGTCACCAGTAGCTCAATACTGTCTACAATTGACTATGGGTTGCTTATATATGGGGTGGGCACAAAAACTGCTCTTAACAGGATCAGCACACTCCTTAATAAGGTCTGTCATCTTACTTTGGGGGCTACTCTTGACACCCACACATGCTCACTGTACACTGAAACTGGATGGCTCCCACTCCCTCTTAGAGGGCAATACCAAACCTGCCTACTTCTAAAAAAAGTACTACTTGGACTGACATCCTGCACACTGGACGGACACTTTAAGCTGGCCGTCCCCATGAAATCTACCCGTAGTGCGGTTGCTGACAAGATGATGATTCTCTTCAAAAGGACGAAACTTGCCCAGAACTCCATCCTGTATCAAGGGCCCAAATGGTACAATGAACTACCTGCTGACCTCACTGATGCTACCAAGGTTAGTACCTTCAAAGCTGGGCTCAAATCTCTCCTTGGCTTGACAATAAATTGTACCTGCCTGAGCTAATGTGATAGTACCTTGCCCCCAGTTTTCCATTTACCTACCCCCCTCTACACCTTTCTACTATATACCACTTTTTTCTTAACCTGCTCCCCTACCCCCAGTTACCTGATGATGGCCTCACTTGTTTGAAAGCTCCACCTCTCTCCCACCTCAGATTATGCCACCTCTGGCTGACCCCCCTAATCCCCCTCTTATCTAATCAGTCTATCTGTTAATATGTACTAATTTGATGTGCATAAGTTCAAATTTTACTATTACCGCCTGTGTATATGCTTCAATGTTTTTCCTTTTTCTCTCTGTAAACCTTGTATTTTTGTAAATTGTGTTCAACACTGACATGGAACCTTTGAAAATGAGTCCTTGACTCAAAGGTATTAATCCCAAACTGAAATAAATAAAAATAAATAAATAAAAATCCCAGCCATGACTGTGCACACCCCTATTGCTGGTCCGCACCAGATGACATCCACAACCCTCACCTGCTGCACTCTGCTGATATGGATCCATGCACTGGGGCACAGGACTGGAGGGGGCTGAAGCTGTCCCAGACTATGGGCATCCAGTAATAGCGCCATGCCTGGCTGTCAGTGGATCTCCGTGCAAGGTGCAGGGGATGATGGAATATTGCAGTTCCCAAAGACTGTTGTATTTTTGTCAGAGTGCTGATGAAAAGGTAAAGATCTGTAAAAGTTGCTGGCTGGTTCTGGTACTGCCTCCAGCTCACCATGGTGACTCCTAGGGCTGGGGCTGGTAAAGGGTGGGGACTCATAGTGGCTAATGCTGCCCTTAGGGCTGAGTAGCCTTTACTTCTCCCTTTGGGCATCCACATAACAGATCTTCTGTTCTGGATACAGCACATCCCCACACCTGCCCCTGGTCTGCCCCCATCCCACCTACCCTTGTAGCCCTGCATGCAGATCAGGATCGAGTGTGGAGGATGACAGCTGCCCATGTACGTGGATGTCCAGAGGTGTCCCCATGTGTGTAGGACAACTGCTACATAGCACTTGCTGGCATAGCAGCCCTGCTGCAGGTGTGTAAAGGGTTGTGGGTCCTGTAAGGATCACACCTTAAAGGTGGAGAAATTGTCCCAGTGCCAGCAGGATGGTGGCTGGTTCACATAGGCTCAATGCTGCAAGCCGTCCACCCTACTGGATCTGTGTCATCCTTGGGGAGGCCCACACCACAGACCCCACCATGGGGAGCAAATAAAAAAAAACAAGGTAAATACGTAGAAAGAATTTGGAGTTGGTCAGTTGCCAACCTATGGGTGCAGCTGGTAGAAGGAACAAAAATACATGATGAAAAAAGTATAATAAGCATCAGTGCTGAAACTATAAAATTTAAAACAAAGCAAACTTGAGTTTAATCAAGGTGACATTGCCTACCTTATGTAAGCACCTCTGGGGACATAAAACAATCAGAGGTCATAGAAATAGAGTGGAAATAAAAGTTAAGTGCTGGTTCTCACTAAAGATTTCAGTGCACAAAAGTTAAAAGCTCTGGCGTTTGATTGGGGTCAGTGATTTTACATGCAGTACTTACAGAAATTTCTCACTTCATTTCATTCTTAGCATGCTTTACCTGTCTCAGACATGGAATTTCAGTAAGTCTCCATTGCTGTCTAAAGTCAGCCTTCTTTGAAAGAGGTTTGATTCATTTTCTTATCCCTGTAAAACATATATGACAGCATAAAAAACCTGCAAAGACAACAGAGTTTATCCTGGCTCAGTAGATTTGCAGGTGAGCATTGTGAGAAAGTGCTGAATATTTTATGTAGAGGATAAAAGCTTCTGTTGGTGTGTGTGGATTGTGCTTTTAAAGAACTTCAGCCAAATTCAGCCAGATTTTCAGGTGACACGTTTTAGTGTCTGGACAGATTTAGAGAAAAAGAAAGGGGAATTCACATGGATCACGCCTCTGTTATTATTGAATGTTACTGTTATCCCCATGGATTTATCAAGTGATGCGTAACTCCCCCAAAGCAGAAACATTTTGACTTGAGTGGCAAGGTTTGACCTGTGAACAGTTCAGCTGGCACAAAGGGTTCACTGGTGCACCGAGATGGGTTCAAGAACATGAGCTCGGGGTGATGAGCTCAGACAAGATCTCCATCCAGCTCTTCCCACCCTTATACTATCCCAGCCATGCTATTTCTAACATTCAGCTGAGAACAGTACTCTCCCCTTGCTTGTTTAACTGTTCTACTGTATCCATTAATATACTGTGTAACCAGCCCTCACTAGGGGCTCTTCCTATCTATATAGAAGGCTGATTTGGGTGTGCATTCAGGTCTCCGAATCTTCTGGGGCTCAGGGGAGGCACAGCACTCAGTCTCACACATGCTGTACTATGGTCGTGTTGCAAAGCACAGAAGCTCATTTTCCATAACACTGAAAACAGGTTTAAAGAGGTAAGTTAAGTATCAATGTTACCCAATTGGTAGCACATCTGCCTCTGGGTCAGAAGTTCATGGGTTCTAGTCCCGCACTGGGATTGGGCTCATACCATAAACGCTGGTACTCGAGTGAAGTACTAGGGGAATGCTATACTGTTATGGTGTGCTGTCCTTCAGATGAAACATTAAACTGTGGCCTTGTTGACCTTTTCAGTTGGAGTTATGGCACTTCTTGAGAAGAGTAGGGGAATTTTCCCAGTATCCAGGCCAAATTTCCCCAATTCAGTAAAACAAATACCCGCAACAACAAAACCTATTTCAATTTCAAATGGTTTGCATCTGTATCCCTCCTGGACAAGGCTGAAGGTAGGCAATATTATCTAGCCTTCCTTTCCTGGCCACCAAAATACAACTAAACACATAAATCAACAGTGTAGTACTGTAGTTACACTTCAAACCACAGCACATGTCCCTTCCTCCTCTCTTACCAGACTGGATACCCTCTGCAACGCCTTCTGTTGTATTGTCTCTAACTCTCTTCCCCACCACTGCTCCCTTTACTCATCCCTTTCCATCCCCCCCAACCCTTCATTGCCAGTACCACTGCGCCGCTTTCATTGCCAAATACTGGTTTAGCTCTCTTCCTCCTACCTATTTTCCCTCCTCTCCCTCCCCTCCCTCCTCCTACTCTCTCTCGCACTAGGGACTCCCAACTTCTCCTTACCCCACCCCACTCACACTCCAGCCAAGCTGCCTTACCCTACTGGCTCCCTTCCCTGTGGAACCTGCTCCCCATCCTCTTTGATGTTCCCCCTCTCTCCACTCTCGAAAACATCTACTAAGGCTCTCTCCTCCTCCCCCTCCCTGTTCCTGTCACTCTCTCCTGATTCCTCATTTCTGTTTCTTGCTGCAGCCTCCTCACTCCTTCTGTTCTTAGGATTCTACAACTAGAGTGCCCTGACTCCTGCCCTTCCCCTCTTGAGTGTGCAGAATCTCACCCAACCTTATCAACATGATTTTGTACCTACAATTTTAGTGTATGCCTCTTAGTTTGTATGCCTCTATATCTGTGGCTCTACATTGTTGTCAAATAAATGTTGCACTTTTTTTTGCCATTAATGTTCTTCTGATGTTTGTATCTGCCTGTATGCCTAATCTCACTCCCCCTTCCCTGGGTCGTACCTGGAAATGAGCCTCTTCTCTGTGTGCCTTTCTCAGTTATCACACTTTTAAATAAATAAATAAATATGGGGATTGTCTACTGTCTGTACATAGTAACAGTGCATTTGCCTCCAGTGTTATGCAGTATTGGATATATTCCCACAGACAACCTCCTGTACCCTGGGCAAGGGTCCCAATCTCTTCAAACCTCACAAACTCTGTCCACCACACAGTCCCCTTTCCTGAAAGCTACCAAGATTTGGGCCACCGGACAGGGAGCTAGAGAGATGGGCACCTCTTACATGCCTGGATCAGTGCCCTGAATCAGGTGACCAGTCCCCAGCACCCAGTTACATTAACAGACAACACACTTGGCCATGCAGTAACATCTTGGCAGACCTATATGCCCTGGACAAGTGCAAGTCCACCTTTTTTTTAACATTTATTAGTAATTTATGACCAAGAAAGGTACACTAAGTTGTGATAACTTGTTTCCAGGTGCATTTTGGGGGTGGGTGGGCTACATGGACCTGTTTGTTATTGACTTCCCTTCTTCCATCCAGTAGGAGGTCCTTTAACTTAACATATCTTGAGGCCCTTGTATTGTTAATGAGGGGGGCCACCTTCCATCAGACTCCAGCTCTCCTCAGCAAATTGCGATGAACCCACTCCTTCCTCTTCACCTTAACCTAATCCCCAAATGAACAGCTTGAGATCTGTGAGGGTCTATCAAAGAACCCCTTGAAGGGGAATCCCTGTCCCTCCTGCTTACTGTCTCCTTTCCGCACCACTTTCTAAAATAGTGCTAGGCTCCTCCTTTTATGCTGTAACCTGAGTCACATTTTTTATTTATTTTTTTGCTGACTGGGCAAAGAGGACTAGGCAAATTCTGTCCATTTTCAGCTTCATCCCAGGGGAAAGGGGGAAGATACATGTAAGCCCCCAAATTGGGCTTACCTTTGGGGCTCTAGCCCCGACAGGGGCTGATGGTGTTCCTGGGGTCCCAGGTGGGATCCAGACCCTGACACCTCCCGTCACCTCACAGCTGAGGCCGATGATGCAAATCTCTGTCCTCGGCCCTGTGGGATCGCTGCACGGAGGGGCTGAGGGTCAGAATGGGGTTTTGCACCTGCGAGTGCTAAAGGAGAGGGTGACTTGTGGTCCCAGTGTTTTGGAAAGTCAAGACCGCAAAAAAGTAAATAAATAAGCTGGTGGCTGTGCTCCCCCTGAGCATGAGTGGCCATCAAAACCAAAATTTAAAAGTGCTATGCTCCAGTTTCAGCTCAGCTATGCAGCCATTAGAAAAAAAGTATATCCCTGACTCTGGGGTGAGCAGAGGAGCTGAGGATCGATGGCAATGGTGACCAAAGGGCCTCCAATTGAGAGAGGGCATAGCTTTAGCCCTGTTAGAGGGCTAGATCAAATAAATCAGCGTTGGACTGCAAAAAGCCCTGCAGGGAGACAAAATGGCAGCCCCCATAATAAAACTACAGAATGGGGTTGCTGGGTAAACAACAGAGCTAGCCCCGAGATCACCTGATAAGCTGCAGTCAATCAGAGGAAGGCTGCTAGGGGAGAGATATAAGACTGCTTTGCTGCCAGAAAAAGAAGCGAGTTGTCGAGAGGAGCTGCAGGGTGGGTGTGAGGAGAGAGACTAGTCAAGTCTACCAAGTTTGCCTGGCTGTTTCTGAACCCCAGCTACCTTAAACTACTAAGCTGAGTGCCGGACAAATAGTAGCTGTTTCTGTGTGACTAAAGCAGAAAAAAGAAAAAAAGTGTTCTATAGCAGCCCAAGCAGTTGGACAGCTTTTTGAACTGGGAAAAGAGTTGGGCTGCGGAGCTTGAGTGAGCCACTGGTCCCCTCAGTGCAGAAATTGATTGGTGAAGTCAACATTTGGCCAGGGAAGAGACTGTAAGTGTTGAGGAAAGCTGCTGGAACAGGACACAGCACTGCTTGTGGAGGCATCCCCTGAGATTGGGGCTGTGAGGTGAGAGACTGTGGAAGTCCCACTGTCCTGCACATGTCCTGTAGGGTGGCTAGACGTGCAACAGAAGGGTTTGAGGAACATAGACAATCCTGGTTCTTCGGACTGAAGATGATGACGCCCACATGTTGAAAGATGGAACAGGCCTGCCTGAGTCAAGTCTGTCTATAAAGGCCTGTAGGTGAAGTTGGCAAGGCCAGGCAGGTGAAGATCTCACTCCTCGAGTTTGTCCAGTTCTGGTTTCCTATCAGTGGTGCACCACCAACGGAGATCCTCCATGGTACTGTGCAACTCATCTGGCTGTGAATCCCCTGTGTGAACTGCAAAAACTGTGAATACCCTGAGCTGCTGCTCTGGGGAGTCTATTAGTTAGTTAGCCAGTTATGATTCTGGGGGCAAATCTCTGCATAGGATTTTTAGTGACATACCAGTTTGGAAAGCATAGGATTGCAAGTCTGAAGTGAGTTCCATGTTTATCTGGGCCCTGACAAAAGACCCCAGGCCTGTATCACCAAGCTGTGAGGTACCCACCATACAGGGACAATCTGGGTGCACCCAGGGGTGGGAAGAGGGGGTTGCTATGGGGAAAGTTATTGACTACCTAAAGTAAATGGTGGTTGACATTCTCCTCTTTGTGTTCCCCTCTACCAATAAGTAAAGTTACTGTTTGCATTTGATCCACTGTCACTGAGTTATTGAAAGAGTGCTGCTGGGGGTGTGGGAGGCTACTGGGTGGGAAACTGTTATTGTGTGGAGAAAAGTATTACCAGGGCAGCTTATTTATTTCCTGGGAGGTAGTAACCTGTTTTTATCCACAGGAGTTCCCTGCCACTACCCCAGGTGGAGGCACCGTGCCACATTTGCTACCACTGCTACCACTGTGGAACCCAGGCTGGCCCCTCGAAGGTGTGTGCTGAATTACCCTGAGGGCCCTGATGCAGCCTAGGTGAGTCAAAGGGATGTTACATACAGATCTGTCGAGGGGATTTTCCTTAGTGCCCTGCCACAATGGCTCATGGAGTTCACTAAGCTGTTGAGTAGAAGAGTTTCATAATTTGTTTGGGAGACGAGACGGAGAAGACATCCTGATACACGTTGGGCTAAAGAAGAGAATTTTGGCTGCAGCAGGAGTTAGTAAAGGCTCTTTTTATCCTGGAACAGGTATGCCACCGTTGCCTTACCCCAGGTTATAAATTGCTAACCTTTTCTGTCCGTCTTTGGTATCGGGTCATAAAGAAGAAAGAAAACAGAGCTCAAGTGACGGCAATTAATCATCTGACAGCCCCTCTGGGGAAGAGAGTGGAGTATATGCGGTGGATGAAGCCTACTTCCCTGGGGTGTTAGCATTCAGACAAGCCCGCAGGGGCTTGGGCCTGTATAGCTTCACAGTGGATTTCCCGCTGAGTCTCTTTATTTAGATTCTCCGATTTGTCTACTTTACCTGGCCTGTTTGCTTTTACAGCTTTGTTTACACAGAACAGCGCTGAACACATCTATTGGACCTGAATGTTAGGGTTTTTTATATTTTTTATAATTTATTTAATACTGGCCGCTTAACATTGGGTTTTGAGTTTCTATCACCAGAATAATTTTTTAGGTGTTAGAGCAAGTGTGTTTACCATTTGAAACAGAAGCTTGATTTGATTACAGGATTTTAGCAGAAAAAAGATATAGAAAATAGTGAAATAGTAAATTTGTTAATCCATATCCTAAGCATCCAATATTTCAGATATTCTAGACTGCCTAATATGAATTAAAATATATACATATATGCACAGTCGCTATTCATTATATTTATTTTATTTTTTTCTGATTTTTTTTTTCTTGTGAGTTAGTGAGCTGAAGTTCAGGAGTGGTCCTCTCGTTTCTGGTTGGTAGGGGGTTGCTGCTTGTGACCAGACAGCTCAAAAGGCCACTCCTACTTCCCCCTAGGATAGTTCACCTCCCTCATTTCTCTAAGCATCCTGGAGAGAGTGGAGGTAGTGCGCGAGGACTGCGTGAGGACTGCGCGAGGACTGCGCGAGGACTGCGTGAGGACTGCGCGAGGACTGTGTGAGGACGGTTAAGGTTTTTACTTGCTGCTTGAATAATTGGACAGAAAAGGATTTTGTTTCCAAAATTTCTGCTGCTCGTATCTTTTTTACAGTAATTTAAGGTACCTTTGTTTATCAGTCTAGAACTGTGGTTTAATTTCGGCCTGGTTGAAAGACTCAGTATAATCATTTTGCACCACTTCCTACACCTGATTGGTATACTCAAACGATTAAGCAATTAAAAGATGCCCAGAAGAGAGTAACAAAGGTTGAAGCAGCATAGTTGAGGTCTGTAGATAGAGTGGAAGTCATAACTCCTCATCTGCCAGCTCTCGTTGTATCTGATCTATACTAAAGAAAGTAAAAGTGTGATTGCATTAAGATCTGCCAGATCTACTTGTTAAAACTATTTTTTTTTAAATGATATGTTATTGTCGTTTACATTTTTATTGCCTTTTTATAGTGTGTACTAAAGGCTCTTTCTGCCTCTGGAGTGAATCAATTGGTTCTGGCCTTCCTACCTTTTTCAAACAGAACATTGCCTGGGATTGTTTAGTAGTTTTTGCTATGAAAGCTGCTGGCCCAGATCCCTTTGGTCTCACTGGAACTCTTGCTGGAATTATTGCCAGTACTCCCTCGGACTGATCCTGTTATTGACTCTGGTACAGATTTACTCTTTTTCAACTGAATTGTAATCAGACTTGTAACTGGGAACTTTTGACTCAATAAGACATTTTGAAAACATGAAGCATCTTGTGATATACAACTTGAATTCTAAAGATCTCAAGATCTGTTTTTGTGCATAAGTTTACCAACACATTAAAACGACATTAATTGTTTTATCTAGTGAAATTTTTTTTTTGACTTTGTTATTATTTCTGTCGTTTCAGTTTTAGTGTTATAGATATGCCTGTAATGACTAGAGGTAAGCTAAACAATCGATACCCTAAGGGATTTAATATAAATACAAAAAAAAACTGACATCAGCAGAAAGAAAACTAGGAAACAAAAACAAGTTAAGACAGTTCCAATTCAACAAATAAAAAATTCCGTATCCCTGGGTCATTCTGAATTCGGGATGTTGAATAAGAGAAAGAGTTGTAAACATAACGGCAATTTGGAAAGTAGGGAATTAGTTAAGGGTAACAGTTTGACCTTTGGTGAACCCCATGAGAGCTTGACTTCCCCATTAAACCTTTTAAATGTTTTATCAGGTACGACTAAACTTGATAAAAATAAGTGGATTCAACCTTCAGTGTTGGATTTATGGAAGGTTGAAAATCCGGGGTGTAAACCTAATAATTAGACATCAAAACAAGGCGTTCCAGAGATCCTGGAGTCACCTGAACCAAAGACCCTTGGAAATCTTGAAATAACTAATCAATGCTTGCTATCAAAACCTATAACCCAGGGCCTTTTTGCGAACTCTCAAGTGCTTTGCCCTTTTGATCTAGAGTCAGCAAGACAAGCACACATAGAAGTGAACGATACTGTAGCTAGTATACAAAAACTATTGAAGCTAACAACAGAATGGAAGAGGAAATTAAAAGCTTCACAAAGAATTTAATGGCTAATTGCAGTTCCTCATTCCTGATATCCCAAATTAATAGAGAAAGCCCTAGAGATAACAAGTGGAAACAGGAAGATATATCCACTGAAATCCCTAGTGTTATAACAGAAACAACACAATTCAGGAGCCCCATTGAAGAAAACACTATTCCCCCCCTTGAAAAACTTGACAAAAGGTTGTGTAAGGGGACTTAGAGATCCATTACTAGTTAATGCTATGTTATTTGAACAGTCAACTATAATTTTGCAGAACCTTTCATTCATTAAAGGGGTCTGTCTGGAAAATAAAATTAAAATAGATCAGATATATGACAGACTCAGTTCTGGACATAGAGATTTTGAAAGTACTAGACTGAATGAGACAGAGCAGAGCAGTTATGAAATTGGAAATAAAGAAGAAATTTCTAAAAAAAACTGATGTTTATGATGAACTTTTGGAGAAATCAAGGATTCCAATAGATGTGGACATAATGTGGAATATAACAGACAGCGATACAGTTAGTGAGCTACTAATGCTACCAGATGGATTTGAACATAGTGATAACATTATCAAAGAGTTAAGGTTAGGGAATGCAGAATTATGGGAAAAGGGTATCAAACAAAGTAAAGAAATAGGAATGAGAACGATAACACCTAAAAATGAGGAAGCAGACAAATACATATCTAAATTTATGCAAACTAGCACTATAACTAATTGGGGTAATAGGAACATCTCAGAAACAGCAGTGGAAGAAATGGAACAAAGGAAAGTGAGTCCTACATATACCCCATTAAATAAAAAGAAAAAGGGCAAATTTACTGACAACACTAAAAAAAATGGGATAGTAATGAAGGGAAATATTTAAGGCAGAATACAAAAGAAATCAAAGAGGTCTAAAAAAGTTTAAATAAAAAAAGAGTAAATAATAAGGAAATACGAGAAGACAATTTCAAATCATAAGCAAAAAGATGGGGTACAAAATGAAGTTAGTTTGGAGGCAGGCAGTGAGGCTGTGACAGTGGAAGATAATCTAGAGAAAACTAAACACGAGATGAATACAAAGGAATTGAAGATAGAAAGAAATCTGGAATTTTTTTTGTTTAGAACTTTGGAGACTGATTTTGTTCTTCCTCTTTTTAAAGTCCCTATTATACCAGAAGAGTCTGAGTCAAAGCTGAATGACAATTTAAAGCAATTTTTAGGTTCAGCACTTCATAGTAAGGCCCTTAACAAGACTTTTACATCTAAATTCAGTGTCATTAGACCATTAATTGACTCAGATTTAGTCCTATTGCTCTCAGATCAATATTTTGTATTAAAAGCTATACAGAATCAGAAGGAAAGAATAAGAGATATTGGAATGGAATTGGACAGAGTGACTGAAATCAGATCCTTCTTTCCTGAGTTTTATGGGAACAACAAGAGCAAACCCCCTGCCATGAAGTATCTGGAGATATCAGTATTTGGCATGAACAACTTTCTACATGAATCTAGACATAATCTTTAGCTTAAGGTGGTTGAATTGTTACAGAGTTTAACTAGAGATGATAAACCGAACAGAATGATTACTTATGCAAAAAGATACAAGGAAGGGGGACAAATCGTATTGGGGTAAAAAACCAAAAAGATTATAAATACATACTGTCTAAAACATAATTATTAGATAGAGTGGAAATCCATCTCCATGGAGAACAAAATATACCAGGAGTAAGGGAAGAACTCTTAATGAATGAACAATGGTTGAACATAATAAAAACTGCTAATCTTTTTCATTTAGTACAGGATTTAAATGATTGACATTTGTCTGAAATAGAAACTAATAGAGGGATAAAAGAGGGATCTTCTGGTTATAATATCCTATCTTGGAATATAGTGGGTATAAAGAATAGACTGGCAGACCCTTCCTTCCTTGATTACCTATCTCAGTTTTGTTATATATGCCTTCAGGAAACATGGACTAAAAGCAATGTAAAACTTAATGGCTATATAGGATTTTACAAACAAGCAGGAAGTCCTTAAACTGGTCCTCCCTATACCAGCTTGAAAATGTCTCTGCTGCTGTCCAATACCTCACCAGCACCCTTCAGAAACTTCAGAACCAGTATTTTCCCACCAAAATCAGAAGGGTTAAGGGAGGCTGCACGCGCTGGATACAATTAAGAACTGCTACTGCAAATGAAGGTCAGGGACTCTAAATGGAGAGCATTCAAAGAGTCTCCATCCCCACAACTATGGAACGCCTACAGGCAACTGTGAAATGCCCATAAGCAGCTGGCAAAGTCACTAAAAAAGAAATACTTCACTGAGCTCCAAAAAAATACCCTGGGGAATCCACATAGTTTCTGGGCCTCAATTGGGTCCATCCTAAACCCAAAGACCAATAAGCAAATAACACAACTTGCCTCCCCAGCAGGCACCATCAACAACCCTGATCCCATCGCTGACCTCCTCAATAATATGTCTACCAACCTGACCCCTTATCTTAGTAAGCTCCCTCCTCACCCTCCCTCCAACCCAAACAACAACAATAGCCCCTCCACTCCCACAAACACTGAAGATTCCACCCTCCTTTCTATTTCAGGGCCATTACTCCCAAGACCATTATAAAACTTCTGAAAACCCTCCCTTCTAGCAGCAGTGCTGGAAATGACAGGCTGTACCCTGCTTTCCTGGGGATCATCTCCCCTGCCCTTGTCAAACCACTAACACATTTTTAACCTTGCCCTATCTATATCAACAGTGCCTGACACCTGGAAACATGCAAGTGTGATTCCCATTTTCAAGGCGGGAGACCCCAGTTGCCCAGAAAACTATCAGCCCATCTCCCTGTTACCACACGTCAGCAAACTACTTGAGAAAGTAGTCCATTCCCAACTAACTGAACATCTCAATAAATATAACCTCCTGTGTCCTTTTCAACACAGTTTCCACAAACACCACAGCACCTCCTCTGCCCTGGCAGCCTTCTCAAACCATGTCCTCAGAAATATGGACACGGGTATGGCCACAGGGCAGTCTTTGTTGATTTATCAAAGGTGTTTGTCCTTGTTGACCATCAATTTCTCCTCTCCACACCTCAACATTTTGGTTGTGCCCCTGGACCTGCAGCCTGGTTTCATAGCTATCTCACAAACAGGTTCCAGTCCATGCTTATAAGCAAAGTAGCCTCAGCTTCCCTTCCCACCAGCACTGGAGTTCCGCAGGGATCAGTCCTTGGCCCCCCTTCTTTTCTCCATGTTTATCAATGCTCTACCGGTATATAGCCTAAACTGCAACACTCTTCTCTATGCGGATGACCTAGTCCTATACCACAGCAACAAGTCCCTAGTAGCCATCTCCTCCACTCTCACTGACGGCTATGCAGTGGCTGTTCACTGGTTCACATCCAGAAAACTCCTTGTAAATGGGAAAAAGATGAAGGCCATGCTCTTCCGGATCAAAGCCTTTCCTAAACAAGTCAGCTAAGTTAAACTCCTCCCTCACCGTATATACACCTGCTGGACTTCCACTGGAACAGGTTAACTCTTTCAAATATCTCAGTGTTACCCGTGACCCATCGCTCACCTATAATGATCACATAACCCTGACTATTAATAGGATAAACCTGAAGCTAGGAGCAGCATACCGAGCAAACCACCTGCTATCATCTGAAGCTCGTCTCACCATTACAAAGGGAAATCTCCCCCCACTCCTTGACTACTGCTCCCCCATCTACTCCCAAGTGTCCATAAAGCAGCACTCCCACCTCAACACAACATACAATGCCATCTGTCACTTTTCTCTCAAAGCTCCCTCCTTAACTCATCACTGTACACTCTACCAGTCCCTTGGTTGGCTCCCTCTCTAGGCACGCTTTGACTATACCACAGACTGCCTAGTTGACAGTGCCTGCAGAAGTAACCAGCTGTCTCCATATGCCCCCCTACTCATACACAGAGCATCCATGAGGCCGCTTAGGGCATCCTCCATCCAATCCTTGTGTAACCCCTACCCAGTCTACCATCTCTATCTGACAGCAATACCAGGTGGGCTGGGTTCAGGGAGGAATAGATCACTTGGCACAAAGGCTAGGTTTGGCTACTCTGCACAGGGGCACCCAAGTAACTCCAAACACAGGAAGCAATAACTGTAATGTCCAATACCAGAATTGGGATTTTAAAGTGTGGCTTTTTATTCACATCCAAACAGAATAAACAAAACATAGATGGACCCCCACAGGGCTACACTCCTGGTAATGCAGATTAAAAGAGACCAGAACACTTCCTCAAAACTTTAGCCCTCAGGCTCTGAACCCACTGGGCACATAGCCCGGACTTGCACTCTGCTTTGGGTTACACAGCCTGAACTTGTACACTGTTCTGGGTTTTCCCTGGCTTGGCTCCCTTGCCAGCCACTTGGACACCTTCCATACTTCATGGAAACATTTTCTGGTGGCTCCCTAAACCACCTAAGAGCACCTCGGCTCCATCAGAGAATCTTCCTTTCAATCCCATGTCTGGGTACTTTCCTCAGGCACTGGCCAAGTAACAGAGAAAGTAAAAGGTGTCTCAGAGCAAATCCGTAGAGGTGAATTTGGTTACTACTGATGGGGGGTCTCCCACCTCTCGCTCCCACAATTCATACCCGGCCATTTCTCTGGACAGTAAACTCCTCATCCTATAAAGCTTTGCAATGTAGATTCTTGCTAAATGTATTTCACATTCCATCTACTTGTCTTGCTTCCCATTTGTGCTGGACTTGAACATACTTGAATTAAGTGGCATTGTCCATTACTCTAGACCTCCCACAGATTAAGCAGTCCAATCCTCACTTTCCAACTGTACTTGGCTGTCTTTTCCTGACCCCACAGTAACAGTCCCTTTACTTTCCTTCTGTTCAGGTGAAAAACACTTGGTCCTTTTTCAGCGCGAACTCACCCTTTGGTTGCAGGTTCCCCACAGGCATTTCCTCCACAAGGAATCTTCCTCTCAGAGCTTCTGGTGCCTCAGCACAACTTGTACAGGCAGCTTCTTTCTCTTAGCTGGACCCAGGAGGGTAGCCCCTGGAAAACAGGCAAACACCTCCCCCCCCCAGGGATGGGGCAACTGAACCATTGAAAGCGGTCTCCACCACTTCAATTACCAGTTCCTGTGTTCCTCTTCAGGTGGAAACACACACCTTCTAAAAGTAGCTCTTAAACAGAGTTTAAAGATCTGAGAGCCTGCACACACTGTGCTGCACTACAGTCTCTCACTATGACTGCACACAGACTCTGGCTTCAAATTCCCAAATGTTCTACTCTAACCTCCAACTGCAACATTCCAGTGTGGCTTAGCAGCTATGAAAGTTCTATTATGATGTCATCCCTCAGTCTCAGCTGAGACTGAGAACAGAGTGAGACAGTGTGAAATCCATTTAACTGGAGTTTCACAATCTGCCTTCCCTGCCTACTACTAGGTCTTACTGGGATTCTAGTAACTCCAGGTAACAGGGGGGTTACACTTGGAAGTTCCCCGTGTCTCTACAGTAATGGGAAGTAAGACCTTCTCTGTCTCTGCCCCCTCCCTCTGGAATCATTTTCCTGTGCCCGTTCGTACATCTACATCCCATGCATCATTTAAATCTAACCTAAAGGCCTGGTTAATGATAGGCTCCACCTGCAAATGCACACAGGGCAGCGCAGGAGACCAAAAGCCACCATAATCCTACCATGGTCAGGTGCTTTCTGCCTATCCTAATCTCCCCCTCCTCTTTTCTAAAGCACTAACCCACTCACTTGACTCTCATACTGCCTCTAAAACCTACCTGTGAGACCTCCTCCCACATCTCTGTACCTGGTCGAGACCATGGCTCAGGGTTACACCAATACTTAGTGGGGCATAACACTAATTACCCTGCTATCCAGTTTACTCAGACAATGCTCCCTCAGTGCACTGTCTGGAAGCCGTGTCCTAATTTTACCACAAGCTGTCAGGTCAACTTGCTCTCTTTCTCAGGACAGGCACGTTACCTAGACTAGACATTTATAAGTCTGTTGTGTTAAACTACTCCTTGTGAATCTGTAACTTTTCTTCCATTGTACTGCTGCCGGTATCCCTATGGATACCGGCAGGTATCCCTATCCCCAATTACCATTGTTTGTTTACCACTAGTAAGCTTTTGTCTGTTTGTTATCTATTGATGCATGTACAGTATATGTAAATTTTATATTATATCTACTGCTTGTATCCATGTACCGCCACTTTGTGGCCCAGGTCATGGACTGAAAATGGTCCACTGGATCAGTGCACTTACCTGGCTACCAAAAACGTAAATAAAAAATAAATGAAGTCTTGCAAAATATGGAAGACTGTCTGGAGGACTTTGTACCTGGTGTAAGATTTTGGACAATATTCATTATTTAGAAATATGTATAGACAAGGGGTGGGATATTCAGAGTAGTTGTGACATGAGCAATAGGGATGCACCTGCGCAAGAGCGGAAATGCGCCAAAGTGCAATATTCAGTGAGAACAGCAGTGCAGCACAACATGCAATGCACTGCAGCGCAACAGAAATTAATGCATGTGCAACTGCAGGGGGCGGAACAAGGAATAATGTGCGCAGTGTGATATTCATCAGTAGGCGACTTGTGCAGTAGCAGAGCAAGCGGAAGTTGCACGACTGTGGAAATGAGCCAAAATAAAACGGAGCAAGAGAGTTGAGGAGGAGGAATGCTCCACAGAGGAGCCATAGCATGGGAGCATGGAGACACAGTGACAGGGAGGCAAGACAGGAAGCAGGGGGCAGGTGTGGTCAGGAGGTGGCCAGGGCCCATGGAGGAGTGTGTGAGTGAGAGAGGGTGTGTGTGTGTGTGTCTGTGTGTGTGTGTGTGTGTGTGTGTGTGTGTGTGTGTGTGTGCATGAGAGGGCCTGAGTGTGCCACAGAGGATGGAGGGCAGTGGCAAGAGGCAGGGCACATAGAGGTGAACAGCCAGAGGTGTACCCAGTGCAGGGGCAGCACCAGCAACACACAGCGGGGGGGGACCAGGTAGACAACCACCCGGGGGGGGGGACACCAGCCAGTGACATAGCCAGTACCACCTTCCAGATCAAGGTGATAATAAGGGGTGTGAGAAAGCAGGCAGCAGGGAGGCATGGCTGTGGAAGGGCCCATCGGCAGTACGCCCAGAACAGGCTGTACTGAGCCCGCACCACCTTTGAACAGTACAGTGACACTGAGATCGTGGGCCGGTACCACCTGAACCAGACGATTCTGAGGCAACTCTGTGAGCTGTGCAGTGATGAGATGCAGCATCCACACGACGGAGCCATGCACTGTCTGTGGAGACTAAGGTCACAGCAGTCATGTGCCTGCTCACCACGGGCACCTTCCAGAGACCAGCAGGGGACCCAACAGGCATAACTCAGTCAGCCACATCATGCCTACTAATACAATTCCTCAGCGCACTGCTGCCAAATGCTGCAGAGTACATCCATTTCCTCAGCACACAGGCAGAGTGCACAGCACACATACAGGAGTTCCAGAGGGTAGCATGGTTGCCTGGTGTGCTCGGGGCCATAGACTGCACCTATGTAGGCATTCACATGCCACCTGGCCCGGAGGGGGCAGCGTACATCAACTTCAAGGGCAACCTGAGTGTCAACTGCCAGGTGGTGTGTGATGCCATGGGGCACATAATCAGTGTCTTTGCCATGCACCCTGGAGAAGCACATGATGCCTTCATCTGGCACCAGTCTGCACTGTTCCATAGGTTCAAGAGTGGGGACATACCCACTGGACATCTGGTAGGTGAGTATGCATAGTACGCTGGACGATGGGTGCAGATGTGGGGGGGGTGGGACATTGGCAGGGGTGCCATGGGAAATGGCCATGATGGCCCATGGCACAGTGTCGCAGACCACCATACTAATGACTCCCCTCTACACACAAGTGACAGTGATTACCCACTACGGCCCTGGCTGCTCACACCATACCGGTGCCCCATGACCCCAGTGCAGCAACAGTACAATGAGGCATACGGCACAACATGGAATGTCATCGAGCGGGTATTTGGGCTGCTGAAGGCATGGTTCCTTTACCTGCACACATCAGGCAGTGCCCTACAGTACAGCCCCTCAAAGGCCTGTGGGCTATTCCTGGCCTGCTGTATCCTGTACAACATGGCCACCAACTGTGGGATAGCCATTGAGGTTGAGGAGGGGGACAGCAGTGGGAACAAAGAGGACGCTGGTCCAGCTGGTGTTGGGGCAGCCACCCCCTGGGTGAAGGGAACCCCGGCTGGTCCGGATGGCACAGTAGCACCAGGACACCATCACAGAGGAGCATTTTGGACAACACAGGTAGGTCAATGGGACCACGTGCAACCACCAAGGGCAAGGGCAAGGGCAAGGGAACAGCCTACAGACAGGCAGGGGTGGACACCAGGGGAGGACATTATTAGAGGCATGGGACTGGGGACCACACACAAAGGCAGGGACTGGCAGGGCTGCACACAGCACACACACACATGCACACACACCACAACACATGCCCACAGGGCAACAGGCACGCCCACCCCAACAGGCACCCTCACACCCACACAGGACCACACACAACCATGCCTGGTGGCTGGCACTGTGCATGCCTCAGATGCTGAGCACCATCACGCAGTGGCAGACAGCGCTATGCAGGCATCATCATGCACACGCCACAGTGGCCAGCAGCTGGGAGAGAGTGCACAGGGACCATGTGTGTGCAGGGCTGGGCACCTCACCCATGCAACACACAAAGAATACCACAGTGCACACAGGGCGGTGGCAGACAGTGGCCATGGAGGAGGACAGGTCGGTCATGTGGCACAGTACCATGGCTGCCACGGATGCATGGGAGGCCCCGCTGAGACCTGCCAGCCATGCCAGGCTGACCAGTGGCCTCATGGGGTGACACCAAAGGGCCCCCAGGGATGACACTGCATGAACGTGACCGTGTCTGTGCAGGGGTCTGCAGGCCACCAAGCATGCCTGCACCAGGCATGCTAGGTATGCCCACAGCCGAACCCGGCATCGACATAGCAGGGGTCGCATGATGCCGGGAATGGGGGGTGGACATAGCATTCTGCGGGCTGTGCGGCAGCTGGACACCCAACTGGTTGGCCAGTGTAGCCATGACAGTCACCATTGCAGTGGTCTGCCTGTCAATGGCAATGGTCACATCCACCCGCTGCTGAGCCAACCCTGCCAGGAGCAAGGCATGGTCCCTGCTGCACTGCTCCTCTGCCTGGTGCAGTGCTGCACAGAGCGCATCCATCACCACCATGAGCCACATCTGCTGATCCACTGAGGCCTGGAGAAGATGGCTGTGGTCATCCAAGGGGTCATCTACATGTCCAGCATGCTGTCCCCCGTGGTGTTCCTGGCCCTGCTGCACAGTGCCCCTCAACAGTGGGTGCTGCACAGTGCTGCCATTCTGGGGTACATCCACATGCAGTGCATTGCCACCACCCCCGCCCATGTCCCTACGTTGACAATGGCCATCTGCTGCCACTGCCTCTCTGGCTGCCGATCGCCAGGCAACACTGGCGCAGCTGCAGTGACAACAACAGCCCCACCACCCTGGCCGCACACCAGTGCTGCCCCACTGGAGCAAGCAGACACAGCCTGGGAATGGGCTGTTGTGCAGGCAGCCATGCCAGCATTACCTGAGGAACCGCCTGGGTGGATGCCATCTGTGGGACCATCCTGTGTCCCACATACATCACTGTCCGGGACGTGCATCACATCAACATCAGTGCTGGAGCCGTCTCTGATCCATGTCTCAGCATACTGGACACCAAGGGTGGTGTCATGCTGGGACACAGCCAGGGCCATGTCCGCACCTGCACCACTGGCATCAGTCCAGACAGATATGCAGGGCTGCAGGCGGTCGGTCCCTTGGACACCTGTGGAGGTGGATGAGTGCTCCACTGTGTCCAGGGCCTCCCCCTCAGTGGATACACCCACCACCACTGCCCCATGCAGATGCTCAGGAGCTGTAAAGGAACACAGTACCGTTAGTAATTCCACCTGGCCCTGGGGCCTGCCCCCTACCACCCACACACTGCCAGCACCGGACCTACCATGCAGTGCTGGGCTGCCACCTGTCTGGAAGCCACCACCAGGAACACCCTCAATGGCACAATGCCGCATGCTGCTGGCCACCTGCTCCTCCATGGCATCAGGTGGGGTACATCCTTCTGGCCCCCACCAGTGGCAGTATGTGCCCAATCTTATCTTTTATCCACCTCTTGTCCATGCTAACTTTTTTTTTGCACTCCTGCATGGACCGCTGGTGGCTGCCCTGCTGGTTGACAGCATGTGCCACTTCACCCCACACCACTACATGGGCCTGTGGTGTTCCCCTCTGTCTGCTCAACAGCAGCTCCCTGTCAAGGTATGCATCAAACAGGGCATCAGATTCCACCCTGGTAAAGTTGGGTCTCCTCCTTCACACCCTTCCCAGCTCCTCTTCATCCTCTCGCTCGGTCATGCTCGTGCCTGGGGGATGGACAGATATTACCTTGGACTGTGCAGTCCCATACAGCCCTCCCAGACTACTGTCCCCATGTCTCCCAACAGCATGCCCCCTACATCAAAGGACTGCAATACCGATCCATGGCCTATGCAGCCTCAGGTCGCATTTTTATAGTGCAATGTATGCAAATTAGGGCAGGTGCAACTGTAATGGGATGCAAAAGCAGTGGATACACCGTGGAATGGCTCATGAGCTGATTTGCATATCCTGGCTGAATATCATGCTGTTGCACCTTGTGTAATGATGTTGAGTGTGCTTAGGCTATGGTGCACCACTGTGACGTGCGCGATCAGCACCACACCATGCATACCCATGGTGCTGATGCTGACACTAGCGGCGCTGCTGACGTGCTGTGCATGGGAGGCAGTATAGGGCACGGCCATTAATGTGCCTGTGGTGCACATGCACTATATGCCCAGAGGGGCACTCATACCATGGTGCACCATGGGCACCATGATGCCACAGCATGGTAGGCCATTGCATGGCAACACACACATGCACCCTACTGCACTACATGCAGGGCATCCCAATAGCGCTGTGGTGCTCCGTGCATGGACAGACCCTTGACCCTGTGGCTGACCTTTGCCCTCTAGGTGCCATGTGTATGCATGGCTGCACCTCTATTGCACAGTCCAGTGCCAGTACGATTGTGACTGGCAGTGCAATACTGCACTGCCTCTGAATATGGGGCACGTGTGCTAGAGGGTGCCATTCTGTGCCCGTGAGTTACAGCACCATGCCATGCACCAGAGCACCAGTGTGGATGGCAGTTGAACTGGCTAACCTGGTGGAATTAGTGGAGCCCCATGCAGGTGCCCTCTTTGGCCAGGTACCCCTCCTGAGGTCACTGACAGTGGTGTGGTATGAGGTGGCAGAGGGCCTTGCGGAGGCAACGGGGAGCAGCAGGACTGCTGAGCAGTGTTGCCACTTCTATGGGGACCTCCAGTGGTGGGACCCTGACCACCTAGGGTGACTGCAGGCATGTGCCCAGCAGGGCACCATGCCATGGCCAGGTAGGTGCTCCTCCACAACACTAGTAGTATCCGTCTTTCCTGGTATCACGGTGGTCGGCAGGCCATGTCATGGGTGGGGGACCATACTTGTGTTGCCAGTGTTGGGGTGCTTCATGTACACCCTGTGCCACCGCATCATGACTGGGCTGTGCGGGCATGCACACAGCAAGGGGGGGCTATTTTACTGACGTGTTACTCTCTCCATGTTTGCACTCTAGGCCTGGAGGATCACCATAGGGCCCGGTTGGCCCTGGAGCAAGGACAGCTGGCTGGCAATGGAGAAGTGGTCTTGCAGGCAGGGCACAGTGGTGGTGCTGGGGGTCAGCAGAGCCCTGCTGAGCAGGACACAAGTGAGTACCGTGTTTTCCCTTACATCTGTGCATGGTGGGTTGCAGGGGTGGTGGTGGGACATGGCCCCCTGCACATGGTCCCTACTGCTGTGCACATCCCACGGTGCCCTCCGCACCATCCTGCAGGTCTGCACATCTGGGTGGGTGTCGCAGGTGGGCTGCACATGCACTTGGTGCCTGGCTGTGCCACTACCATCACACTGCATAACCATGACACTGTAAGGCCATGATGGTGTTGTGCAGTGCATAGGCGGTAAGGGGGGGTGCAGCAGTTTGCATGGCTTTGGGTGCCTGGATAGGTGGGTCATGTGGGCGCACCAACTGTGGGTGGTTGCATGCCATCACAGGGGCACAAGCCACAGCTGTATGCCATGCACGTTGGGTGGGCTGCGTGGTCTGGCCAGTCACACATACTGACTCTGCTCCTTTGTCATAGGTGGACAATGCTGGATGGCCCTGGAGCGTCACATTCAGGAGATCCTGCAGATCACCCAGGCCACACTGGAGCTGCTGCAGGGTATGGAGAGGAGTGACTGGCAGTGGCACAGAAGGCACCATAGGGAGCACAGGGATGAGGGGGCCACCAGTAGGGCCTGTGGCACCCATGTTGTTCCTTTCCCTCCCTGGACTGTACCTCACACCCCTTTGTCCCCCCTCCTTGCTATTCCCTTTGCCCCTGCCCATCCCCCCAAGTTGTAGCCTTGTACTTCCCCTTCCCCACTTTGTATATAGCAATGTAAATAGTTCCTGTTGAGTATGTTACCTGTTCCAATATAGATGTTTTCATACTACAACTGTGTTGGTCTCTGATTTGCAGCGGGCGTCTGGTGCCTTGCTGCAGTGGTGTGTATGGCAACTGCAGGGTGGTGCCGGCCTGGCCATGGGTGTGTCCACCAGGGATCCTCCACTGGTGTGAGTGGGGGCCATGGTCACTGTATGTGGTATGTGTGTTGTGCCCTGTGCACTGTTTGCCTGTGTGCAGCGGTCTCTGGTGCATGTGCTATGTCCCAGTCACCCCTGGCAGTTTGTGCCTGGCCCATGTGGCTGTACCCCTTGTGTGTCCTTGGTATGCATGGTCATGCTAAGCCCACCACTGCATGCATGGCTGTTGACATGACATTGGTGGCAGTCCATGCCAGCCACCCTCTTTGCACAGCACCCTGGCAGCTGGCATCCTGACTCCTGGTGTATTGCACATCTGCCTCTGGTGACACTGTGGTTGGTGCTGTTGTTGTCCCCCTCATTGCTGTCTATAGTGTCTGGGGCAGTGCCTGTGGTCTGCTGTCTGTTACATGGGCTCCAGCTGCATGCTGGTGGTGGACTGGTTCATGGTGCGCACACCACATGGCTGGCTCACCAGCACCATGGTGGTGTGCAGGCCATGGGTACATGGCACCATTGGACTCGTGACAGCAGCATCTGTTGCCCTGCCATGTGTGGCTATTTGATGGGGTACCCTTGGGACCGAGTGAGGGGTTTGTTCATGCCCTGTGTTGCCTCCTGTGTGGTGCATGCCTCCATGAGCCACAGTGGGCTGCTGTGCTGTCTGGTGGGACCAGTGCTGTGACAGGGTGTGTGCATGGGTGGGTGTGCAGGGTGCTTTCCTGCTGGTGGTGGCATCGAGGTTGGGTCTTGTCGCATCATGCGGGGTCCCTCAGGTACTGAAGCCAGGTCACCCTCTTTGCTGTGCCACTGTGGGGGCCATGCAGGGGGGACTTGTGTATGCTGTGGTGGTATCAGTGGCTGGTGTTACCTGCAGCAGGGGGGGTCATGTCGTGCATGGCACCATAGGACACCAGGTTGCATTGTCACAGTGGTGGTGGCTTACCTTCAGTGCCATGCACTGTTTGGTCATGCTTCTGGGCTGGGTATCTCAGGATCACTGTACAGGGGGTGGTGATCATTGGTGTGGTGCTGTGGCACGAGAAGGTCCTAGCCTTCCTTCTGTTGCGGTCACTGTTTGCTGGGGGACAGTGTTGGGGCACCTTGCCCTGTGGGTGTGGACTGCTGGCCCATGTTGCTGTTGGCTCAGTGCTGGGGTACATGGGCTGGTGGTCCATTCAGCTCACCTCTGATTGTGCAGCTCATGGGGGGCCTTGGGGGGTTGGTCTGTCTGGCCTGCTGCATGCTCCTCCACTCATGGTGCATCCATGGCTAGTGCAGTCCTGCTTGCTGGCCTTGTCCTTGCGCATCCCAGAGTGTGCTGCTGTGCATCAGCCCTGCTCCACTGTGCATCCCTGGTTGTGCCATGGTGCATCTGGCATGATATTCAGCTGTGTTGCACAGGTGCATCTTGGCCTGCCCTTGGTTTGAATATCATGCCTGTTGCGCAATGGCGCACTGCTTTTGCGCCTGCTCCCGCTATTGTGCATCTTTTTGGTGCAGTCTGAATATCCCACCCTATGAACATATCATGCCTATAAAGATGATTGTTAATTAAGTTATATTATTATTAATGTATACTTTCCGCCTACATCTTCAAAATATGCAGAAGAAAGGGAAATGGAGAAATTGGTTGAATTACTAGAAGGTTGTTATGAAAATGATCTGGGTTGTATGATCATAATTATGGGAGATTTTAATGCCAGAGTTGGACAAAGTCATAATCTGCCTGGGGAGCTAGCTTTGGCATGTGTGGCTCTGGATCAAAGTACACTTAGAGTGAATAGGAAGAACAGGGATCTCAAGCAATCTTAAAGTGGAGCATGTTTGGTACAAGAGATGGATAAAAAAGTACTGATTATGCTCAATGGAAGGACAAAGGGAGATAAGGATGGAGCATTTACATATTTGGGAAGTAGGGGGACTTCAACACGAGACCTTTGTTGGATCTCTCTGGAAACAATCCCATTTCTGGAGGATTTTAGAATTGGGTCAAGAATAGACAGTGAGCATTATCCTTTAGAAATCAACATAAATCTCCGGCCCCATTTAAAAAATCAGGTACCTAAAATGGAAGGGATAGTAAGAGTTAAGAAAGGAATTAGATGGGACCTTCTTTCAAATTTAGGTCCAACCAAGTTCTTACAGAATATGGAATTAGAGAAGAATTAGTAAGTTTGGAATAAATTAAATTACCAACAGATTAAGTTATCAAATTTAGTGAGATAATGAAACTTCTGTCATCTATCTTAATTAAAGTAGCAGTTTATAAAGCAAAAAAGGGGTCCAAATGGTTTGACACCGATTGCAAGAATTGCAAGAAAGATTTAAGTAGATATGCTTGAGCAACATATAGATTTCCAACTAAATTTAATAAATTCAATTTAAATAAAAAAAGGAAAGAATATAAAAAAATGTTGGAAAATAAAAAAATAAAATTCAGAATTAGAATGCAGAGACATTTTGAAAAAATAACCAAAGAGAAAGATAATAAAAAGTTCTGGCATATAGTGTTAAGAGGATGGGATGAGATCCCAGAGCAACTTGAAAGTTACATTGACCCCCAGTTATGGGAAGAACATTTTAGGGCCATGTTTTACAAACAAGATCTGGAACAGGGTAAAGATATGGTTGCCTGGACACCAATAAAACTGGAAATTTCGACAGAAGAAATTCTTCAGGTGATCTATAAGTCCAAAAGACGTAAGGCCCCAGGTCCTGATGGAATCCCAATGGATATAATTATGGATGATCCAGTCCTGTGGACACCTGTTCTTTCAGGTTTGTTTAGGAAAACTTCCCAAACAGGAATAATTCCAGAGACGTGGAGGGACAATATCATAATTCCTATCCTTAAGAAAGAGGATTGGAGAGACCCCTGTAACTATGGGCCAATTAGTTTGTTGGACAACTCACAAAAAATATTCACAAAGATTATATGTAATAAAATTATGGAATGGGTCAAAAGGGAGCGGATTCTGGATGAAGCACAGGCTGGTTTTATGCCTGAGCACTGCACTATCGATCAACGCTTTGCCCTGTCCCATTTGATACATGAATATATAAAAATTAAAAAACATAAATTGTTCTGTGTCTTTGTGGATCTGAGGGCTGCTTTTGACAGGGTGGATAGGAATAAGCTGTGGGAGGTACTCCATAGTTATGGACTATACCAGGAAATATTACAACTAATATAAATGTGCATCAGGATAACCATACAACAATTCGATACAACACAGAGGGAGAGTGTACTAGCAAATTTATATCCAATATAGGCATTCGACAGGGTTGTGTATTATCCCCCATTTTGTTTAACCTATTTCTTAATAAAGCCTTGCTGGGGTTGAGTGATCCAGAGCTACACATGCCAAGGCTGGGTTCCATAGCTTGTCCATACCTGGCATATGCTGACAATGTGGTATTGATCTCCACAAGTTATATAGGGATCAGAAGGAGTTTAAATAAATTTGATAAGGAGTGTTCTAAACTTGATCTTGAGATTAATTTTGACAAAACAAAATACATGGTATTTAACAAAATGCTGATAAGAAAAGGCAGGATGTGTAAAATGGAATGTAATAATTTTAATATTGAATATGTAACCAAATTCTGCTATCTAGGTATAACCTATTCATATAATCTCAAGTGGAAAGAACATATTAACAAAATAATTGCGAGGGTTGACAAAATCATATCACTTTTCAAAAGATTTAACTATAAATATGAAGGGCAGTCGGTAAATGGTCTACTCAAGATTTTGAATGCAAAGGTACATACTCAGATCCTATATGGTGCAGAGATATGGGGAATGGATAATTTGGAAGGGCTAGAATTATTAGCTAATAAATTTTATAAATATATCCTGGCATTATCATTGGGTGCTGCATCATGCCTTGCTAGATTAGAGTTAGGCCAATTGCAAATTAGGTGCTTTTCAGAAATACGACCAGCAAACTATTGGCTTAAAGCATATAAAATGCAAGACAGCGCATTGCCAAGATTGTGTGTTGAAGAAATGCTGCTGTATAAAACAACTGGTTTCACCTTTCCAAGCACTAAGATACTAGAGAATGTTATCAGGCAGTTTGGCTTACTGGACCTGATTACTCTTAATTATAAAATTCCATACAAAGAAATTAAAACAATTGTAAAGAACAGAGTCAAAGACATTTATTGCCAGAATGATATGTCTATGGCCAAAAATTTAAAATTAAGTAAATGGTTGGTTAATAACTTAAGAAATCAACCTGGCCCTAATCAATATCTTTACTTAAAAAATCCCAATAACAGAAACGCTTATACTAAGTTCAGATTTGGATTGATTGAAAGTAATAACATAAACAAATGATATGGTATTGGTAATTTTGAAACATGTGCTTGTGGAAAGGATGAAGATTCTGTCAAACACCTTCTTCTATTTTGCCCTTTATATGATATTCAAAGGAAAATTTATCTAGGCAACATTTTATCCACATTAGATATGGAGCCTATGTATTGGCTTACTTATTTATTAAAAACAAACAATAAATTACATTTAGAAAAATATCAAGGTTTTGCAGAATAATTGAATATAAAAAGCTTCATATTGGTATTAAAAAACATGTTTTGGGAAATGATTCTGGTGCTTAGGATTTAGTAATGTATTTATTATCATTTTATTCTTTGTAAAGATTGTTGGTCATGTACTGTAATTGGTGACACTGAAATATGTCATTGGTGGAAATTTGCGATGATTTTTATTGGTAGAATGTATTTTATATATTTATGTTCTCCTTCTTTTTGTAATAATTTTAATTTGTTAACAATAAAAATGACTTACTTACAGATGCAAACTGACATACAGAACCAGATTAAGCTGTTGGTGGTATTTTAGTGAATGGGAGGAATTTGGCCAGGACACAGGGGAAATTGCCCCTACTCTTGGCAGGGGGTGCTGTTGGCCCACTGACCAAGATGGAGGGCTCTGACCTGTAGATGAAGGAGGAGGACACTATGCAATGGAGTGGGTCACAGTCCTCAGCCCCAGTCTGTATACTGTCAGAGGACGAAGAGATGAATATTGCTGTAATACCACAGGATATGGAGACAAGCAGGACACTGCCAGTAACAATGACAGAGGAAAAGATGAATGATGTGACCATTTCACCAACCTACGCATCACAGAATACGATTTCTCAGTCACTTGAATTGCCCTTGAATGTACCTCATTGTGCTCCGACAGCCTTTGTATAGCAGGCTTTTGAAATACAGCTTGAAACGCAAAGCACTATTGAAATGGGACCACTGGAATCTACTTCTGTATCATCACTGCAATCAGTGGCTGGGTCAGAACTTCTACAAAGAAAACAAGCAGTTGCAGGTACACAAATTACTCCTACAAACAACGGGATATGAATTCAGCTGGACTTACTCGTTCCACTGCATCTGACAAGGGAGCAAATCAGAAAGACATTTGCTGTGTCAGAAGCAATTCTCCCATTGACTACACAACTTGGAGTACTGACACAGCTCTTATTAACTCAGGCTGGATTCAGACATTGGACAGCAAAGGGATCCCTGATCCATCCTGGGAAACTTTTACTAATGCAGATATTTCTACGAAGGGGGGCCTCAATGCTACAAACACAAATATGGACTGGTCTGCAATTCCTTCTACCTGTTCAAATGAGACAGTTTTTCTGATGGGAGCCAGACCAAAGAAGAGCATGCAAAAGGTACAGACTCCTTTTTTGATTAACCTGAATGTCTCAAACACTGCACCTATATTAAAGGCATAAATCCAAAACTACTGCTTCAGTGCAGATCACTGATACTTTTTCCAGTATAGAAAAAAATGGAATTGACAAAACTATTTCAGAACAAACTAGAGCAAGCTCCTTGGAGAAATGCAGTTCGACTGCGATATTGGGGAGGACTGGCTGAACACTCTGACAGGGTGTATGTGGCATGAAAGTTGCTCAAAGAATCTATGAACTTCCAGAGCTCTGCGCTCTTAAACACATCTCAGGGGAAGATGTGTTCAACATTAGTTTTCATACTTTTGCAAACCTGGTTACATTTTGGACAAAATATAATCATTTGAAATCCACCCCTTTGTGGATACCATTTTGAACCATACCAATCACAAAACCCTTTACAAAAACAGTTACTGTAATTATTAGAAATGAGAGGGTTAATGTAAGTGATATTCAATTTTAGTTACAGAAAAGGTGTACTGTTTTGGAGCCCCCAGAGGCAATAATAGACACAGAAGGGATTTGGACAGGGGGCTGGAGATTTAGGGTAACACTTTGTCATATGGAATCTGAAATCCAGCATATCCCTAACAGTTTTTTTAGGAAGAGATGGGGGGTCTGCTTTTATGCAGGCCAGCCAAAGGCGTAATATGAACGTGACTGCAGAACACATCTGAGTAGTGCTTGTGATCTATTGAAATGCACCTTATGCTGAGATTTTGGTCATGTGGGCATGAGCTGTAGAAACATTTGTAAATGTAATCTCTGCCAGGAAACAGGCCATGCATACCATCAGTGCCAATGGGCAGGGAAGAATAGGACAGATGGTCTGATTCAAGATAACCTAGTTCATTTCATTTCATTTTTATTTTATACGGAAAGGCATGTGGGCAAAATGCCCATTTTCATAAGTGTCCAGTTTTAGCGGTGTAACTATACAATCTGTAAATAAAACACAAAGTTATAAGTATAATATGTCAGAAAAAATGTATGATACAGGAAAGTTTGGCACAAAACAAAGGGTGAAAATATATACAATGAAAGACATTTCACACATTGTCAGAGAAGTAAAAGCTGCTTATGTACAGCAAACCACAATATAAACAGCAAGTCAAAAACGATATGTACAAATATACATTAGTAATTCCAGTGGGAGGGGGTGGAAGTAATTATACCATGAAAAAAGCTTAGAGGGGAAGTAGGCATGGAAATAATGAGGTGGATAGGATTTGAAAAGAGAGGGATTAAAGAAAAAGATGGCAAAATACCAGCAAAATTGTAGGGGTTAATTAAGTAGGTGCCCTTTAGGTATTGACCCAGGCAGAAGTAAAGGAACCATAATATACTACCTAGCACAGTTGCGGGGGGGGTTATTAAGCAGGTACTCCTTCAGATCAGCCTTAAAAGTACTGTGGGAGGGGCTGCCCACAAGGTTAGGAGGAAGAGTGTTAAAGAGCTTGGGACCTCTGTAGGTAAGTGATCTCTGCACCAAAGAGGTGTTGAACTGAGTGATCCAAAATTGGGATGTGGTAGTGCTCCTAGTTAGGTGAGTGGGATATGCTTTCCTGAAAAGAGAGGGGACAATGTGAGGTAGATGGTGTTTGAGGATTTTGTAGAGAAATGTTGAAGCCTTCCAGGTGAACCTGTCCTCTAGGGCAATAGTTCTTAGACTTTGTCACAGTGAGCCTCCCCAAATCCATGGAAAAGATTTTGAGCCTCCCCAAAAACTGAAATAATCTTGGGCCTCCCCAAAGAAAAATAACATGCTGTACTTTACGCAGTACACCATGAATGAATTGAAACCCCTTTGAGTACTTGGCTCACATTCAGTTCTTTGTCTTACACTAACGTGGAACCTTTGAAAAAGAGCTCCTTTGCTCAACGGTGTAATCGGAATAACAAATAAAATAAATAAATATTATTATTCAGCTTATTGTAACCCCCACCCTCCACCCCCAAAGGTGAGCCTACTTGCTCCACTATTTTCATTCTTGAACCATTGTTACCTCTTCTCACAGTATCTTCATGGGTCAGACTACTTTCTCGGTTTCCTCTCTATATGAAATAACCTCCCTACATACTTTGCCTCTCCACCTCCTGCCCTGCTCCTAAGCAACTTCTCTAGGATTACTTTGCTCCTTCCTGCTATTGCTCTTAGTACTTCTATGCTCAGCCCTTGTATTTGCGCTGCTCTACCATCAGTGTACAAATTGATCAATTACCACCACTCATTATTAGTTTATTGTTCATATTTGTTTGCACTATTGCTCACTGTGTATTTCTTGATTGTTTTGCAGTTATCTTTTGAAATGTTTTCACTACCTACCCTTCCCTGGGAACACCTGAAATGAGTCTTGCCTCACTCATCTTCCCTTGTCACCTAATAGTAAATAAATACATAACATTCACCTACTATTATCCTCTTTCAGTTTGCTTCATCTCTTCACACAAAATATATAAAACTCAAAATTTAAATACAGTACTTTTCAGACTTGCTTGAGCCTCCCCTGGAACTGGTTGGGGCCTCCCCAGGGAGGCTGGCCTCACCATTTGAGAACCCCTGCTCTAGGGTGACCCAATGAATTTGTTGGGTATTTTACCGAGCTCTTTTGGACACCCTCTGACTTCATTATTATGATCTAATTAACCCTTAGTTACTGCAGGAAAATGTAGCAGTGTCAGTGGCTCAGCAGGTAGCACACTCGCCTCTGAGACTGGGAGAGCAGAGAGCTGTGGGTTCAATTCCAACACCTGACAGAGGGGTGTCAGAGGGCTGTGGGTTCAATTTCCACACCTGGCACTTGGGTTAATATCCTAATACTGACACTGTAGTGCAGCACAAGGGAGGTGCTGCACTCCTGAGGTGCCATCTTTCAGATGAGACATTAAATTGAGGTCCCATCTGCCTGCTGTGGTGGTAGTTCAGGTGGATGTTAAAGATCCCATGGCACTTATCGAAAAAAGTAGGGGATATTTTTATTATAAATTAAACAAAATATCTCAGTTACTTTCAATAAATCTTTAGAACCCCAAAATGTAATTTATAAA
Source organism: Neoceratodus forsteri (assembly GCA_016271365.2). NCBI lineage: Eukaryota > Metazoa > Chordata > Ceratodontiformes > Ceratodontidae > Neoceratodus > Neoceratodus forsteri. Next base: position 71,277,827 of record JADMNL010000027.1, on the reverse strand, counting down.
GTTAAACTAACAATCCCCACTAGACAAGTAGGGGAAGTTTTATTAATAATAATAAACAATAACAAACAGTGTTAGCTTCACACTACATAATATATAAATCATACAATAACAGAAATCAAAAAGGTAGTACATTCATATACTGCTTGGTTTGCTTTTAAAGAACATATAGAAAAAATCAAAGACAAAGAACCTTAGCGTGCAAGTACTGAGGCAATAGTTACCACAAAGGGCATTGGCTGGGAAGCCAAGTTTCAAAGAAATACAAAATCACACATGCCCCCACAATGCAAAGCATCATGAGCTGCATATGCAAATCACCACAGAATATAATGCTGGTTCAACTTTAAGCAGAAATGCATGGTGCCGAAAGGCCTCTCACACAGCCTACAAAGGGTGCCAACAGAAGACACAGACACGTGTTTTGTCCCACCAGGACTTATCAGTGTGCCTCGTCTGTTTGACACTCCAGTGGAATGAACCAGCTACCTCAAGATGGTATATCTGAGTTATGTTGTGGTGAACCCAATTAAAACAAAAAAGAAGTGAAAAGACAAAGAACCTTAGCGCACAAGTCCAAAAAATGTTTTTTAAAACATCAAACTAAAGTAAGACCCCCTCCTCAAAAATAAATGTTTCCTTCTGACCTAAACCCTTGTATCACACAAAAGGTATTGTTTGGTCACACGAGTAATCCAATTAACCATATATACCAATGAAAGTAAAATAAGTGTTGTAGTCACACCGATATAAAATTATTGAAACTGGTTAAAGAAAGGGAAGCAAATCTACAGTTACATAGCAAAAAGATATTGAAATGACAGAATACCATCCCCTTAAAAGGTATGGGGAAGTAATGTGAGCTTTGTCCACACCTGGTGCCTGTATCCTATATGTTATATGTCATCCTTGTATGCAGTTATGGTGGTATCCACTTAACGTACCGCCACCATTCCAAATATTGCTGGTGGGAGACTAGATTTTTCTCCCTTTGTCTGATTTCTTTGATGGAAGAAGTTATTATATTGAATAACTGCTCTTGAGTTCATTCTAATTGTTGTAGGGACTCTTTACAACAGGTTATCCAAATGTGATACTTAAAGCATAATAATATGATATGTACTGTTGATATAATAAAACATCCCCAGCTGTTAGGTAGAATCCCTAATAGTAGGTTTTCCTGTACCAAGGGCCGGAAAGGAGCAATTCTCCATTTTTGTTTGACTAGATCCCAGAAACTTTTAATTAATGGACATGAAAAGTATAAATGATCCTTTGTTTCGGGGGTTCCTAGACACATAGCCCTAGGGCAGTATTTCTTCTCCCTTCCCTTGTGTTTCCCATTGTCTTTTACATTTAGCTTCAAATGTGTACAAAGCCATTGAACATCCCACATGTGATCTGGGATTCTCTTATTTGTCAGCATTCGACCTATAAAGTTCTGTTCAATGGGTGATTTATTGCCGAAATATGGCTGTTCATAGAATTATTTTTCCTGTATGATGGTGTAAGAAGCTTTCCTATTTAAGGTTATCACCTGCTGCTTTGTTGTCAACGATAGCTTGATTTTCCCAAAACATGATTGGAAATACATTGGTAGTCCTAACAAGGGTTTCTGTTTCGCTATTGGTCCATTTTGTGGCCATCCATCAATCCATTTTTGCACATGGTCTTTAACCCAAGATATCCATATAATATCTGAATAGGTTAGAAGGGGCTTTGTGTTACTGTATAAAATATACTGTGGAAGAAAATAATTGGGGTTATCACATTAACACCCCCTTTCTGTTTTGCCAAATAGATTATACCTCTCTTAATAGGATTCAGTCTGCTCCCCCATAACCCTGAGAAAAAACAACTTAGTATTGTCATCTCCAAACCTTTTGGGGGAGTATATCTCACTTAAATATAGGAACATAGACACTAAATACGTTTTAATCATATAAACTCTTTTGAGTTTGACAGGTGCCACCTATTCCACTGTTTTTACTTTATGTAGTGCTTTTTCCAGTATAATTTGCCAATTATAAGAAGCTAGGTGTCCTAGTCCGAAAATACAGACCCAGGATTTTACAATAACCTGTAGTCAAGGGTATTTTCATAATCTCAAAGTCATACTGGCCTGGATCACCTATTGGTGCACAAGAACATTTTTTATTGCTAATCTGTGAGCCGGTACCTTGTGCAAACTCTTGTAAAAGTTCTGACACTTTACTAGTCGAGGCTCTGTCAGCCACTATTATACATAAATCATCAGCATACACTGCTGTTTTGATTTCACTATCTGTACTATGTACTGATAGCCCCCGGATATTCTCATCCCTATTTAATTTTTGTAATAGTGGGTCGATTAAAAGATACAAAATGGGACTTAATGGGCATCCCTGTCTCACGCCTTTTAAAAGTTTACATTGCTTGCCCACCAACCCATTAACATATGGAGCACTTGTCACTTCCCTGTAAAACAGTTCCATCCATGAGATGAATTCCAGAGGGAAGTCATATCTGGACAAAACTGCCCACAAATACAGATGTGGAACCCTGTCAAAGGCCTTTGATAGATCTATACTATAAACCCACCCTGATAGTTCTTTATTTCTGCCTTTTTCAAAGATATCGCTTAATAATATTAAATTGTCTCTTATTTTCCTTCCCGGAATTCCAGTTATCTGGGGAGGTGTATAATATTGTGTAACATATCAGCCATTATTTTGCTTAACAATTTAGTTAAGAATTTGAAATCACAATTTAGTAATGTTATTGGCCTCCAATTAGATATTCTTGTCCATCTCCATCCTCATATATGAAAATGATTAAGCCTTCGGTCATGCTATGAGGTAAGGTTACATTAAAAGATTAATAATCAAGTTAGCCAGCTTGGGAGTGGGTCCCAGGGTGGTAGCCTGGGTTGCAAACTGGCTGCACAACAGGACACAGAAGGTAATAGTGAGTGGCACACATTCCAAAGAAAGGGGGGTCACTAGTGGAGTACCTCAGGGCTCAGTACTGGGTGCAGTCCTCTTTAACATCTTTATAGGTGACATTGCAGAGGGTCTGGAGGGAAAGGTATGCCTCTTTGCAGATGATACAAAGATCTGTAACAGAGTTGATACACAAGGGGTGGTAGAAAGGATGAGAAGGGACCTGGCAAGGTTGGCGGAATGGTCAGACATATGGCAACTTAGATTCAATGCAAAGAAGTGCAAAGTAATGCACCTGGGAAACAAAAACCCAGGAGAAGAGTACACAATAGCAGGGAAGGTACTAACAACAACAAAAATGGAACGGGACTTGGGGGTAGTTATATCAGATGATCTAAAGGTGGGTAAGCAATGTGAGAAGTCAGTGAGGAGAGTCAGGGGGATACTGAGATGCATAGGAAGGGGCATCCCAAGTAGAAAAAGGAAGTGGTTATCCCTCTGTACAGACAGTTGGTGAGACCCTATCTGGGTATTGTGTGCAGTTTGGAGACCTCATCTACACAAGGACATAGACAGGATGGAAGCAGTCCAGAGGAGGGCAACTAAAATGGTGCAGGGTCTGCATCAGAAATCATATGAAGAGAGACTGAGAGAGCTTAATATGTATACCCTTGATGAAAGGAGGGATGGGGGACATGATAGAAATGTTCAAGTACCTCAAGGGAATCAACACAGTCCAGGAGGGTAGCATCTTTCAGAAAAATAGATGTGTAAGAACAAGGGGACACAATTTAAAGATAGAGGGGGACTGCCAGGGGTAATGTGAGAAAATCTTTTTTCATGGAGAGAGTGGTGGATGTGTGGAACTGCCTTCCTGGGGAGGTTGTTGGGGCTAAAACAGTGGGGGGAATTCAAACATGCATGGGACAGACATAAGGAAGTTGTAGTGGGGGGTGGCAGGAAGTAAGCTGTTGGTTACTAGAATCTGCAGCTTATCCAGTAGGTAGAGAAATGGGCAGACTGGATGAGCCAAGTGGTCCTTATCTGCTGTCAAAGGCTATGTTTCTATGTTTCTATTATGTAATATCTCATTATACAATGCCACCATTTCTGTTTTACATTTAGAAACAATCTTAACATAGACTTCATTCGATAAGCCATCAGCTCCAGGTGTTTTGTTTTTATGTAAGTAATTTATAATAATTTCTAACTCTAGTTCAGCTATTTGTTTTATTAATTCACATTTTTGATATGCTTCTAATGTTGGCTGGGAGCCTTGCTTCAACCAGTTGTTTATGGCAACCTCCGAGGTGGTAGAGGTATTGAACAAAGTAGTAATGTGTTGTTCTGTTTCTTTTAAGATATATTTGTCAAAACCCTTCCCTCTTGTGTTTTTAACAAGTGAATTACTTTAGCATTTCTTCTTTCAGCACAATTGTCAGAAGGATTGACAATATCTTGTGGGCCATGTATCCCAAATCTCTTTTTTTCAAGAGACTTCAATCGATCATATTGTAACGTAGCCATGTCTTCTTTAAGCCTGCTTAAATATTGTTGGTTTATGTGTAAGCCCTCTTTTTGTTGTGATAAAATGTTATAAAATTCCTCTCTAATTTTAGTATAATCATCCCTTTGTACTTCCCCCTTATTCTCCCCATTGTTTTAAAATAATCTCTTATGTTTGCCTTGGTGTCTTCCCACCACTCAGTACAAGTATCATATGAAAAATAGACTGACTGTCTGGCCTGTAGTAGATGTTCAAAACCTTCTTGTATGAAGGGGTCTTCCAGCAGACTAATATTAAGTTTCCAAGTACCCTGACCCATAGAGGCCGCCTTGTAATTTGAAATATGGACACTCAAAAGGCCATGGTCTGAGGAAGCCACCAGAGTCACCCTTGCCTCTTGTACCGGAAGCGAGGGTGACAGAAACCTGTAGTCAATCCTGGTAGATAAGCGGCTTTTAAAAAAAGTGTGTTGACTTTTAGCACCATTTTTGTGGAACACATCATGGCAGCCCTGCTTGACCTATCAATGTATTTAAGAAAGTGGTGTTGCAGTGTATTTTTCATGTGTTCAAACCCTTGTCATCCTTAAACCTACTAACATTAAATTCTCCCCCCAAAAGTGTGTGTTTCAATGTATGCAAATACGGTTGCACTAACCTAAACAAATCCACTCTCTGTGCCTTAGTCTGTGGGGCATACACATTGATCAGTCTAAACTCTGTAGCATCTATCTGTATATCCAACATTAAAGCCATTCCTGACATTAGATCTACCATATGCAGTATCTTGGCATTTATATTCTTAAAAGCAATTCCTACTCTGCTACATAAGTCATCCCCAATCGACCAATAAGATTCTCCCCATATCCATGCCTTCTTAACTCCTTGCACATCCTGTAGGTTCCTGAGTCTAGTGTCTTGTAAAAACACAATATCACACTTTATTTCAGAAAACAAATAAAAAGTGGATAATCTTTTCCTATCAGAGAAAATACTATTAGTACTGAGTGATGCCAGGATAAGGCTATAATGAGGTGTGTCCATAAATGAGGTTTTATTTTCTAAAAGCTTTTTCAAACTGTTTTTTTAACATGCTCTGGATCCCATCCTTCATTTTTTTAGGTTTACCCTTCCCAGTTTCTTTTTCTATATGTTCTTTAGCTTGACTTTTGGCATTGGATCTACCTTCTTTCTACAATGAGGCAATGGAAGCTGTGTCTCATTCCCCTTCCATTTCTGTCTCCCACCACTCTAGAGGTTTGAATTTATCAGAGAGGGGAATTTCTTCTGCTTGAACTGGTGTCAGTACCAGTTTGGAATACTGACCTTTCTTTTTGACAGTTTGAATGGCAGTTTCTGCTACTTGTGATGGTGGTGGTGGCAACATTTCACCTTCTCCCATGTCAGTATCAGTGGGCAAATTTTGCGGGTCTGGACATACAACCAGATTTAACTGTGCACTATCTTCTAAAATGTCTTTCTGACTCACTATTTCCACCCTAATGTTTGTAGTTGGGGGGAATGGGGGTTGGGGTGGATCTGTGGGTCTTGTTTTTCTCCCAGTTTTATGAAGGCAGTAGTCCTGTACACCATAATCCGAATCATCCATGTTGTGAGAGGCCCAGGGACAGTCTGCAAAGTCATGTCCCTCACCCTCACATAGGTTACATTTCACCCTGCTTTGCAAAAATGGCTAGTGTGGCCAATGTCACCACATTATGTGTATTTAATGACATCGCACTGACTACTCAGATGTCTAGCAGATCCACATCTGTAGTAGTGATGGGACTGTCCTGGGTAAAATATGAACCCTTTATATATACCTAGGAAGAAGCAGTTAGGTAGATAAGTCATTCCTGAAAGTGATTGTTGCAATGTCACTTTCACTTGCCAACCACCATTCCAAAAGCCCTCTGTGTCAAAGATGGGCACTGGAGTGTCATGTACTTCACATCTTTGCTCCAGCCAATATATAATATCTGCTGTACTGACTCCTTCATTTCAAAATAGGATGGTAATAATCTTACTAGGACTTTTTGTGAGAGGAATGGCTTGGAAGGGAATCCACAGTGGATTCATCTTTATTACTGCATATTCTCCCCAGAATCTCTCCAAAAGTTCAGGGGAACAAAAACTAATGTCAAACGTGTTTTCACCCGGAGCATGTATGAAGTCATACACCTCTGCTGGGGTAAAACCCATATACCTCTTAATTAACTCTCTCCTGACATATACCTTATTTGGTATATTGTCCAGGCCACTCATATATCTTAAACGTACCACATTACATCTTTTGGCCAGCTCTAGTGGCTTGTGGAAAAAGCTAGCATATGTGGAGGCAGCATTTGGTGTATGGGTGATCTGCTGCTCCTCCGGTGGAGCAGGATCTGTTTATAAGTCATGATCTGGTCTTTCTTCAGACCCTTCCATATGCTGTGCAGTACTATTATGTGCAAGGGGATTCACACTTGTACCATCTTGCACTCTTATGTCCTCATTAATCACATAATTTGCCACATTCTCAACATTTATCACTTTCTCCCCCCTCTCCACAACAGTGGTTTTTCCTATTACAGGCCCTAGTGGGGTATCGAAAAACTCATCTGCTTGACTAGTAATTGGAGAATAGCTGGGGGACACTGCAACATTCCCCATTCCTGAAAACATCATTTTCTCTGTGACACTAGGCCCTAACCCCTTAGGTAGTATAGGAGCCACTGTCTTGGTACTTAAAGACCTCAGGTGAGGATTCATGCCTGGTATAGGCACCGCAGGGTCTAGAATCCATCCTTTCCCTTGATGCAGCCATCCTGCTGCTTGTAGAGCTCTTTCAGGTGACAAAGGCTGCACAGGGGGATCCAGCATACTTCCAAGTGTCAGTGGGGTGGAAGACATTTTCTCTCTCTGGCCCTTTCCAGCTTAAAAAAAAAAAAAAGACTTTTGCCAACATTGAAGACAGCGTTTCTGGTAAGAGCTTCCGTTTTTTCTCTTCATCCAAGTGATGCCCTGCTTCGGTATATTCCAGGTCCAGTTTTTCTAGTTGAGCTTTTAGAACATTTTTTTTCTTCTATAGCTCTTCCTCCACTATAACCTCAGAACTCCAGTCTATATCCTGCATGTGGACATCATCCTGCTTCGGAGATTGCTCCAGTAGGTTACCAGTTTCCATTATTTGTATATTTTCTGCAACTATCACTGTAGCCTCCTACTTCCTTCCACTTCAGAGCCCTGTGCTCGATTGGGCTCCTGCTCCTCCATGACAATGATCACAGTGCCCTCTCCAGAAGAGTAGGGGATTTTCCCCTGAGTCCTGGCCAAATTTCCCCCATTCACTGGAAATACCACCAACAGCTTAATTTGGTTTAGGGTCAGTTGGCACTCATCTGTGTGTGGGGGGGTGGTCAAGAGGGGAGGGGCAGTTGCAAGTGGGGTGCTAGCTGCACACTCGAGCAGACTTAATAGACCATGTGGCCAGTTCTCCTGGCAAGTAGTAAGTAAGTAAGTAACCCTTTGGGGAATGCCAGAAGATCACTACACCATAACAAAACATACAATACCCCCTTACAGATTCTAGGACTAAGAAAGGATAATGAAAAGAAACAGAAGCAGTTATAAAAGCAACATAAGGTTCTTTTATTGTCCTACCAGCTTGCCTTATAGGACAGTCATTATACATTGCATACTAATTATGTAACATATGCACCTGGGAGTCTGAAAGCCCTCATACACTGCAGTGTCATGCAGGGTCTGCCTGCATTTTCCTCAGAGAGGTGGCATGAAGCAAGGATTTTATACCCTGATAACATCTGGTCTGGTGATAGATAACCATCTCATGTGCGTATGATGAGAGCACTTATTATTACTTTTATTGGTCAGTTTGGGAGGAAGCAGAGGATTATCTCAGATGCCCTTTAGAATGCTACAATTTGTAGCATTCTAGTCATAAGACTACACTTATGTCAATGACGTGTTTTCATGGATGAAACATTTTGTAATGTATCATCATGCTCTCTGAAAGGCCAATTCTTATTTTATGGCTGAGGCTGCACATGACACCTTAGCTGTAGAGGGTGCTCCTGTATCATGTTAGTAGTTATAAAATTCTGACATTATGGCAGTAGAGGCAGCTTGTCTTATTCGGGATGACTTTTTCTGTTTCCTACATAATTACTTGTAGGGCAAAGGTCTCGCTTGCATTTTATAGCCATAATCTAAGTAAGCTAAAAGTTATTCTTCTTAGTAGGGCTGGTTTCTATATTATATATGCAAAAATAAAGTATGTTTGTGAATGTAACCCTATCCTATAAGATAGAGGGGGGGGCCGCTCAGAGGTAATTTAAGGAAGTATTTTTTCACAGAGAGGGTTGTGGATGCATGGAACGGCCTTCCGGAGGAGGTTGTGGAGTCAAAATCAGTGGTGGAATTCAAGCATGCATGGGACAGTCATAAGGCAATTCTAGGGGGTTGGGGTAGGAAGAAGTAGGCTGCTGGTTAACTAGGATTTACAGCTTATCCAGTAGGTAGGGAAATGGGGAGACTGGGTGGGCCAAGCGGTCCTTATCTGCCGTCAAATTCTATGTTTCTATGTTTCTTTGTTTCTAAACTTATGTAGATGTTTCTTGGCTATGTGTGTGCATCCCTAGCTCTATATGTAATGTGTTTTCCCCACGTCTATGTTTATGTGTGTCCCTAGCTCTGTGGCGTAACTGATACATCTGTGTGAGATGTCATCACGCTATGTCTGTTTGTATGTAAGATGCCCCACTTATAGATGTGGGTATTGCATGGATGTTAGTACTCCCACTTATTAAACATGGGTATGCATGCTGTGTAAGCCTATCCCACTTATAGCTGTGGAGTATGTACTTGTGTATCATCTGCATGACATGAGCATACAGGTAATCATGACATGCCTTTTGCACATGATGTGTGTGTGGGTAAGCTTGTAGTCATGACATACATTGCATACATCATGTGCTTGAGGGTGAGCATATTCTTACAATCCCTCCCTTGTTACCTGCAAGCATACAGATAACACAGAAAAAAGAAAGAAAGAATTAGCGAACAGGAGCATGGATAGATTGGATAACATAGAGAAACTTGAGCTGAGATCTATAAAAGTTGAAAGTTTTACAGGGGCAAAAAGTAGTAATAAGAAGTATAACAAAATCTGGTCAGAGCCAATATGGCTTTAGAGAGCTTTTAGGAGCTGCAAGACTGGTGAAAAGAATATGCAGTGCACTCACTGCAACGGAGTCAGCTGTAGTACTGCAGTGATTACAGTACTGTGCATGAATTGAGAGCAGGTTACAGGCTGTGTATTGGACCCAGACAGTGCCTAGGGGTGGAAACTGTTTTTTCTTTTGTTTATCTCTGTGTGCCTTAAAAGGCCAGGCCAGACTGTGTCAAGAAGTGCTTACATCACAGCTACTTAACAGCCAATAGCTCTGGAAGAATCTTACAGACCTTGATAAAAGTACTAATTTTAGCAAGCTCATCAGATAACCTAATAGTCTTCAGGTGAAGCAACCTCTGGCTGGAAGCTGCAACACTGGACTTAAGATTTGCAAGAAAGTGAGTTGTGCTCACAACAGAGGGAGGTGAACCTTACAATTGTCTTTGGTTTGAAGCAGATTCCTTAGGAAAGTTAATATTCTTCAGGTGGAGGATACTTCTAACTGAAGGGTGAAATAAGGAACTTAGAATTATCAGAAAAGGCAGTCTTTCAATCAACAGAGGGAGGTGGAGCTTGCTTTACTTTTGTTACAATTATTAAGATTTTACTGTTTTCTGTGTTTCTGCCCTTCTGCACAGCTGACTTGATTGGAGTTAGTGATTGACTGTTTGTATTGCAATATTTGTAATACTGTGAGTATTCACTGGGCTAAGAATTTGTCATAAGCCCTGAATTGAGAGCATGTTACAGGCTGTGTATTGGACCCAGACAGTGCCTAGGGGGTGGAAACTGTTATTTATTTTGTTTATCCCTGTGTGCCTTAAAAGGCCATGCCAGACTGTGTCAGGAAGTGCTTACATCACAGCTACTTAACAGCCAATAGCCTGGAAGGATCTTACAGACCTTGATAAAAGTACTAATTTTAGCAGGCTCATCAGATAACTTAATAGTCTTCAGGTGAAGCTACCTCTGGCTGGAAGCTGCAACACTGGACTTAAGATCTGCAAGAAAGCGAGTTGTGCTCACAACAGAGGGAGGTGAACCTTACAATTTACAATTGCCTTTGGTTTGAAGCAGATTCCTTAGGAAGGTTAATATTCTTCAGGTGGAGGATACTTCTAACTGAAGGGTGAAATAAGGAACTTAGAATTATCAGAAAAGGCAGTCTTTCAATCAACAGAGGGAGGTGGAGCTTGCTTTACTTTTGTTACAATTGTTAAGATTTTCAGTGCAGGAAGAGTTTAAACCCACAGAGGCTGAATACTGTTTTCTGTGTCTGCTCTTCTGCATAGCTGACGTGTTTTGGGGCTGACTGTTTTCAGAGCATAAGTCACCAGGCTGTTTTGGGGCTGGGGAGGTTTACCTGTGTCTGACTTGGATGTTTGGATTTTCTCTGTTTGATTAGCAGGGTATTTTCTCTGTCAAATTGACGTGTATGGCATCTTGCTGACAGGAAGGCACTCATCGCAGTGGTAGGTCAGAGCTTTTAGCTGATTGTTTTGTGAGGGCACAGTTTAGGCCAAACCCTTCCCACCCCTCACCCCACCCTCCCACCCCTGTAAATAGTTCATTTATACCTGGGGTTCTGACATCATTTCCTCAAGAGGGCAAGGTGCATATCACTGTCATATACTCTCTAACACACTGCACTGACAATATAAGCATACACATTATATAAATACATATATTTCTATAACACACCAATCACACACAAAAAAAAAATAAATAAGGTAGACAGTTATGTGGGGAGTAGTACAATGTAATGGCTGTGGGGAAGCAGTCTTCCAGGAGTCTTTCTGAAGGCTGAGATGCTGCCCTGTTTGCAGACAACTATCTGCCCTGAGGGAGGAAGTTGCCCATCTTCAGGCTACACTGGACAGTAGCAAGGGAACCTCCCCCATCCAGGAAGCACCAGAGCCATCACCACTACCTCAGAGGTTGCAAAGAAAGCACAGCAGTTGGACCACAGTGGGTTCAGGGAAGGTAAGGGTGGTGGAACAGAGGCACACCCAGTTAGTTGTTCCATTCCAAAGTCCATACACCATTCTGGGGGGAGCATAGTTCCCATATGGATGCACCCCAGAGGAGACTAAGGAGGGTGCAGCCAACTGTCACAAGGGAGGCCCTCAGGAAGGAAGCAGAGGGCACCACAGGGAAAGGAAGCACCTCCTGGTGGGGGACTCAATTATTAGGGGGATAGAACTGGGAGGAGCAGGGAAAACTGAAGTAAGGTGCCTGCCTGGTGCCATGGCTTGGAGGGACAGGAAGCGCATCCTTAGGATCATGAGAACAGTTGCATGGGAGTCTGAGCTGGACATCATTGTCCACCTAGGGACAAATGACTTGGCTCATCATGAGATTAGAGCAGTGCAGAAGGACTTTGTAGAGTTGGGGAGGGGGCTTAAGACAAGTAGCACACACAGTATCCTTCTCAGAGGTGCTGCCTGTCAGTGGCACGGGTGAAGCGAGGGTACTTTGCACCATGTAGTTTAACAAATGGTTGAAAAAATGGTGTGGAGCACAGGGGTTTGGCTTCATTGGGGACTGGGGTTCCACCTGGAGGGACACCAGCCTATACTGGCAGGATGGTCTGCATCTGTCCAGGAAGGGAACAAGTCTTTTGAGCAATCGGTTTAAATGCTTCATTGGAAAGCTTTTAAACTAGTCAAGGGGGGAGGCACTGATAAGCAGCAGGAAAATCCCAGCCTCCCCCTACAAAACAGGGTACTAAATGAGAAAAAGACCAAGGTAGAAAGGTCAGTGGGGGATGCTGCCACAGAAGGTAAAGCCATCAAAAAATGGAGAGCAATGAGTACCAATGCCCATAGTCTGGGTAACAAGAACATCTGGATATCGTGGCAGTCACAGAAACATGGTACACACAGAACCATGACTGGGACATAAACATACCAGGATACACTATCTACAGGAGGGACAGGGAGGATAAAAGAGGAGGAGGAGGAGGAGTAGCTCTCTACATAAGAGAAGGAATCAAAGCAACAGAACAAAAGGGTGAACAGGGAGGAGAAGAAGCACTGTGGGTCAATTTGGAGGCAGGCAATGGAACCACAATCCGCACAGGGGTTGTATACAGAACCCCCTCTCAGGGGGAGGAAATGGACTAGGAAATAATAGAAAGTATACTTAGAATGGCAGACAATGGGGAGATATTGCTGATGGGTGATCTGAATATGCCAGATGTTAACTGGAGTGCAGTTGCAGCAGCCACTTCTAAGAGTGGGGTTATTCTAGATGCCCTACAGGGGGCATGCCTTAGACAGCTAGTATTGGAACCCACTCGAGAAGGAGCAATCTTAGACCTGGTCCTCTCAAATGGAGATGGAGAGAGGATCACAGATGTAGAAGTGGGTAGCCATCTGGGAACTAGTGACCATCGAACAGTATGGTTCACAATAAACACAGCAATAGAGTCAAGCCATACAAAGGCAAAAAGTACTGGACTTTAGGAGGGCTGACTTTGCAAAATGGGTGAGTGCCTAAGGAATGCACTAGCAAATGGGCAGGAAGGAGGGGTGGAAGAACAATGGGAATAATAAAAACTGCCATCACAGAGGTACAAGCCTTTGTGTGAAGCAAATAAGCAAAACAAACGATGTAAGAAACCACTATGGTTCTCAAAGGAGGTGGCAGTGAAGGTTCAAGAGAAAAAGAAAGCATTCAGAAAGTACAAGGAATCACAGAAGGAGAAGGACAGAGAATTGTATCAGTTAAAGCAAAAGGAAGCTGGGAAGGCAGTCAGAACAGCAAAGGCCTGAACTGAGGAAAAGATAGCCAACTCAGTTAAGAAGGGGGATAAAACCTTTTTTAGGTACATCAGGGAGCGAAGGAAGACTAAGGGAGGGATAGTGAGGCTTAATAAAGGGAGGGGTGGGCATAGGGTGACTGTGAAAAGGCAGAGATACTAAACAAATATTTTTGCTCAGTATTTACAAATGAAGAGGGAGAGGTACCTAAAACAAACAATAGAAACACTCTGGATACAGAAGTTGATACCAGCCCATTTACAGAAGAAAGGGTTCTGAAAGAACTCTTAAAACTGAAGGTGGACAAAGCAATGGGGCCTGATGGGATTCATCCCAGAATTCTAAAAGAACTAAGGGTAGAACTAGTGACACCACTGACCACCCTCTTTAACAAATCATGGGAGAATGGGGTGGTACCTGAGGACTGGAGGAGGACCGATGTGATTCCCCTTCACAAAAGTGGGAGCAGGGCAGAAGCGGGAAACTACAGACCAGTTAGTTTATCTTCAGTGATAGGGAAAATGATGGAATCATTTCTGAAGGAAAGAATTGTCAAGTACCTAGAGTCCAGAGGGGCACAGGACCCAAGGCAACATGGATTCACAGCAGGAAGGTCATGCCAGATGAATCTAATAGATTTCTTTGACTGGGTGACCAAAGTAGTAGATCAGGGAGGGGCTGTGGACATGGCCTACCTAGACTTTAGCAAGGCATTTGACTCAGTCCCACACAAAAGATTAATATACAAGTTAGCCAGCCTGAGAGTGGGTCCCAAGATGATAGCCTGGGTAAAGAATTGGCTGGAGAATAGGACACAGAGGGTAATAGTAAATGGAGTCCACTCTGAAGAAAGGGGGGTTAATAGTGGGGTGCCACAGGGTTCAGTATTAGGACAGGTCCTCTTCAATGTCTTTGTAAGTGACATTGCAGAGGGACTGGAAGGAAAAGTATGTCTCTTTGCAGATGACACAAAGATCTGCAACAGAGTGGATGCACAAGGTGGGGTGGAAAGGATGAGAAGGGACTTGGCAAGGTTAGAGGAATGATCAAATGTATGGTAGCTTAGATTTACTGCTAAGAAGTGCAAGGTAATGCACCTGGGAAACAAAAACCCAGGGGAAGAGTACACAATGTGGGGTGAGATACTAACAACAACAAAAATGGAAAGGGACATGGGGGTAGTCATATCAGATGACTTAAAGATGGGCAAGCAATGTGAGAGGGCAGTAAAGAGGGCTGGGGGATACTGGGATGCATAGGGAGAGGCATCACCAGTAGAAAACAGGAAATTGTTATCCCTCTGTACAGACAGCTGGTGAGACCCCATCTGGAGTACTGTGTGCAGTTCTGGAGACCCAATCGCTGCAAGGACATAGACAAGATGGAAGCTGTCCAGAGGAGGGCAACTAAAATGGTGCAGGGTCTATACCAGAAGACATATGAAGAGAAAGACTAAAGGAGTTTAATATGTATAGCCTCGAGGAAAGGAGGGAGAGGGGGGACATGATAGAAACATTCAAGTACATCAAGGAAATCAACAAAGTCCAAGAGGGTAGCATCTTTCAAAAAAAGAGGTGTACAAGAACAAGGGGGCACAATTTGAAGATGGGGGGTGGCTCAGAGGTAATGTAAGGAAGTATTTTTCACAGAGAGGGTTGTGGATGCATGGAACAGCCTTCTGGAGGAGGTTGTGGAGTCAAAAACAGTGATTAAATTCAAGCATGCATGGGACAGCCATAAGGCAATTCTGGGGTAGAAAGAAGTAGGCTGCTGGTTAACTAGGATCTGCAGCTTATCCATTAGGTAGGGAAATGGGCAGACTGGGTGGGCCAAGCGGTCCTTATCTGCCATCAAATTCTATGTTTCTATGTTTCTATTCATGATACTCGCACATATGCAGTTTGCCCTGGAGTCAGCGTTGCGCAACATGGCGGTGCTGACGTAACTATGTGGAACAACTCAGTCCCCTTGGGTTACTAGAATCCCATTAGCACTAGTCTTAGGCAGGTAGGAAAAGGCAGCTGGTGGGGAGCTCATTAAGGGCTTTGTACATAATGACATCATTGTTTACTCAGCTAGCCTGATAGAAGGATACTTATATCATTTAGAACTCACAGCAGTATAACCATTTTAGAGTCAGCTGCTCTCGGGGAGCTTGGAATGTTCATCAGTAAGTAGGGGGGAGGCTGGTATAGAGAAGTTTTAAGTTAGAGTTATAAATTGTGGTTTGTTTGTATGATGTTTATACATTTTGTATAATATAATATGAAAACTCTAGTAAAGCACATTAAATTAAAAAAAAGAATGTTCATCAGTAAGTTTAAGTATGGCAGTCAGAGTGGCAGGAGGTCTGCCATTGGGGCTCTGTAAAAGGAAGCCCTGGTATTTCTCACCCTTGTTTGGTAAAATCTTCATTTTGCCTGCAGGACTCTTTAGTTTCACTCCAGGGGAAGTAAGAGGGAATGCAGTTCTTGTGGATCCAAGGGGCAATCCCCTGAACTTCACAGTTGTCTTAAGGAAGAAAAATGAGCAGAATCTGACAGCTACTAGAGAAAGAAAGGTGTCTTTTGTTCTTTCCATGACTGGGAGGAAGGAACAACTAATCTGTGAGTACAGAATTTGAGACAATTCTCTGAGGGAGTTGTCTGAGGTATGTGTGCCCTAGATAAGGCTAGATCACACTGGTCAGGACCCCTTTCACCATAACAGTGCTGAATTTAAAGTTAAAGTTGAGAGTCTTTAGCAAATCATTGAGTATTGGAGACTCATTTGGTGTAATCCTGAAGGAATGGCAGAGGCTGTTTGGGGCAAAGGGTGGGAGGAACACCATCTGGAGTTTCAGGCAGGGCTAAGTGGTTTGTGGATGGGCACCACTGTTCCATAGGCAAAGACCATGCACCAGGAGGATTTTAAAGTGTGTGGAACATACCACAGATATACACTTTGGAAATGGAAATGTGTGGAAAATGTTTAAAGTGTGTGGCACATCCCACAGATATACACGTTGGAAGAGAGATTGAGATATTTTTGTGGAAAACAGTACTGCCTAGCAAAGTGTCCTGCAAAAGAAAGTGTGCCTGTATTGCAATGACAAACCTTTGGGGAACCACCCTTGCTTTAAATAACATCTGTAAATAATGCCATTCTGTGAAACCCCAGTTACTGCTTTGGACACTCCGCTTGTTGCTTCTAGTGTGAATGTTATTGGGGCCCCTCAGCAGTTAGGTCTAGCATATGCCTAGCATCCTCTCCCCAGGACCTGGTTGTAAATAAAAAGGTTAATTTTAGTATGTACCCCCACTCCCCATACTCTAAATAATGAGCCTGGTATACACTCCAGTGCTGGGGTGGTACCATGAGTGTAGTTCTGCCAAATGAAAATTGTATGCCATGTAGTTGGCAGTAGGTCTTTTAAGAGGGGGTGCCAGCTAGCTAAAGGTGGCATGGGGGTTACATATGTATGCATGATACTCATGCATGCACACTTTAAGTCAGCGCCACCATGTTGTACATGGTGGCCGTCACTTCTGCAGTTGCCGAAAGGAAAAGTAGTGTGCCAGGAAGTGGTTATGTTTATGTGGCCTGCAGAAGGGAAGGGCTGCATAAAGAGACACACTGGAGACTATGCTGCAGCACTGTGGCAGAACATCAGACAATGGTCTAGTTGCGTGCTTCCATAGTGCTCTTATACAAATCTGACGATGGCATAACATCTGTGGAGCTTGGCCCACATAGCCGTAAAAATCAGACTGGGGAGGAGACTATTAACAAACTAGAGACCCGGTCTGGGATTTGCTTGTCATCACAGTCTCTTTCTCATTCTTTTCTAAGCAGTAATTTCTGGAAAATGTGCCTTAACCATGTTGATCTCAGTGCTGGTAGACTAATTCTGGTTTTCCCCTGATTGTATTAGGTGGGGGTAGTAGCAGTCTTGAAGTGGTAGTTGCCGGTGGTGGCATGCTCTGAAAAAAAGTGGTCCCCATGCTTGTCTGCGCATTTTAGAAATGACCGCTTTCCTTTTGTTTAAAAAAAAAAATGACCCCTTTAACACAAAAACAAGGAGTCAGTTATGGCCTCCACCCTCACCCCTTTTTGCTTCAAGTGAGGAACGTGATTATGGGTTTGCATCAGATATACAGTGGCAGCCATAGATGCATAATATTGTTAAACAGTAATCAACTGTATGTAAAAGTTTTTTTTTTTGAATGTATGCTTTGTTAATGTTGTCAATACCACTCCACTCATTTTGCACTCTGCCCCTGGATTTCTGTGCCCCAAGTACATTATTTAACATTTTTGTGTTCAGGACAAAAAGGCTTTTCAAATGAGGGTAGTCACCAATCTAAATTCTTTATAGTTTTTTTTTTAAATTGCCATCAGAAATGAGAATTTAGTAAAAATTAAAATGGAAACACAGGTAATAAGATGACCATATTTTACAAAATATAAGGAATTCAGATTAATGACTACCCTCATTTGAAAGGCCTTTTTGCCCTGAACAACTTTCAGACTGTTTTTGTGTGTGTGTGTGTGTGTGTGTGTGTGTGCACCTGGAATACTTTTAAAGATATTTAGATTTGTTTGGAATGTGTGCACATTAGCTAAGAATTCTGCACAGTACCTTGGGAAGATTCTTAACGAAAAGCAGTTTGGAGTTCTGTCTCCAACGTTCTGAACACACAAGGGGTCTGAATGAATTAAAGGGGACAGAAATTGATTACTTATGTGCAGGTGTTTGAAATGTGTCTTTTTTCATACATTATATTCATACCTCTAAAGGATCCCTATTTAACTGTGCCTGACTAAAAGATGAAGCTGTTAGTTGTGTTTTGTTTTTGTTTTAGATTTATAGAACTGTTATTTAAACAGGCTCTCAAATCCTTTTTATGGGAAAGGGCTTATGGTCAGACTGTTTATTAATTTGTTGTGTTTTATAATATTTCTTTGTATTGTTGTTTTTGTATCTTGTACTGTATCTCATTTTATTGGAATGCGCCTTGGCATTTGAAAGGTGCAATATAAATAAAAATATTATTATTATTTAATACAACAGCAGCTTAGGTACATATGGAAACATGTTGATACATGGACATATTATGATAACAGTATCTCAATTACATGGGGGTCTGAGTTAGGTTTGGGTTTTGTATATACACTTACACTAGTCACTTGTTACAGAATTGCAGATATGTCATGTTTAAGACATTATAAGTTTGACTGTTCATGAGTATTATAGCCTTATTGTACGCAGAGTTTAAGAAAAATGTATCTGAACAGTACACTGTGTAAAATTTGATTGACACCACTGTGTGAAACAGTTGGTGAATGCTTAATTTACACTAGGGCAGGTTGTCTTCTAACCTATTTTTTACTTAACACATAGATATGTTCATATGTGTAAGACGTTTAACATTATTTACTATGTTTTGCTAAAGCTTATTTTTCCTTGTGGTTTTTAATCATTGTCATCTAGTAATGCTAGCACAGACACATGCAGAGGGTTCTAAAATGAAGCCTCAGTTGGTTTATAGTTTTTCTCAGGGAGTGAACTTTCAAATCAGTGTCATTTGACCTTGGGGTAGCTTTCTTTTGATGGAGCTTTTGCTGTCTTTACATGAGTATGTTTTTTTTTTTAATACAGTTTTAACCAATGGGGTCCTTAACAACTATTCCCCTGTTTTTTTTGTATGATCTGAGTTTTGAGAAAGTATGTTCTTCTAAAACAACTGCTAGTGTTTTCTGATGAAGGAGTCTGTGTAATCCAAAAGCTAAAAGCACCTGTGTTCTTTTGTAACAACTCTGTTGGTCCAATGAAAGGTATCAAATCATCTGTTTCTGTGGATCTTGTGTTACAAGGACCAATACTGCAACAAGTTTTTCTGTGGCTTCACAGTTTCAGAAATGTTAGCAGAAACTTATCAGTACAGTGCCCACAGTTCTGAAACCATGAAGTGACATAGTCAAAACTCCAAATTCTCGGTTCCATGAAAGGAACTGCGAAGAATGTTGTCCATACAAAGAAAACAATATGAAGTACAACTGACAGTTTCAGCTTTTATTCAGGCACAAGGATCCTTTAGAAGTATGAATGTACTTTATGAAACTAGAGACATTTCAAACAACTACACATACGTAGTCAATTCCTGTCCACTTTAAATTAGGCATGAGAAGAGATGAACAAGGTGGTCTGGTTTAGAATTTCACTTAACTGGCATAGTAATTTGCAAAACAGGCTGCTTGGAAGTGCAATAGGAGTTATGCTAAACAAATGTAAATATCTCTAAATGTTTATGAGTTACAGCTAAAAAAACAGTATGACAACTGTTCAGGACAAAAATACTTTTCAAATGAGCCTATTCAATAAGCTGCACTAATTATATTTTTTAAACTATGGCTATCTGATTACCTCAATTTAAATTTTTCATAAGAGTTATGCCAAACAAATGTGACTATCTCTTAATGTGTACGCATTACACATAAACCATCATATGAAAGTTGTTCAGGACAAAAATACCTTTTCAATGAGCCTATTCATTAAGCTGCACTAATTATATATTTTAAACTATGGCCATCTGATGATCTGAATTGTCATTTTTCTTCACAATTTTCACCGTTTGGATGGCTATATCTAAAACAATCTAATGAATTCAGACTAGTGACTGCCCTCATTTGAAAGGTAATTTTGTCCTTAACAGCTTTCATGTTGGTTGTATATTGGTAACATATATACTTTCTGAGATATTTACATTTGTTTGGCATAACTCCTACTGTGTTCACTCAGAGAGAGAGAGAGAAAGAGAGAGAGAGAGAGAAAAAAATGAAGTTGTTTGGAAGGTGTGCACATTGGCTCTCAGAGAAAGGCAGCTTGGAGTTCTGTGTCCATCATTCTAAAAAGAAAGAAGGGAGCATTTTTTAACTGCCGTAGGGATTTGCAGTGTTATGGAAGGATACACTGAAAACTACTAAAAAATATGTTGCACAGAAACCACGTTTCAAGCTAAAGGGATAAGGCTGTAGGCTCCTCCCACAGCCATAAAAATGAGAAAAACTTGAACAATAACAAATCCTTTAAATGTGAATTCCAGCCATGTGTTGGTAAGTGCAGTGTGTGTATCTCCACCATGACACATATATTTTAAATGAATCCTCTGTTATCTGAACACTAGTTTTGATTTGAATAATGTGTGGGTCTTTCCTTTTCATTAACCACACACTGGTTTCCACAGTGCTCACAGAAATAATGGTGTGCATGGACGAGATGTGGCACACCTCTACCAAAGACAAGATGCACTTGCTGCCCAGCACATCCAGAGGTGTGGAAGACCCAAAAATACAATTTGAAACACAGAAGATAGTTCATACGTATCTCTGGTACAGCAGTCTGTATGGGGGGCTACCCAGGCATTCAGGTGATGGTGATAACATGG
Organism: Neoceratodus forsteri; assembly: GCA_016271365.2. Classification (NCBI taxonomy): domain Eukaryota; kingdom Metazoa; phylum Chordata; order Ceratodontiformes; family Ceratodontidae; genus Neoceratodus; species Neoceratodus forsteri. The sequence goes on along the minus strand of JADMNL010000027.1, from coordinate 71,257,036 downwards.
AGATCTTTCAGATTTATCCATTCTTGAAAGATGTCTTCTTTCAAGTGTCCAAGTGATTGTACCTGTACCAGTTTATTAAATACTGCAGTATCCTTACCAAATATAGGCAATGAAACAGTAAATGTGACAAACATTGTATCTTTTATATCACAGTCATGTCTGCTATAGCTGGGGTGCACTGTAACATAACCAAGGTTTCTAGCAGTGGCAATGGCAAATGTGACAGTATGATCCATGTACTTTGTAGTACATGCTGTGTTGTCACAGTGGGTGCAATACCACTTGGCCATACATCTGTCATTAATGAAAGCTGGGATCTTACTAGTTTCTAAATCTCATAAGAGACTTGTACTGGTGGTGAGTGCAAAGCTTTCATAAGCAGAGCAAAAGATTTCCCTACCTATGTGGTATTGTCTAGCCTCCCTATTGTTAAAGTGTATTAACTGTATCTGGTCTGATTGAAAATCTGACTGAAAATCCTATCAATAAAGTGCATGTTATATGTGGTGAACCTTTCTTCTTGTGCAAGACTGGCAATACCATGTAGCATAGGCTGTATTACATCCTGGTTTAATTTACTGTTAAATAATTTAGCATGCCTCCTAATTTTGGTCAAATCGGCCCGATTCCAAATAGATAATCCTGTCCCAAAAATACCTACAGCAGACTCAAAAATGCCTGTCACACCAGGAAGACCTAACCCTCTTTTCTCAAGTTTAGGTCTGAAAGCTGTTTTAGCAGCAGGGCTGGGTCTGGTCCACCACCCTCTTCGGAGAGGGGGTCTGACCACAGACAGTCTGGTGCTCGGGAGGAAGGATAGTCCTCCCAAAAGCACAAAAAAAAGCTAGTCCGTTCCCAATCGAGGTCAGGAGTTCAGTGCCACTTGGCCTTGAGCTCTTCTTCCTTCCATTGGTCAAAGAAGAAGTGGTACTGCTCGAGGTCACCCTCTGGTATGTCTGCACGGAGGTCATCAGTAGCAGGGGACAGGAGGGCGACCTTGGCTTCATCATAGTCTCCTACGGCCATGGTCCCTAGTGGCCATGGCCAGTGGCTCCAGAGTCCCTCTCCACCCCTGGGTGAACTTCCAGTGAGCAGTTTCATCATTGGGCCACTCTTATGGAGCAGAGGGTTCGGAAGTTGTCCCAATTGCCCTTGCCTGCGGACCAGGCCCCAGGACCTTTGGGCCTGGGGGCCATGGACCGGCGGTCTGAGTGGTTGGGTCAGCCTGGTCATGTGACATCTTCTTCAGTGCCATCTATGCCACTCCTTCATGCTTTTCCTCGCTCACATGGCTGTGGCACAGGGGTCAACACAGGTACTGCTTTCTCCTAATTCTTGTACTTTCAGGTCTCCAGCTTCAGGTGCCCTGGTGCCAAGTTTGGGGCTGGTTGTGGTACCGATCTTGGCTCCAGATACGGCAGCTCCACTGTTGGTGCAGTGCATGGTGCCAGCACCATTTTTGGCACCAGTGCCACCTCAGGTGCCGGGGTTTTTGACTCTGATTCAGGGAGTGCCTCCTCCTGCTCTTCTTCTTCTTCACTTTCCATTTTTTTCTTTTTTCCTTTTGTCGCCGGTCACACCAGCCCCGTGAATGAGCTCACCCCACCATGGTAATCCTCACCCTCACCCTGGGATGCCCCCCCCAGAGTCCTCCCTTTCCTTTCTATACTATCCCCTCTGGGGTAGTAGGAGACTATATTAAGCCTGATCCTGATCTTTGATTAGGGGATGATCTGGATGAGGATTCATCCTTTGGAGTGTAAAGTAAGTCCTCCATTTCAGCAGAGCCTGTGGTTGAGGACCTTTCTTTTAAGTCTCTACTGAAGAATATGAATTTCACCCTTTCTCTTCAGACTTCTGAGGTGGATCCTGGGAAGCTTTTGCACCTTCAATATCTGCATGTTCCTGAAATTCCTGTGGAACTGACACCACCTCTTTCGAGACTCTTTCAAAAATGGTGTGGGGCAGACTGGCAATCATTTCTTCCATGGCTAAGTCCATAGACAGGAAATACGCTCCCCCTAAGGATTGGCCAATCCTTGCCTCTCAAGCCTTTGCGGACTCCATAGTGGTCTTGGTAGAGAATTCATGGACCATCCAGCGAATAAAGAATCCTGTAAAATTGACACTCTAGGGAAGTGAGTGTTTGCTGCTGCTACCCTAGGCTAGCTATCAGGGCTCATTCTCTCAGTATGAGTATACCCTCTAGCATTTACTCAAAGAAACAGTGGAGCCTCTTCCGGAGTAGGACGTTAGCTCGGAGCTTCTTCAGACCATTACTAGGGGCATTGAGTCCAACAATCAGCAACTTAAAGCTGCTGTGGATGCCTTTGACACTGCTTCTAGAGGAGCAGTGGCTGGGATATGCACCCGGCATCACTCATGGCTAAGGACTTCGGGATTCACTAATGATGCTCAACAGAGTCATGACTTTTCCATTTGATGGTGTTTATATTTTTGGCCCACTGGTGGAGCAGGCATTGGAGGCCATTCAGAAAACTAGGACTGCTATTAAGATGGCCAGACTGGCCCCTGCTGCCCCGCAGCAGAGTTGAAACCACCAGCAGTTTCATAACCAACAGTCCTTTCATGGTAAAGGCCAAGGGACTTTTAACAAGAAACAAACCCCTCAGCCACAAAAGAAATTACAGCTACCCCGTGCCTCTAACTTTAGCCGAAGGCACCCAGTGCCACCCTCTGAAGCCCTGGCCTATGTTCCCCCTCAACTGCCTGGGGGGGACTCCTCTTTGGTGGTGGGGGCATCTGACTCAGTTTTACAACTAGTGGAAGTCCGTCACAATGGACAAATTGGTCCTCAGGATAATTCAAGAGGGATACTCTAAATTTCTCAGATACCCTTCCAGATTGTCCACCCAAATGACAGCCCAAACTGTCTACCACTCAATCAGACCTCCTTGCTTCTGAGATTCAGGGCCTTCTGAACAACAGGGCAGTAGAAGTGGTTCCACAAGCAGAACAGAACACAGGTTTCTACTCCCACTACTTCCTAGTTCCAAAGAAAACAGGCAGTATGCACCCTATTCTAGACCTAAGGAAGTTAAACAAATACCTGTTCAAAAGAGAAATTCAAGTTGATATCGCTAGGAAAGCTCCTACCTCTGATTGATCAAAATGATTGGCTGGCATCTCTGGACATGCAGAACACCTACCAACATGTTCCAGTGCACCCAAGCTACCACAAGTACCTACGCTTTGTGGCTCTGGGTCAGCACTACCAATTCAGAGTCCTGTCCTTTGGACTTTCCTCGGTGCCATGAGTCTTTACAAAGTGCTTTGCAGTACTTGCAGTGCATCTCAGAAAACTCAGAATTCATGTTTTCCTGTACCTGGAAGATTGGCTCCTAGCGAGCTCCTCTGGTCAAGGGACACAGAAAGTGGTTTCCACAGCTTCCAAGTTTCTCACATCCATGGGAGTTCTCCTGAACCTGGAAAATTTGCAGCTTCAACCCTCCCAACAACTTCTTTTCATTGGGGCTCTCCTGACACCTCCAGGGCAAAAGCCTTCCTCCCAGAAGACAGGAGAAATGACATTCTCCAGATGGCTCACTTCATTAAGGAAAACAACTTGGTTTGGGCTCTCCCGATGCAGCAGATGCTGGATCTCATGGCGTCATCTGTGTTCACGGTGCCCTTGGTCTGCTTGCACATGAGAATCACACAATGGATGCTCAGCACTCAATGGTCTCTGACCACACATGCGCAATCCTTCCACAACAAGGTGACAGAGACTCTAACAAGGTCACTCACCTGATGGACTCAGGAGGACAACCTTCTCCAAGGTTTTCCCTTCGCCCCACTGGAGATACAGATCACCATCACCACGGATGCATCACTGATTGGTTGAGGAACTCACTGTCAGGATCTCCACACTCAGGGCCTGTGGAGCCAGGATAAGTCCCAGCTGCACATAAGTGTCCTGGAGATGAGAGCTGCCCTGTACACTGTCCGAGCCCTGAAGGATGTCCTCTGTCACAAAGTAATTCTCCTTCAGACAGATAACAAAGCGGTGATGTACTACATCAACAAACAGGGTGGATCACACTCTTATCCTCTGTGCAGAGAAGCCATGATAGTGTGGCAAAGGTGTCTTGAGCACAAATCCCTCATCCAGGCAGTCTACCTGCCAGGAAGAATTCAGAGCAATCTGGCAGATCGCCTCAGCAGAATGGACCACATGAATGGTCTCTCAACTCAAACATCATGCAATCACTATTCGAAGAGTGGGGCACTCTGGACCTGGAACTTTTTGCATCCCCATTCAATGCAAAACTGCCTCTATTCTGCTCCATAAATCCAGAACCTGGCACTTTCTGTCAGGATGCATTCAGACTGTGGTGGACAAGACGCTTTCTGTATGCATTTTCTCCTCTTCCCTTAATTCAGAGGGTGCTGCTCAAGTTAGAGGCACAGGGGGTAGCATGAATCTCATTGCCCCATGCTGGCCATGTCAGATATGATTTCCATTAATCAACAGATTATCGGAGGTTCCACCAAGACAACTTCAACTTCAAACAGACCTTCTGACCCAGGGTCCAGTGGTCCATCCCAACCTACAGTCCCTTCATCTCCATGCCTTGCTCCTGATGAGATAGAAGTGGGTAGGTTCAACATCTCTTGAAAAATCTCAGACATCCTCCTAGCAGCATGCAAGCCATCCACTAGGAAGATCTACATGGCAAAGTGGAAATGATTTTCCATTTGGTGTACAAAGTCCACCCTGGACACCTTTGCTTGCTCACCAAACAAGGTGTTAGAGTACCTTCTAGACCTGTCGAATGCAGGACTGCAATACTCAACGGTGAAGGTGCATTTTTGTACAATTTTTGGCCTACCACAATCCTATCCACAATATATCAGTGGCTCAACTACCCTTGATCAAGAGATTCCTTAAGGCTATCCTGCATACTTGACCACCAGTCAGGAGACCGGTAGCCACTTGGGATATTAACCTTGTGCTAGACATACTCACTTATAAGCCATTTGAGCCTCTAGCAACCTATGACTTGATGCTTCTGACCTGGAAGGCTGCCTTCCTTGTGGCCATTACCTCCACTTTCAGGGTCTCTGAAATACATGCTCTGGTCACAGACCCTCTGTACACAGTATTTCACAAGGACAAGGTGGTTCTCAGAACTCACCCAAAATTCCTTCCCAAAGTAGTCTCAGAATTCCGACCGAACAAGCCCTTGGTCCCTCCAACCTAATTTGCAAATTTTCAGAATGAAGGGGTGCGTACCCTATATTCTCTGGATGTAAAAAGGGTTTTGTGATTTTACATTACAGAACAAAAGAGATTCACAAATCCAAGCAACTCTTTGTCTCATTCAGCATGGCCTGGCTGGGTCAGCCTGTTGCCATCAGATGCATTTCAGCATGGTTGGTAGCGTGCCTCTGCCATTGCTATTCAATGGTGCAGGTCAAGCTGGAAGGCAGGGTGTGCGCCCACTCTACCAGAGTGGTCACAGCATCTCTGGCAGAGATTTGAAACGTGCTCATTGCAGACATCTGCAATACGGCCACTTGGAGCTCTGTGCACACCTTTGTGGAGCACTATGCCCTGGATGTCCATGCCAGATAGTATCCTTCCTTTGGCAGGACAATCCTTAATGGACTTCTATCCTAAGTGAGCTCCTTTCTCCTGCCAGCTGCCACCCTTCTTGGGGGTTATTTTAGCTCAGTACTCTCCCACTAGTGCGAATGAGTGGTGGAGACTTTATGTCCAGGAAGATATGAAAATTATGTACCTACTGTAAATTCTTGATCTCCTTGGATGAAGTTTCCACCACTCATTCACACACCCACTCACCATCCCCCGAGCTCACTCGTCCTATTTTTGGTCTCCACTCCCTCATTGGCTGGGCTGCAAAGACACTGTTGAGTTGACTCTTCTTACATGGGTCATATGGACTATCTTATGTCCAAGATGGGTTCATTTTCTAGGTTAGTTTACGCTGCACCTCCTCAGTAAAAAAGGTACTGAGACGGTTGGAGGGTCGACGCTGAGATAGCCTATACGGCACTAGCCAGGCTCGTGGCACTGCATATGTGCAGTCCTATCTTGGCACTAGCCTGCCTGAAGATATTTGGCTCTCACTGGGTCCTAGCACCTCTGGCATAGTCCCACTAGTGTGAATGAGTGGTGGAGACTTCATCCAAGAAGAGCAAGAATTATGGTAGGTACTTAATTTTCATTTTTAGAAAAATGGCCATTTTCAACCATATTCCAGTTAGATAAATTTAAAATTACAGGCACATGCATGTAATTTACATCATTAATTAATACACCTGGAAAAAAATAGCAGTTAGACCTCTTTTTGGTCCGGGTTCAAATATAGGGCAGTTTTCATGATTTTCAGAAACCGTTTTAGAAATTACAGTAAGGTAAATAGATTCAGTAAGAATCTCTTTCTCTTTTCTCTCTTTATTCATGATCTGCCCTCAGTCTGCTCACACACCAGTATACACATGTATGCGGATGACACCATCCTGTTCCTGTTCTGTCGATCCACCCCTGCAGTCCAAACCCCCCTCCAAATTGACTTTGCTGTGGTAACTGCCTGGTTTGATGCAAACTCGTTAAAACCAAACACCAAAAAATGGTAGCCATGACTTTTGGCTCCAAACAAAAACTCGCCAAGCTTCCCTCCCAACTGGGCTTCTACTCAGTTGCTAACTCCCCTCTAGACAACGTCCCTTCATACAAGTACCACGGTGTCTGGCTCGACCCTTCCCTCGATTTCTCCTTCCATTTTAATGCACTACACACCAAACTGTGTCTTAAACTAGGATTACTCTACTGTCATAAGGCCAGCCTCTCCCTCCCAGTTAGATGAGATCTTGCCATCAAGTGGATCCTCCCAACCCTTGACTATGCCGACATAGTCTACAGTGCTGCTCCAGCCACCTCCCTCACCAAACTCAACATTTAGTTCTAAGCCTTCTGTAGGTTTGCTTCAAACTCTCCCCAACCCACCACTGTGATCTTTACTCCTCACTCTCCCTTCAGTCTCTGGCACACAGGCGTTCCTCTCACTGCTCCATCTTCATAAACAAATTCTGGTTTGGACCTCTTCCTTCCTAACTTGCCTCTCTCCTCACTCCTGCCTCTTCCTTGCCCTATAACTTGAGATCTAACGGCATATGCACCTTTTCACTCCTTCATATCTGCACCACAGCTGGCAAACGTTCCTTCTCCTACAGATTCCCTTCCCTTTGGAACAGCATCTACCCCCCAACTCGCCTCTCTTCCTTCTTCCCTGCTCTTAAACACTTGCTCAAACCCACCCCTCTAATCTTCTGCATCTGCCCTCCTTCCTAGTCCTTGCTTACTACTGCATGTCTATGCCCCTTACTGCTGTGTATAAATGTAAATATCCAAACTTTTGTAATCTACTATATACAATTGTAAATATTTATTATGTAGCTTGCTCAGCTTTTATCTTGAAACATTGTAAATATTTTTTCTTTTGCATGTTTTTCTCTTATCCTAGTACCTCTCTGCTTGTACATAGCTCCTGATTTGCACTTTCTCTAATTACTGTAATACCATTGTTATATTGCTCCTGTGTTGCATTTTCTCTGTTCATTGCATTACCATTGTTTGATTTCTGTCTTGACTTCCATGCCCCCTGCCCCGGGTCACATCTGGAAATGAACTTTGGTTCACTGATGCCTTTCCCGGTTATCAACTTATAAATAAATAAATAAAGAATAGTGTTCAGATGGCAAAGTCTCTTCGCTGAGATGTTATGAAAACAAAGGCAAAAACTGGAATTTGCAGTAACGGTAATGTTATAGAGTCCAGCTATGTAAGTGTACATTTTGGATTGCTAAGGTTCCATTAGAAACTATTTGAGTGTTTGGCCACCCTTTATAAGTTCCTTTGTGAAGAAGGGCCACTTCAAGAGATTTACCATTTAAAAGTACATTACAATCAGTAAATGTCCACATAATGTCCAGCTGCAAAACAAGGGGGTTAAGAGCATTCACATTGACTTGTAGACTGATATCAGAACCTTCATGTGTTATGTAATAAGATTTCAAACCAAAACCTGAAAGGGGGCATAAGATGGGTGGTCAGGAGGTCAAGGGGTCAACCAAAAAGATGAAGCGGGGCAAACTTCTTTCCTATTCGGGATCATCTGGGACTTTCTCTGGAGCATCTGAATCAGGGACTGGGCCTGGGATAGACCTCACCTGGACAGGAACTGGAAATGGGTCGGTCTCAGTCCTGGTTCTGGGGGTGGAACTGGATCCTTCTGGTTGTGGTCTCCTTCTAAGGTGTAGTTATCTGGGGATGGTCTAATCAGCACAGAAACAGATGTCTCCTCTGGTCAGGTTCTTGGATCAGACCTCCTTGACCCATGCACGGCAACAGGGTCATAAATAGGTAGCCCTGGAATTGGCCTATCCAGGATTGTCTTCCATCCATAGATTTTGGCATTTATTATTTCTGATATCTAAATACAGAAAATAGGTCATCTGTTAGAAATATGTGTCCCTTCCCCAATAAACCTGGAGACCTGGGTTTGAATCACATAGCCCTCACTTGCATACTGTGTGACACTGAGCAAGTCACTTAACTTCTTGTGCTCCCAGGTTGCACCTGTAAATAAGCTTTCAGCTTAGTGTGTCTCTCCTGGTTAAAAAAAGTGGGGAAGGGGTCATACAGTTGTATACTTAAAACTCTCTAAACAGCTTCAACTGATTTGTATGGCACCATTTTTCAGTTGGTTGTGTTCTTTTTCGCTTAAAAGCTCCTAGGTATTCAGTAGTGTGAGGCCCTGCTACTGGGATCTTGAGTACATATCTGATATGCTGCAAGTAAGTTCAGTAACATGGCACTATGAAACCTAGAAGTGTTGGTACTGGAGCAGAAATTAAATTCTGCCATATTCTAGTTGGTGAGATTTAAAATCACTGGGACATGCATAAATTGCACAATATTTACAAGGGTACCTTGGAGTGATAATGCAACCCGACTATTAGTTGGTCCATGTTCCTGCACTGGACATTGGCTGTTTTTTTCCTCTGTTGGGGGAACAACAGTTGGAAACATAACAGTGCTAGCAATGGAATGAAGTGCACAATGCTATCTAATAGTGCCATTTGGAAACTGAGTACAAAAATTTGGGTTTATAAGTGTTGTGTGTGTGTATAAACCTGTGTGTTGTGCTTAGGCCTGGTGTATTGACAGAGTACCATTAGGTGGAGCTTGTGTATGTCTGAAAAAGGAAAACTGTAAGCAACAAATGGATTATTTGTAGATATTTATTTTCTGTGGCTTTGGAGAGATATTGGTATACTTTCTTTATTTCTGGTTCTGCCAGCTATGGCTCAGTCAGGTCCAGAGGGACTTTTGTTTTGTTGTTTGCAGTCACCATAAGTGTTGCACTGGAAGGGGGCATGATTCATATCTCCCAAGCCCCCAAGCTCTTTCTTTGCTGAAAAACACAGTTCAGTTATTGTAGTAATGGAAGGGTTCTGTGTGGGTTGGCCAATGCTGGAGCAGAGGCCAGACAACAAATCAGTAAATTCCTACTAAAGTTACTGGTAACAGTTTTACATAGAGGTCAGATAACACCCTATTGACAGTAGGGGTGTAGACATTTAACCACAAATGTGTTGGCTATCTTATTTGCCAAGCAGTCAGCACCTTAAAAGGTGCATGCTAAATATATACTGATGGGGTGGTCCTAGAGTATCCCAATGTTTTTCAAATTTTTAATAGCATTACATTTTAAAGTAGTCTACTCCATACATTATCAGAGGTGGTTTGTAGGTTTTTGAGTGTTGTTGGCCTTCCCCGGAAGGGTGGGTCTTATGTCTTGATTCAATCCCTGGCTAGAGGGAACCTCTTCTTTCTGATAGAGAAAGAAAAACAAAAACACAACACAAAAAGCAAGATCTTGTAGACCGTTCTCTCTGTGATTGATTAGCATTGATTTCCAGAAGCTGCTGCATTAGCCATATGCAGATGTATGCCTTTGGCTACCCCTACCAACTGTGCCATTGGCAGGGTAGATGGTGTTGTCACTGCTAGCCATGCATTACTCGATTCCCAAAAATCAAATAAAATTAGATAAATAGCTTCTTTGCCAAGTCCTTGCCTCCTTGCAGGGTTCACAGCATCCTGAAGGGGTGTTGTTCTCGGCATGTCTCTCTCCCCCCCGCCCCCAATCTTTGCCGGTCCTTGTCCCCTTGCTGGGTTTACAGCATCATGAAGGGGCATTGTTCTCAGCATGTGTCTCTCTTCCCTCCCTCCTCCCCCCAGCCTTCTCCCTTTGCTCTTCAGCCTTCTAATAGGCAACCTATGCACTTGACCAATTTTGTATATAGTCCCCTCCCAACACTTTAAGGTGTACTTCCTGCTGTTGATCTACACCCTACCCTACTTGTTATTCCTACATGTTTTTGCCCGTGGTGTTGCTGTCCTGTATGGTATATCTATATGTGCTGTTTGCCTCAACAACTGGCTGGGATTGTTTTGCTTTGTACTGTGGGGTACACTTTATGTATATTTGTAATTTTGTGTATACTTGCCTGTTTTTTAGCCTGTATTCTCGCCTGTGTATTACCCTTGTTGTATATGGCCTGGCTATGTTTTTACTTGCTCCACCCTTTTATGTATCCCCTCCCCCTAGGATGCTTCTGGAAATGAGCTGTTTACAACTCATGTTGTCTTTCCTGGTGAAACCTTTTCAAATAAATAATAATAAAGACAAAACAGAGATAAAAAGGCGTCCCTTTCCTCTCGGTTTTAATTTACAAAAATGGTCTTAGCTGAGTCACACAAAATCCTGTACATTATATTTACATGTTAAATGAGTCACACCATGTCTGTAACAAGAATTTGTCAATGCTGAATGTTTGCTTGCTGGTATTAGCATTGGAAATGCAGGAGTTAGAGAATTTCTGAATAGGAATGACGTTGAAGTATTGAACTTCAAGCCAACCCCACCTTCACTCTGCAGAGATGGACAGGCATTGGGGTATGAGTTTGAGTTGTCGCCCATAACGTTCATGCCATTTCACTTCACCTTATCCAGCAGACACCGACACGTGTTGAGGTGTGCCTTGGGGTGTTTGGCTTTACAGTCACCCCACTCCATAAGGACATACGTTGAAATGGGTGCAGTATAGGAGAATGGGGTGAACTCTGGGACTGAAGAGTCCAAGGCACACCTCGATGCCTGTTCGATGCCTGTTACTGGCTGAAGGGTGGTGGGGTGGGGGGAATGGCATGAGCATTACAGTTGGCAATCCAAAGGCACACCCCTGATGCCTGTCAGTCTGTACAGGGTGGGACGTTATGGTTAGAAATCCTAATGCCTTGGGGGTTTGTTGGTAATTGCACTACAAATGTTCAACATGGCCGTTTTGTGACCCCCCACCTCATGAAAGCATGTGGGACCTCTTCTCATGAACAGTGGCACTGTGGCACTGTGATTTTGTCAATGTGTCCTGAACTTTAGGTTTCCACAGCGACCGTGCCATTGTGAGCCAGATGTACGAAAACGCAGATCGGGCAGGATGTGAAGAATGACAGCTGTACCATTCATATGGAGGTGTGAAGAGATGGCAATGTTGAAAATCTGTAATGAAATATTAAAAATGTTCAAATTTCCGAGCGTAAGTGAAAACTGCGCAACGCATGCACGTAACAAAGTCATTTAGTGGAATTATTTCACCAAATTTTCAACATAGGCATTTTGTGACCTCTGCTCATGTAGACTGTCACTATGATTTTCTTAATCTGTCCCGAACATTGATTTCCCACAGCAACCATGCTATTCTGCACAGATGTGTAAACGCATATTTGGAGCATGATGTGAAAAATGACAGCTGTACTGTTCAAAAGGAGGTCTGAAAAAATGCCAATGTTGAAAATCTGGAGTGAAAATACTACAAATTTGAGAAGTTACGAGGGTGCGTGGAAACTGCACAACAGACGCTTGTAACACAGTCATTTTATGGACATTTGTCACCAAATTTTCAACATAGACATTTTAGGACCTCTGCTCATGAACAGAGTCACTGTGATTTTACATACGAACATATAAGCATACCAACATACGAATCTGCCAGCAGAACACACAAAATCGGTCTATGTAAGTCTGCCCGTGTGTGCAGCTAGCACCCTAGATTGCAGCTGCCCCAGCCTTCTCCCCCTCAGTTCCTCCCCCGCTTGTCCCAGCCCCTGCACTCTGACTCTTCCTCTTGCTTTATCTCACTCCTTCTTAAAGCTATTGACTGTCGTACATGTTACCACCCCCTCTGGCAGTGCATTCCAACTAGACACCACCCTCTCAGAGAAGTAGTGCCTCCTCATTTCCCTCTTGAAACGTCCCCCTTCCAACCTTAGTCCATGCCCCCATGTCTCTCTTCCACTCCTCAGTTTAAACACCCCCTCAGTGCTATGTTTATTTACCCCCTCAGGTATTTAAACGCTTCAATCATATCCCCACTATTCCTCCTCTCCTCCAGTGTGTACATGTTCAGCTCCTTCAACCTAACTCCCTATTCCTTTCCTTTCATCTCCTTTAACATTTTTGTTGCCCTCCTTTGCACCTCCTCCAGTAACTTTATATCTCTCTTCAGGTATGGCCTCCAGTATTGCACACCGTATTCTAGGTGTGGTCTGACCAATGATCTGTAGAGAGATAGGATCACATCCCTGTGTCTGGATGAGAACTCCCTTGTGATGCACCCCAGCATCCTGTTTGCCTTTGCTGCTGCTTTCCTGCACTGGGCCAAGTTGTTCATGCTCCCAGTTACCGCGAGCTCCCCCACCACTACCACCCTCTGCACCCTCCCCTGTAACCAGTTCTCTATCCATTTAGTCAGCTTTTTTCCCACCCTCACTGCTGTCAGCTTCCCCCCAGTCTCCCATGAGGCACTGTATCAAAGGCCTTTACTGAAGTCCAAGTACAGGACATGTACCGCATGGCCCCTGTCCAACTTCCTTGTAACCCAGTCATAATACTCTATTAGGTTGGTTTGACAAGAACTCCTGGAGATGAACCTGTGTTGCCACCCATCTTGGAGGCCATTACTCCCTAGGAATGCCACCAGCCCCTTCTTCCGTATTGCTTCCATAATCTTACCCACTATGGACATGAGAGTTACCAGCCAATACTTTCCTGGCTTCTCCCTAGGCCCACTCTTGTGTATGGGCACCACACGGGCCACCCTCCAGTCATGGGGCAAACACCCCGGTTCCAGGGAGGTGTTGAACAGATCTGCCAGTGGCTCAACCAACAGCTCCATGTCTCTCAGCACCCTGGGGTGGATGTCATCAGGTCTTGGTGCCTTGTCCACCCTTACTGCCCTCAGCCCCTCTAGCACCCTACTCCCTGTGATCACTTTGTCTGTCACCTCCTCCCCTTCCCCACCCCCCCAGCCCATTCTGGTAGTGGACCATCCCTCTCCTTAGTGAAAATGGAGCAGAAGTACTCATTTAGAATTTCCACTTGCTCCTCCCCCTTTTCCACCCAATCCCCTCCCCGCTTTATCCTCACAATATGTTCCTTGCAATTCCTCTTTTCCCTGACATACCTAAAAAAGTCCTTTTCCCCTCCCTTTATGCCCTCTGCATACCTTAATTGTCTAGAGGCCTTAGCCTTTTTCACCCTCCTGGCAACCTCCCTTGACCAGTTCCCCAAAAGCCTCCTTATCCTCTCCCTTCCCTGTTCTCCTGTACTTCTGGTATGCAGTCATCTTTGCCCTCACCCCTTGCAGCACTTTCTTGTTCAGCCAGCATGGTTTCTTGGCTCTGCTCTTTTTACTCCTGGCCCTGGTGCAGGCTACTGTGGCCTCTGTTAGCCCAGTCTTTATGACTCCTCACTTTTGTTCTGCATCCATACTGGAGTCTCCCTTGCAGTATTGCTCCCATCCTCCCAAAGTCCACCCTAATAAAGTCCACCACCTTAGTACCCGTGCCTCCTGTCTCCCTGCCCAGCGCGACAACGAGCCACACTGGTGGTCACTATCTGCTAGTGGGTCCTCCACCCTTACCTCCTTCACTGCCTCCCAATTTGCCAGTACTGGGTCTAGAGTGCTATGAAGCCTTTTAGGCCCATGTACCAATTGTGTCAGAAGGCTGTCCTGGAATGCATCAAGGAGCACCTGCTCCCTGGTACTGCTAGTGGCTGGGGTGCTCCAGTCAACCTGTGGTAGGTTACAATCCCCCACCACACTCTCCCTTCTACACACCCTCCTTATCTGCTCTGGCAATGCCCTATCCAGGTCCCCAGATTGGGCTGGTGGTCTGTACACCACTCCTAGCCTCAGCTTTCAGCTCTTGGAGTCAAGGAGCTGCTTCCAAAGTGCCTCTGTCTTCTCCTCTTCTCCCTCATCTCTTATGTATTTAATCCCTTCCCTCACATAGTGTGCAACCCCCCCTTCCAACCACCCGGTCTCTCCTGTATATACTGTATTCTGGGATTGCCAAGTCCCAATTATGGTACTCTGTGGCTCAAGTCTCTGTCACTGCAGCAATGTCCACCTTCCCCTCTGAAAGGAGCACCTGAAGCTCGGCAATTTTGTTCCCCAGGCTTCTTGTGTTGAGAGAGACCACCTTCCACCTGTACCCCTCCTTCTCCTCACTCTTCTCCTCTTTGGACTGTGACCCTCCTCCCGGTATTCTGCACCCTTTCACCTCCTTATTCTTACCGGGTGGTGGTGCCTTCTGTATTACACTCAGACTACCCTGCCCACCCCGTCCCAGGGTTGCTATGCCTCTGCCTTTACCTATATCTGGGGGGGTGAGCCATTAGGCTCCCCTGTTTGAACCTTTCTACCAACCTGAGTCATTTGGCCACCCCCCACTAGTTTAAATCCACCTTAGTAGAGATATACCCCTCTAATCCTGCCTTTAATACCCCTTCCCCTTCCTGCTCAAGTGTAGCCTGCCCCCTGTGTACAAGTGACTATTCCCCCAGACTCTACCCAGTTAGTCACTAACCCACAATTTTTGATGTGGCACCAATCCCTCAGCCACTCGTTGAACTCCTCAATCCTACCCTTCCTCCCCACGCTTGCACATGGTACCAGGAGTACCTCCGAGAATGCCACCGACTCCCCCACTCCCTCACACTGCCTGACCAACTACTTGAACCTCCCCCTCACCACTTTCATAGTCTCCCCTGCCAAGTCATTTGTACCCACATGCAACACTAAATGAGGTTTCTTCCACCCCTTGCTGCACACTTGAGCAGTGCCTGCCTGCCCCTCCTACAATCAACCTGGGGATAGCTTCAACCCAAATATGGCTGTGCCTTCCCCCTTTCCACCCCATCTCATGCCTTTCAGCATAGAATCCCCCAGGATGAGTACCCCCCGTCCCTTATTCCCTTTCCCTTCTAATGCCCCTTCCACCACCCCAGTATTCGTTCTTCCCTTCCCCTTACCCCCCACCAGCTGCACGCTCTATGACTTCTGTATCAGTACCCCTACTTCCGCCTCACCCCTTTTCTCTGCCTTATTCCTCCCATCCCCCTTGAACCCCTTCCCAGCCTGACTACTTTCTACTGGGCTTCCCATGTCGACCTCCCCCTCCTCCCCTGCTGATTTCCAACCCCTCTCCTATCCCTGCTGTTGTCAATTTACAGCCCTCATTCCCTTCTACCTCAATAGTGATGCCCCTCCCATCCTTCCCCTTCCCATAGCCTTCTCTCCTCCAGTCACCACCCATCCTTCCTTACTATCCCCCTTCCACCCTTTTGTCCTATCTCTTCCCCTACCTGTTGCCATCCCTTTCATGTACCACTTGCCCTCCCCCCTTCAGTATGTTCCTGCTCCCCCTTTCTCTCCCATAGCAGAGGCTTGAATCTATTCCTAGGCAATACCCCGCCTACATTTCTTCACCCTATCAGTTCCCCCCTCCTACTTGTTTCCCTCCATGCCACCCCTGGCCCACCACTGGTCCCTCCCTACCTGCAACCATTTGCTCTCTCCCCTGGTATTCCTTGTGGGCTCTTCCTCACCCATCTGGAGGCCTCCCTCACCTTGGGCACCCCTCCCTTCTCCTCTGTTTTCTGCTAGTGCCTCTGATACTGGGGTTGGTTTCATTCCCTAGTTGTTCTTCCTCCATCCCCTGTTTGCCATCCCCTATTCCCCCCCAGCCAGGATGCCTACCATACTCATCTGCCCTGCCACTTAGACTCCTCCCTAAAGTCCACAGTTCCACCCTCAAACTAGCAAGTCGTCTACAGACCATACACCCCCCATCCTCCAAGCCCAGTCCAGGATCATGGTATACCACATCACCCTTCCAAAGATGCCCGCCCTATTGATATGTGGTACCTGCCCCATTTTGGCCCCCATCTTATGTTACAGGCTCTTACTCCCAGTTGCTGTACCCTACTTCAACTGTTAGGCCCCTATTTACTCAAATTCCTGGTCCCCCCCACAGTAGTCCTCCTACTGCCCCTTGCCAACCGGGTTAATTCAGTGCCAAATCTCATCTGTTAGATACTGTATTACTATAGCAATCCTAAAGCCTCCTTGTCTGTTTTTCACCCCTCAGCTACCATACTTTTTGTTCTCAGCTCTCAATATAGTTTCATTTAGCCTAGTTAGAAATCATATTGCACTCCAAGTATTATTCAGCTCTGTTAGAGAAATAAGCGGAACAAATAAATATGTAGTATTACAGCAATCTTAACAGTATAGCTCAGTACTTAGCTCAGTTAGAGAAAGAAACAGAACAACTAAATCTGTATTATTACAGCAATCCTAAAAGTATCCAATCATTGCTTTGTCTCCACTCCGGAGACCCTGCTGTAATATAGGACCACAGAGGACTCTGGGAGGGAGGATGGGCAACTCTAAAGTCCTGGCAGAGCTCCATTGAGCTTGCTCACTCCCCCCTCTCACTCACTCATTCTATTTCTCCCAGTGCTGCAGGCTGCCCTGTTGTACTGGGCTCCTGCCTGCATCGGTGCCTTTTTCTGTCCACAAAAAAAGCCACAGCAGTCCCAACAGAGCTCTGTTGAGCTCGCTCACTCCCCCCTCTCACTCGATCTTAATCTGTCCCAAACACTGATTTCCCACAGCGACTGTACTATTCTGCACCAGAAGTGTGAAAACACATTTTGGCTAGGATGTGAAAAATGACAGCTGTACTGTTCATAAGGAGGTGTGAAAAAATACCAGTGTTGAAAATATGTAGTGAAAATATTACTAATTTGCAAAGTTACAAGGGTGCATGGAAACCGCGCAATGCGCACTTGTAACACAATCATTTTATGGACTTTCATCCCCAAAATTTCAATATAGTAATTTTAGGACCTCTGCTCATGAACAGTGTCACTGTCATTTTCTTAATCTGTCCCAAAAACTGATTTCCCACAGTGACCGTGCAATTCTGCACCGGAAGTGTGAAAACACATTTTGGCCATGATGTGTAAAATGACAGCTGTACTGTTCATAAGGAGGTGTAGAAAAATGCCAATGTTGAAAATCTGGAGTGAAAATATTACAAATTCAGGAAGTTACGAGCGTGTGTGGAAACTGCACAACATACGCTCGTAAAACAGTCATATTTTGGATTTTTTCACCACATTTGTAACATAGACTTTTTGAGAGCCCATCTCATGAACACTGGCACTGTCATTTCATTAATCAGTCCCAAAAGGTGATTCTGCACAGTGACCGCAAAATCACCTTTCAGTACCAAATAATGCAATGACAGTGGCTGAATTCATAAGGAGAGGTCCCAATAACCCCATGTTGAAAATTCGGTGCCAAAATTCTGCAAAATGCCTGAGATTTGCACCAAAGTTGAAAAAAACCTTTTCATGCCATTATACAGCTTACTGGCATTTCTTCAGTTCACAGTTGGCTTTGAAGAGTACAGACGTGTTCCCGGTCCACCGAAGATCATTGCGCTGGGTTCCAGAGGTAAATATGGGGTGAGGGTGTGTGTGGGGAGACAGGGTGCACAGAAGGTGGGTGCGGGTTGGGGAGGGGCCACGGACTCAATGAGGGACCATTTTCTGTTTTACAGGGTTAAAAAAACATTGCAGGACTGTTTTTTTAGGGGCATTTGGCACACTGGGGTGGGCTCCCAGCATACCACCTGAGTGTTTTGGGGAGCTGTAGCCAATGGGGGATTAGGCACCCCTGTTGGCACATACTGAGTGGGGGGCAGGAGCTGAGGGGATTGGGCACCCCTTGGCAGACAACAAATTGGGGGGCATTATGCTGACAGTGGTGGGCCCTCCATCAGCAACTTGAACTGGGGAGGGGAGAAGCTACCGGGGATTGCTGCCCCATCGGGCAGAGGAAAGACTGTTGGGGGTACATGATGCTGGGGGATTGGGCACCCTGGCATACAGCAGGAACTTGGGGGTGGGGACATAATGCTGATGGGGACCGGGCTGCCTGTCAGCAAATGAACTGGGTTGGGGCATGCAGATGGCAAGGTACCTCCCTTCAATGACAGGTCGCTCTATCATTGCAGTGGAAAGGCTGATACTGCAATGATGAGGTGGCCCCTGATTGCAGCAGTGAAAACATTTCAAGGTGGTGGCATGCTGGCTGAACTAGTGTCAGCAGCAGTGTGCCACCACACTGGTGAAAGCGGGCCAAGCCTCAAAAGGCACTGGGGCCATTGGCCCCCACAGTGCCGCACCTCCAAAACCCCACTTCTCTCCTAAGCTGTGCTGAAATGTTTCTTGCGCATGCACAAGCAAACATAAAAAGTGTTAAACCAAGTCAAAATGATCAGGAGAATCTCCCTATTGATCTTGGATGCCATTCCTAGAGTATAGCCCTGGTGTATCCCACGGGCACAGTAGGTAAATGAATTTGTAAAAAAAAAATGCTGTTATATTTTTCCTTTTAGCAGTTAGAACTGCATAGCAAGTGACCTTGCTTTCTTTTTCCTGAGAGCTGTCAAAATAAATGGCTTGTTATGGATGCTGGGGCATTAGAAAATCCATGCCCTCCTCCCCAATTGCCTTGCTTGGCATGGGAATCATGTGGTAATGGGGATGACCCAAAAAAAGAAAAAATAAGTCATAGTGAGTACAAGCATGAAGCTTATGCTTTTGTAAAAAGTTAAAGTATAGGAATTACTAGTTGATATGTGTTCTTGATAACTTACATTCAAGGAAAAATAGTTGTTTAATTAGAAAAAGCATATCAAATTTGGGCCTTAATGAGGGTGTTACTGGCGAGTACAAGGAGGTCAAGTGACTTTTCAAGGGTCACACAGTATGCAAGTGGGGCTGGAGGTATTCAAACCGAGGTCACCAGGTTTGTATTTGAGTGTCATTGATAACTGCATTCTACTAGAAGTGCACAGGAGAGTCATGCTTCTCATAGCAAACAGATTGTATTTAGACAAAAGTTAACACTGTATATTTAACTATAAAATAAAGTAGCTTATTAAAAGGGATGGGGCCTTTTTTCCCTTAAAACACAATGCTATATTTACATTTTAACTATACAAAACAAAATAGAGGAAAAACTACTTATAATAACATTTAAAAACCAAACAAACTTTTTAAAGCTTTAGTTTTGGACAATGAAGGGTATGTGAGAACACAGCTGTGTTATCAGCTAGTTAGTCACACCTCCTGGCCTGGCTAGTTGCCACAACTGCTGACGTGGTGTTAGGCTGAGGTGTCAGCCACAGTCAAAAAACAAACAAACACATTTTTCTTTTTGAAAGGAGAGGAAAAAAACCTTTTAAAACAAACAAAGGCATCTGAAGCTGCTATCAAACCACACCCAAATCACAAGCTCTTTGCACAGACTTAATCTTTCTGCATCATACACCAGAGACCATTGCTAAATATCTTCACTTACAGCTCAAACCAATTACATCATCCTTTAATAAGTTTCATTTCTTTCACATAAACCAACCATTCCAATTCTCGCTAAATAAGTACAATTATATATAAAAAAAAAACAATTTGTGAATAAAGATTATCCCCATATCTTTCTAGGGACTAGATTTATAAAACGATATACAGTACATATTAAACAGCTGCGGAGGCAGCTGAGCTCCCCTGCATGGAGTTTATTTTCATTAGCTCAAATATAACCTTGGTGCTGTAAAATCACACAAGCTTCTTCATTGTCTCATTTAAGCAAGAAAAAAAACTTTTCTCTGCATATTTACATGGCACTTTTGAAAACTGCTAGTTTTCAGAACATTTAGATAAAACAAGAAAGGGAAAAAAACTCATTCTTACAGCTTGCAGTGTGTGTATAGTGTGTGTATATTTTCTCTTGTTCTGAGCTATCAGACTCCGGAGCTAGAAAATAATTTCTCAGAGTAAGGAAATAGAAAACATCGTTCAGTTTTGAAAGATTGCATAGGACAGTATGTGAAAAATGATGTAGCATATTACATTCAAAACTTCTAGGTTGATAAAACAGCACATACGGCAAAGCTTTTACATAACCCTTTTCAAATGCATTCTATGTTTTACATGGCTAGTTTGCTGTTTATTAACATTATTTTTCCTATTTTGATCTCTAACTTCATTCTTTGCTCCTACTTTCCTTTACAGTTTGTTCTATGGGTGGGGGCTTGCTGCTGACTGGGGCTAGGGGTGGAGGTCTACCAGCACTCATACACTTCGGAGAGATGGGAGTTCACTTTTCTTCTCCAGCATCATGCCTGGGGTTTCTGACACCCTGAGTGGGCTGGCCTTTGGGCTCATCATCGATCGTTTCATCATCCTCTGATGACGCAAGATCAATGGGGGACACATACAAAGAGACTTTTAACATGACCTTTAAAGATTGCATACTTTTCTCATACCTTTTCCTATAACATTCTACATTTTACAACTGTTCTTTTGACACAGCAAGCTCATGATTTACTTGCAAAACATTTACCTTATCCTGTTGTACCCTGACACAGTCCTGCTTTACATTTTCAAAATATTCTTTATTTTTTTCCAGCAAACATTGTACAGCATGTTTAGATTCACATTTTGTTTTCTCAATTTGGGCTTCAAATTCAATCCTCTGTTCAGTAAACTCATTGTCTTTCCTACAGATCTTTCTGGTTGCTTGGCCACAATCTTGTTTCAAGGACAAATTCTCAGCTTCTAGTGCTTAAACCATGGAATACAACACTGGTACAAAATGGAGTACAACACAACCCTATCTGGTCCTGCTTCTTCCTCATCACATGCCTAGTATCAGAATACAGTGGGTACAGACACTGTATTGGGGCACTGTGTGTATGGGCATTGGAAGCAAAATCACCCCATCCTCCATACAAAGTCAAAAGAATAGAAATATCTAGTCTAAGCTCTGAACTAATACTACTAGCAATTCTATTTGTAATGACCATTTTGAGAGCACCTTCCATATCCTGCTCTTTAATAGAAGTAAAGAGTGTACCGGTCCCCCCTTACTCTATCTCTAAGTAGTTTGCATCACTGTAGGAAAAACTCCTTCTGCTTCTAAACCCTGTTCTAGTCCTGAGCCGCCATCACCAAATTATGTTGGGTATTTTACTGGGCTCTGTTGAACACCCTGCGACTTTGTTATTATGATCTAATCAACCCTTAGTTACCAGCAGGGGAAATGCAAGCCTTTGGGGAATGTCAGGAGATCACTTCACCATAACAAAACATACAATACCCCTCTTTCAAATTCTGGGACTAAGAAAGGATAATAAAAAGAAACAGAAACAATTATAAAAGCAACATATTTTATTGTCCCACCAGCTTGCCTATAGGACAGTCTATATACATTGCATGCTAATTATGTAACATACACACCTGGGAGTCTGGAAGCTCTCATACACTGCAGTGCTGTGAAGGATCTGCCTGCATTTTTCTTGGAGAGGTGGCACTGGGCAAGGGGTTTTATACCCTGATAATATCTAGTCTGGTGATAGATAACCAGCTCATGTGCGTATGATGTTTGCACTTACTATTAGTTCTACTGGTCAATTTGGGGGGCCGCAAAGGATTATCTCAATTGCCCTTTAAAATGCTTTTAGAGCATTCTAGTTATAAGAATATGCTTATGTCAATGACGTGTTCTCATGGATGAAACATTTTGTAATGTATCATCATGCTCTCTGAAAGGCCCATTCATCTTTTATGTCTGAGGCTGCACATAACACCTTAGCTGTAGAGAGGACTCCCATATCATGTTAGTAGTTATAAAATTCTGACATTATGGCAGTAGAGGCAGCTTGTCTTATTTGTGATGACTTCTTCTCTTTCCAGCATAATTACATGTAGGGCAAATGTCTCTCTTTCATTTCATAGCCTTAGTCTAAGTAAGGTGATGGTTATTCTTCTTAGTAGGGCTGCTTTGTATATTATATATGCAAAAATAAAGTATGTTCATGTATGTAACCCTATTCTAACTTATGTAGATGTTTCCTAGCTATGTGTGTGCATCCCTATCTCTATATGTAATGTGTTTTCCCCAATTCTATGTGTATGTGTGTGTCCCTAGTGCTGTGGTGTAACTGATACATCTGTGTGAGATGTCACCACATTACGTCTGTTTGTGTGTGAGATGCCCCACTTATAGATGTGGGTATTGCGTGGATGTTAGTACTCCTACGTATTAGACATGGGTGTGCATGCTGTGTAAGCCTATCCCACTTATAGCTGTGGATTATGTACTTGTGTATCATCTGCATGGCAGGAGCATACAGGTTATCATGACGTGCCTTGTGCATGTGATGTGTGTGTGTGGGTAAGCTTGTAGTCATGACATACCCATGTGCTTGTGGGTGAGCATATTCTTACATACTGACTCATAGAGAGCACAGCTGTGGGTACGATGGGGTAGATCAGTCACAAACCTGATAATGTTATTGTAAGCTGTTTTGAGCTTATTGAATGTGACAGAATTACTTTGAGGCAAGTAGATGATGGATCCTTAGTCTAGGAAAGGTAGTAATAAGCTGGTTGCCAGCCTGCATTTTGATTCTGGGATAAGGAATTGCCTGATCCTGTAGAGGAGCCCAAGCCTCTGATGAATTTTGTTTATTAATTGTGTAATGTGGGGACTGAATGAGAGGTGCTCGTTCAGTGTTAGGCCAAGATATTTAAATTCGTGAACCCTCTCAATGACCATGCCATAATTATTAAGGAGGATGCAATCGAAATTAGATGGTTTACATGTGCCAGCCAAAATCCTACATTTAGTTTTTTTTTAATTTAGGACCATTCCTTGAGTGGTGAACCAGGAGTGAAGGCTGTGGAAATCTGTTTGCAGTTTGAATAGAAGGGAGATGGGGTTGACATCCTTACAGTATAAGACGGTGTCATCCGCATAACGGATGATGTTTGTATGCCAACAGACGGAAGGTGTGTTGTTTATAAAAAGAGAAAAAAGGAGGAGCTCTAATGTTGACCCTTGAGGAACTCCATGCTTAATAAGGCATTCAGATGATGGATGTCCCTTAAAGACCATTTTGTGGTACCTTGGGTGGAGATAGTTACCAAACCAGTTGACTGTGTTCATAGAGAAATTCAAAAGGGTGAGAGTAGTTTGTAGCAAGTTGAGGTCCACCAAGTCAAAGGCCTTGGTAAGATCCATGAAGACAGCACCCGTATATAGACCATCATCCATGGCCTTGTAGATGTCCTGTGTGAACCTAACAAGAGTGGTTTCTGCGTTGTGCTTAGCCCTAAAACTGTGTCGAGCCTCTGCCAGTATGTCATTATGTTTGCTTGCACGCATGTGCAAGAAACACAGTGCCATCATCTGAGTTTTTCAGAGGTGTGTCAGCATCTTCCAATTCAGTCAGTGTGTTTGCAGGCATGGTCACAGTTCTCCAATCACTGCTGGAGCTGTCTATGACAGCAGTTGAAAATGCAGTGGCATACAGTTGAAAGAGGGAGCTACGCTTCAGTGAGCAGCTCCCCCCCCCCACACACACAGATCAACTGTGTTGGTTACCTGATAGATTGCTGTAGTCTTGTCTAGCTTAGAGAGACAAGCCACATATCATTACTTTAATAAACTGTTCCCTGCCACAGCAGGACCACCAAATGTGTGGTGCCTAATAGTACCTATCACACCAGCCTCCAAAGCACACCTTCATGGACTCCATGGGTTCTAATCCTCCAGAAAAAAAATACCTCAGCATTTGATGTGAAAACTCAGACTTCGTTGTATGTGTAGTTCCAAGCGTTTTCTCTTACTAGACTGTCAATGTGAACTCCCCACTGCTAAAACCTATGCAAACAAACTTGAGCGTCCTGTACTACCTGCAGCTGAAGCAAAGAACACCCAGAATGCACAAAGGAGAACATACTGCTATGCATTTCAGCAGCAGCCAGTGGGGGAGGTTTTCATGACTGAAGCACTTTAATGCGCCTTTTAGTGCTGTCACATACACCCCTGTATGGTGAATTCACTAAACTGCACACACTTAGTCTGGTAATGCAGCTTCAAAATATTTTTTTCTCTGAATTGCCATGAGCTGGCATTTTTATGTGACTGCAGAAACAAGATGCTGTATGTCAGCCATGTGTCTGCATTCCCACACTCATCCCCTTCACAACTCTCAAACAAAGCCAATGGTGCTTACTGAATTGAGAAGAGTTACATGGATTTCAGAAGTTGTGCCAGCTACACTGCACATTGCCTCATCCACTCTCTTTGTTTCAACCCTCCACCTCCACTTCTCTTGGGCAAAGCATGAAGGTTAGTTCACACTAGCACATTCAGATACTTAATAATTCACACATCCTTTCAAATTAGGGAAAGGCATGTTGTTGGTCTACTACACTATGAAAACAAGCATTTGTCAATGCCGAATGTTCGATTGCAGGTATTTGCAGTGGTATTTGGCACTTGGACATGGCTTCAAAAAATCAGTGACAAAGAAGTACAAGCATTTGTCAGTGCTGAATGTTGCTTGCTTCTATGTGCTGTTTAGGTATTTGGAAGTCATTGGAGTGCAAATATTGAAAATTCACGTAACTCACGAAAGTACGCGTAGGAACTAAAGACAATAATTCGTAAAACAGTCATTTTTAGGAATTTTTTCACCAAATTTTCAACATAGCCATTTTAAGACCTCTGTTCATGAACAACATCACTGTGATTTTCTTAATGTGGTCCATACATTGAGTTTGCACACCGACTGCACCATTGTGCCCTACATGGGCGGAAACACGTTTTGGGCAGGATGTGAAAAATGACAGCTGTACTGCTCATAAGGAGGTGTGGTAAAATGGCAATGTTGAAAATCTGGAGTGGAAATATTGAAAATTCACAAACTTACAAGCGTGCATAGGAACTGAGCAACGCACACTCGTAAAACAGACATTTTTAGGAATTTTTTCACCAAATTTTCAACACAGCCATTTTAAGACCTCTGCTCATGAACAGTGTCACTGTGATTTTCTTAATGTGTCCCATACATTGATTTTGCACACCAACTGTGCCATTGTACGCTACATGGGCGGAAACCGTTTTGGGTGAGATGTGAAAAATGACAGCTGTACTACTCATAAGGAGGTGTAATAAAATGGCAATGTTGAAAATCTGGAGTGAAAATATTGAAAATTCGTGAACTTATGAGCCTGCTTAGGAACTGCGCAACACATGCTCGTAAAACGGTCATTTTTAGGAATTTTTCCACCAAATTTTCAAAATAGGCTTTTTGAGAACCCACCTTATGAACACTGGCACTGTTGTTTCATTAATCAGGCCCAAAAGGTGACTGCAAAATCACCCTTCGGGCCCAAATAACGCCATGACAGTGGCAGAATTCATGAGAAGGGGTCCCAAAAACCCCATGTTGAAAATTTGGTGCAAAAATTCCAAAAAATGCCTAAGATATGCAACAAAGTTGAAAAAACCCATCTAGCCCATTATACAGCTTACCGGCATTTCCTCAGTTCGTGGTCGGCTTTGAAGAGTGCAGACGTGTTCCTGGTCCAGCGATGATCATCACGCCGAGCTCTGGAGGTAAGTATGTGGTGAGGGGGTGTGGGAGGCAGGGTGCGAGTGGGTGGGTGCGGTTGTGGGAGGAGGGCGGGAGACTGTGTGGGATTGCTTTAATTTACAGGTTTTCTTTTTTCTATAATTGATGACGCGACATTTGCTGTGCTGGGGTGGGCTCAGCGTGGCAGAATGATGGCTGGGAGAGCTGTGGAGCCGATGGGGGATTGGGCACCCCCATCGGCAGATGATGCGGGACGTTTGCCATGCTGGGGTGGGCTCCCAGCGTGGCAGCAGAGAAAGCTGTTTGGGGGGAGGTGGAGCTGACGGGGGATTGGTCACCCCCATTGGCAGATGATGCAGGATGTTTGCCATGCTGGGGTGAGCTCCCAGCGTGTCTGCAAAGATTTTGGGAGCGTGACGTGCTGCAAGCACACAGCGGTGGTTTTCTTTGAAGAGAAGACCACCTCTGTCATACACAGCACCGCAGCGATTGGTGTCAGACCGCCACGCCTGTTCAACAGAGCAGGGGATTGCACAGGGCAGACACACCTCCAAAGTGTCCCATTCTCCCAAGACGTTCCTTGCGCATGTGCGCAAGTGTACGTAAAAACAAAAAACAAATGATGGACTTTAGAGGACACAGTAGCAGTGCTATCACATTGATTTTGCATTTTCCTGTAACTCTAGTGCAAATTTTCCTCCCCCCCCGTACATTTCATTATTTCACATGAAGCAGAATTGCTCTGATGCCCCTGAAGCAAATGATTATTTACCTTTTAATGGACCAACATAGATGTAACAACAAGAACAAAGTGCTCTAGCTTTTGGACCAACCAGTCCTTCTTCAGAAGCTCATGGCAGTTGTTTAGAAAATACAATACTTATAACAGCTAGATAATGCAGAGAAACACAGAAAAAAAATCCCCATTGGTTTAAAATACTCATTTAAAAAAAACAAACAAAAAAAACAGAAGATGATGTCAGAGAAGTTTAACAGTACTATCTATACTGCCTTCAGCCAGAAGCAACCTTGGGTTAAACGTGCTTGGTGGAACACACATACAAAGAATCCTACTGCATATAAATTTAATTGACATAAGATAACACTGCAGAAGCAGATAACTCCTAAATCAAGCTATGAGTGTCACAGTTAGTATAAGGATGTGATTACTGAAAGGCAACCCCACCCAGATTAAAGACAAACTAAGATCGTTATAGGGCTAATGAAGTTTCAATGTCTGCATTATAGACAAGAATTTACCAGTAAAATTGTCTTAAAGACTTAAGTGCACACTGTGTGATGTGTAAAACCTAGCTGGACCTGTCACCCAGCTGTACTCTCCAGCTAGATATAAGGCCCAAGAAATTTCAAAAACCTCAGGACTATATAAATGATAATTTAAATATAAATTGATAATATTAGTGTCAAACAAAAAACTCTAGTCAAGGAACCTCAAGGAATTAAGACCACATAGCCTGTTATGTACTGATGTCAATATACACTGAGAATGTATCAACATGATGTACCACAAGTGTCTAAGGAATCTGAAAAAGAGATAAAAATGTAATTTCTCTCCTCTTCTTGTACACAAACACACCTAACCCACCCCACATCACCATAATGTGGGTGGTGGAGATACATAGCTTTAAGGAGATGTTGTCTCTCTCTCTCTCTCTCTCTCTCTCTCTCTCTCTCACCCCACCCCCTTTTTTCCCCTTCTCTCTCTCTCCCACAGACACAGACACAGACACACACGCACACACACACACACACACACTCACTCTCTCTCCTAGTGAACCTATATTCACTTCAGTCACTGCAATTGTTCCCCAAAAGAATTCAACTTGTCATGAAATCCTGAGTAAAAGGGCTTATGTCTGATTCCCTGTAACCAATGCAAGTCAATGGGAACAATTTCCTGTAAATGACTCCCTATAGATCTAGGAGCCTGCTGATGAAGTCTGCCAGGGTCTTACAATATAATTCTTATTTTAATGCAGTGCATTCAAAAAAATTATACTGAAGCAAATGGTTTGTTGCCTTTACTGAACCAACATACATGGATGTTACAAAAGAACAAAGCGTCTAAGTGTTTGGCGAACAAGGTCTTCTTCTGAAGACTTACATGGAGTAAACTTACAAAGGGATGTTCTAGCCTGTGTGACAATGGTTTCAACTATGCCACTGAATTTGAAAAAACAGCAATTAAATAACTTAGGATTATGCAGGATATATAAATGAAATCAGCGCCACACATGCGAAGGCATTGTTGTTTCATGTCAAAAGACAGCAACAGTACAGCAGCTACCTGAATTCACCTGCTTTTAATTGCTGTTTTAAAAGGGGGATATTTTTTAAATATCCTGTAAATAGTTTCACAATAATTCCCTCATACCTTTTTACCAAGTGTCTGCTCCTCATAATTCAATGGTTGGCAGCTTCTCCACAGCACACAAATAAACAGAGGCTATTTTAGTTGTCATTTTTCATATCTTGCCCAAAATGTGTTTCCGCGCATGTAGCGCACAATGGCGCAGTTGGTGTGCGAAATCAATGTTTGGGACAGATTAAGAAAATCACAGTGACATTGTTCATGAGCAGAGGTCTTAAAATGGGTATGTTAAAAATTTGGTGACAAAAGTTCATAAAATGACTGTATTACAAGCGAGCATTGCACAGTTTCCACGCAACCACATAAGTTCATGAATTTGTAATATTTTTAGTCCAGATTTCCACCACTGGCATTTTTCACATTCCCTTATGAACAGTACAGCTGTCATTTTACACACCATGGCCAAAATGTGTTTTCGCACTTCCAGCGAAGAAATGCGTGGTCACTGTGGAAAATGAATGTTTGGGACAAATTAAGAAAATCACCGTGACGCTGTTCATGAGTGGAGGCCCAAAATGCCTGTGTTAACAATCTGCTGTAAAAAATCCCCAAACTAATTACATTACGGGTGTGCATTGTGCAGTTTCTATGCTTACTCATGACTTCACCAGTTTTTCTGATATTTTAACTCCAGATTTGCAATATTGCCATTTTTTTACACCTCCCCATGAACAGTACAGCTCTCATTTTTCACATCTTGTTCGAAATGTGTTTTCACAACTATGGCGCCAAATGGCGTAGTCACTGTGCAAAATCAGCTTTCAGCTAACAAACTGATATTGCCACTGTTCATAAGGTGGGGGTCACAAAAAAACAATGTTGAAAATTTGGAGTGAAAATACCAATGAACATCTGCAGCGTTCCCTGTAGAGACTGACAGGCCTCAGGGGTGTGACTTGGGATTGTCGCCTGTAATGCTCATACCATTCCACCTCCACCCACACCCTGCAGCCAGTGAGAGGCATCGAGTTGTGCCTTGGACTCTTCGGCCTCAAAGTTCACCCCATTCTCCTATACTGCACCCATCTCACCATATTTTCTAATAGAATGGGGTCAACATAAGGGCCAAAGACCCCAAGGCACACCGTGACACCTGTCGGTGTCTGCAGGGTAGGGTGTGGTGAAATGGCGTGGCTGTTATGCCTGACAACCCAAAGGCACACCCCAATGCCTGTCACTCTTTGCAGGGTGGTGGTGGGGTTGGCTTCAGTTCAATACTTCACTGCCATTCCTATTATGCAGCTCTGTAACTCCTACACTACCAGTGCCAATGCCAGCAAGCAAACATTCGGCATTGACAAATGCTTGTTTTTATTTAAGTGCTCAGTGATTTGTGAGTGAACTATTTTTTCCATGATTTGGGGGTGGTAGAAGTGAGATGGGCTGTAATTGCTCATTCCTGTTTGGACCCAACCATGTGCAGAGGCTTGTTGAAAACAGTTTTCCAGGCTGTTGGGATGGTTCTGGTACAGAGGGAGAAATTCAGAATATTGGTGAGAGAGGTGGCAATGTCCTTTATTCTGAGCTTTAGGGTGTGGGTTTAGGATTGTTTTTTCTAGTAGATTGAATAATATCAGCAGGCAAGAGAACTTTGAAATAGAATGGGGGGTAGGAAGCATTTGGGGAGAAGGTGGGTTTTGGAGGCTGCTTTGGGACAGCTGAGGAGAGGAGTTCACTCACAAATCACTGAGCCAAAGCTCAGACAGAACACATTGCAAAATCAGTGGGTAGAGGGGACAAAACCTTTTACAGGTACATAAGTGAAAAAAGAAAGACAAAGGGAGGGATAGTGAGACTGAAGGGGGAGGTTGGGGGCCGCGTGGAGGATGACAACAGTAAAGCTGACATATTGAACAGGTATTTCTGCTCAGTCTTTACTGAGGAAGAGGAGGGTAATGGGTCTGAAGGGAGTACAAGGGGTGAGAATGGTGCAGAAATGGACACAAGTCCCTTTACACGAGAAAGGGTCCTGAAGGAACTGGAAATAATAAGAGTTGATAAAGCAATGGGGCCAGATGGGGTGCACCCCAGGGTCCTTAAAGAACTAAGAGAGGTGGTGGCTGAACCTCTGGCTATCCTGTTTAGCCGATCACTGGAGACAGGGGAGGTACCCAAAGACTGGAGGACAGCAGATGTAGTCCCTTATACAAAAGTGGGAACAAAGAGGAAGCAGGAACTACAGACCAGTCAGCCTCACTCGTAGTGGGGAAGATCATGGAAGCACTACTGAAGGAGATTGGTGGAACATCTGGTTGTCAATGGACTACAGGACCCAAGGCAGCATGGTTTCACCAGGGGGAGGTCATGTCAGACCAACCTCGTTGAATTTTTTGACTGGGTGACTAGGGAGGTGGATCAGGGGAGAGCAGTGAACATGGCCTAGCTGGACTTCAGCAAGGCCTTTGACACTGTGCCACATAGAGACTATTACACAAACTGGAGAATATGGGTGTGGGCAGGACAGTAGTGTGGTGGGTAGGTAACTGGCTGGGTGGCAGGACGCAGAGGGTGGTGGTAAATGGCTGTCACTCCACAGAGGGAAGAGTGACCAGTGGGGTACCACAGGGATCAGTGCTGGGACCGGTCCTATTCAACATCTTCATCAGTGACATTGTGCAGGACCTAGAAGGCAGAATTTCACTGTTAGCTGATGACACAAAGCTCTGTAACAGAGTAGACACACCAGAGGGTGTAGACAGAATGAGAAGGGACCTGCAGAAACTTGAAGAATGGTCAGGGGTTTGGCAGTTGAAATTCAATGCAAGGAGTGCAAGAATAATGCATAGGGCACAAAAACCCTGGCACAATATATCAGTTGGGGGTGAGGATATGGCAGCTGCACCAAGCAGGAAAGGGATCTTGGGGTTATCATCTCTGATGACCTCAAGGTAGGAAACAGTGTGACAAGACAGCAGGTAAAGCAAATAGGATGCTGGGATGTATAGGCAGGGCATCACCAGCAGGAAAAGGAGGTCATAATTCCTCTATACAAGACACTAGTGAGGCCCCACCTGGAGTACAGTGTACAGTTCTGGAGACCATACCTATGTAAGGACATAGACAGGGTAGAGAAGGTTCAGAGGAGGGCAACAAAGATGGTGCATGGATTGCATCACAAGTCCTATGAAGACAGGTTGAAGGAACTGAACATGTACTCCCTGGAGGAGAGAGGGAGAGGGGATATGATAGAGACATACAAATATCTTACAGGGAGGAACAGGGTGCAGGAATACATTATTTTAAGCAAAAAGATGTTCCAGGACTAGAGGGCATGGGATGAAGTTGGAGGGAGGACGATTCAGAGGAAACATGAGGAAGAATTTCTTCACAGAACAGGTGGTGGACAAGTGGAACACCCTGCCAGAGGAAGTGGTGGGGGCTGAAACAATCACGGGATTTAAGAATGCAAGGGATAGACATAAAGGAATTCTGGAGGTCAGGGGTAAGGGGCAACAGATTTCTAGGAAAACATAAACTGAACTTACAAGCTCAAATGGGCAGACTGGGTGGGCCATAGGCCCTTATCTGCCGACACTGTCTATGTATCTATGTAAGTAGGAATATTAGATGAGTTAGCCTCCAGTTTTTGTATAGCCACATAGGTGTATTGGTGTTCGCATGTCTGAACCATTTGGTCGATAGGGGGTGGCAGAACAGTGAGAAGCAGCAGTGTTGAGTGCAGTGAGCGATAGGAGAGTAAGCAAGGTTTCTGACTAAGCTAGGTGAATGTGGGAGGATGGCTGTCTTGGGGTTCCCAGAGCTGATAGTTCCCTTGGGTGCAGAGCATCCAGGGTCCAGCCAAAAATGGACACCATCAACCCGTAGAGCCCCAGTTGAAAATATCCATACAGTCAGGGAGGGGGTGGAAGAACTTGGCAAAAAGGACTCTGTACAGAGTCCACAAGTACCTAATGCCCGAATCCAGACATAGAATTGCACAGGCAAATCTACTCCCTGTACTGGACTATGGCTCCTTGGTCACCGATGCTGTTAACAAAACTATGCTACAGAAAAAGCACACTCTCTATCACAAGATTGCCAGATTTGGAACAGCTAGCAATAATAGCAAGACGCATCACTGCCTTTCTCTGAACACTTTAAACTGGCTTTCACCAGAGCTCAAATCCAATCTAACACTCACAAGATTTATTAAAAGAACTATGGTTAAAAACTCCCCCATCTATTTAGCTGAACAACTCGAGTTTGTCAACTTGCCCTCCTCTCGATCCACCTTGAAAAATAACTTGAAAGTTCCCTTTTTTCAAACAAACACTCGACAATGTTCCTTCAGTTACTGTGCCTCCTCACTGTGGAATACAATCCCTCCCTCAATTAGAGAATCACCAACTGTGTCTGTTTTCTCAAGCAATCTGAAAGAATTTTATCTATCCCTCAGTGTCTGTGACTGCTTTGTGTAAATACCCCTTGTTCATAACCCTGTGTATCGGCACTCAATGTAGTATCTGCACTAATCAGCTGCGCTTTCTATGTACCACAAGTATGTAATCAAGTATGCAATTTTCAATCGATGTGTGCATGTTCCATTTTCTGCAACAAGCACCCAACTATTTGCATGTATGTCCTCAAATGCCTGTGCAGTTGCAGCTGGGTCATGACTGAAAAAGGCATTTGGTGCCAGTGCACTTATATGGTTACCAAAGTGGGAAAAAAAAATAAAAAGGCTAACAGGAAGAGAAGGATTAAAGGAAGAAATTGTGTGGGTGCAGTCACTGCTCTGTAGGATACAATTGATTGCTAGGCTAGGGGATATGAATTTAGGAGTTCAATTAATAGACACCTAAATTCTGCCTTATGTATATATGTGGATAGGAGGGAAAATGGTAGCCTCTAGTGGAGAGATGTAAGAAGTTGCAGATGGGAAAGAGTGGAGATAGCTTGGGTATCCTTATTGTAATTGAAAGGTAGAGGCTATGCTATGTATCAGTGGAGATAAGAAGAATTGTATGGCCTAGTGGAAGGTGTCACAGACTCTAAGGGAGAGTATGAACCACAGGCAAGGGTTCAAGTTTCACAGTGGGAGATGTACTCGACAGTAGTGATGAAAAACACACATTAGAACAATGCAGGACAATACTAGACCCCAGAACCCACCCCCTGCCCAGGAACAACCTTCAACCCCTTCAACAGGACCAGACTCCTACTACATCATAGGATCAAAGTGCACAGGAATCCCAAGAAGAAAGGGACCCAGAACCCCAACCCACCCCCCAGATCAGGTACTGGGGGCTTCTGCCACTGAACAAGAGAATCCCCCTAGGGATCTCATAGCTACAATAGTTCTAGGGCACATCAAACAGCAGCAGACTCTGCTAGGCCACAATCATACACAAAGTGGTGCTACTCAGCAGGATATGCCTACCCCCCCCCCCAGATTTTCAGACTTTCAGCTCTAGGAAACTTACTAGAGCTTTTTCTAAGCAAATTGTTTGACCAGAGACTATCCCTTTGCAAAACTCCTTCCAGCTTCTTCAAGATGGGACTGAGGGAGGAGGTTCTGACCTGGAATCAGATATCTCCTCCAAATCAGAAACTATCTCTGAAATAGAATTTAAAGAGGATACTAATCCAGTAAGTTTAGATACTAAAAATAAAAAAGAGAAGAAGAGAAAAATGTTAGCAAAAAAAAGGGAAATCAAAATGCTGTTCAATAACTAATGGCATCTCTGTATCTGGCCTCTATTAATGTGTGTAGTATGAAGAACTATAAAAAAATAATTTTTACTACTTCTTATTTTCAGAATTCTTCATTTGATGTTATTTTTCTTCAAGAGACTAGATTAAAGTCTCTTTTTGATACTACACAAGCACAAAAGGGTTGGATGTGGGGACCATCATACTGGTCCTTTGGTACAGATACCATGGATGGCCTAGGAATTCTATTTCGGGGCCTTGTTTCAGGCTACAAAAGCTGGTGGATATATCATCTGGTAGGGCTCTATTATTGGATCGTATTTATAATGATTTACACTTGCAACTCATTAACACTTATGCCCCACAGACTAAGTCTACAAGAATTGACCTATTCGACCAGATCAGACCTTATTTATATACTACCAGACACATTATTTGGGGAAGGGATATGAATTGCTGTCTAGACACAAAAATGAAAGATGCCATACAACAAAAAGAATGCTGTGATTCCCATGCCTTATAGAATATTCTCTCATCAGCTAATCTGAACGATGCATATAGACACATTACTAAAGACCCAGGCTATACATATTTTAGAAGATCTTATGCTACTATGATTGATTTTATTTTATCTCAAAATAACTATGCACAACCCGTTTTAAGTTATGCCCATGTGAATATTCCGACCATATTTTATTAGCGTGTATTTTAAGTCTGGCAAATGTACCACCTCGATTTCTATCCATCCCAAAAAGATGGAGACTGAATATCTCTGTACTGAATTTAATAGATGTGCAGCAAGGCATAGCATTACTTTTCGAAGCCAGAAACTCAGTCCAGTGCTTTTATGGTGACATATGGACATGGTGCAGAGACACACAAAAAGATATTAAAGATTTTCTTTATGTTACATGGAAAAAAATAAATCAAATGCAGATTATTTACAGTATCTAGATTATAGACATTAGTTATATAAATTCATGTCTGTACTTCTGACTGATAGACAATATTATAAGACACAATTGTTTTTTTTTAAATCCAAAATGTTTCAATTTCAATACAACCATGCAGTTTCATTAGAGGCTGAAATGAAATATGGAACTAAAAAGCAGCCACACTCAGACACATTTCTTGCTTGCAAGCAAAGATTAGGCCATTGACAAAGCAAAGGCTGATGGCACATTCATAAGGTAGAAAAAGAAATGGGCAGACTGGATGGGCCTTGCGGTCCTTATCTGCCGAAAACTTCTATGTTTCTATGTTTCTATTAGACTACTATTATAAATGGTTTATATGATGAGGTAGGGACTACAGATACAGACATGCTGAAAATTGTACACAAATTCATTACAGACACTTGGAGTAGATTCCCCTACAAATCTGCATTTACATAATTTTTTGAAGCCCCCTCTCCCACAGCTGACTCTGGACCAGAAATCTTTTTTAGAAATGCCAATCTCTAGGGATGAGGTTAAACATGCCATGAATTCTTTAAAGCAGGGAGTTTCCCTGGGTATAGATGGCATATCCCATGAATTTTCTAAAACATTCATTCAGAAGATTTGTGAACCTTTGACTCATACTTATAATGACATTTTAACATCTCCTACAGTTATGGCAGAATTTGGAACTGCCATCATGGTATTTTTATTTAAAAAGGAGATTAACATCATATACATAATCGGAGGCCTATTAGCCTCTTAAATACTGAGTCCAAGCTTTTTTCCTCGATTTTATGTAATAGATTACAAAAAGCAGCAGAAACATTGATTTATCTGGTACAGACCTGCTCTATACCAAATAGAAATATAACAGACAATCTATCCTCTATAAGGGATGTTTTTGAATATGGTACACAGAACAAAGTGTCAGGCTATTTCTCTCTTTAGACCAAGCCAAGGCCTTTGATAGGGAGTCCCATATCTATCTTTTTAAAGAATCGGAAGCATATGGCATACCAAGACATATGAGTACTGGGATACAAACTTTAAATTAGGATGCTCATCATCATCATTTTATTTTTAAAAAGCGCCCTTCCAGAGCTCAGGGCGCCCTTACAATTTAAAACATAAGATGACATATACACATAGACACATATTCACAACTTCATACATAATTAAAACAGTCATAAAATTCATTAAATTATGAGCAACTGTCTAGTAGAGGCTTTAGTATTATACATCAGTATTATAGGCCCAAAAAGGCTTGAATAAATAGGTGGGGTTTTTATGCTGTTTTAAAACTCTCTATGGTCAGGCAATCATGTATCCGATGAGGTAGAGAATTCCACAGGGTCAGGGCCATAAAAGCAAAAGCTCTCCCTCCAGATGTCTTCAGACAGACCCTGGAAATCTTCAACAATCCCTCGTCGGAGGATTGGAGTGGGTGAGAGGGGCAGTAAGGGAGCAGGAGATCTTGCAGGTATTTTGGTCCCTGGTCATGTAGGGCTTTGTAGGTCAGCAATGTGACCTTGAAGGTTATCCACCACTGTACTGGCAGCCAGTGCAGTTCACACAGCACAGGTGTTATGTGCCTGGATCTAGGGGGTCCAGTTAACAACCTTGCCATCATGTTCTGCACTAGCTGCAAGCAGTGGATATCAATCCCCAGTACCCCTAGGTAGATGGCATTACAGTAATCAAGATGGGTGGTAACAAAGGCATGGACCAGAGTGGAAGATCTTCAGTCGGTACCAGGTGTTTCACCCTAGCTATATTCCTGGGGTGATAAAAGGAAGATTTGGCTATGGCCGACACCTGAGCCTTCAAGGTCAGGCCCTCATCAAAAATTACACCAAGGTTAAGCACCTGGTCTGAGACAGTTAGAGGTATCCCTCTCAGCTCTAAACCAGAGGGCTGTCCCACCAATGTTCCGGCAGATCTACGATCTGGGTCCAAGACCAATACCTCTGCTTTTTCTGGATTTAGCCTCAGCCAACTGGTACTCATCCAGTCCTGAATCTCAGCTAGACAGCTGTTAAACACTGATACAGTAGCTTCCTTCTGGCTGGGCACAAAAGACATGTACAGCGGAGAATCATCTGCATAACAGTGAAAACTCAGACCATACCATCTTATAATGTCTCCCAATGGCAGCATGAATACTGTGAACAACATGGGGGACAACACTGAGCCTGTGGCACCCCGCAGGGCAATTCATAGGGAGCTGAGGAATAAATCCCGGACATCACCCTCTGAGATCTGCCCTCAAGGAATGATCAAAACCAAATAAGGACTGCCCCCCATTGTATAATGGCATTTTAGGTAATGAAATACCTTTATGGATGGGAGTGCAATAGGGCTGTCCCCTAAGCACCCTTTTATACAGTTTTGCTTTGGACCCACTGGTCCACCACATCCTATGGGATAATACTATACATGGGATTACCCCACATAAGGATGTCCTTCCACAAAGGATTGCTGCATACGCAGATGATATATGTCTCTTCCTTAAAGACTAGACTTCAGGGGAACAGGCATTGAAGGTATTCCAGGATTTTTCTGACTTTCAGGGGCTACTTTAAATGTAGACAAGAATGTAGGTTACAGACTAGGATCTTAGGTACCTCTGCTACAGCAGGTAGCTCACATTAACATTTCTCTTACTACAATTAAAATTCTAGGAAATGGACAGACTGGGTGGGCCAAGCGGTCCTTATCTGCTGTCAAAGTCTATGTTTCTAGGCGTCTTGTTTGGAAGTGGTGATATAGTTCAACTAAATTGGGAACAACCAAATCAAATGGGAGAAAACAAAGTGAAGTTAAGGAAAGCATGGACATTCCCCCCCCCCCCAAAAAAAAGAGAGAATAGTCATAATTAAAAAATGTTTGTTACTTCGCTTTATTTTTATAAGTAATATTTATACACTCCCCTTACATTTAGATACCAGATTATATAATATATTCTTTCAAATGCTATGGGGGAGTCCAATTAATCCTATTAAAAGAGATTATACTTATTCAACCTTAAAAGCAGGAGATTTGAAAATGAATAATCACATGGTGTTCTTTCATTCCTTTTTGTTTTCCTCTGCATTACAGAGGGGATGGATTAGTAGGCCCTCACCATGGCAACAGTGGATCAAATTCCTTCTGGAGCCCTTTTTTTCTAAATGGGACACAATTCACCCTAAATTAGTAGCTACACAAGAAGTCCCAGATTTTGTGGTTTCTTCCCTTAGAAAGGCAAGGCAATGGAAACTAGATAGGATTACTTTGACTAGTCTCTCCAGAAAAGAATTATATATATGTATTATGGAAACAAATTTTGTGACTTGTATTGATTTCCCTAGATGTTTTCCAACAAAACAAAAAAGGCTCTAATAATGTTAAATGACCCCTGAATCCCACAGAAAATGTGGGACCTTCTATGGTTAAATTGTCATGGCAGACTTGGAATTAAGGGTAATCTCAAATATAAGGCCATAGAGGAATTCCTATGCCTTAGAATTGAATGTAGAAATATAGAAGAAACACAGGAACATTTTTTCCTACAATGTCCTTCTAGTTTGAACTTATGGTACTTTCTGGCCCTCAGATGGAATTGGCCTTTTCTGGTAAATATTACCTCTGAATCTTTGATACTGGGGGATTACAGAGGATTTTTACAGAATACCACCCAAGAACATTACTTGTGTTTTTTTTATGTATTAAATACTTTCTTTGGTAGGCTAGATGTCAGTATATACTGCAACATTTGTCCTTCACTGAATTATCCATAACCATATTAATTGAATCTACCTTACAACAAGTAAGGATTATAACAAATATTCCACATGTAAGGCTGATTATTTGTGGATATTGGATACTTGAAAGGAATGTAACCAGATATATAGACTAGATATTCTCAGGGATGTTCCTGTAGATCAATCATTATTGTTTATATTTTTTCTTTGTGTTTTTCCTTTGTACTTTTTTGGAGAATTGGGTGATGGGACTGTGTTTTATGTATCTCTGAATTAAGATTTATTTATTTTTGTTTGATTATGTGAAATAATCATTTTCTTTCTGTATGATGTTTTGATTTCCATTTAAATAAAATTCCCCTGCTCCTTTTGAGAAGTGTCATGGGATCTTTAATGTCTATCTGAACAACCACCAGAACAAGTAGATGGGACCTCAGTTTAACATCTCATCTGAAAGATGGCACCCCCCTCATGATGCACTACAGTGTCAGTATTGGGGATTTATTCCAAGTTCCCAGTGTGGGGCTAGAACCCATAACCTTCCAATCTTTTGGCCTCAGAGGTGAGTGTGCTACCTGCTGAGCCACTGCCACTGCCACACATGGCCAAGAGAGGGCTCAGGCCTAAGTTTAACCATTTAGAGGCAAGAATAAATAATAAAGAAATAGGTGGCAGGAGGCTCCTGGTGGTGGGGCTACACTAACAATTGAAACTTACCTAGTATAGTTTTAAAAGTATTCACTCTTTTACAGCATCTGTTGGTAGCCTTCGGTGTTCCACATGTTCATCTCTCTTTGGTTGAAAACGTTACCCCCCGGCATTTCCCTTTATCCATCTCCATTTAAGCCTTGGTATTATCTTTCTTTGCAAACTGGTACTGGCCCTGTAAGTGCCTTAGGGGCTAGCCAGTGGGTATCTGAAAGTTATGTCTACCAGCAGAACTCACTTCAGTGTGAAGCTTTGACAAAGTAAAAGGCACTCATGAGAAAATGCCTAACACGAGCAGCAGTGGAACAATGGTGAGCATTACTGTAATTACACTGACATCAAAAATCTGTTTTTATTTAATTGTCTTGTTCTGTCTTCTGGGTCGTTCTTGAAAATGGGCACTTGTTGCTCAAGGGCCCTCCTGTAAAAAAATAAATAAATAAGTAAATAAATAAATATTATGCAATTCATAAAGTGCCTGAAATAAAAGATTTTCAGTCTGAAAGATGATTGCATAGACCCAGAAAATGTATTTATTAATATATATTCAACAGGATATTCCTGCTATTTGCCTGGGTCATTCTGGTAGAAGGGATCCTGTCCCAGTGAGCTTTCCCAGTAAATACAATAACAAATAAATTAATTATAATTACTGGTGACCCTATTTATCAACCAGATTACAAGTGCTGTCAAATGCTGTAATAACCCAAAATCCAGTTATTACGGCATTTAACAAAGTGATACTCTCTGACAGGCTGCTCAAGCGGTAGTACCAGCACGAGACAGTTCGAGTGGCTACTCACGGTTGTCTAGCAGGCATTTCAGTCCATTGCAGCTCGTGTCTCTCAGGCAAAGCTCCTCCATAAAGCATAATTCAGCAGTTTCTAATCTAACTTCCTTCCACAAAATCCGTACTTTCCAAACTAACATGTCCTTTCTCTCACACAGATATCCACAGCAACGGAAAGGCCCTGTAACCATGACAGCACTTCTGTATCTTTGTTCACCAAATGGACATCATGAGTCATGGACTTTTAAATGTTTTACAAAGTCTGAGTTTTATTTGTTGTGCAATTTTTCCTTCTCTTAAACACGGCATCCACAGAGCCACATCACTGGAGGTCCAATCAAGAACAATGCCAGTGATTCTCAGTCTGCTGCAGTTCATAAACTTCTGAGACTGAAATGTTTAGTGTTACCATACTTTTTCCTAGTTTTTAATGTTTCTGCATAGGTGTGTTAAAAGATAAATCTTTCACAAATAAAACAGCATTCTTGAAAACAGACTTTTTTTCTATGTTGCCTAAAGATCTGCTGTGACTCCCTGCACCAGCAATTATAAAAAACAAGCATTTGTCAATGCCGAATGTTGCTTGCTTCTATGTGCTGTTTAGGTATTTGGAAGTCATTGGAGTGCAAATATTGAAAATTCGCGAACTTCTGATCGTCACGAAGAAATCATAGCATACGCTAAATAAAACAGTCATTTTTAGGAATTTTCACCAACTTTTCAACATAGCCATTATAAGACCTCTGCTCATGAACAGTGTCACTGTGATTTTCTTAATGTGTCCCATACATTGAGTTTGCACACCGACTGCGCCATTGTGTGCTACATGGGCAGAAACACGTTTTGGGCAAGATGTGAAAAATGACAGCTGCACTGCTCATAAAGAGGTGTGGTAAAATGGCAATGTTGAAAATCTGGAGTGAAAATATTGAAAATTCGTGAACTTACGAGCGTGCGTAGGAACTGCGCAACGCACGCTCGTAAAACAGTCATTTTTAGGAATTTTTTCACCAAATTTTCAACATAGGCTTTTTGAGAGCCCACCTTATGAACACTGGCAGTGTCGTTTCATTAATCAGTGTGGAAAGGTGATTTCATGCAGTGACTGCGAAATCACCCTTTGGGCCCGAGTAACACCATGGCAGTGCAAGAATTCATGAGGAGGGGTCCCAAAAACCCCATGTTGAAAATCTGGGGCCAAAATTCCCATTAATGCCTGAGATATGCAACAAAGTTAAAAAAACCCTATCTATCCCATTATACAGCTTACCGGCATTTCCTCAGTTCGCGGTCAGCTTTGAAGAGTGCAGACGTGTTCCCGGTCCACCGATGATCGTCGCGCCGAGCTCCGGAGGTAAGTATGGGGTGAGGGAGGGTGTGGGGAGGCAGGGTGTGCAGTGGGTGGGTGCGGGTTGTGGGAGGGGGGCAGGGAGACTATGAGGGACCGTTTTTTAATTCACAGGTTTTTTTTTTTTTAAGAAGACAATGCAGGACATTTGCCATGCTGGGGTGGGCTCCCAGCGTGGCAGCAGGAAAAGCTGTTTGGGGAGACATGGAGCTGATGGGGGATTGGACACCCCCGTCGACCAAAACAAGATTTGCCACGCCGGGATGGGCTCCCAGCGTGACACCGGGAAAGCTTTTGGGGGGGGCGTGCAGCCTTGGAGCCGACGGGGGATTGGGCACCCCCGTCGGCTATAACAGTTGTTGCCACGCTGGGGTGGGCTCCCAGCGTGGCACCTGGTTTAACTGTTGGGGGCGTGGAGCCAGTGGGGATTGGGCACCCTATCCGGCCATACAGTGTATGCGTGGGGAAGTGCATCAGCACGCCATATGCGATGCTTGGCGGCATGTGCGTGGGGAGAGCTCTGCTCACTGAAGCAGAGCTCTCCTTTTCAACTGTATGCCACTGCATTTTGGAGCTGTCATAGACAGCTGCAGCACTCATTGGGGAACTGGGGCCGCGCCTGCAAACACACTGACTGCATTGGAAGAGGGGCTGACACACCTCCGAAAACTCGGATGATGGCACTATGTTTCTTGCACATGCATGCGAGCAACATAATAAAATATAGGTAAGTGTGTGTTTATGGATTTTTTTACACATCCTCGGTGTGTGATGATCTCATAAACCTCTTGAGCTTTACTCTTGAGGTTTATGAGGTCATCACACACCTCAGGTGTATAAAAAAAATATATAACACACTTACCTATCCATTATTCTCTCTGTTTACCCTGCTTATAGGTGGTTTACAAACATAGTAGATCACACCAAGTATAGCAATCTAGACACATTATACAATAAAAATATGTACATGGACTATAGTATATGGTTAGTAGTGATTGTACAATCATTTCATGCTTTTGTATCACAGTTCACAGGTCATGGAATGCTTTTGTACGCTTCTTTGGTACAACAGTATTTTGATTAGTTTGAAACTCACGCAACCTATCATTTTTCCTGGTCATGCACAGTTTCTGTTCAGCAGTACATCACACAGACATATGTTTGTGCCCTCACACACTACAAAAACATCACATCTTTAGTAATTTTACAAAAGCTAAACCCACTCCACACCCAGAATCTAATATGCCACCTCGCCCCATTAATAGTGCTTTTGTTTATAAAATACACATACCATTTCTGTTACAGAAGCATTCAGTGAGGATCAGCAGTGATATCTTCTACAAGTAATGCCATTTTATGTGTATTTTATGAACTAAACCACTACTACGGGGTTGGGTGGGTTATTAGCAGCAGGGTGGGTTTATCTTTTTTTGAATCACTACAAAAATGAGCATTTTTATCTTACCAAATACAGCAAGCAGGACAGAAGCAAACATTCACAAAACCATATACTATATGCAATAATGGATGGGCAACCATGTCCACAAAAAGACAAAGTTTCCATCTTGGGGATCTGGTGACGACAGAAACCACTCAAGCTTCATTCTCAAGGTCCCTATGATGTCAAAAGTACCCCTCAGTGAAAATGCAGCCTTGTTGAGCCCGGTTGCTGGTTATTCTGAAATGCATATAATGCTATTTTGTAAAATATATGACAGGTTTCATTGAAGAGTGATGTAGACAGAATATATGACAAAAGAATTGATGGTTTTGTTGCAAGATTTTCAGGAGAATATGTAATTATTACAGAAAGTACTGAAAAAGTTAAGAAGGGCCCCCCCCTTTCCAAAACTAGACGAGATTTTCTAAAGCACTGTCTTTATATTAACTAGCTGCTAGGATGAGTGACTAGCACAGTTCCCTTGATATCTATAAAGTGATCCCTTAACTGCAGCCCATAACTGCAGCTCTGGGGGGAAGGGGGGGAGTTGACTGACTTCAACAGGACCTGAGTAGGAAAAGAAAACACTTGAATCCAAGTATTCTGATGCACATATTCTTGAAATAATATTTGGGACTTGCACATCCGCACACTGCACCCTATAGCCTATGGAGCACAGGGCAGTACTTTCCCTGATGCTGGCAATGTTTTGTTTCCAGAACTGTTTTAGTTTCGCACTCCTCTCCTTGGAAGAAATCTCCTTGACCTATACACTGGTAGGATGTAAAAGCCTGTTCACAGTATGGAACAAATTCTGGTCAGAGCCAACACAGCTGCTATAGTGCTTTAAGAGCATTCATGGGGCCTGAAAAAAAGAGCCCACCATGTCCAAGATGGCCATTGTGAACTCAGTGCACATGCGCGG
Source organism: Neoceratodus forsteri (assembly GCA_016271365.2). NCBI lineage: Eukaryota > Metazoa > Chordata > Ceratodontiformes > Ceratodontidae > Neoceratodus > Neoceratodus forsteri. The sequence continues at coordinate 71,213,172 of JADMNL010000027.1, read as the reverse complement.
CTTCACCACAACTGTGGAAGTCAACTCGCACGTTCACAACTGTGGAAGTGAAATCATGCATGCACACTGAGCACATGGTGGCCATCTTGGGCATAATGGGCTATTTTTTTTCGATCGTAAATGCATAACTGGAACGAAAGTGACGAGTGGCAATAAATGGTGCACCTGTGGGGGGGGCTAGTACAGCCGCGGAGGGGAGGGATGGTGGAGAAACAACAGAAAAGCACCAACTCCAGCACTGTGGAAGAATGAAGGGAAGGTACCTGGTCAAGTGCTTCTACTGTCCCTTCTCTCTTCTACATGATAGCAATACATCAGCATGGCTCCACCCAGGAAGCTGTAAAAATGCAGCAGGACTGTTCTTCTCTGCCACTATAAAGTCAGAGAGGAATTAAGTCTTAACTGATCTTATAGTCTCTGGTGGCAGGCCAAATATGCCACCAGGACAAGTCTGTCAGCCTCCACTTGAGATTTCCTCCACATGTACTCTAACACATGTCATTGGACATTCGATGTCAAAGATCAGCACGGAACCAATTGACGTGAGGTCATAGGGCACATATGGACAGGCATCAGGGTATCAATCACTGATACCAGTGACTCATTGTAGGCATTGACAGAAATAGTAGACCCATAGTGGATGATGTTACCAGACACGAGACATTCAACAGCCTATCTGTACTGAGGCCCCATTTAGAATGGAATTGGCTGACCTCCACAATCGGTCTGGTCAAAAGCTACCTGTAAGTGTAAAAAGGTCTGTGCATGATCCTGATATCTGCAGTTCACTTGTAATACCTTTACATAATGCAAGTACTGCAAGGCATGATGCCAGCACTGAGGGAGGATTCAAAAGAAAAAGAGCCAAAGTACAGCAAGTACTGTATTTATAGTGCTCTTAAAAAACTTTCCCACAAGTGTTGACTGAAGCAATTATACAGTGGGAAGTGGCATTAGATAGTAATCTGAAGTTGAACCATAAAGGAATAAGTTGCATTAGACAGTATGCTAAACCCAAGTGAACTAAAACCACAAGTGTAGTATCGCACCATGATACCAGCTAGTGGTCAAATAGCAGTCAAAATACCAAATCCTCACAACAAGAGCACCACAAAGTGGCTAGAGACTGAAACAAACTCTGGCCAGAGCTGATATGGCTGTGGAGAGCTTTTAGGAGTGGCAAGAGCATAGAAAAGAATATGTGGTGCTTTCGCTGTACGGAGTCAGCCATAAGTAATGCTGCAGCGATTACAGTACTGTGCATGCGTGATACTCGCACATGTGAAGTTTGCTCTGTAGTCAGTCCTGTACAACATGGCGATGCTGACATCACTATGTATGCACGATAGTCATGCATGCGCAGTTTAAGTCAACATCGCCATGTTGCACACAATGGCCATTAGTGTTGCAGAACAGAAAAGCAGTGCGCCGGGAAGTGGGTATGTTTATGAGGCCCATGGAGGGGAAAGGTTGCATAACCAGAATCATTGGAAACTATGACGGAGCACTGTGGCAGCATATCAGACAGCGGTCTGGTTACATGCTTCCACAATGCTGTTATATAAATCTGATGATGGCATAACATCCATGGAGCTTGGCCCATGTGGCCATACAAATCAGACTCAGGAGGAGTCTATTTAACTAAAGAGCTGGTCTGGGACGTGCTCGTTATCATAGTCACGTTCTCATTCTTTTCTAAGCAGTAATTTCTGGCAAATGTGCCTTAACCATATTGATCTCAGTGCTGGTAGACTGCTTCTGGTTTTCCCCTGATTGTATTAGGTGGGGGGGTAGTAGCAGTCTTGAAGTGGTTGCTGCCAGTGGTGGCATGCTCTGGAAAAAAGTGGTCCCCACGCTCGTCTGCACATTTTAAAAATGTTGCCTTACCTTGATTTTGCTGTAAAGAAACTGAACCCTTTAACACAAAAACAAGGAGTCAGTTATGGCCTCCACCCCCCTTTTTGCTTCAAGTGAGAAGCGTAATTATGGGTTTGCATCAGATGTACAGTGACAGCCATAGATGCAAAATATTGTTAAACAGTAATCAACTGTATGTAAAAGCTATTTTTTTTTTGAATGTGTGCTTTCTTAACGTTGTCAATACCACTCCACCCATGTGTACTCTGCCCCTGGATTTCTGTACCCCAAGTGCATTATTTCACATTTTTTGTGTTCAGGACAAAAATGTCTTTCAAATGAGGGTAGTCACTAATCTAAATTCTTGATATTTTTTTATGTTTTCTTGCACATGTGCAAGAAACATCTCGTAGTGGAACAACATTTCAGAGGTGTGTCAGGAACGAGTCCAATGCACAGCAATCTACAGTGGGCTTGTCCCTGGCAGACCAATGAGCATGCAACTAGACTGTGACACTAGTCACAGTTTCACAGCTGGAATCCGTTCTCTAGTTGAAAGAAATAAAGTGCTCGAATGAGAGCACTTCATTCCTTTCATTCATGCCCTTACTGATCTTACTGCTTGTCTCCCCCACCCATCCTGCAGATGTCCGGGTACCCAGCCATATACTGCATCCCCCACTCTCTGTGCCATCAGCAGTAAACAGTCCTAGCAGTAAAGAACAAATAAATATTATTTATCCTTATTCAGACAGACATCCGCGTTGAACTTGTTTGTGTCTCTGTTTGAATGAGAGTGCGTGTTCTTGTCCCTGAGCTCCTGTCTCTCTCTCCAGTGCTTCATGTATGACACAATGCCCAGCCTGTGCATTGCTGTCTGTGATGGTACCCACTGACCCCCCCCCCATGGATCTCATAGTGTTCATGCTGCCTTAGGGTGCCCCCCACCCTGCCGCACAATACAAGGAGCAAGAGTGCTGAGAACTGAGGCAGCATTACCTGCAGAGTTGTAGCTTAATCCTGGATGGTTGGTGGGGGAGAGAGAGAGAGAGAGGCTACAGGGACTGACACCAAGAAGGAGAGGCAGAAGCACGCCTCACAAAAAGAGAGTGCAGGACCGAAAGAGGTGGTGAGTGGCACCAGTGTCAGGGACAGAGTGGTGAGAAAGCCCTCAAACAGTGACAGCAACATGCTGAGATGTGGCGAGTAAGCGGAATGAGAGTGAGCACCAGGTGACAGGCTGTCACTATTGCAGCACCACCTTGGCAATGTGAAATTGGTGGCAGTGCAATGTAATGACCATAACCACAATGACTGGTGGCTCCCAGACCTGCACCTGAACAAACATTCATTTAAATGGGTGGCCTGTCCCCTAACTGTGTCTACTCCACCACCCCCCCACCCCCACTTCCCAAGAGAGACACAGCAACAGCGAGAGCTGCTTCCAGTCAGACTCTCTGTTTGTCTTTCTGAAGCTCAGTGGAAGCAGACAGCACATACAGAGAGGCAGAGAAAGTGGCAGCAAGAGTACCTTGACCGGGATACAGAGCAATGCTGCAGAGTTTTTTTTTCACCGTGGGGGAGTGGACATTAGGACGTTAGCAAAACAAAATGGTTATATTAAATGCACGCTGAAAATAGAAAATAGAGTTAAAAATCTACGTTTCGACCTTAGGTCTTCTTCAGGAAATATCTAAAAGAGAAAAAAAACAAGTTAGGACGTTAGGCTGACATAGATGGTAAACTGCACTTTTTGCTGTGGAACTGTGATCTGAATTGTGTGCGTTTCTCTCTCTCTCTCTCTCTCTCTCTTTCCCTTTCTCTCTCTCTCTCTCTCTCCCTCTCCTCTGTCTCTGTCTCTCTCTCTCTCCCCTCTCTCTCTCTCTCTCTCCCTCTGAATCCCTGTATGTTTTGTACCTTATTGCCTGACCAGCGCTCCCCAAGCTGTACGTGCCATTTTCCCTTCTGTTTGAGACTCTTACTAGGTGGACCTCTCCCCACCATCTTAGCTCCTAGTCCACCTCCATTTTCTACAAACCTTCCTCCCCTCTCACTACACTTGTGGATTCAGTTGGCGCATTACCACTGTTTCCCCTAAACTGCTCTGTAGCTGAATACCACTCCCTGTCTCACAGCCCCGCCCCATTTCTTTGTCCTCTTACCATGCCGTCTACGTAGTCAGTTCGGTGCGGTTAGTCTTAAAAATAAATTTAACTCTGCTCCCCTCTCTCTTCCCCTTAGGAACAGCCCACAGAGGGGTCCCGAACACCATGGCCCAAGACTCTCCCGAATGGCTGTGCCTTCACTCACTGCCAGCTTGCTACCAGCAGCACAGGTACGAACCTCTGAGCCCAGGACCTACTTTGGCTTGAAAGCCACTTCTTCTATTGGACACACAAGGTTGTACTCAGGACTCTATTGGCTGCCCTAGCTAGTTCCCTTGCTTGCACTGGGGCTTGCCGGGCACCCGGAACTGACTTAAGCCATGCGATTTGCCGCTTGACGCTGTAACTTTTGAAATTGGTGCTTTTTAACTTTTAAATCTGCCGCTAGCTCTTGCTTGCTAATTTTGTTAAGAATCTCTGATTTTTCGGCCCCCCCATCCGCCCCCTCCTGCCACCTTAATTAAATACTCTTTCACAGGGAGTTAACCCCTCCTCCCCTTTGCCCATTGCTGTATGGTACGAGCTGCCTCCCCTCTTAAAGGGATACTCTTCCCCGTAATTGACTGCCACCACAAGCCCACCCTCCTTGCCTATTGCATCACCTCTAATCAAATGGCTCCACTGATAACTATCCTTGTCTTCAGCTGCATCCTACTCCTCCCTTATGACCTAAGTGTTAAACGTATGGAGAATATTGTCCAGCAAGACATGCCCAAGCACCAAGAGCTACATGGAACGGTGTTAGCTCACTATCTGACATACACCAAAGGTACTAACCTCCATACACTCAGTGTATTTCCTCTTCAGCCCAGATCCACCATCCATACTCATTTATCTTTCCTTCTCCCAGTTAGAGTGGCAATCTATGCCCTGTCTCTCTCTCTCATTGTATTGTTAACCCCAGCAATGCAATCCATAAAAACTTGTATACCAAGCGTTGAAATAAACTCATGTTGAAAATGATTATAAGGAGTGTCCGGAGGTCACGTGGGGTGTGCTCTCAATGGCAGCTTAAATCCTCAGCTCTCCCTCTCAGCCAGCGGATCTGATTATTTACCGACTCCTGTTAATTATTTTTAGCGTGCTCCCTGTATATCGTGCAGTTTCCTACAACCCACCGTCACTTCATTTTGGTGTCTGTGTGTTTTTCCAAAGAATTTACGCTAAGGTGTGGTGGTGATTATGGAGGCCGAGATGAAGAACGCCGGGGCCAGGCACACGCCACTGAATACCCCTGAGAAAGCGGCCAAAAAGTTGAGAACCAAATCTACGGGTTCAGGTGCCAAATCTGGCTCCCCCTGCGTCTCCTCCTGCCCACTCACCGAGGATCAGTTCCTTCAGGAGCTGGTTCCATTTCGTGAAACCTTGCAGGAGGTTTCATCTGAGCTCAAATCTATGCGCAGTGACCTTGCTTCTCTTACAACTCGAGTGGGCAACTCGGAGGCTCGTACTAGTTCTTTGGAATCCTGGAAGGCCAAGTGTGAACCTGAAATTACCATGCTCAAGCAACAAATTGCCAAACTGAAGTTAAAAACGGAGGACCTCGAAGGACGTAGTAGGAGGAACAACATTTTGGTGCTGGGGTTACTGGAGGGAGAGGAAGGGCCTGATATCCTGTCTTTTGTGCAAAAAAATTTAAACCAAGATTGTGGGCCCTTCTCCTATCTATCCCTCCTACCACATTGAGCGTGCCCACAGATCCCTGAAGCCTAAACCTCCGCCAGGCTCCTCTCCTAGACCCATATTAATCAAGCTGCTCAGTTACCTTGAAAAGCAACACATCCTGTCCAAAACCAAGAGCCTGCATGCAGTCTTGTGGGAGAACCGTACCCTGAGAATAACCCAGGACCTACCACTCGAAACCCGATTGAGAAGAAGAGAATACCATCCGATGGTGACTAAGTTGATTGCTGCGGGTCACAAGTTCCGCATGAACTATCCGGCTAGGCTGCAAGTCTACCTTGATAATGCTTGGCTATCCTTAGAGACTCCAGATCAAGCCAAACTGGAACTCCCTCAGAGGTTGCCTGACCTTTTCAAATCAGGCTGACTGCTATGTTAAATACCAGTGTTAAATTGTTTGCCTACCTTGGCTGTCGGCCTGTGGTTTGATGTTGTGCCTGTTTTTCTGTTTTCTCTCTGGCGAATTGGGGTGGGGGCTGGCCGGCCTTCCGCGGGGGTTGGGGCGGTCTCTGGCCGGGGTTGAGGCCTAGGCTATCTCTAGCTGGGGCCTCCGCCTTGTGGCGCGAGGGGGGGTAGGATCCTCAGTCTCGCTTGTGGTTTCAGGTGGACTGTTTAGCCGACGTACCAGTTGGGTCCCTACCAGTTTTTCCCTCCCCTTCCCTTTCCAGGTAAGGTGGTGGCCGGCTTGTGGGTTTGGATCCCAGTTTCACTGCTTCTAGCTCTGCTCCTGATGCTGCCACACTCAAAACGGAGCGAAGGGCGCAGTAACTGCCAGGTACATCTCCTTGTCACCGTGGTGAGTTTTTTTTCAAGCACGCTGGTTCCGTTCAATTTTTGGAGCTGCGTGCTTTTGTTTCTCCTTTCTTCGTTTTTGGGGGTCAGTGTTCAGATTGCTGGGTTAGATGTATTGACTCTTTTTTTTTCTCACTTTGGCTGGGGGGGGAAGGCGATGGGGAGGGAGGAGCCTTGAGATGCAGTCTCACATCCTAATCTGGGGGGGGGACTGCAGTACCCGGCTTCTTTTTGCTATTCTGTTCCACGTTGCTGTTCGTTAATGGGGACATCACTCAGGGGTTTTCTACAGTTTGTCATGGGCCTGCTAGTCCTGGGGACCGATCCTTCACAGGTTATCTTTTTGCTGTTTACTCGCTTTTTGATGCTGATGGGATGGCTTGTACATAGTTTCTGGGGATTTTAGGACATTTGTAGGGTTTATCATTTGGGGGAGGGTGAGGGGGTATGTTGTAATTTCTAGCCAGTCACTCTTTGGTTTTATCTCCCTGGTTTGGGGGCTTCCAGTGTTCAGACTCATTTAAGTTTGCTGGCGACTGGGTCATCTTGTGCGGGTTACTCTTTTAATGGGTTGGGGGGGGAGGGTGCCTCGGAGAGTTTCAATACCTGTGGGTTATATTACTATTGTCAGGCCAATTTGTTGTAAGTTCTTTGCTACTATCTGTAATGATGGGGAAGTTCCTGTGTCTGGTTTACTCTTGTGTAAGCCACCATGGCATTGAGTTTGGTTAAAATTGCAAGCTGGAATGTCAGAGGCATCAATGATCCTCTTAAGAGATGCCAGGTCTTTCTGAACTGCTTCCTCCTTAATGTAGATATAGTTTTCATGCAGGAAACCCACTTGGCTGCTTCAGAGGACAAGCAATTGCGAAGGCTAGGGTTTACCCAAGTTTTCACTGCCCCCGGTTCGCAAGCTAGTAAGGGGGTTGCAATATTAATCAAGCATCACGCCAGATTCGTAGTAGAAGAAAGTGTCATTGATCGCAAGGTAGATACGCTTTGGTCAAGGGCCAGCTTGATAACAGTAATGTGGTTTTAGGGGCGATATACGCTCCAGTGGGAGGTGACCCGTCCTCTTTTATGTCCCTGGCAGATATCCTGAGCAGATTTCTGCCTTCCCTTCTCATCTTAGGGGGCGACTGGAATGTAGCCCCTTCCAGCGAGCTTGACAAAACCTATAGACCAATTAAACCGGCGTCCCCAGCACAACATGCCCTTTCTGATTTTACTAGCCTGCAGGGTCTTTGTGACCCCTTGCATCTTCTCAACCCAGACAACCGGCTTTACTCCTTCTACTCCCAAGTACATCAAACTTGGTCAAGGATCGACTATATCCTATTTAGTACTTCTTTAATGAGTTGTACCCACCAAGTAGGTATTGAGCCTATAGTTATCTCAGATCACTCCCTGGTTTGGGTCAAGATTTCCCCGGGTATTCAGGGACAAAGAGACACGTCGTGGAAATTTAATACGCAAATTCTGAAGGAGGAGTATACAGTCTCCCAAATCAGGGATATGATCCTTTCGTACTTCGAACTGAATCAGGGATCTGTACACCGCGCAGATTTACTGTGGTGCTCCTTTAAATGCTTTCTCAGAGGGGAGCTCATCAAGATCGTGGCCACTAGGAAAAGGGTAAGGGAGTCCAAAATCAGTTCTCTGTCTAGTCTGCTGAGGGTAGCCGAAGACAAACTTCTCTCCTTCAACTCCCCAGCTAATTTAACGGGTCTTATTAGACTCAGAAATGAATACAATGATTTAACTCGTGACAAAGCTGAATATGCATTGTTTAAGTCCAGGACTAGTTATATGGATCAGGGTGAAAAGTCGGGCCGGATGTTAGCTACGAGATTGAAAGAAATAGAGAGCTCCCGTCTAATCACGGCCCTCAAAGCTCAGGATGGCACCACCAAGATGCTACCTAGGGAGATTGCCCATATTTTTGAATCCTTTTATAAGGGTATTTACAGTAGCAGCTCCGCACCGTTGCATGCCCAGATGATAGAGCAGTTCTTAGACAGTATTAAGCTCCCTTCCCTTCAGTCTCACCATTGCAACTTGTTGTCTGCTCCCATCACTCTGGGTGAAGTGGAAGAGGCAATCAAAGACCTGCCATTAGGGAAAGCCCCTGGCCCAGATGGTTACCCCCCAACTTTCTACAAGGTTTTTTGCAAAGAGCTATCCCCTCTATTGCTTAAGCTATATGAATATTTGTTTTCTGCGGACGTGATTGATCCCTCTCTTTTAGAAGCGACAATAATTTTAATCCCTAAACCTGATAAGCCTTTATCTGAGCCTGCCAGCTATCACCCAATATCGCTCTTAGATTACGATATCAAAATCTTATCTAAAATCCTATCATCCAGAATCAAAATGGTCTGGCAGCACTTGCTGAGCCTGGAACAGGCTGGTTTCGTTCAGGGCAGATCATCTGCTGACCATCTGAGAACCCTAGCCCATGTCCTTCAGGCAGCCCACACTTTGTCAGATCCCATGGTCCTAGTCGCTCTCGACGCAGAAAAAGCTTTCGATCGAGTGAATTGGGACTTTTTATGGGCCACTTTGAAGAGAATGGGCTTCCCTGATTCCTTTATCCATATGATTATAGCAATTTACAAATCCCCATCGGCCAAAGTCTATTGCAATGGGGTCTTTTCCTCCATTTTTCCTTTATGCGCTGGCACTCGTCAAGGGTGTCCTCTTTCCCCCTATCTTTTCAACCTGTATTTGGAACCGCTGCTTGTGAGTATTAAAGGTTCGTCGCGAATCAGGGGTTGTACCATTGCGCAACTTCCCCTGACCTTATCACGTTCTATTGCATATCCTGCTATATCTTACCAACCCCAAAACATCTTTTAACACAAGTATTACAAATTATTGACCACTTTGGTCAGGTTTCCAACTACAGGTTGAATGTCTCCAAGTCGGTTATTTTTCCAGTAAATTCTCTCACCTTTAAATTGGATTTTGAACGGTTCGGTATGAGGCGGTCCCCGGTTTCCTTTAAATATCTGGATGTACATGTAACTAGGGATGTGGAATTGGCCAAGGAGCTTAATTTAGATAATACTGTTAAGAGAATCCGGGATAGACCTCAACCGTTGGCAAAGGTTGCCTCTCACCACCTGGGGGCGAATCAATATTACTAAAATGAATATCCTTCCCCGGCTATTTTACCCCCTGACTCATCTTAATATCTGGTTACCCAAGAAGTTCTTCAATCAGGTTAACTCGACGCTATCTAACTTTGTTTGGCAGGGGAAACAACCTCGTAGAGCCTTCCTTAAACTTACTGCACCCAGAGACAAGGGTGGCCTTCGTCTACCCAATCTCTTGTTATATTATTGGGCTAGTCACCTGACTAGATTAGGGAAGTGGTCCACCATTCAGTCTCCCACGCCTCTACCCGTATGGCTACAGCTTGAATTAAATTTATTGGAGCAAGCAAATCTGAGCCCTCCTCGTGTTTTCTGGCATCCGTTTTCCACTTTACCCCCGGCCATCTGAGAATCCCCTATTGGCCTTTCTATTAGAGTTATTTCTCAGTGCTGGAATTTTTTCAATTTGTCCCCGTCCAAAGACTCAGCTCAACCTCTTGTCTTGAATCCTAATATCAAAATTGGAAGTAGCTGGTTAGTCACTGACTGGCTTCCGCAGTTGCATAATTTGCCTGTGGAATCTCTGTATGAGCAAGGCAATCTCCTCAAATCGGATGAAATCTTACAGTCCCTAAACATTTCCCAGAAACATATTTTTAAAGTCTACCAATTGAGACACCTTATCCTCCAAACCTTTGGGCTGACCTGCTCTCCCTCCAAAATAAGGCCATTCCTTGAGAAAATTAGAGGCGGCCGGCTCACGTGGAGGTATTTCCATTATATATAACAAACTGCTGGCTGATCTTTTCCCTGTTCCCCTTGAGGGTTCCAAAATCTGGTCACTCTCTAGTTTGATCTCCCCTCCTGCATGGGACTCAACTTGGAAGGACGTGTATCGCTACTTATCCCAAGATAATCACAGATTGACCCAATACTATATTTTAAATAATCTTTATTATACTCCAGTCAAGTTGGCCAAATTTGGTAAGCTTGAGTCTAGTGTCTGCTCGAGATGTGGTGCCGATGAAGGGAACTTGCTGCATATCCTTTGGGAATGTGTTAAAGTGGCACCCTTATGGGGCACTGTCAGGGATAGTCTAGACCCACTTTTAGGGCTTAAAGAGCTATTTACCCTTGAAATTTGTATCCTGGGCATCTATTCGGGTATCTCGGTGAAAGAACGTAGATATCACATGGCTCTTATCTCAATAGTTGTTAAAAAATTGGTTCTTAGGCATTGGTTAGATCAGGATATTATTACCTACCAAGAATGGCTTAAGGAGATGTCCCTCTGTCTCAGTACCGAGAAACGTATTGCTAGTTTCAGACATAATCTGGAGTCTTTTAATCAGAAATGGGGTAAATTGAATGCATTCTATTTAGGGTAGTCCTGTCTCTGGCATTATCCTATCCTAAGTTTTTCCATGTTGCATTAGTATATCCAGTGTTACCAGTTTCCCTATTACAGATACCCTCCTTATTGACCTGACTTCCCTTTCACCTATGAAACTCTCCGGGGCAAGGGGAGGGGGGTGGGGGGGACGGGGTGGGGGTGTTATATATTTTTATTGTTACGGCCTATATCATGGTGATTGTCTACATTTACTTTTTTGTATGCTTTAATCTGGTCTTATGTAACCCCCCTTTTTTTTTTTTTTTTTTTCTTAGACAATCCCTCAACGTTTGTATTTGTACCTTGTTTTTCTCTATTCTTATACCTAAACTCAATAAACTTAAATTTCAAAAAAAAAAAAAAAAGAAAATGATTATAAGCTGCCTCAGGAAACTATTAGTTCTTCTACTTTGTTCAGGGAGTGTGGAATTAAACCCTGGTCCACCCCTTTTTATAGATGCACCTTTGGATCTCTCTTAATTAAAGGTTCTTAGCTTTCTACACATGAATGTCTGCAGCTTGCATAAAAAATTTGACATGGTCCAAGCCTGGGTACTACACACGGCTCCAGATATCGCTATGTTCTCGGAAACATGGTTCATGAACAATATCCCCACCAAAATGATTAATATCCAAGGTTATAACTTATTCAGGTGTGACAGGCCTACAAGTGGTGGTGGAGTTGCCATCTATACCTAAAACAAACTCTCTGTCTCTGATATTGTTCGCACTTCCATACCGAAGGAATTTGATTGCCTTGCCCTGAAGTTGACCTTAACTCCTGGAGTGGCCCTCTTAATATTTGCTTGCTGCAGGCCCCCCTCTGCTGGATTTGGCATACTGGGTCACCTTCACTCCCTGTTGGAAAAAAACAGCTTAGAATGCATAATAATGGGGGACTTTAATCTCAACTGGAATGATGTCAGCTCCAACAAAATTAGGGAGTTCTGCGATGAGCGTGGGCCAACCCAGATTACCCCTGAGAATATCCGTCTTAACTAGAAATCCCTTGACTATAGCTCACTACTGGATCTTATGCTGGTTAATAAGCCACACAATATCTCCCACACAGGGGTATTCCACAGTGACTTGAGTGATCACTGTGCTACTGCCTGTATTAGATGCTCCTCTTATGAAGTCTAAAACACTTCTGCTAACCTGCCTTCCTGGCAGACCTAGGGAATATTAACTGGCAGGATTATTATCTGGCATCCTCTGTCACAGACGTAAAATAAGCTTTTTGACCGATAAAGCTATCATTGAAATATGAAATAGTCTCACTTTGACTCTAATAGAAGACAAGTCCCTGAGGCGACAATTATCAGGCATCAAATGTTCCTGTAAACCCAGTATAGGATCTAGGGAAGCTTTGATAGAATCCCACAACTGGGAGATTTTGGGACAGGACCAAAATATGTGAAGGAGTGTCCCCTCCTCCTGTGAACATTTAACGCATATATTTGAGTCAAGCAGACTCCACTTCGTTAACTTAACCGGAGTGTAATACACATTATGTAAAATATGATATTGCATAAGGCGCAATCTTTCTTGGGCGACAAGTTTGTGACAGGACCTCCACATAGCTTGCCAATTAAGTGAGTATTGAGGACGTAAGGAGCTCCAGAACCTCGCCGGTCCAAAAGAGTCCCCATACCTTTTGTGAAATAGCACTTGATATACTTTGGATACACTGCCCGAAGACCCAAGTAAAGATAAAGTTTCAGGTATCAGGGCCCCAACCATCTGAATAGGAGGGGTGTTACCGAATACTATTGTGAGTAGATGTCTTATCTGTACCACTTTAAAATGTGAGAATGCCGGGATACTAAATTTCTGTATAAGATCAATTATGGATAGCCATTGCCCCTCCTCATCCACAAAGGAAAGTACTATCCCATCCACCAATTGGGGCAACCAAGTGCAGGGAATCTTCTGCTTATTCATAGTGAAAGATGGGGAGTGCCAAATAGATTGGGCCAGATCTAGCTGAGGAGTATAACGCAAGAAAGAGCAAAGTTGTGTGTATATCCTTAAAGAAGTGGTAACTATAGGACATTTCTCGGCAACATGCACTTGAGAGACTGTTACATAGAACAGAGTTAAGGGATCCAGGTTCATGGACCGGATTGAGTCCAACTCTATTCTAAGCCAAGTCGGCTGCATCCTTTCAGAACCTGGATTTACGCATTTCAGGCATTTCACCAGATGGCTAGCCCAGTAGTATAAGGACAAATGGGGAATCCGCAGGCCCCCCCTCAGATTTTGGAGCAGCCAACTTGTAGTAAGCCAGTCGGGGGTATTTGTCAGACCAGATAAATTTGGTAAAAATACCATGCAATTTCTTAAACCAGGATAACGGGATGAAAGAATTGAGAAGAGATAAAGGATAGAAAATTCTTGGGAAGATATTCATCTTGATTATATTGATCCGGCCCCAAAGCAAGATAGGGAGTTTAGACCATCTGTCAAGATCTTGAATTATAAGCTGGGAATGGGGCTCCAGGTTTTCCCTGAACCATACTGAAGGATTACAACTTTTTGAGCTTTTTGAGTGTACCAAAAGGAGTTTGTCTCTTGTCTCCCTTAAAGTACCCAAAATAAGGACACAACATGGTTCAGCTGCTATCTACTTTTCTCTGCCCTCCCTTTGGAATACCATGCAAAAGACCCTCAGGCTTTCCTCCTTCCTAGAGCCTCACACTTTTAGGAAGTTGCTCACTCACAATCTGAGAGTCCTGTGTGCATGCCACAGATAGCCACTTTCCATCCATTTCCTGTGACTCCCCAAACACTAGGCACTTATATGTATTCTCCTAGCACTTCTCTTGTTCATGCCTACCTTCAGATTAATCTGCCCAACTCCCCCCATTTGTTATGTTCATACCCATAATCACCCTCTCACCTACCCTTCCCCTTGTTTTTTCCCCCACCCTTAGGCCTTCATGTGTTGTACCCCCACTTATCCTCCCTGGTATCCCTCACTTTATTGTAACGTTGTGGTGTCTGGTTGTAAAAGGCCCCTCTATTAGGGAATCCTTTGTATACACAGTCATTTATCAACCCACGGATAGTTGTGCATTGTATGTATTCCCCAGCCCTGATCCTATTTGTTGTATTGTAACTGTCAATTATTTGCTCAATGTATGTACTCTGCAACTCCGATAGTATGCTGTAGTTGTATATGTCCTACTTGTCCAGGACCATCTTGTAAATGAGATTGCTCAATGATGTTTTTGCCTGGTTAAATGAAGTTTGATTGATTGAAAGAGAGAGAGAGAGAGAGACCAGAAGAGACATTGCAAAACAAACTTGCTGCACCTATTCCACCACTGCACCAAAGGAGCACCCAGACAGAGTCAGAGCCAAATATGTGGGTCACATGTCTGCCCTTCACATTGACTAGCACAGTATAGGGTGGGCACTGGATGGGCACCCCGGGTAGTTGCTGCCCTGTACATCTCCAGCTCACATCAGCACATATGGAACAATCTGCAGTAGCCACAGACTGATGTAAGTTATTCATCTTCCCCTCCACACCCATCCCACTCCACACAGGTTGACACAGTGACAGGGTGATCTCCAGGTGGACAGCCCAAGGTAAATAGTGGACTGTGGCCTGGTAGAAGTTGGTGATTGGTGCTCCCTCCACAACTGCCCCACCACTGTTCATTGGCTGCCCCAGCCAGAGATAAAAATGTGAGTTGCACATTTGCCATGCCACACCTGTTTCTATCCAGCTTGGTGGGCGTCAGGTTGGTGGAAATGGGGTTGCGGTCCAGATCCACTGGGTGGCCTAAGGCCATTGGCACCCAACACATCTTTCTGCATTTCTGCACATGTGAAGCATTTTCTTCTTCCATTTCACCTCCTGCACATTAGGAACACTCTGCAGAAGCCAGTGACAGATGTGGTTCACACATCTGTCCATCTTCACCCATCTGAGTTCCATGAAAGCTGACATTGGCATTAGGTGGGCTCCAGGCAGGTTGCTCTGGGAGAATGATGCCCCATCCCCCATCCCACCTCCTAACAAGGGTAGCACCCTGCAGCAGCCAGGGACAGAGATGCAAGTTGCACATCTGCCCCGTCATACCTGTCCCTGCTCCTCCAGAACTAGAATGAAGGTTGGAGTGGGCTTTGGGTGACTGGCACTTCCTCACCCTATGCCACACATCTACTTTTGCAGAATACTCTGCTTCAACCAGAGGCTCTCTGACTCAATGTGCTCTGCCCATGGAGAGCACTCTGAGGTGCTGAGATTTAAAAATGTGGATCTTGTATCTGCCCCTCCACAACTGTTCCCACTCTGCTGGGTGGGTGGGGGGTAGTATACAGTGGGTGCTCCTGAGTGACTGGTGCCCCCTCTTGCACCCCCACCTATCAACCCAATACTTTACAGAAGCCAGAGAAGAGATGTGGATTGCACATCTTCCCCATCTTAAACTGTGTCCATTCCAAAAAGTTTCACACACAGGCTGGAGTGGGGTCTAGGATGGTGGCCATTAAGTGACTGCCCCCCATCCCACCTCCACACATGGGGAGCACTCCTTCCCCTCCATTACACATTTGCACATAGAGAGCACTCCTCCCCCTTTATGTCTCCTTTGCATATGGGGAGCAATTCACCTTTCCTGGCCCTCTTCCACATGGTATACATAGTGTCTTATGTAATCATATTTGGTCTCATTCCTTGTTGAATGAAACACTGTATATATTGTATATACTAATGTAAAGAAAACCACTTTATTTTAATTTATATTAGGTGTCCTTATTTTTTGTATCTCACACCATGTCTTTATCATTGCTTGTACAACTGATCTCCTTGAAAATGAGCTTGCTCAATGGATTTTATCCCTTCACAATAAACTTGAACTTGAACATGGAAAGCACTATTCCCTCCATTCCATCTCCATACATAGGTATCATTGCTCCACCTCCATACATTGTAAACACTCATCCCCTGACCCCTCCAGTGCTTCTCCCACTACAGTTCACCTCCCCCACATGAAGAGCACTTCTCCCACTGCATCCCATCTCCTGCACATAGGAAGCACTCCTCCCCCTCCATTCAACCTGCACACATGGAAAGCTTTCCTCCCACTTCATATCAGCTCTGTACATGAGGAGCAATCCACCCCTTCATCCCACTGCCCCTACATGAGGAGCATTGCTCCCCATCCATCCCACTCCTACACATGGGGACACCTCCACACATTTGCATCACTCCTCCTCTACCACCATCCCACCTCTGCATAAAGAGAGTACTCCTAATCCCATTCCACCTTTGCACATGGGTGCACTCTGCAACAGCCAGAGACAAAGATGTCAGTCAGACATCTGCCTTTCCACATCTATTCCCACTCCATATGATAAGTACCAAGTTGGGCAAAACATCATTGGGGCTGAGATGTAATGAGTGGGTTGCCCTGGGAGATTGTACCAATATCCCTCACCACCTCTCTAAATGAGAGAAGTCCCCCCTCGAATCAGTCTTTATTCTTTTCTCCACTTACCACTTTTCTGCTGATTATCCTCCTGTTTGCTAGCCTTACCAGTTGCTCCCCTCCCAAGACAGGACTATAGGCCACTAGGCCAGGGCAAATTTTTCCTCGACCACTTCTGTCTTCTCTTTGGACCACTCCACTAGTCCAGCCAGCATCCAGCACAGTCAAGAAGACATGCCAAGTGTTACTCACAGCTCAGCACTGGACAGGTCAGTTCTTTCTCTAGTAGACCACAAATTTTTCCACAGTTCAACTGATGCTAGAGAAGAGCAGCACACAGTCCCACTCTACCACCACGACAGTCAGTGGAGCATCACAACTTGCTTGGCACTGTACAGATGATGCAGCACAGCAGCGTGCTCACTAGTCTGTCTCACCGGGCTTCTTCCGCTCTCTCTGTTGATGATGTCTCCATCTCCCCTAGCCATCAATGGTCCCATGCATGCACATTGTGTTGCAGCTAGCTCCAACCACTATGGAGACTGCTGAGACACTAAGTGTTTTAGCAGCTGAGCCTGAGCCAACCTGAAAATAAAATACAGGAATTTGAAATTTTCTGAGGTAATTTTGGAGGGGGGGGGTTGAACACCCTGAACACCCCCTGCCTACGCCCATGGAATCCACAACAGTTCAGACACATGCAATGCTTACACTTAAAGGCACTCCTCCCAGCCCAGCCACCCCCTCTGCCTACCCTGGCACACAAATAAACACCAACCATGACCCTCCCACTTCCTCTGCAAGCAGCGAGGATCCCTCACTCTCAAGCAGTCAGTCCTGTACAAGTAGCAGAGTTGGGGGTCCGGGGCTCCAGTTAAACCTGCTGCTGTAATGGAGTTTGAGCCTGTCTGAATACAAGACGACAGCTAAACTGAGTCCCTTTAATCCCTACAGATGGAGGGCTGCTGCACAGATGGTTGCTACAGTCACTTAGGCACCACCGTGGATTTAAAACGAGAGCTGGACTATGGCAGGCAGCCTGCCATCCTCCTCCTCCTCCTCCTACACTGACTGCTTGCAGCACTTTCCCAGCTCCTCCTCTGCTACCAGTGCCCACCAATGGTCAGTAGTGTTGGTGGGTGGCCCCCGTTGGAGTGGTCAAGCGAGCTCCTCGACTTGTTATTAGCCCCCACAACTGATACTGTCTTTTGACTTCCTTCTGTGTCTGGTTGCATTTGTCTGTTTTCAAACACTCAATAAGCTTTTTTTCTAGTGTCTACTTAGATACAGAATATTAAATATATCAAAATAAAATATAATTGCTTTGAGGAAGATAGAAGCCTTTATTATGGCTTGGCTTCAATGTATGGTTGGATAACATCGAAATCTCATCATGATTGTTTTACTTCCTTATTGCTATTTTGTATTTTCAGGTTACATCAAATATAATAATATATATATATATATATATATATATATATATATTTATATTTATTTTTTATTTTGAGAAGATAGAGGTTTTTACTATGGCTCTTTTTGGTTTGCTCCACGCACACTAAAGCACTGAAGCAGTGAGATCACCATGACTTTGGTAGCCTTGCACCATTCCTCTGATCCTAAAAATATGTATCACACTGGTTGTATAATTGTAGATCTATATTCAAATGGCTTTAATTCATTATAATTATACACTAAGAAGAATGGTCTTAATGAGTTCATTTAAGGTTCCATAATTTGATCTTTTGCAATTTTAATGACCTCCCAATCCTGGAGTCTTCAATTTGTTTTATCTAAACATTTGTTTGCTCAGTTCATCAATAGTCCAATAAGATTTAGAATAAATTTACTTTAGAAAAAAAACAGTATACATTTTGGGTTTGATTTTGCTCAAATATTAACTTCTCTCTGAGTTGAAAATGCATAGGAGATTTGTTGTACATACTTTTGTATTTTTCCACAATTTTACTTTGGAAATTTGTAAAAAAAATATGAAAAAATAACACTCAACAGTCCAATAAGATTTAGAATAAAACAACTTCGGAACAAAACTGTATAAACTTTAGGTTTGCTTTTGTGCAAATATTAACTTCTCTCTGAGTAGAAAATGCATAGTAGATCAGCTGTACATACTTTTCTATTTCTCCACACTTTTACTGTGGAAATTTATAAAAAAAATATGAAAAACTAACTCTTGACCTTTTGCACAAGTCTTGATCTCACGTAAAGAGAATGGTTTAAAACTTATTTAGGAGTCATTCAAGAGTTATCCCAAGGTCAAGATTTAGTAAACTATACATTTAATGCCTTTTAATAATAGAAATTACCAAAGAGGACACAATAAATGAAAACAAATCAGTGTCGCAGCATAGATGCCTAAATGTTTTACAGACAGACATTGTTTACTTTCTCTGTATTCCTTCTTCCTCCTATCTGGTCAGTGTTAGCTTCACATATAGATCTCATAGGATATTGCTTGCTAATAATTACTAAAATTAATCTGCTGCATTTGTTCTGAAAAGATTTAACATGATCCCATCCTGAAAAGATCTAATGTGACCCCAGTTGGCAGATCATTTTGTTTCAAGCTGGTAAGCACTAAAGAATTCCATTGAAGTATTAGTAAGTCAGGATCTCCTGTTAAATTAAGCGTGACAAGATGGTCTGGTCTCATTTCACTTAAAGTGGCATAGTGCTTTAGAGAAGTTAGGCAGTTATGAGTGCAATAGGAGTTATGCCAAACAAATGTAAATATCTCAAAAAGTATATGAATTATGCATAAACCATCAGTATAAAAGTTGTTCAGGACAAACAACCTTTCAAATGAGCCTATTCATTAAGTTGCATTGATTATATTTTTTTAAACTATGACCATCTGATTACCTGAATTTTCATTTTTCTTCACACTTTTCACTTTTTGGATAATTATACTTAAAAAAATCTAATGAATTAAGCAATAATGCCCGACAGGGTGTGTGTCGTGCTGGGATAATGTCACGCCTCAGGTGGTTGGGCACGAGGCCGCAGGCCAAGTGCACCCAATAACTGAGGCATGACGTTATCCCAAACGACACACACCCTGGAGGGCATTATTGCTATTATACAATGGCTCATTGTTCTACAGAATAAAAAGAATAATTTTAAAGATGTTTTTGTGTGGAAAAATATTTTTGTTTCTTAAGGGAAGATGAAACAATCAATCAAAGGCTCACGATGGTCAGCCATAAAATCATCATCTGCAGGTTCACAGTGAGGCTGAGACTAAACCCGTGATGTTGCACTGATTAACATCACGCATCCAGCCCAAGACTGACCAATCAGAATCCAGGATTTTTTTCTTGCCATTGTATAATTCAAATTAGTGACTACCCTCATTTGGAAGGTCATTTTGACCTGAACAACTTTCATGTTGGTTATATACTGGTAATTTTTATACTTTCTGAGATATTTACATTTGTTTGGCATGACTCCTACTGTGTTCACTCAGAGAGAAAAAAATGCAATTGTTTGGAAGACCATATTTTACAAAATATAAAGAATTCAGATTAGTGACTTGCCTCATGTAAAAGGTATTTTTGTCCTGAACAACTTTCATGCTGGTTGTTTTTGTGCACATTGAATAGTTTAAAGATATTTAGATTTGTTTGGAAGGTGTGCACATTTGCTCTCAGAGAAAAGCAGGTTATGATTATGTGTCTATCATTCTACAAGGAAAGAAAGGAGTATTTTTTAACTGCTGTAGGGATTTGAGGTGTTATGGAAGGATACACTGAAAACTACTAAAAAATGTGTTCCATGAAAACCCCTTTTCAAGTTAAAGTGATATGGCTGTAGGCTCCGCCCACAGCCATAAGAACAAGGTGGTGTTAGTGGTGGTCAGTGCACCCCTGCACGTCGACACCCTGATGGCGAAACACAAAAAAAGACCATTACGGCGACAGTCACTGTAATGGTCCTTTTTTTGTGTTTCACTTTCCGCCAGTGTTCCGCGCCCCTGGACCAACTTTGACCTGGAGTTGATAATCCTAAAGTCCAGGGGGTGTGGGAGGCACAGACCCCCACAGAAAACACTCGCTACATGGATGGCACAATACCGACGTCGGTATTGTGCCATCGCTGTGGGGGAGGTCGACATTTTCACTGTCGACCTCCCTTGGTACTTCCAGTGGTGGTGAGATATACATTCTGTTTTGCAGTTTGATTATTCCAGACATGCCTAAAATTTGACTTTTGCACAATTGGTAGCCAGTAACAGGAACTTTTTTCACCAAAGTCACTAGTAATTGCAGAGCAAGGGCAAGGCTCATTGTTCTGTGTGTCCTTGCAGTCTTTTCCTTCCTGTTTCTTCCACATGGGTACCACTGTAACAAAATGGGTTCCTGTCCCTAGTAACTGGCCCAATCAGGTCCTTTGTTGGAGTATGGTGAGGGCATGCAAAAAAGCACCCATGAGTGATACTCCCTCTGCTCTCTCATTTCCAATGCCATTGGAGACAGCAGTGGCTAGTTTGCAAGAAAAGTGACACCGATGTGTCAGCAATAGTTGTAGTGGGTGCCAACTTTCAGGTAGCAAGGGTGTGCAGCTGTGGTAGCAGCAGCAGTAGCACCAGAGCAGTAAGCCCCAGGAGGACAACATGCAGCACTCCTCAGGCAGACAGCACTATGAAGTATTTCATTACCTGAGAACAGCAGAAGTAAGCTGCAGGGGGAAGGGGTGTTAAGAAGTGGGAGACCTGGGGAAAGGACAGTCAGGAAATCATTAGTTCAGCTTAATTTCACCTGCTTCCCATGTGGGTCTAAAGGAGAGGTCAGGCACATGGGTGTAGATTTAATGGGATTGCATTGCTCAGAAGCATGTGCCTTCTCCCCAAAAAGAGGCTGTTTGTTGTGTCTGGGAAGGTCTTGGGGTTGCCTTTGTAGCTAAGTTGGTCTATGTTGGTGACCTACAGCTTGAATACTGCAGTGTCTTAATGGATGATGTTCTCTTTGATGTAAGGATGGAGGAGCTCCAGCAACAACTTGCATTTTGTGTTTAGAAAAAAACTATCAAATGTTTAACTGTTATTTCATCTTTGTTAACATTAGCTAGTGCTTTTAGTTTATTCTTCACAAACAGTGCCCGGTTCGGGCATCATATAGTTCCTCTATCTGGCTCTTTTATTTAAGTTAAAATTATATTTGAACTATCTATGAGCCACCTCACATCATTCACTTATTTGTGTGCCAGCTCTTGTTAGCAGCTTGAGCCTTCTCAGTTGGTATGGAGTCCCTGTTTGTTCCACTTCAATTTAATCTTAACATTTTTCACAAATGGTGTCCAGATTTGACATTATAAATCTTCATTATTTTTGGCTCCTTTAACAATTTAAATTTCTTTTGGAGCTACCACCAAGCCACCACATGTTATTACCTTTATGTTATACCAGCCCACGTTAGCGGCTCCCACCATCTCAATTGATATGGAGTCCCCATTTGTTTTAATCCATTTTGAACTTAATATGGACTCAGCAATTGCACTCTGTGACGTTCCTTTTTGATCACTGTTTCATTTATGTATTTGATTCTTATATGATATATATATATATATATATATATATATATATGGAGGCACACTCTGTAATGTACAAGGTACTGGTAAATTGATAATGTAAATTGTTGACAATATGAGTTTGATTTTCATGCACAAAGTTTATTATGAGTGTGCTCTGTACTACATCTCTTTTATATAATATGAACTTGTGTTACCCATTGCAATTTTGTACTTTGAACATGCATTGTTTTAAAACATATTTTTATAACATATGAAAGGGGTGGAGCCAGCAGCCGATGGTAGCGGTTGCACTTTGGTAGATATCCAGAGATTCCCACTGCAGCAACAAAATTAATAAATTTATATTTCTTCAACCTTGGACAAAAAATGCTTATTTGGGAGATACTGTGCAATCTTTGGACATGCTGAAATTTGGAGAGACAAGAACAATGGGGAACCCGAGAAAAACAACAGGAAAGAACACCAGCAAGGGGATACAAGGAAAGCTGCATGAACTAGCAGAGCTGAGTGGTGCACATGGCAGGCTGAATGAGGGGTCAGAGCCTTCTAATGGTGCCCTTCCCAAGGCTATCAAGAATTTAGACAAAAAAGTGGAGACTATATCCATTAGATTCACCCTCCTTGACACAAAACTGGAGACAGTTTCAAGCAAACCCAGATCAGCAATGGAATTGGCCAGGAAATTGGCCCTAGCAGTAGCAGGAGTGATAGAGAACTAGAATATGAGGATGCAACTGGATCAACTAGATAACAGGGCATACCAGCCCAATGTCCAAATTCTGGGCCTCCCTGAAAATACAGAGACTGAAAACCCCACTGAATTTCTACAACTGTTGGCACAATTAATGTCTTAGACCTGCAAAGTAAACTGGTTAAAGCTTAGAGGGTAAATCCATGGAAATGTTCACAGAACCCAGAACAAGCATGCACCATACTTCTGATTACCACCAGAGTACAAGTCAGGGAAGAAATTCTTGCTGCAGCAAAAAGGACCTGAAAACTTCACCTCGAAGATGGTACTCAGATCTACTGCCTTCCAGACCTTAGTTATGTGACAAGACAGCGCCACAAAAGTTTTGAAGTGGTGCGGGCTGAACTACAAGTGCTGGGAGCTAATCACACCCTCGTTTCCTGCTAAACTGAAGATCCAATATGCTGATAGAAAGTTTATTTTCTCCGACTCCACTGAAGCCGGGGAAAGACGAGACTTGATCAAAAATGGCTTTCCCTGAACAGAACTACATGAAGGGTATCAGGAAGGGGAGGACTGAGTTTCCTATTACAAATGTCAAAATAACAACACATCAGTTTGTTTAAATGTTGGGGTTTTAGTATAGGGGTAGATGGGAATGTACAGCAAATTATGCTGATGGCCAGCTGAGTCAGGATAGGATTTACTATGTGTTAGGTGACAATGTCTGCGAGTGCTGAGGAATCTGGGGAATTACTTTAGGCCATTTCTGGGTAAGCAGGAAGCTACAAGCTCAACATGGCACTGGCTGCATGGAGATGCCTCATGGAGCTGTCCGATACTGCATAACCCAGAGCTCTCGAGGAGCAGGGATATAGGGCACCCACACAGAAGTTTAATGTTTAACTCTACCCCAACCAGACTCAGTATGTGTGTGAGCCATACTTATCAACAGTAATTTCTGCTGTTTCTAAAATCTTGCTTAAATAGAAGGGGCTTCATGTCTACTATGCTGAGTTATTGTTTAGGAATGTACTTTGGTTCATTTGCAGTAAGGTTAAGTAAGCAGGGTACAGTTCACAAGCTGTTACAAGTTACACGTTTATAGATCTAGCTTTATGTCAAGTTGAAGGCTTATCTGTTTGTTTCTCTGGACTTCATAAAATGCAGCCATTATATCCATTAAAATGATTTCATTTTAGATCACTTCATGGACTTATCATCACAGAAGTGTGAAGTCTTTAGTGCCAAGGTACTAGTTGAACTTATCTGCCAGTTTTGCATAATAGAGTCCATGGTCATGCTGCATAAATTGTGGCATATTTCTTAATCAAATTCAGTACTGTATTAATGTTAGGTTGTCCTCAAGTGTGGTAACAATGGGTGTGAAGCACTTTCTCCAATGTATTCAATGTCTTACATACTTCTGTACTGTGCACCACAAAGTTTAATATGTAATCAATGTATTTTAAAACTAATAAAAATAAAATTGTAAAAAATAACATATGGCTGGTCCGGTGGCATGGAGGGTTGAGGTGCTGGAAGCCACACCTCATGCCACGCCATCAACCCAGGTTCTGGAACGAGCTCAGGTTGTCGGGGGTCAGCAGAGGAGGGAGTGAGGGGACTGAGCATCTGGAGGACTGCTCTCCCCTCCAGTAGTGTGCACCGGAGCTTGCATTGCCCACCAGCAGCCCTCGATGGAGATCGGGAGCCCTACACGAGTGGTGCCAGTACTAGGGGGCAAAGGGGCGGTGGATGTCAGCATGTAGATGCTCGGATGTCATTGCATGTCTGCACTCCAAGGGGAGTAACACCAAGGAAAAAAAAATCAATGGACCAGTGGAGGTGAAGGAGACCCTGGGAACCATTGCCCACATCCCATTTCCGGACTAACCCTTTACTGGATATTCCATTCTCTCCACCTGGCCAAGGATTGCCCCTCTAATTCCTGAAAGGCCATCAGCTAGGTGAGGCGGGCCCTCCCCTTGGGGGTGATCAGAGGGGCTGGACGAGTCCATGGGACTGGGAGGGAGACTGGTAGGAGGGTGGTTTCAGGCTGGGAGTAGAGGTGGTGGTCATGTGGGTTCTCCAGAGAGATGCCCTGGTTCCACCAGTGCAAAACTAGAAGTTACAAAAAAAAAAAATGAAAGGGGCTTTAAGATGTACAAATGAATATTTATTTATTTATGTATGTATGTATATATGCATGTATCAAGTCTAGTATTACAAATATCATTGAGCCAAGGCTCTTTTACAAAAGTTCCATGTCAGAGAAATACAAATTATGGGGAACATCAAGACAGACATTACAACAATGTGGACATTGCAAACAGATTACAGATTAATACAATTCAAGGGTAACATTGTAAGCAAGGCAGCCAGCGGCATTTGTCAGAGAAAAGAGAATATTCATGTTTCAGATATATTTACATGTGACATTCTCCCTGGTAAACCACACCCCCTGAGGAAGTCAGTGGACTTGAAGTGATGGGGTTTTGTGTGGTGGGCAGCATCTGGTCATTTTTTTATAGTGTGGTTTTTTTTTTCATATATTTCCACCAGTGCTGAGTGAGTTTAAATAAAACCTTTTTGTCTGGAAACACACAAGCAATTCTTCAGCATTTATTTAGGAGCCCTGTCTAAGTGCAGGGAATTTTTGCTACTGTATTGACATATAGGGTTAGCAGCCCTTCTTCTTGTGC
This sequence comes from Neoceratodus forsteri, assembly GCA_016271365.2. Lineage (NCBI taxonomy): Eukaryota > Metazoa > Chordata > Ceratodontiformes > Ceratodontidae > Neoceratodus > Neoceratodus forsteri. The sequence continues at coordinate 71,187,797 of JADMNL010000027.1, read as the reverse complement.
ACAGTCCTGCACCATGGTCTTTCATGGATCAAACAGTTGGAGTTTTGTGCATCATGTTGCCCTGGTGTCTTGTGGCATCCCCCATCCTCTTATTGCCATCCCCATAATGAATTAATCGTTCCCTGGTGTCTAGTGGCACCCTCCACCATCTGGTCACTGTCTCCATAGTGAAATAATCTTTCCCTGGTGTCTAGTGGTACACCTCACCCTCTGATCGTTGCCCCTATACTGAAATAATCTTTACCTAGTATCTAGTAGCACCCCCATAATCAGCATTACCTTAGTGAAATCATATTTCCCTGGTGTCTAGTGGCACCCCAAACCCTCTGCTTGCCATCCCGGTGATTAAATAATCTTTCCATGGTGTCTAGTGGCACCCCATACCCTCTACTCACCATCCCCATGATGAAACATAGAAACATAGAGGTTGACAGCAGATAAGGACCGCAAGACCCATCCAGTCTGCCCATTTCCTTTTCTACCTTATAAATGTGCCATCGGCCTTTGCTCTGTCAATGTCCTATTTATTCATACTCATCTGTATTGCTACCTTATGCCTATCCCATGCCTGTTTGAAGCCCTACACAATATAGAAACATAGAATTTGATGGCAGATAAGGACCGCTTGGCCCACCCAGTCTGCCCATTTCCCTACCTGATGGATAAGCTGCAGATTCTAGTTAATCAACAACTTTCTTCCTCCTGCCCCCCACTAGCATTGCTTTATGCCTATCCCATGCATTCTTGAATTCTCCCACTGTTCCTGACTCCACAACCTCCTCAGAAAGGCTGTTCCATGCATCCACAACTCTCTCTGTGAAAAAATACTTTCTAACATTACCTCTGAGCCGTCCCCCCTTATCTTCAAATTGTGCCCCCTTGTTCTTGCACATCTCTTCTTCTGAAAGATACTACCCTGTTGTACCTTGTTAATTCCCTTGAGATACTTGAAAGTTTCTATCATGTCCCCCTCACTCCTTTCCTCAAGGGTATAACATAGCAACATAGACTTTGACGGCAGATAAGGACCGCTTGGCCCACCTAGTCTGCCCATTTCCCTACCTAGAGGGTAAGCTGAAGATCCTATTTAACCAACAGCCTATTTCTTCCTACCCCCCACAAAAATTACCTTATGTCTGTCCCATGCATTCTTAAATTTTCCCACAGTTTTAGACCCCACAACCTCCTCAGGAAGGCTGTTCCATGCATCCACCACCCTCTCTGTGAAAAAATACTTCCTCACATTGCCCGTGAGCCATCCCACTCTATCTTCAAATTGTGTCCCCTTGTTCTTGCACATCTCTTTTTCTGAAAGATTCTACCCTCTTGGACTTTGTTTTTTCCACTGAGGTACTTACATATTTCTATCATGTCCCCCCTCTCCCTTCTTTCCTCAAGGGTATACATATTAAGCTCCTTTAGCCTCTCCACATATGGCTCCTCTTGCAGACCCTGCACCATTTTAGTTGCCCTCCTCGGAACTGCCTCCATCCTGTCTATGTCCTTGCAGAGATGGGGTCTCCAGAACTGGATGTAGTACTCCAGATGGGGTCTCACCAACTGTCTGTACAGGGGGATAACAACTTCCTGTTTTCTGCTGGTGATGCCTCTCCCTATACATCCCAGTATCCTGCCAGCCCTCCCTACTGCCTTCTCACATTGCTTGTCAACCTTAAGGTCATCTGATATGATTACCCCCAGGTCCCTTTCCATTTTTGTTGTTGTTATACTTCCATTGTGTAATCTTCCCTGGGTTTTGTTTCCAGGTGCATTACTTTTACTTTGCATTGAATCCAAGCTGCCATACTTTGACCATTCCTTCAACCTTGCCAAGTCCCTTCTTATCCTTTCCATGCCTCCTGTGCATCAACTCTGTTGCAGCTCTTTGTGTCATCTGCAAAGAGGCATACTTTTCCTTCCAGTCCCTCTACAATGTCACTTATAAAGACATTAAAAGGACTGGACCTAGTACTGAACCCTGTGGTACCCCACTAGTAACCCTCTTTCTTCAGAGTGGACTCCATTTACAATTACTTTCTGTGTCCTGTTGTTCAGCCAATGTTTTACCCAGGCTATCACCCTGGGACCCACTCCAAGGCTGGTTAATTTGACTACTAATCTTTTGTGTGGGACTGTGTCAAATGCCTTGCTAAAGTCTAGGTAGGCCATGTCCACAGCCCCTCCCTGGTCTACTACTTTGGTCACCCAGTCAAAGAAATCAATTAGATTCATCTGACATGACCTTCCCACTGTGAACCCATGCTGCCTTGGGTCCTGGTGCCCACTGGCCTCTAGGTACTCAACAATTATTTCCTTCAGAAGTGATTCCATCACTTTCCCTACCACAGAGATCAAACTGACAGGTCTGTAGTTTCCTGCTTCTGTCTTGCTCCCACTTTTGTGAAGCGGAATCACATCAGCCTTCTTCCAGTCTTCAGGTACCACACCATCCTCCCATGATTCGTTATAAAGGGTAGTCAGTGGTGTCACTAGTTCTCTGCTTAATTCTTTTAGAATTCTGGGGTGAATTTCATCTGGCCCCATTGCTTTGTCCACCTACAGTTTTAGGAGTTCTTTTAGAACCCTTTCTTCTGTGAAAGGACTGGGATCAACCCCCCTCTCCGGAGTGCTTTTGTTAATTGGATTAGGTGCCTCCTCCACTTCTTCTTTTGTGAATACTGAACAGAAATATTCATTCAGTATCCTTGCTTTTTCACTGTCACTCTCTGACCACTCACCATCCATTCTATTCAGCCTCACTATCCCTCCCTTTGTCTTTCTACGCTCCCTGATGTACCTATAAAAGGTTTTATCTCCCTTCTTAACCGAGTTGGCTATCTTTTCCTCAGTTTGTGCCTTTGCTATTCTGATTACCCTCCCTGCTTTCTTCTGCCTTAACTGGTACAGTTCTCTGTCCTGCTCCTTCTGTGTTTCCTTATACTTCCTAAATGCTATCTTTTTCTCTCTAACCTTCACAGCCACCTCTTTTGAGAACCATAGTGGCTTTTTCTTTCATTTTGATTTGTTTATTTGCTTCACACAAAGGCCAGTTGCCTCTGTGATGGCAGTTTTGATATTTCCCCATTGTTGCACCACCCCTTCTTCTAGCCTGTTTGCTAGTGCTTTTCTATGGCACTCTCCCATCTTTCCAAAGTCAGCCCTCCTGAAGTCCAGAACCCTCACTTTTGTACAGCTTGACTCTGTAGCTGAGTTTATCGTGAACCACACTGTTTGGTGGTCACTTGTTCCCAAATGGCTACCCACTTCTATATTTGAGATCCTTTCACTGTCCCCATTTGAGAGTATGAGGTCTAAGATTGCTCCCTCATGAGTTGGTTCCAAAACTAGCTGTCTGAGGCATGACACCTGAAGGGCATCAAGGATGGCCCTGCTTTTGGATGTGGCTGCAGCAAAAGTGCTCCAGTTAACATGTGGCATATTAGGGTCCCCCATCAACAGTATCTCCCCTTTCTCTGCCATCGTAAGTATGCCTTCTATCATATCCTTGTCCATTCTCTCCCCCTCACATGGGGGTCTGTATATAACTCCTGTGCGGATTGTGGTGCCATTTCCAGTCTCTAAGGTGACCCACAGTGCCTCCTCTCCTACCTGTTTACTCTTTTGTTCAGTTACTTTTATGCTTTTCCTTACATAGAGAGCTACTCCCCTTCTGCCCTCCCTGTCTCTCCGTAGGTTGTGTACCCTGGTATGGTAACATCCCAGTCATGGTTCTCTGTGTACCATGTTTCTGTGACTGCTATGATATCCAGGCAACCCTCTTCCATCAAGGCCACCAGTTCAGGGAGCTTGTTGCCCAGACTACGGGCATTGGTACTCATTACCCTCCATTTCTTGATGGCCTTACCCCTTTTTGCACCATCCCTGCCCTTATTGCATTTGTCACTTTCTCCATTTACCCCTGTGCTTCTCCCTATTGACATCTCTATGTTGGTGTCTACCTCACTTAGTACCCTGATTTTTTGGGGGGGACTAGGATTTTCCCTGCTCCTTTCCAGTGCCTCCCTCCCTTGGCTAGTTTAAATGCTTGCCAATGAAGTATTTAAACCTATCACCTAGATTCCTGGTTCTCCTCCTGGACAGATGCAGACCATCACACCAGTATAGGCCTGTATCCATCCAGGTGAACCCTCAGTCCCCAGTGAAGCCAAATCCCTCAGCTCTGCATCAGTTTTTCAACCACTGATTGAATCCTATGGTGTGGAGCACCCTAGCCTCATCCATGCCATGGACAGGCAGCACCTCCGAGAAGGTTACCATGTGTGCTATTTGTCTAAGGCCCCCCCCATCTCCACAAATGCTTCTTGCACTGCTCTGATCCCTTTCATAGCCAAGTCATCTGTCCCTAGGTGGACAATGACATCCAGCTCCCTCCCCTGTACAGCTGCTTCTGTGATCCTGAGGATTCGCTCCCTGTCCCTCCAAGTCATCGCGCCAGGCAGGCACCTTACCTCCCTCTCCCTTCCTCCCCTAGTTCTACCTTCCTAAAAATGGAGTCCCCCACCAGGAGTTGTTTTCTTCCCCTATGGGGTCCCATGCCACCCTCCTATGTGTCTGCTTTGTGGAGGTCCCAGCATCCTCCTTGGTCTCCACTGTGGGAGCCTCCATAGAGGAACCACACTTTTCCAGAATGGCATAGAAATTGTGGAGAGGTACAACTGGAGGGATGCGCCTCTGTTCCACCACCCTCACCCTCCCTGAGCCCACTGTGATCCAACCGCTCCTCTTTCTTGGCAACCTCTGAGGCAACAGCAGCAACTCTGGTGGTCCCTGGGTGGGAGAGGAGGTCCCACAAATCATGGCCAACTCAGCCTGGAGATGAGCAACCTCCTCCCTTAGCCCAGAGAGATGCCTGCAGATGGGACAACACTGCATCCTCCAGAACATCTTCCGGAAGACTGCTGCTCCACAGCCACTGCACTGTACCACTCCCATCATGTCTTTTTTCTGGCCTCATAACCGTTGTTTGGAATACTTTCTCTTTCCTCTGTTTGTTTTTTTATTTCCTTTTTTTTTCTTTTTTCTTCCCCTACTTACTTACTGCCTCTGTGCCCTTTTAGCTCCTGATCTTCCTGTTCTAAGACAAAAAGTTCCTACATTTCTCAGTAGTCTCCTTACTTGCTCATAGTCAGACCTCCAGCAGCTAGGGGGGAACGGAGAGCTACTCTTGCCCTTCTAGAATGGTGAGTCTTTGGTGGCTCTGTGATCACTCACTTCCTGCTCCCAAACAGGAAGTTCCTGTCGTCAGTTAAATCCTGTGCCTATAAAAGTAGAATTGGTTTGGGGGGTGGAGGGGAGGGAGGGAAGGAGGGCAATATAGTCCCAGCAGAGAAGTTTTAGTTATACCAGTAGCTCCTTCCTCCTGGTGTTCTGTCTGTTCTCTGGCAGAAGCTATCTAGAGCAGTGCTTAAATCTGGTTTTAACCTGGCTCCTTCTAGCTAAGCCACTCCCCCTACTTTGCAAATCTTTCTACACTTAGTTAATTTCAAAGATAACAATTCCCTTCTGACACCTGTGACAAGCACCTAGATAAGTACACAGATAACACAGATAACAGATAACAATTTACTTCAACTACCTCTGACAAACACACTAACTCTTTTTTTTACCCTAAATTGAAGGTCCCAGAACAAGATTTCTAGTTCTTAGTCCCAGTAGAGAAGTTTTAGTTATACCAGTAGCTCCTTCCTCCTGGTGTTCTGTCTGTATACATATTAAGCTGCTTTAGTCTCTCCTCATATGTCTTCTGGTGCAGACCTTGCACCATTTTGGTTGCCCTCCTCTGAACAGCCTCCACTCTGTCTATGTCTTTGCAGAGATGGGGTCTCCAGAATTGCATGCAGTACTCCAGATGGGGTCTCACTAACTGTCTGTAGAGAGGGATAACAACTTCCTGTTTTCTACTTTTGATGCCTCCCCCTATGCATCCCAGTATCCCCCAGCCTTCCTTACTGCCTTCTCACATTGCTTCCTCACCTTTGGGTCATCTTATATAATTGCTCCTAGGTCTCTTTCGATTTTTGTTGTTGTTATTAACTCACCCCCCATTGTGTGCTCTTCTCCTGGGTTTTTGTTTCCCAGATACATTACCTTGTACTTCTTTGCATTGAATCTGAGCTGCCACGTATTTGACCATTCCTCCAACCTTGCCAAGTCCCTTTTCATTCTTTCCACCCCACCTTGTGTATCAACCCTGTTGCAGATATTTGTGTCCTCTGCAAAGGCATACCTTTCCTTCCAGGTGCTCTCCAATGTTACTTATAAAGATATTAAGAGGACCGGTCCCAGTACCGAACCCTCACGGTGCCCGCTGCCCTCCCTTTCTTCACTGTAGACTCAGTTTCTATTACCTTTTGCATCCTGTTGTCCAGCCAGTTTTTTATTCTAGGCTACGCCTTGGGACCCACTCAAGGCTGGCTAACTTGTATATTAATCTTTGTGTGAGACTGTGTCAATGCCTTGCTAAAATTTGGTAGCCATATCCACAGCCCCCCCTGGACTACTACTTTGGTCACCCAGTCAAAGAAATCTATTAGGTTCATCTGACATGACCTTTCTGCTGTGAAACCATGCTGCCTTGGGTCCTGTGCCCCACTGACCTCTAGGTACTCAACAATTCTTTCCTTCAGAAGTGATTCCATCATTTTCCCTACCGCTGAAGTCAGACTAACTGGTCTGTAGTTTCCTGCCTCTGCCCTGCTTACACTTTTGTGAAGTGGAATCACATTTGCCTTCCTCCAGTCCTCAGGTACCACTCCATCCTCCCATGATTTGTTAAAGAGAGTAGTCATAAGGTGTTACTAGTTCTACCCTTAGTTCTTTTAGTATTCCTGGGTGAATCCCATCAAGCCCCATTGCTTTGTCCACCCTCAGTTTCAAGAGTTCTTTCAAAACCCTTTCTTCTGCAAATGGACTGGTATTGACCCCCCATTCAGAGTTTCTCCCTTGTTTGGTTTAGGCACCTCCCTCTCCTCATCTGTTGTGAATACTGAGCAGAAATATTCATTCAGTAATCCCTGCTTTTTCACTGTCACCCTCTGCCCACATTCCCTTCCCTTTATCATGTCTCTGTATCCCTTCCTTGGTCTTTCTTCACTACCTAATGTACCTATAAAAGGTTTTATCCCCCTTCTTAACAGAGTTGGCTATCTTTTCCTCAGTTTGTGCCTTTGCCATTCTGACTGCCTTCCCTGCCTCCTTCTGCTTTAACTGATAAAGTTCTCTGTCCTGCTCCTTCTGTGTTTCCTTATATTTCCTGAATGCTATCCTTTTCTCCTTAACCGTCCCTGCCACCTCTTTTGAGAACCATAGTGGTTTTTTCCTTCATTTTGTTTTATTGATTTGCTTCACACAAAGGCTTGTTGCCTCCACAATGGCTATTTTGATTATTCCCCATTGTTCCTCCACCCCTCCTTCTTGTCCATTTGCTAGTGCTTTTCTAAGGCACTCTCTCATTTTCCCAAAGTCAGCCTTCCTAAAGTCCAACACTCTTGTTTTTGTATGGCTTGACTCTATGGCTATGTTTATTGTGAACCACACTGTTTGGTGGTCACTTGTTCCCAGATGGCTACCCACTTCTAAATCTGCGATCCTTTCTCCTTCCCCATTTGAGAGTACCAGGTCTAAGATTGCTCCCTTCTGAGTGGGTTCCAACATTAGCTGTCTGAGGCATGCCCCCTGTAGGGCATCAAGAATGACCCTGCTCTTGGATGTGCCTGCAGCAAAGGTACTCCAGTTAACATCTGGCATATTCAGGTCCCCCATCAACAATATCTCCCCTTTTTCTACCATTTTAAGGATGCCTGCTATCATTTCCTTGTCCATTTCCTGCCCCTGAGATGGGGGTCTGTACACAACCCCCATGCGGATTGCGGTGCCATTTCCTGTCTCCAAGGTAACCCATAGTGACTCATCAACTTCCTGTTTACTCTTTAGTTCTATTGCTTTAATCCCTTCCCTTATATAGACAGCTACTCCTCCTCATTCTCTTTTACCCACCCTGTCCCTCCTGTAGACTGTGTATCCTGGTATGTTGACTTCCCACTCATGGTTCTTTGTGTACCATGTTTCAGTGACTGCCACAATATCCAGGCATCCCTCTTCCATTAAGGCCACTAGTTCAGGGAGCTTGTTGCACAGACTATGGGCATTGGTACTCATCATCTTCCATTTATTTTTTATGGCCTTACCCCTTTTAGCCCCATCCCTGTCCTTAACACCTTTTTCTGCATTTATCCCTGCCCTGTTTCCTACTGACTTCTCTACCTTGGTGTTTACCTCTCTAACTACTGCGCTTTGTGGGGGGATGCTGGGATATCCCTGCTCCTTTTCAGTGCCTCCCTCCTTGGCTAGTTTAAATGCTTGCCAATGAAGCATTTAAACCTGTCACCTAGGATCCTGGATCCCCCCCCGACAGATGCAGACCATCGCACCAGTATAAGCCTGCATCCCTCCAGGTGGCTCCCTAGTCCCCAATGAAGCCAAAACCCTGAGCTCCACACCAGTTTTTCAACCATTCATTGAATCCCATGGTATGGAATACCCTAGCATCATCCTTGCTATAGACAGGCATCACCTCCAAGAAGGTTACCATATATGCTACTGTATTTGTCTAAGGCCCCTTCCCAACTCCACAAACTCCTCTTGCACCGCTCTGATCCCATTTACAGCCAGGTCATTTGTCCCTAGGTGGACAATGACATCCAGCTCCCTCCCTCGTGCAGCTGCTCCCACAATCCTGAGGATTCACTTCCTGTCCCTCTAAGCCATGGTGCCAGGCAGGCATCTTGCCTCCCTATCCCCTTCCTCCCCCATGTCTACCCCCCTAATGATTGAATCCACCACCAGGAGTTTTTTCCTTCCCCGTGGGGTCTCGTGCCACTCTCCTGTGGGTCTCCTTTGTGGAGGTTCCCAGCATCCTCCTTGGTCTCCACTGCAGGCACCTCCATAGAGGAGCCACTTTTTGCCAGAACAGCATATGAATTGTGGAGAACTACAAATGGAGGGATGCACCTCTGTTCCACCACCATCTCCCTCCCTGAGCCCACCTTGGTCCAACCGCTCCTCTTTCTTGTATTTCTTGTAATTAGTTTTCATATCCACCACTTCCTGAGGTAGGCCGTTCCATGCATCCACCACCATTTCTGTGAAAAATAACTTCCTCACACTACCCCTTAATCGGCCTCCCTCTAATCTCATGATGTGTCCTCTTGTCCTGCTATTTTTCTTATATTGAAACATTTTAGACTCTTTCACCTTGTTAATGCCCTTAAGGTATTTGAATGTTTTGATCATATCACCTCTCTCCCTCCTTTGCTCTAGGGTATATATGTTGAGCTCCGTTAATCTGTCCTCATATGTTTTCTGATGCAGTCCCTACACCATTTTGGTTGCTTTCTCTGGACTGCAATAATCTTTGCTTGGTGTGTAGTGGCACCCACCCACCCTCCAGTCACCACCCCTGCAATGAAATAATCTTTCCCTGGTGTCTAGTGGCAACCCTCACCCTCCAATTGCCATCCCCGTAGTGAAATAATCTTTACCTGGTGTCTTGTGGCACCCCCATGATCATATCCCCTTAATGAAATAATCTTTCCCTGGTGTCTAGTGGCACCCACCCATCCTCCAATCACTGTCCCTGTAGTGAAATAATCTTTCCCTGGTGTCTAGTGGCATCCCCAGAATACAATTACCATCCCGGTAGCGAAATAATCTTTCCCTGGTGTCTAGTGGTACCCCCACCCTCTGATCGCCATCTCTGTAGTGTAATAATATTTCCTTGGTGTGTAATGGCACCCCCACCCCCCAATTGCCGTCCCCATACTGAAACTAATCCTTCCCTGGTGTCTAGTAGCACCCCCCACCCTCTGATCACCATCGCCATACTGAAATAAAGAAAACCATTCCTTGATGTTTTTTTATCTGGGGGAAAAAAGGTCCTTTGTCAATCTTGCCCCCTACCCCCACCTCCCACTCAGCAACCACCCCACACCCCCCAGTATACCCCACAAACCCTCTCTCACCTGAAAAAAAGAGACTGCTATGGTTCTCTAGAGAAGTAGTGGAGAAAGTAAGGGCAAGGAAACTAGCATTTAGAAGGTACAAGAGGTCATAGAAAGGAGGGGGATAGGGAGATTACCAGGAGAGAGTTACCAGGAGAGAGTTACCAGGAGAAACAAGGAGAAGCAGAGAGAGCAGTTAGGAGCGCAAAGGAACAACAGAGGAGAATATTGCCCAGTCAGTAAAAAGGAGGATAAAACATTCTTTAGATATATAAGTGAGAAAAGAAAGATCAAAGGAGGGAAAGTAAGGCTTAAAGGTGAGGGAAGGGTTCATGAGGAATAAGACCAAAAAAAAGCAGACATACTGAACAATTAATTTTGTTCAGTATTTGTGGAGAAAGTGGTAGGTGATGGGCCAAGGATAAGAGACAAGGGCATTAAAGGAAGGGAAGTGGACACCAGTTCTTTTATAGAGTCCTCAAGGAACTGGCACAATTAAATGTAGACAAGGCAATGGGACCTGACGGGGTCCCATTGCCTTGTCTACATTTAATTGTGTAGTAGGTAAAGTAATGGAATCACTACTGAAAGAAAGGATTGGGGAATACCTTGTAACCAGTAGATTACAGTATCTGAGGCAACATGGTTTCATGGGGGAGGTCCTTGCCAGACAAACCTGATCAAGTTCTTTGACTGGGTGACCAGAGAACTGGGTCAGGGAGGAGCAGTTGATGAGGCCTACCTGGATTTCAGTAAGGCCTTTGACACCGTTCCACATAAAAGACTGGTGAGCAAGCTGGACAACCTAGGAGTGGGTCCAAAAGTAGTAAAATGAGTAAGATGTTAGCCAAGCAATAGGAATCAGAGGACAGTGGTAAATGGGGTCCACTCTGGGGAAGGCAAAGTGGCCAGCAGGGCACTACAGAGGTCAGTATTAGGTCCGGTCCTCTTCAGTGTCTTTATTAGCAACATTGTGGAAGGGCTGGAGGGGAAAGTATGCCACTTCACAGATAGAAACATAGAAACATAGACTTTGATGGCAGATAAGGATCTCTTGGCCCACCCAGTCTGCCATTTCCCTACCTATTGGATAAGCTGCAGATCCTAGTTAACCAACAGCCTACTTCCTCCTACCCCCCCACCAGAATTGTCTTATGTCTGTCCCATGCATTCTTGAATTCCTTCACGGTTTTTGACCCCATGGCCTCCTCAGGAAGGCTGTTCCATGCACCCACCACCCTCTGTATAAAAAATACTTCCTCATGTTGCCCCTGAGCCATCTCCCCTCTGTCTTCAAATTGTTCCCCCTTGTTCTCACACATCTCTTTTTCTGAAATATGCTACCCTCTTGGACTTTGTTGATTCCCTAGAGGTACTTGGAACTTTCTATCATGCTATCATGTCCCCCCTCTCCCTCCTTTCCTTGAGGGTATACATATTAAGCTCCTTTAGTCTTTCTTTGCATGAGTTCTGGTGCAGACTGTGCACCATTTTAGTTGCCCTCCTCTGGACTGCCTCATTCTGTCTATGTCCTTGTGGAGATGGGGTCTCCAGAACTGCACACAGTATGCCAGATGGGGTCTCACCAACTGTCTGTACAGCGATAACAATCTCCTGTTTTCTACTGGTGATGCCTCTCCCTATGCATCCCAGTATCCCCTCAGTCCTTCTTACTGCCTTCTCACATTGCTTGCCTACATTTAGGTCATCTGATATGACTACCCCCAGGTCCCAATCCATTTTTGTTGTTAGTACCCCCCATTGTGTACTTTTCCCCTGGGTTTTTGTTTCCCAAGTGCATTACATTGCACTTATTTGCATTGAATCTAAACTGCCATACTTTTGACCATTCCTCTAACCTTGCCAAGTCCCTTCTCATCCTCTCCACCCCCCTTGTGTATCAACCCTGTTGCAGATCTTTGTGCCATCTGCAAAGAGGCATACTTTTCCTTCCAGTCCCTCCCAATGTCACTTATAAAGACATTAAAGAGAACCGGTCCCAGTACTGAACCCTGCTGTACCCCACTGGTAATCCCCCTTTCTTCGGAGTGGACTCCATTTACTATTACCCTCTGTGTCCTGCTGTCCAGCCAATTTTGTACACAGGCTACCACCCTGGGACCCACTCCCAGTCTGGCTAACTTGTTTATTAATCTTTTGTGTGGGACTGTGTCAAATGCCTTGCTAAAGTCTAGGTAGGCCATGTCCACAGCCCCTCCCTGGTCTACTACTTTGATCACCCAGTCAAAGAAATCTATGAGATTTGTCTGATATGACCTTCCCACTGTGAATCCATGCTGCCTTGGGTCCTGTGCCCTGCTGGCCTCTAGGTACTCAACAATTCTTTCTTTTGGAAGTGATTCCATCATTTTCCCTACTACTGAAGTCAAACTAATAGGTCTGTAGTTTCCTGCCTCTACCTTGCTCCCACTTTTGTGAAGGGGGAATCACATCCACTCTCCTCCAGTTCTCAGGTACTACACCATCCTCCCATGATTTGTTTAAAAGGGTAGTCAATGGTGTCACTAGTTCTCCCCTTAGTTCTTTTAGAATTCCATCAGGCCCCATTGCCTTGTCTACTTTCAGTTTTAGGAGTTCTTTTACGACCCTTTCTTCTGTGAATGGGCTGGTATCAACCCCCCTATCCAGAGTGCTTCTATTGATTAGTTTAGGTACCTCCCCCTCTTCTTTTGTGAATACTGAGCAGAAATATTTGTTCAGTATCCCTGCTTTTTCACTGTCACCCTCTGCCCACCCCCTCCCCTTTATTAAGCCTCACTATCCTTCCCTTGGTCTTTCTTCACTCAAATGACACAAAAATCTGCAACAGAGTAGACACACCAGGGAGATTGGAAATAATAAGGGATCATTTGAAAAAGCTGGAAGAATGGCCAAGGAATTGCAGGTGGATTTCAATGCAAAAGACTGCAAATCATGCACTTGAGGCACAGAAACCCAGTGGCAACATATCATTTGAGTGGGGAGGTATTAGCAACCACAAAACAGGAAAGAAACCTAGGGGTAATCATTTCTGATGATCTGAAGATAGCCAAGCAGTGTGATAAGGCAGTGGGGAAGGCTAGCAGGATGCTCAGGTTCATAGGGGGGCATTAACAGCAGAAACAGGGAGGTAGTATTACCTCTGTATAGATCACTGGTAAGACCCCACCTTGAGCACTGTATCCAGTTCTGGAGGCCCCACCCCCGGAAGGACATAGATAGGGTGGAGGCGGTACAAAGGAGGGCTACCAAAATGGTGCAGGACCTGTGTCAAAAGCCCTAGGAGGAAAGACTCAAGGAATTAAATATGTACTTTCTAGAGGAAAGGCGGGAAAGGGGGATATGATAGAAACGTTCAAATACCTCACAGGTATTAATGAGGTACAAGAAGGTAGCATTTTCCATAGAAAAAGATGGACAAGGGGTCATGCTATGAAACTTGGGGGGGCTCAGAGGAGATGTGAGGAAATACTTCTTCACAGAGAGGGTGGTGGATGCCTGGAACAGCCTTCCAGCAAAGGCGGTTGGTGCTAAAATAGTAACAGGATTCAAGCATGCATGGGATAGATAAAAGGGGACCTTAGAAGTAAAGCAATGGGAGAAGAAGATCAGAGATTGAGTAGGGTCAGCAGTGGCACAGTAGGTAGGGAATATAGGTCAGACTAGGTGGGCCAAGAGGTCCTTATCTGCCGACAACGTCTATGTTTCTATGAACTATGGTAATTGCGGTTCAAATTATTTCAATGGGGTTTTTAACATTGATGCATAACTTTGCCATTTTTGCATATTTTGAACCCAAATTTTTAACATGGCCTTTTTAGGAACCCTACCTCATGAACAATGACAGCAGAATTACATAAATCCCACCTGAAAGGTGATTTTGCGGTCACTTGGCAAAATCATCTTTTGGACAGTATCTGAAAATTTTCACCAACCTTGTTTATGAGGTGAGATCATAAGAAGGCTATGTTGAAAATTTGCAGTCCAAATATGTAAAAATGACAAAGTTATGCACGTACATTGAAATTTTACTACGCTCACTTGTAACTTTGGTAATTTTAAATATTTTGATCCCAAATTTTCAACATAGCCATTTTTTTGTACCTCCTCATGAATGGGACAGCTGTCATTTTTCCAGTTCTGGACAAAATATGTTTTTGCACCTGTGGTGCAGAATAAGATTTTGATGCCGTGAAATGATGTTTTGATAGGGATTTGAACAGTTTCACTACCAGGTTCATGAAGTGGGGTAATAAGAAGGCTATGCTGACAATTTGGTGCACAAATATGGTAAAATGACCAGGTTATGAGTGAACATTGCTGTGCTTCAGTGTTCACTCATAACTTCATTAATTTTCACTATTTTGACTCCAAACATTCAACACAGCCATTGTCCACAGTATGGCATAAACATCACCTATCATTTTATAAATCCTGGATGTGATGTGTTGTGTTTTCACAATTCTGGTGTGAAATCACATTTTTGCCAGCATATTATAAATGGTACTTGTCATGTTTATAAGGCAAATCATAACACCAGCATCTTGAAAATTGGGGATCAAAATTGAAACAAAAAAATATATATAATTATTAACAAACTTTGTGTGTAGTGCCACTCTGGACCCCAGTGGGTATGCTTTGTGATCCCGAGCTGGGGAGCTGAGTTTGGGGGTGACCTCGGTGACTCAGCTGGATGGGGTGAGGGTTGGAGGATGGTGCTGTTATGCAACACCCACCCAGCCAAGGAATGAAAGGTGCAGGGTTGTCCACATGGGCTTGGGTACCATATAGTGAAGACAATTGTCCTCTTGGCATAGGGCCCTGCACCTTCACCCCCCTTGGGTGGCAGAGGGCCCTGTATATTGGCTGACAGATGCACTCTTTGCCCTGTGCATTGGTAGCTGTGGCCACAGAGAAATTCAGGGACCACAGGGCCCTGCACTTCCACAGCCTACCAGACAGCCCCATACATTCTGCACATCCTTCATTGCACTGAACTGCAGAGCCCACAGTTTGTGGGCCCTACACTTCTGTAGGTGGATGGAGTCCTCTCCTTGCGCAGGGCATGTGCATCTGTTCATGCAGGTCCCAAAGGGACCTGCATGAATGAGGATACAATTACACTATCTCCAAAAAGAAAGGAAATTCTTTGCAAATAACTTAGTTAATACACTAGTTAGGGTAACTTAAAGCCACAAAGGTAGGGAAATGTGGCGTTAAGGTTTCCAACCCTAACACCCCCAACCAAGCAGCAAAAGGGAAAAATGTTATGGTTTTGGGTCTCCAAAGTTTTGGCAAATCAGTGGTGTGGTCTTCCTTGGAAGTTTTCAGTAGGGCTGTGCATGGGCCGAATAGTATTTTCCGAATACCACGAATAGTAGGCTTCCCGAATATTAGAATACATTTTCTGAATAGTTCACTGTTCCGGAACTACTATTCGGTGAGATTTCCAAGTCTCACAGAGCTTTGTTGGCCAATCAAAAACTGTTTCTTGAGCTCAAAGGCAAGCACACCATGTGACTTCCTCACTCTGAGCTGGTAGAAGACAGGAGACAGTGGTTTCTGAGAGCTGCTCTGCAGTACTTTTGAGACCTTAAACTTGCTAAAAGATAAATTGATTTTTGCTTCACAGGCTTTTTTGGGTCAGTATAGTTTTTTTGATCAGTGTCAGAAAAGCTATGTTTGGCTTTCTGACAGGTATTTTGTCCTTATTGCTGTACTCAGTCACAGGTACTAGGAGGGCTGTCTGCTAACACCCCTTCTCTGCTGCTGTCTGACATAGCTCCAGTGTGATTTTGTTTTGGGTTGAGCACATTTTATTTTTGTGTTTTTTTTTTTTTTTACTGTTGTCTGTTTCCAGGCTTGGTTCCCTGCATGACTGATGAGGGTGTCTGCTAACTCCCCCTCCTGCAGGTCACTGCTTATAATTTGCTGTATATGTGCAAAATATTTGATTTTGTGAGGCTTCACCCTGCATGTGCATACTCAATATATTTTTTCATGAGGCAGGGCCACATGTGTGCACAGCTGTGTGCACACAGATTTTGAAATAAACTTCTTCAGTTCTAAGCCAGTCAGGCTTGACTCACTGAATTAGTATTGTTAGTCTCCTCTGGTTCTGGGGATAGATCCCTGTACACATGAGGAGAGTGAGAAGAAGAAGAAGAATCAGCATTTATATAGCACTTTTCATACACAGTGTATCCCAAAGCACTTTATAAGCAATGCTAGACTGGTAGTGAAGTGACAATGTGCGGTGGCGGCCATATCGCGCATCATCACCCACACACAGCCTGGATAATTGCATGATCTGGTTTATGGGAAGGGGAATGTTGGCCAGGACACAGGGAATGTTCCCTACTCTTTGCAAAGAGTGCCCTGGGTTCTTTTACTTCCACCTGGACACCCACTAGGGCAACACCAGGATGGGCAGAAAGGACCTCGGTTTAACGTCTCATCCAAAGGATGGCACACCCCAGCAGTACAGCACCCCCAATACTGTATTCAGATGCCAGCAATTTTTAGGTGCAAGTCCAATCCCAGTGTGGGGCGAGAACCCACGACCTTCTGGTCCAGAGGCAGATGTGCTACCAACTAAGCCATGCTGACACAGCAGCTGACTCCACTCCACTCCACTCCACTCCACTCCACTCCCCCCCACTTCTACAGCACACTGCACACAATTAAGCTGTGCTTGTGAAATATATCCCCCTGTGAGTCTGTGCCATGTGTGTGTGTGCATAGTTGTGCACATGCATTTATTTTGTTTGTTTATTGTTGTTTTGTTAATTAAACCATTGCACTTAGTGGGGCAGACTTGTCTCACTGAGTTAACTGTATGTCACCTGTCTGTTCCTTGCTCGGTTCCATTTTTGACTAAATAGGTTGCTGTTTTCTTCCCCTTCTTAGTAGCAGTGTTTTTCTTTACTGTTACTTTTTTGTGGTGCAGTATAACCGGAAAGGTTGGTGTGTTACTGTAGTTCTACAAGCATTAAGTAAAGCATCACACACACAGGTACTACGTGGTAATAGTTTGTGTTTTACCCAGCAACCAGTAGTGACCTGATCCATCATGTCTTTAGCAATCTTGCAAACATGCTTGTTCCAGCCCCAGCAAAGCATCTGCTCCTCTGGCCCCAAATGGAGAGGGACAGGATGATAGACCACAAACATACAGCATATCCATACAATTACTGCTAGTGTCATCCCTGGGCTGCCAACCCCCTAAACAATCTATGTAGAACAAAGGAAGCACTCAGCGAGGGGGTTGCAGTAACAAAATACAGTTAAGAGCAGTGCAGCATAAAGTTGCCAATACCTTTGTGCTAAGGCTGGAGGATGCCAATAGAGCCCTGGTGTTTTGACCAGAACCTGGTCTTTGTCAGGATGCATGTCGGGAACATAAAAACACGCTATGAATATACAACCCTTAAAGAAACACACACTATAAATAAGTGAAGTTAAAATGAGTGAGACTGAGATGCCCTTGTAACAAAACAATCCACAACTAACATACCCAAGGATGAAACACTGCATCAAGATTATAGAACATAGTTCATACTGTGGTGCCAGACAATGCATAATGCAGTATCTTGCAAAATTGCTGTAAAATGCTGCAGTATGCTGCAAGGAGCAGTGTAATTTAATGGCAATTAAGCCCTCCAGTCATCCAATATTTTGTGGCATGTCATTTACTGCAAAGTACTGAATTGCATCTTGTCTTGCTCCACTGTAAATTATCGATACATAATACAATTCCAGAGACGGTGGTGAGATAGACTACATAGACAATGACATACGGGTGTCTCTCTTTATTCGATGGGCTCAAATATTTTTCTCCACAAGCAAGCCTTTTAGTTCTTGTAGCATGGGTAATAGTACTACTACCACTAATACCATTAGCAGTACTACTACTGCTAGTGTCGCCATCTGTATGTTCACTGTAACATGCTGTTGTACAGTAGTAGGGGGGAATTAGAGCATACATGCTTTGTGCAGCAAGCAGCAGACACCACCGCTAGTGTCCCCACAGCTACCATTATGGCTGCTACATCCACAGCCAGTGTGCTTTCCACCACCACCAGTGCCATTCTTGAAGCAGCCACCCTTTCAGCTGTCACCACTACTGCAGCCACTGCTACCACTATTCCTATGCCCATGGCATAAGCACCTTCTACCCCGTGTCTGTGACCATGAACACCCTCTAGTGCTGACCCAATTCAATGCTTGATATTGTTTTCAGAGTGCTATGTGTGTGTTGTGGTAGATCGAGTGTGCCACATGAAGCTTGTGTTGCATTAGTGAGGGCTCAATGTCGGTGGCTGAAGTGTCATTGAGCTGTATATGGTATACCAGGTTCAATGGGTGATTAATGGAGTTGCTGAAGTGCTTTTTTAAAGTTTCCTTAAAAAAACACCTTTTCTGGCCGAATACCGAATAGCGAATAATGAACACTGAATACCTGGGACACGAGTACCGAATATGGTTGTGGCCAATGCCCCCATAGCCTGTAGAGGCTTTTCTGGCTTCCCCCAATGCTGTGGAACACTGCTGCTGACACTAGTTCAGCCAGTGTGACACCAACTTGTAAAAATTCAGCCAATGCAATCAGGGGCCACCTCGTCATTGCAGCGTCAGCCATTCACTGCAATGAGGGAGCGACCCATCATTGCAGGGCGGGATCTTTTGCTTGTGAACATGGCAGTGGCTTGCCGCCATGTTGACAAATAATATTAACCTCCACTGCCAAGGGTGTGCCCAATCCCCCTCAGCAGGATGTGCCCCCCCCACCGTGGTTAGTTGCCGACAGGGGCCCCAATCCCCATCGGCTGCAGTGCCCCCAATATTTATGTTGCCGACAGGGGAGCCCAATCCCCATACATTATGTTCTCCCCTGCTTTTGTTGTGTGCCAATGGGGGTGTCCAATCCCCTGTCGGCTATAGAAGCCCCCCAAAAAGGAAGACTCCGTTGGCATACTGAGAGCACACCCCAGTGTGCCACATGCCCTTGCAAATTAAAAAAACGGTCCTGCAATGTCTGTTTTTGTAACCTGTAAAAAGACAGCCCCACCCATCTACCTGCACCCTCCACAACCCGCGCCCACCCACTGTGCACCCTGTATCCCCACACCCCCCCCTCACCCCATACTTACCTCCGGAGTGTGGCGCGACGATCTTCTGTGGACCGGGAATACGTCTGCACTCTTCAAAGCTGACTGCGAACTGAAGAAATGCCGGTAAGCTGTATAATGGAATAAATAGTGTCAACTTTGATGCATATATCAGGCATTTTTTTGGAATTTTAGCACCAAATTTTCAACATGGGGTTTTTGGGATGCCTCCTCATGAATACTATCACTGTCATGGTGTTAATCGGTCCTGAAAGGTGATTTCGCGGTCACTGCACAGAATCACCTTTTGGGACCGATTAATGAAACGACAGTGCCAGCATTCATAAGGTGGGCTCTCAAAAAGCCTATATTGCAAATCTGGTGGGAAAAATCCAAATAAATCACTGTTTTACAAGCGTGCATTGCGCAGTTGCTAAGCAAGCTCGTAACTTTGTGAATTTGCAATATTTTCACCCCAGATTTTCAACATTGGTATTTTTCTAGCCCTCCTTGTGAACAGTATAGCTGTCATTTTTCACACCCTGGCCGAAATGTGTTTTCACACTTCCAGCGCAGAATAGCACCGTCGGTGTGGGAAATCAGTGTTCCACACAGAATAAGAAACTGACAGTGGCACTGTTCATGAGCAGAGGTTCTAAAATGCCTATGTTGAAAATTTGGTGATGATAGTCCATAAAATGACTATTACGAGCGTGTGCTGCACAGTGTGAATGCATGCTCGTAAGTTGATGAATTTTATAATATTTTCACTCCAGATTTTAAACATTGTCATTCTTCTGCACCTCTTTATGAACAGTGTAGCTGTCATTTTTCACATCCTTGCTGAAATGTAATTTTTCAGTTCTGGCACAGAATAGTGTGGTCGCTGTGGGAAATCCATGTTCGGGACACAATATGAAAATGACAGTGACACTGTTCATTAGCAGAGGTCCTAAAATGTCTATGCTGAAAATCTGGTTATGAAAGTCCATAAAATGAGTGTGTTATGAATGCGCATTGTGCAGTTTCCATGCACGCTCATACCTTCGTAACTTTGCAATATTTTCACTCCAAATTTTCAGCATTGCCATTTTGCCACACCTCCTTATGAACAGTGCAGCTGTCATTTTTCATATCCTGGCCGAAATGTGTTTTCGCTCTTCCAGCACACAATAGTGCGGTTGCTGTGGGAAATTGGTGTTCAGGACATATTAAGAAAATCACACTGACACTGTTCATGAGCAGAGGTCCTAAAATGCCTATGTTAAAAATTTTGTGATGAAACTCCATAAAATGACTGTGTTACAAGCGTGTGTTGTGCAGGTGCCATGCACCCTTGTAAGTTTACAAATTAGTAATATTTTCACGCCAGATTTTCAACACTGGCATTTGTTCACACCTCCTTATGAACAGTACAGCTGTTATTTTTCACATCCTGGCCGAAATGTGTTTCCGCACTTCTGGTGAAGAATACCGCAGTCACTGTCAGAAATCAGTGTTTGGGACAGATTATGATTGAGTGACTGAGAGGGGGGAGGAGTTACCGAGCTCAACTGAGCTCTGTTGGGACTGCTGCGTATGTCTTTATGGGCAGGAAAAGGTGACAACGCAGGCAGGAGCCCAGTACAAAAAGGCAGCCTGCAGCGCCGGGAGACACAGAATGAGCAAGTGAGGGAGGAAGAGTGAGTGAGCACAATGGAGCTCTGTTGGGACTGGTGTGAATTTGTTTGTGGGCAGGTAAAGGCAGCAATGCATGCCGGGCCTGAGTACAAAAGGGCAGCCTGCAGCGGTGGGACAAACTGAACGAGCAAGTGAGAGAGGGGGACTGAGCGAGCTCAACAGAGCTCTGTCGTTACTGCTGCAGATTTCTTTGTGGGCAGATAAGGGTGGCTATGCTGGAAGGAGCCCAGTACAGAAGGGCAACCTGCAGCACTGGCAGAAAGGGAACGAGCAAGTGAGACGAGGGAGTGAATGAGGCCAACAGAGCTGTGACGGGACTGCTGCAGATTTCTTTGTGGGCAGACAAAAATGCCGACAGAGGCATGAGCCCAGTACAAAAGGGCAGCCTGCAGTGCCAGCAGAAACAGAATGAGCGAGTGACAGAGGGGGAGTGACCCACCTAAAAGGAGTTGTGTCGGGACAGCTGCAGATTTCTTTGTGGCCAGCAAAATCTGCCATTGCAGGCAGAAGGCCAGTACAAAAGAGCAGCCTGCAACCCCAGGAGAAACAGAATGAGAGAGTGAGACAGGCAGAGAGAGCGACCTCAACGGAGCTGTGTCAGGACAGCTGAAGATTTCTTTGTGGCCAGAAAAAGGTGCCAACGCAGGCAGAAGTCCAGGACAAACACAATGAGCGAGTGAGAAAGGGGGAGCGAGAGAGCTCAACAGACCTCTATCGTGACTGCTACGGATTGCTTTGTGTGCAGAAAAAGGCAGCAATGCAGGCAGGAGACCAGTACAAAAGGCCAGCCTGCAGCACCAGCAGAAACAGAATGAGTGTGAGAGGGAGAATGAGGTAGCTCAATGGACCTGTGTCAGAACTGTTGCACATTTTTTTGTGGGCAGAAAAAGCCGCCAACAGAGGTGGGAGCCCAGTACAAAAGGGCAGCCTGCAGTGCCAGCAGAAACAGAATGAGCGACTGACAGAGGGCGAGTGACCCACCTCAACACAGCTTTTTCAGGACAGCTGCAGATTTCTTTGTGGGCAGAAAAAATCTGCCAATGCATCCAGGAGCCCTGTACAAAGGTGCAGCCTGCAGCACTGGGAGAAACAGAATGAGCGAGTGACACAGGGCCACTAAGTGAGCTCAACAGACCAAAGCAATCAACATTCGGCATTGACAAATGCTTGTTCTGCTTTGGGGGGGGGGGACACTTGGGTTGGAAACCCTAACACCACATTTCCTTACTTTCATGGCATTAAGTTACCCTAACTGGTGCATCAACAAAGTTTTTTGCAAAAAATATATTATACAGGTGCAGTCATGCCTGTATATTAGGGTTGAGTAGGAACTTCTGTTAAGCTCAGATTATTGCACCTTAATGACATTGCCCCCTTTCAACTGATTTACATGCAATTTGGAGAGCACAGTCTTTGTGCCAGGATCTCTTAAACCTGTAAATTTCACGTAGATCGGTTCAGTAGGGGCAAAGTTACAGAGGTGCAGTAAAATGTAAAAGTCTCCATTTTTGAACATTATAAGACTTTTTTTTTGCCACTGTACAACTAAAAAAATAGGAGGCTTTGAAACCTGAAACTTTCAGGTTTGAAAAGGCTTAGTCAAAGGTATGTGCTTTTGTGGTTTTTAGGTCCAGCTGTTAAGTAGTTTTTAAAATATCTAATAAAAAATGTCCATTTCTGAGCCTGCGCAGTTCAAGAAATCAAGGTTCTATTCATAACTGAATTTTTGTGAAAGCAGCAGCTTGCACTATAAGATACAGCTGTCTTTAATAAACAACAGCTGTGTCATACATATAGTGCAACCCCTGCTGCTGTCATGATGCTTAGGTCAGGGATGGGGTTACTGTCATTGTAGCCCCACCATTCTCACTGTGCTATGCCTTCGACTGTATTTGCACACCAGGGGCCCCAGTCCCCGGTGGCAGCGTATTTAGTTATTTATATTATTATTTGTTGTATTTATATTATATAATCTGACACTGGGATGCCCACCCCCAGTGTCGGATGCCCCCCCATAGTCCAGTGTTTTATTTATTAGTTGCTGACATCAGGGGCCCAATCCCCATGTTGGCATTAACAAGCCCCCCCCAGCAGTGTGGGATACTGTGGAGCCCACCCCTAGTGTCCCGAAATAATTTTATTTATTTATTGAGTCCTGCAAAGTAAAAACTGTCCCATAATGTCTTTTACTTTTTTTAACCTGAAAAAAAAGAAAAACGTCCCTCGTTGTCACCGCCGTCCCCATCCCCTATCCTGACTCTCTGACTGAGCACCCACACCCCACTCCCTTACCCTATACTAACCTACCAGGGTTGTATAGTGATATCCTCTGTGGACTGAGACACGTCTGTAGTCTTCAAAGCCAAACTGCGAACTGAGGAATGAAGCATGTGCTGCATAATTTATGACAACAGCTGGTTGCATTATACGACACAGCTGTTTACTAACAAAGGAAAGCTGTGTCGTATAGTGCAACTTGCGGTGTCATGACTCCTGTGTCAGGGATGGGTACTGTCATTATAGCCCTGCCATCCTGACTGTGCTGTGCCTTGAACTGTGTCTGCACACCAGGGGCCCCAATCCCCGGTGGCAGTGTATTTATCTATTTATTTGTTATTATTATCCAACACCAGGATGCCCATCCCGGTGTTGGATGCCTCCGTACGGCGGCCCCTTGTTTGATTAACACTGGAGCATCCAGGCGTCTCAGCACCCGTGTTGGCATTTAACCCCAGTAGTGTGGAACACTGGTAAGCCCACCCCAGTGTCCTGAAATAGTTTAATTATTGTTTTTCTGTATAATCTAATGCCCACCCCCAAGTGTCAGATGCCCCCCGAACCCCATTGTTTTAATTATATGTGCTGACATCAGGGTGCCCAATCCCTGTGTCGGCATTCTCAAGTCCATCCCCCAGCAGTGTGGGACATTGGGGAACCCACTCCCAGTGTCCTGAAATAGTTTTAGCAACTTTCCTGCAAAAAAAAGTTCCCTCAATGTCTTTTTTTGTAAACCTGAAAAAAGAAAAAAGAAAATGGTACCTCGTCATCACTGCAGTCCCATTTCCCCCATCCCAACCCTCCCATTGAGCACCCTCTACTTCACACCACTCCTTACCCTATACTTACCACTGGAGGTCATATGATGTCATCTTTTGTGGACTGAGACATGTCTGAACTTTTCAAAGCTGAACCGCGAACTGAGGAATACAGGTAAGTGCCATATAATGTATTTCAATGGCGTTTTGATCTTTTGTTCGTAACTTTGCCATTTTTTTGAATTTTTGCACCAAATGTTCAACATGGCCTTTTTAGGACTCCACATCATGAACACTGGCACCGCCATTTCATTTAATTGGACCTAGAAGGTGATTTCATGGTCACTGTGCAAAATCACCTTTTGGGACCAGATAACAGCATTTCACCACCAGTGTTCATGAGCTGGGGTCCCAGAAAGACCATGTTGAAAATTTGGTGGAAATAATTCCTAAAAATGGCTGATTTATGTGTGTTTGTTGAAATGTTCCTACACACGCACATAACTTTGGTCATTTTCAATATTTTGACTCCAAATTTTCAATATAGCCATTTTTTTCACACCACCTCAGGAACAGTACAGCTGTCATCTTTCACATCTTGTTAAAATGTGTTTTCGCAGAATGGCATTTCAACATGGATTTGAGCATTTTCACCAACAGGGTTTATGAGATGGAGTCACAAGAAGACTGTTGAAAGTTTGTGGTCAAAATATTAAAAAACAAAGAATTTATTAACTAAATCGCTCTTTGCAGGGATGTCCGTTGCACCACTGGGGATCACGCTGCCATACTGTGCCAGTGAGCTGAATTAAGGTGTGAACTCAGTGAGCCGGTTTAATGGGATAAGGCTGATGGGGAAGGTGCTGCAGCATGCAGCACCAGTCCTGGCCTGGGTTGGGACAGAGTAGTGTTTTCATGCAGATGCCACACCCTGTGGTGGGTCTGGCAGAATAGCCTAGAGGTTAAAGTAACGAGCTGTGAATGAGCTTGGTACATCCATTAGACCAGACCTTGGTTTGATTCTTACAATCTTCCATAGGAGCCGGGTTTGTAAAATTTTTGGTGGGGCCCTGGGGTCAGGGGTCAAGCCCCTCCCACTGACCCTGGGGTCAAAACCCCAACCCCTGACCCAGGGGTCAGAGGTGAACCACCTGGTTCTAGCGGTCAAAGCCCCGTCCTATAGGCTAGGGTCAGAGGTCAACCCACCAGCAGGGGTCTATGGTCCATGACATGCAGCTTTCTGCCCACCAGATGTACTCCTCAGTGGGGCAATCGTGAACCTTGCCAACTGCTCCTTGCAGGAGTAAGCTGTGGAGGAACCTGTCTGGAAAGTGGAAATGTTGGGTGCTAGGAGCTGATCGGACTGCACAGTGCCACAACAGGAAGAGAAAAAACAAATATACACACACACACACACACACACACATTATATATAGGATAGTGGATGGGCAACTATGTACAACCAGTGTGTTGTTCCACCGAGGGGTACTGATTCCCTGTGACCTCGAGAGTGAAGCTTGAGAGGTCAGTGGGAATTGATTCTTCAGGGTGGAAAAAACACTGTTCGTGCATAAAGTTGCCCATCCGCTATTCTATATAGTGTATGGGCATCAATACCTATTTCAGACACTGCCCTTTGTTTCAGTGAACTGGAGGTTGGGGGGCACTTAAGGATTGTGGGTGGCTCAAATTACTGACAGTGTGCTGCAGATGTTTCTGCAAGTTCAAGTTTAAAAATCAAAAACTTCCAGCTTAACTTGACAAGGGGAAATTAAGTATGTGGCAGCATTCCAAGTTGTTCTGCTGCAGTAGTGACATCAGCGCAGCAGAACAGCATAATGATGTCACTTCTGCAGCAGAACAAGCATATTCCAGGCATGGAATTGCACGCATAACAGCATTCCGCCAGACACATACTATATGTAAATAATATATATATATATATATGTATGGCATACACAATGGACTGCAGTGGAATACCACATTTATCTCCACCAGTGAGTGGTAATACCCAAAACTCACGAGTGGCGAAGCCACGAGTTAGTTATTAAAGTCTTACCACTCATATGTGGAGATAAATGTGTTGTTCTACTGCAATCCATTATGTGTTTGATATATACACCATTTGTAATGTTTTTATTGGTGTTTTACTTTGTTTTAGCTTAAAACTGCCTTTCTTCCCACTGAAGGTTCCCTATCTGGCCCATTGCTTTCTGTGCTCCATTTCAAGATTCTAAGTGGAAATAACATATTCTAAAGTATATAAATGGTGTTCTAAGTTATGTTAAGTGAAGATAAATATTTATCCAAAAATAAATCATGGTATTTACCAAATTTATTCACCACTAGGGTTATATAAATATATACATTCATTCACACACACACACACACACACACAGTCCTTTACAGCAGGATTTAAGTAAGGCTGGCAGTGTACCCTAAAGGTTACAACAATAACCTGTGTATGACCTTGGTACATCCAGCAGGCCTGGCTTTGCTTCCCACAATCTCCACTTGCAATCTGTAAAAACTTGAGCAAGTCAATTAACCTTCCTGTGCTCACAGAGTCAATTTTTAATGACAAGACAAAAAAAACCCTATTGCATCACCTCTGCACTGCACTTGCATGCCCCACCAGTGGATCCATGTCTCATTATGCAGTCTGATAACATCCACCAAAGCATTGTCCATCTTGTATTCTTCCAATCTGCCCCATAATAAAGTCCCACTGATACTGTCAAGGCAAAGGCAGCAGTTAAGTCTATAAAACATCAATACAGTTTGCTGCCCTTAACAGTTACATATTTCCACATTAGATGCTTCAGATCAGATTCGGAACCCATTTTGATATTCACTCAGCATATCGATTGTTTAATTTATCCAGGACTGGATATGTTGCAATACTACTTTACAGAATATTTTTGGGACACATCTATGAGACTAATGGATCTATACATTTTGGGATTTGCAGGATCTCCTTTTTATGTTCACTTGTGCACATGTGCAAGGAACATTTTGGGAGAGTAGCACACTTGGAGGTGTGCCTCTCCCATCCAATGCACTGCTCCCTTCAGCAGGCGTGGCGGTCCTGCACCAATGGGTGCAGGAGCTCAGTATGACAGCGGTGTTCCTCTGCTTCAAAGGAAAGCACCGCTGCCATAGGGAGCGCCGCCGCTGTCCACCCCCTTGCTCACATGCTCCCCGCGTGTCACGCTGCCCCCAAAGCTTTCATGCCACGCTGGAGCCCACCCCAGCATGGCAAGCGTTGTTGCCACAGGGGTGCCCAATCCCCGTCGGCTCCACGGCCCCCAAGCCATCCTGCTGCCATGCTGGAGCCCACCCCAGTGTGGCAAGCGTTAGCGTTGTTTTTGCGAAGGGTGCCCAATCCCCATCAGCTCCTCGGCCCCCCAGCGTAGTTTGCCGATGGGGTGCTCAATCCCCCGTCGGCTCCTCAGCCCCCACATCTTCTGCCACGCTGGGAGCCCACCCCAGCATGGCAAACGTCCCACGTCGTCTTTTTTTTAAACCTGTAAAATAAAACGGTCCCACGGCGACCTCCCAGCCCTCCCACAACCCGCACCCACTCACTGCGCACCCAGCCTCCCCACACCCCCCTCACCCCATACTTACCTCCAGACTCTGGCGCAATGATCTTCGGTGGACCGGGAACACGTCTGCACTCTTCAAAGCCAACCACGAACTGAGGAAATGCCGGTAAGCTGTATAATGGGCTAGATAGGGGTTTCAACTTTATTGCATATCTCAGTAATTTTTTGGAATTTTTGCACCAAATTTTCAACATGGGATTTTTTGGGAACCCCTTCTCATGAAAGATGTCACTATCATGGCGTTATTCGGGCCTGAAGGGTGATTTCACAGGCACTGCGCAGTCACTGTGCGAAATCACCCTTCAGCCTTGAATAACGTTATGACAGTGACATCATTCATGAAAAGGGGTCCCAAAAACCCCATGTTGAAAATTTGTTTATACTGTTTTACGAGCGTGCGTTGTGCAGTTCCTATGCAGGCTCGTAAGTTCGCGAATTTTCAATATCTTCACTCCAGATTTTCAACATTGCCATTTTATCACACCTTCTTATGAGTTGTACAGCTGTCATTTTTCACATCTCACCCAAAACGTGTTTCCGCCCATGTAGCACACAATGGCACAGTCTGTGTGCAAAATCAATGTATGGAACACATTAAGAAAATCACAGTGACGCTGTCCATGAGCACCAGTCTTAAAATGGCTATGTTGAAAATTTGGTGAAAAAATTCCTAAAAATGACTGTTTTACGAGCGTGTGTTGCGCAGTTCCTTCGCACGCTCATAGGTTTGCGAATTTTAAATATTTGCACTCCAGATTTTCAACATTGCCATTTTACCACACCTCCTCATGAGCAGTATAGCTGTCATTTTTCACATCCTGCCCAAAATGTGTTTCTACCCATGTAGCGCACAATGGTGCAGTCGGTGTGCGAACTTAATGTATAGGACACATTAAGAAAATCACAGTGACACTGATCATGAGCAGAGGTCTTAAAATGGATGTGCTGAAAATTTGGTGAAAAAATTTCTAAAAATGACTGTTTTATGAGTCTGCGTTGCGCAGTTCCTACCCACGCTCGTAAGTTTGTGAATTTTCAATATTTTCACTCCAGATTTTCAACATTGCCATTTTACCACACCTCCTTATGAGCACTGCAGCTGTAATTTTTCACATCTTGCCCAAAATGTGTTTCCGCCCAAGTAGCGCACAATGGCACAGTCGGTGTGCGAACTCAGTGTATGGGACACATTAAGAAAATCACAGTGTCACTGTTCATGAGCAGAGATCTTAAAATGGCTATGTTGAAAATTTGGTGAAAAATTCCTACAAATAACTGTTTTACGAGCGTCGTTGTGCAGTTCTGACGTCGTAAATTTCTTATAATTTCCAATATTTTCACTCCAGATTTTCAAGATTGCCATTTTACCACACCACCTTATGAGCAGTATAACTGTCATTTTTCACATCCTGCCCAAAATGTCTTCTCCCCATGTAGTGCACAATGGCGCAGTCAGTGTGCGAAATCAATGTATGGGACACAGTAAGAAAATCACTGTGACACTGTTCATTAGCAGAGGTTTTAAAATGGCAATGTTGAAAATTTGGTGAAAAAATTCCTAAAAATGACTGTTTTACGAGTGTGTGTTGCGCAGTTCCCACGTACGCCCGTAGGTTTGTGAATTTTCAATATTTCCACTCCAGATTTTCAAATTGGCATTTTACCACACTTCCTTATGAGCAGTACAGCTGTCATTTTTCACATCCTGCCCAAAACGTGTTTCCACCTATCTAGCGCACAATGGGGATAACAAAAAGGTCATGCTGACAATTTATTGTGCAAATACCAGCAATCGCACAGGGCATTAGGGTAAAGCACAATACATACCAAACACCACTGCAAATACCTGCAAGTGAACGTTCGGCATTGACAAATGCTTGTTATGTTTGCTTGCATGCATGTGCAAAAAACATAGTGCCACCATACGAATTTTTGTAGGTGTGCCACTCAGCTTCCAATGCCCTGCTTCCTTTTGCAGGTGCTGTCTCACCGCACCAATGCATGTCAGAGCTGTCTATGACAGCAGTTCAGATGCAATGACATACAGCTGAAAGTGAAAAACTGCAGCAATCAGTGGTGGTAATGTGTAGGCAGTATGCAAACAGCCTGCACGTCATATTGCATCTGAATTATCTGTCATAGACAGTTCTTCCTCCCCCCCACCCCGAACACCTACTAGCCATGCTGGGAGCCCACTCCAGTGTGCTCATGCACTCCCCCCACCTGCACACTATGGCCGATGGGGGTGCTCAATCCCCCATCGGCTCCACTGCCCCCCCAAAACAGACTTCCAGGTGCCACGCTAGGAGCCCACCCCAGCGTGGCAACAGTCCGATGTCTGTATGGCCAATGGGGGTGCCTAATCCCCTGTCAGATCCACTGCCCCCCAAACAACCTTCCAGATGCCACACTGGGAGCCCACCCCAGCATGGCAAAAGTCCCGCATCATCTTCCTGAAAAGGAAAAAAAAAACTTAAAAAAAACGGTCCCTCGTTGACTGTCTCACCCCTCCCCAATCCACGCCCACCCTCTGCGCACCCACCTCCACACCCCTCTCACCCCATACTTACCTCCGGAGGCTGGCGGATGATCTTCAGTGAACCGGAACACGCCTGCACTCTTCAAAGCTGACCGCAAACTGAAGAAATGCCGGTAAGCTGTATAATGGCTTAAATGGGGGGTTTTCAACTTTGATGCATATCTTGGCCATTTTGGAGAATTTTTTCACCAAATTTTCAACATGGGGTTCTTGGGACCCCACCAAATAAACTCAGTCACTGTCATTTTGTTATTCGGTCCTGGAAGGTGATTTCACGTTTACTGCGCAGAACCATCTTTCGGGACTGAGTAACGAAACGACAGTGTCACTTATCATGAGGTAGGCCCCCCCCAAAACCCTGATGTTTAAAATTTGGTGAATAAATTCCCAAAAATTACTGTTTTACAAGCGTGCATTGAGCAGTTCCTACACACGCTCGTAACTTCCCATATATTTTACATTTTCACTCCAGATTTTCAACATTGCCATTTTATCACACCTCCTTGTGAGCAGTACAGCTGTCATTTTTCACATCTCGCCCAAAAGGTGTTTTTGCACATGTAGCGCACAATGGCACGGTTGGCGTGCGAAACCAATGTTCGAGACAGATTAAGAAAATCACAGTGACACTGTTCATGAGCAGAGGTCTTAAAAAGTCCATAAAATGACTGTGTTATGAGCGTGCATTGCGCAGTTTCCACGCACCCTCATAAGTTCACAAATCTGTAATATTTTCAGTCCAGATTTTCTACTGTAGCATTTTTCCACACCTCCTTCTGAACAGTACAGCTGTCATTTTTCACACCCTGGCCGAAATGTGTTTTCGCACTTCTGGTGCAGAAATGAGTGGTTGATGTGGGAAATCAGTGTGTGGGACAGATTACGAAAATCATAGTGACACTGTTCATGAGCGGAGGTCCCAAAATGCCTGTGTTGACAATCTGCTGTAAACAGTCCCCAAACTAATTACAGTTTCTAATCACGCTCGTGACTTCACCAGTTTTTTTATATTTTCACTCCAGATTTTCAACATTGCCATTTTTACACCTCCTCATGAACAGTACAGTTGTCATTTTTCACATCCTGTTTGGAATGTGTTTTCGCACCTGTGGTGCCAAATGGCGTAGTTGCTGTGCAAAATCAGCTTTTGGCTAACAAACTGATATTGCCACTGTTCATGAGGTGGGGGTGACAAAAAACCCACGCTGAACAATTGGAGGGAAAATACCAGTGAACACTTGGGGTGTTAGGGTTTCTGACCATAACGCCTCACCCTGTAGAGGCTGATGGGCATCAGGGGTGTGACTTGGGATTGTCGCCTGTAATGCTCATACCATTCCACCCACACCCTGCAGCCAGTGACAAGCATCGAGGTGTGCCTTGGATTCTTTGGCCACAAAGTTCACCCCATTCTCCTATACTGCACCCATCTCACTGTATTTCCTTATGAAATGGGGGTGAGCATACAGCCCAAAGACCCCAAGGCACAGCATGACACTTGTCGGTGTCTGCAGGGCGGGGTGTGGTGAAATGGTGTGGCCGTTATGCCTGACGACCCAAAGGTACACCCCAATGCCTGTCACTCTCTGCAGGGTGGTGGTGGGGTTGGCTTCACTTCAATACTTCACTGCAATTCCTATTATGCATCTCTCTAACTCCTACACAACCAATGGCAATGCCAGCAAGCAAACATTCGGCATTGACAAATGCTTGTTATGTTGCTTGTACACATGTGCAAGAAACATAGTGCCATCATCCAAGTTTTCGGAGGTGTGGCACCCGTCTTCCAATTCAGTCAGTGTGTTTGCAGGTGCGGCCCCAGTTCCCCAATCATTGCTGCAACTGTCTATGACAGCAGTTGAAAATGCGGTGGTCATACAGTTGAAAGGGGGAGCTCTGCTTCAGTGAGCAGAGCCCCCCCCTCCACACGCACGCACACACACACGCATGCACGCATAGTAGGCACCATGCACAGTATGCTTAACATTAAGTGATGTCAAGTCCGTTTTAATTTCAGTAGTGTGTTCTGCCCTGCAATAGCTGAAACATTATGAAGATGTCTGTTTAACTTCATGGAGCAATGTATAGCAGTTGAGAGACATGCGCGCTCTCTCAGGCTTACAGTATCACATACTTTCACATTCATACCTCTCAACTGTCCCCGGTTTTCAGGGATGTCCCTGATTTTGCCTCAAAATGTTGATCTGTCCCTGTTAAAATGTTGGTTTCATTGACTGAACAGTGGAATTGTAAGCACAAAATATTAATAATGTAAAACATTACAGTTGCAAACATGTTCTTCAGAAAATGATTTTTAAGCTATTCCCCTTATTCAACCAGTCTCCTGAGAGTATATCATCAATTTTTAAAATATGTCATTAATTTTGGTCCAGTATCCCTGACTGTTAAGCCTTGTCCCTCATTTATGAGGCAGGACACAGGAGGTTGAGCGGTGTGCACAAGTAATGCTGCTCCCTCCCCCTCTTTGTAACTGTGTACTGCCATAATACACCTGGCGTGGGACTCGCTAATACTTCACAAATAAGAAGTCCATCTCCTTGTGGAACTCTTAGCCCAGCTGCATGCACCCTTCCCAGTCGACTGGATCACACTGTCCCATGGTTTCTGCGGTTTCAGGCTGGTGGCTCTCAGCTGGCAGGCATTGCTGTAAGTGACCTCGTCGCTGCCGCAAACCTCCGAGCGGCTTTTACACACGCAGAGCCCGTCTTTCCCCCACTGCTTCTTTGTCGCCTTGTACTTGGTAACACACTCCAGCCTGACAGCGCAGCAGCTGGACATCCCGCAGGGTTCTCCCTCACTTGCAGCGCATACATCGCAGCAGCCGCAGGGGTCCCACACAGGGGAGCCCAGAGTGCAGCCGCTGGCGGGCAGCAGGGCGCAGAGCACCACCTTGCAGGGGCCACAGTCGGTCCTGCGCTGGCAGGACAGCTGGACGGCACCGATTCCCACTGAGAGCAGGTGGAGCAGCAATAGCAGTGTTAGTATAATGTCGCGACGAGACCAAAGTTTTTCTGTAGTTGCTGTGCTGCACCAACTCGCTCTGCACAATGATGCCGCTCCTTTGGCAGCTGCACTTGTAGAGTGGCGACTAACCGCACCCAGAAACACAGGAAGAATGTCTCCATCCCTCCCTACCTCCTTTTTCCCGCTGAAGCAGGACCAGTGTGCCCTGATTGGAGTTGGGGATATGATGTAAAAAGTTTTGTGTTGTCTGGTTGAACCCACACACAGTACCGTTTAACCTGACAGACACGTTTTAGTAGAGGGTGAAAAAAATAATCCCAAGAGACAAAATGTTTCAACAGTGGATCAGAAGGAAGCCTTCTTTTCCAATCCCCGAGGTCCAATCAAAAAGTAGTTTAGGAAGTTGCAAACTTGTTGAACTTGTGTGGCCATCACCATATCCATCTGAATAAGTGAGAAAGGCAAAAATCTGATACACTGTAGCATGGATATGATTAAAGAAGTAACACCGAATACCTACTTGAGCTCACGTTCACAAGGTTTTTGTTATTGCCTGAGCATCAAGAATTAATACGAATTTCTGCTTTAACAGCACAGCTTATATGGACAGCACCATCTTCATGTGGGACATGTGAATTCTGAGTAGTATGGGATGCCACTATTGATGTGGAACAGTTATGAGATATTGCACTGCTGTGAATTGCTGGGTGATCATATTCATTTTTATGTTGCTTGCACGCATGTGCAAGAAACATAGTGCTATCATCCGAGTTTTTGGAGGTGTGGCACCCGTCTTCCAATTCAGTCAGTGTGTTTGCAGGTGCGGCCTCAATTCCCCAATCACTGCTGCAGCTGTCTATGACAGCATTTGAAAATGCAGTGGTCATACAGTTGAAAGGGAGAGCTCCGCTTCAGTGAGCAGAGCTCTCCCCCCTCCACACACAGGCACGCATGCAAGCATACTGCATGCTCATGTGCCTTCCCCCTCCCCCCCCACACACACTGTAGGGCCAACGGGTGCCCAATCCCCCATTGGCCCCACGCCCCCAAAGCTTCCAGGTGCCACGCTGGGAGCCCACCCCAGTGTGGCAAATTTGTTATGGCCGACGGGTGCCCAATCCCACGTCGGCTCCAGCCCCCCAAACAGCCTTCCAGCTGCAACACTGGGAGCCCACCCCAGTGTGACACATCGTCTTATAAAAAAATATACCTGTAAATACAAAAACTGTCCCTCGGCGCTTCTCCCTGCCCCCCTCCCACAACCCGCACCCACCCACTGCGCACCATGCATCCCCACACCCCCTTCACCCCATACTTACCTCCGGACCTCGGCGCGACGATCTTCGGTGGACCGGGAACATGTCTGCGCTCTTCAAAGCCGACCACAAACTGAGGAAATGCTGGTAAGCTGTATAATGGGATAGATAGGGGTTTTTTCAACTTTGCTGCATATCGCAGGCATTTTTTGTTATTTTGGCACCAAATTTTCAACATGGGGTTTTTGGGACCCCTCTTCATGAATTATGTCACTGTCTTGGCGTTAATCGGGCCCGAAGGCTGATTTCGAGGTCACTGCACGAAATCACCTTTTGGGACTGATTAACTAAACTAAAGTGCCAGTGTTCATAAGGTGGGCTCTCAAAAAGCTTATGTTGCAAATTTGGTGAAAAAATTCCTAAAAATGACTGTTTTACTAGTGTGCGTTGCGCAGTTCCTATGCACGCTTGTAAGTTCACAAAGTTTTAATATTTGCACTCTGGATTTTCAACATTGCCATTTTACCACACCTCCTTATGAACAGTACAGCTGACATTTTTCACATCTCACCCAAAATGTGTTTCTGCGCATGTAGTGCACAATGGCGCAGTTGGTGTGCGAAATCAATGTATGGGGCAAATTAAGAAAATCACAGTGACACTGTTCATGAGCAGAGGTCTTAAAATGGCTATGTTGAAAATCTGGTGAAAAAATTCCCCAAAATGACTTTCCCCTCCCACTCTTCTGTGAATGCTGAACAGAAAGACACAGTGGATGTCTTGAGAGGAAGGCATGGAACTATCACTTCCAAATACCTAAACAGCACATACAAGCAAGCAACATTTGGCATTGACAAATGCTTGTTTAAGTGTGGGATACACTATGCTCCCCAGCCAACTATGGGATATATCCTGGCCCTGGAGAAGTGCATTAAACAAGACCCCCAAAATAGGTAGCCACCAGTCTACAAAAGTCTTATAAATGTCTCCCACTATACAGTCTGGGCATGGGGCTTTGTCGGAGACCAAGGTAACTGAGAATATATATAAAGATCCCCATCATCTCCAAAAAGATTCATGCTGATGAATTACATCTGCTATAAACTTCTGTATATTAAGAGCATCCAAGAGTATGCCATTCCATCCATGGTAGGACTTTATTATCTAGCCAATGACATAATTAAAACATTTTATCAGCAGCTGCAATAAGGTCAATATACCCCTTCCACAGCCACAAATACTGCCCAATGATACAACCCTCCAGTGAAAAATCTATCAGTCAACCCAACATAGGATCGGAATGTGATTTAATTCTAGCCCAAAGGAGTACAGCTCTTCACACACTGTCAAACATTGTAACAAGGATCTTTCCAAATTCCCACATCTTGTACAGGTAGCAGTAGGAGACCTATGCATCTGAAACTATCTCAGTGGGGTAAAATACAAATTATGCAGAATTTTGAATTGCATTAAATGAGATGTGTCCTGTTTTATGTACTTAAGACAGATCCAACCATATCCTCTGCCAATTATCTGAAGACCAATTGTTGGGACACCTGCCAATAGAAAGATACCCAACAAGCAGGCTGGGTCCAACGCCTGTAATGATTTATGTAATGCTGTTATAACTTGGTGTTGAGACTTGAGCAGCAACAACATTGTGCCCAAGAGCATTCAAAACTTTGACCCCTTCATTGGGCCCGGAAAGGGGGGGATAACATGACATAAGATAATTGCAATATAATTAGGTCATCCAGTTAGGTTAGGTACATCAAATAATTATTGGAATATTCAAAAATGAGATTAAGCATCCCTCAAGTAAGAGTTGGGCCACTGAGGTAAGGGGGAACCGTAGTTAGAATAGAAATCAGTTATCAGACGATAGACCATTTTAAAATTTAGACTGTCAGTTTAAGATGGGCTGAAATCTCATACAAAATCAGTGGAGTCTGTGGGGATGTTGGCTTACCACACTGGCTGGGACATTATTTAGGTTAGCAGTTCTGCTGCTGCTGGCAGCTGCCTACCTTTGCTGGAGATGATGCTGGTTGCTGGCTGCTAATGCTCTCCTCCACTTGATCTGCTGCTCTATGGTGGTGCCGCCGGCTGCCTGGATCAAAAGACCCCACCCGGCCACTTCTAGGCCTGCCTGCCTAAACCTCCCTAACCCCACCCGATACGCTTCAGTTGCCCACTCGCTCTACTCCCCTTCTGCTGCAGCGCTAGTCTGCTGCTCAGCATGGCCCTCCTTCTCTTGAGTGGTTTGTTGCTGCTTGCTCATGTTTGCTTCTCTACCCAGTGCCAGTGGCCACCATATCTGGATCCCAGCTGTCCTCGTTCCATTCCCCGGCTGCTCAAGCCCGGGACCTCCCTTTCCCTCCTCGCTGGCCGGACTGACTCCTCGGACTACTACGACTGCTAGGCAGGCCTGACCCAGCCTGCTGCACTGCGTCACTGCTGGTGGTGTGGTGTCCCGGACTCGCAGCTGACTGCCGACTCCTGCCAGTCTTTGGCTATTCCTCTCTGGCTCAGTTGTCAGCTCCTCTCTTTTCTGGGCAAGCTGAACACCCAGCCCACCACCTCTTCTTCAATGCTGGCCTGCCTCTCACTCCCTCCCACCGCACGAAATGGAAACTGTCCTCTGTCTCCCAAGTCCTCTCACATACAGTCCTGATGCACACACACACGTGTATCGTGCCCAATATAAGCCCTCCTTTCTCCCCCTGGCCAATCACAATGTGGCAAGTTGAAAATTGCCAACCAATCAGTCAGTGACAGACAATGATTTTCAGGGGGGGATGAGACAAACCAAGGGTAATGTGGGCACGGCATGGCACGGCAAAGAAGGTTCCCATTTTAAATAATGACAGCCGCACCACCAGCAAACGAGCTAGCAGGCGGGCGGTGGAAGTGCAGCTGCAGTCGGGTCACAGCCAGCAGAGGGGGGCCACTAAGTATAGAGAAACCAACCAGGGGGAAAAAAATTATAAAAAGGAAAAAAGACAGTAGATGTGGTAAGATATTGCTGGGGCTCAGCCCAGGTAAAAAAATATTGCTGGGGCCATGGGCCCATACAACCCGGCACCTATGCAACCTTCATTTGGATACTGTGTGACTCTGAGCAAGTCACTTAACTGCCCAGTGCTCCCTGGTCACCCCTGAAAACAAGCACTTGTGCCTAGTGGGCCTTACCCGGTTAAGAAGACTAAAGTAAAATAAAAAAAAAAAAGAAACCTCACCCACAAGGTATCAACATGTGTGACGGGGCCTGCTGGGCCCATGCACTGGGTCAGGACTGTCTCCAGTATTGTATTTATCTCATTTTGCACTGGTCCCAAAGAGACCTACAATAATGAGGATACAATTCCATTATCAGAAGAAGAAGAAGGGAAATTCTTTGCAAAATGCTACGTTAATGCAGGCATTAGGGTTGTAAAACTCAAAGAGCACAAACACGGAAAATTAAAAACATTAGGGATTTGGGTCTCTGGAGTATTGACAAATCAGTGGTGGAGTCTTACTTGGGGGTGTCAACCCCCAATGCCCACCCATCCCTGATCAGATGAGGTAAAATGGGATATCTTCACACAGTGCCCATAGGGTCCTGCATGAAGAAAGCTCTGACAGATTATGTTGGTCATACTGTATCACTATGAGGCACTAGGTTGCAGCTGTGTCTTGTGCTTCAGACAGGGGGCTATGGGCTGGGGGGATGGGGTGGGCATTAGGTTTGACAACCCCAAGTAAGGCCCCACCACTGATTTGCCAATACTCTGGAGACCCAAATCCCTAATGTTTTTCATTTCCCGTCTTTGTGCGCTTTGTGTTTTACAACCCTAATGTCTGCATTAATGTAATTTTTTGCAAAGGAAAAAAAAAAATAATATATATATATATATTCATTACAAAAAATGTTGTTAATTTGCTAGTTAGGGCTAAAGCAACAAAAGTAGGAAAATATGGTGTTAGGGTTTCAACCTAACACCCCACTCCCACCCTACAGGCAGCAACAGGTGTGGAGTGTGCCTTGGGGTTGTCAACCCTAACACTTAACCATTCCACATGTATATAAGCTGAGATGGGTACAATATATGAGAATGGGTGAGTGTTTGGAATGACAACCCCAAGGCATACCCCACACCTGTTGCTGCCTGCAGAGTGGAGGTGAGGTGTTAGGGTTGGAAACCCTAATGCCACATTTTCCAACATTTGTCACTTTAACACTAACTAGTGCATTAACAACTTCTTTTGCAATGTATTTCCTTACTTTTTGAGATAGTATAATGGTATACTTATTTGCCTGTGAGAATGTAGGACACACTTGCAAAACTTTGTGCAAATCTGGTTGTGAAGTTATTAAAGTGCAAAATTGGAGGTTTAATGTAGACAGCCCTGCTCAACCCTAACTGTAGTGGTGCTACTGCACCACTATATATAAATTGCTAAAAACTTCATTAATGCTTTAGTTAGGGATAAAGTGACAAAAGTAGGGAAATGTGGCATTAGGGTTTCCAACCCTAACACCGCCACCCTGCAGACACAAACAGGCATCGGGGGGTGCCTTGGGGTCGTCAGTCCTAACACTCACCACATTCCATAAGTAAAAAAGCTGAAATGGGTACAGCATAGGAGAATGGGGTGAGCATTCGGACTGACGAGCCCAAGGCACCCCAATGACACCTGTTGGTGTGTGCAGGCTGGGGGTGGGGTATTAGGGTTGGAAACCCTAATGTCATATTTCTCTACTTTTGTCACTTTAATCTTAACTAGAGCATTAACAAAGTCTTTTGCAATGTATTTCCTTACTTTTTTAGATAGTATAATCATATCCTTATTTGCCCGTGGGAACACATGGCCCTCCGGGCCCTGCGTTCCCATCCCTCCATAGATGCATATATGTATGTATGTATGTATGTATGTAGCTGTGGAAGTGGTCTCCATTTATAGGACAACGGTGACCAAATTGTCAGCATAGCTATCTTATTATCCCACCTCATGTACCTGGTATAAAAAATGTTTTGAATCCTTGCCAAAACATAATTCTGTGCAAATGCAATGCCATTCCATGGCACAGGTGGAAAAACACATTTTGGCTAGGATTTGAAAAATGATAGCTGTGCCGTACATGAGGTGGGGGTAATGAGAAGGTTATGTTGAAAATCTGGAGTCAAAATATTTAAAATTTCCAAAGTTATGAGCATCCATAGTGAAATTGCAATGAATGGTCATAACTGTACCATTTTTACTTATTTTGACCTCACATTTTCCACATAGCCTGCTTATGACCCCATCTCATGAACAGGGGCAGTAACATTTTTCAAATCCTGCCTAAAAGGTGAATTCGCTGAGTAACTATAAAATCACATCTCGGGCGGGAGTTGTACAATGACAGTCATACTGTTCATGAGGTGGGGTCCCCAAAAGGCCATGTTGAACATCTGGGATTAAAATGTCAAAAAATGGCTAAGTTATGCATAAAAGTTGAAGCCCCCATTGAAATACATTGAACCACATTTACCTTAGTTTCTCATATTACAGTCGTTGATTCCAGTAGCAAGACGTGTCTTCAATTGGAGAGTGGATCTTGAATCTGGGACCTGTTCAGGTAAGTGAGGCTGTGTGGGGGTGTACTGAGGGGTGGGGTGGTGGGTGCTGAGTGGGAGGTGGGGGGGGGGGCTGATTGGCGAGGGACTGTTTTCTTTTTATGTAGGCGTAACAAAAAAATCAAGGGACCGTTTTCTTCATTTCAGGTTTTGGCTACAATGGGAGGGTGGGGAGTGCCACTAGACACCAGGGAATATAAAATTTAATAAAGGGGACAGCAATTGGTGGGGGTGGTACCACTAGACACCATGAAAATCAGGAATGGCGATCAGTGAGTGGGGGTGTGCCACTAGACACCAGGGAATATAAAATTTAATAATGGAGAAGGTAATCAGTGAGTGAAGAGTGCCACTAGACACCAGGGAATATATTTATTTCTTTATGGGGACAGGGATTGGTGGGTGGGGGGTGCCACTAGACACCAGGAAAGGTTTGTATTAATAAGAGGACTGTGATTGAAAGAGTGGGGGCTGCCACTAGACACCAGGACAACATCACACATTACCAGGGACGGCAATGGAGTGTGGGGGGTACCACCAAACACCAGGGAAATGGTGGCTCACAACTAACATTACAGCTGGCAGCACAAGTTCAGCTGCAGCTACAGAAGTTAGGAAATTCCTGCTGTTCTCATACAAAGAATATGGGGGAAGCACTCCTCTTGCTAAGCTGGGTACCTAGGATTTTGGGTGCCCAGAAAAGGTATTTGTGGTAATTAATTTAAAAAAAAAAAGTCAGAATCTAAACTGGCCCAGTTTGACTAGGTTCTGATGTTTGTTTTTTAAAATCCTTGCATTTTTATGTGCTTTCTACGTTTGTTAGTTCATGGAAAAAATCAATAAGATGGCAGTTGGCATGGCACAAAAAATGTTTGATGCTCTGCCAAGCAAGTGGTAGAGCATCAAACATTTGCCGGACTCTTTGGGAGTCAGAAAGCAGCTCCACCAACCTCAGGCTGCTCTCCATCTGCATCCAATCACTGTGTAGCTACCAGAAAAGTGTCCGCTTGCCACCAGGATCATCGGGGAACAAAAAGCTCCACTCAAGGAGCCACGCTCCATTCATATTTTTTGGTGTACCTGAAGAGATTATTGCTGGCTCCTCCTACTGGTCTGAAGGTTGACCAATCATCGGGAAGCGGATCACTAGTGGCAAATTTCAAACAGGGTGTCCAGCACATAAAAGGGCTTACCAGAAACTGAGTGGGACATTTGCTGGACTCTTCAGGGGTCTGAATGCAGCTATACAAACCTCAGGCTGCACTTCCTCTGCATCCAATCACTGTATAGCTACCAGAAAAGTGACTGCCATTGCCAGGAGCATTGGGGGGGGACAAAAAGCCACATTCAAGGAGCCGAGCTGAATTCTATGAGAAAAGTGGCCACCTGCCACCAGAAGCATCGGGGGACTAAAAGCCACACTCAAAGAGCCGAGCCCCATTCAAATTTTCACACCCACCCACCGATCCACCCCAGCCCTGGCCTCTATTAAATGCCTGAGGAAGGAATCGGAGTCATCAGCAAAGGGTAATGACTCAAGTAAGAAGGGCAGAGTCAGGTAGGTGTCACAAGTGAAAGGCAAGTAGATACTGCATCAGGAAAAGAAGGAAAAATGGACAGGATAACACCTGGGCCACAATAGCTTAAAACTACATTGATATTGACTTGTGGGG
Organism: Neoceratodus forsteri; assembly: GCA_016271365.2. Taxonomy (NCBI): domain Eukaryota; kingdom Metazoa; phylum Chordata; order Ceratodontiformes; family Ceratodontidae; genus Neoceratodus; species Neoceratodus forsteri. The sequence continues at coordinate 71,146,289 of JADMNL010000027.1, read as the reverse complement.
TTCAGCAAACAAATAGGAGAATGGTACTGGGGCACAAGAACATACCTTGTGTATAATCTAGCTCACAAGTCAGCCACGAAAAGGAGTGGGGGTGGAGTGGCACTGAATGAGGAGCACAAACTGATCCAAAAGCAGCTGTGGGGGTATACCTGGTGTAGAATTCTTCAGAAACCTATATAAACAGGATTGAGCAATATGACATAAGTCTTGTGCTTGAAATACTTACAGTGGGGGTGTAGGTAGGAGTACAAAGGAGTACTGTACAGAAGGTTTACAGTACTTAACAAGGTTTTCACTAAAAGGAAAGTGGGTGTGGGTTTGTACAGGGGGAATAGGGAACATAGTCCATCCTGTGTCATCAGTTAATGACTGAGCACTGGGGAATGGGATTTGTGCAGTACAATGGATGTGGGGCTATCCTCTCCAGGGTAATGCTCTGGTGGATGAGACATTGACCAATACGTCACAGACTGGATAAGCTATGGGGGCAGGTGGAGGAGGCCAGGAGGGAAATCATGAGACTTTGGCACATACTGGCCAGGGGCTCTCCCTCACCTCTTCCACCCCCACAGGGTCCCGCAGGGCCAGGGGAGTACAGGGTGGTGGGGGGGAGGGGAGAAGGGTATGGAGAGGAGGAGAGGTATAAAAGTGAATAAGGGCAGGATGGTACCAGACATCAGTATCAGGGTACAGAACTGTTATGCACTCCTGGCTGGGGATGTTCGGCCAAATGTATATTAGGGATACATGCAGCAAACCAGGGAACTAAGGGACCACCAGAAGCCAAAGGAGAAGGCTAACAGCTATAGGGAAGTAAAAAAAGTGCCAGTGGTAGGAAACACTATGGTTAGAGGAGTGGAATCGAAACTGGACGGTGGCAGGGGAACAGAGGTGTCAGTCATTTGTCGGTCTACCTGGGGCAACAGCAAAGAAAGATGGAGATAGGATAAGTAAACGGATAGATAAACCAGCATTTATCAATGCCAAATGTTGTTGAGCTGGCATTGGCTTTGGTGGTGCAGTGTGGAAACACATTTTTGGCAGGGTGTGAAAAATGACAGCTGTACTGTTCATATGGAGGTGTAAAAAAATGGCAGTGGTGAAAATGTGGCATGTAAGTATTGCAAATTTGCGAAGTTACAAAGGTGCGTGGGAAATGCACAATGCACACTTGCAACACAGGCATTTTATGGAGTTCTGGCACCAAATTTTCAACATAGGCATTTTAGCACCTCAGCTCATGTACAGTGTCACTGTAATCTCCTCAAACTGTCCCAAAAAGTAATTTCGCACAGCGACTGTGCTATTCTGTGCCAGACGTGCGAAAACACATTTCGGGCAGGATATGTAAAATGGCAGCTGTACTGTTCATCAAGAGGTGTGGAAAAATGCCAACGGTGAAAATCCAGAGTGAAAATATTACAAATGCATAACGTTACGAGCGTGCGTGCAAATTGCGCAATGCATGCTCGTAACACAGTCATTTTATGGAGTATCATCACCAAATTTTCAACATAGGCCTTTTAGGACCTCTGCTCATGAACAGTGTCACTGTCATTTTCATAATCTGCCCCAAAGACTGATTTCCCATAGCGACCGTGGTATTGTGCGTCGGAAGTGTGGAAACACATTTCGGTCAGGATGTGGAAAATCACAGCTGTACTGTTCACAAGGAGGTGTAGAAAAATGACAATGTTGAAAATCTGGCATGAAAATAGTGCGAATTCGTGAACTTATGAGCGTACGTAGCTACTGCGCAATGCACGCTTGTAAAACAGCCATTTTTTTGATTTTTTAAACCATATTTGCAACATAGGCTTTTTGAGATCCCACCTCATGAACACTGCCACTGTCCTTGTGTTAATCAGTCCCAAAAGGTGATTCTGTGCAGTGACTGCGAAATCACCTTTCGGGACCAATTAACGTCATAACTGTGACAGAATTCATGAGGAGGGGCCCCAAAAACCCCATGTTGAAAATTTGGTGCAAAGATTCCAAACAATGTCCGAGATATGCATCAAAGTTGAAAAAAAACTATTTATTCCATTATACAGCTTACCGGCATTTCCTCAGTTCGCGGTCGACTTTGAAGAGTGAAGACATGTTCCTGGTCCACCGAAGATCATCGCAACAAGCTCTGGAGGTAAGTATGGGGTGAGGGAGGGAGTGTGGGGAAGTAGGGTGCACAGTGGGTGGGTGAGGGTGGTGGGTAGGGAGACTACGAGGGACCGTTTTCTGCTTACAGGTGCTAAAAAATGCATTGCAGTTGGTTTTCTTTTTTACAGGTGGTTTCTTTTTTGTGGAGTACAGTAGCTGATCGGGGGTTGGGCACCCCTGCCAGCAAACAATGAAAGTGGGGGGAGACACATTCTGCTGATGGGGAGTGGGCTCCCCCGTCAGCACATACTTGGGCAGTGTAAGCCGACCGGGGGATTGGGCAACCCCGGAGTCGGCAGTTTAGCGGCCACTGTGCTGCCATGTTTCCAGCTGGTGAGCACATAGGAAGGATCTGCTGCATGTGACAAACTTTGCTCGCATTGCAGTGGACCTTTCCTTAGATGTGCTCGCCCAGATGGTTTGCCGCCGACATGCAGGCTGATTGGGGAATGAGGGTCGCACCTACTGGTGCATGCCCTGCATTCGCCCAACAGCGGCCGTGCCTCCAAATCTGCACTACCCCAAGATGTTGGCTGCACAAGCGCACCAACATAAAAAGAAGGACTAGAGGTCCTGATCCACCTAGTCATAAATTGCATCACAAGGCAACCAGTGGAGGAGGCAAAAATCAGCCTGGAGAAACTAGTGGATAGTCTAGAGGGTAGGGTAGCATTTTTGGCCTTCTTGGAAGTACTGCCCACATGGAGGGGGCAGGAGTGGTAGAGTTAGGCAGGCCAAGACTGCAGAATTTAACAACTGGATGAAGGTGTAGTGTCAGTCTAGGGGGTACCACTATGTTGGTGACTGGGGTGAATTCTGGGGAAAGGAGATTATTTAAAGGGGATGGCCTTCACTTATCTAGGGAAGGGGTTAGGGTGCTGGTGCAAAAATGTGATATTCACATAGAAAGCATAACATGACTAGGAGCATCAGATGGACACCAGGGGGAGGGTGGTAGCTTTGCAGTACCAGGGAGAGACACTGGTTGGACACACCCAAGGGATAAATATGCAAGGAATAAGGTGAGGGTAGTGGGAAATGGGATGTCAACTGTAAGGAGGGAGGGGAAACATCCAGGGGAGTGGAAAGGGAAAAGGAACAAGCACAAGAGGGCAGAACAATGGGTCAGGTGTATGGAGAGCCATGTGTACCAATGCCAGGAGCCTAGGAAATAAAATCCTAGATTTAGCAGCAGTCATGGCTGAGGCAGACCTGGACATCATGGGAATTACAGAGATGTGGGGTCATGATGGCCAGGATTGGAGCATGGCAGTACCAGGGAATGTACTATTCAAGAAGAACAGGGAGGGAAGGGAGGTGGCACTATACATGAAGGAACACATAAAGACCACAGAATTACAGGGCAAGTGGAGGGGACTGAGGCTATATAGGTATCATTGGAAACAGAGAAGGCAGAAGTCATACGCAATGGGGTAGTATAGGCTGCCAGTGCAGGAGAGTGATGTAGACAAGGCAATGATGGAAGAGATCCAGGAGATGGCAATCAAAAGGGAGGTGCTGTTGATGGGGGACTTCAACATGCCAGATGTGGAATGGGGCACCCCATCTGCAGCATCTACCAGTAGTAGAGAAATCGTGGACTCCCTACAGGGAGCTCTCATAAGGCAGTGTTGGGGGGGTAAATAAAAACAGGAAAAAAAGACAGCCACTATGGTATAGTAGAGAAGTAGCAGAGAAGGTCAGGGCAAAAAGAAGGGCATTTAACAGGTATAAAATGACACAGAGGGAGGAGGATAGGACTATATACCAAGAAAAGCAGAAGGATGTGGGTTTGGAGGTCAGGAGAGTGAAGGCAAGGTTGGAAGAGAGAATAGCCAACTCAGTCAATGAAGGGGATAAAACCTTTTTCTGGTATGTGAGCAAGAGGAGGAAGTCAAAGGAGGGAATAGTCAGGCTGAAAAACAATGAAGGGGGTTGGTGCAAGATGACCTTGAGAAGGCGGATATACTAAACAGCTATTTCTGTTCAGTGTTCATAGTAGAAAAGGATGGAGAGGGTAGGCAAATCAGGGAAAATGAGGTGGTGGTGGGGGGTAGACTCCAGACCTTTCTGGGGTAAGGCAGTTCTGAGAGAGCTAGAGGGGCTGAAGGTGGACAAGGCCATAGGTCTGGATTGGGCACAGCCCAGGGTACTGAGGGAGCTTAGTAAAGTACTTGTGGAGCCTCTAACCAACTTCTTCAACAAATCCTTGGAATCAGGGGAGGTCCCCGATGACTGGAGAAGGGTGAATGTGGTCCTCCTATGCAAGGGTGGGGACAAGGAGGAGGTAGGCAACTACAGACCAGTGCGCTTAACATCAGTAGTAGGCAAGCTAATGGAGAAACTGCTAAAGAAAAGAATCACTAACTACCTCGAAGCCAATGGCCTACATGACCAACAGCAACATGGGTTCACTGAGGGTAGGTCATGTCAAACAAACTTGGTAGAGTTCTCTGACTGGGTCACCAGGGTGGTGGATCGGGGGGTCTGTAGACATTGTGTACTCTGACTTTAGGAAGGCGTTTGATTCCTTGTCACACAGGAGACTACTGCACAAAATGAGATGTCTTGGGCTGGGGTCAGCAGTAGTAAGGTGGGTGCAAAACTGGCTAGGGGATAAAAGGCAAAGGGTAATTATAAATGGGGGTACCTTCCAAGGAGGGCATAGTTACCAGTGGGATGCCCCAGGGGTCAGTGTTTGGGCAACTCCTATTTAACATCTTTACAGGAGACATAGCGGAAGGACTGGAGGGGGAGGGTATGTCTATTTGTGGATGACATGAAGATATGCAATCGAGTTGATTCACTGGAGGGAGTTGAGAGCATGTGCAGGGATCTGAAAAAACTGGAGAAGTGGTCCAAGGAGTGGCAACTGTACTTCAATACAAAAAAGTGCAAAATCATGCACTTAGGCAAGAAAAAGCAGGGAGTGGAATACCGGATGATGAGGGCATGCCCTAGAAGTAACTGAGCTGGAAAGGAACCTTGCTATAATCATTTCATGGGACCTGAAGGTGGCAAAGTAATGTGAGAAGGCAGTGGCAAGGGCCAGTAGGATGCTGGGATGTATCAGTAGGGGAATCAGTAGCAGGAAGAGGGAGGTCAATAATGCCCTTGTACAGGCAGCTGGTCAGGCCACACCTTGAGTATGGGGTCCAGTTCTGGAGGTCATATCTCAGGAAGGATGTGAATAGGGTGGAGCAGGTCCAAAGGAAGACAACAAAAATGGTAAAGGGCCTCGGCCATTTGTCATACAAGGAATGGCTGAGAGACTTGAGCATGTACTCCTTAGAGCAAATAAGAGAAAGGGGGGGGGATGTAATTGAGACCTTCAAGTACATCAGGGGTATAAACAGTGTACCAGTAGGTAACATTTTCCAGCTAAAGAGGTAATCAAAAACAAGGGGATATGATATGCAGATAGCAGGGGTGAGGTTCAGAGGAAACATTAGAAAATTCTTCTTCACAGAGAGGGTGGTAGATAGCTGGAACAAAATCCCGGTGGAGGTGGTGGGGGCAAGGACTGTAGAGGGATTCAAGGGAGCATGGAATAGACACAAGGGTCTCTTGGATCTGGGGAGGGGGGATGTTAGGTAGTAGCAAAAAACCTAGCTGTCAGCTAGTCAAACTGAGCAGACTGGTTAGACCTGGTGGTCCTTTTCTGCCAACACATTCTATGTTTCTATGAAAGCAAAAATGCTTATTTGCAGCATCAACTTTTTACTTTCGCCGCAGAACGTTATCTCAAAAACCCTGCTGCGCATGCGTAGGTCGGAAACCGCTAAATTTTAAAGCCTTATAACTCTGGAACCCTTTTATTTATTTTTTCTCCAGACCTGTCAAAGACACTACCTTAGGACATAACACATATCCCCTGTAAGTTTGGGAAAAAAATTCTATTCCATGTAGACTGTAGGGGAGAGAAAAAAAAAACATGTTAAGTATTGGAAAAAAGTTAGATGTTTCCAACAAATGACAGCTACAGAGTTCAGAATCCACACAAGCTGCAGTCACAAACATTTCCACAGATCAAGACCTTGCCTCCTAGACAACACACACAAAATGTCAGCTCATTTTGTCAAACTGAGCCAAAGATATTAATGTGCACAGTTACGAGTTTAACATTGAACAGGCTACTCAACCCTAACTATAGGGGCACTATGACACCCCTATAATATATCATTGCAAAAAACTTAGTTAATGCACCAGTTACAGTTAAAGCAACAAAAGTAGGGAAACGTGGCATTAGGGTTTCCAACCCTAACACCCCAACCCTACCCTACAGGCAGCAACAGGCATGGGATGTGCCTTGGGGTTGTCAACCCTAGCACTCACCCCACTCCGTGAGTAAATAAGCTGAGATCAGTACAGTATAAGAGAATGTGGTGAGCGTTAGGGTTGACAATCCCAATGCACACCCAACACCTGTTGCTGCCTATGGGGTAGGGGTGGGATGTTAGGGTTGGAAATCCTAATGCCACATTTCCCTACTTTTGTCACTTTAACCCCAACTGGTGCATTAATGAAGATTATTGCAATGAATTTCCTTACTTTTTGAGATAGTGTGATCACATTCTCATTTGTCTGTGGGAGTGCAGTGCCCTCCAGGCCTTTTGCTCTCATCCATTGATACTTTTTGAGATAGTGTAATCATATCGTGCATTCCCATCCTTCAATAGATATGTATATGTATGTTGTTGTAGAATCACAGGGACCTCTGGACTCTGTGCTTCCAATTTTAGCAAAACTGCAACCAAATTGTCACCATAGACTTCTTATTATCCCAACTCATGAATCTGGTAATGAAAATGTCCAAATTGCCACCCAGACATGATTCCATACCACTGCAATGTCATTCCATGCCACAGGTGTGAAAATACAATTTCACCAGGATTTGAAAAATGACATCTGTCATGTTCATGAGGTGGTGTAAAATATGTATATGTGGAAAATCTGGTGTCAAAATATTTAAAATTACCAGAGTTACTAGCAGTCGTAGCAAAATTTCAATGCTTGGTCAGAACATTGCCATTTTTACATACAGTATTTTCAACATAGTCTTCTTATGATCCCACCTCATGTACAAGGGCAGAGAAAGTTTTCAAATTCTGCCCAAAAGGTAATTTCACCAAGCGACCGCAAAATCTCCTTTTGGGCCAGAATTGTAGAATTCCACTGACATTGTTCATGAGATGGGGTCCTAAAAAGGCCATGTTGAAAATTTGGTCTAGATATGCAAAAATACCCAAGTTATGAATCAAAGCTGAAAACCCCTTTGAAATATATTGACCTACATTTACCTTAGTTTCTCATATTGCAGTTGGCGGTTCCAGCAGCAAGACGTGTCTTCGATCAGAGAGCGGATCTTCAGTCAGTGAGCTGTTCAGGTGAATGAGGGTGTGCTTGGTGTGTGGGAGGGTTGTGGGCTGATGGTTGCTCAGTGGGAAGTTGGGCATGGGTGGGTCAGATCGGTGAGGGACTGTTTTTTTTTTTGTATTATGAGTCACAAAAAAAGATGTATAATCTTAAAGAACAACATGTCAAGGGCATTTTCTCTACAGTTAAGTGCAGAATCCAGCTTACGGGCTCCAGATAAGCAAGCTATATGTGTTGGTTGCTCTGCAGAATGTAATTTTTGTGGTTTTCCAAATTAGAATTTTTAAGGGAAAACAAAAAATAAGATAGCAGCCATACAAAAAAAAAAAAAACTAAATGAAAAACCATACAAGAAAGGGTTTCCATACGAAAACTTCATGTGACTATTTGAAGTGCTGACTGAGCATGCTAAGAACCCACATTTTTTAAAATGTAATAACTTTAGAAAGGATTATTATTTTTTCACCAAACCAGTGAAAGACACATCTGTGGGCCAAGCCCTGTCTACCCTGAAAATTTCAGATCAAAATTCCAAACCATCTAGGCACAAGGTGATGACAAACCCCCCCCCCAAAAAACAGCAATTTGTTTTACATTGTTTTGCAATCCGCACATCCGACTGGAACAAAACTTGGCACATCAAGAGACCTACCCCATGAGACTGTGCATGCAAAATTTCGTATAAATCCATTTAATGGTTGCAAAGATATTAAAGTGCAAAATTTGTAGTTTAACTTAGAAACCACTGCTCAACCCTAACTATAGTGGCACTACTGCACCACTATAATTAATAACTTTTCCCCCGTTCAAGGGGAATTGCACTAAATTTTACATGCACAGTCCAGAGGGCATGGTGTCCTGATTTGACAAGTTTCGTTCCAGTCGAATGTGAGGATTCCAAGATCTGGATAGTGCACTTATAAGCATTTAAAATTTTGGTTCTGAGCATGCTCAGTAGGATATCAACTATCTATCCAAATGACCTGACTGACCATGCTCAGAACCAAAATGTCAAATCCTTATGACATGGTAACCAATTAATATTTCTTCACCAAACCAATGAAGGGTACATCTGTGGGCCATGTCCTTTCTACCCTGCAAATTTCAGACCAAATTCCAAACCGTTTGGGTGCTAGATGATGACAAAAAACAGTACAAAATGGTGATTTTTTTAAACTTGTTTCACTATTCAGATTTCAGAATCTTCACATGTGGGCAGAAAGAAATTTGGCAAGTCAAGAGATCTACCTTCTGACACTGTGCATGCAACATTTCATGCAAATCCATTGAACAATTGCGAAGATATTAAAGTGCAAAGATGGCGTTTCACAAAAAAAGGATTTTTTTTTTCACAAAAAAGGATTGGCCTCTCACAACAAAGAATCCTTTTTCATTAGACCAAATTCTTTTGCCATTATAGGAAGCTATCCAAAAGACTGAACTGAGCATGCTCAGAACTCAAAACTTTAAAATTAATTAACTGTGGAATGGAATACTATTTTTGCACCAAACCTGTGAAAAGCACTTCTGTGAGGCAAGCCCTTTCTGCCTTGAAACTGTTAGACCAAAATACGAAACCATCTGGGCACAGCAAGATGACACAAAAGCACAAAAAACAGCGAAGTGTAATGTTTTAGCACTATGCACAGCACAGAATTCACAAATCCAATCAAAGCAAAACTTGGCACCTCAAGAGATCTGCTACACAAGACTGTACATGCAAAATTTCCTGCAAATCCACTGAATGGTTACAAAGTTATTAAAGTGAAAAGTTTGAGGATTAACATTGAACTCCCTGCTCAACCCTAACTATAGTGACAGCACTATAATTATAGGGGCACGGTAGTACCCCTATATTTAGGGTTGAGCAGGGGTTTCTATGTTAAACCTCAAATTTTGCACATTAATATTTTCACAACTGCTCAACAGATTTGCATGAAATTTTGCATGCACAGTCTTGTGGGGGTAGATTTCTTGACCTGGCAAGTTGCATTCTGGTTGGATGTGTGGATTCTGAGTTCCAGGCAGTGAAAAAATGGTAAAAAAAATCACTGTTGTTTTGCAATTTTTTTCATCAGCTTGTGAACAGACAGATTGAAATTCTGGTCTACAATTTTCAGGGAAGAAAAAGGTTGGCCCCCAGTAGTGCCTTTCAGTGGTTTGATGAAAAAATATTAATCCATTCCAAAGTTATTCAATTTTACAATTTTGGGTTCTGAGCATGCTCAATACAGTCTTTTTGGTAGAGGTCTGAAACAAAAAAAATAATTTGGTCCGAACAAATAAGAATCCTTTTTTTATTTGGGGCCAATCCTTTTTTGAGAGGGAAAAATTCCTTTTTCATTTGCTACATCCCGTTTTCTGTTTTTTTTAACAAAACAACATTTTTAAACCCCCAAACTTTCATCCTGCAGAGAGATCAAAACATGTATCTTACTCTTCAGGGCTCCATTACCTAGATTCTGCACTTTACTCTTGGACAAATTACCCCAAAATGACTTTATTTTAACATGTTAAATCCTTTTTCGTCACTCGCTTCTGCTTTTTTTGTTTAGACTTTTTCGTTCAAACGAAAAAGAATCTTGTGTGACAAAAAAGGATTTTGGTCTTTTATTTCTCTGGTGTCTAGTGGCCCCCACCCCACACCCACTGATTGCAGTCCCATGCTTTGGCTGCAGACTGAAATTATACTGCAACCCATATCATTTGGATGCTTTCAGCTTCATCAGCAATTGTTATTACTTTGCTCTGGAGTTCTGTGGCATAACATTGTGATGTGAGGTGTACGCAAGTGTTTCTTTGTCATTTCGTTGTGATGAAACAGTTTTCAATTTTGCTGTCATATTTTCAGAGTACAAAGGGCTTGTCCTGCTGGTGTGCTATTCATTGGTTTCGTGAAAATATTTTAATTTGGTATCGTGTTACACAGGCTTCAAATTTTCCTATTTTTCTTATAGGATAACATTGACATGTAAGGTGCTTCTTTGGCATCACACACTATGGGATGGGAGCACAGGGCGACCCTGCACCCTCACAGGGCAAAGAAGGATAGCACTACACTCTTTCTAAAATTATGCATGGATGGGAGCGCAGGGTCTTCCCACACGCAAATACGGATCCCATTAAGAACTGATGGGAATGCAGGGCCCAGAGGACCCTGCGCTCCCACATGGAAATAAGGATACAATATGAATCTGTAAAGAATTATTAATGATTGGGAGTGCAGGGCCCAGAGGGCACTGTGCTCCCACAAGCAAATAAGGCTATGATTATACTTTCTCAAAAAGTAAGGAAATTCTTTGTAAAAATGTTGTTAATGCATCAGTTAGGGTTCCGGTGACAAAAAGTTTAGACATTCGTACAGGGGCTTCAAACTTAACACTATTTCTTATTTTCCATGCACCAATAGGTTGGTGTTTGTTGTCAGTTCTAACGCCACCCCATTCTCATATATTGTATCATCTCAGCTTCCTTATACATAGAATGGGGTGAGCATTAGGGCTGACAACCCTAAGGCACCCCCAACACCTGTTGGTGCATGGAGGGGGTGGGGTAACACCACATTTCCTAATTTTTGTCACTGGAATCCTAACTGATGCATTAACAAAGTTTTTTTGCAAAGGTTTGGAACCAGCATGCCCCTCTACACAAAGTTATAGTCCATCGGAACCACCTTCCTTGGGTCACACTGGAACTCATAGTGTGAAAAACCAGAAGTCTAGTGAGTGCACACTTCCAGTTTGATGAACGTAAAATGACCCTCCTAGCGAGAGGAGCAAGCATGAGCGGGGCCGCGCGCAGAGACACGTGCAGAGACATGCGCATCTAGCACGTGTCTACTGTGTCTTCTGTAGAAACTGGGGAAAGGGGTATCAGTATGGGAACAGGGGATAAGTAGAAAAAGGACTGTCCTGAGACTGTAGTTGTTATAAACTTTTAATATCTGCTTACTAGGTTAAGCTAGAATTTGTCATGCAAGCCAAGTGCTCTAGACAATTACAGTATCACTAAGTGGGTGGACTACAATGGCAACTCCTGAGAACTGCTGCCAAAATTGTGGCATGTATAGCCTAGGGGAATAACTATGGGGCTACACCTGTGACAACTGTGTATTAATATCCTCCCTCTATGATGAAATAACAAATCTGCAAACCAGGATGTCAGTAAAAGCTGACATAAATCATCTAGAAGACTATATTGATTGTATGGTAACAAAATTTGAAACCAGTATACCTAAGTCACATTTGGAAACCAACACAATTAGTCCTACTCAAGCTCAGATAAACTGTTCACAGTCAATTAGATCAAATGATACATGGGCTCTTGTACCATTAAACAAGAATAAAACAAACAGAAGAGGTGGTCAGGTTTACTCCAGTACCCCACGGCTACTGCTAAGTATCAGATTTGATCCATTGCAACAAGTTGATGATCCCTCCCCCAAACTATGGAACAATATCTTCCAAACACCTCAACAAAAATACACAGAACTAGTCCCAAAATACTATCTCCCATAGTACATCCCAAATCGACACTACATCCGACAACAGTATCTAGAAAACATACTTCATTACAACCCATACAAAGCAATGCTCAAGACAACATAATAACCCCTACAACTGTTCACTGTCCCAAACCAGTTTTTGTTTTGGGAGATTCAATTATTAAACATACAGATAGATTCATATGTAACCCTGACAAAACCAATCGTACCTGCTCCAGCTTCAGGGGAGCAAGCGTTTCTGATATTACAATAATAGCCAATTCCATATTAAAAAATCAACCTACAGGGACACTAGTAGTTGTCCATACAGGGACAAATGATATCCATAGGAATACACTAACTGAATTAAAAAGGACTTTATAGCTCTGAACAATGTATTGGTTGACAAGGGGTGTGACGTATTTTTTTCTGAAATACTTCCCGTACCCAGAGCTACTACAGGCATCACAAATAAAATCAAAGCCCTAAATGAGTGGCTCAGGAAGTGGTGCCTTAAACAAAATATTACATGTCTAACTTATTGGGATGACATTCTTGATAGACCCTCCCTCTATTGTTGGGACGGTCTACACTTAAGTAGAAGAGGAAGTACAATTCTTGGGAAAAAAATTGCCACATTTATTCACAAAGCTTTAAACTAAACAAAATGGGGGAGAATGGATTCACTTCCACATCTCTTACTAACAAAAACGATAATTACACATTATGCAATGTTCTATCATTGAATGCAAGATCCCTAAATACTATAAAATTGGCTGAACTTGAAGCTAACATTAATATCCATAACATTGACGTTATTTCAATAACCGAAACATGGTGGGATACTGACTCTGAGTGGACAAGACATATATCTGGTTCTAAACTTTATCACAAAGATAGAACTCATAAAAAAGGTGGAGGAGTATGCATGTATATTAGGGACCATATTCCCTCCTTTGAAAATAATATTCAAATAAATACAGAAAGTGTATGGGTTACAATCCAATTTAAGGGACAACCACAAATACTTTTAAGAACATGTTATAGGCCACCTAAAGAAAATTTTGACTACATTAATTCATTAGTGGCCGAAATAAAAAACATACCTAAGAAAGGCAATGTTATAATAATGGGAGATTTCAATATGCCAAACATTAATTGGGACAATTTAACTGGTAAATCGGATACTGATAAGATTTTCCTTTCAGGGATAACTGATTTAGGTTTAGAACAACTTATTTCAGAATCCACTAGAGGAAACAACATACTAGATCTATTAATTACAACAACCGATAATCAAATTTCCAATCTATCTATACTAGATCCTCTCGTGAACAGCGATCACAAATCTATATTTTTTAGTTTACCTTGTCATCAACAATATTTAAGAAACAACATATTACTCAAGCAATATGACAGAGCTGACTTTAATTTAATTAATTACCATCTAAAGAACATAAAATGGGAAAAAATTATTTCATCTTTATCAGCGGAGCATGCCTGGACTAAATTCAAAACAATTATTCTGGATTTGGAATCTAAACACATACCAACAAAAAACAAATATAATCCAAAAGGTTATGTAACCCCCTTGTTACCCAGGGTTACTAGAATCCCAGTAAGACCTAGTGGTAGGCAGGGAAGGCAGCTTGTGAAACTCCAGTTAAATGGGTTTCACACTGTCTCACTCTGTTCTCAGTCACAGCTGAGACTTGAGAGATGACATCACCATAGAACTGTCGCAGCTGCATAAGCCACATTGGAATCTGAAGCTCAGGGAGTGAGTTTAGAACTTGGGGAGTTTTCAAAGTCAGTCTTCAGTTTGTTTTAAAGCAAGAAGGAAGTGTGATCCTGGTTTACCTTTTGAAAGTGGTGGAGACTGCTGTCCAGGTCTCAGTGTCCCCTTCCTCCCTCCGGGGGGGGGAAGAAAAGTCCCTCTGCGGATTCCAGGGGCAATCTCCTATTTCCACTATAGAAGAAAGCTGCCTGTTTACAGTTTCTGTTCTTGTATAACAGTGAAGGATGTAATACTTCACCTGTGGGGCACCTGCAATGAATGGGTGAGTGTTTTGCTCCATTTGAGTGGGCAAACCAATTGTTTCATCAGTTTGGAAATATAAAGGAAGTTGGAATGTGGACTGCTATTTGGGAGGACTATTTTATCTAGGACAAACAAATGGAGCAGTCAAAAAGTCTAAAGTGTTAATGGATTTCAAGTAATGCTGTAGAGGGGATGCTTCAGGTCATCCACCATTTAATCTACATTTTCACAGTTTAAGTTTATGTTTGTCCAGAGAAATGGCCGGGTATGGGCTGTGGGAGCTGGAGGTGGGAACACCCCCCATCTTTAGTGACCAGGTCCACCTCTACAGATTTCTTCTGTGATTTGCTACTTGCCTCATGTGCCTGGCCAGTGATGAGGTGGGTACCCAGACGTAGGTCGCAACTTTGGAAAATCTCTCTAGGAGTCACAGACTCTAAGTGATGTGGGGAGCCACAGGATGGGAAGATATACTCCTTGTTTGATGGGAGTCTGATGGAAGTAAGAAATCAAATCTCTCTAGGAGTCACAGACTCTAAGTGGTGTGGGGAGCCACAGCTTGGGAAAATATACTCCTTGTGTGATGGGAGTCTCTCCAAGAAAAAGTTTGGGTTCATTCTTTAAATGGACCGTCAGTCAAGTGGCCGGCAGGGGAGCCGGGCCAGTTGGGCTGTGTATCCAAAGCGCATGCAAGTCCAGGCTGAGTGCCTGGTGGGTCCAGAGCCAGATAATAGTAAAAATGGGTTCATTCTTCAAGTGGACCACTTTTAGTCTCTATCTGCATATACAGTGAATGTAGCCCCTTGGGAGACCATCAATGCTTTGTCATGTGTCGGCTAGTTTTGAATAAAGCTACACTGAAAAATCCCAATCCTGGTTCTGGACATTACAGTTATTGCTTCCTGAAGTTGGATTTACTTGGGTGCCCCTGTGCAGAGTAGCCAAACCTAGGTCCCTTGTGCCAGGTAACCTCATCCTCCCCGAACCCAGGTCCCCACCAGGTATTGCTGCCAACGCCAACAGCATGCCACCTGTCGTTTTAGTAAAAAGGCAGGGGTGAGGGGTTACAAAAATGGAGGCACCGCTTTGGATTTGTTTGGGAAGGAAGGTGCTTGGGCAAGTAGGCTAGCGTTTTGGCTATCTGGCAGTCGGTAGCCCAAAAAAGTTGAAGCAATTTCCCTAGTGTGTTGCTGTGTGCTGTGAATCTTGTGCTGCTGTTTAAAAAATGCCAACTATTTACCAAGGAGCTGTAAAGCCAAAGATTGTTCAAGTTCAAGTTTCAAGTTCAAGTTTATTGCAGGAAAACTCCATTGAGCAAGCTCATTCACAAGGAGGTCCTGTGACATAAACACTTAAAGTACAAACACAGATAGGTAATAACAGTATATACATGAAATGCACGTTACATGATACAGGCTGGATATACATACAAGGGTACCACATAGGGTGACCACAGGTGGTAAACATTGATATGAGACAGGGAAGCGACTTACAGGTTGCATACTGATAAATGAAACATGATGACTGGTGTGTGAAATACATATACAGTATTTTGGCAGCTAGAACAAACAACAGTCTACAACTGATATTGGGGGGAGGAGTGATTTGATAGAGTAGCAGTGGAGTGTAAGTAAAGATAAAGCTAGGAGTAGAAGGGGAAGGGAAAGCAGTTAATAATAATAGATTGTGCCCTTGTCCTGCATCATCAAAATTGTTTACAGTATTTTTGTCAGTTTTAAAAAGAATTTCTGTGAAGGAAAGTGTGGAAAACTAGGGGTAGCAACAGAGAAAATATGCCCTGGATGTTGGAAATGCTTTCTGTGCAAAGTTAGAGACTGCAGAGCTAATGGCAATGTTACATGATTGAAATGGGCTCCCGCTGTGGAGTCAGAAAAAAAAAAAGCATTTTTACAGTTTAAATTTGACTGCTCGACGATCGCCGTGAGGAGAGGAGCCCTCGCGAGGAAGAAGAGCTCATTTGCATGGCGTCGTGTGGTTGGTCAGTTTGCCATTAGTCCCGCCCCTCAGCCAGCTCTTCTGAGTCTGCCTCAGCATTTGAGAGGGAGACAGAGAGTAGTGCGTGTACTGGCAGTGGAGGAGCATCGCAAGGATTCAAAGCACTGTGAAACAGTTCAAAAAGTGACTTTAAGTTTAAAATCGGGCTCAACCTGCAAATCGATCGTGGGATTAGTGAATTTTGTGGTTAAAGCAGCAGTCAGTGAGACTGCTCCCTTCCGTTTGCATTCCGAGGCCTCAAAATCTGGCTGCAGGCCGCTTACCTCATCGCAGCAAGTTTCTACAAATAACAGTGAGTAAACAATTTAAAACTGCTCAATCAGTGATTTTCAGTAATGCCATATAAAATGTGTGCGCAGCTGTATAGTCGCCTTGCAACTAGCGACTGTGTGATGTCCTGCTGGCAAGTGCAAGTCTGTAAAGCCATTGAATGCGTGCATAGAAGTGAAAATAGCCTCAGTTTAAAGTTTGCAGCCAGAGAGAGACTGTGGGTTGTAAAAAAGTGCAACACTAGTAGAAGCAGGCAATCCTGAGCTGAAACCTGAAGTTTTTAAGGGACTTCTAATTAAATGAATGTTGCCAGCAAGTGAAAAGTCCAAGAAAAATCCTGTAAATGTGTGAAAAGCCAGATCAGAGCAAGTTGTGCGGTTTGGAGTAAAAGTTATCAGTAGCTGATGTAAATCGGGTGCGCAGTGGCTTGACCCAGAGTCTAAATGTTGATGCACAGGAGTGCTGCCGCCGCCATTACAGGATGGGGTAGTAAAGTATACACAGCAGCAGAGGAGCCATTTTAAAGCTACAGAGTGTGTTCATTTAAAGTGGGACTTTCAGTTACAGTGAACTTTTGTTTATTTTTCTGCAGTTATGGCCTCAGGACCAGCTCGTTATCCGGATCATGCCCTGGTTGCAGTAACAGCAGCAGTAAATAGACTGCGAGATATTGAAAAGTGGTTCTATGGAGGGCAACTCCCTCCTGATGTGGCAATTCCTAATTGCCCAGTGCATGTATGCCAGATGTGCTTGAGTTCTGGAAGGGATGTCTTCATGATTCCTCACTGTGCTGGATGTCTACAAAAATATGGCTTGTGTAAAGCGCCTCCAATTTGTTTGGCTTCCACATGGTCAAAAATTCAGGAATCTGCAGTTGGCAGCACACAGCATCAGGCGGAGCCTGTGGAGGAAGGTCCCTCGGGGGAGTGTGGCACAAAGTTAGAGGGTGCAGAATTAGAGACTGAATCTGAAATTGAAGTTTTGGATGCTGGATCTCAGAAAGAAAGTTCAGATAAAGCATCAGTAGACCCCTGGGTAGGGGGGGCCTAGCCCAAGTCTCGCAGGTGAAGATGAGATGCGGGAGGCCTTTGAATGGGAGGTGTCGACCTCCGCTCCTAGTGATGAATGGATAGTCTCGGGGGTGAGAATGACTGCTCACTCCTGGGCTCAGATCCTCAGTGAAGAGGAAGATGAGGGGGAACCTATGTGGCCTTGTGAGAAAGGAACGGGTACACAGCCTCAAGATCTTGCCTTGGAGGAATGTGTTCAAGAAAGTGGTGATGCCACTGCCCTGGCTTTACAAAAAGAAGTAGTCAGGGATCCGTTTTTAATTTCTTTGAGGATGCGAAGCTGACAGAACCAGGACTGTCCACCCCCAAGCCAGGCCAGCGGTCTCAGATTGACCAAAGCAAGTAAAGAGGAGAGACTGGTTCGTAGAAAGGCCAATGAAATCTATGGCATGACCTTTCCTACCTTTCCTCGGAGAGTCTGGGAGGAGATTGAGAACTGCAGGAAATCCTGGATCTGGGATGAAGCAATGAGACATGTGCATCCTGGGGCCAACCAGCATGTAAAAAATAGACTGTTTCACGAAAAGTATACACAGTGGAAGAGAGGCAGGACACTGTTTATCGACAGAGTGAGAATAGCGGATGGAGAGGGATGTGAAGTCTCCCACTGTGTGAATTATGTTTACCCAGACGGGGTAATAATTCAAGCCCCTGACCCCCGGTACTATTGGCCTCAGTGCAAGGACCTCCCAGTAATTAAGCCCGTGCCTACAAAATGGAGAGCCGAGCAGTGGTAGTCAATACTGCCACATCTAGACTGTGAAGTGCCCTTATTGATCTGCCAGTATGAATAACCAAGGACTCGTGCTCCACATTCTTCAGTCTACAGTGTACTGTCTTGTTCAGCAACCATCTACTGGCCCACCAAATGACTTCATATCCTGAGAGGACACCAGCCCAGCTGTTTCCTGTTCATCGCCTGGTAATCGGATGACGTCGAACCAGCTGTTTTTCTTTTTGTTCCTGTTCTAAGGTTCCTTCTCCAGAGATGACATCAGCCCAGCTGTTTCCAGATGTGCCCTCCTGTGTTCCCAGAAGATGTCCGCCCAGCTGTATCAGAAGAAATGCTGCCAGGAGAGTCTTCGGCGCGTGTGCAGGTCGGTGCCTAGTCTTATACTACAAGAGGCTGGTAAGTCCGAAACCCTTTTTTTTTCTATCTTTATGACATTGCAGTACACACCCTACACTACAGACTTCAAAATGTGTGAACTGTCCGCAAAGACTCTCCCCTTCGGGATTTTGGCCTTTAAGAACTATGTTTCACGGGGCCCCGTCCCAGGAGAGACTCTTTATTGGACTAGCCTTCGGGCCTTGTGGTCACTAGTTGGGACTTTTAGGACACTCCATCCCCCCAAATGTGTATTGTAAATAATGTCATTACTGTACTCTAATGTAAATACTGTTTTTTCTACCTTTTTTCTAAAAAAATCTTTTTTTGGTATTGTTCAGTATTTTTCTGTATGGTAGGGGTTGTTGTTATTAGGTAGACTGTGTATGCAGGCTAGGAGTGTGTGTTTGTCTTTTTCTTAAAGGTGTTCCTGGGGAAGACAGAAAAGAAGACAAGAAGAGGAGGAGGGGCTCATCGGAGTTCCTCGTCAGTGCTTTATTGTGTAGAATTTAAAGTACTGTGTTGTTATTGCTATGGTTGTTACTGTGTTAACCCTCTTTTCCTTCCACAGGTGTGATTGTAGGGGTAGGGAGAAGGTATTTCTTGGTATTCTAATGGGTGTAGTTGCAGGTTGCCCAAGGTCGGGGAGGTCCCGGGTTTTGTTTTTGTTTGGGATATTATGTTAGAGGCAGATAGGTTTTCTCTAGAGGGTTAGGGAGGATGGACAGGCTTTGGCCCTGACCTGCAGTAGAGGCCGCAGTGCTGATCTATCAGGGCTATGCTCTGGATGGTTCTACCAGAGCCACTAGGTGTCCATAGTAAGTGGATAGTGTAGAGGTTGACATGTCAGCGATAGGCCTCTAGACCCTTAGTGTTGCCTGCCTGTGCTTGCACATGGTAGGAGGGGGCCTGATCACCCCCCTCCGCAGGTAGCACATAGGGTGGGATGGCCTAAGGCCGGGTACATAATGACTGGGGACAGTTATTTTCCTGGTCAAGGGAGAGTGTAACCCCCTTGTTACCCGGGGTTACTAGAATCCCAGTAAGACCTAGTGGTAGGCAGGGAAGGCAGCTTGTGAAACTCCAGTTAAATGGGTTTCACACTGTCTCACTCTGTTCTCAGTCACAGCTGAGACTTGAGAGATGACATCACCATAGAACTGTCGCAGCTGCATAAGCCACATTGGAATCTGCAGCTCAGGGAGTGAGTTTTGAACTTTGGGAGTTTTCAAAGTCAGTCTTCGGTTTGTTTTAAAGCAAGAAGGAAGTATGATCCTGGTTTACCTTTTGAAAGTGGTGGAGACAGCTATCCAGGTCTCAGTGCCCCCTCTCTCCGGGGAGAAAAGTCCCTCTGTGTATTCCAGGGGCAATCCCCTATTTCCACTATAGAAGAAAGCTGCCTGTTTACAGTTTCTGTTCTGTATAACAGTGAAGGATGTAATACTCCTGTGGGACACCTGCAACGAATGGGTGAGTGTTTTGCTCCATTTGAAGGGCAAACCAATTGTTTCATCAGTTTGGAAATATAAAGGAAGTTGGAATGTGGACTGCTATTAGGAGGACTATTTTATCTAGGACAAACAAATGGAGCAGTCAAAAGTCTAAAGTTTTAATGGATTTCAAATAATGCTGTAGAGGGGGTGCTTCAGGTCATCCACCATTTAATCTACATTTTCACAGTTTAAGTTTATGTTTGTCCAGAGAAATGGCCGGGTATGGGCTGTGGGAGCTGGAGGTGGGAACACCCCCCATCTTTAGTGACCAGGTTCACCTCTACGGATTTCTTCTGTGATTTGCTACTTGCCTCATGCGCCTGGCCAGTGATGAGGTGGGTACCCAGACGTGGGTCACAACTTTGGAAAATCTCTCTAGGAGTCGCAGACTCTAAGTGGTGTGGGGAGCCACAGGATGGGAAGATATACTCCTTGTTTGATGGGAGTCCAATGAAGTAAGAAATCAAATCTCTAGGAGTCGCAGACTCTAAGTGGTGTGGGGAGCCACAGCTTGGGAAAATATACTCCTTGTGTGATGGGAGTCTCTCAAGTAAAGTTTGGGTTCATTCTTTAAATGGGCCGTCAGTCAAGTGGCCGGCAGGGAAGCCGGGCCAGTTGGGCTGTGTATCAAAGCGCATGCAAGTCCGGCTGAGTGCCTGGTGGGTCCAGAGCCAGACAATAGTAAAAATGGGTTCATTCTTCAAGTGGACCGCCTTTAGTTTCTATCTGCATATACAGTGAACGTAGCCCCTTGGGGTACCATCAATGCTTTGTCATGTGTCAGCTAGTTTTGAATAAAGCTACACTGAAAAATCCCAATCCTGGTTCTGGACATTACAGTTATTGCTTCCTGTAGTTGGATTTACTTGGGTGCCCCTGTGCAGAGTACCCAAACCTAGGTCCCTTGTGCCAGGTAACCTCATCCTTCCCGAACCCAGGACCCCACCAGGTATTGCTGCCAACGCCAACAGCATGGCACTTGTCATTTTAGTAAAAAGGCAGGGGTGAGGGGTTACAGTTATAGTCCAATATGGTTAAATAATAATATAAGAACATTAATCAAACAAAAAAGAAGATATTTCTCTAAATTAAAAAAAAAAACAGGGGCGCTAATGAGCAGCTAAATGAGCGGTCGCGTTTCCCACTAGCTCCATCAGGGCAGCCGTTAAATAAGAATTAAATTACGAAATTTCCTTCCCCCGAGCGGGTAAAACGATGTTGTCGGGTGGTGGAGGGAGCGATGGAAGAGTGTTTAACTCCCATGCCTTCCAAAAGCCAGCGGGCGATCGGGAAAACCGGAAAGAAGGGGACGTCGGGCCCTGGAAGGGAGAATGCAGGCCTAGTCTTGCTCTCGGCTGCTGAGGTTGCGGCCCTAGGGAAGGAGTTGACGGGCCAAGTAATCGCAGCCCTGGAGCCACGTTTGGTGAAGTTGGAGGACAAGCTGGATGGTAGACTATAGGAGGTCTTGGAGCAGCAGGCGCAGCAAGGCACTAGATTGACGGAAGTCGAGGAAAGAATTTCTAGATTAGAGGACAAGGTGTTGATGGTTCCTGGGCAAGTCTGAGCTCTCCAGAATGAGCTGGAGGAGTTCAAAGAGGCATATGATTATCAAGAAAATCATCACAGGAGGTTGAACCTGCGTCCCAGAGGGCTTCCAGAGGGGCAAGAGGGGAATGATGCCCTAGATTTCTGTGGTAGAGTAGTACCTGAGCTGCTGGGCCT
This sequence comes from Neoceratodus forsteri, assembly GCA_016271365.2. Taxonomy (NCBI): domain Eukaryota; kingdom Metazoa; phylum Chordata; order Ceratodontiformes; family Ceratodontidae; genus Neoceratodus; species Neoceratodus forsteri. Next base: position 71,124,553 of record JADMNL010000027.1, on the reverse strand, counting down.
TAGCATGAAAAATGGCAGGGTTAAGCTGGAGTGAGCACACCGAGCGGTCATGCCACGGCCGCCGGCAGATCAGCCTCCCTGTCAGATAATCACGCGATTTCACAATTTCCAGGACCGGGAGACGATCCTGAAGGCGTACCGATCACAGGGCTCCCTGAGTTTCGAAGGGCATAGATTGTTCCTCTCACAGGACTATTCAGCGCATCTGCTGAAAAAGAGAAAGGCTTTCAATGGGCTTATGGCTCAGCTGAGGAGCCTAAAGGTGGAACATTTCTTAGTCTACCCTGCCACACTCAGAATTAAGCATGAAGGAGTGACTTACTCCTTCTGGGAGCTCAAGAAGGCGGAGGAATTTGTGAAGGCCTTAATGAGAAGAGTGAGCTGAATGGCTGTAAGAGAGTCGAGAAGAGCTGGAAGGCTGGGCTGAAAGGAGCCTGTATTTCTTTTTGGTGTGCTGCATTCCTGTTCGTTCAGATTATGGACTAAAATACATTTAATGCGTTCTTGTTGGCACCGTTGCACCCCATCCACCTGAGGAGTTCATGATATGGAAGGGTCAAATGCTGGCCTAGTCGACACCAATATGCATTGGACCAATGGGGGCCGAGAAATTTGGAGACTGGGCCCTAGTGTGTCTCTCCCTGCCTCCCAAGGGGACTTTCTGTGGACTTTTGGACTTTGGGACTGCGTCAGAAGGCTGAGAATGTGGAGGGAGAGGCTTCTGGATCGCATTCTTTGTACCTGTAAGGTAGGAGCGGGGGTTGGCCTAGAGCGTGTTTTTTGATGGCACAGCCTGGCCCCCATGCCCCCGATGCTGTCTGGCACCTCACACCTACATCTGCTTGTATTAACCTGGGTTGACAGAGGGAGATGAGGGGGAGGCAACGTAATGAAGAGGGAAGTGCTGGGGAGGTTTGAACTGCTTAGTAAGACTGGGACGATGAGGGGAGATGCTGGGGGGGGTCTGGTTTGGCATGCCCGAATCCATGAGGTGAAGGATTTACCTCATGAGAGCAGGTTTAATAGGGCGGATTAAGGCAGTGGGGTTCCGGGATGCCACCGAGGTCCACCTTGTGTATTTTTTTTCCTTTTTCTGTTTGTGCTGGCAGGCATACCCTCAGGGCACTTGGGGGGAGGGAGGCCACAGAGCTTGGAGTGAGGAGCTGGAGGCGAGGCCATTATAGGAGGGGGAGTGGGAGTGAAGCAGGCATATTCTGGTGCACACCGCGGATCAGCCCCTTCCGGCCCTCTGAGTTTTCTAGCTTCCTGCACCTCTGTGCACCCTTGTTTATGGGGTTGGGAGGGGTTGCATGGTGAGATAAGGGGGATGTGACTCATGGCTGTGCCCTTGTTCTTTCCTGGGTCGGGGTGGTGTGTCTGCCCTGGAGTGCTGCACTGGTTCTAGGAGACGTGGTGGGGGAGGAGTGGTTAGAGACTGCTCCCTCCTGTGTGGGACAGTATTGGGGGAGGGGAAAGGGGAGCAGGCTGTGGGGATGATGGTGGTAAGGAGGCGACAGAAGCTGCAATGACGGACTGTCGACCCCACCTTTGGGGGGCAGTGCTTGAGGGTTGAGAATCCTCCAGGTGAAGCCTGGCTGCCTTGCAGAGAGATAATTTGGATGGGAGGGCATAACGATAGGCGGAAGGCTTTCATGGCTAAAATTTGAAAGAAAAGGGGCCCAGAAGGATGGGAGAGATGCAAAGATGAGCTTCTAGAGTGGGCAAGGAAGGGGGAGAGATGGATTGATGGGGAGCAGGTGTAGATGGAGGGAGGGGGGACGGCGGAGAGGACCCCAAGGGTAAAAGATGGGACAGTAGGGTGATTTGGGGCTTTAGATTGGTCCCGTTGGGGGCTCCAAGGGTGGGTTTTTTTTGGGAAGGAGGGAACTTGGCTGCTGGAGGGGGCAGAGGGACGTGCATCTCAGTTGTGGAGGAGAATTTTTGATTGTGAGTTTTTTTTGTCTTAAAATATGCACTTGTGCTATGTTAGCAATTAGTGTAGTGGAGGGGGGTATGGAAGAGTAGAATGTGAGGAGAGTAGGGGGAAGGGGAGGTGGGGGTGATGGACGGGGGACGGTTTCAGGGTTATCAAGTTATAAATGTTGTGTTAGATAGGTTCACTACTGTTTTTATTGTTGCTGTAGTTACCTGATTATATTTATATGGATGCAGTCGATTGTATAGAAATCAAAGACAATGTACTAGTATCTCTGAAAGTGTTATGATAACATGGATGTGTGTAGAGAAATATCAAGTGGGAACGGATTGGAGTTTGAAAAGTTCTACAGGTTGGGATGGGTGATCCAGTGAATCTTAATGTTATATCTTGGAATGTAAAAGGCATAGCAAGCCCAGTGAAGAGGACCACACTTTTAACTGCGCTTAGACGAAAGGGGGCACAGGTGGCATTGCTGCAAGGGACCCACCTGACAGACTTGGAGCATGCCAAACTGGTGCGAAACTGGGTTGGGAAGTGCCTGGCGGCCTCTTACTCCTCTCATAAAAGGGGGTAGCGATACTCCTGCTCTTTGAGGTGAAAAGAGTAGTGAGAGACCCAAAGGAGGGCAGCTATATTTTTGTCACTAGGATGTGGCGAGGGGTGGCGCTTACATTTGGCTGTGTCTATGCACCGGCGGTGTATGACCCACAATTCTATTCCTCTTTGCTGGGCCTGCTTGTCAGAAAGCAATTTCCCAAGCTTATTATGGGAGGGGACTTTAATTGGACTATGGATGCAAATGTGGACCACTCTGCAGGTAAGGGGCGGGTGACGGAGGCTATGTGTCAGTGGCAAATCGGGATAGCAGACTTAGATATGGTGGATAGCTGGAAAGCGGTTAACCCCACTGGGTGGGAATACACTTTTTATTTCAATCCCCATAAGACCTGGTCCTGCTTAGATTATATTTTTCTGCCTAGAAGCTGGGTGGGAAGGATAAAGGAGATAAGCCACAGCCCCATCTTCATTCCAGACCATGCCATGGTGGTGCTTAGGATCTCGGGGAGGGCTGAGAGTAGACCTGACACCTGGAGATTTCCTCTGTATCTGGCTAAGGATTGAACATTTAGGGAGTATTTAGTGGAACAATGGAAGTTTTATGAGGAGACAAATGCCACAGATGAGGTCTCTAGTGCCACTTTCTGGGAGGCAGGTAAGGCCTATATGAGGGGGGCTATAATAGCCTATGTAGCTAAAATTAAAAAACAGAGAAGGGAAGGGAAGAACTGAGAGGCAAGTGAAAGAGCTGGAGAAGCGGGTGGGGGAGGGGAAGGGGACAGGGGGAGAAGCCACCAAATTATTAGCAAAACGGCGAGGGAAGCCCTTAATTCTTTACTGAGAGAGGAGGCAGGGAAAACATGGCTCTACTGTCAAAGAAGGGTGTTTGAGTGGGGGAATAAGCCAGGGCCTATGTTGGTGAGGCTGATGAAGAGGGGCAGATGCCCAACACAGATACTGAGGATTAGGGGGGCGGAGGGGCAAGCCATTACAAGCTCAAGGGAAATAGCAGACTGCTTCTGGAGTTTTTATGAAAGGCTGTATAGAGCAGAATATGTGGGGAAGGAAGAGTGCATCCGGGAGTTCCTTGATGGGTTGCCTCTGCAGAAGGTCACAGATTAGCAGAGGGAGGTGCTGGGTCAGCCCATCTCAAGAACAGAAATCCTAAGTGTCATACAGAAGCTGCAGGAGGGTAAGGCCAGTGGGCCAGATGGGTTTCCTGTTGAGTATTATAGGATTTTGGGGGGGGGCAAATGGCTGAAGCGCTGAGTAAGGCATTTGAGAAAGGGGAGGAGGGACAGATCCCAGAACTACCTAACTCATGTTATGAGGCAAGCATTTGCTTAATACATAAGGGGGGGACAGGATGAGCTTGAGTGTTCAGCTTATCGACCTATCTACCTCCTTAATGTTGATATGAAAATCCTGGCCAAGGTGCTGGCCACCAGGTTAGAGAACATTCTGCCGGAGGTGATCCACCCAGACCAGACTGGGTTTATCAAGAGGCGCCAGTCCTACCATAATGTACGTAGATTGCTAAATGTCATATGGCGGGCTGGTCAGACCAAAGGTAAGATGGGGGTGATCTCCTTAGATGCCGAAAAAGCATTTGATAGGGTGGAATGGGAGTACCTCTTTGAAGTGATGAACCAGTTTGGTCTGGGGGATCCGTTTACAGGCTGGGTCAGGGCTATGTATCTAAGGCCGAGCGTGCAGGTGATGGTGAACGGGTGCCTTTCTGGGAAATTTGGGCTGGGTAGGGGTACGAGATAGGGATGCCCGCTCTCCCCTTTGTTGTTCACCCTGGCGATCGAACCCCTGGCGTCGGTGATATGCTAGCATAAAGGCATGGTGGGTGTAGGCGATGTGGAGGGGACAGAGCGTAACTCTATGGGACATTTGATGAACATTATTGAGAGGTTCGCAGGTTTTTCTGTGTATAAGATTAATGTCAGGAAATCCAAAGTTATGGGGTTCCAGGACGCCAGCCAAGAGGTACAGCAAATGGGATTCAAGGTGGTTCAGACAGACTTTAAATATCTTGGGGTCTGAATAGGGCAGAGATGGGAAGAGTTGTATAAGCTGAATTATTATCCCTTGATCAAATTGGTATTGGCAGACCTTAAGAGATGGATGCAGCACCCTAAGTCTTTGATTGGGAGGATTAATCTCATAAAAATGAATATTATCCCCCGTATTCTATATCCCCATGCAAATGCTGCAGGTGAGGCTAACATTGGGGGATGTGAAATGGTTGGAGAAGGGGTTCACCTTCATTTGGCAGGGAAAGAAGCCAAGAATAAGTTTAACAAGGTTTAAGGCAGATAGAACCAGGGGAAGGCTTAATTTCCCAGATCTGGGTACATACTATAGGGTGGTGCAGCTTAGGGGAGTGGCTGATTGGGTTCATAGGCCAGAGGTGGCTAGTTGGGTAGGGCTGGAATAAGAGGGGACTCCAAGGAGGCTCACAGCCTACCTTCATAGTAAGGGATTATGAGCATATAGAGATTTGGGAAGTGGCAACCCGTTAGTTAGGGAAACATTGGAGGCCTGGGATCATCTGTGGTGATGGAAGGGACTGGCCCAGAGGGAGACTGTGTTACTCCCAATTGTGAAGAATCCCTTCTTCATGCCTGGGATGGAGGATGAGGGGTTTTTAGAATGGGAGAGAGGAGGGGCGGTATATTTAGGGATGTTACTGGAGAAAGGGCAGCTGAGTGAGTTCGACAAGATTAGGCGAGAGATGAGGTTAGGGACATCCCAATTATTTTGGTACCTGCAAGTGAAAGCATTCGTAGGAAGATTGGGAATGGGGAAGGGGTGGGTTGCACCCAAATCAAATAGAGCAGATGGTATGTCAGGATAGGAAAGATCCGAAAGGATTTATTGGGAAAGTGGCCAAAGAGAACAAGCAGAACCTTCCAGATTTAACGGGCCCCACAAAGGCTCTTTGGGAGAGGGACTTAGGGCAGCAAATATCGGATAAAACTGGAAGCTAGTGTTAGGCATGCCGGACGGAATTATGGTATGCAATAAATTCAAGGAGGCCTTCTATAAATTTTTGCATAGAATATATTGGCCCCCAGTGGCGGTACATTGGGCTCATCCAGCAGTGTCACCAAATTGTCGAAGGTGCAACAGGGGGTTGGGTACCTTTTTTCATTGCTTCTGGACATGCCCGGTCTTGATTAAGTTTTGGGGGGGATAATTCAAGAGGTGAACAAGGGGTTGGGGGATTGATTGTCTCGTGACCCTTTAGTCTGCCTTTTTAGGGTGGAGGTAGTGGAAGGGGAGGAGGAGTGGCAGCCACTGCCTAGGTGGGTAAGGGTTCTGTTGGTGCTGGCCAGGCACTGTATTCAGAACACCTGGGTCACTGGAAGTGGAGCTCACGTAACTGGTGGGGCGGGAATGGTTACTCGCTCCTTGGCTTTGGAAGGCTTACATGGTTTGTAAGAGACAGGGAGGAGGTGTTTTTGAGGGACTGGGCTCCTTTTCTGACATCCTTGAGCATATCTGAAAACCTAATGCTCCGTACAGGGTTGAACATCTAAATCTCAGATTAACTGTTAGGTAAGGGGAAAATGCCCCTCCTGTTAGTGTTAATGTCAGTGGCCCACCCACGGCCTATCAGGTACTCATGGCCCTGTTTACCCTGCACAGTATGAATTGTAAGGGATCACCTGAATATTATGTGATTAATATTATATGATCAACTCTGGAAACCTGAATATGTCTGAGAATATGGATTGTAATGCACACTCGACTGCATCTGTGTGTTGGTATGTGATAGGTATCAATGGTCTAACTGGGATATTAGTATGTCTGTGTTAGTAGATGTCTATTGTTGTATGTTGAATGTGTATGTTTCTGTAAAAGAAAACTTTTAATAAACAGAGCATTCAAAAAAAAAATAATAATAATAACATTTTATCATCCTATAGGGCTTCTGTAACAAAACTAAAATCAGCAATTGTGAAATCAAAACAAAACTTAGAATTTAGGATAATGCACACAAAAAATGACCAAAAATCATTGTACTCTAATTTAAACAAGAATAAAGGTAACATTAGACAAGTAGGTCCATTAACAATCAATAACATACCAATAACATCTGATAAAGTAATAGCTGATCACTTAAATAAATACTTTTGTTCTGTTTTTTCACATGCAGATAAGAAAAAAATTACTCACCTTACTAATGTTGTTTCTTCTAATGGAGTCTTGCCATATTATGACATATGCAGTTTGTCCCAGCCTTAGAACTGCTCCGGAGGTGAAAGAGTTAACTTCCATGCCAGGCATGGAATCTTGAGCGCGAGCTCGGTTGAAAAAACTCTGTCTGTTGTTCTTCAAACTGAAACTGTCAGATCTTTACGAGCAAAAACTCATTAAGGTTCTATGTGGAAGCTGTAAACCTACACTAGCCAACTGGCTACTAAAATATTAACACATTTTTCTGGTCCCAAAACCAAGACTCAAGTCAGGGGACCCAGAAAATAAAATAAAATACAACACCCAAACACCCCAAAAAGGAGGGGTGAAAAACACAAGGTGGGCATCAAGTGCCAACACTGCACTGCCCACCCACATCCCAAGAGCAGAGGTTCTGAGAGGGGCAGGCGGGGGGTCATAATATAGCAAGACTCCATTAGAAGAAACAACATTACTAAGGTGAGTAATTTTTTCTTCAAACAACATGAAGTCTTGCTATATTATGACATATGCAGACTACACAGCAGTACCTCCATGGAGGAGGGGCAGAACCTACTTAGGAAATTGGCTCTGAAGCACAGCTGTGCCAAACCGAGCATCCCTCCTAGCCTGGATGTCCAGGAGTAATGCTTGGTGAAAGTGTGTACCGTTTTCCAGGTAGCTGCTTGACATATCTCTAAGATAGGGATGTCCCTGGCCGCAGCTAGGGACGCAGCTGTACCTCTGGTGAGTGAGCCCTCAGGCCTGAAGGGAACCTTCCAGTTTTGATAGCAAAATTGGATACAAGAGACAATCCACCTGGCAATGGATCTTTTAGTGGCAGGTTTCCCTTTACCAACCTTACCATAAGTGAGGAACAGTTGGAGGGAATCAAACCTGTGACCCTTGGTACGCTCTATGTAGTAACTAAGGGCTCTCTTTACATCTAAACTGTGCAGCCTCCTCTCGCCAGAGGAGGAATGGTCAGTGAAGTACACTGGAAGACATATAGATTGATTAAGGTGGAAATCTGAAACCCCCTTAGGCAAGAACTTCCTGTTAGTCCTGAGGACTACCTTATCTCTGTGAAAGGAGATAAAATCAGGCTCCACTGACAAAGCTTGTAATTCACTTATGCGCCTGGCAGAAGTGATGGCTACTAGAAACACAGTTTTCAAGTCAAGTACTTAGCTCTGCTGAAGACAAAGGCTCAAAGGGGGTTGCATTAGCTGAGCAATGCAAACATTAAGATCCCAGGCAGGAGCAGGGTCCCTGAATGGAGGGTTGGTGTGAAGCAATCCCTTGAAAAACTTGGAGAATACAGGGTGAGCAGAAAGAGAAGAGGGCTTTCCTGCTGAAATAAAAGCAGAGACAGCTGCCAAATGCATTTTCAGGGTAGCTGGCCTCAGCGCCAAAGTATTTAGATGGACCATATAGTCCAAGACTGTGGGCAAATCAGCAGATTCTGGGGAAATATGCTTCCCAGAGCACCATATGGAAAACCTTTTCCATTTAGAATTATAAGTAGCCCTGGTGGAAGGCTTCCTAGAAGCTTTCAAGATTTGTTACACCTTGAGAAAGGTGTAGGTCAGCAACTCTAACTCCTCAAGAGTCAGGCCTTGAGGTTGAGGGATTTGAGATTCGGATACCAAACTCTCCCTGGGCACAGGTTAACAGATTGTGATTCCTGGGAGACACAGGGAAGGTGGACTGCTAAGGACAGAAGGAGTGGATACCAGGCTGTCTGGCCCAATCTGGAGCAATCAGAATCATCTTGCAAGGTTGAGATCTGATTTTGACTAGCACCTTGAACAAGAGAGAGGGAAGGGGAAGGCATAGAGGAACTTCCTTCCCGATCGAGAAGGAAGGCATCCAGAGGGACTGAGCCCAACACTGGGGGCTGCAACAAAAAGCGGAAGTTGGTGATTGTCTGGGGCTGCAAAGATCTATCTGAGGGTGCCCCACCTGGCAAATACTAACCCCAGTACTAGGGGATCCAGTGACCATTACGTGATGGCCTGGGAAATCCTGCTGAGAGCATCTGCCAGGACATTGTCCTTGCCTGGGAGGTGAACTGCCATGAGGGAGGTGTTCAGGGAATAAGCCAGAGACAACAACTTCATTGCCTCGGTGCACAAGGCCGAAGACCGAGTGCCCCCTTGCTTGTTGATGTACCACATTGTAGTGGTGTTGTCTGTTCTGACCTGTGCCACTTTGTTCTGAACAGATGCAGAAAAAACCTGAAGTGCTAGAAAAACAGCTCTGAGTTCCAACCGATTGATGTGGAGCAGAGATTCCTGAGGGGACCACAATCCCTGGGTGGTGAGGTCGCCCATGTGAGCTCCCTATCCCAAGAGGGACACATCTGTAGTAAGGGTCAAGGAGTGAGATTGAGGGATGAAAGGAACCCCCTGTCTCAGATTGCTCTGATCCTGCCACCACTGCAGGGCCTGGATCAGGGTTCGAGTTACTGGGATCAATTTGGTTAGAGGATCTCTCCTTTGAGACCAGAAGGCTCTCAAATGGAACTGAATGTCCCTCATCCGAAATCTTGCTCCTTGCACTACAGCTGTGGAAGCAGCCATGTGCCCTAGGAGCTGTAGAAAGTGCCTTGCTGGTCGAGAGACCTGCAGAGTGAAGGAGGAGGCCAGAGCCACCAGGGTCTTTACTCTTTCTAGAGGAAGGAAAGCTCTGGCCTGCTTTGTGTCCAGTTCTGCGCCTATGAAGGTGAGTAGCTGAACAGGCTCTAGAACTGACTTTGGAAGATTGAGAAGAAAACCTAGAGATGTAAGCAGCTGCTGGGTAGCCTGAAGGTGTGATTTGACTTGGTCTGGAGACTGACTCACTATGAGCCAGTCGTCCAGGTAAGGAAAGATGGCAATCTTTTGCCTTCTTAAGTGAGCAACTGCTACTGCCAGGCATTTTGTGAATACCCTTGGGGCAGAGGTAAGGCCGAAGGGCATTGCTCTGAACTGGTAATGGCCTGAGGACAGTTCGAATCTGAGGTACTTTCGGTGGGAGCTTCTGATGAGAACATGGAAGTAGGCATCCTTGAGGTCCAGGGACGCTAGCCAGTCCACTGGCCTTAGGGAGGGTAAAATAATTCCCAGAGTCACCATTTTGAATTTTGGTTTTAAAAGGTGCTTGTTTAGGTATCTTAGATCCAGGATGGGCCGCCATTCTCCTGTCTTTTTTGGTGTAAGGAAGTACCTGGAGTACAGTCCTTTGCCCTGGTGTAGGGGAGGAACCCTTTCTACAGCTCTGAGAGCCAGGAGGGTTGAGACTTCTGTTTCCAAAGCAAGTGCCTCTAATGGATTTACAGGTGGAAAAGATCTGGTTCTCATCTTTGGAAATTTTTTGAAGCTGAGAACCAGTCCCTGGCTTACTACTTCCAGGACCCACTTGTCTGATGTTAAAGACTCCCAGTCCTGGATGAAGTAAGCCAGCCTGCCCCCTACAGGTAATGGAGAATCGGCCCTGGGCATCCCATCAGGGTGCCTGTTTGGCAGGGCTTTAGGCTGAGGGGTGGGAGCAGGCCTGCTCATACCCGTCTGCCTCTCCCTCTGAAGAACCCCCTCTGGGCATAAGCTGAAGAGGAGGCCTGGGCTTGGTAAAAAGGCCTGTGAAAAGGCCTGCCCCTGCCCCTGGAAGGCTGCCTCTGAGGAGTGGCTTGCTTCTCCTTGGCCTGTGCACTCCTATAAGTGGTCCTACACTCATCCATTTTCTTCATGTAATTCTCTGTCTGCTCCCAAAACCGAGCATTACTCACAACAGGAAAATCCATGGCCTTAGCCTGGGTATCCTGTGACAGGCTAGTACACCTGAGCCAAGCCATTCTACGAAAAGCCACAGATGTAGCCATGAGTCTTGAAGATACATCATTACAGTCCACTGCAGCATGGAATTGCACCTTGGATGCCTCAATACCATCAGCAGCCACCTGTTCCAGCTCCTTGGGAAGCTGGCCAGGGACCTGTTTCGTTAAAGCCATAACAGTATCCCATCTGGATTTCTGGTATCTTGCAACATAGGCCATATAATTTGCCTGTCTGAGTCCCAAGGATGCTGCCATGTATTGTTTCTTTGCCATGGCATCAATCTCCTGGAGTCCTTGTCAGGGGGGGGTGTGAAGCCAAGGGAATATTTGCCTTATCACAGGCTGCAGCCTGCACTACCCCAACATGGCTGCATTGTTGTGAAAGGAACTCCGTATCAGGGCCTGACAATGTGTACCTCCTGTCCATCTATTTATCCACAGGAGGTAAAAAATTAGGAGCTTTTAAAATTTTTATTGTCTGTTTCCTAAAAGATTTACGTAAAGGAATAGACAATCTCCTGGACTCTGGGATATCCATCATTTCCACATAGTCAGGCTCCTCCTGTTCATCCACAGCTTCTTCCAAAGGGAGCTGGAGGGTTTCAGCAACTTTTTTATAAAACAGAAAATGAGAAGGGAACTCAGAAAGCCTAGGGGGAGACACTCCTGAAGGTCTGTCTGGGGAGATGTCGGTTCAATGGGCACATCCAGACTTTCAAAATCACATTCACTCTCTTCATAATCCTCCTCCCCCTCCTCCGGTTCATAAAATTCCTCTATATCATATTCTTGAACCAGTGGAACTGACCGAACCGACCGTTTACCTGATGGTGGCGGTTTGGACGGAACCGGGGAAAGCGACTGGACAATTTGGATCGCTTTGGCTATCTCTGCAGCGGTTGGAGAAGGAAATTTTGGCTCCACACCTGCTGATTTTCTAGTCCTCTTTGCTGGAACTGGCTCCTCCGAGTCAGCTCTTCCGTTGCGGTATCGCTGGTCAGAGGGCACTCCTCCGCACGGTTGGCACCGAACCAGGCTGGCCATCTGGGTCAGCGGACTTTTGTCTTCTCGTCCCTGAGCCTACCAACTCTCTTATCCAGGGTAGCTGCAGGGAAATTCTTGCAAATCTGGCAGTCTGCATTGAGGTGGTCAAACCCCAGACAATAAACACATGTGGTGTGTGGTCAGCCTTGGCAAAGGCTTCCCCACAGACACTACAGTGCTGAAACCCAGGGGCCCATTTTTTCTTTTGGGTTTCTCAGACATGTGCCAGCCTAACCAAAACTTGCCCTTTTCGACCAGGTCGCCAAACAAGACACCCTTACTCCGGTTCCCAACCCGTGTCGGTCGAAAGGCGTAATGAAATCGGTTTTAGAACCGATAAGAACCGAACTGCACTCTAAATGTAATTTAATAAGTTTTAACAACAACCTGATCGGTTCAAACCAAACCGATAACAACGTTTGCAAGTTCCACACAGAGAATGTAAAACCTATCTATTACTTACGATACCACAGACAGAGCTTGAACCGACCGGTTGCGGTTAAAATAAATATAATTGCGGTTTAAAAAACTGAGAAATAACACTTTTTTAACCGAGAAATGAACCGAACAGTAGGAGGAATCTCCGGAGCGACTGTTCAGTGAGGCAGAGTAAAGAATCTGACAGTTTCAGTTTGAAGAACAACAGACAGAGTTTTTTCAACTGAGCTCGCGCTCAAGATTCCATGCCTGGCATGGAAGTTAACTCTTTCACCTCCGGAGCAGTTCTAAGGCTGGGACAAACTGCATATGTCATAATATAGCAAGACTTCATGTTGTTTGAAACACCAGACTCAAACAATAAAACAATCTAACAAACTTAATTATTTAATAACTATTAATCACATGAAGGAGGCACTGAAGACACTTAATAACAAGCATTTGTCAATGCCGAATGTTGATTGCGTTGGTCTGTTGAGCTTGTTCAGTGGCCCTCTGTCACTGGCTCAGTCTGTTTGTCCCAGTGCTGCAGGCTTCTCTTTTGTTCTCGGCTGCTGCCTGCATTGGCACCTTGTTCTGCTGAGGAAGAAATCCGCAGCTGTCCCGACAGAGCTCCATTGAGGTGGCTCACTCCCCGTCTATCACTCGCTCATTCTGGTTCTCCTGGCGCTGCAGGCTGCCCTTTTATACTGGGCTCCTGCCTGTGTTGGTGGCTTTTTCTACCCACAAAGAAATCCACAGCTGTCCAGACAGAGCTCCTTTGAGGTTGCTTACTCCCCCTGTCTCACTCACTCAGTTTGGTTCCCCTGGCGTTGCAGGCTGCCCTTTTGTACTGGGCTCCTGCCTCTGTTGGCGCCTTTTTCTGCCCACATAGAAATCTGCAGCAGTCCCGACAAAGCTGCGTTGAGCTCACTCACTGCCCTTCTCTCACTCGCTCATTCTGTTCTGCCGGCGCTGCAGGCTGCCCTTTTCTACTGGGCTTCTGCCTATGCTGCAGCCTTCTTATGCCCAGTGGCGTCACCACGTTGATTTTGGGTAGGCTACAGCCCCCCTGATCTAAGTTAAAGCCCCCCCAATCATTTTCGGTAAACATAAATAAACAGCAGCCATACGTGGGTTTTTGTTTTTATGTTTGCTTGCACGCATGTGCAAGAAACATAGTGCCATGAACGGAGATTTCGGAGGTGTGTCACCTCCTCCTCCAATTCAGGCACTGGGCTGGCTGGCGCGGCCCCTGTAAGCCAATGCATTTTGGAGCTGTCTATGACACGCTCCAAAATGCAGTGGCATACAGTTGAAAGAGGAGCTACGCATGTGTGCAGCGATGAAAGCTGCTCGCAGCGCGGCTCCCCAGCCACAGGCGTCGCGCGCCCCCGCGCGGCGTATAGCCGGCAGGGTGCCCAATCCCGTCGGCTGAACTATTGTCTCTCCTCCCAATAGTTGCTGCCACGCTGGGAGCCCACCCCAGCGTGGCAATCCGATATGTTGCCGTGAGGGGTGCTCAATCCCCGTCGGCTGAGCTCACATCCCCTCCCCAAAGTCATTGTGCCACCCTGGGAGCCCACCCAGCGTGCGGGCAAACGGTCCCATGCTTTTTTTTTGCCGACGGGGTGCCCAACCCCGTCGGTTGAACGCCTCCAAAGTCCTTGTGCCATGCTGGGAGCCCACCAGCGTGGCAAGCGTGTCCCGCGACGTCTTTTTTTTTTTACCCTGTAAAACAAAAACTGTCCCACGGCCCGTCCTCGAACCCCCTCCCACAAACCGCACCCACCCACTGCACCCAGCCTCCCCACCCCCTCACCCCATACTTACCTCCGGACTCTGGCGCGACGATCTTCGGTGGACCGTGAACACGTCTGCACTCTTCAAAGCCGACCGCGAACTGAGGAAATGCCGGTAAGCTGTATAATGGGCTAGATAGGAGGAGTTCAACTTTATTGCATATCTCGGGCACTTTTGGGAATTTTTGCAGCAAATTTTCAACATGGGGTTTTTGGGACCCCTTCTCATGAATGATGTCACTGTCATGGCGTTATTTGGGCTTGAAGGGTGATTTCGCGCAGTTACTGTGCAGTAACTGTGAAATCACCCTTCAGGACAGAATACCACCGCTGACGGTTACATCATTCATGAGAAGACAAACCCCATGTTGAAATTGACCTGCTCAAAAATGACTGTTTAACGGTGGCTTTGCGCAGTTCTACGCAGGCTCGTAAGTTCGCGAAATTTCAATATTTTCACTCCAGATTTTCAACATTGCCATTTCACCACACTGTCTTATGAGTAGTACAGCTGTCATTTTTCACATCTCACCCAAAATGTGTTTCCACCCTTGTAGCGCAGAATGGCGCAGTCGGTGTGTGAAATCAATGTACAGGACAAATTAAGAAAATTGCAGTGATACTGTTCATTAGCAGAGGTCTTGAAATGGCTATGTTGAAAATTTGGTGAAAAAATTCCTAAAATGACTGTTTCACAGTAATGTGTTGTGCAGTTCACCTTGCGCTCATAGGTTTTAAATTTTCAGTATTTCACTCCAGATTTTCAATGTTGCCATTTTTCCACACCTTCTTATGAGTAGCACAGCTGTCATTTTCACATCTCACCCAAAACATGTTTCACCATGTAGCGCATAATGGCGCAGTCGCTAGCGAACTCAGTGTATGGGACATATTAAGAAAATCTCGTGTCACTGTTCATGAGCAAAGATCTTAAAATGGCAATGTTGAAAATTTGGTGAAAAAATTCCTAAAATGATTGTTTCACGAGTGTGCGTTACGCGTTCCATGCAGCTTTCGTGGGTTTGCAATTTTCAATATTTCCTCCAGATTTTCAACATTGCCATTTTCCACACCTCCTTATGAGCAGTACAGCTGTCATTTTTCACATCCTGCCCAAAGCGTGTTTCCGTACATGTAGCGCACAATGGCGCGGATCGGTTATGCAACCTCAATGTATGGGACACATTAACAAAACCACAGTGACACTGTTCATGAGCAGAGGTCTTAAAATGGCTATGTTGAAAACTTGGTGAAAAATGCCTAAAAATGACTTTTCGAGCGTCGTTGCACAGTTCCTATGCATGCTCGTTAGTTTGCAAATTTAATATTTTCATCTAAGATTTTCAACATGTCCATTTTATTAAACTTCCTTATGAACAGTACAGCTGCAATTTTCATATGTCACCAAATGTTATCGCACATGTAGCGCACAATGGTGCTGTTGGTGTCTTGAAAGCAATGTTTAGGACAGATTAAGAAAATCACAGTTACACTGTTCATGAGCAGAGGTCTTAAAATGGCTATGTTGAAAATTTGTTGACAAAAGTCCATAAATGACTGTGTTACGAGTGAGCATTGTGCAGTTCCCACGCATCCTCGTTAGTTCATGACTTTGTAATATTTCCAGTCCAGATTTTCACTAGTGGCATTTTCAACACTCCCTTATGAACAGTACAGCTGCCATTTTTCACAACATGGCCAAAGTGTGTTTTCACACTTTCAGTGCAGAGATGCGGTCGTTATGGGAAATCATTGTTCGGCACAGATAAAGAAAATCACAGTGACACTGTTCATGATCGGAGGCACAATAACAGGTGTGCGTTGTACAGTTTCTATGTACGCCTGGACTTCACCATTTTTTAAATATTTTACTACACATTTGCAACATAGCCATTTTACACCTCCCATGAAAGAGTACTGCTGCCATTTTTACAGCCTGTTCGGAATATGTTTGCATCTGTGGTGCTAAATCTCGTAGTCACTGTGCATAAGCAGCTTTCGCTACCACACTGATATTCCCTGTTCGTGAGGTGGGGTCCAAAACAAACATGTTGAAGATTTGGAGTTAAAATACCAATGAATGCCTGAGGTATTAGACTTTTCAACTAAATCGCCCAACCCTATATAGAATGACAGGAATCAGGGGTGTGACTTGGGATTCTTGCCTGTGATGCTCATACCGTTCCACACCCTGCAGTCACTGAGAGGCATCAAGGTATGCCTTGGACTCTTCGTCCCAAACTTCACCCCATTCTCTATATCGCACCCATCTCACCATATTTCCTAATGAAATGGGGAGTGCGCAAAGGCCAAAGACCCCAAGGAACATGTGTGACACTTGTGAGTCTCTGCAGAGTGGGGTGTGGTGAAATGGCGTGGCCGTTATGCCTGACGACCCAAATGCACACCCCAATGCCTGTCACTCTCTGCAGGGTGGTGGTGGGGTTGGCTTCAGTTCAATACTTCACTGCCATTCCTATTACGCAGCTCTGTAACTTCTACGCTACCACTGCCAATGCCAGTAAGCAAACATTCGGCATTGACAAATGCTTGTTTGATTTTGTGTCTGACTTGCTGCATTTGCAACTCGCTATCACTACTGAAGTCTAGTCTAGGAAGAAAAGAAAAAAATCTGACTGACTCCCTGACTCGAGTCGAGAGATAGAGTAGCGAACCACTCGCACAGTCGCAAGGCAGCAGCGCGAGCCCTAAGTTACTAACATTTCTGAGAAACATGCAACTTGCCATTGTCTGATTGCCAGCTTAGGGAAAGAAGTCAAGAAGATGCCTGCCCCTGCTGGCTGGACTCTCTGGGGAGTCAGCACTAAGGACTGGGGTTGGACAAGAGCGAGAGATGACTAGACTTGGTGAGTGTGGCAGGCAGCCAATGACTAGAGTGCAGTGCAGGTGTACTCTGTGTGCATTAGCAGTGGAGCGGAGCGGACGCCCCAACTCCTCGCTCCCTGACAGAACCTCTGAGTCCGACTCTCCAACCAATCCTCCTGTCCTCTCCTAGTCTCTCTCCTCTGCTCTCTCTCTCTCTCTAGTAGTCTCTGTCTGACTCTGTCTCTCTCTCTCCTCCCGGGCCAGCGCCTGATGGTGGGGTCGGCCCCCCATCTATTACTTTGTTTTCATATGCACTTGTATGAACTTCAACTTTTTTAATTGCCCAGTGGTTGAAATAATCTGAATAAATCAAAACTGTTTATGAACAAGTGTTTGGTGGATGATCCCAAGGTTTTCGTTTTGTGGAAAACAGAATTACTAAGACTTGGAAGAGAAATATAAAGCAAGAAATGCCCACAGCAGGGGCAAAGTGAGGATAATCAACTGGCAGAAGATCATTCAGGAGATGAAGGATGAAATGTCTTTTGTAGATACAATACAATCAATACTGTTTTCTATGCCCTCTTTTATACTGTGTATCACAAAATGCTTTATAAGGGAAACTATTCAAGTATGGCAGTGTAAAACACAATGAGCAGGACACAAGAAATGCAATCCACAAGATGTACTCAGGCTAGGCTAGCCAATGGGTGTGCAGCCCATACCGTACATGACAGTCCAGATTTGTGAATGAACATGGGCTGCACGCCCATTGGCTCTTGCTCTGCACCAATGGGTGTGCAGTCTTACCGGGCAGTCAGTGGGCGGCGGCGGGCGGCAGGTGGGTGGGATGCTGCCGCCCGCCCGGCTGCTGGGGGAGAGCGGGTGGTGGGGCTTCGTGGGTGGGTGGGTTTGGGGACACTAGCCACCAAGAGAGATGTTGGGTGGGGGTGTCAATCTACATTCCTGCCAGCGATCGGGCATTACGGTCCACTGGACCACCAGGAAGATATTGGGTGGGGGCACCCACTTACTGCCCGCGATCGGGCACTAGGAACATGTTCAGGGGTGTCATTTACATTCTGCCCGCGATCGGGCATTACAGTCCACTGGACCACCAGGGAGATGTACAGGAGAGGTGGGAGAGCCACATTGCTGCCTGATCGGGCTGCAGAGTGCGGCCGGTCCCGGCAGCTGCTGCCTGGCAGGCGGCCAGGCGCAAGTCTCGGGGATGGCGCACCCTGCAATGGCATGCAAATGGGGCCATAATCAGATGCAAATGGCCCCTGCGCCTTGCATGAATTATGGCCCCATTTGCATGTCACCTTTTGAATATCGTGATTTTGCGCATGGCGCAATGGTACTTGGCCACCGCAAGTTGAATGCTCCACTCTGACAACTTGTGGTGGCGCAAGTTTCATTGCGCCATGCACAGTGGCTGTGGCTGGGGGGTGATATTCAAAGTTGCTCAATAGTGCAACTCCTTTGAATATCGCCTGGGCCACACCCCTGCGCAACTATTTTGCACAGCGCAAGGGCTTGCGCCTCAGAATGGCGCAGTTTGAATATCCAGCCCAGAGTGTATGAGGCATAGTGAAGCAGAAAGAATTTCAGGCAAAGGGTCAACTGAGCTAAAGGACGTCCTCCTAATGGTAAAGAGGGTAACATGAGGGGCAGACATAAGCAGAAATTCATAACAGCTGAGAGTCGACTGAGAGCTAGAGTGTAATGGCGATGATATCAAGAGATAGGGGTGGCAGACCATAGCAAGCTATTTACTGTTCACAGAATTCCATTGGATGGGAAGCTAGTGCAGGTTTCTGAGGATGGGGCAATATTGTCCCATCTGTGAAAAGGAGTGAGGGGATGTGCAGCAGCATTCTGGATAGACTGGGTACTGGAGAACAGGTACTTGGGGAGACCATACATGAGGGAGTTGCAGTAGCAAGCTGGGGATAGATGAAGGCATAAATGAGGGTTTCAGATAACCGATGGTTGAGGTAGTGGTGAATCCAGGCAATGTTGGGGAGATAGTAGTAGGTGGGGTCGGGTGACTGCGGGGTCTTCTGAATCTTATCTCTGATGGAGTCATCATCGACCCAGTCATTTTTTTTTTAAATTTCATTCTGGTCGGGTCACATCTCATCTCGGCGTCCACTGCTGGTGGGGAATTTTAGTGGCACTGGATGGAGGCTGGCTGGCAGGCAGGTACCGTACTTTGTGTGGCTTGGCTTGCCTGGTGGGGGGGGGGTTGGTGGCAAGAACAATATATTTTTTTTGTGTGAACTGGAACATGAAAAGTTCTTAGGCAGCAACAACAAACAAGGGCACTGCAGACTAGGGCAGGCAGGCAGGCTCAACTTAGACTCGGTAGTCAGCAGCACATGGCTGTTCTGGTCTCTTATTTGCTCTAGAGTCCTCCGCAACCTTCCCAGCAGATCTGCTGGGATAATGGGGGTCTGGCTGTTGTGTTCTCATCTCTTATTTGCTCTGGGGTCCTCCTGCAACCTTCCCAGCAGATCTGCGGGGATAATGGTGTCTGGCTGTTGTATTCTGGTCTCTTATTTGCTCTGGGGTCCTCCTGTAACTTGTTCTCATGGTCTAGTAACCACATTTTTCCACATGTACCATATTAAATATATGGCTGATAACTAGGCTTCTCAAACATATTTTTCACCACTAAAATGTAGGAAAAGCCACCATCTGAAGGTAAAATTTCAAAATTTTCCCGGGGGGCATGCCCTTGGACCCCCTTAGCTTTGTTAGGAATTTGACTAAGGGGCATTAGCCCCTTCAACTTTGTACCCCCTGATGATGCCCATGCTTATGCCCACAAAGAAATTTGCAGCAGTTACAATACAACTCTGTTGAGCTCACTCACTCACTCATTCTGGTTTCCCTGCCACTGCAGGCTGTCCTTTTGTACTGGGCCCCTGCATGCATTGCTGCCTTTTTCTGCCCACAAACAGATCTGCAGCAGTCCCAACAGAGCCCGTTGAGCTCATTTACTCCCCCTCCCTCACTCGCTCATTCTGTTTCTCCTGGCGCTGCAGGCTGCCCTTTTGTACTGGGCTCCTGCCTGTGTTGGTGGCTTTTTCTACCCACAAAGAAATCCACAGCTGTCCCAACAGAGCTCCGTTGAGGTTGCTCACTCCCCGGTCTCACTCACTCAGTCTGGTTCTCCTGGCGCTGCAGGCTGCCCTTTTGTACTGGACTCCTGCCTCTGTTGGTGCCTTTTTCTGCCCACAATGAAATCTGCAGCAGTCCCGACAAAGCTGCGTTGAGCTCACTCACTGCCCTTCTCTCACTCGCTCATTCTGTTCTGCCGGCGCTGCAGGCTGCCCTTTTCTACTGGGCTTCTGCCTGTGCTGCTGCCTTTTTCTGCCCACAAACAAATCTGCAGCAGTTCCAACACAGCCCCGTTGAGCTCACTGACTCCCCCTCCCTCACTCGCTCATTCTGTGTCTCCTGGCGCTGCAGGCTGCCCTTTTGTACTGGGCTCCTGCCTGCAGTGATGGCTTTTTCTGGCCAGAAAGAAATCTGAAGCAGTCCTGACACAGCTCCACTGAGCTCGCTCACTCTCCCTCTGTCACTATTGCATTCCGTTTCTGCCGGCAGTGCAAGCTGGCCTTTTGTACTGGGCTCCTGCCTGTGTTGCCACATTTTCTGCCCACAAAGAAATCTGCAGCAGTCACACTAGAGCTCCACTGAGGTCGCTCACTACCGCTCTGTCACTCGCTCGTTCTGTCTCTCTTGGCACCACAGACTGCGCTTTTGTATGGGGCTCCTGGCTGCATTGGCACCTTTGTCTGTCCACAAAGAAATCCGCAGCTGTCCTGACAGAGCTCCTTGAGGTCACTCAGTTTCCCTCTCTCATCGCTCATTCTGTTTGTCCTGGCGCTGCAAGCTGCCCTTTTATATGGGGCTCCTGCCTGCATTGGTGCCTTTTTCTGCCCACAAAGAAATCCCAGCAGTCCTGATAGAGCTCTGCTGAGCTCACTAAGTCCCCTTGTCTCACTCGCTTGTACTGTTTCTCCCACCACTGCAGGCTGGCCTTTTGTACTGGGCCCCTGCCTGTATTGATGCCTTTTTCCGCCCACAAAGAAATCCACAGCAGTCCTGACAGCGCTTCAGTGAAGTCGCTCACTCCCCCTCCCTCACTCGTTCTGTTTCTCCCAGTGCTGCAGGCTACCCTTTTGTACTGGGCTCTTGTGTTAGGTCCTTTGTCTGTCCACAAACAAATCTGCAGCAGTCTCGACAGAGCTCAGTTGAGCTCAGTCACTCTCCCCTGTCGCTCGGTCGATCTTAATCTGTCCCAAACACTGATTTCCCAGAGTGACTGTGCTATTGTCCAGCAGGAGTGCAAAAACATATTTTAGCCAGGATGTGAAAAATGACAGCTGTAGTGTTCATAGGGAGTTGTGAAAAAATGCCACTGTTGAAAATGTGGCGTGACAGTATTACAAATTTACGAAGTTACAAGGGTGCGTGGAAACAGTTCAACGCACGCTTGTAACACAGTCATGTTATGGAGTTTCATCACCAAATTTTCAACATAGAGATTTTAGGACCTCTGCTCATGAACAGTGCCACTGTCATTTTCTTAATCTGTCCTGAACACTGACTTCCCACAGTGACCACATTATTCTGCGCCGGAACTATGAAAACACATTTCAGTCAGGATGTGAAAAATGACAGTTGTACTGCTTATAAAGAGGTGTGGAAAAATGGCACTGTTGAAAGTCTGGTGTGATAATATTACAAATCTACGAAGTTACAAGGGTGCGTGGAAAGTGCGCAACGCACACTTGTAACACAGTCAATTGATGGGCTATCATCACCAAATTTTCAACACAGGCATTTTAGGACCTCTGCTCATGAACAGTATTGTTGTCATTTTCTTAATCTGTCCCGAATAGTGATTTCCCACAGCAACCGCTCTATTCTGTGCCAGAAGTCTGAAAACACATTTCAGCCAGGACGGGAAACATGACAGCTGCACAGTTCATAAGTAAGTCTGGGAAATTGGCAATGTTGAAAATCTGGAGTGAAAATATTATAAATTCGCGAAGCTAAGAGCATGCGTTCCAACTGCACAACGCACTCTCGTAACACAGTCATTTTATGGAGTATCATTACCAAATTTTCAACATAGGCATTTTAGGACCTCTACTCATGAACAGTGTCACTGTCATTTTCTTAATATGCCCTGAACACTGATTTCCCACAGCAACTGTGCTATTCCGCGCCGGAAGTGCGAAAACACATTTTGGCCAGGATGTCAACAATGACAGCTGTACTGCTCACAAGGAGGTGTGACAAAATGACAATGTTGAAAATCTGGTGTGAAAATATTATAAATTTGTGAGGTTACAAGTGTACGCAGCAACTGTGCGATGCACGCTCGTAAAACAGTCATTTTTTGGATTTTTTCCACCAAATTTGCAACATAGGCTTTTTGAGAGCCCACCTCATGAACACTGGCACTGTAGTTTCATTAATCAGCCCAGAAGGGTGATTCCTCACACTGACCGCAAAACCACCTTTCGGGGCCGATTAACACCATGACAATTCAAAAATTCACGAGGAAGGGGCCCAAAAACCCCATGTTGAAAATTTGGTGAAAAAATTCCCCAAAATGCCCGAGATATG
This sequence comes from Neoceratodus forsteri, assembly GCA_016271365.2. Taxonomy (NCBI): domain Eukaryota; kingdom Metazoa; phylum Chordata; order Ceratodontiformes; family Ceratodontidae; genus Neoceratodus; species Neoceratodus forsteri. Next base: position 71,102,307 of record JADMNL010000027.1, on the reverse strand, counting down.
CACTAAAGTTAAAAAAAACCCTATTCATTACATTATACAGCTTACTGGCATTTCCTCAGTTCGCGGTCAGCTTTGAAGAGTGTAGACATGTTCCCAGTCCACAGAAGATTGTCTCGCCGAGCTCCGGAAGTAAGTATGGGGTGGGGGGTGGGGAGGCACGTGCGCAGTGGGTGGGTGGGTGTGGGTTGTGGGAGGAGCCCTGGAGACTATGAGGCACCATTTCCCTTTTTCAGGTAAAAAAAAAACGTCGTGGGACCATTTTTAACTTTCCTGGGGCATGTCGTGCCACCAGAGTCTTGCTTGGGGGGGCAGCTGTAGCCAACGGAGGATTGGGCACCCTGTCGGCAAACAACAAAGGCGAATTGGGGAATTTGTTTCTGCCGGCGGTGATTGAAACACCCGTCGGCAAACAACAGAGAGAATTCCTTTCTGCCGGCCAGGATTGGGCACCCGATCGGCATACAATAAAACAGGGGGTTACAGTATGCCGATGGGGAGTGGGCTCCCCCGTCTGCAAATAAACATGAGGGGGTGGATATTGTTTGTGAATACGGCGGCAAGCTGCCACTATGTTCACAAACAATATCAGACATCCTACATCCCACCCTACAATGATGGGTCGCTCCCTCATTGCAGCGGATGGCTGACACTGCAATGACGAGGCGGCCCCTAATTGCAGCGGCTGATTTTTTAGAAAGTTGTGACACGCTGACTGAACTAGTGTCAGCAGCAGCGTGCCACGACATTGGGGGATGGGGGACAAGCATTTGCAGGCTGTGGGGGCATTGGACACAACAGTGCCACACCTCCACAATCTGCTTGTGGAGAAAGCTGATGTAACATGTTTCTTGCGCATGCGCGCAATCAACATAAAAAAGGAAGCCCAGGACCAGACATGATTAATCCCAGATTTTTGATAGAAACCATTGATACAGTATCTAGTCCCTTGACTATTATTTTCAACAAATCCTTCAATGAATCAACAGTTCCCACTGATTGGTTGACAGCATATGTGACACCCATTTTCAAAAAGGGGAATAGGCATGATGTCAGACTTGTGCAGTCAGTTTTAACATCATGCTTTGTCCTGCTCTTTGCAGTCATTTCACTGTCATATCACCCTCACAAACTGTAGGGCTCTAGATAATCATGGGGAAGGAGAGGTAACACAATCAATGAGGAAGCAAGACTTGACTAGACTTCCAAGCCCAACTTATGGCACTTGCAATACCAACTTATGGTACCAGCTGCTTCTGTTACTGCTTTCAAGTACATCCCCTTCTCAGAAATATGTTGGGCTGTGACCTGGTCCAATGCACACACGTTCATTTCCCATTTGATCTATAGTGGAGCCAGCCCTAATGCAATGCATTAACTTGAAGTGGACATTTCACAAAATACTGTTTGACAATAGGGCTTAATTGCCATTGAATTACAGTATTCCCTGCAGTATACTGCAGCATTTTGTGATATACTGCAGTAACCTATTGAAGATCTGAACACTCATTTTTAAGGGACAATCTGAGACATTCATTTTCTGTCAATTTGCATTGGTCCTTGTCTACACTGAGAGCTAATCACTGTGTAAAAGTTGCTCTGCCCACGAAATGCTTATCACCTAATGCAACTAACTTTGCCTTTTTCCCCCATTTACTGTGTAACAATAAATGGGTTTTTTAATATTGCCAACTGCTTGAAATTGTTTCATGGGTCATAAGAGCAGCAGAAGGCAAAATTAGCCTATTAGTATACTCCCCATTTCTCAATGGACATAACCTGTAATGCCACTCATACTGATATGCTTGTCTGGTTGTTACTAATAATTGTGTTCAATATCTTGCTCTGTAAGGTGCTGGGGAGCGGGATCCTAGGGCCACAACTATCAGATACAGTTAGGGGGTCCACCGTGCCTGCTTGCATTAGCAAGAGAGTGCTATGACATGCAGATCACAGTGGTCTGACACAACATAGCCAGGCTACCCTCCCACAGTGCTATAGTTGGCCAGCTGAACTGCCACCTGTGGTCACCAGGTGGCGGTATTGTAGTGAAGCCTGGCTCCCTCCACCCCTTCCCACCACCACAACTCCCCTGGAGGAGAACAGCATTTTCTGGCATGCTGAGTCCTTCTCCTACTGGCACTCCTGTCCCAGTTCAGGTGCAAAGTCAGGTGGCTGACATCATAACTGACTACACTGGTGGGCCAGCTATGTGTGCCACCTTTTAAAGCAAAACCAGCTGAGATAAAGTGATATCTTAAAGTCAGCTCACAACATATCATGTTATCTTGTGTTGGGTATGTCTCAAATGATATTGTGAGCTGTTGCGCACATCATGATGTAATTGAATCAATCAGAGAGCAGCTTTCACAGTGCTGATGACATCACGATAGCCATGTGGTGCATTCAAGCCAGTGGTTAAAATCAAAGAGAAGCAACTAAATCTTCAAACAAACAGCAGATTTAGAAACATGGAAAACAGTATCACTAATAAAGGCTCATTGGCCCATCCAGTTTGCCCAAGTCTGTGTCTAATTTTAAAGGCTATGACTAGTAGACTGATGCTGTATAAATTGAAAATGAGAAGGTCTGACTCAGAATATGCAGCTTATCACCACTTGTATGGGGGGGGGGGGCAGGGCTTTTATAACTTACTATGGCTCTGCTGCTCATGAGTTATGGCCCTGCCACCCTCACATCTGAAAGAAAATTGCATATTTTGAGTCAGTCTCTTGCATATCACTTATAAATCTAGAGAACAGGAAGGCAGAGACAGCTTATACTCATTACTCAAAAAGTGTACCTCAAAACCAAGTTAGAGGGACCGCAGAGTAACTGAATATATTCACGCCTGTCCGGTGCGATGCCTCTCAAGTAAAGACTGCCAGCAGTGTGAAACTCTGTGTACTGTTTTCATTGTCTAGACTACGGTTCCTTTGGGAGTACCTAAGCTGTGATAACCAGTCTCATTAGACTTGTGACTTCAGACAGACTGTGAATACACTGCAGGTTTCTTGTTGTTAAAACCTAATGCCCTGCCTCCGCAGTCACCCCTGCTGTCAGTAATTGAGCGAAGGTTAAACACACCTCACATATCAGACTCGGAATGCACTGCTATGACTCATGAACACCCCTATTGACTGCCCAGCTATCACCGAGATTACATCCACACATGCACAGTGATGCTTTGGTCTAAAAATGCTATAGATTCAGAAGTAGAGCCCCTTCCCCCAACCTGACTGATCATTACTCCTAGGCAGTCCTATTTTTAACCATGTCTGTGAGAAATTGCTGAAATGCACACATTACAGAGTAATCCCTAAGAGGCCTTTACATGAAAAGGGATGGAGTACCTGGAAATCATTTTACAAAATTCTTTAGGTGAATTATGGAAGGGGGCCATTGCTTGTCTAACACTGCATAAGGAAATCAGATGCATTTTAATACATTTTATTTTCTGAGTTAGCTTTGCAGCTTGAGTCTTCACCTGTAATTACCCACCAAAAAGAAAGTCATGGACTTTCTCATTCAATTCTTCCCACATCCTCAGTAACAGATGAAAATAATCGTGCTTTTTGTGCAGAAGAAAGTCTCTGGTGGATTCCCTCTTCTCATTAGTCCGACATCCTGCTGTGTGTGGGAGGACAGGGCAATCCATACCGAGTATTCTGTGACAGTCTTGCCTTCCAGTCATTACTTGCAGCATAATGCAGTGCAAATATGTGAGAGTGCTTGCAATATAACCAAAATTGTCCACCAGGGCACAATAGCTCTTGCTTTTCCCCTCTTCCCCCACAAGAAGACAGATCAAAAGAAATATGGTAATTAATAATAACATTTTAATGCATGTCAGAGCAGTAACATCTGTCTGAGATATTACTTATCAGAACAAATGTAATGTCTTCTAGTTAAATATTTTATTTGAGTTTGCTGTAAAAATGTATCACCATATATCTTTTTTGTGTGATTACTGGAGCGGAGTTTAATCTTTGCAGCATAAACTGTATTAACAGAGTGATGCTAGTCACTCTAAAATAGTTAAGGTGTAGTCTCTGTGGTCATGCAAATGGAACCTTGAGCTGTGAACAGATGGCAGGTTTGAATCCCACCAAAGACACTGGACCAGATTTTCAAAGTCCCTCTGGATGAGTCTTCTGCTGTGCATCACAATTGGACTACACTTGCACTGCCTGCAACAGAACAGTTAGGCCACATAAAAACATAGAAGTTGATGGCAGATAAGGACGGTGTGGCCCACCTAGTCTGCCCATTTTGCCTACCTATATCAACCATAGATCCTAGTTGATCTGCAGCTCACCCTTTCTTTCTTGTATCTAGGTACCCTTATGCCTATCCCATGCATTCTTGAACTCCCTAACTGTTTTTGTCCCCTACACCTCCTTTGGGAGGCTGTTCCAAGCATCCACTACCCTTTCAGCAAAAATGTACTTTCTTAAGTTGCTACTGAACCTCCCTCTCTCTCTTAACTTCATTTCATGTCCCCTTTTTCTTGCACATCTTCTATTTTGAAAGATGCTACCATCTTGTACTTTGTTTATGCTGATGAGGTATTTAAACATTTCTATCATGTCCCCATCTCTCTCCTCCAGGGAATACTTATTGAGTTACCCTAGCTTCTCCATGTAGGGCTTTTCATGCAGTCCCTGTACCATCTTTCTAGCCCTCCTCTGGGCTGCGTCCAGTCTGTGTGCTTCTGGAGATGTGGTCTCCGGAACTGGATACAGTACTCTAGCTAATGTCTCACCAGCTATCTGTACAGTGGCATAACCACATCATTCTTTCTGCTGGTTATACCTCTCCTAATACACCCCAGCATCCCACTGGTTTTCCCCACAGCCTTCTCGCATTTTCTGGTCAACTTTAGGTTATCTACTATGAGTACTTCCAGGTCCTGTTCCTGCTTGGTGGCTGCAAATACCTCCCTCCCATCTTGTACTCCTCCCTTGGATTTCTGCTCCACAAGTGCATGACTTTGCACTTTTTTGCAATGAATCCTAGCTGCCACGCTTCTGACCACTCCTCCAATCTGCTTAGGTCTTTTCTCATTTTTCTATCCCCTCTGGAGTGTCAACCCTATTGCAGATCTTAGTGTCATCTGCAAAAAAGCATACTTCTCCCTCCATCCCCTCCGCAATGTCACTTATAAAGACATTGAAGAGGACTGGTCCCAGGACTGATCCCTGTGGCACCCTGCTGGTCACCTACTTTTCCTCAGATTGAACACCATTCAACATCACCCTCTGTGTTTTGCCCATCAACCAAGTTCTGACATAGTTTACCACCTTGGGGCCCACCCCCATGTTGCCTATCTTGTTTGCCAGCCTTCTATATGGAATGGTGTCAATGGTCTTGCTGAAATCTAAGTAGGCCACATCCACCACCCTTCCGTGGTCTACCTACCTGGTCACTCGGTCAAAAAATCTATTAGATTTGTTTGACATGACCTATCCGCCGTGAATCAATTCTGCCTTGGATCCTGTGCTCTTCTAGACTCAAGGAATGACACAATCCTCTCCTTTAACAGTGCCTCCATTACCTTCTCCACCACCGAGGTCAGGCTGAATGATCTGCAGTTGCCAGTCTCCTCCCTGCTCCCACTTTTGTGGAGAGGGACCACATTTGCCCTCCTTCAGTCTTCTGGGGCTTCCCCTGCCTCCAGTGATCTGTTGAACAGGGTGGTCAGCGGGGCTGCTAGCACCTCCTTGAGCTCTTTTAATATTCTGGGGTGAATCCCATCTGGCCCTATTGCCTTATCTGTTTTCAGTTTCCCAAGTTCTTCTAGGACTCCTGACATGGGCTAATGTTTTGATGCAAGTGTCGTAAGCTGTGCTCGGAAAATGATGCATCAAAATATTGAGATTGACAAAATATTTTTCACTTTAAAGCAGGTTAAGAACTGTAAATGAGCCAAAATGTATGAAAATAGTGATCCCACATTTTGGCACATTTATTGAGATGCAGGCACAGCCCCAAATCAGGACATGCGCCTGTGTTAAGATCTCTGAAAATTCCACCCCTACCCTTCTTGTTCTTCACTCCTCCCAGCTGTGGAAATGGGTAAAAGCATAACCGCACTGAAAGAGAGATTTTATTGCAGCTGGGCTATCTGGAGGAGCTACAAAAATGGCCTCTGGTTTGACAAATAAATCATACACTGAGAGGTTGGAGGCGACTGGCCTCCACACCCTCCAAGCTAGACGTTACAGGGGCGATATTCTGTTTATTCATAAAGTGCTACAATCTCCATCTTTGTTAGCAGAGTGTAATCTTTCTATTTGTTCAAACAAAAAAACACTTAGGTCACATAACAAACAGATTATTATTAAGAAAGCAAATTTAAACAAAATAAATAATTGCATAACTATACGTGCATCTAGACTCTGGAATTTATTACCTCAAGAATTAGTGGATATTTTAAATGTTGATGCCTTTAAAAATCATTTTGATAATCAGACTAAACTAAATCAGTTTTATTTATATTAACCCATAGGTGTGGGGGAAAGGATCAAGATGGGCCTCAGCCTCCTTTTCTTTCCATATAGAAACCTAGTAAACCCAGTAAATGAATCTTCAGTTTTCTCTCTGTCTGCTGAGCCTGAGACAGGGAGAGTGAGAAAGCAGCCACAGCTTCTTTAAATCAAGGAGGTAATTTTCTAGACTACACTGAACTGAATTATTACTTTTTGGACCTGTGTAAGTAACTAGTATTGATTCTGTATTTGGGGTGCACTTTTCTTAGTTTTAAGTTTTAACTTTAATTTGACAGGGAGGAACTGTAGCTGGGAGATATTTGCAGTCAGTTGTGAGTAGACCTGTTTACTTAGCCTTTGTGAAATAGGTGTCTGAAAGGAAGGAAGGAAGGCACTCCCCGGGGTGGAGGGTAAGAGTTGTAGGTGATTGTTTCTAGACAGCATAGGTTTACCTCACCCACCCTTCCCTCACCCCAAGCACATAACTTCCTTTATAGCAGGGCCTCTGACATCACTTCCCCAAAACTGCTAACAACATACACAACATACACCTGTTCATATCCTTAAAGGCACAGCACACTGAATAGGGGTAGAGACACTCACAAGCTTGCACACACTTAAACAAGAACAAAAAAGCATCTGTAACTGGAAGGGACACAGACATGTGGGGAGTGGTTCAATGTACTGGCTGTGGAGCAGCAGTCTTCTGGAAGACATTCTGGAGACTGCATTGCTGCCCTATTTGCAGGCACCTCTCTGGTCTGAGGGAGGAGGTTGTTTGTCTCCATGCTGACCTGGCAAGGATTCAGGAAACCTGCACCCCCACCCAGGGACCACCCAGGCCACCACCACTACCTCAGAGGTTTCCAAGAAAGAGGAGTGGTTAGACCACAGTGGGCTCAGGGAGGGTGAGGGTGGTGGAACAGAGGTGCATTCCTCCAGTTGTGCCTCTCCACAATTCATTTGCAACTCTGGCGAAGTGTGGTTCCTCTATGGAGGCAGCTGCAGAGGAGACCAAGGAGGATGCTGGGAACCTCCACAATGGAGACCCACAGGAGGGTGGCCCAGGACCCCACAGGGGAAGGAAGCAACTCCTGGTGGGGGACTCAATTGTTAGGGGAGTAGAACTGGTGGAGGGAGGGGAAAGGGAGGTAAGGTGCCTGCCCGGCACCAACACTTGGAGGGACAGGAAACGAATCCTCAGGATAGTGGGAGCAGCTGCAAGGGGGAGGGAGCTGGATGTCATTATCCACCTAGGGACGAATAACCTGGCTGAGAATGGGATCAGAGCAGTGCAACAGGAGTTTGTGGAGTTTGGGAGGGGCCTTAGACAAGTGGCAAACATGGTAACTTTCTCGGAAGTGCTACCTGTCTATGGCATGGATGAGGCTAGGGCACTCTGCACCATGGGATTCAATGACTGGTTGAAAAGCTGGTGCAGAGCTCAGGGATTTGGCTTCATTGGGCACTGGGGCTCCACCTGGAGGGATGCAGGCCTATACAGGTGTGATGGTCTGCATCTATCTGGGAGAGAAACCAGGATCCTAGGTGATAGGCTTAAATGCTTCAATGGCAAGCATTTAAACTAGCCAAGGGGGGAGGCACTGAAGAGGAGAATGAAAATCCTAGCCCCCCCCCCCAAAAAATAATCAGGGTAATTAGTGAGGTAAACACCAAGATAGAGCAGTCGATAGGGAGAAGGGCAGGGGTAAAAGGAGAAACAGACAAAGGCAGTAGGGACAGGGATGGGACAAAAAGAAATAAAGCCATAAAAAAATGGAAGGCAATGAGTACCGATGCCCGTAGTCTAGGTAAAAAGCTCCCTGAAGTGGTGGCTTTGATGGAAGTGGGATGTCTGGATATTGTGGCAGTCACATAAACATGGTACACAGAGAACCATGACTGGGATGTCAACTTACCAGGGTACACAATCTACAGAAGGGACAGGGAGGGAAGAAGAAGAAGAAGAAGAGGAGGAGGCATAGCTCTCTATGTAAGGGAAGGGATCAAAGCAACAGGGTAAACAGGGAGGAGAAGAGGCACTGTGGGTCACCCTGGAGACTGGAAATGGCTCCACAATCCACACAGGGGTTGTATACAGACCCCCATCTCAGGGGGAGGAAATGGACAAGGAAACGATAGAAGGCATCCTTGGGGTGGCAGAGAAAAGGGAGATATTGCTGATGGGGAACCTGAATATCCCAGATGTTGACTGGAGCACCTTTGCTGCAGCCACATCCAAGAGCAGGGCCATTCTCGATGCCCTACAGGAGCATGTCTCAGACAGCTAGTTTTGGAACCCACTCGGGAAAGAGCAATCTTAGATCTGGTACTCTCAAATGGATCTTGAAGTGGGTAGCCATCTGGGAACAAGCAACCATCAAATAGTGTGGTTCACTATAAGCTTGGCTGTAGAGTCAAGCCACACAAAAGTGAAGGTACTGGTCTTCAGAAGGGCTGATTTTGTCAAAATGGGAGAGTGCCTCAGAAAAGCACTAGCAAACTGGCAAGGTGGGGTGGAACAACAATGGTGAAACATCAAAACCGCCATCACAGAGGTAACAAGCCTTTGTGTGAAGCAAATAAACAAATCAAAATGAAAGAAAAAAACACTATGGTTCTCAAAAGAAGTGGCAGGGAAGGTAAGGGAGAAAAAGATAACATTCAGGAAGTATAGGGAAACACAGAAGGAGCAGGACAGAGAAATGTACCAGTTAAACAGAAGGAAAGCGGGTAAGGCAGTCAGAATAGCAAAGGCCCAAACTGAGGAAAAGATAGCCAATTCAGTTAAGAAGGGGGATAAAACCTTTTACAGGTACATTAGGGAGCAAAGAAAGACTAAGGCAGGGATACTGAGGCTGAAGAAAGCGGAAGGTGGTTGGGCAGAGAGCGACCCTGAAAAAGCAGGGATACTGAATGAATACTTCTGCTCAGTATTCACAATGGTAAAGCAGAGGGAAATACCTAATCTGGTCAATAGAAGCACTTTGGATATGGGGGTTGATATTACTCCTTTCACAGAAGAAAGGGTTCTGAAAGAATTCTTAAAACTGAAGGTGGATAAAGCAATGGGGCCTGATGGAATTCACCCCAGAATTCTAAAAGAACTAAGGGAAGAACTAGTAACACCACTGACTACCCTTTTTAATAAATCATGTGAGGTTGGTGTGGTACCTGAGGACTGGAGGAGGGCAGATGTAATTCACCTTCACAAAAGTGGGAGTAAGACAGAGGCAGGAAACTACAGACCTGTCAGTCTGACCTCAGTGGTAGGGAAAATGATGGAATCACTTCTGAAGGAAAGAATTGTTGAGTACCTAGAGGACAGTGGGGCACAGGACCCAAAGCAGCATGGATTCACAGCGGGAAGGTCATGTGAGACAAATCTAAGGATTTCTTTGACTGGGTGACCAAAGCAGTGGACCAGGGAGGGGCTGTGGACATGGCCTACCTAGACTTTAGCAAGGCATTTGACACAGTGCCACACAAAAGATTAATAAACAAATTAGCCAGCCTGGGAGTGGGTCACAGGGTTGTAGCCTGGGTAAAACACTGGTTGGACAACAGGACACAGTGGTAAGTAGTAAATGGAGTCCACAGTGAAGAAAGGAGGGTTACTAGTGGGCACCAGGGTTCAGTACTGGGCAGGTCCTTTTAATGTCTTTATAGGTGACATTGCAGAGGACTGGAAGGAAAGTATGTCTCTTTGCAGATGACACAAAGATCTGCAACAGGGTTGATACACAAGAGTGAGTTGAAAGGATGAAAAGGACTTGGCAAGGTTGGAGGAATGGTCAAATGTATGGCAGCTTATATTCAATGCAAAGAAGTGCAAAATAATGCACCTGGGAAACAAAAACCCAGGAGAAGAGTACGCAATGGGGGGGGGTGAGATACTGACAACAACAAAAATGGAAAGGGACCTGCGGGTAGTCATATCAGATGACCTAAAGGTGGGCCAGCAATGTTAGAAGGCAGTAAGGAGGGCTGGGGGGATACTGGGATGCATAGGGAGAAGCATCACCAGTAGAAAACAGGAAGTTGTTGGCCTTCTGTACAGATAGTTGGTAAGACCACATTTGGAGTACTGTGTACAGTTCTGGAGACCCCATCTCCACAAAGACATAGACAGGGTGGAAGCTGTCCAGAGAGAGGGCAACCAAAGTGATGCAGGGTCTGCATCAGAAGACATATGAAGAAAGACTAAAGGAACTAAAGATGCATAGCCTCGAGGAAAGGAGGGAAGGGGGACATGATAGAAACTTTCAAATACCTCAAAGGAATCAACAAAGTCCAAGAGGGTAGCATCTTTCAGAAAAAGAGATGTGCAAAAACAAGGGGGCACAATTTGAGGATAGAGGGGGGACGGCTCAGAGGTAATGTGAGGAACTATTTCTTCATAGAGAGGGTTGTAGATACATGGAACAGCCTTCCTGAGGAGGTCATAGAGTCAAAAACAATGAGGGAATTCAAGAATGCATGGGACAGACATAAGGCAATTCTAGTGGGGGATAGGAGGAAGTAGGCAGTTGGTTAACTAGGATCTGCAGCTTATCCATTAGGTAGGGAAATGGGCAGACTAGGTGGGCCAGGCGGTCTTATCTGCCGTCAAATTTTATGTTTCTATGTTTTCATTTGTCAGAGGGAGAGTCCCTGGAAAACAATGCACAGACAACTGTTAGTGGGTGCTCGACTGGCATTTAATTTATTGTACATATCACACAATGCTTTTCTTTTCACTTTTAACATTTACATTTTTTATAGCATTCCTTCATCTTTCCATGTTATTCATTATACATTCCAACATTTACATTTATTAAATCACATATTTCACTAGTCTTTAGTCAATTTTTTCTCCGGTTGTCTTCTTGGAATCCGGACGTTTTAAAGACCGATACCCCTTGATCTTCTTTTCTCTTGCAAACTGTCTGTTGTCCTTTGTCTTCTTGGGGTCTGTATGCTTGAAAGCCCAATACCCCTTCTCCTATTCCCCTTGCTGACCTCTCTTTTCCCAGCTGCTGATGGCAACTGGCCGTCATATTATTACTTCATTACTCGTACTCCTTTTTTGCTTTCCTCCATGTCCGGGCATCTGTGCCTGGCCCATGGATCTTACATGGGCCCCTCTTTCCCACCCCCCTATTTTCATTTTCTTCAAAAAATTTCCACTAGACCATCTCCAGCTTATGTGATGGAACGATGGGCTTCTCCCCCTCCCCTTCCCTCTTTTTCCCAAATTTCTATGCTATCTCCCAATTGTAGCAAATATGCTGCCATCCTCACCGTCGAAAGGTGTACCCCGTCCCACCTGTACATCCCTGGATTGGAAAAAACAATGTCTTTAGGGGTTATGTATGTTCCCCACCCCCTTTAACCATGCCGCCACTTGCCTGTTAATCCTCTTCCCAGCCTGCTCCAACCCTTTTATGTCTCTGGCTCACACTAACCATCCGGGTGCCAATTCCGACCATGCTATCCTTGTCTGTGGACAAAACTGTTGAATTGCCCCCAAAACCCTTATCATTTCTTTGCACAAAAATCCCCATGGTCAATCTCCCAGATCATTACCTCCCAAATGTATTATTAGCAAATCATGGACTTGGCCACTTTTGCTTCCACTCCTCCAAGGTTGGCGTGATCTGCACCCACCTCATGCCTCGTACTCCCTTGAAGTAAACCATCACTTTGTTGGGGTCTTGCCCTAGTTATTTCCCAACCCGATGATTAGCGGTCCACCTCTCTGCCCAATAAATGTAGGAATGCCCTAGTATCCAGACCTGCCTGCATCTTTCCTGACCTGTGAAAAACAAACACACGTATTAAACCATTTTCCTTACATATGTCTTATAGCGGTTTGACCTCCAACTGCCTGCTTTTTTAATTTCTTCCTCCGATCCACCTTTTTCTGCTAGCCCAGACATGGTTCAAATCCTAAATGAATGAGGAGTAACTCTGTAGGTTATTTCCCAAGTGTGCCATTCCCTTCTTTAAAACCCCCATTACCTGGAAACATGTCACCGGTTTACCATCACTATGTGTAAAGAACTGCCTACCCCCTGCTTTGCATCTTCCCTTTGTATTTCCATAGAGAGGCAACTGGGCATGTTGCCTCAGCCTCTTGTCTTGTCTAATACAATCTGTGCCCCATTCCCCTCTGGTCAGTCTTGGAACGTCTAAGCCAAATTGTTACCCTCTCCTGCTCCCAGTGTATTTCCTTTTTTCACAAACCTCCTGTGTCATGCCTTTTGTTTTTCCCGCCACTACTTCACTGACCCCGAATGCGCCTCTTGCCATCACTGTGAAAATGGCCCTAAATAAGCAGGCTTCAAAGTCTGATGTACAGATATCCCCCAGGGCCCATACCAGGCCTTCGTGTTTATTCCCTGCAATGGGTTTCCTCGCATCTGTCTTCCCTCCTTTTAACCACTACCACCCCATCAACAAGCACCGTACCACTTTAAACTTATTCAGTTCAGCCCAACCTTTTGTGCTACAAGCCCATCCTATCCTGGCTAACTGTACCCTCATTGTCCCACTAGCCATTCCTGACTCCCACTTTTTTACCATGTATTTTGTTACCTGGTCCTGTGAAACTGGCTCACTTACCTTGAACCCTTCCTGTTCCCGGAACTCCTAGAATGCCCTCCACGCCCCTTAATATGCCCTCAGCATGTTGGCAGACCAGGAGCTCCTGTATAACAGTCGGGCCCTTCCAGCCAATTTCCCACACCTCTCTCATACCAGCTTCTTGTGCAGCCGCTTGTGGCGCCACGGACATGAACCTCTCCCAGCTGTAAACGGGAAAGGCTGTCAGCTATGTCATTTTTAACCCCCTCTATATGTTTGGCTTTAAATTACATATTTAACTTTAATCCCTTCAGCAGTAGTTGTCTCAAGACCTTGTTTGCTGTCACAGAGTGTCCTCCCTGCCGATTGATAACTTCCACCACAGCTCTATTATCACACCAAAATATGATCTTTCTGTTACTTAGGTGTTCCACCCCAAGTCAGCACTGCCACCCATATTGGAAAAATGTCAAGTAATGTTATGTCCTTCAATAGCCCCCCTTTCTCTCCAAGACTCAGGCTATGTTTCTGTGATCCATCTCCCCCAAAAATATGCCCCCATGCCAATAGAACCAGATGCGTCCAAATCATTATTCCCTAGCCACTCCGTCTGCCAGAATGTGACCCCATTGTAATCTTTTAAAAATTGCTCCCACACCTCCAGATCCTACCTAACCCCTTGTGAAATGTCCATCCAATGGTGCGGTCGCTTTCCCTCCATTGCCCTGCTCGTCCCCTGGTGAATGTCTTTCCAGGTGCCACAGCCCTGCATGCATAATTCAAGTGCCCCAACAGTTGCTGCACCTGACTCAGTCTGACAGGTGTCTGTGTCTATTTGGAGGTCTGGCTGTATGTCTAGGGGCATCCCTTTTAGGAGGTTGTCTCTGTTTAGCCACCAGGATAATGACTGTGCAACTTCTGGTGGAATCGATATGACCTATTATGAATTATAAGTCGTAGGTTGGGTCCTGTTCTTTGAGGAAGGACATCAGTGATTTCATATGCCATCTTGCCTAGGGTATGGTATCTATGCAAGATGACATTAGGCCCAAGGTTTGAGTTATTGACTCTATGGAAGCTTGTCCCTTCTGAAGGGGCTTGTGTACTGCTGATATTAGATTTTTGGCCCTCTTGTTGGATGGTTTGACAGTCTCTTCTGCTGTGTCTATGAAGTTGTCTAGGTGTTCCAGTCTTTGGCAGGGTGTCAGCTGACTCTTCTCTGTGTTTATTATCCATCTGTGACCCTGTAAATATTGTATTGCTGCTGTTGTTTCTCTTGCCGACTGTTGTACTAACTTGGCTGAGATCAGCCAGTCGTCCAGGTATGGTATGACTTGGATTCCTTGTTCTCTGAGCTTTGCAACTAGTATGATGGATATCTTGGTAAACACCCATGGGCTGAAGCTAGGCCGAAGGGGAGGACCTGATATTGAAAATGTTAGCCAAGTATTTGAAAGTGTAGGTATTTTTGATGAGATAGTCTTATGGGAATGTGTAGATAAGCATCCTTCAGGTCTATAGATGTGAGGATGTCGCCTGGTCTTATGGTCCTTAATGCTGACCTGATGGTCTCCATTTTGAATGGTTTGTAAGGTATGCTTTTGTTTATGAACTTCAAGTCTAATACTGGTTGGAGATCCCCTGTCTTTTTTGGCACTGTGAATAGGATCGAGTAAATCCCCAGGCCCTCTTCCTGTTTGAGTACCCTCCTTATGGCATTGTTTAATATCAGTTGAGACAGAATGTTCTGCATTGGTTCTGGGGTCACCCTGCATTTGGTTACTGGTGATGTTAATAGCCTTCCCTGCATTGGATTTTGTGCAAATTCTATTGCATATCCTCTTTGAATGAATCATTTCTAGAACCCATTTGTTCTGTGTGGAATTTAGCCATTCCTGTGTGAACTGTGTTAGTCAGGCCCCTATTACTGGGGCATGATAGTCATTGGTTAGTGTATCCCCTCCTACAGTGCTGATAGGTGCCTCTGGTTCTGTTGGGTGCCCCTCTTCCCCTGAATTTTGTATTTGGGAAGTACGGGTTAAATGATGGCCTTTGAATTTGTCCCCAATATACATAATGTCCCCTGTGTCTGTTGTGAAAGGGCTGAGTGTGTAGGTGTGATTGAGCTGGTAGGTAAGTGGAGTTGTTTGCTCTTTCCATGCCCTTGAGGTATTTCTCAAGGACCTCCCCGAATAGTAAGTTGCCTCTGCAGGGTAGTTTAAATAAGAGGGACTTGGATTCGCTATCTGCATTCCACAGTTTCATCCAGATGCATCTCCTTGCTCTGTTGATTAGTGAGGCTGCCCTTGCATTAATGTTTAGAGAGTCCACTGCCATGCATGCCAGGTATTTTGTTGACAGTATGGTGTTTTCGAGTAGGAGGGCCTCGGGGGATTTTGCAGTCAAGCTCTTCTGAGCTTCCTGCAGCCATTCGAGTTGTGCTCTGGTGGCATAGATGACCATGGTCGCAGCTCTGGCCCCGAGGCCTGGTAGTTCAAATTTTTTCTTTAAAATGTCCTCCAGTTTCTCATTTACTGGATCCCTTAAGGCAGATGTCGACTCAGTGGGCAGCACTGTCTTTTTGTTGAGGGAGGCAATTTGAAGGTCAATGGTGAGTGGAGTGCACCAAGTTTTCAAGGTGTCTGCATCCAGTGGGTACATTTTGTCCCATGACCTCCTCTCGGGTATGCGAGCAGGGTTCGCTGTATCCCATTGCTTTGTAACTACCTCGGATATGGCCTTGCAGACCGGAAAGGTGTTCGATATCTTTTGGGATGGCTGTAGTGAGGGAAGCAGCTTAGACTGAGGTTGTGGGGTTGGAGTGTCAAACCCCACTGTCATCATGATGCTGCGTACCAGATTGGGGATTTGGTCTGAGAAACACCATTCGGCCATTAGAGATTGCAGATCATTCTCTGGGTCTTCCTCATTCTCAGAGGCATCGTCATTCATAGTTTGCATAGTGTTGGAGCCTGCTGAAGTAGTGGCACTTATAGCGCTAGTGGCATGATGCCCTGCATTTGTAGTAGGGATAGGGGGTAAGGGTGATTTGTGTGAGGTGAACTCGGCTAGCTTGTCCCACATTGTTGACATCAGCTGTTGTTGAAGATGTAGGACCTGTTGATTTTGCAGTAAAATGGCATTGGTGTCCAAAGTTGGTTGCTGTAAGTTATGTGTAGGTTGTGTAGCATCCTGGTCTGGTGTCTGGTTGGGAGTGTCTGTTGGATCCTCCTCCTCCTCCTGTGTGTCATGAGAGGGGGACGGTGGATCCTCTGCACAGGAGGAACAAAGCCTTCCAATTTGAGAGGCAGGGATTGGAATGTTGCATAATCTACAGCTCTTTGTTTTCCTCATATCTGTGGAGAGTTGGAGAGAGATAGGCTGTTGGTTAAATAGGATCTGCAGCTTATCCTCTAGGTAGGGAAATGGGCAGACTAGGTGGGCCAAGCGGTTCTTATCTGCCATCAAAGTCTATGTTTCTATGATAGGGAGGATTAAGAGTGGGCTTTTACTTAATAACTGAGAGAAAAACAATAGTAGGTATTAATGTATGAGTTGGCTCAGCTGTACTAATTATTTACTTAACAACTGATGAAAACAGTATACAAGTATAAATGTTTTAGTTGGCTCAGCTGTACTAGTCATTGCTGCCTGAAGGGGAGTCAGTCAGGAAGCCTTGTCTCATTTTTTCAGGGAAGTGTTGGAATTCTCCCCCCAACCTTGTTTGTGCTGGTTATATATACTTAATCCCTATGTAAGGGGTAGCACAGAGAAGTAATGGCCAGGAATGGAGGGTAGGAGTCAGAACATGAGGCACTGGTGACATGCAGCGTGACTTCTAGGTCACTGGGAGGAGCAGGAGCTGCCAACTATACAGCGTGAGTATACAGCATTCTCCCCTGTCTTGTGCATGCGCAACAGAGGTACAGCGTGCATGGACAAGTGCAGGGAGTGGTCAGGCACTTGCACGATGCTTGAGGCTCCCACATGTGTTGGAGAGCATGTCGTGCATCGAGCACATCATCAGGAGTGACAGAAACGCCCACAGGAGCAGGAGAAGTTTGAGGGAAGCTGTAGACATGGCACACACCTTCCCCCAATACATAAAAGAAGGGGAAGGTGTGAAAAAATGCCATGTTTTCTTGGTGGAGTAGCACTTGAGGGGAAGGGGAAAAACCAGCCAAGGAATACCCAGGAGGGGCCAGAACGAGCACAGATTGCACACCAGGGACAGCAATTTTCCTCTGAATGAGGGAGGTAAGGGCAACAAGGAATATTGTATACAGATCCCCATTACCTCTCACACAGTAGCAAGGCAACAAATGAAATGTGGGGCATGTAGGAGATGCTCCCCTGTGGCTGCTAGCAGGAGCCATAAGGTGTTCTCCTTCCCCCTACTTGCACAGTAGTGGGTGCAGGCTATAAACTAGGACTGCTAGCAGGGGTCACAGGAGCTTGCCCAGGTATTTTACACAGCATCTTAGACTCGCTGGCAGGGAGTCTAAGGGAAAGACCAAATGAAGGTATTCAGAAAATGTTGCTGCTTGGTGTGCAGTGCAGAATTAACTTGATTAGCAGCTGTTAAATGCAATGAAGTGCACCTGCTGATTTCTAGTTAGAGAATTCCTTAAGCAAGTTAGAATGCAAAGCTTCCTGAGCTAGCTAACTATTAGAATTTATTCTAGTGATGCAAACACATCATACAGTCTGTGAGCCAGCTAGCTGATACTGCCTACAGTTCAAATTTTTCTTGCATTAAGAATAGTCTCTTACCTTTTCTTTAGTGGTGAAATGAATGATTTTGCTAGGGAGATGATGTTGTGTGCAGCAACCTGTACCAATGCACATTCAGAACTGATGATGGAAGGGCTGTGCCACAGGAAAAGGGGGTCGGACTTCTTTGAAGTCACGTGTGCATCAAGCAACCTATCAGGTGGACATAACCCATGTGTAAGGAAGGTGGAGCACCTCAGAGATTATCCCCCAAATGTCTGTAGCTTTGCTAACATTAAGAAGGTAAAGGGGATCGACTTGTATGTGAGGCCGACTTTTAGGTGAGTATCTACTTTAATAACTTGTTAGGAGAAATACTTTAAGAAAACTAAGTGCAGGAGATTTATGAGATGCAGAAGATATCAAAATCCACTCCAGGCTACCTAGAGCATTAAAGAAAAACCATAATTTTTATGTTGGCTCGTGCTTGCGCAGCCAACATATTGCGATAGTACAGATTTGGAGGCCCAGTCACTGTTGGGCGAATGCAGGGCATGCATCAGAAGGTGCATTCCGCATTCCCCAATCAGGCAGCAGGAGGCACTGACCTCATGCATGCCTAATGTGGCCATCACAACAAAGAAAAGGTCCGCTGCAATGAGAGCGAAGCTCTGATGCAGCGTGACCATTACACGCCTCCCGTGGTGCAGGCTGCATGGCGGCAGTGACTGCCGCCGCTGCTGCCTGTCACAATGCCAACAGGGGAACCCACTCCCCGTCAGCATTATGTGTCTCTCCCCCTTTTGTTGATTGCCGAGGTGCAATCCCTCAGCATCATGCTTCCCCCCCATAACAGTTTTTCTTTGCCGATGGGGGAGCCCTCTCCCCGTCGGCATCATGCACCCTCCCTCCATTTGTTATGTGCCGACGGGGGTACCCAATCCCCTGTCAGCTAAAGCACCCCCCACCCACAAACACTGAGGTGGCACGCTGGGAAATCCCACCTGAAAAATGGAAACTGTCCCGTGATGTCTATTTTTTTTAAAAAACGCTGTAAAACAAAAGCTGTCCTTCGCCATCTCCCTGACCCATCCCACAACCCGCACCCACCCACTGCGCACCCTGCCTCCCCACACCCACCCCATACTTACCTCCAGAGTCCAGCGCGATGATCTTTGGTAGACCGGGAACACGTCTGCACTCTTCAAAGCCAACCACAAACTAAAGAAATGCCGGTAAGCTGTATAATGGAATAAATAGGGTTTTTTCAACTTTGATGCATATCTCAGGCATTTTTGGGAATTTTGGCACCAAATTTTCAACATGGGGTTTTTGGGACCCCTCCTCATGAATTCTTTCACTGTCATGGTGTTAATCAATCCCAAAAGGTGATTTCACGGTCACTGCGCAGAATCACCTTTCAGGACTGCTGAATGCCATGACAGTGCCAGAATTCACGAGGTAGACTCTCAAAAAGCCTATGTTGAAAATTTGCTGGGAAAAATCTAAAAAAATGATGGTTTTATGAGCGTGCATTGCGCAGTTTCCACGCACACTCATGACTTCGCGAATTTGCAATATTTTGATGCCAGATTTTCAACAGTGGCATTTTAACACACCTCCTTGTGAACAGTAGAGCTGTCATTTTTCATATCCTGGCCAAAATGTGTTTTCGCACTCCCGGCCCAGAATAGTGTGGTCACTGTGGGAATTCAATGTTCGGGACAGATTATGAAAATGACAGTGGCACTGTTCATAAGCAGAGGTCTTAAAATGCCTATGTTGAAAATGTTGTGACGATACTCCATAAAATGACTGTGTTATGAGCATGCGTCGCGCAGTTTGCATGCACGCTCGTAAGTTCACGAATTTATAATATTTTCACTCCAGATTCCCAACATTTCCATTGTTCTGCACCTCCTTATGAACAGTACAGCTGTCATTTTCCACCTCCTGGCCAAAATGTGTTTTCGCACTTCCGGCACAGAATAACGCGGTCGCTGTGGGAAATCCATCTTTGAGACACATTATGAAAATGACAGTGACACTGTTCTTTAGCAGAGGTCCTAAAATGCCTATGTTGAAAATTTGGTGATGAACGTCCATAAATTGAGTGTTTTCTGGGTGTGCATTGCGCAGTTTGCATGCATGCTCGTAACTTCATGAATTTGTAATATGTTCACTCCAGACTTTCACAATTGGCATTTTTCCACACCTCCTTATGAACAGTACAGCTGTCATTTTACATATCCTGGCCGAAATGCATGATTGCTGTGTGAAATCAGTTTTCGGGACAGTGTGAGGAACTGACGGTGACACTGTTTATGAGCAGAGGTCTTAAAATGCCTATATTGAAAATTTGCTGCCGAAAGTCCATAAAATGACTGTGTTGCAAGCATGCGTTGCGCAGTTTTCATGTACCCTTGTAACTTGGCAAATCTGCAATATTTTCATGCCAGATTTTCAACACTGGCATTTTTTTCACACCTCCTTATCAACAGTACAGCTGTCATTTTCCACATCCTGCCCAACATGTGTTTCCGCACCTGTGGCCCACAATGGCGTGGTCGCTGTGGGAAATCAACTTTTGGGACTGATTAACAAAATCACAGTGTCACTGTTCATGAGGGGAGGTCCCCAAATGCCTAGGTTAAAAATGTGGCTAACAAGCTCCCACAAATAATTGGGTTACGGCCGTGTGTTGCGCAGTTTCTATGCATGCTAATGACTTCACCACTTTCTCATATTTTCACTCCAGATTTTCAATGTTGCCATTTTTTACACTTCCTCATGAACAATACAGTTGCCATTCTCCACATCCTGCCCATAATATATTTTCATCCCTGTGTCGCCAAATGGCATAGCCACTGTGCAAAGCCACCTTCCAGCTCGCAAACTGATTGTGCCACTTCTCTTGAGGTGGCCTCTCAAACAGCCCATGTTGAAAATCTGGAGTGAAAATACCACCGCACCCCTATGGTGTTAGGGTTTCCAACTGTAGCACCCCACTCAGTACAGACTGACAGGCTCCAGGGCTGTGACTTGGGATCACCGGATGTAATGCTCGTGCCATTGCACCCCCACCCTGTAGCCACTGACAGGCATTGTGGTGTGCCTTGCACTGTTCGGCCACAAAAGTCACCCCATTCTCCTATACTGCACCCACGCCAGTGTATTTCCTTATGGAATGGGGTAAGTATAATGCCCAAAGACCCCAAAGCACACCACGACACTTGTCAGTGTCTACACGGTAGGGTGACGTACAATGGCATGAGTGTTATAGCTGATGACCCAAAGGCACACCCCAATGCCTGTCACTCTCTGCAGGGTGAGGATTGGGTTGGCATCACTTCACTACTTCACTGCCATTCCTATTATGCATCTCTACCTCTTGCACTACCAAAGCCAATGCCAGCGAGACAATATTCGGCATTGACAAATGCTTGTTCTTATTTTCACCGGTTTTGTTATCTCCCTTACCCATGTTGTGTAGTCGTTTGCCTTTTTTTTTTTCATTATCTGACCTTTTTCATTGCTCCTGGTGATGTTCTTTTTCTCTCCATTGCAGTTCTGATTGCTGTATTGTGGGCGGCATTGCATTCTCCCTCGCCGCACCAGAAGCCTTGCAGTGCACGTTCCTGAGGTAGTCACATGGTGATGCTCGCATTGTGTTGCCACGCACGCATTCAACGTTCAACAGCAGGCACAGGCAAAGCAGAGCAACTCATGTGTGTCTTGTATTCCCATCCATCTCTCTGTCATCGGACGTTGTGTAACAGTATTGTGCCTTTGAAATCAAGCCTCTGAAGTTTGTTTTTATTTTCTTAGCACCAGTGGTTTTCTGTTATTCTTGTGTTCCTACATTGTGTTGTGTCTTTAATTTTTTCTGTTGGCAGTCATCTGGATTGTGCTATTGCACAGAGTAGAAAATGCCGCATGCATGGTTAAAGGCTGTGCCAATACCTTGGGTAAATTAAAGCATGGAAGAAAAAAAAGTTATGTTCCATAGAATTCCATGCAGTGGTGATTTACAGGTGAAGTGGCTGTCATTTCTGCAGTATGCAGACATTGATTGCAACCAATTTGTGGTCAAGAAACATCATGTTATTTGTTCTGACCATTTCACCACTAATGATTACTTCATAACAAGCATTTGTCAATGCCGAATGTTGTCTTGCTGGCATTGGCATTGGTAGTGCAGGAGTTAGAGAGACGCATAATAAGAATGGCAGTGAAGTATTGAACTGATGCCAACCCACCCGCACCCTGCAGAGACTGACAGGCAGTGGGGTGTCCCTTTGGGCGTTGGCCATAGTGCTCATGCCATTTTACCTCTCCTTATCCTGCAGACACTGACAAGTGGCGCGATGTGCATTGGGTTCTTCGGGCTTTACGCTCACCATATTCCATAAGGAAATACACTGAGATGGGTGCAGTATAGGACAGTGGGGTGAACTTTGGAGCCAGAGCGTCAAAGGCACATCTTGATGACTATCACTGGCTGCAGGGTGGGGGTTGGGGTGGAATGGCATAAGCATTACGTCCGGCAATCCCAAGTCACACCCCTGACACCTGTCAGTCTCTACATATGGGCGAGCGGCACCAAATTTCAACATAGGTATTTTAGCACCTCTGCTCATGTACAGTGTCACTGTTATTTCCTCAAAGTGTCCCAAGAAGTGATTTTGCACAGTGAGCACGCTATTCTGCACTGGAAGTGCTAAAACACATTTTGGGCAGGATTTGTGAAATGACGGCTGTACTGTTCATTAAGGGATGTGGAAAAATGGCAATGATGAAAATCCAGAGTGAAAATGTCACAAATGCATGACGGTAAGAGCGTGCGTGCAATCTGCCAACGCACGCTCGTAACACAGTCATTTTATGGAGTATCATCACCAGATTTTCAACATAGGCATTTTAGGACCTCTGCTTATGAACTGTGTCACTGTCATTTTCATAATCTGGCCCAAACACTGATTTCTCACAGTGCTTGTGCTATTGTGCGCCGGAAGTGTGGAAACACATTTCCGGCAGGATGTGGAAAATGACAGCTGTACTGTTCACAAGGAGGTGTACAAAAATGACAATGCTGGAAATCCGTGTTAAAATATTGCGATGCGTGAAGTTACGAGCCTGGCGTAGCAACCGCGCAATGCACGTCAGAACAGGCATTTGTTGGATTTTTTCCACTCAAATTTGAACATAGGCTTTTTGAATGGCCACCTCATGAATATTGGCACTGTCATTTCATTAATGGGTCCCAAAAGGTGATTTCGCGCAGTGACTGCGAAATCACCTTTTGAGGCCGATTAACGCCATGACAGTGATAGGATTCATGAGGAGGGGCCCCTAAAACCCCATGTTGAAAATGTGGTGCCAAAATTCCAACAAATGCCCAAGATATGCAGCAAAGTTGAAAAAACCCTATTCATTCCATTATACAGCTTATCTGCATTTCCTCAGTTCGCGGTTGGTTTTGAAGAGTGCAAACGTGTTCCCGGTCCAGCGAAGATCATCACGCCGGACTCCAGAGGTAAGTATGGGGTGAGGGGTGAGGTGGTGGGAGGCAGGGTGCACAGTGGGTGGGTGCGGGTGGGGCAGGAGACTACGAGGGACCATTTTTTTGTTACAGGGAAGAAAAGAAAAAAATTACATCGTGGGACAGTTTTTATTTCAGAGGACGTGGCATGTTGGGGTGGGCTACCAGCGTGCCACCTGTTTTCGAGTGCTGCAGCCGATGGTGGATTGGGCACCCCGGCACACAATGAAAGGCGGGGGAGGCAAGAGCTGAGGGATTGGGCACCTCCTAGGCATATAAGAAAGGTGGGGGGTGGCTGATTTATGCTGATGGGGAGTGGGCTCCCCCGTTTATTTTCCTAATAAGCAGGGGAACGCAAAGAACCGAGGGGTTTGGGCACCCTCAGCATATAGGACATGGTGGAGCTGCTTGAGTGATCACAGTAAGCCACTGGGGATTGGGCACCCCCGAAGTCGGCCATAGGGCAGGCGGCCACCCGCCATGCTGCTCAAGTGGTGAGCATGCAGGAAGGGTCCGCTGTATCTGACGAGCTTTGCTCAGATTGCAGCGGACCTTTCCTTAGATGTGCTCGCCACATTAGCATGCATGGGGCATGCAGGCTGATTGGGGAATGAGGGTCGCACCTACTGATGTGTGCCCTGCATTCACCCAACAGCGGCCGCGCCTCCAAATCTGCACCACCACAAGATGTTGACTTGCGTGCAAGCGCGGCAAGCCGACATAAAAAGTAAGTGCTCCATGGATGTTTCACACAGGGTGGCAACTCTGATGTCATTGTACCTTTGCATTGCGGGAAGATTATAAGGAATAATGATTTTTCCTGAGCATTATCTTTATGATATCCTGCCATTCCTTGTGCATGCTGACTTGTCAGCCAGCAACAGAATGCTATGGGTCACTTGTGCTGTCTCAGATTCTGTGTCCCTCTTATCGGCTGTGTTGCATGGCAGGATGGACAGAATTGTAGGTAACAATGTGGACCTGCAGGTTGCTACTGAATCAATTTCCTGAAAAATGCAACCTTGTTGAGCTGACCCCTGGCTGGCATTTCCTATTCAAGTGGCAGTAGTATTATCACATGTACTCATCTATTTTTCCACTACACAGCTTGGCCTGTGCCAATAGTTTGCTGCAATCTGGACCTGTTCAAATTGTTAATTTTACAAACCACTGTCACCTCTGGGTTACGTTTGCCTCTGTGTTCTGAAATCTGCTTGACACATCAGTACTGTGCCCATCTATTGTCAGGTAGCCATGTGGCTTGTAACCTCAACAATGATCTTATGTTGGATTCTTTGTTTCACTGACCACCTGCCTACCTCATTTGATGAACCCTGGGCCTTGGCCACACACTTTCGTGGATCTATTGCTATGATTCCAGTCACCTTTTTCAGTAATGCTGTGGAAGTATTCCTGTGCTATTGCTGCGATTGGACTGATCTGTTTTGTTAAAAACACATACTATCTATTACTACTGTTGCTGAAGTAATGTGCATGCAGTTTACATGTGGTACTGACACTTAGAAACTTAGAAGTTGATGGCAGAAGGAGACCTCTAGGTCCATCTAGTCTGTCCATTTGTTTAAGACCTATTTTGACACTCTAGTTGCCCTTTGTAGTCAGGGCTCCCTTGTGTCTATCCCATACATTCTTGAATCCCCTTATAGTGTTTAACCCCACAAACTCTTGGGGCAGGCTGTTCCAGGCATCACCACTCTTTCTGTGTAGAAGAACTTCTTGATGTCGGTAGAGAACCTCCCTCCTTGCAATCTGAGGTCATGTCCCCTGGTCCTGGAGTCCTTCTTGAAGTGAAAATGTTCCTGTGCCTGTACCTTGTTAATGCCTTTCATGTACTTGAATGTTTCAGTCATGTCCCCTCTCTCTCTTCTCTGCTCCAGGGTGTAGATACTCAGTTTCTTAAGTCTTTCCTCATAGGACATGTACTGCAGACCCTGAATCATTTGTGTCGCCTTTCTCTGTATTGTTTCCACCCAGCCAATGTCCTTCCTGAGGTGAGACCTCCAGAATTGGACTCCATATTCCAGGTGAGGCCTGACCATCGATCTATACAGTCGTAGTACCACCTCTTTCCTCCTGCTCGTCCCTTGGTCCTCTCTTGTTCTGTACATGAACTGATATAGTGTTAGCAGACCTGAAAAACCCATGACAGTGTACTGTGGTGGTGTTACTACTTCTGCTTCATGTATACAGACACCCCACCCACCAGTCTTCTGTCTGACTTGATCTGGTGCCAGTTCAGCTGTTTTGGTATTCATTGGCCAGAATTACAAGCCACCATTGGTTTGCATTACTTCCTGTGTGGTTACCACACATCCATGGTTCAGACTGTGTACTGGGGTTTTGCCACTCACAGTGGTTCCCCTGCTCAGACTCACAAGTACTATTGTGCCTGGAATTTTTGTTATTTGCAGTTAGCCTTCTGAAGAAAGCCTGAGGCACTGTTGTGCTGTGAAATCCACGTGTTTTTCATTGCTACTACTATAGCTGCACAGGCATGTGTTACTTGCACAGTATTAGTTAGCCGTGGTACGGTGCTTTGATGGTTTTACAGTATGTGCATTCATCCCTGGTTGTTTGGCTGTCACCAATCACCAAGGGTTGGTTGCCTGATGTTAGTTTCACACCGTCTGTTACAATGAATTGCATCTCAGTAATGGTCTGCATGCAGTGGGACATGGTCAGTTCACCTTCACTACTGAGCCTGTATCACTAGTATACTGCTACTGTGCCATGGTACTTTATGAACACACACCTGCCATGTGTTGCGCTGATGGTCCGCTGGGCATGTAATTTGGATCCGTTTCAGTAATTCGTGATGTGCATTGACATGTGGTGTTGTACATAGTCAATCCACACATACACAAGTGTCACCACCAACGCAGCAGTAAACTTCGGTCAACCTGACTGCAATCCATAATATGGATATGCAGAAACAGGAAAAGATACCTGCAGTATGCTACATTCCATGATGTGCTTTACATGGTGTTAATTTTGCCTCATTGAGCAATACAATATGTCTTTACTCTTATGTGCCATGTCATGACATATTTTACAATTGTGCCATTATCTTGTTCTCCCTATGCTATTTACAGATGGTGATGATAACAACAGATGTCTAAAGCCAGATGCTGTTCCGACAGTATTAACATCAACTGGAACCAAGGATGTACTGTAGCACAGCTTAGAAAACATATAAAGTTTAGATGTTACACAAGTGACAGTATGTTTTCTGCGGCTTTCAAACCTCATGTTTTTCATGATATGTAAACTTTGTGCCATGCCTAGCCCTGTTGGGTCTCCTTCAACGGAGCCTTTACATCCCCTATGGATCTCCTCATGTCCATTTAGTTGTGTGATGAGCTTCAACTCTGCTCCCCCACCCCCACCCCGGGCACAGTCCACATAATGTTGCAGATTGCTTGGGAGGCTGGCAGCTCCCTGTTCTAGAGATGGCCTTAGGGTGGTTCTAGACTGTGTATGCACACAGTGCACTAAGAGCACAGTGCCACCCCTTAAAAATTCAGCTGTCCACTTTCCCTCCTTCTTCCTGGGCCTGTATGTGCTAATTTCACTATAGTGGACAAAGGGTACTAAAGTAAGTAAAAAAGAAGCTACAGGGAGGTTAAGATAGGGATCAGGACAAGGATGTTCCTTTTTTGCTATGACAGTACTGATATGGTGGCCCAGTAAGGAGAGTCGCACAGGAGGTGGCTATAATGAGCACAGTGCATGGATTTTTACATTGTCATCAAGTGACCTAGAGTGACCATCAGAGGTGGGCGGGAGAGGTGACAAGCAATTCCACATATCACTTTATATTATTGAAACTAGTGTGTTGACTACGGATACACTGCATGGTCCTATCAGTCAGTATGTGCCGACAATGGTTCTATGTCTATCTGTATGTGCACTGAAACATGTTAATGTTGTGTAAGCACTCATGGTGGTTGAATGTTCTGTATACAACATTCATGTAGGTCATGGTGCACACACGGCTATGCAATGCACTACTGAAACATAGGGACGTAATAAGTTTTCATCCCAGAAGGGCATGCAGTTCCACACACTGTGGTAAGTCCCCGTGCTTACGTTGCTTGACTGTGAACATCCTTGATTATCACCCAATCATATATTTCCAAATATTCCTGTGCCCCATGCGAGTTCAATGCATATTTGAATCCCAGTAGTGTGCTTTATGCAACCACCTCTTTGCAATTACGGTTAACCCTGCATAACAGCATCCCCAAACACGTACCTGGAAACTGCAGACCGGTATGCCTCACATGCATTGTGGGAAAAGTGATGTGGACAATCCTTAAGGAGAGGCTAATGTCCCTTCTGTAGACATAGAAACATAGAAGTTGATGGCAGATAAGGACTGTAAGGCCCGTCCAGTCTGCCCATTTTTATGTTTGCTTGCATGCATATGCAAGAAACATAGCGCCACCACACAAGTTTTCGTAGGTGTACCTCCCCCACTTCCAATGCCCAGTTCCTTATTGCAGGCATGGCTGCACCACACCAATGAATGCCCGAGCTGTCTAGACAGCTGTTCAGATGCAGTTGCACACAGTTCTGAGAAAAACACCGCTACAATCAGCGATGGTAATGTGTAGGCAATTTGCATACTGCCGTCGGCAGTATATAGATTGCCGACACGTCAGAACTGCATCCGAACTGTCATTCATCCCCCACCCCACGAACAGCTATGTAGCACGCTGGGAGCCCACCCCAGCATGCTCATGTGCTCCCCTCCACCCCCACACACTGTATGACTGACAGGGGTGCCCAATCCACCGTCGGCTCCACTGCCCCCCCAAATGCAAACTTCCTGGTGCCACGCTTGGAGCCCACCCCAGCGTGGCAAAAGTCTCACATCCTGTACACGCTTGGAACCTACCCCAGCATGCTCATGCAGTCCCCTCCACACCCACACACTGTGTGACCGACAGGGGTACCCAATCCCCCGTCGGCTCCACTGCCCCTCCAAATGCAAACTTCCTTTTTTTTTTTAAATTCAATATGCTTTATTCATTTTTAAGTGGTACATGTGGGTTATTAGGCACATGGAATATCATACATAAACCAAAACATGACATTTTAGCCTAGTGGTTACATCAGCTCAATAATAACTATTACTATACATCTACAACTATATCTATCCCCATTAATACCCCTCCACCCTCCTCCCACGCCTTATCCCCTGCTACATATTTCCTACCTCCTCTCGTCCCCCATATCAAGTGTGTATATAATTAGCTTCAATATAATGGAAGAGTTGAACTACCAGTAAGAAAACAACCAAATACCACAGACCCTTATGGTTTCCATGCAGTAAGTAAAGCATCCAGGGAGCCCCATCTAGAATGGTATAAATGAGAACGGTTACTCGTGTGTAAAATATGTTTCTCTAATTGGAGAGCTATAAGCACTTCTCTATACCATTCCAAAACCGACAACCCTGCTTTATCTTTCCAGTGCCTCATAATGATAAGTTTGGCTATGGCAGAAATCAAAGCTAGGTGTGCCTTCCTGACCCCTTGGATACCCTTCGGGAAATGGTATAGTAAGCAAATTTCTGGAGTGAACAGGGAGTCAAACCCGAGCAACGGATCCAGTAATTGCTTAATAGATTGCCACAGGGCCTGAACCACCAAACATTCCCATAACATGTGATATAAGGAACCAAGTGTTTGATTACATCCAGTGCAGTTAGATGAGGGGAGATGACTCAATTTGTATAATTTAACTGGCGTATAATATAGATTGTTCATGATGTTAAACTATCAATCGCAGTCTGTCCTGCTTAATAAATTTATAGATATTTTTCCATGTCTCTACTTCTGTTGTGAGAGATAATTCTTGGGTCCAATTATAGCAGGTCCCCCAGGGTAAGTTGGCATCAATAGATTGCACCTCCTTGTAGACCCTAGACATTGCATCGGTTTCTTTAGCTGAGTGTAGAAGCTTGTTCAATATCTCCATGTGCGACCGGCTTACACCCTCCCATCCCAGATGAGTCTTTATTGTCTCTTTAACCTGTTTATATTTAAAAAAGATTGTGATAGGCACCTCGAAACGTGAGTGGAAAGCAGCAAAGGAAATCGGTTTACCATTCTCTGATAAGTCAGAAACTTTCTTATCAATCAAAAGAGGCCAGAATGTGGGTAAGATGGATTTATGATTAATTTTAAAATAGGGATTACCAACTATCAGTTGCTCCAGGGATGTATGCCAGTTGCATGAAAGGTAGGTTTGTAATTGTTGGAGGACTCTAACCGACCATCCGATGGGAGTGTTCTTCAGCATTTTGGGGAGACTCTTAGAACTGGCGTAAATCAGAGAGAAAAGAGTACCTTGATGCTGGGATATTAAGAATCTTTCTACATCCAGCCATAGGGGTACATAAGCCTGATGCTCTATCTCCCACTCTGCCTTTGACCAGTAAACTGTTTTACTAAGGTGGTGGGCACAATAATAGGTAAAGAAAGAGGGCAGTGCTATTCCGCCCTGCAACTTGGGCCCCGTAAGCTTAGTATAAGATCGTCTAATGCTTTTGCCTTTCCACAAGAAGGTATTTAACATGGCTTGCAACTGGGTAAACCACTTTTTGGGAAAAAAACACCCAAGCATCCCTAAAGGGTATAATACCCTGGGTAGAACATTCATTTTTACAATATTTATTCTTCCCCATAATGTAAGAGGGAGGCCTCCCCATCTATCTAGATCTGACTTAATAGTTTTAATCAAATCCGTGAGATTAAGCTTGATCATAGTAGGGATATCTCTAGCAACCTTTACTCCAAGATAAGTAAGAGTATGAGGTTCCCACTCCAAGTTGGTGTTATTTATCACCACCCGGGAAGTCTTGTTATTCAAGGGAAAGACCTTGGTTTTAGATATATTAAGCTTATAGTGGGAAACGACTGAGAAGGATTCAATCTCCTCCAAAAGAGCAGAGATTCCTAATGCAGGATCCTCTAGGTCATCCGCATAAGCCGACAGGATATAATGTAGTTCTCCGATTTTAATGCCTTGGATTCGTGGGAAGGAAATTAACTTCTGAATCAGGGGTTCCAAATAAAGGTTAAACAAAAGTGGGGATAAAGGGCAACCCTCTCTGGTCCCTTTCTGGAGTTGAAAGGGGTCAGACAAGATTCCATTACACCAGACCTGCGCTGACGGGCAAGCATATAATAACCTGACCCATTTAACAAACTCTGCAGGGAGGCCATACTGTGCTAAAACTATAAACAGGAAATTCCAGGAAACCATATCAAAAGCTTTCTCGGCATCCAAGGATACCAACACTGCGGCTGAGTCAGAGTCCCTGGATACCGAGAGAATATACATAACTTTTCGCAAATGATCAACGGATGACCTACCTGCCATGAAGCCAATTTGCTCCCGACTAATAAGGGTAGCTAACACGGGACTTAACCTATTGGCCAGAATTTTGGCTAAAATCTTTACATCCGTGTCGATCAATGAGATGGGTCGATAACTTCCAGGGTAGAGGGGGTCCTTACCTTGATTGGGTATAAGAGTAATCAATGCTTTCAGGAAACTATCCTCTGACATACCATTCAAATGCCAAAAATTAAATACCTCTGTTAATAAAGGGGCAATTTCTGATATACACGCTTTATATAGGTTATTAAAAAGATCATCTGGTCCGGGAGATTTATCTGGTGTTAGCTGCTCAATTGTCTGTTTAACTTCTTGTATAGTGACCAGACTACCGAGTGACGTGGCACTCTGGGGAGATACTTTATGGAGCACTACAGAGGTAAGGTAATTAGAAATAGCTTGGGTTGTGGGGCGATCAATCTGGTCAACTGAATACAGCCTCAGATAGTATGTCCACAGCTCCCTTACAATCTCGCTAGGTGATGTAATAATTTGGTTACCCGCTTTAATACTAGAAATGAAATGGGAGGCCTCGGCCTGCCTAAGCCGAACCACTAGCAGTTTCCCTGCCTTTTCCCCTACATTCAGATATTTGATTTTAGTGCGCTTCAAAGATAACTCCACCCTCTGGTATATCAGGGCTGAATATTGGGCCTGTAGCCTATGCGGGCAGCCCAATCAGTATCCGGGGATCTACTATTAAGGGTAGTCTCAAGCCTGTGAATGGCAGAAAGCAAAGTGTCCTGTTGAGCTCTAAACTGTCAGGATTTGGTGGCAGCCAGCCGCAGGCATTCTCTTCTTAAGGCACACTTCGTAGCCACCCAAACCACATTGATTCTTGTGACAGAGCCCCTATTAATAGATATAAAATTAGATAGGAAGTCCTTTATCTGTTGTAAGGTATCAGATTTCTGGAGTAGCTGATTATTCAACCTCCAGACAAAATCTCTTCTAACTCCCAGCCCCAGAAAAAACAAAAGTGAGACAGGTGAATGGTCTGAGGTGACCCTCTCATGAATGACTGAGCTTATGACACTTGGGAGCAAAACGGAACTGGGCAAAATAAAATCTATTCGGGAAAGAGATTTATGCGGAGGTGAGTAAAAAGTGTATTGAAGCTCCGTAGGGTGCAACACACTCCATGCATCCAAAATGTCCGCACCACTCATCAACTCATGTGACGCCCTTTGTGACTGAGAGGACCCCTGTCTCCGAGAGTCAGATCTATCTATATGTGTGTATGGAACCATGTTCCAGTCTTCTCCTAATATAGTTAAGACCGGTGGGTTAGTAACCACTATACTCAGTAACTGTGTGAAAAACGCAAGGGATTCACAATTTGGGCCGTATATAGCACTGTATAACTATAATTGGCTAAGCTTCAATACTTCCATGTAAGAGAATGTATCTCCCATTGGGGTCATATATTTCTTTCCCCATCTTAAAGGGAACTTTCTTATTTATTAAAATTGCCACTCCCCCACTATTATTAGATCTCCCAGCACCAAAAACCTGTCCCACCCATGCCTTGGCAAATAGATGGATGTCTTCCCGCTTCAGGTGGGTCTCCTGGAGACATGCTATCCCTGTCTGCAAATACTGTAGATGTCTAAGGACCACCTGTCTTTTACCCTTGTCCTGGGCAACTTTAATATTCCAACATATTAGTTTATACGGGCCACTCATTACACTCAGTGACACATAACCCTGTGGGTAAATCAACACCATCCTGTCTATAGGGTCCCTGATTGGTCCCCAAACCATGTCCTAAACAAAACTCTGTAGTAGTGAGTAGAGTGCACACACTTGATACCTTCCCCCCACCCCTCATAACACAGCTATAACTACGTACCCCCTTTATTTGTACCACAATGTCCCCAAGATAAAACAGAAACAAACCCCCCTTTTCCCCTCGCCCCCAGTTCCAATGAACTGCAACACCTAATTAAGTAAGGTGTGTGATGTCTTTTTTGCAGAGTGATGCACACCAAAATCCCCCCTCCCATCTCCTGCACTTAAACAAACAGCAAGCCAAACCTGCAAACATTTAAAGCTGTTTAAACATCCTAGAGAACATTGCAATAATGAATGGAGTACAGCACTCTTAGATTAGCATTTCCATATACGATTACTTCATCATAATCCACGCTTACTGACCCTTCCTGTGATTGTACAAGTAAGCCCATGAAGGAAGGGACAAAAGAAAAGGGAAAAAAAACTTTAATTCAGTCCCCGAATAACAGGAAGCGCTAACAGCAGTCCCGTAATGCTGTGAAGTAAACATTCGCAATCTTCTCCGTCTTTATCCAATGTGCCTTACAGGAGGATGAAGAACAACTTTCAAACTATCAAACTGCCGAATGTATGAGCTGGGACCTTGACAACCAATCAAGGCTGCATGCCATAATGCCTAGACAGTCCAAGTTCTATCACAGAAAACAGCTTCTTCTGCCAAACACAAGATATGCATTAGAAGTGGTCTCCTCGCAGTGACAAGCCACTTCTAGGGAGCCCCTCGATTATATTCTTCTTGAGGAAGACCCAACAGAAATGCATTATTAACGATTTCTCTGTCCAAGGCTACCACTTACTCTGTTGCAATAATCCCACGGTGACTGCAGCCCTGTAACACTCAATCAGTCATCTCATTTGAACAGGTCGGGGAATAGCTCTTTAAGCTCTTTCAGCGCTTGCTCCTTGGTTTCCAGGGGTATCCAGCGATCCTCGTATTTAACATGAAGTACTGTGGGGTATCGCATCCTAAAGGGCTTTCCCGCTACAATCAGTTTTGATACGATCGGATGCATCTCCTGCCGCTTCACCCTCACCGATTGTGGCAAATCCTGTGATATCCTTAATCGATGCCCTTCCCACAAAACCTCATGCAGATCCTTGACTTTGGCCAAAATATATTGCTTATCTAGGAAATTCAATAAACGGCATATCAAGGGTTTAGGCGGAGAATTAGGAGGTGGGGGCGGACAAAGAGCCCAGTGTGCCCGTTCGATTACATAGGTGGATCCATTCGGGGAAGGACCTGCTATTTATTCGCACAGCTTCTGCATGACGAGTATTGGGTTCGAGCCTTCCTCTTTCTCAGGTACACCAATAATGAGGAGATTATTCCTCCTGCTTCTCCCCTCTAGGTCTTCCAACTTGTCATCCAGTTTTTTGAGTCTCCTCCCGAACTGTGTGATCGTAAGCTCATTTTTGTCTTGCTTTTTTTCCAACGATACAAGTTTGGCCTCTGAGTCTCTGACTGTTGTTACAAAAGCTTGAATGGAGGACTTAATCTGCTGCATATTGTCTGCAATCTCTGCTATTCTTTCCTGCAATGGCTGCATTATTTCTAAAAATCTCTCTTCTGAGATAGCGACTGCAGGAGAGGGGAATTTTACTCACACTCGCCAGCTGATGTTTAGGCCACTTTGCAGCCTTTTCTTTTTCCTGTGTTGATGGAGGCGAGTGCCTTGGCGGCGGTTTCTTCATGTAAACCTCCATGCTGAAATACTTCACCGCTTCCTAGAAGTCCCTAGCAGTCAGCTAGTACAGGTAAAGCACACTGTTTGTGAGGATTTTAAGTAAAAAAAAACTGCATTAGTGAGCGAATGTGCGGAGCTGTGGAGAGTTGCTGCTGCCTTTCACCCTGTCATTACGGGACCAAATGCAAACTTCCTGGTGCCACGCTGGGAGCCCACCCCAGCCTGACTGAAGTTTGTGGCTCACGGGGGTGCCCAATCCCCTATCGGCTCCACTGCTCCTGCCCCAACAAACTTGCAGGTGTCAGGCTGGGAGCCCACCCCAGCATGGCAAAAGTCCCATGTCATCTTAAAAAAACAAAACAAAGAGAATGAGAACAAAAGAAAACGGTCCCTCATTGACTCTCTTGGCCCTCAACCCAACCCGTGCCCACCTCTCGCGTATCCCACCTCCCCACACACCTCTCACCCCATACTTACCTCTGGAGGCTGGCATGACGATCTTCGGTGGACCGGGAACACGTCTGCACTCTTCAAAGTGGACCGCAAACTGAAGAAATGCCGGTAAGCTGTATAATGATATAAATGTTTTTTTTTTCCAACTTTGGTGCATATCTCGGCCATTTTGGGGAATTCTTTCACCAAATTTTCAACATGGGGTTATTGGGACCCCATCTCATGAACTCAGCCACTGACATTTTGTTATTCAGTCCCAAAAGGTGATTTTGAGGTCACTGTGTGGAACCACCTTTCGGGACAAAGTAACAAAATGACATGAGGTAGGCTCCCCAAAACCCTATGTTGAAAAATTGGTGAAAAAATTCCCAAGAATGAATGTTTTATGAGCTTGCATTGTGCAGTTCCTACGCACGCTTGTAACTTCGAGAATTTTTACTATTTTCACTCTAGATTTACAACACCTCCTTATGAGCAGTACAGCTGTCATTTTTCACATCTTGCCTAAAATGTGTTTTCGTGCATGTAGCACACAATGGCGCAGTCGGTGTGTGAAATCAATGTTTGGGACAGATTAAGAAAATCACAATGACACTGCTCATGAGCAGTGGTCTTATAATGGCTGTGTTGAAAATTTGGTGACAAAAGTCCATAAAATGATTGCGTTATGAGTGTGCATTGCGCAGTTTCCACGCACCCTTGTAAGTTCACGAATTTGTAATATTTTCAGTCCAGATTTTCAACACTGGCATTTTTCCTCACCTTCTTATGAACAGTACAGCTGTCATTTTTCACACCCTGGCTGAAATGTGTTTCCGCACTTCCGGTGCAGAAATGCATGGTCACTGTGGGAAATCAGTTTTCAGGACAGATTAAGAAAATCACAGTGACACTGTTCATGAGCGGAGGTCCCAAAATGCCTGTGTTGACAATCTGCTGTAAAAGATCCCCAAATTAATTAAATTATGAGTGTGCATTGGGCAGTTTCTATGCACACTCATGACTTCACCAGTTTTTTTTGTATTTTCACTCCAGATTTTCAACACTGCCATTTTTTACACCTTCCATGAACAGTACAGCTGGCACACAACCCTTGGGCCCCTCTCTCCAATAGGGGGGTACTACTGATGACAGTCTATATACTGTTCCTTCTCTGGGCGGACAGGCTCATAGGCCTAGGGCATCCAGAAATAAGGGGACAAAGGTACAATGACACCCCTCCTGTCAGCCTCTACAATGGAATGCCCTGCTCCAGCCTATTTGCCCTCTCCTCAGCCCACGAGCTCATAAGAAAGGGGATATGCTACAATATCTTCCACTTTGCGAGCAGGATGTGCCAAGGCAACTGAATCCCATCAGCCAGCCCAAAATTATTCTGCCTTCTAGCTGCGTTACTACTCCTGGCAGGTGTCATACAACCTAACCCTGGCCCTAACACCACCAGCTTCTCAATAACATCCTCTCATGACCCTCACTGGGCAACCACAAAGGGGCTAAAGATAGCGCATATGAATGTATGCAGCCTAAGATCAAAAATGCAAGAGGTGCAAGCCTGGCTTGATCTCCACAAGCCTGATATCCTTGCCATCTCAGAGACATGGCTTAAGGCACTCATCCCCAATCACGAGATACTGGCCCAAGGTTATAGTATGTACCGTAAGGACAGGTTGCCCAAAAGAGGGGATGGTGTACTCATTTATGCCAGTGTAGCCCTAACCATATACCTCCTCACCTTGCAGCAACACACCTCCCCTGATGATGAATCTATATTCATCCAAGTCACCCTAGGGCACAACAAGCAACTCACTATTGGCTGCATTTACCACCCGCCCAAATCAGCTTTTCAATTCCTAGAAGCAATAACAAAAATCACAGCCCAAGTTGTTTTTTTCCGAGCTCCTTATTCTGGGTGACTTTAACCTAAACTGGGCCCAGGACCCTAACAACGCCCTTATGGCACTGACCCAAGAAGCAAACTTAGTACAGGTCATCTTAGAACCAACCAGACTTAACTACAAATCGGGAAACCACACCACCCTTGATTGGGCTCTGGTGTCCAATCCCGCCAACATCCAGAAAGCTGGTATAATGGCGGACTCCTTAAGTGACCACTCCCCCATATTCTGCATCTGGAAGAACAGAGCACCCAATATCCAACCTAGAATACTCACTGCTCATGACTACACAAACTTCTCAGCAGTGCAGTTTAATGACTACCTACACAGTCTGGACTGGAGCCCAATTAACCTCCTCCCCACCTTGGCTGAGGTTCTGGAGCATTTCCACAGTGCAGTATGTACAGCAGCTAACCTCTTTGGCCCCTTGAAAAAACGTAGAACAAAGGGTAGCTGCTACAAGTGGATCTCTCCATCCTTAAAAACCCTTATGGTCAGTTGAGACAAGGCCTGGAAGAAGTTCAAGCTCTCTTACCTTCCTGCCAACCTCGTGTCATACAAGGTCTTAAGAAACAAATGCAAGAGAGCCATCAAACTTACGAAAAGGGAGTATGTCACTCACCTACAAAAAAACAATTTGGGCAATGCTAAACAATTCTGGTATCATGTCAACAACCTGATCAGGGGTAACACTATGACTGAACCTGGCTCCATTGAGGTCAATGGTCAGCCAGTGAGCGACTCCCTAGAAATTGCTACTTCCCTCAACAATCACTTTGGTAACCTCGATGCCTACAAGGTTGGCCTGCCCTTGCTGACCTCGGTTTCTAACATTATTGAGCCTACTCGACTTGACCGTCCTTCCTTCCATCTAAGACTGGTGAAGACAAAAGAGGTCCAATCCTTCCTAAGGGCTCTGAAAGACAAAGGCTCAGGAGGTCCTGATGGGATAAACCCTCAGCTGTTTAAGCCTGGAACTTCATCCCTCACCAGACCCCTGACCTGGCTCATAAACAGATCCCTACTTGAAGGAACTGTTCTGGACCAGTGGAAACAGGCCAACGTGGTCCCTATTCACAAGGGTGGCTCCAGGGAAAACATAAGCAATTACAGGCCTATTTCCCTGCTCAGTACACTTGCAAAGCTACAGGAAAGGTTAGTCTATGGCCAACTCCATGACTACCTGGAGTCCCATCAGCTAACTGCACGTTCACAGCATGGTTTTAGAACTAACCGTGGGAATGACACAGCACTCCTCCATCTCTCAAATGACTTGCTCAGAGCAATGGATAATGGGGCACCCACTGGCACTGTCTTTATAGACCTGTCCAGGGCTTTCGACCTTGTGAATCACAAACTCCTGCTTCTAAAACTGGATAAAATTAGCCTAGACCCCCTCGCCCTCAAATGGTTTGGGAGTTACCTATCAGGCTGATCCCAGAGGGTCATCTGGAAGGGTGCCACCTTGGGTCCTCTACCCCTTACAGAGGGAGTACCGCATGGCTCGATCCTCGGCCCACTACTTTTCTCCATATTTATTAACGACCTAAGCCTCTACTGTGGGGGAAGCTCGGTCGTTCCGTACACGGATGATACCATCATCTACTAAACCCTGGATAACATTGCAGCTCTAGGTCCCCTTCTCCAAGCCAATCTAGCATCTCTTGAGGCCTGGCTGAGAGCAAATAGAATGATCCTAAATGCAGGCAAAACTAAGGCAATGCCATTTGGATGCAACGCCCTTGGTCACGACAGGTCTAAATCTCTGCAACTCACTGCTCTCTCGGGAAATGACATTGAGGTTGTGCCCTCCTTAAAATAGTTAGGTCTAACATTGGACCATTGCCTTACCTTCAAGTACCACGTGGATCAGGTCACCAAGACCATACACCGCAAACTTGGTACTTTGTACTAGCTAAAAGACCAGCTCATCCCTGAGGCCAGGACCTCAATCACCACAAGTGTCCTCCTCCCCACCCTGACTTACGCTGCCCCGATGTTACAGGGCATGTCAAGCAGGAGGTCACCAAGAAGCAAATCCTGTATAACAAGGTAGCCCAGTTTGCTACCCAGGACCACTCACAAAGGCATCATTGTGACACACTTGCCCAGCTACGCTGGCCCTCGCTGACCTCTCGTCTCCACTACCCCTTGCTCTGCTTGACCTTCAAGCTACTCAGCCCTTCAGCTCCACCCAGCATCACTGGAACTATCACACTCAAACATAACCCCAGGAGCCACGGACATCTGGCCTGACACTGCTTGAAGTTCCAGTGTCAGGACTCAACGCCATGCAGGTCATTCTCCTACTCAGCCCCCTACCTGTGGAACAAACTCCCACCCCTAGTGCAGGTAGCCTCCTCACTGATGAACTTCTGCACCAGACTCAAAGCCTATATGTCTGATACTAGCACTTGTCATTGCCACGGCTCATGACCCCCCCCACTTGCTTCTATCCTCCTAATATCCAGATCCTCAAAGCACCTTATCAGGTTCCACAGTGCTTCCCTCTAGGCATAGTACCACAGCTAACTTTCCATTGAACCATGCCAGTAGCAAAACAATGAGCTGACAATGTAAAATTACATTTCTTCTGCACCTTTTGTTAATTCTACTGTCAACATATTTGTAAGGACTGATGCATGATGATAACCATGGATGTAACCTGCTCACACACCTGAAACTACTCTGTAACCCAAGTCTTTCTCTGCATGAAAATATGCATTGTTATCCTGGGTCGCCCCTGAAAAAGGGACCTTCGGGGCTCAGTGGGCTTACCCGGTCACCAAATTTTGAATAAAAATTAAACATTTTTCGCATCCTGTTTGAAATGTGTTTTCGCACCTGTGGTACCAAATGGCGTAGTCACTGTGCAAAATCAGCTTTCGACTAACAAATTGATATTGTTTATTTATTTATTTATTAGATCATCGGTTTACAGGCCTTTGAGTCATAGACTCATTTACAAAGGCACCTCATCAAGGGAGCAATACATCACAGCAAACAAACAGCACAGTACATAACTCTTTCACTAAAAAAGCAACCAGTGTTACAGGCATTCACTGGTGGTACATGCTTGGTAATAGGTAGATCACAGTAGTCATAATATAGGTATAGGTTCATGAGATGCGGGTCACAAAAAACCCATGTTGAAAATTTGGACTGAAAATACCAACGAACGCCTGGGTCGTTAGGGTTTCCAACCATAACGCCCCACCCTGTAGAGACTGACAGGCATCGGGGTGTGACTTGGGATTGTCGCCTGTAATGCTCATGCAGTTCCACCCCCACCCACACCCTGAAGCCAGTGACAGGCATCGAGGTGTGCCTTGGGCTCTTCAGCCCAAAAGTTCACCCCATTCTCCTATACTGTACCCATCTCACCTTATTTCCTTCTGGAATGGGGTGAGCAAAAGGCCCAAAGATCCCAAGGCACACGTGTCGGTGTCTGCAGGGTTGGGTGTGGTGAAATGGCATGGGCATTATGCCTGATGACCCAAAGGCACACCCCAATGCCTGTCAGTCTCTGCAGGGTGGTGGTGGGGTTGGCTTCAGTTCAGTACTTCACTGCCATTCCTATTATGCATCTCTCTAACTCCTACACTACCAATGCCAATGCCAGCAAACAAAAATTCAGCATTGACAAATGCTTGTTTTCTACCTTATGAATGTGTCATAGGCCTTTACTCTGTCAATGGCCTATTTATTCCTACTCATCTGTATTGCTCCCTTATGCCTATCCCATGCCTGTTTGAAGCCTTGTACTGTATTCATATCCACCACTTCCGGAGGTAGGCCATTCCATGCATCCACCACTCTTTCTGTGAAAAAGAAATTCCTCACATTACCCCTTAATCAGCCTTCCTGTAATCTCATGCTGTATCCTCTTGTCCTGCTATTTTTCTTATATTGAAACATGTTAGACTCTTTCACCTTGTTAATGCCCTTAAGATGCTTGAATGTTTCGATCATATCACCTCTCTCCCTCCTTTGCTCTAGGGTATACATGTTGAGCTCCGTTAATCTGTCCTCATATGTTTTCTGATGCAGTCCCTGCACCATTTTGGTTGCCCTTCTCTGGACTGCCTCCATTTTGTTAATGGCCTTGTGAAGGTACGGCCTCCAGTACTGCATGCAGTACTCCAGATGGGGCTTAACCAGTGTCTTGTAAAGAGGGATTATTACCTCCCTCTTACGACTTGTGATACCCCTACTAATACACCCCAACATCCCCCTAGCCTTACCTACTGCTTTAGTGGTCTGCGTGGATGATTTCAGATCATCTATGATGATGATGCCCAAGTCTCTTTCTTCCCTTTTGATTGCCAGCAACTCCCCTCCCAACCTATAGGTGGCATCAGGGTTTCTGTTCCCTTTTTGCATGATCTTGCACTTCTTTGCATTAAACCCCAGTTGCCACTCTTCCGACCATTTTATCAGTTTATCCAGATCTCTTCCCATTCTGCCCACCCCATCTGGATCATCTACCCTGTTGCAGATCTTGATGTCATCTGCAAACAGACAAACCTTACCCTCCAGTCCATCTGCAATGTCACTGATGAAGATATTGAAGGGGACTGGCCCCAGGATTGATCCATGAGGTACCCCACTTGTGACTTGCTTCTCTTCTGACTGTATACCATTTACCACCACTCTCTGTTTTCTACCCACCAACCAGTTTGCCACCCAGTTGACCAACTTCGGACCCACCCATAGCCTACCCAGCTTATTAATCAATCTTCTATGTGAAGCAGTATCAAAAGCTTTGTTGAAGTCAAGGTAAGTTACATCAACTGCTCCCCCTTGGTCCACCACCCTGGTTACCCAGTCAAAGAAATCTATGAGATTAGTTTGACAGGACCTTCCTGTTGTAAACCCATCCTGTCTTGGATCCTGTGCTCCCATGGATTCCAGGTGTTGCACTATCCTTTCCTTAAGGAGTGCCTCAATAATCTTGCCCACTACTGAGGTAAGAATAACTGGTCTGTAGTTCCCTGCCTCCTCCCTGCTACCACTCTTGTGGAGTGGGATCACATGAGCCCTTCTCCAGTCTTCTGGGGCCTCTCCTGTGCTCAGAGACTCACTAAACAGTTCTGATAATGGCTCTGCTAGTTCCACCCTTAGCTCCTTTAGTACCCTGTAATATATGCCATCTGATCCTGTTGCTTTGTCCACCCTGAGCTTAGCGAGCTCTTGTAGGACCCTTTTTTTTGTGAAGGGACTTGTGCACACCTCCCTCCCCATGTCCATGGTGCTGAGCTGTGGGCCCTGCCCTACCT
This sequence comes from Neoceratodus forsteri, assembly GCA_016271365.2. Lineage (NCBI taxonomy): Eukaryota > Metazoa > Chordata > Ceratodontiformes > Ceratodontidae > Neoceratodus > Neoceratodus forsteri. The sequence continues at coordinate 71,060,457 of JADMNL010000027.1, read as the reverse complement.
TCTCCTCAGTAAATACTGAGCAGAAGTATTTATTTAGGGTAGATGCTTTTCCTTGGTCCTCCTCCACACAATCCCCCTTATCCCCACTGATCTTAGCAACACCCCCTCTGGGCTTTCTCCTCTCACTAATGTATCCATAGAAAGTCTTGTCTCCTTCTTTCACTGTTCATGCTAGTGTTTCCTTGATTTGGGCCTTTGCTTGCCTTACTGCCTTCCTTGCTTCCCTTAGGGAAGTTTGGTATGCCTCCCTATCTTCATCCCGCTGCATTCCCTTACATTTCCAGAAGGCCAGCCTTTTGGCTTTGACCTTTTCTGCTACAGTTTTTGAGAATCAAAGTGGCTTCCTCCTTCTTTTGGTCTTGCTTTTCTCCCTAACACAATGGGATGTTGTTTCAAATATTGCATCTTAATGCTTGCCCACTTTGCCTGTACCCCCTCACCTGTAGTTTTTCTTGCCAGGACTAGCTTAACTCTGTTGGCCATGTTATCAAAGTCAGCTCCTCTGAAATCCCATATTTGTGCATTGAAATGGGATGATTTAGTTCTAGTGGCCAAATTGAACCATACCATGTGATGGTCACTGGCCCGCAGGTGACCTTCAACCTGGAATTCTGTGATCCTTTCCCCATTACTAGATCTAGTGTAGCCCTGTCTCTTGTGGGTTGTTGTACCAGTTGTTTGTGGCCCTCCCCCAGCAGGAAATCTGCTATGTGTCTAGTTCTGGTGGATGTTCCTACAGGTATTGATCACTCTGTATCTGGCATGTTGAAGACTCCCGTTATCAGAACCTCCCCTTTAGCTGTCATGTTTTGTATCTCTTCCAACAGTAATGTTTATATGTCCTCCCCCTGGTCTGGAGGCCTATAGACAACCCCCATTCATATGACTGTCCCATTTCCTGTTTCCAGGGTGACCCACAGTTCTTCTGGCTCCTTATGTGTATTCTGAATTTCTGTAGCTTTGATATTTTCATTGACATAAAGGGCTACTCCCCCCCCCCTTTTTGCACCTTGGTCTCTTCTGAACATACATAGCCGGGTACTGAAGTCTCCTAAATGTGGTTACTGGTGAACCATGTCTCACTAATGGCTTCTATGTCCAGTTTAGCCTCTGTCATCATTGCTTGCGGGTCTGGGATATTGCTTCCCAGAGTGCGGGCATTTGTGTACATGATTTCCCATTGACCAGAATTCGGTGTGTTAGTTGTTGGGCGAGGTCCGGCATTTCCCTATGCGTCGTATGGAGAGCCAGACCTTTTTCCTTACCTGGTGATGCAAATGAACTAAAAACATGCTGAACTCCTGTTTGATCACTAGCTGAGGAGGGGAAGGGTGTTCTTCCTGTTCGATGTATCAGGTGTTGCACCCCCTCACCCCATTGGCTAGTTTAAATATTCTGCAAAGATCTCAAACTTCTGCCCCAATGCACTGACTCCCTCCTTAGTCAGATGCAGACTATCAAATTTAAAGAACTTTTGCTCCCAAAACTGTTGCCAGTTACCTAAAAATGTGTGTCCTTTTTCCTGGCACCAGCCCTTGAGCCACATGTTTAGCTCCCTTATCTCCCCTTCTCTGACCTTCAGTCCATCTGCCCCCCTCTCCCAGACTGGCAGGATCTCAGAGAAGGAGATGCCAGACGAAATGGATGACAATTTGTCTTCCAGCCTGGACAGGTGTTTCTTGGTCTCCACAACTGACTGGCTGGAGAGATCATTAATCCTTTTGTGTACCAGGACATCGATGTTTTCTCCTGCTTCCTGCATGATTTTAGCAATGTGGTTAGTGTCTCTACATGCTGATGTACCTGGGAGACATCTGATCATTACCCCGGAGGTATGTATCAGCTCCCCGAATCATGGAGTCTCCTATGATCAGAAGTGTTTTGGATTTCCTTTTGCCTTTTTTTTTTTTTGTTTTGGTCCCTGTTTTGGGCAAGTTTTGTTGTGCTAGCTCCTGTGCTGAAGTGTCCTGCTCTGCAGTGTCTTTGGTTCTATGAGATAATGGCAAAAGGCTAAAGGCGATTGCCATTATCAAAAAGTCAAGAGTGCCGAAAATTTTTTGCACAGCAAAATGGTGCCGGAGACTTACTTTTTTAATGTTTTATGTTGGGGCTGCCTCCCATTGCACTCCCTTACTAAAGGATTCTCAACTCCAGGGGGATGCATGTTGGCAGAGGAGTGAAAACATTAAAAAAATAAAAGGTTAGGGCAGGGCAAAAAAAAATGTACCAGTGCCCGGACCCAAACCATGTACCCTGTCGACCAGCACCGGCAACCCACCCACCACATCACAGGGTCAGCGCAGCAACCCAACGCTGCACAACCCCTCACATCCCCTCGCTGTGCATGCTCACTCCCCCCCCACATGCATATGCATAGCGACATCTTGTCGCTATATTCACCGACCCCTCCATCCGGTAGCCCTACCCTACCATAGCCCTCGAGGGATGCGCTGGGGAGCGGGTTGCCGTTATTGTCGGCTCCCTTTCCCCAGCTCCCTAGTCACAGGATACTGTGTCCTCTGCTCCCTTGTTTTATTTTGGAGATAGAGGCAGATACCTGTTTGTAGTTTTTATATGGTTTGTGGAGGTGATATGTTGGAGAGCATTGAGTGAGGGGGCACCCAATTTGCCCCTCCTAACCACCTGCCAATCTCCCAGACCAACTACCCTCTACGGTCTAGATGCTTCAGTTGGATGTTGGGGAAATGGCAGGCGATTCTTATATTTCCTCCTAAATATGCGATTTGAGGCATGCAGTCTCTTCCCATTCTGCCTGGAGCTGAGTCCTTAGCTCTCCATTGGTCCAGCATGTAGGAAAGCGTCCTAAATCCTGTATAACTGCCCTTTTGAAAAGTGTCCCGCAGTGCCTGCAGTTAATAATATCCATTCCACTTGAGTTGCCAAGTTTATAACCTGGAATAATTAGAAGGAGGAAAATGAAAACAAAAGTTTGATTTTTTTGTTTTATGTTTAATTTTTTTTTTGTTTTTTGTTTCTGTTTTTTTATAACTTGTTATAACAAGTTAAATTACTTGTGCCCCTGTAAGTACGGTCACTATGTGGATACCCGTCTGATCCTCCCCTTCTTGCTTTGCTACAGGAAATGTCACGACTGTGTTACTCTATAAAAGGAGTGCAGCTTGGGGTGGTTGGGGATGGGGGTGGGTGGTGGGCCCTTCCCCTACTGAAAAAGAAGAACCATGGGCGAAAAAAAAACAAGGAGGTAAGAGCAGAAACAATCAACCAACAACAAATGCAGTAGCCCTGAAAACTTGGCCTAATGATAGATAAAATTGTAATCCCTGTCAGCACCACCTGTAACAATTTCACATAAGATATACCCTGTAAAGAACACTTTGCTACAGAGACAAATAAAGCAGTAACAGAAGACATACCTTACAAAAAACAATTTGAATCAGAGAAGATTACAGCAGTAATCTGTAAGCACAAAACAGTAACAAACCTGTAGGCACACCCTGTAATAATTCAACAGAAAGTATACCCTGCAACAGCAATTTGAATTAGAGAAGACTACAGCAGTAAAATGTAAGCAAAAAACAGTATCAAATCTTGTGAACATAAAAGAAAACAATAAACAGTAAATCTGCCTAGCAAAAAGAAGCCTTAATCTTTTTCCTTGCTCTGATAATGTTGTTCCTTGCTCTGTCCTTACAAGCAAACCTAGAAGAAAAGAGCTCAGGTGAAGCTAGGTGCATTTGCCAGCAAACCTAGCCTTCCAGTGGGATGAAAGATGGTAGGCTGCATGGGTTTGTAACAGGTAGATACAGTTGAACCAACATCGTGGATTACTATGACTTGGGTAAGTAGGCAGTTCAACAAAGGACGTGCAATGGATATCCTGTTTCTGGACTTTAGTAAGTAAGCAGTGCCAGTGGCTCAGTAGGTAACACACTCGTCTCTGAGGCAGGGAGATCAGAGGGCTGTGGGTTCAGTTCCCACATCTGGCACTTGTGTTAATATCCCAATACTGACACTGTAGTGCAGCATGAGTGGGGTGCTGCACTTCTGAGGTGCCGTCTTTTGGATGAGATGTTAAAACCGAGGTCCCAGCTGCCTGGATTGATGGTAGTTCAGGTGGATGCTAAAGATCCCATGGCAATTATCGAAAAAGAGTAGGGGAATTACCCCGGTGTCCTGGCCAAATTTCTCCCATTCATTAAAAATACCACCAACAGCTTAGTCTGGTTCAACTTCAGTTGCTTACTATCTGTATCCCCCCTCCCACCAGTCGCCCCTGAAAAAGTGACTTCTAGGCCCAGTGGGCTTACCGGGTCAACAAAATTCAATAAATAATAAGTAATTCCACTGAGTGCCGTATGGGAGGCTGGCTAGCAATCTGTTAGGTGCAGGTGCAGGGGCGAACATGGTTGGATGGGTACTAAGCTGGTTACAGCCAAGGCTGCAGAGGGTGATGGTGGGAGGGGAGCACTGATCTACGAGTACAGTGACAAGTGGAGTACTGCATGTCTCGGTGCTGGGACTGTTGTTGTTTGGGTTGTTCATATCAGCCATCTCGATGGTCGTCAAGAGCAAATTATTTTGTTTGCAGATGACAAATAGATGTGAGCAGTGGAGGATGACCTAGAACAGGGGGTCAGGTGTTACAGGATGATGTTTACAAATTGGAATCCTGGTCTGACACCTGCAAGTTCATAGATTCATAGACATGTGTCTGCAGGAAAGGACCTTCCTAGCCTATCGAGTCTGGCCATTTCCCCCCTCCTGTACTTGTCCCATCCTCTCCATTATTCCCTCCTCCTCCTCCTCCTCCCCTTGACAACCCCTTTTGTTTGTCGCACTCCTTCTTGAAACCCTCCACTGCACTGGCCCTTACAACCTCCTCTGGGAGTGCATTCCAGGAATCAACCACTCTATCTGTGAAGTAATACTTCCTAACTTTTCTCCTACACCTTCCACCATGCACTTTATGAACATACTAAAATTGCAAGCAGAAAAAGGCCATTTCTTCTATTGAGTCTGCTTGATTTATGCAGCTAGTAGCCCTATTCTTCAGCTGCCACTCCCTTCTCACTTTCCTACCTTGATCCACCCTCTTGCTCTGTCCCAGCCCTTCTTGAAGCAGATTACCACCTCCACTGGTAATGCGTTCAATCCTGCAACCACCCTCTCCCTAAAACAGTCTCTTTTCATTTCACTCCTGAACCTTCCTCCCTTTAATCTCCTGTAATGGCCTCAAGTGTCTTTCCATACCCTTACCCTGAATCATCACTCCGTACCAGTCTTGCTTATCCCTCTCACGTACTTGCATATCTCGATCATATCCCCCCGTCTCTCCTCTCCTCCAGTGAGTACATGTTCAACTCCCCTAGCCTACTGTCAGACGATAAGTCCACCATATTCTGGATCATCTTTCTTGCTCTGTGCTGCACCCCTTTCAATAATTTAAAATCCCTTTTCCGGTACGTGTGCCAGTACTGCACACAGCATTCAAGATGAGGTGTGACCAGTGATCTATACAATGGCAGAATCAACTCCCCTCCTCCACGGTATCTTCCTTGCGATGCAACCCAGCATTTTGTTAGGCCTTGATGTTGCCTCCCTATACTGTGCTGTGTTGTTCATTGATCCTGTAATGACCACCCCCAGATCCTTCCCCTCCTCAGTCTTTGCTAGTTGCACCCCACCTAGTTGTTAGTTTCTGCTTGGATTCTTTACCCCAAAATGTAGCACCTTACATTTTTTGTCATTGAACACCACCTGCCGAGTGTCTGACCAGGTCTCCAGGTTTGTCAGATCCTTCTGCAAACCCTGCCACCCCTCTAGATCATCCAACACCGCCCCTATCTTGATGTTGTCAGCAAATAGGCTGATCTTGCTCTTGATGACCATGGAAATGTCCGCAATAAATATCCTAAATAATGTTGTGAACACCAAGCCCTATGGAATCCCGCTCGTCACTGCCCATTGGTATGAGAGTTCCCCCTCCACCAACACCCCTCTGCTGCCTTCCCTAAATCAAATCAAATCAACTTTATTTTTATAGTGCCTTTCTGAGCCAAGGCGCTGTACATAAAAACATATACATAATAATAAAAATTTAAAACAACATTAAAATGTATCAACCATAACTAAATAAAAGCTGAACTAAATAAATATGTCTTTAAACCAATTTTAAAACTATCAACGGTTGGGCATTCTCTCAACCAACGAGGTAGAGAATTCCACAGGGTTGGTGCTGAAAAAGGAAAAGCACAGGATCCTGATGTCTTTAATCGATCCCTGGGAATCTCCAGCAATCCCTCATTGGTGAAATGGAGAGGACGGAGGGGGCAATAAGGAATCAGAAGATCTTTCAGGTAACTGGTCCCTGATCATGTAGGGCTTTAAAGGTTAGTAAACCAACCTTAAAGGTGATCCGCCACCAAACAGGCAGCCAGTGCAGTTCGTGGAGCACGGGTGTAATATGACTGGTTCTAGATGTCCCAGTCAAAAGCCTGGCTGCCGCATTCTGCACCAGCTGCAGGCGGCGGATATCAACCCCGGGCAGCCCTATGTAGAGGGAATTGCAGTAATCAAGATGGGTAGTGACAAAGGCATGGACCAATGTTGGAAGATCACCCGGAGGAACCAGGTGTTTCACCCGGGCGATATTCCTCAGATGGCAAAAAGAGGATTTGATGACAGTTGACACCTCAGATTTTAGGGTCAGACCATTATCAAAAATAACACCCAGATTAGACACCTGATCGGAGGTAGGGAGCGGCGTACCACCAAGTGACAAACTTGATGGTTGTCCAGCTCCCAAACCCGCCCCCGGATGACCTGCATCCACTACCAATACTTCAGTCTTATCCGGATTCAGTCTGAGCCAGCTGGAACTCATCCAAAGTCTGATCTCAGCAAGACAGTTATTCAGCACGGAGAGTGCATCATCCTGGCCGGGCAGAAAGGACAGATACAGCTGGGTATCATCTGCATAGCAGTGAAAACCTTGACTGTATCACCTGATGATTTCTCCCAATGGCAGCATATACACTGCAAACAACATGGGAGCTAAAATGGAGCCCTGCGGTACCCCACAAGGCAGGGAGTGAGCACCAGAGGAATATATTCCAGTGGCAGCTCTCTGGGACCTGTCTGTGAGGTAAGAATGAAACCATTTGAGGACTGTACCAGACAGCCCACAATAAACCTGCAGGCACTCCAACAGCACACCATGGTCTACAGTGTCAAATGCAACAGAGAGATCGAGAAGGACCAGAATGGTACATGCCTTTCGATCTCTAACCATTAGGAGGTCACTCAATACCAGGACAAGGGCAGTCTCCGTGATATGCTTCTTCGTAAAACCAGACTGGAGAGTATCATAGACATTGTGAGTTATAAGATGGTCATCCAGTTGCAACGCAACCGCCTTTTCAATAACCTTACCAACAAATGGCAGGTTAGAGATAGGCCGGTAGTTAGCTAGACAATCTGGATCACAGGAGGGTTTTTTAAGGGGTGGTCGAACGACCGCCTCCTTGAGGGGGTCAGGAAAGACCCCCCTCTCCAAAGACTTCCAGATAATGTGAGCAAGGATTGGGCAGATAACTTCTACACATCCTACTAAGAGAGGTGTAGGGCCCGGATCCAAACTACAACTAGTTGGTCGCAATGTTTGGATGATCTTCACAATGTCACTGAACTCCAATGCCAGACCTGATGTTGACAACCTTATCTGCAAAAAACCAAGTGAACTCCTCACATCTTAGCTGAGGAAAAAGCTTCTCTGGGCTGGAGACAGATTGGATTGCACAATCTGTCCACGGTCCAGAAATACTGAGCCGGTTGGTTCTGAGCAGCAGAAATCTCCCTTGACAGGAACGTTGCCTTCTTACGGGTGATTTCTGATTGATAGCGATCATAATGTGCCATTAACCTAAGCCTGTCAACATCATTGCCGGACTCCCGCCAGACTCTCTCCAACCTTTGGCCAATTCGCCTTAACTCCTTCAAGGAGCCATCAAACCAAGGGCTTCTTGGACGGAGGGCGAGAGGCCGAACATGAACAGGAGCAATTTTGTCCAGAGCACCTCCCACAGCCTTGTTATAGGCTAGTACGAGATCATCTGGACTCATGCATTCACCCGACAAGCCCAATAGATCCAGTACCGACATTAGGTCATTGGGGTTAATACCCCTTAAAGGGCGGTACCGAACCATCTCCGTAGGGGCAGACCTATTAGGGGGGCCCTGAAACTGAACTTTATGGTGTGATAGTCAGACCAGCTGACTGATTCCACTCCCAAATCAACGATCTCCATACCCAAAAGAAAGATCAGATCCAATGAATGACCCCCTACATAGGTTGAGGAGGTAACCACCTGTGTTAGGCCCAGCATCATCATCAGCTGGAGGAGATTTTGACCAAAATGCGAGAGTTCATCATCGACCCAGGCACTGAAGTCCCCCAGAACTATCAGTCTGGGGAACCTCAACACCATGTTGGAGATGAAGTCTGCTATCTCCTGCTGAATTCTCCACCATCACCTGGTGGAAGGTAAATGAGGAGAATCCCACAGCCTCCACCCTCTCCCAGGATATATTCAAAGGATCTGGTACTTCCCAATGGCACATTCACAAGGCCCAGCTCAGTCTTAAACATAATGTCCACCCCCCCGCCCCACGATCCAACCTTGGACGGTGTATCACCGAGAACCCAGCTGGAATTGCCAAGGCCAATATAGGGCCTGAATTTTCATCCAGCCAGGTCTCAGTGTTGCAAGCCAGATCAGTTGTTCCAACAAGATCAGCTATAATAGCTGTCTTGTTTTTAATAGATCTGGCATTGCATAACACCACCAAGGTGGGATGAGCTATCGAGGAAGACCTCGGCACCTGTCCATTAAAATCGGAACCCTTGCATATGGGGACAAGACAAGAATAACCCCTATCCTGACCCCATTTCACCCCAGGGCATCTCCTGAACCCCAAAACCCCAATCTGCCCACCCCCTTCCTGTTCCCCAACAGGCCCAGCTCTCCACCTTCGCCCACGCTCTGAGAATGCTCAATCCAATCCACACCTAAAAATAGGGTGCTCGATGACAATGGAGGGCATTCAAAGGGACATAATTCCCTGAGCCTGGTGGGGGAATAATGCCCAACCATCGCTGAACCTTCCCAACACGTTATAAATAAACAAATAAACAGGAGAGGAAAAAACCAAAATAATAAACAAAAATAAACCCATCAATATCAAATAACAAAAAGTAATAATTCACTCCTCCACTCTCTCTCAAAGAGGGGGGAATCAAACAAAAAAACAAACACTATTACACATTTAAGAAAAAATAAAATTAAATCCCAACCCAAAATATAACCCCAAAATAACAATAAGGTACAGTTTTGATAACTGCAACAAGTTGATCATCTGTTATTGTCCAATAAAACACAATGTCCAATATCTTCAAAAAGTTGCTGAGTTTCATTTGAAAAATTATAAAACAGAAAATAATAAATCCAAACTAAGAAAATGTGGCGCTCTCACTACCACAACAGAGGATAATAAATCCAAGCTGAAAATTGTGGCACTCTCAGTACCACAGCGACTGCAATTAAATTGTGCAAGAATCTCTGATATCAATAAAGCTCTCTCACTACTTCCAGTAAAAATGTAATAATAGTACCTGAAGATGATGAAGCACTGAAAAAATAAAATGAAACAGCAAACCCTTGTAGGTCAAATCCAGGGAGAATAGTACAGATATTACTGGGCAGAAAAAAGGGGCCCCGGAACAAGAGATACCCCACTTAGCCCACCAAAGCCGCCCAGTAAAACTAGAGGGCCATAAGGAGCAATGGAGGAAGATTATCCACCAGCCCTCCGACTGGTAGCCTCAACCCCCACAGGGAGTCTCAAGAACTGGGTGCCCAAACTCTGCTGCAAGCCAGTTTGGAATCCACAAATTCTAAACCAGGTTCAGCTCCACACACTCCCTCGAGATGAATATCCAATGAGGCTCAAACGGCAATCAGCCAAACAGCACCGACATGGCAAACCGAGGAAACTGCAGTCAACATCCAAAAGGCCGCCAGCCACTCCAGGGATCCGAGTCCACAGCACAAAAAGCAACCACTGCCAGAGAACGAGGACAGGCTGCCAAATCCAGATCCGAACTTGAGAGTCCCAAATGTCAGGCAGGTATCCAAAAGACAACTTGATGAAAAATGCAGGTTTTAAAGCAGCAAATTTGTAGTAAATTTAGAAGCAGCAAGGTAATAAAGCTGCTCCAAAAGCGTAAGTCCACAGATAACAGCAAAACGCCGATATCCCTATAATGGACAAGTAACTAACGGAAAAGTCAAATGACTATCAAGAAAGTCTCAAATGACCTGAACTAGTTGCAGTAATCAAACGAAAAAAGATAAATTAAGAACGACAGTATAAACAACAGTAAAATAAACTTTCAAATACTAAAATACAGGAGCTTAACGCAGTGGCAGACCCAGCGAGATCACCATCTTGGAAGTACAGCCTGTTTGCAACCCATAACACCATTTTTTACCCCATCCATGTGCCTTCAACCATTAGTCCAAGTGTCACATGTGGCACCAACTTGAATGCCTTGCTGAAGTCCAGCTATAGGACATCCACTGCATGGCCCTTTTCCAGCTTCCTACTCACCCAGTCATAGCAATGTACCAGGTTGGTTTGGCCAGATCTGCCAGTGACAAAGCCATGCTGTGTACTGTCCTGCAGCACATTGTACTCCTGCATGGACACCAGCCTCTCCTTCAGGATTGTGTTCATTAGCTTCCCAATGATGCATGTGCGGCTCAGAGGTCCATAGTTCCCTGGTTCATCTTTGTGGCCACTGTTATGGAGGGGATTCATGTGAACCAAATTCCAGTCCTGGGGTACACATCCCAAGTCCAGTGAGGCATTGAATTGGCCTGCCAAGGGCCCCACCAGGATCTCTGTTAGCTCCTTCAGTACCCTGGGGTGAGTGCTATCTGTCCCTGGTGCCCTGTCCACCCTCAGCACTGTCAAGACCTCAAGCACCATACCTTCCATGATTACCCCATCTGTCACTCCCTCCCTCCCTCCCCAGCTTTTATTGCCCCCCACCCCCCTTTGGGTAGCACTACACCCCTCTGTTTAGTAAATACTGAGCAGAAATAGTCATTACTTACTTATGCCTTTTCTCACCCCTTATGTACCCATCCCCATCATTCTTAATTCCTAGTATGAACAACCTGTCAGAAGAGATGGTAGAGGTAGTAATGGGGAGATTCGAGGAACTGGGGAAGCTGTGTGAGGAGGTGGGGAAATCAGTGGCCTTCTCGGAGGTGCTCCCAGTACCCTATGCAAGGACTGGGAGGAAGGGAAAGCTAGGAGAGTTCAACACCTGGCTGTGGGAATGGTGTTGTACCAAGGGGTATGGGTTAGTAAGGGGCTGGGGCAGAACCTGGGAAAATAATGACCTGTATGCAGGGGACAAAGTACACTTGACCGGGGAGGGGAAGGGAGTATTGAAGCAGGGGATAGAGGGGTACATAGCAACAAGGGTAGCTTTAAACTAGGAAAGGGGTTGACAAGTGGACAGCTGGTAGGCAGAGTTTCCAGAGAGGGGAGCCAGATGAGCCTACCCCCCAAGCTATGGGGAGAGCATCAGGGTAGGAGCAAAAGGGGAGGTAAATCGGGGAGGGGAAGGGAAAGGAGCAGGGTGGAGGGTAGTGTCACTGAATGCGAGGAGCCTGGGAAACAAATTGGTCTAGTTACAGGCTGTCTTGGCAGTGGGGCAGGTGGACATTGTGGCCATTACAGAAACTTGGGCCACCCAGTACCAGGACTGGGATATGATGATCCCTGGATACAGGCTGTTCAGAAAGGACAGGGCAAACAGGAAAGGTGGGGGGTGGCGATCTATGTAAGGGAAGGAATGAGGTGCATAAGGGAAGAGTGGGGGGAGGAAGGCTGGACAGAGGCCCCGTGGATGCAGTTTCAGGATCCAAAGGGCAGGGTACTGAGGATGGGGTGGTGTATAGGACACCAACTCAAAGTGAGGAGCTAGACAGGGAATTGCCAGAACAAATGAGGATGGTTTGTAGGAAGTGGAACACAGTGGTGGTGGGGGACATCAACCTACCTGGGGTGGACTGGAGCACAACAACCACCACAAGTGCTAGGGAGCAGGTTATACTGGGGGCATTTCAGGATCGCTTCCTGGTGAAGCTGGTGCTTGAGCCAACTAGGTTGGGAACGACGCTGGACCTTGTACTATCAAACAGGGAAGTCGTAAGGGACCTGGAGGTGGAGGACCCTCTGGCTAGGAGTGATCACCACTCAGTGTGGGTCACACTCAGAATGGGGAAGCAAACTGGAGGTTCGGGTACCAGGGTGATTGAATTTAGTGGGGTAGACTTCAACAAGATGGGGGAAATTCTGATTAGTCATCTGGAGGAAATCTAACCAACCATGGATGGCAATCAAAAATGGGATATTATTAAGTCAGGGCTGGCAGAGGCTACTGGGACATGTACTAGGGCACAGAGTAAGAGAAGAAGGGCAAAGAAGCTCAGTTTGGCTGACCAAGAAGGTGATGGAGGTGGTGAGAGCCAAGAGGACAGCTTTTCAGAGATTCAGGAGATCAGGGAAGGGGAAAGATGGGGAGGAATATACAAAGAAGGCCAGCGAGATTACAAGACTGGTCAGAGCTGCCAAGGCATCCAGAGAACTGAGGCTGGCACAGGGCATTAAGGACGGAGAGTAGGACTTCTTCAGATACATTGGTGAGAGAAGGAAGAACAGGGATCAGTTAGTGAGAATTAAGGATGGGGATGGGAAGAGCAGGGGAGGAGCAGGCAGAGGCACCAAATGAGTACTTCTGCTCTGTATTCATGGTAGAGAGTGGGAACAGATACCTCATGGGAGTGGTGGAGTGGGGGGAATTCAGGAGAGAAATCAGGAGACATTATTTCATGGAGAGGGTGGTAGACAAGTGGAACACTCCACCTGAGGAAGTGGTTTCCTGTAGGACGGTGGGCTGCTTCAAGACATAATTGGACAGAGTGAGAGGGGAATGACTGTGAGGAGGGGAGTGAAGGGTGGGTCATCTGCAAGTTAAGGGGCTAGCTGCACAATCGAGCAGACTCAATAGACCATGTGGCTTGTTTCTGCTGGCATTTCATATGTTAGTATGTATCTGTTCTTTACAGCTCCTTTTCTACCTGATGTACCTGAAGAAGCTCTTCTCTCCCTCCTTAATGTCTCTCGCCAGCCTGAGCTCTTTCTTGGCTTTCGCATCTCTTACTGCCATAGTCACCTCCCTTCCCTACTGCAAGTACTCATGCCTATCCTCCCCTGATTTTCTGTATCTCCTAATGGTCACACTTTTTCTCCTCACCTTTTCCACAATCTCCCTGCTCATCCAGCTCTGTCTTTTCGCCCTGGCCTTTTTACAACGATCCCTGCTACAGTAATTGGTAGCCTCTATTATCCCTTTCTTTATGAGCTCCCATCTCTGGTACGTGTCCAGACTAGGCTGGATCCTAGCCAGGTACACACTGACTACTTCCATCATCTTTGCAAAATCAGCCCTCCTGAAATCCACTACTTTCATGTTGTATGCCATCCCCTCTTTGCCCATATGCAATATGAACCATACTGACTGATGGTCACTCCATGCTAGTGGTTTGTCACCTTGATATCACTGACAAATTCCCCATTTCTGAGCACTAGGTCATGGGTGCTCCCTCCTCTGATTGCTTCATTGACCACCTGTGTCAGGAAGCTTTCCTGAAAGGTGTCCATCAGTACCTGCTCCCTTTCATTACTAGTGGCTGGTGTTCCCAACTTTCCCCATGTCAGGTTGAAGTCCCCCACAACCACTGCACTCCTCTCTCTGCCTGACCTTCTAATCTGTCTGTCAAGTTCCCGGTCCAACTCCTCCTTCAGGGAGTGTGGTCTGTACACCACTCCCATCCAGATAGTCATATTCCTGGATTCCTGGATGATCAGCCATAATGACTCTGTTCCTCCCTCCTCCTCCTCCATAACACACTTAATCACTTCACTCAGGTATATTGCCACTCCACCCCCCCCTCCCCATCCCAGCAGAATATTCAGTAACCTGGTACCGCCAGGTCCCAGTCATGGCATTGTGTGACCCATGTTTCCATGATGGATGCCATGTCTACCTTCCTCTCCACCATGAGGGCCTGTAAGTCATTCATTTTATTCCCCAGGCTTCTAGCATTCATGGTGACCACCTTACATCCCTTTACCTCCTCCCCATCCCTCTGCCCTCCCCTTCCAGCATCTCCATCACTGCTTTTGCCTACTTTATAACCCTTGCTCCGTGGGGTAATATCTTGCTGCTTACCATCTCATGGCCACTGTATGTCCTCCCTCCAAATGCCACCACCCCATCCTAGTTTAAGTGTCCAGCTACCTCAATAAATTATCCAAAAACTTTCTTTTCAGCACCTTCTTGTCCTGTTTTGTTAGGTGAATGCTATCCTTAGCATATACACTACTGTCCTCACAGGTCTTTCCACACCCTCCCAGTAACCCACACCCTTTGGTATGACACCATTCACCTAACCATTCATTCAGTTCCTTGGTCCTCTGTTTCCTAAACATGCTCGCATTGGTCACTGGTATCACCTCAGAAAAAGTTACTGATCTATCTGGCCACTCGTATAAAGTTCCCATCTCCTAATATCTCCTTTGGCTTACATATAATGTCTTATCAGCCAGGTTATTTGTCCCCAGAGGTAGAATTAAATGAGATCTCTCCCTTCCCCTTCTATCGTATTTCTGGACTGATTGCCCCACCCTTTCAGCTGTCATTCCTGGCATGGCCTCCACCCATATATGACTATGCCTTTCCCTCTTGCTATCCCATCTTACCCCCCCCAGTATCAAATCAACCAGTAGTAATAGTCACAATCTTTCCATCTGCCTGCCTCCCTTCTTCCGTTTCTTTCCTGTCTGACTCCTCCTAATACTCCAGCACAGAATTCTACCCGACTGTCCCTCTCACCTTTCCCCATCAGTATTTCCCACTGCCACATTTACATCTGCCCAGTTCCCTTCTTCTCCTCCCCTCCCCTCCTGTCTAACCACAGCTCGTCCTTTTTACACAATTCATCCCTATTGCTCCTGTTGCATTTCCACTTCAGTAGTTCACCCTGCCCCAATTATAGCCAGGTTCCACTCCTCCTTACTATACCCACCCACCCCCACCCACCTCCACCCACCATTGAGCTTATGTCAGTTGCAACCAACCCCATTCCTCCATCCATTCACCATGCCATCCTGTCCTCTTTTCCTTGTCCTATGCCTAAATTACTACTCCTCTGTCCTGATATTGCCTGCCCCTCATTCATATCACACTTACTGTGTGCCCCTTTTGTCGGCACTTTTGGCTTATTTTCCCCTCCGAAACCTCATAACATACTCCCCACCATTGCTGCATTGAGTGACTGCCCTTCCCTGCTCCCCACATACCTTGCACCTTACCTGCTGTGTAACCTGCAACCTGTCTCACCTCCTCCTGCAGACCCATGAGTACCCTTCTGAGTTGCACAATTTGGTTACACACCTGACAACCACAATTCTCCATCCAGTTTCAATCTATTCCCTCTACTTCTTGTATCTGCCTTCCCTGAAAATAAACTGTTCCCCACTTTATTGATCCCATTAACATACCTGAATTATTCGATCATGTCCCCTGTCTCCCATATTGTCTACATAGGCTACAAATCCAGCTCCATCAACTTCTCCTCATATGTCTTCCCACGTAGGCCATGCTGCATTTTAGTGGCCCTTCTCTGCACCCTTTCCATGGTATCTCTGTCTTTTCTTAGATGAGTAATCCAGAACTGTAACCCATCCTCCTGGTGGTGCCTAACCATCCAACTGCAGAGTGGCATCAACAGCTCCTTCATTCTGCTGCTGCTCCCTTTCCCTATGTACACCATCATCCAATTATCTTTGCTCATTGACTTGCTGCAATGTTCCCCCACCCTACCGTCATCAGTTATTATAACTCCTAGATCATTCTCCTGCCTGGTTGCTGCCATGAGCTCCTACTCTAGTGTATAAGTGGTATTTGGATTCCTACTCCCCAACTGTGTAACCCCCCTACAAATGGGGGTTCCTGAAAAGTCTTCCTCGAGCTTGCCTAAATTCTCACTGCCAGATTGGTGTTCTGCATTTTAGCAATTAAACGTTATTGCCAGAGAGTGCCTGTGTGGTCTCTGTGTACTGTCTCTTTAAGGGCTGCCTAGATTGCAGTAATAATTGATCTGGGAGGGGTCTGAGTGTTTCCATGCTCAATTGCTGCCCGGACTGCCTGATAATCGCTCCATTTCTGCCATTGCTAATTGCACAGAGGGAGCCCTGTTAGAAGATGTAACTGCTGGTTATTTATTAGAGTGGTAAAGAAATTGTTTGTCTAACCTGCCTTCTTTGCCACATGGACTGGTCTGTTCATCCCCACCATTTTGGTCCTGGACTGATGAATTGGACCAATCAATACTTTTGGGATTCTAAAATGGGGCCTGCCTACAGGGGCTTGGTAGGGGCAAAACTTGTAGGAATTGTAGTTTGGGGCTTTTGGCACCTGATCGAACCTGGAGAGGGAGCCCTTGTTGTGACTGACAGACAGATCAGCAAACTGAACCTTTTGGATTCTGGGGAAAGTCCAAGACTGCATGCTGTTTGAGTCAGATCTAAGTTGGGAAATGAAGGAACAACAGGTCAAGACAGTCGAGCAACCGTCTGCGTAGTTTTGTGTGGGAGAACTGTGGAAAGGCTTAGGTTTGGCCTGCTAGTATGCCTGCTGTCCCCGAGGGGGAGAAGAGAATTATTTCAGACTGAATCCGAGTTTGTGAGAATGAAGTAAGCCACTGAATTGTGACTAGACTCATACCTGAAGAAGACCGAAGATTTGCTGAATGCGATCGGCCTGTCAGGACTGCCAGCCACCTCTGAACTGCTGGATTGTGTTGTGCAGAGACTGTAATTGCGACCGGGGAGCTATTGGCCTGGTACAGTAGAATTTTCCTTACATGTAAATGTGCTGTGTGCTGATAGTGGGTCGTGACTTGGTTCCCCACTGCATGTTGAACTGTGTTTTGCTTGCTGGAGGCTGCATCCAGCACCACGGACTGAAATCCGTATTCATCTCTGATTGGCCTGGAACATGCCACACTGTCCCAGCCAGACTACCCACTACACAGAGGAAGCCATCAACGAGAGACCTGTCTGGGGATCAGCCCCCTGCTCCATGCTTGAACAGGAACAACGCCTTGGTGATTTGTGTGGGCCCTGCTTCTCCTTGCACTCCAAGGTCAACCACCTGAAGTCTCAATTTTCGTCCTGCCTGTGTCCAGTATTGGGTATCGTAAGTAAACATCAGGGTAGCTACCTGCAACAACAGCTTAATCTAAAAGTGTGTCATCTGATTGTCTTGTTGCCTTTTCTTTCACAAATTGAGCCCTCTGGCTCCGGATTACAAATAGTATGTATTGTGCATGTTGTTTCCTTTCATCACAGGGCCCCAATCAGCTGCAATGCTGGCCTACCCCAGGCAACAGTCCTGGCTAGCCCATCACTTTCTACCTAGGTACCCAGAGGTGACTGTGTGGGGACTTAAAACGCATGCATAACTGTTTGATCGATATAGCCTTTAAGCCAATTAACCTGATTTCGCCCATCCCTTGTTCAAGTCCCCTCAATAAATCAGATCTAACTTTTTCTACATTTAATCTGACTGTGGTTCCAGTTCATGCTCAAAGTACTGTACTGTTGCTATTTGCTGTGCATAACCTTGTTGGGGGGGTCGCCAGGGTCAAGCCAGAGGAACCAGCCTTGGTGGTAAGTGCAAACAGTGCTGGTGCTTGTAAGGTGGACAAGGGATATTGTGAAAGTGATTACTGTATATTGTTTAGGCCACTAGTAGGGAAAGAGGGGGGTTACAGTGTCCCGGAGGGCTGTGCCCAGGTTTGCTTGACCACTAACAACCCTGACCTCTGGGTGGAGGCACCCGTTTCAGAACTCAGGCCCCTTAACCTGTAACTAGCCACGCAGGCAGGGGTAGTAGCCCTTGGGATAGTGCCGCCTAGGGGTTACAACTGCATCACTGTGTATTTCCTGCCATTGAGTTGTACCTGCCAGGTTTATGACCACAGTTCAAGTAATCTTGGATCAGTGTTAATTGCCCCTCCCTCCCGGGTGGCCACCCGGTTACTGAGTTTTGTGTCATCTGCAAAAAGGCAGACATTCCATTAAAGCAACTCTGCTATGTCGCTGACGTAGATGTTAAACAGAATGTGCCCCAACACCAGCCCCAGAGGGACACCACTTGTCATCCCTGTCTCCCCAGTGTACACCATATTGACCACCACCATTTGATTCTACCCATCAGCCAGCTATCCAGCCATCTAATTATTTTCTGGCCCACCCCCACAGTCACAAACTTATTAACCATTCTTTGGTGGGGTACTATGTTGAAGGCCTTCCACAAGTCCAGTTAGGCCATGTCCATTGTCCCACCCTGATTAACCACCCTCGTCACCTCATTGAATAATTCCATCATAATCGTCTGACCTGACCAATCCAGAGTGAAGCTATGACTCAAAATGTGTTGCAGTCCCCCCCCTTCCAAATAGCTAATCACCCTTTGTTTCAATATTGTGTCCTTTACTTTACCCGCCATCAATGTGAAAGATGCAGGGCGATAATTGCCCGCCTCCAACCGGCTGCCACTATTATGAAGTGGCACCACGTCTGCCTTCTTCCTGTCCTATGGTACCCACCCCGTATCCTGGGACAAGTTAAATGACAACTCCAATGGTTCCACCAGCACCCCCTTAATCACATGACTCAATGCCAAAAACTGCAAGGTAGTACATTTCTGGTCAGAAAACAGAAGAAGGAACTACAAGCTTTGTGTTGGGGGGAGGGGGGCAGCTATGCGTGACAGAGGAGTAAAAGGATGTTGGGGTGATCATAATTGCCTCTATGAACTACTCAGCACAATGCATGAAGGCAGCTGCAAAGGATGAGAACATGCTGTGTTGCATTGACAGGTGTACATCTTAGAGGAGAGTGGAGGTGACGTTGCCTTACACCATGCCTGGAGTACTGTGTGCAGTGCTGGTGCCCGTACCTGAATAGGCACATAAAGTTACTGTAGGGGGAGGCCGGCCCACCAGTGCAGCTGTTGGATTTCCGCTTGCAGCGCCAGCAACCCAGGTTCAGGAATGGACTTGGGTCGCTGGATGGCCGGCCGGGGAAGAAGGATGAAGCATCCTAGAGACTACTCTCCTTCTTCGGGGGGTGGGTGGGGACACTGCCGGTGCTTGACGGACCCCTGGTGGTGGCCAGGGATACCGCAGCAACTGGCGCTCGACAGTACTCAGGAGGCGGGGCGGACGCAGGACGTCATTGCACGTCCCTGCCTCCCGCACAACAAGAAAAAAAAACACTCCTGCTCCCACTGCCAGAATGAAGCCTTTCTCTGGCTGCATTAGGTGCTCAGGCTGACTCCTGCCTTTCCCAAGTTTACGGCACCCTTGGTCAAGGTGCCATGACTCCGCCCGGGGGGGGGAGCCGGGGGTTCAGGGAAGACGGCTACAGTGTGAGCGGCCGCAGTCGGAGTCCGTGACCGGGTGGATGGGCTCGACGCAGGGATGCAGGGGGCCAAAATTGTAAATTGAAAAAAAAAAAAATTACTGTAGGGGGGCCAGTGTAGGGAATCAAAGATCATCGAGGGACTATTGGACATGCCCTACGAGATCATGCTGATGAACTTAAACATTTACTCACTGCAAGACGGTAGAGACAGGGGCTGATGTAGTGCTAAGAAGTCACTGACAGAACAGGCTCAAAAGAATAATATATTGTGTTGTGATCACATCACTACTGGGTGGGCAATGCAGTCCTTGCCTGCTGTAAACTTTTGTGTTGTTATGTTTGTGAGGTAACTGCAATTAATTACTGGACGGGTCTATGTGATAACGGCGAACGCCTAAAGGCGATCATCGTTATTGCTCAGTCAGAGTGCCGAACACAGTTTTGGCACTTCTACTATTTTCTGAGGAGGCTATGCCCCCCCACTTCCCCCTTCACGGGGGTTTTGCCCCTCACACTCACCTACTTAAGGGTTCTCAACCCCAAGGGGTGCATGTTGGGGGGGGTGAAAGTAGTAGAAATAAAAAGGTTCAGGCTGGGCGCAATAAAAATCACACCAGCGCCCGGACCCGGACCCAGTACCTCAGCCACCCCAGCCATTGCCCAATCCCTGACACCACGATGCAGCTCGACCGGCAACCACAGCACCACCTCCTACAGCCGCTCCACCCCCTCCCAGCCCACGCCGGCTCCCACCCCTCGCCAAGATAAGTATAGCGACATCCTGTCGCTTAGCTTTCCCACCCCCTCATCCGCTCGCCCTACCTGTTGGTCGCCATGAGTGGATTGCACGGGGAAGGTGTCACCGTAATGGACGGCGCCCTTCCTCATACGCCCACTACACGGGTTACCTTACGGGACCACTGACACTGATGACGACTGACACCCCACATCTAATTTTGCACCTTTATACCAACAATAACTATTGCAGTGTCCCTTTCAAATGATTACATATCTGTCACTTCAGGTGTCACCTGGGATCCATTTCCAGCACAATAAACATCGCTGCCACAAAACGTGCAGCAGTGTTAAAAAAAACAACACGTGCATTGATATTATCGGCTGTAGGTTTGGTAAAGAACGTATTTCTGGATACCACAGAATGAGCATACATACAAACCAAAGTTATTTAAATTAGGAGCAGGGGGTGGCAAGTGGGCAGGAGGCATGCAGAATCCACAGGAAGAGAAGCCGCATGAGCTTACCCTCTGTACTAGAAGCAATAGAAAAAAGGAGTACTAGAGGGGATGCTAGGAAGGGAAAGCAGGAGGGGGAGAGGGGAAGGAAAAAGGTGGAGGGTGGTCACCTTGAATGCCAGGAGCCTAGGAGCAAAACAGCAGAGGTACAGGCTCTCATGGCAGAAGGGGAGGTGGACATGGCAGTCATCACCAAAACATGGGCCACACATTACCAGGACTGAGACCTGGTGGTACCAGGGTATAAGACATTCCGCAGAGATAGGGTAAATGAGAAGGGTGGGGGGGTGGCACTGTATGTGAGAGAAGGACTGAAGTGTGTTCATGAGGAGGGGGAGGAGGGTAGTACAGAGTCGTAATGGATGCAAATTCTGGATTCCAAGAATAGAACTCTCAGGATGGGACTAGTGTACAGGCCATCATCTCAGACAGAGGAGTCAGATAGGGAACTAGTGGGACAGATCAGAAGGGCCTGCAGAGAGGGTAGCACGGTGATTGTGGAGGACTTCAACCTGCCAGGAGTTGATTAGAGTACCCCAGCCACCATGAATAGAAGGGAGCAGATACTTCTAGATGTGTTCCAGGAGAGTTTCCTAATGCAAATGGTCAGTGAGCCAACCAGGTTAGGGAACACCCTAGACCTCGTGATGGGGAGTTTGTGAGGGAGCTGGGGGTGGAAGAATCGCTGGCAGGGAGCCACCACCACTCAGTGTGGTTCACATTGAAAATGGGTAAGGAGGGAGTAGAAACAGGTACAAGTGTGTTGGACTTCAGGAAGGCCAGCTTCAGGAGGATGGGGGACGTAGTAAAAGGGTATCTAGCCAGAATCCAAACTAATATGGACACTAACCAGAGGTGGAAGGTCATAAAACTGGGGATTGAGGAAGCAACCAAAACCTGCATCAGGGTCCAGACCAGAGTAAAAGAACTAGGGCCAAGAAACCCAGCTGGTTGAGCTGGTCATGGAGAAAGTAAGATATAAAGCAGCCTCCTTTAGGAGGTTCAGAAAAACAGGGAGAAGGGAGGAAAGAGAGGATTACCTGAAGGAACTGCAGGAGGTGACGAAGGAGTAAGGGCAGCCAAAGTGTCTAAGGAGCTCAGGCTGGCGTAAGGCATCAAGAAGGGGGAGAAGGAATTCTTCAGGCACATCAGGGACAAAAGGAGTTGTAACGACGAAATAGTAAGGATTTAGAGGGATGGGATGGGTGGATACAGGGGCAGAGCAGGAAGAAGCACTTAATGAATACTTCTGCTCAGTGTTTACTAAGGAGAAAGGAGGGGCACTACCAAGGGAGGGTGGGAGGTCAAGCTTCGGGGGGAGGAGGTGACAGATGGGGGAATCATAGAGGGCAGGGTACTGGAGGACCTGAGAGCACTGATGGTGACAAGGCACCAGGGTCAGATGGCATTCACCCCAGGGTACTGAGAGAGCTGGCAGAAATCCTGGCAGGGCCCTTGGCAAACCTGTTCAATGCCTCCCTGGTCTCAGGAAGTGTACCTCAGGATTGGAGGATGGCTCACGTGGTACCCCTCCATAAGAGTGATACCAAAGATGAAGTGGGAACTACAGAACAGTAAGCCTCACATCCATTGTGGGAAAATGGATGGAGACAATACTGAAGGAGAGGCTGGTGTCCCTTCTGGAGACCAATGAGCTGCAGGATGTTAGGCAGCATGGGTTTGTCACTGGCAGAGCCTGTCAGACCAACCTGGTGGATTACTGTGGCTGGGTAACTAGACAGTTGGACAAGGGCCATGCAGTGGATGACCTGTTTCTGGACTTCAGTAAGGCATTCAATTCGGTGCCACATGGGAGGCTGGGTAGTAAGCTGGCAGGTACAAGTGCAGGGACGAAAATTGTGGGATGGGTAGTAAACTGGTTACAGGGAAGGCAGCAGAGGGTGGTGGTGGGAGGGGAGCTCTCATCTCTGAGGGCAGTGACAAGCAAAGTACTGCAGGGCTTAGTGCTGGGACCAGTGTTGTTTGGGTTGTTCATATAAGATATCTCAATGGGCATCAAGAGCAAGATCAGTTTGTTTGCAGATGACACCAAGATGGGAGCAGTAGTGGATGACCTAGGAGGGTGGCATGGGTTGCAGGATGATCTGTCAAAATTTGAGACCTGGTCGGACACCTGGCAAGTTGGGTTTCAATGCCAAAAAGTGCAATGTGCTACATTTTGGGGCAAAAAAACCCAAGAAGGAGCTATCAGCTTGGGGGGGGGGGGTTCAGCTAGCTGTGACAGAGGAGGAGAAGGATCTGGGAGTGATTATAATGGGCTCAATGAACAACTTGGCACAATACAGGAAGGCAACTGCAAAGGCCAACAAAATGCTGGGTTGTGTTGCTAGGGGCTTGTATCTTCAAGGAGAGGGGAAGTGATCCTGCCGTTGTATAGGTCACTGGTTAGGCCACACCTGGAGTACTGCATGCAGTACTTGTGCCCATACCTGAAGAGGGACATTAAGTTACTGGAGGGGGTGCAGTGCAGGGCAACAAAGATGATCCAGGGACTCGGGGATATACCCTACATGTGTAGACTGAGGGAATTGTACATGTACTCACTGGAGGAGAGGAGAGACAGGGGGGATATGATTGAAACCTTCAAGTACATGAAGGGAATAAATAAAACAGGCATGGAGGGACTATTCAAGTTAAGGGGATTAAGAACACTCGAGTTCACTATCTCAGATTGGAGGGGAAAGGTTCAGGAAGGAAATGAGAAGACACTTTATGGAGGCTGGTGTCTGGGTGGAATGCGTTGCCTGTGGAAGTGGTATCCTGTAAAACAGTAGACTGCTTCAAAAGGGGATGGATAGGGTAAGAGGGAAGGTCAGAGGAGGGCAGCTGCTGTATAAGGGTTGCTAGCTGCACACTCTAGCAGACTTGACAGACCATAAGGCCTTTATCTGCTGGCAAATTCATATATTCACATTATTTTCTGTCTCCACAGTTGATGTGTGACCCTGGGAACAGTAACAGTGCTCAACCATTGCTTGAAACACATACATTACATGTTGAAGGATCAGTGCAAGACGTGTGATGACAGCTGTGGTGAACACCTTGTCAGCGACAACAGTATCTGCTCAACAAATTGCACAACTCCAGAGAAAAGCACTTCAAGCATTTCAATACAGTGCACGACTGAAACCCAAGATTTTGCCTGCCTGTGGAATCAGTGATGAAAGATCAGATGTGTGCCAAGACTCAGACATTACTTCTTTCAAGTCAGATCACAAGTTATGACATGACCACAAAGTTACTTGACTTTGGCAGTGAAGAAAGTGGTATGCCACTTACAAGAACACCTCTACTGACATCCACACCTGTAAAGCAGAAACCAGTTGAACCAGAGGTTGACATCTCAGTACTGTCAATAATATCAACTCATGGTGCACAGCATTCAGAAACAGATGTATCCATGTATATGCCTGAGTCTGGTGAAGACAGTGACACTGAGACGCAGTCAGACTTGGATGACACCTTGACAAGTGGCAGCACCCTGGACAGCGAATCAAAATTCTTGGTGTTCAAATCATGCCTATATTCCCTCTTCCAGCTTCTTGCTTGTGAACAGTGTCATATGCCTCTGCTGATAACAGCCTCCTCTGTACATGGTTCTATATATATTGTGCACTTCACATGTGCAAAGTTGCACACCTTCACGTGGCGTTCTCAACCCTTAATGGGGAAAATGAGCGTGAGACATGTGCTACTGTGTGGTGCCATTCTTTTCACAGGAAATACGTACACCCCCATAGCACAATTCTTGAAGTGTCTACGTGTACTGCTCATCAGCAAGTCACAGTACAACACAGTATGAATCTAAACTGGGTGAAGCAACAGCAAAGAAATTGTGAGAGGGTGAGTGGAAACACTGTCATTGGAGATGGGAGCTGTCATTCACCAGGGCATAATGCCAAATACTGTACCAACACGGTGGTGGACATGACCACCAATGTCATTTTGCAGTCCCAGCTGGTACAGGTCTCAGAAGTCCCCAATTCCAACAGCATGGAGAAGGAGGCTTTCAGAAGAGCCTTACAGAACATCAAAAATGGAGGACTAGTGGTAGGCACTATGGCAACCGATAGACACCCACAGATTGCTGCACTTACGTCAAGAGGAAATTATTTCCCAAATGTGGAACATCAATATGATGTTTGGCATTTGGCCAAATCACTTGTGAAGAAGCTTGTTTCAAAGGTAAACAAAGACAGTGCAAGGACTTACACGGGCAGACTAGGTCAGTCGTGAACCACTTGTGGTGGTCCACCGCCACCTGTGGTGGAAGTGACATTGTGCTCAGGGAAAAGTGGTTGTCAGTACTACACCACACAGCCAATGTGCATTCCTGGACTGTGGGGTTGGCAATCCGGGAATGCCAGCATCCACCCATTGATGACATCAAGGACAGAGAAACTGTTTTGTTGACACTTGGTACCACAGCACATGAAGCACTGAGGTCCATTGTTAGGGACACTTGATTTCTTAAAACTATCACAAAATTCTACCATACAGGAAGCTTAGAAGTCTTCCATTCCCTCCTGAATAAGTACTGTTAAAAAAGACAGCACTTTTCTTATGCTGGTATGGTGGCCCGGACACAACTGCCCATGCTTGATTACTCAGAGAACTGTGACCGCCCTCAAGCAATGGTGACCATTGGCATCAAGAAAGGAACCCTGAAACACAGATTCATGTTTTCCATGTTAACAAAGCAATGAATTGCAAAACCGGTTCCAGTGCCAACGACATACCACTACCTAGACAACATAATGTCTGAGGTTGCTCTAGTGAAGGAGGGAGTTCTCACTGAGGTTCCACCAGATGACATTCCTGTTCTGTCCAAAAACATCACCCCAATAGAGA
This sequence comes from Neoceratodus forsteri, assembly GCA_016271365.2. Taxonomy (NCBI): domain Eukaryota; kingdom Metazoa; phylum Chordata; order Ceratodontiformes; family Ceratodontidae; genus Neoceratodus; species Neoceratodus forsteri. The sequence continues at coordinate 71,034,718 of JADMNL010000027.1, read as the reverse complement.
GACCAAACACCAAAGAGCTAATTCGGCAGCACTACTGCCACTTCCCAGAAAAGCAGGACAACTGATCATGGTTTCTTGAAAGCCTAAAATTTCAAAATTAAACGCATACTGATTTTTCTATACTATTGAAAAGTAAGGATGTATTCATTGAAATGTGTAACATGCTCTGGAATTGTCAACGTGTTCTACAAACATGAAAAAGGACGCATGTTTCTGGTATGGTGTCAAACGACACCATTGGCAGACCAATTATTGCCTTGTACAGATCCCAGTCGGTACCCATTGCCTACCCTTCAAAGACCACCACAGTCCCCAGCACCTAAACATACATACACACACACATACACACACAATCTACTCTACATATTAAGTGGCATTGACAAGTCCTTCTCTTTTGTCTCACCTTGTTTCTTCCGTTTACATATGTCATGTTGACAAGGATATATACAGTCTTCCTAGTCTGGCACCAGTAAGAACACCATCATTTATCATGGTGTTTTAGTCATATGTTCTGCATTGCGAAACATGTAGCTTTTCAGTCAACATCTTATGCAGCCTATTTTACTCACCCAGGACAGCCCTGTGTGTCATGGAGTTTGGGTGTTGGAAGCCACGCCTTGTGGTTCTTAACATTCATTTCAAGCTCCCAACAATGTCATCTCCTTTGACAGATTACCTTAAAGACATGTTATCCAGGACCAAAATACTGCGAGTATACACCTCATCACGCTGGACAACTCCACGTCCACCAGCCTGCAGCTGTTCCAGATCACTTTATGCATTCATTCCATCATGACAGGCTCTGCCTGTGAATCCATGGCACACTTCAAGCATCCACCACTACTTTCACCATAATTGCTGGTCCTCTATTTGTCTCCTTGTCAGTCCCCACCCATCCTGCATCACTTCCATAGATACCACTTACCAGCTCTCCCTATACAGCCACAATTGTAAGACATTGTCATGTTTGCAAGATGACAACTTACATGTTGGTGTTATATACCACAGTCTTGATTCACAAAGGGAGCGCCCAGTGAGTGAGAAAGTTTGCACCACTCTGCATGGTTGCACCGGTTGCTAACTCTGCTATTCACAGTCCTATAGCCTGGTGGGGTATCTGACTGTGAGTAGGGGACCAGTGGGGGCAGCGATATCACAGTAAAAGCAGCAGGACTGCTGCCCCCACAGTCAGCCATCAAATAGCCTGCAACTGATAGTACTTATGTGCAAAACTGCCATTCACTCAGATAGTGATGAAAATGAGCCCATTGGTCATGCAAGGCAGTAGATGCCGTTAGCATGCCCATTAAGGCCTCATTTGCATGGGAGAAGTGTATGGTGTGCTCACCACCTCCCTATCAGACCAAGGATCAGTCAGCGGCAGTCACCACAGTGTACTGTTGCCCTCCCCGCCACCCCACTATACTTCAAGGTAACTGTTGGATTAAAGAAAAGAACACTTTCTGTAGTAAAGTGTTCCCTCCCCCCTCCCCGGTCCTGATCCATGTCATAATAAATGAAACAAAATCATCCCTGTTCCATACTGTGGTGCTCCCTCCCCCTCCCCGGTCAAAATCAGCAGCATAACAAATAAATAAACTCATCCCCAGTTCCATGGTGCAGTGGTCCCTCCACCTTCCCCGGTGCAGATCTCATTGATAAAAAAATGAACCCAGTTTCCATAATAGGTGGTCCCCAACCCCCCACCCATCCCTTAATGTACGTTCTACCCCATTCCCCACCACCACCACAGTGGGGCCACTGGTCAGCAAGCACCCCAGCCCTCCACACACCTCCATGGCTACCTGCCAATGGAATTGTCATTGAATGATAGCTTACAGTACTCAGTAGAAGTAGTACAACTACTTAGATGGTGCCACAAATCTTAGATGGTGCCACAAATAATCTAAATATTTGTTACAGAGAGCTACCCTGATTTCTACTCAGGCTACCAGGCAGTCCCAAGTAGAAATGTCGTGGTGGTGTGGCCATGGTGCCTCTGTAACCCACTAGGGTCTGTGATGAGAACCATTTTTTCTGGGCGTTAATTTACTCCACACAATGGCCTTTGCGAAAGTCCTTTGTGTGGAGCAAACATTTGTGAATGGGGTTGCAGGGCTATGCAGGTACCCCACCAGTCATTTTCATAGTAGCCCCCCCCCCACTACTTTGCTCTTGCACAAACACAATTTGAGAAGTCAAACTGGGCTTTGTGATTGGTAGCTATTCACAAAGCACAGTTTGCCCTGGGCAAACTGGTTTTGCGCACTTGCAGAGCTTTGTGAATCCTGCCCCATATTTGTAACTTGGCAACAGCAGCTGGCAACTCAAGACTCATGAATGTGAAATATGTCAATATGACATGGTAATGTTTTACATAGGAAACCAGCACAAATGTAGGATTTAGGAAAATGTACACCAAAAAGTATTTCTGCTGACAATGTCTTTATTGATGTTCATTTATCCATGTCTATCCATTCCTTTCATAGCATTATGTGAGTAACACCATACTAAACACTGTTTTGTATGCTTAAAATGTATTCATGTAAAGGTAGCACTGGCAACGTTAAAGACAGGCACAACAATGATCAATGTGCTTTCACAGCCTCCGCGTATGACATGTAGTGCATAGCACTGTATAGTAATGCTCATTTATGATGATTAAGAAGTGAGCCTTCACTGGGCGTCATTGATAATGTTGCTCTTGTCAAGCAGTACGTCATCTCACCTTGAAGTGACATGGCAGGGATGATGCTTAACATTAATGTACTACCCTTGGGTATGATGCCAATTTCCTTTGGCAAGTTTGACTTACACATGACTTGCCCGATGGTGCCTGTGTAAGAAACAGAAAAATAAATCCTTCGCCACCATCCATCGCAGCAGCACAACCCTCCCAAGACATATCCCCTTACTCATCAGGTTAACAAAACTTCAAAAGTATGCAAATATCATCATTTGCAAACCAGCCTGCTGACAGTGTCTTACAAGTCTCACCATGGAGCTGAACTGCAATCAATCTCTGTCTCTAAAATGTTATTGCCCAGTAGTAATGGAAGACTATGATGGCATTCAGGACCTGGGCTTAGACACTTTTGTTACCATAGAAAGCATGAGACAGACATAAGGCAAGTATGGTGGAGGGTATGAAGATGTGTGCTGTTGGTTAACTAGGATCTGAAAATTATGCAATACGTAGGGAATGAGCAGTCGTGGTGGGCCAAGCAGTCCTTCTGTGCCGACAAAGTCCATGTTACTATGTTTATATGTTTTTATACCAGTTGCATTACTTTGAACTTCTTTGCATTGAATCCAACCTGCCATAGTTTGGACCATTTCTCCAATGTTGCAAAGTCCATTCTGATCCTTTCCACCCACCACTGTGGATCAAACCTGTTGCAGATGTTTGTGTCATGTACAAACAGGCATACTTTTCCTTCAAGCCTGTTCGCAACATCACCAATAAAGACATTAAAGAGGAACAGGTCCATTACTGAACCCTGTGGTACCACGCTAGTAACCCCCCTTTACTGTGAGTGGACCCCATTTGCTAGTACCCTCTGCAGCCTGTTGTCCAGCAAGTGTTTTACCCATGGCTACCAACCTAGTACCCACTACCAGGATCTATAATTTGTTTCTTAATAGTTTGTGTTTGACAGTGTGAAATGCATTGCTAAGGTCTAGTTAGGACACATACACAGACCCACCCAGTTCTACTACTTGGGTCAACCAGTCAAAGAAATGTATCACATTCATCTGACATGACCTTCCACCTGTGACTCCATGCTGCCTTGAGTCCGGTGACTCAATGAACACTAGGTACTCAGCAATCCTTTTTTTTTCAGACGAGACTGCATCATTTCACGTACCACTAAGGACAGACTAACAGTTCTGTAGTTTCCTGCCAGTGTCTTGATAACACTTTTATGGAGGGCAGTAACATCCACCTTCCTTCAGTCTTCTTTCATGAGGTATGTGCAGCACTAGTGCACACAGTACTACAATTGAGGCCTCACACATGATGTATACAAGATCAGAATGACTTCCTTCTTTATACAGGTAATTCCACTGGAAATGCACAATAGCATCAGATTTGCCTTTGCTGGCTGGCCCGCTGGCACAGCAGTAGGGCTACTGCTTGTAGCTCCAGTGACCCGGGTTCGGGAATGGATTTGGGCGGCTGGAGGATCATTCTGGGGGAGGAGGATTGAGTGCCCAGAGGCTGCTCTCCTCCTCCTCCTCCTCCTCTGGGGGGGGTGGGATGCAGGTCCCGCTGCTTTACCGCCACCTGGGTGACCATGGGTGGAGGTGCAGTGAGACAGCATGCAGCAGGATGGGAAGGATGTCATCTGGGAGCTGGAGCACCAACATGTCATTATGTGCTCCACCTCTAGGCTTCCCTAGCATGCAGATGTCCTGAGGGCTGGGACCAGAAAAGTGGAAAGAACACTGCATCAGGCTCCTGACGGGACCCAGCCATCCTGAGAAAACCCTTAATGAGGCTCCATAGAAGGGGCTGGCGAGGCCTCCCGACACACACACTTAAGGAGTGGAGGGGTTGGGGAGTCCCTCTCCTCTCTGCCCAGGGAGTAAACCAAGGCAGGATAGGATCAGGCTCGCCGGCACCTGGAGAGAGATACCTGAGGTGGGACTACGGAAGCACGCACGGCCTAGGGCTCCCTGAAGAAAGGAACTCGGTGCAGTGAGGAAGGGGACATAAAGAGGAAATATAAAAAAAAAAAAAAGATTTGCCTTTGCTGACAGCATGCTACACTGTGATGATACTTTGATGTCCACCCTGACTGGTACCCCCAGGTAGGTTTCCTCCTCCAAAGCTGCTACATGCACACCACACAGCCAGTAGCGAGTACTGGTATGTGTTGCTGGCAGGTGTATATCCTTGCACTTTTCAGCATTGAAGCTAAAGTGCAACACCTTTTAAGAGGTCATCGAGTTTAGATGCATCCACCCAGAGTTCCTGCCACCCTTCCTCAATGTCCACCTTTATTAAAATGTTACTGTCATGGTGGAATGGGCTGCTCTGACTCCCGCCACTCTCTGCAATGTTTCTTATGATGACATTGAACTGAACATGCCACAACAAAGTACCCTGTGGTACCACACTGGTTATAGCATGTGGCTTGGATGTTTCCACCCCTTACATGTACCTCGTGTTGTCTGCCCTGAAGTCAGCTCAAGACACAACAGAACAGTTTATACCTGTCACACATGTCCCTCAGGTTGCACAGAAGCCTCTCGTGCACCACTGACTACTCCCTTGTAGATTATACTCTCTGTCATCATACCTCTCTGGGTGAGTGAGGACTTCTGGTGTCCCCTTGAAGGTGAGTCACCCTTACTGACCGACTCAGTCACCTTCCTCCTTTATTGAAATCAGTGTTATTGTTAATGTACTTGTCCACCACCTGCTTCATCAGCGTACCCTTTATGTTGAGATCCAGCTTGTCCTAGGCCTAAAGCACCTTATTTACATATGTCTCGCCCCAGTGGCCTACTCACCCATATCCCATTTCTGTCCACCACCCTTACAGCCACCTATTAAACTCCTGAAATCGTCTTTTCCTACCGGTCATTATCTAGGTAATGTAAGTACCTCAGAGGATGACTATAAACTTACCACCCACCAGCAAACACTCCCCAATGCCTAGAAAACTGTTCTGCATTTCATCAAGCCCCCTTGGTCGCTTGTGCCGAGACACAGTACATGATGAGGCTCCCCTACCACCTTCTCCACACAGTGCTGTCATAACTGTGATGCACTCCAGCCACCCCCTTCCCACACCCACATTGAACAAGCTGCACAGAAACAGTGTGGCTCCACAGCCAAAGCAGTTCACCACCCCCATCCTCTCTCTGGCCCTAATCCCAGTAAGCCCATACTCTCGACTCTCCACTGCCATTCACCTGATCCCCTGTTCTGTGTTGACTTCCACATACTTCTGCTGTGGTTCATCACCCAGTGCCACGTATAGGTTTGTTGTCTTCAACCCCAATGCACAACCCTTCCCATGAAAACCCTTCCTGGCCCCATTTACCCTGAACCAGTTTCCTACTTACTGGCTTAGTAATCCTAGCCCATGCCCCTCCCCTGTTCTGCAGGCCCTGGAACATGTGGACTTGGCACCAATGACTTCACTATAAGAGCAGCACCATTCGGTGACCAGTATCAGGTAGAAACCTGTGATACAGGCCGACCTGTCCCCTTTGCCCACCTCCACCTATTCATGTCATGCCTTCCACCTCACAGCAGTTCCCATGTAAAGATCTGTAAGGTGAACCATCTGCACACTGGACAACCCCCCCCACACCCCCATGCCCACACTGAAGAAGCTGCACAGAAACAGTGTGGCTCCACAGCCAAAGCAGCTCACCACCCCTCCATCCTCCATCTGGCCACAATCCCAGTAGGCCCATCCTGTGCACAAGAAAAAAATAAAATACCACAGAGCATATAAACAGTGATGACGCTTCATGTCTGACAGCTAAGTATGTCACACTATGGGCACCAATGAATGGAGAATTATGTTGGCGCAGTGATACCGGCCCTTTGGCAGTGAAGCAATGAAGGCTGCTTACAGATGCATAGTCATTAAACCCACATTACTACATGCAGGGGCATGGAGCGTTGACAGGGTGACACCTGAACATCAAACAGCAGGGTGTTACCTACTGATTGGGAGCAGGATCAGGTGGGTGCGGATGATGGTAACTGGAACAAATGGTCGTCAGGGCGAGCTGGACTACAAATGGTTCAAGGCAACCCATGGCAAAGTGTGGGTGATCGATTATACGAGATATCCCTTCTAACTTCTCTGCAAGCTAGTGAGACACCTCTTGGCAGCAAAGCGACTCTCGTACGGTTGGCATCATTATGCAGTTGTTACATGAACATCAGGATAGGTCCAACAGACGATTTTCATCTATGTCAGCATCTGCAGCAGCATCCATAGTACCCCCTGATGTGCCACTTGCTGCCACTGGTTGAGATCGACGTGGTTGAAATATATACAGGCGTACATGCATGCCACCAACACGGTCATTTAGAATATTGAGTAGCACCTCCGCAGTGTCACTGTCGGTGTCACTTTGCTGTGCCATGCTTTCAATGTCTTCTACATCTTCAGTACAACAAGTTATATTTGCCGTTATTAGTACAGATGGTTCAGACATGCAATCCCACAGTAAACTGGCTAATGTGAACTACAGACTCCTTACTGATGCCGCACTTGTGGTGACAGTAACAAATCAATGCAGAAATGGCTGCAGGATGCCTGCTTAATTTTCTTTCTATTACTGTTGGCAGTGAGAGTGCCAAAAACTGGACGAAAGACTATTTATATTCCTGCCTTTGAGTACTTTTGCAGTCCTGCTGGTAGTGAGAGGACCATTGGGACTTGGACAATTAATTTTTTCTTATATATATTCTTTGATTTTATTATTTTGTTTTATTTTATAAATATTATGTTTATGTTTGGTTAGTTTAATTTTCTCCTCCTCAGAGCCGTGAGAGGGTTTTGGTGTGGGGAAGTTCTTTATTTGTGTTTGATGTCTATTTATTTTGGGGGGGGGTTAGGATTTTTTAAGTTTGTGTAAGTGAGAAAGGTGCAGTTTGGGTGGGTTTTTAGCTTAAAGTCCTATTGAATATATTGTAATTCAGGATAGTTACTTATAAGAAAATTAGGACTCTATTGAGGTGTTTGGTTCTAGCTGTTGTTTGCTTGTGGTATGTGCCTGTTAACTCCCCCAGCTGTGTGTTATTCATCCTCCTCTCTCCATGCCCTCCACCTGTTCTCCCCCCCTGCCATTTTCTAGCTACCAGCGCTGTCGGGTGCTTGGCATTGCATGTAGGAGGGATGGGGCGGGCATGGTGGGGGGCGCGTACATTGGAGGGTGAAGGAACGGCCCTCTCATATAGGGTTGATTAGGTCCAGAAGATGCCCTGGTGCGAAATGGAGCCTGGAACATGGAGATCCATGTCTAGTCCCCATACCCAAGGGCACCATCTTTTTTGATGGGCAAGGGGCCCGGATGGCCCAGGAACCCCGTCCAACCTGGGCGGTGGTCTGTTAAGAACAAGTCTGCTGTTATTGCTGACTTTGTTGGAACAGCTGATCTGGCTTGCATCACCGAGACCTGGCTGGATGAAAATGCTGACCCCATTTTAGAGGCAGCAATTCCAGTCGGGTACTCGGTGATACACCGCCCGAGATTGGACCGCGGGAGGGCAGCGGTCTGTTTTAAGACTGAGTTGGGCCTCACGGGTGTACCAGTTGAGGAAGCAGAATCCTTTCAGTGTACTGTGATAGCTGTTGTGGGCTGCAGGATAGCTCTCATCTATCGTCCACCTGGGGAGGAAAAGTGATTCCTGCAGGAAGTGGCAGACTTCGACACCAACATGGCATTGGAGTCGCCCAGACTGATGGTTCTGGGTGACTTCAATGCCTGGGTCGATGATGAACTCTCGCCTTTTGGTCAACACTTCCTCCAGCTGATGACATCGTTGGGCTTCACACAGATTGTTTCTTCAGCTACCCATAATCGTGGTCACTCTCTGGATCTGGTTTTCCTCCTGGGGAATGAGGCCTCCGATTTGGGGGTGGAACCTGTCAGTTGGTCCGATCATTACACCGTGAGGTTCAACTTTTGTACTCCCCTTCATAGGTCTGCCTCTGTGGAGATGGTCAGTTACTGCCCTTTATGGGATGTGTGCCCTGAAGACCTGATGGTGGTGATTGACCTCTCGGAGTTTCCTGTTGCCAGCTCGAGTCCGGAGTCGATGGTTCTGGCCTATAATCAGGTCATTTCCTTGGCTCTAGACCTGATAGCTCCTGTCTGTGTTTGTCCCCTCCCAGTCCGCCCTCGGGTCCCTTGGTTTGATGGGTCCTTGAGGGAGTTGTGGCATGTGGGACAAAGGTTAGAGCGTCGATGGCGAAAATCTGCTCTGGAAGTCGACCACCTTAGTTTGGTGGCGCACTATCAGCTGTACCAATCAGAGATCTCCCTTAAGAAGGCAGAGTTCCTGTCCAGGGAGATTGCTGTCACTCAGAATCGACCGGCTCAGCTTTTCCGAATTGTGGACAGGTTGTGCAACCCAGCCTGTCTGCAGCTCCGTTGAGCTTTTTCATGAAAAGAGTGTAATGAGATTGCTCAATTCTTTGCAAATAAGGTGGCTGATATCAGATCAGAGATCCGCTTGATCCGTTCTATGGGGGATGATGCTGGTCAGCATTTGGTCACGGTACCGAGTGTCTCCTGGAGTACCTTTGACCTGCTGGAGTTCAAGGATATTATGCGGATTGTCCAGGGGATGTGCCCTACATGCTATAGTTTGGATCTGGGCCCAATTTCCCTGATTTGGGGTTGTTTTGAGATCACTGGCCCATTTCTGGCTCAAATTATCTGGTGCTCTTTGGAATCAAGTGAGTTTTCAAGCTTCCTGAAGGAGGCGGTGGTGACACCCCTTCTGAAGAAAGCATCATTGGGCCCAGAAATTTTTGCTAACTACAGACCAATCTCAAACCTTCCCTTTATTGGAAAGGTTATAGAGAAAGTAGTGGCAAACCAGCTGGAGAACCATTTGACTATCCGTAGTATCTATGAACCTCTCCTGTCGGGTTTTCGTAAGAGGCACAGTACTGAGACTGCTCTGGTTCGGGTGCTCAATGATCTCCTGATGGCAAGAGATTGGAGAAACCATTCTATTCTGGTACTCCTTGATGTCTTCTCAGCCTTTGACACTGTAGACCATGGGGTTTTGCTTGAGCGCCTGAGGTCCATCTGTGGCTTGTCAAGTACAGTGCTCAGATGGTATACATCATTCCTATCTGGTAGAACGCAGAGAGTTGTGTCGGGGAATTTTTCTTCCGACCCTTTCTTTCTGCCTTGTGGGGTTCTCCAGGGCTCTGTGCTGTTCCCCCATGTTGTTTGCAGTGTACATGCTACCCCTTGGAGACGTTGTAAGATGAGGTTTCACTGCTATGCTGATGATACCCAGCTCTACCTGTCTTTTGCTCCCGACCAGGTTAGTGCTCTCTCAGTTTTTAATAACAGCCTCACTGAAATCCATGACTGGATGAATTTGAGCTGGTTAAAGTTGAATGCAAGAAAGACTGAGGTTATGGTAGTGGACCAGGGTTGCAGGATAGAAGGGTTGAGGACTGATCAGCCCTTTTGTTTATAGCCTGGGAGTAGTACTTGATGACAGGCTGACCCTTCGTTATCAGGTGTCGGCAGTCATTAAGTCAGCCTTTTACCATCTTAGGAACATGCCAGGATAAAATACCTTCTTCCGGCCAGTGATTTACCTGTGTTAGTCCATGCTTTTGTGACCTCCTGCCTTGACTACTGCAACTCCCTTTACTTAGTTCTTCCTGGGGTTGATATCCGCCGCTTGCAGCTAGTGCAGAATGCTGCAGCTTGATTGTTGACGGTGTGTCAAGAAGGTCACATATTACCCCTGTGTTACAGGATGTGATCTGCACTGGCTGCCGATTCAGTGGCGGATCACCTTTAAAGTAGGTTTATTGACCTACAAAGCCCTACACAGACTTGGTCCCGAATACTTGAAAGAGCTTCTGATCCCTTACAACCCTGTGCGACAGCTCCGTTCGGCTGGCGAGGGGTTACTGGAGGTTCCGAGGGTTACTTTAAAATCTTCTGGGGCCTGTGCTTTTATGTTTATGGCCCCAACCCTCTGGAATTCTCTGCCCCTTCAGCTTCAGGAATGTACGACTGTGGGGAGCTTCAAGTGGTAACTTAAAACCTACCTGTGGAGACAAGCATTATGAACTGATATGAGTGATATTATGATTTTAATGTTTATTTTAACTTTACTTCTTGGGATTTTATTGTTACTTTTGTACAGTGCCTTGGTACCTGAAAGGCACTTAATAAATAAAGTTTTATTATTTATTATTATGCCAGTACTGTATAGAAAGGCCACAGCAATGATGATATCCAGCCATAACACTGCTTAGCCACAAGCCTGTCAGTGATAGCACACACACAAAACCTGCCAAGCTAATATCCAGGGGCAGGGACTATTATGAAGTTTACAAATGATTGCACTGGGACACAAAATCCAGTCCCCAAATTCTCTGTGAGGCACAACAAGTAGAATACTGCCCAGTGGTGATCCCTGCTGCAAGTGTCACTTGGGGGAAAACAAACCACTTTTGCAGGAAAATGGAGCAGGTGCTGCACAAACACTTGCAAGAAATGTGACAGACAGTCCGGACAAACAGTACTTGCTGTTGTGACTGTGATCGCACAAAAAATGCATCTGATTCACACAGAAATACACCGTCTACATCAGTTTACTGCCAAACTGTTCCAGGTGCAAGGTGCAAGCTGTATATGAGAGCGCGACCACGAGAGTGAGCGCTGTAAACAAACTGGGTCAAAGTTCACTGAACGTGCGGGCTCAGACACAGGAAATCAGATACCGGGAAGGAGCATGAAGTGCTCATTATAATACAAGTTGTGGTGAGTGCAGTGCCGGTGCCATGAAATGGTGAGTCACAGCACCGGGAGACCTAACAGCATAAGAAATAAATTCTGGCCAGAGCCGATAGGGCTGCAGGAGAGGAATGGAGAAAAACATATTGAAAATGTATTTTTCAATATTTTCTCACCAAATTGTGGCTAAACCAAAGTGAAAGACTGCACTCTCAAAGAAATGGAGCTGTAAAACGGAAAAGCTCAAAAAAACTTTCATTAGCACAGAAAGACAGGCTCAATCAGTTATTATTCTGATATCAGCACAACACAATGAGCCCTATCACCTACTAAACATAGAAACTTTTAAATACTAAAAATTGGAGGTGGTTTAGAATTTAAACTTAAGAAGTTAGCAGTACCCACCATGCAGGTAAAGAGGTCAGTTTGCCAAAACTTTGATTTATTTTCTCAGTCGCTCTGCATATTGTCAAACTTGGAATTGCTTACAGACAAGAAAACACATAGGAGAGGATCTGGAGTACATACTGTAGCAGGCCATACATGACCATGACCACAAACAGTTTAATCTGAATTCAGTGTAAAAGCATGAGGTTCCATGGGACAGATAATCCAGCTCTTCTTATCATCCCTCCTATTCAAGTTAAGCAACTCTCTGCCTTGGACCCCTATTTGTGTGCTATTGTGTTAGTGGCACTGCCTGGCCATTTCAATTCTCTTTTCTTTGGGCTTATACTGTGCTCCCTATTTTGCATTTAGCTACTTTTGACTTGATGCTTCCCTATGTGCCTCACCCTGTCCCACTGTCACTGTGCCTACTTTCTCAGCCTGCTGCCTCAGCAGTCTACTCACTGCTCCATCTGGACCCTGCCTAACCCTGGGTGGTCACTCTTAGTGAGTCCACATTGCCCTTTCCAGTCCACCATGTGTGCTCCTGATGGCTTGCCCTCACAGCTGACTCACCATCTACCTTCTCCATTTCCTTGGTGTTTTCTCTGTCAGGGCACCGAGAGAACAAAACAGTTTGCACACCCTAAAGCTCACACATTAAAGACAGACCTTGAACTGCAATGCAATAAGATTAATTAAGGCTAGTGCCCTAACAAGTCACAAATAAATATCCTCCAAGTGCAAATTATAAAACAACAGTTTCCTCTGTTGAGGTCTCTTGGTCCCACCAGTTGTTTCCCTTCCTACTGGGCTCACAGCACTATGGGTTCTGGTCTTGGACACATGTCCTTAGTTTAGTGGCAGCAACAGGAGGGTGCATTGGGGCTGCTGTGCAGCCAGCAGCTAGCACAACTGTGCTGCAGGGAGAGTGCCCGAGGGTGCTCTAAACTCCCAGCCTTCACAGTGCTCAGGAGTGCTCTAAACTCCCAGCCTTCACGGTGTTCAGGAGTGCTCTAAACTCCCAGCCCATACGGTGCTCAGGAGTGCTCTAAACTCCCAGCCCGTACGGTGCTCAGGAGTGCTCTAAACTCCCAGCCTTCACGGTGTTCAGGAGTGCTCTAAACTCCCAGCCCGTATGGTGCTCAGGAGTGCTCTAAACTCCCAGCCTGCATGGTGCTCAGGAGTGCTCTAAGCTCCCAGCCTTCACGGTGCCCAGGAGTGCTCTAAACTCCCAGCCCGTATGGTGCTCAGGAGTGCTCTAAACTCCCAGCCTGCATGGTGCTCAGGAGTTCTCTAAGCTCCCAGCCTGCATGGTGCTCAGGAGTGCTCTAAACTCCCAGCCTTCACGGTGCTCAGGAGTGCTCTAAACCCCCAGCCTGCATGATGCCCAGGAGTGCTCTAAACTCCCAGCCTGCATGGTGCTCAGGAGTGCTCTAAACTCCCAGCCTTCACGGTGCTCAGGAGTGCTCTAAACCCCCAGCCTGCATGATGCCCAGGAGTGCTCTAAACTCCCAGCCCGCATGGTGCTCAGGAGTGCTCTAAACTTCCAGCCCACACTGTGCTCAGGAGTGCTCTAAACTCCCAGCCTGCACGGAGCTGAGGAGTGCTCTAAACTCACAGCCTTCATGGTGCTCAGGAGTGCTCTAAACTTCCAGCCTGCAGAGTGCTCAGGAGTGCTGTAGACTCACAGCCTGCACGGAGCTCAGGAGTGCTCTAAACTCACAGCCCGCATGGTGCTCAGGAGTGCTCTAAACTCCCAGCCTGCAGAGTGCTCAGGCTGTGGCCTACTCCACGTGGGTGGGAGATGGAGAGAAATGGAGCCAATGGAAGGTGGAGGAGGCATGTGAAGTAAAGCGCCTACCCCCACCTTCCTGAATTGCCTCTTTGGCGGCAGAATTTTTAATTATTTATGATCTATGGGGCTCCTTTTCTTAAAGGAGTCAGCTGGGGGTGCTGAAGCAGCAAGGAAGCTGCTGTTAAAGGAAATAGGAAATGCTTTTTTCCTGTTGTACCTGTTCAATAAACCATTACATCCTAACAATTTCTTGTGTGTCCTTTTTTATGGTTTAAATATTCTAAATGGTATTTGTATGCTCCATTCATTTTCTATGTTTGCTTGTGTGCAGCGCTAGAAACATATTGCGGCAGCTTGGTGCCGAAGCAGGTTCTGGAGGTGCGGCACTGTTGAGGCCAATACCGGCATGGCATTTTGGGGCCTGTGTGATGTCCACCAATAATGGGGGACACAGCCAGTGACACTAGCTTGGAACCTTGCCACTAACTTGTGAAAAAATAGCTGCTGCAATCAGGGGCCGCCTCGTCATTGCAGTGCAGCCATTCACTGCAATGAGGGAGTGATCCGTCATTGCAGGGCGGGACCTTGCAGCCCTGATATTGTTTGTGAATATGGCAGCAGCATGCCGCCTGTTCACAAACAATATTCACCCCCTTCCCTGCCGAGGGGGTGCCCAATCCCCCTGGCAGCATGTGCCCCCCCCAACATGTTTGTTTGCTGATGGGGGCCCTAGTCCCCATCGGCTGCAATGCCCCAGATGTATGTTGCTGACGGGAGAGCCCACTCCCCGTCTGCGGTATGTACGCGCCCCCCCCATTTTCTTGTCTGCCGATGGGGTGCCCAGTCCCCGTCAGCATAGTGCCCCTTTTTTGTGTGCAGATGGGGTGCCCAATCCCCATTGGCATAATCAACCCCGTTGTTGTGTGCGGCTGGGTGCCCAATCCCTGTCGGCATAACGTACTTCCCTTGTTGTGTGCCAATGGGGTGCCCAATCCCCCGGCTAAGCAGCCCAAAAAAAGACTCAGTTGGCATGCTGGGAGCCCCACCCACCGCGTGCCATTGCCCTGTAAATAAAAAACCACATGTCTTTTTTTACCTGTAATGAAGGAAACGTCCTCACGGCTCCCCTGGCACCCCTCCCACAACCCACACCCACCCACTGCGCACCCTGCCTCCCCACAGCCCCCACCCCCTGTGGACTCACTAAGAGTGACCTCCAGAGTCTGGCACAACGACCTTCAGTGGACCAGGAACACGTCTGCACTCTTCAAAGCTGACCGCGAACTGAGGAAATGCTGATAAGCTGTATAATGAAATAAATAGTGTTTTTTCAACTTTGATGTAAATCTCAGGCATTTTTTGGGATTTTGCCACCAAATTTTCAACATGGGGTTTTTGGGACCCCTCCTCATGAATTCTGCCACTGTCATGGCATTAATCGGCCCTGAAAGGTGATTTTGTGGTCACTGCACGGAATCACCTTTCAGGACTGATTAATGAAACAACAGTACTAGTGCTCATGAGGTGGGCTCTCAAAAAGCCTATACTGCAAATTTGGTGGGAAAAATCCAAAAAAATGACTGTTTTACGAGCGTGCGTTGCGCAGTTACAATGCACGCTCGTAACTTTGTGAATTTGCAATATTTTCACCCCAGATTTTCAACATTGGCATTTTTTCAGACCTCCTTGCGAACAGTACAGCTGTCATTTTTCACACCCTGGATGAAATGTGTTTTCGCACTTCCGCATGGAATACGTGGTCAGTGTGGGAAATCAGTGTTCTGCACAGATTAAGAAACTGACAGTGGCACTGTTCATGAGCAGAGGTACTAAAATGCCTATGTTGAAAACTTGGTGACGATACTCCATAAAGTGACTGTGTTACAAGCATGCATTGCACTGTTCCTACGCACACTCTTAAGTTCACGAATTTTCAATATTTTCACTCCAGATTTTCAACTTTGCCATTTTACCACACCTCCTTATGAGCAGTACAGCTGTCATTTTTCACATTTTACCCAAAATTTGTTTTCACGCATGTAGCGCACAATGGCGCAATCGGTGTGCGAAATCAATGTTTGGGACAGATTAAGAAAATCACAGTGACACTGTTCATGATCAGAAGTGTTAAAATGGCTATGTTAAAAATTTGGTTAAAATATTCCCCAAAATGACTGTTTTACAAGCATGCGTTAAGCTGTTCCTACACACGCTCATACATTCGTGAATTTTCACTATTTTCACTCCAGATTATCAACTTTGCCATTTTACCACACCTCCTTATGAGCAGTGCAGCTGTCATTTTTCACATCTCACCCAAAATGTGTTTCCGTGCATGTAGCGCACAATGGCGCAGTCGGTGTGCGACATTAATGTTCGGGACACATTAAGAAAATCACAGTGACACTGTTCATGAGCAGAGGTGTTACAATGGCTATGTGAAAGATTTGGCAAAAAAAAGCCCATAAAATTACTGTGTTACGAGCGACCATTGCGCAGTTTACACGCACCCTCGTAAGTTCATGGATTTCTAATATTTTCAGTCCAGATTTTCACCACTGGCATTTTTCCACACTTCCTTATGAACAGTACAGCTGTCATTTTTCACACCATGGCTGAAATGTGTTTTCGCACTTCCAGCACAGAAATACATGGTCGCTGTGGGAAATCACTGTTCGGGACAGATTACAAAAATCACAGTGACACTGTTCATGAGCAGAGGTTCCAAAATGCCTGTGTTGACAATCTACTGTAAAAAATCCCCAAACTAATTGCATTACAGGTGTGCGTTGCCCAGTTTCTACACACGCTCGTGACTTCACCAATTTTTATGTTGGCATGCTTGCGCAGCCAACATCGTGAGACAGCAGCTTTGAGGCGGGCAAAGTTGGGCAATGCAGGGCATGCACCAGTAGGTGCATCCCGCATTCTCAATAAGCCTGCATGTTGGAGCGCCACACTATGCATATATACCGTGGCAAGCAAATCTAAGAAAAGGTCCGCTGCAATCTGAGCAAAGCTTGTCATATGCAGCGGTCCTTTTCTTGCTGTGCTCGCCACCATTATGTGCATGGTTAGTGAGCGGGCGGCCGCCTAACTAATGCCGACTTCAGGGTGCCCAATCTCCTGTTGGTTAACCCCTTAGGTGCCAATGGGGAGTCCACTCCCCGCCGGCATAAACCCCCCTAATTATTGAATGCCGAGGAGTGCTCAATCCCTCAGCTCGCTGGCCCACCCCGCTTTCTGTGTGCAACAGGGTGCCCAATCCCATCGGCATTAC
Source organism: Neoceratodus forsteri (assembly GCA_016271365.2). Classification (NCBI taxonomy): domain Eukaryota; kingdom Metazoa; phylum Chordata; order Ceratodontiformes; family Ceratodontidae; genus Neoceratodus; species Neoceratodus forsteri. The sequence continues at coordinate 71,017,775 of JADMNL010000027.1, read as the reverse complement.
TCCCTCGTGTTGTGTGCTACTTAGGTGCCCAATCCTGTCGGCTACTACACCCCCAAATAGTTAGTGCATGCTGGGAGCCCACCCCAGCATGCCAAATCCCCTGCAAAAAACTTTCCGATGGGTTTTTTCTTTTTTTCCCGTAAAATGAAAACAGTTCCTCGTAGTCTCGATCACCCCCACCCGCACTCCACCCACTGCGCACCTGCCTCCCTCACCCTCACCCTATACTTACTCTGCAGAGTCTGGCGGATGATCTTCTGTGGAATGGGAACACATCTGCACTCTTCAAAGCCGACCATGAACTGAAGAAATGCCGGTAAGCTGTATAATGGAATGAATAGGGGTTTTTCAACTTTAATGGATATCTCGGGCATTTTTGTGAATTTTGGCCCAAAATTTTCAACATGGGGTTTTTGGGACCACTTCTCATGAATTCTTGCACTGTCATGACATTATTTGGTCCTGAAAGGTGATTTCAGTCACTGCGAAGAATCACCTTCGGACTGAGTAATGAAATGACAGTGCCACTGTTCATGAGAGGGGCTCTCAAAAAGCCTATGTTGCAAGTTTGGTGGGAAAAATCCAAAAAATGACTGTTTTACGAGCATGCATAGCAACTGCGCAACGCACACTCGTAAGTTAGCGCATTCGCACTATTTTCATGCCAGATTCTCAACATTGGCATTTTACCACACCTTCTTGTGAACCGTATAGATGTCATTTTTCCCATCCTGCCCGAAATGTGTTTTTGCACTTTCGGCGCAAAATAGCATGGTCGATGTGTGAAATCAGTGTTCGGGACACATTATGAAAATGACAGTGTCACTGTTCATGAGCAGAGGTGCTAACATGCCTGTGTTGAAAATTTGGTGACAATACTCCATTAAATGACTGTTTTACGAACGTCCGTAGGAAGTGCACAACACACGCTCGTAAGTTAACGGATTTGCAATATTTTCATGCCACATTCTCAACATTGGCATTTCATCACACCTTCTTGTGAACTGTATAGCTGTCATTTTTTACATCCTTGCCGAAATGTGTTTTCACACTTCCAGCACAGAATAGCGCGGTCGCTGTGCAAAATCACTGTTCGGGACACATTACGAAAATGACAGTGACACTGTTCATGAGCAGAGGTCCTGAAATGCCTGTGTTGAAAATTTGGTGACAATACTCCATAAAATGACAGTTACGAGCATGTGTTGTGCAGTTTGCATGCACGCTTGTAAGTTCACAAACTTAGATTTTCACTCCACATTTTCAACATTGTTCCATTGTTCTACACCTCCTAATGAGCAGTACAGCTGTTATTTTTCGCATCCTGACCAAAATCTGTCTTCACAGTTCCGGCGCACAATTGCGCAGTCGCTGTGGAAAGCCCGTGTTCGAGACACATTATGAAAATTGCAGTGACACTGTTCATTAGCAGATGTCCTAAAATGCCTATGTTGAAATTTAGGGACAAAAGTCAATACAATGAGTGTTTTACGAGTGCGCGTTGTTGCGCAGTTTGCACGCATGCTCATGACTTTGTGAATTTGCAATACTTTCACTCCAGCTGTTCATCACTGCCATTTTTCCATACCTCTTTATGAACAGTACAGCTGGCTGAAATGTGTTTTCGCACGTCCGGTGCAGAATTGCATGGTCACTGTGCGAAATCACTTTTTGGGACACTTTCAGGAAATGACAGTGACACTATTCATCAGCAGAGGTCCTAAAATGCCTATGTTGAAAATTTGGTGGCAAAAGTCCAGACAATGACTGTGTTGCAAGCGTGCATTGCGCAGTTTCCACGCATCCTTGTAACTTTGTCAATCTGCAATATTTTCATGCTACATTTTCACCACTGGCATTTGTGCACACATCATTATCAACAGTCCAGCTGCCATTTTCCACAGCCTGCCCAAAACGCATTTCCGCAGCTCTGCCGCACAGTGGAGTACTCGCTGAGCAAAATCACCTTTTGGGACACATTAACAAACTCACAGCGCTATGCCTCTCCACCTCCGCCACTGCCAATGCCAGTGCGACAACATTCGGCATTGACAAATGCTTGTTTTAATATTTTCACTGCAGATTTTCAACATTGCCATTTTTTCCACCTCCCCATGAACAGTACAGCTGTCATTTTACACATCCTGTTCGAAATGTATTTTTGCACCTGTGGTGCCAAATGGCGTAGTCGCTGTGTAAAATCAGCTTTCGGCTAACAAACTGATATTGCCACTGTTCATAAGGTGGGGGTCACAAAAAACCCATGTTGAAAATTTGGAGTGAAAATGCCAACAAACGCCTGAGCCATTAGGGTTTTGACCATAATGCCCCACCCTGTAGAGATTGACAGGCATCAGGGGTGTAACTTGGGATTCTCACCTGTAATGCTCATACCATTCCACACCCTGCAGCCAGTGAGAGGCATCGAGGTATGCCTTGGACTCTTTGGCCCCAAAGTTCACCTCATTCTCCTATACAGCACCCATCTCACCGTATTTCCTGATGGAATGGGGTGCGCATAAGGGCCAAAGACCCCAAGGAACACCATGACACTTGTCAGTGTCTGCAGGGTAGGGTGTGGTGAAATGGCATGGCCGTTATGCCTGACAACCCAAAGGCACACCCCAATGCCTGTCAGTCTCTGCAGGGTGGTGGTGGGGTTGGCTTCAGTTCAATACTTCACTGCCATTCCAATTATGCAGCTCTCTAACTTCTACACTACCAATGCCAATGCCAGCAAGCAAACATTCGGCATTGAAAAATGCTTGTTTAACTGCCTATCAGCTTCACACTGTCTGTTTTTTGTATCAGGAGTTAACATGTGCCAAGTTTGAAATGCTCACATCACAGACTCCCGATACAGCATGCAGGCTGCTATACCTGTTATAGCAATTCAAGTTTGCCACACTCAACATACAGTATGTAAGGTCTGGGGTTGAAGAAAAAAAAAAGATCACACTTGTAAAGCAGCCAGGATGGTGATGATAAGCCAGTCGGTCACATTTCAAAAGCTGCCAATTTTATGTTCAACTATTGACTAATTGTAGCTATGTATTTATGTAGCTGTTTAGTTTTCAGTCTTACTGATTCTTATTCTATCTTACCTGGTGTCTAGTGGGTCCCTCCCATGCTACCCTTCATCCCTCGTTGAACCCAAAACTCATATTCATTAACAGGCAAAGTTAATGTTAACCAGGAGCACCATGTAAGCAGAAATTTATAGGCACAAAATCCAAACCTCTCTGGGGGGGGGGTCTGGGGGCGTGCCTCCCTGTTCCGCAAAAATTTTGAAAAGTTGAAGTCAAATGGTGCATTTTGGTGATTTTTAGCAGGCCAGGAAGCTGTTCCACAACATGCTACATGCCATCTTAATGATAGAGCAATGATAAATGTTTTTCGGTCTTTGTTCAGCTGCTAAATTAACTTATTTAACATTTGTTGACAGCTGGGAATAGCCCCAAGATCAGGTATCTTGTTTCCATTTGGGTCTCTGGGAACCCGCAAACAGACAGTATGCAAAGTTACACATAAGGCAAATGGCACAGCGTCAAACTCCGCGTACAACATTTCTCACAGTGACAGCTTGTAGTCTGCAGTGCAGAACAAAATGTTACAAGACACAGTAAACAACCTACACCCAAGCTTTCTAGAACCCCTGTCTATCCTGTCACAGCAGCTCAGACCCTACTTGATGTTTGGTTCCCTCCTCATCCCTTGCTTCCCACTAAGATTTCCTTCTGCTTCTTCCATGGTTGCTTCAGCCCACCACTGCTTTTGACTCCATCACCTCCCTGGAAGACTTTTCCAGGCATCCACCACTATTTCAGTAAAGAAGTACTTCCTCACATCTCTCCTGAATTTACCCGCTTCCCACTTCACTTGTTCTTGTGCATCTTTTCACCTGAAAAATACTCTACTCTAAGCCTTTTTTAACCCTTTGAGGTATTTATAGGTCTCTGTCGTATCCCCCTGTCTCCCCTCTGGCTGTCACCCTGGAAGAAAGAGGGAAGATAGGGAGATATGACAGAGATCTATAAATGGGAAAGGGAACAGGAACATTGTTTAGCCAGGAGTAGCACACTAAGCCAAAGCTTGTTTCTGTATGTGAACTGGGAGCACAAGGAAGTTAAATGATTTGCTCAAGATCACACAGTATGCACCTAGGTAGCTGTGAGATTCAAACCCAGGTCTCCAGATTTGTAGCTCACAGCCTTAGCCCACTGCGCTATACTGTCTCCAGAGGGGACAATACCTCTAAATACCTCAGAAGGGTAAATAAGGTCCAGAGTACATATGGAGGTCCTTCAATCTCTCTTCATAGGGCTTCTGAGGCAGATCATGCACCATTTTAGCTGCCTTAAACAAACAAAATTTGAAGAGACAGTAAATTGTAAGCAGTGTACTGCTGAAGTTCATATATTGCCCTTGCAGTATACACATGGCCTGTTGTGGTTAGGGGTCCACAGTGGCCCCTCTGCTGGCCCCTCACAAGTAGTTTATGTAGTGTACTACTGACCCAGTATGGGATGCAGTACTCTCAGTGTTGACTAACCAAGTCAAAAGCACAGAACAGGACTGCGCAAGTAAAGGCTGGGCACTGCCACTTATATTTGGTAATATTAAATACACGCTGAAAATAGAAGTTAGAACTGAAGTTTTGACCACAGGTCTTCATCAGGAGTTAAAGAGAAAAAATCTGAGTTATTTTTTTAATCCTCTTTTAGAAAATCCCTGAGGACCTATGGTCAAAACATTGATTCTAATTCTATTTCCAGCATCCATTTAATATTACCTTTTTTTTATTTTGTTTTCAGACACATGCTGGCACAGCACCTTTTTTTTTATTGAAACATGGTGAAAGCAATAGAAAAGAATATGTCAATGTTGAACGTCTGATGCATTGGAAGATGTCCGCCTCTGCACCTTGCTTATGCCCTTGAGGTACTTGAACGTGTCTATCATGTTGCCCCAATCCCCTCCTTTCCTCCAATGAGTACATATGGAGGTCCTTTCAATCTCTCCTAATATGTTCTGTGTTGCAAGCCATGTACCATCTTGGTTGCCTTTCTGTGGACTACCTCCACCCTGGCAATGACCTTGAGCAGTTGTGGCCTCCAGAATTGCACACAGTACTGTAGGTGTGGCCTTACTAGTGCATTATACAATGGCATCACCACCTCACGCCTTCTGCTAGTGATACCTCTGCCTATGCACCCCAGCATGCCACTGGACCTCCTTGCAACATTTGTGCTCTGTTTTGACACCTTTAGGTCATCAGAACTAATAACTCCTAAGTCCCTTTCTTCCTTGGTGATTGTCAGCACCCTCCCCCCCATCCTGTAACTCTCCCCAGGTTTCCCTCTTCCCAGGTGCATTATTTGCGCTTTTTTGCGCATTGAACCTCAGTTGCCACTCCTCAGACCATTTTTCAAGCTTCTCCATGTCCCTGCTTATTTTCTCCACCCCTTCTGGAGTATTCACTCTGTTACAGATGTTGGTGTCATCTGCAAACAGGCAGACAGATCTCTCCTTCTAGCCCTTCTACAATGTCTGTAATGCAGACATTGAATAGGATTGGTCCCAGGACTGATCCCTGAGGTATCCCACTGGTCACGACCCTCTCCCCAGATTGGATTCCATTACCACCACACTTTGCCTTCTGTCCGTCAGCCAGTTTCTATCCTAGTTTATCAGCTTGTAGCCTGTGGCCAGACTACCCATCTTGTTAATCAGTCTTCTATGTTGGTCAGTGTCAAAGGCCTTCCTGAAATCAAGGTAGGTGACGTCCGTCGCCCCTCCCTGATTTACTTCCTTACTGAGGCATCAGGGTTTCCAACCCTAACGCCAACCCCCACCCGCCACCCTGCAGAGACTGACAGGGGTTGGGGGTGTGCCTTTGGGTTATTGGCCATAAAGCTCATGGCATTCCACCTCACCCCACCCTGCAGACACCAACAGGTGTTACGGTGTGCCTCGTAGTCTTCAGCCCTTACACTCACCCCATTCAATAAGGAAATAAGCTGAGATGGGTGCAGTATAGGAGAATGGGGTGAACGTTAGGTGCAAAGACCCCAAGGCAAACCTCAATGCCTGTCATTGACTGCAGGGTGGAGGTGGGGGTGGAATGGCATGAGCATTACGGCCAACAACCCCAAGTCACACCCCGACATCTGTCAGTCTCTACAGGATGGGGGGTTGGGTGTTACGGTTGGAAACCCTAATGCCCCAGGGTGTTTGTTGGTATTTTCATTCCAAATTTTCAGTATGGGCTTTTTGAGACCCTACCTCATGAACAGTGGCACAATCATTTTGTTACTCATTCCCGAAAGGTGATTTCATGTGGCAACTATGCCATTCGGCGCCACAGGTGTGAAAACATATTTCAGGCAAGATGTGAAAAATAACATCTATATTGTTCATGAGGTGGTGCGAAAAACTGGCAATGTTGAATATTTGGAGTGAAAGTTACACACATGCATAGTGAAATTTCAACGACTGCATGTAATTCGGCGCGTAGGGTTTTTAAATTTTCAGCATGGCCTTTTTGGAACCCCACCTCATGAACAATGTTCACTGTGATTTTGTTACTCCATACCAAAAGTTGATTTCACACAGTGAGCATGCCATTCTGCGACACAGGTGTGAAAACACATTTTGGGCAGGATGTGAAAAATGACAGTTGTACTGTTCATAAGGAGGTGTGAAAAAATGGCAATGTTAAAAATCTGGAGTGAAAATATTAGAAATTGGTGAAATTACAAGCGTGCATGGAAACTGCGCAATGCACGCTTGTAATGCATCATTTTTTTGGAATTTTTTCACCTAATTTGCTACATGGGCTTTTTGGGACCCCACCTCATGAACAGTGGCACTGTCATTTTGTTAATCCATCCTGACAGATGATTCCTCGCAGAGACCGCAAAATCATCTTTTGGGACCGAGTAAATATCAGTGACAGAGTTCATGAGGTGGGGTCCCAAGAACTCCATGTTGAAAATTTTGGACCAAAATTCCTAAAAATGGATGAGATATCAACATAAGTTGAAACCCCCCCATTGACTGCCATTATACAGTACTTACCTTTGATTCTTCAGTTTGCCGGTCGGCTTTGAAGAGTGCAGACGTGTCCCGGTCCACAGAAGATGACAGCGCCGGACCTCTGGAGGTAAGTATGGAGTAAGGGGGTGGTGCAGGGAGGTGGGTGCTCAGTGGGAGGGTGGGAATGGGGGAGGGGACTGGGGTGATGACGAGGGACCGTTTTTGTAACAGTTAAAAAGACATCGGGGGATGGTTTTCTTTATTTTACAGGTAAAAAAATACATTTAGGCACACTGGGGTGGGCTCGCAGTGTGCCGCAATAGTGAGTGGGGGATTTGCCAACACAGGGATTGGGCACCCCGATGTCAGCTTGGTATGGTATAGGGTAAGGGATGGTGGTGCAGGGAGGTGGGTGCTCAGTGGGAGGGGAGGGATGGGGAGGCGGGACTGGGGCAATGATGAGGGACCATTTTCTTTTTTATAGGTAAAAAAAACTCAAAGACGTTGGGGGATGGTTTTCTTTATTTACAGGAAAAGAAACATAAATTTGGGCACACTGGAATGGGTTTCCAGTGTGCCACATAAGTAGGTGGTGTACTAGATGCCAACACAGGGATTGAGCACCCCGATGTCAGCGCGGGAAAAAAACAAGCATAAATTTGGACACATTGGGGTGGGCTCCCAGTGTGCCACATGAGTTGGGGGGTACATGATGCCAACACGGGGACTGGGCACTTGATGTTGGCGCTGCGAACATAAAAACATAAATTTGGCCACACTGGGGTGAGCTCCCAGTGTGCCACATGAGTTGGGGGTTACATGATGCCGACATGGGGATTGGGCACCCTGATGGCATGGGGATATGGAATGGAGGGAGTGGGGAGGACAGCTTCAGTGGGAGGGAGCGGGAGGGTTTTCTTTGCTGGTGGTGCTGAGAGGGAGTGGGGAGGACAGGAGCAGTGGGAGGGTGCAGGAGGAGTGCCATCCAAAAGATGACAGCGGTGACGCAACTGCGAATGCACGGCACTCTCGCGTGTGTAGTTGTGGTGAATGGCATTCTGCCATTCACAAGATGGCAGCTCCAGTGAAACTGCGCATGCACAGTTCTCGCCCTGGAATGCGGAAGTGTCAGATGAAATAGTGCGGCTGTTACTCCGTAGTGACCGATCATGGTGGAATGTTTAAAGCTCTGTTGTACTTTCGGAAGGATACTTCCAAAAGTCCAATAGAAGATGCCACGATTGGCCATTTTAAGACAAGGCATGCTCTGCTCACAGCCATAAAAAAGTAATAGTTATTCACAGACTGCTAAATAAATTGGCTCTAATTTAAACAGATGTCTGTCTCTGTGATAATTCATATAGCACCACTATTGTAGTAAGGAAGTCATACCCCTAATTAATATCTGCCAGCCTTGTGACTAACCTTTTTTTTTTGTTTTTTTTTTTAGTTGTTTAACCAGGAGCAGCACACTAAGCTGAAAGCTTTTTTACAGGTGCAACTTGGGAGCACAAGGAAGTTAAGTGACTTGCTCAGGGTCACACCGTATGCAAGTGGAAGCTGTAGGATTCAAACCCAGGTCAGATCCTTAAACCACTGCACTATACTGCCCCTCATACTACCTTCCTTGCAGTTAACCGGATTCCATCTCCCAGGTAGTTGAAAGTAGTGTGCAGGTGGGTGTTATAATATGTAATAGTAAAAGCAAACAACCATGATTTAACACACACACACACACACACACACACACACACACACACCACTCACACACAGACTTTAGCTGCTATCCAAACTCACTTTATCCAACTCTCTATTGTCCGTTTTACTGAAGAGTACATAGCATTCTAAGATGAGTCATAGGACAGAAAGCTAGTAGAAATAGTCAAAATAATATCAAGTGTACTGTGTAACTACTAACTCTTTATTGTCCTACTATTCTATGTGTGTGTGTGTGTGTGTGGATTTAACATGGAATCGCAGGTGGGAGTGTGTTTGTTCCTGCTACTGGTAACTGGCCCCCTTTCTACTACTTGTTTTCCCACCCATTACCTAAGCTGTGGGAATCCTGGTTGTGGGGGCCTGTTGTTTGAAAACTGGCTAGTCAGTTGGCTCTCAGAAAACCTTTTCAATCCAGTCATGGAAGTCAACAATCTAGGAAGATGGAGGAGATGGCAAAGAAAGAGACATTTTTTTCCTTTTTTTCTGTATTATTTGTTTATGCACCTCCCACATCCCCCCAACCAGCCACTCCTTCAGAGCGCCAGTGCCGTCCCACCACCCTCTGACCTTCTGCCACCTCCACCAGCTGCCCATTGCAGCCTACCTTTTGAGTAGCCCAGCATATCCCTCTGCTGGGAGGGTCCCTCTGTTCCAGGAGGAAATGGCCTCAATGGCCTGCTATGCACCTCAGGCATTGCAGGGCTGTATCCGGGGCTTTGGGTGGCAGGGGGCCAAGGTGCTCAGCATCCGGTCGACGGGGGGCATTTTCCAGTTTTCTTTTCCCCACCAAATGCAGTTCTCAGCCTTGCGTGAGCATGGGGGTTTCCTAGGATGGGAACCACCAATCTGCCCGCAGGTCCCTAGGCAGAACCCACCCCCCCCAGGAGGGAAGTGTTCATTGGATGCTTATGGACCCCCCCGCCGGCCTCCACTCCTGGTACCCGGGCTCGGGGTGCGATCTCGGGTCGCCAGCATGCCAAGTGAACCCCTTCGCTCGGCGCCATGGAGCTGGCATGAAGAGACTTTGTTTTTGATTACATTATTGACTGCTCACCGCCAGTGGCTGGTCCAGGGCAGAGGACTTTGGCCCATAAGCCACTGCCCAGGAAACTCACCCTCTTATGCACAGATGGAGTTCAGGCTGAGTTATGAGCAATGTCCCAGCGAGCTGAGTTTAGGTCTCATGGGGCCGGTCTCCTAATGGGCTTGGGCCACCCTTTTTCAGGAAGAGAGGGCTCTGTAGCCATCAGATGAGGTCTTTTGTCTGCCACCCTCTCCATTGATTAATTTGAATTATAAAGGATTATGTAGTGCAAAATATTTTAAGGTTGTCTCAATTGTTGTTGATGGTAAAGTCATTTTTATGTTAATATATTATTGAACATTATTGCTCAGGGTGGTGTATCATACATAAAGAGTGCTGTGTCCTGTTGTCAAGCAACCTTGAGTTTCTTTTCTTTGAGTTATGGGAAGAAGAATGCCCTGGAACAATTGGTGTCTGCCTGGTCCAAGTCTTGGCATCTACAGTATACAGAGGTGCCATCTTTCCATAGCAGTAGAAGATAAGGACCTTGTAGTGAAGTAAGAATTAAGTATAAGAAATGGAATATATTTGAGTATTGTAATATTGCCGATTATGTAACATTAATGATCGTGGCACATTACAGGGTCAATAAACCTGAATTTTAAGCTGGCATTTGATGCCCATGTCTTTATGCTGTCATCCTTTACTCAACGGGTCTTCAGTCTCCATTTGTTCCACATACCCGGTTCTGCAGTACAACCGGTTGTGGCAACTAGCCAAACATAATGTCACTTGTAATGTCACTGGCAACGCATATTTGTGTGTGTGTGTGTGTGTGTGTGTGTGTGCAGAGTGCAGTGCGATATACTGGAAAGAACGAACATTCCAGCTTGTTTGTTTGCTTGATGTACTGGAAAGCCCATGGTGATGCAGGGAGTTATACTGCAGTATTAGAAACCTCAAGTCATCTTCCCAAACCACCACTGAGATCTCTTCCATAACAATTACAGCAGGGCTGCCAGGGTGGGCCAATCCTGTCAGGATATCAAATTCAGCTTAGAAGAAGGGGTGCTAACTGCTGCATCTCTCTCAACCAGCAAATATAATTCAATATTACAAAACAAAAATAAATAAATAAATAACCCCATCAACCTGGAAATAGATGGCAAGGGGTGGGGGTTGGGGGATAAAGTTTTGTCTTCCCTTCGAATCCATGGATCAGAGCATTACAGCAATAGTGCCCATATTGGTTTCTCCTCCATACACAGTGTTGGCACCACCTACTGCACTACAAGCAAAAATGGGACTTTTTCACCTTGCCAGTTTTGCATCCTTTTTTCTTTTCTAACAGATTCACATAAAATCAATTTTAGTTTAAAATAAAAAACATTTATTTTCTCAGTGGACCAATTTCATAATTGCAATAAGGCACTTCAGCGTGTATGTTGTGATGGGATAAGAGCACTTCTTGGTTGATGGAATCACTCAGCTTCGACACATGCTTCAATCCACCTAAGGTGTGCCGTTATCCCAGCACAACACACACCCTGTCATGCCTTATTGCTGAATTGAGGAATGCTAAAGAAAACTCAGGGGAAAAAGTATAGGGAAAAAAAGCATAAGAGAAAGAGAAGGCTACACAGGACGATTAAGGGCCTGATCACCAGAACGGGTGTGCAAAGCCTATTGCCCCCTGGCTGGGACAAGTAAATTTCCTTGAAGGGCAAATACAAAAAGATAGATGATTTCACTGTAAAGAATGACAGGCAAGTGTAAATTCAGCTAAAGTAATGGCTGGACAAGTATTGAAAGTTTAGATTTGAACACCTCTGCCATCTGCACATGTTCAGGGCTGGGAAAAACCACAGAGTGCCCCCTTTACACATGATGCACACATTGTGGGCACTCTTGGGCATTCACAAAGGAGGATGTATACCCTTCTCCATACCTGATCCCTAGTCATGCAGGAGACTATGCACATGGTTGGGTTGGGGGCAGTCACAGGGGCTCAGGTGGCCATGGGCCTCATTCACTGTATCCAATACCTGAATCCAAGAGCTAGCAGAGGGGGCAGAGGACACAAATCAGGAGATCCAGTAGTGAGCCCGCCTGGGCATCTGATCTGATGCCCATGGTCTTGCACAGCACCACCTCCTGATACACCCCAGTCCCTCTGTACAGCACTCTGGGTATGGCTTGGGGGGCACTGGAAACTATGGATGCCAGCAGATGCACTGGCTCACGAGGTCATTGGTGACTCACCACAGATGTGCATGAGTCGTGCCTATCAGGGGTGTCTGAGGATCAGGCCAAAAGTGAATTGCTTAGGGATGCAGAAGGATTAAATGGCAGTAGTGGAAGTCAAATCTGGTCTCCTGGTTCAAAGTTCTGTGCTCTAACTACTAGGACATAATGCTTTCTACAGATACAATTACTTGGTTACTTGGAGTTAAGGACAAAAGAAGTCCGAAGCCCATCGTGATTGTCCCCCACATTGTGGGACATTATACCCCCAAGTATTTTTGGCTAAAAAGCCAATTATCCAGTTTTGTCTTAAAAGTAGTCAAATTTGCACAGTCTACTATTTCTTGAGGCAATTTATTCCACAACTTTGGTACTCTAATAGAGAAAAAATTCAGCTTTTTATTTGTCCTAGCTTTACAAACTTTTAGCTGTTTATTGTGCAATCTTGGCACGATTTTCCTAGTAGCATATGATATGCCACATTGATCCACTGGGTGGGGGATTGGAGGAGTTTAAAATCTGAAGCAAGTCCCCTCTGATCCTTCTAGTCTCGATCGAATAAAGGCCTGTTTTTTTCACTCTTTCTTCATAGTGGAGATGTGCTAGATACGGGATGATTTTTGTTGCCCTATGCTGTATGTGCTCAGTCCTCTGTATATCTGAAGTCAGGTAAGGGCTCCAAAAGGGAGACCCATAGTCCACATATGGTCACATGTGGGATCTATACAGAGTGATCATACATTGTTCAGTTTTGGAGGTAAAAGTACTGTTTATTCGTCTAAGGACAGCATTAGATGAATTTGTTACTTTATTGCAGTGATCTGCAGATGACAGTTTGTTGTTAATTATTATTCCTAGATCTTTTTCACTATAGGATGCTTTAATAGTTTTATTGTTGAGGATGTATGTTTGTTTAGGGTTAGTTTTGCCTATGTGTAAAACTGAGCATTTGGTTACGTTGAATAACATTTTATTACTTGTTGCCCATTGTCCAATGGTGGATAAATCCAGCTTTAGTTCCCTTTGACTAATTAAGTTGTCTACTCTTCCTCACAGTTTGGTATCGTCGGCAAATTTAGTGATGATGTTAGTCTATTTTATTTTCATATTACTGATGAATATGTTGAACAATGGTGGACCCAGAACGGAGCCCTGCAGGACCCCACTAGAAACCCTCCCCTCATCTGACAGTACCCCATTTATCCTAACCCTCTGAGTTCTGTTCATCAATCAGCATTGCACCCATCTAACAATTACTGGTGAAAAACCAAGTATTATAAGTTTATTTAGAAGTATGATATGTGACACTTTATCGAACGCTTTGCTATAATTGAGCAGAATAACGTCGACCGAAATGTTGAAATCTAAATTTTTACTAACATATTCGTAAAAGGTAATGTAACCCCCTTGCAAATGGGGGTTCCTAGAAATGCCAGTCTGGGTTTACCTTAGCCCGGTTTGTTCTGTCCTTCTCCGCTGTCTCTTGGGCTTCTCCTGACTTGGCCTCTAATTTTTCTGGCTTAAGGTCCTGTTTGCCCTCGTGTGTGCCCCAGCTTGCAGTCAAATGAAAATCCAGCCCCTCGGGGCTTAAACTGCTGACCGCCAGCCTTGCGTAAAAGTGCTGCCTCTAGGGCAGCGGAGTAGCGAGCAGCGCAAAGCGCTTTTGATGTGGAGCCGTTTGTTTTGCAGTCACCTCGGGGACTGTGCCGTGGGTCCTGGGATCCCTTCCACCTATTTGGGACCCGGTGACCATGGACAGCCTGCTGGGGGACCGCTCAGATAGGAATTAAAGGAGTTCTGACCGGGGCTCATTTGAGTATGCCTGTGCAGGGCCCCGGTCATCTGAATAATGCATAACAGTGTATCTGGCTGCTTCCAGGGTAGCTATGTACAGCTCCAGCCGAAAAGTAAATAATTAAAATGTTTTACATAATGGAACTGTTGCTGCATGTTGGGAATATACTGTGCATGTGGGGAAAAGTGCTTAAAGTTAAAATGAGTACAGTTTCCCTGGCAATTCCAGTATCTGGGACTCTGTGTGTCAGCCTGTCAGCTGCTACAAGGGGAGCTTGCATAAGTGCAGTAGCGACAATAAAAGTAAAAGAGCCATGTTTTTCATCTGTGCAGTGACTGCAAGCACAGCCTTTAAGCTATTAAACTGTGGGGCATGTGAGGCAAATAATTACTTCTTTCTGGCTGCACCAGGACATTATTCAGGACTGTATCTAATCTGCTATAAGGGACAGTGGGTTAAGCAGCCATTGCCAGCAGTACAGCCAATTGGAATTGCAGCAATAGATAGCCAGAACTTGTGGGACATTCACTGCATCTTATGGGTAAGCACCCAAGTGCTTATGGGGGTTTAGGGACATTATTTTAGGTGCAAATTCCACAACTCAATTGTGCCTCAAGTGTTCTGATTGACAGGTCCTTCAGCAACTTGGAGACATGTCACCCCATCCCTGCTACCAGTCAGGAATTGAGCTAGGAGCTTTATAAAGAGACAATGTTGCCAGTTTGTCGGGAGATTCAGAGAGAGAGAGAGCAGCAGAGCAGCAGAGCAGGCTCCAGCCTGCTGGGAACCCCCCCATGGGGGAGGGGCTCAGGCTCCAGCCATGCCATCAGGCCTGGGCCACTTAATTCAAGCCCTTTCAGTCTTCAGAGGGCATTTGTTATTTTCTTCAGTTAACAGTTAACTAGTTATAGTAATTGTGCTTTCTTCAACAGCTAGTCTGGAGGTTGCCAGTACTGTCCTCCAGAGGCTAGCCTTCCCTCCCACGTCGGGGAAAGATGTGGACCAAAGAATCAGATGTCCAGCAGCAGTGAGAGCATTGACCAGACCAGATGACATCATGCAGTGGTGAGAGCGCTGAGCAAGTACCTCAGCGGTGAGAGAGCTGAAGAAGTCTTCAGGATGCCTTCGATTGTGGATGAGACCCGTGGAGGACCTGAGTGAGTACCCTTGTACCCCCAGTGCAAGGGAGAAGCTAAGAAAGTAATCTTGGGGGCCCCATGCCCCATTAAGAAATGTGTGCCATTAAGTGTGACGTATTAAAGTCATCAGTCTGGGCTACTAACCCCATAAGAGACTGCCTAGTTCAAGTAATGGATGCGTCTTGTCTGTGGCCCAAATGGTTAAGTTGCAGGTGCAGCAAGATGCTGGGCTTAGAGAATCATATAAATGTGTAGCTATGGGTTAGAGTCCTGCCATCATGGAGCTGTCTGCCAAGACGTGCTTGCCACTTCATGAGACAGGAGGCCCTAGAGCATATTAATGTCTAAGATACCTTAAAGAGAATGTACCTGTGTCTGCACAGAATTTCATCTAAGAGCGCTTGGTATAAGTGTTAAATGGCTAGATGTGCTGGATAGGACTCCGCTTGTGGATAATGTTCTTGGTATATAGAATGTACTGGATGTGACTGCCTGTGACTAAAGTATGGAATGCCTGATAAAAGTGTTGTTGCCAACTTACTCTGGATGGATGCCTTTTGGTATATAAAGTACTGGATGTGACCATGTTTAAACTGCGTTTAGGATGCTTGACAGAAGAATCACTCTCATTGCATTGGATGGGACTTTCAAATATTGTGCTAAATGTTCTGGATGTAAGATCCACACAGTTTGTTCTGGAATGTTCAGAAGTCTGCGAGTGCAGGGCAATCCCTGATTTGTCTGCAAATGCAAGGCAATCCCTGCTTTGTCTGCTAAAGTGCAGGGCAATCCCTGCTGTGGTTGTAAATAGTAATTTGCTGCTTTACAAAAAATTTGGTTCCAAGTTGCCCCCACCCTCAAATAAATAGCTGGCCTCCTCGACCAGCTACAACTCCATCAGGCCTGCAACATCTTGGACTGTGGTATCTGTTTAACCAGTATGGTATGAGATTGCGGGGTTTCTGCTGTATCTGGGACTGGTACCAGTGTGGGTAATATTAATAATTATGTTTAACATCTGATTTATCAGCAGCTAGATAGCCAGGGCTCTGGATGTCTTAAGTCGATGGTAAAATGTGATTTATGTCTACCTGTTAATATGTAGCCACCCAGCTGGAAGGTTCACCAGCAAAATCCAAAATGATCTCTGTACATGTGTAAATACGGTAAGATAACCTCTACTCCTCCTGTTTCCCTTTCCTAGCTCCTTTATTACCCCCAAAATAAATATCTTATTTGTTGTTTGAAATCCTGTGTGAGCATATTATTAGAGAGAGCCTTTAATTCAAAGTATGGAAATGTGGGGAACTGTGTATTGGGGCATGTCTGGGGAAGGTAACTGGTCACCGTGGGTGGTGTAGCAGCTCAGGGGGCTACACCCAGCACCATCTCACCCACGTAAAGCACCCTGAGTGGAAGCACTGTGCAAAGGTTTTAAAAAATGTTATAAGTTAGTGAACCCAAACCCCTTAGCCTATGTCCAGGGTAGTAGGCAAGGGTGTAACACTGGGGGGTGGCACTACCCAGGGGTAACAGTAAGTAAGTTGGTGGTACAGGAATAACCCTGCCTAAACCCATGTTGTGTTAAATCAGTGATATTTAAGGAATGCATTTCTAATTCTATAATAGATTTAAGTATTTTCTCCATCATCTTTATAATAGACATATGGGGCCCCTATGCATACATGACACAATTATATCTACAGACAGAGATATGGCAGACACATTTAACAAGCAATTCTGCTCAGTATTTACCAATAAAGAGGTTCCTAAACGATTCAAACCTGCGAACAATGTTACCCCCTCTTACATCATCACCGAGGATGATACACTAAAAGCAATTTTATCCCTAAAACCTAATTCCAGTCCAGGTCCTGATAACATCAGCCCCCGATTTCTAATAGAGACAGCTGCTGCTATTACTAAACCACTCTCAATTATATTCAACAAATCCTTATATGAGGGAATTATCCCTCAGGACTGGACAATGGCTACTGTAGTCCCAATCTTTAAGAAGGGTAACCATTCTAGACCAGAAAATTACTGTCCGATAAGTCTGACTTCTGTTATAAGCAAGATCATGGAGAAAGTTATCAAGAATCTACTAGAGCACGAATCTATTGGGGGTAACTTGACTGACACTACACAACATGGCTTTAGACAGGGATACTTCTGTACTACTAAATTGGTTTCCTTTTATAATCATGTCAGTACGGCATTAGATAATGGCATCCCTATGGATGTGATACTTCTCGACTACAGTAGAGCATTCGACAAAGTCCCTCATGACATCCTACTTGACAAAATGAATGATATGGGATTCTCTTACTACATAATCAACTGGGTGTCAGGTTGGTTGAATGGAAGATATCAGCAAGTCAGAATTAATGGCTCACTTTCCCACCCACGGAGTGTGACCAGCGGGGTCCCACATGGGTCTGTGTTGGGACCCACCCTGTTTAACATCTTTATTAGTGATCTGCAGGCTAGCCCTGAAAATGTTCTCTCAAAATTTGCTGATGACACTAAGCTGTGTGGCTCTGTTCTTACATCGACAAACAGAGAAACCATGAGGAATAACTTAAAATCCATCGAAGAATGGGCAGTTTTAAACAAAATGACACTCAACTCAGACAAGTGTCATGTACACTTTGGTAAGAACAACCCTAGGCAGACTTATTTTCTGAACAGTGTGGCCCTTCATGTGTCACCATTAGAACATGATCTCGGGGTAATCATTAATAATAAACTATCCTCTAGTGATCATTGCAGGCTGATAACTAGGAAATCTAACGCCTTGCTCACTCAAATCCAACGTTCGTTTGTGTCTAGGACACAGGAATGCATAATCCCCTTGTACAGAGCTTATGTCAGGCCCCATCTGGACTATGGATCCCCCTGCTGGAATCCCTACCTGGGACAGGACGTTGACAGGGTTGAAAGGGTGCAGAGAAGAGCCACAAGAATGGTCCCTTATTTATCCAAACTTGACTACGAGGAAAGATTAAGAGTTACAGGGTTACACTCACTACGCACAAGACGTACTAGAGGTGACCTTCTCCTATTGTACAAAATCAAGAATTCTCAGGAGTTAATGCTCCACTGTGGCTTACATTTCTCTTCCAGCTGTACTTCCCCACGGTATCATAACAACCAGATATTTGCATCTAAAGCTAAAACAACAAAAAGGTTAAACTACTTTACAGTAAGAACCCCCAAACTGTGGAATCTCCTTCCACAATACTTAGTGAACAGTAGCTCTAATACAGTCTTCAAAAAGGGGCTGGATTGTTGGCTCGAGTCTAACAACTTCAAGGTATAATTATCCCACCAATGTGGTGGGGGGGACAATCTCGATGGGCAGTAGCCTTCTTTTGTCCTTTGAAACCAAGTAAACCAAGTAAATCAAGTAATCTTACAAGGAATTGAAGTAATACTGATGAGTCTGTAGTTTTACTTCAGTTCCCTATAAAATAAGGTAGGGCTCATCTTCCTGGGGCACTGACTTTCTAGGGGCATGGAAAGTTTGACCCGCAGCTTCAGATAATCTCCTAGAAACTAATGAAAGCTGTATGTTGATGCTAAACAGGAAAGTACTAAAAATTAAAAACAAGGCAGGCAGTCATGGAAGTCTGCTGCACTGGGAATACAAAGCACCCTCAAGGTACAGACAGAAAAACAAAAGGCTTGATGTTGTTAATAAAAATGTTTTGAGGCTAAAATGTGATGAATGATAAAATTCAGGATTATTAAAAGAAGTTTATTATAGGGGCGCGCTAGCACCCCTAAAGTTAGGGTTGATCAGGCACTTTAATGTTAAACCCCAAATTTTACACACTAATAACTTTGCAACCATTCAACAGATTTGCATGACATTTGAAACAGACAATACCAGGTAGTAGATCTCTTGATTTGCCAAGTTGCATTTTGATCAGATTTGCGGATTTTGTGTAGCGAATTGTGAAAAAATGTATTTTTCACCAATTTTTGGCAATTTTCGCCAATTTTCTACTGTTTTTTCCTCATCATGCTGTGACCACATCATTTGGAATTTTGACCTGACATTTTCTTTTTTTTTTTTAACTTCAGTTTTTTATTCAATTTTGTTTTATATTACACTTACAACTTAAAAAACAGAAAAACAATGTATACACAGGTTCAGGTGTTATAGTTGATTAGTTTGTTTTCACAAATAAACCATTCAAGGGATAGGTCACACAAGCCCAATGACACACATGCATCTGTGAACATACCCTACCCTTCCCATCATTTCTCCTTTAACCCCTCCTCCGATCTCCTCCATCTATCGCTTATTACTGAAAACTGAACCCACCAAAATAGAAATTTTATAACAGATCCATGCGTTCACTTCCCTGACAATTCCTACTTGCACTTAAATTTAAACTCTACCATTCCATTAATTTACAACATGAGCTCTGATCGCCATTTCATAGAGCCCACATTTATTCGAATTCCCTCATGCCCAGACTTATAACTAGATTCACCCCCTTCCCTCCCAAATCATTTTACCCACCCCTCCATCCCTCCATCCCTCCCCTACCATCAGGTCTTCCCCAATCTCTCTCATCTCTATCCTATCCCCCCCCAGTTCATTTTCTTAGCTACATCTTTTTCTGTCCTCAGTACAGACCCTCCCTCTCCCACTTTCTCCCCTAACTAAATCATATGCAGAGAAAAAAAAATATTTATTCTCACCTTTTTTTACCATCAGGGAACAAATGTAGGGTTATGTTTCATTATGTACAACACCCACTGACTCCATCTAGTTTCAAATTGCTCTCTCTGGTGTCGAACCCATGCAGTGAGTTTCTCCATTCTATATATCTTATTCATCACGCTTTGCTACTCCTTAACAGTTGGAATGTCCACTGATAGCCAGTGCTTTGTGATCATTTTTTTTGCAACCAGAATGGCTATTTGCATGATCTTCCCTGCCTTCACTTCCCTATGTCCATTAAAGAGGAATGACTCCCCTGTTATTATTATAGGGGAAGAAGTTAGTTCCGACAGGGCATCCTGTAATTGCTCAAAAAAAGGCTTAAGCAGCGGACATGTCCAAAAAATACGCCCATGAGTGGCCGGAGTGGTGCCACATTTCCGCCAGCATGTTCCACCATGTTCATTGGAGTATTTCAGCTGTACTGCTGGGGTTAAAAAAAACCTAACCAAGACTTTCCAATTGAACTCTTTCCAAGTGGGAGATGCGGTAGTAGTAGTATATATTTGTCTGAGGTTCTGTTCCCACATATCCTGAGGTATTACCCTTCCCAAGTCCGCCTCCCATTTCTGCTTTATATAGAGTGTATTATGTTTCCTTAAACTCATTATGGCCTTATATATCTGGGATGTCATGTGCCCAAGGGGTGCCCTACCCTCCAGAGCTTTCCTAATAAGGTCAACAATGAGGGCATTGTAGCCTTGTATCAACTTACTCTGCGGAAGCTTCCTAATAAAGGCCGCCACTTGCATATATCTGAATCTATCACGTGGAGATAAATTATATCTCTGAGACAATGTCTCAAAGTAAGCTAGTATTCCATTTTCCAACAAATGCCAGAGAATGACAATACCGTGTCTCTCCCAGTTTTTAAATCCGCTGTCCAGAAGAGCAGGTGTGAACTGTGAATTCCTAGCCAATGAAAGGATTAATTCCCTGGCTGGGATAAACTGTTTCAATGTAATGAATTCATCCCATACTCTCAATATATTGATTGTATGGGGGTTGGTTGATAAGTTTGATGGATGTGAGGTGGGAAAGGATAGTAGCATCTGATAGGGGTTTGTAATGTCTTCTGCCTTGACCTCAATCTCCCTCCATTTCTTGACCTGACATTTTCAGGGTAGAAAGAGGGTATCCTAAGGAACAATCCAGCATTGATTTGGTGAATAAACATTAATGTGTTTCAAGTTATTACATTTTAAAAATGTGGGTTCTGAGCATGCTCAGCTCAGTCTTTGGGATAGATGCACAGTTTCGATCAAGGATTCCAGGTTGTGAAGGGCTGGTGAAGATGGGTTGCAAAGAGGTGACTGGGAAATCTCAGAAAATCCCTCTTCATGAGAAAAATCCCTCTTCATCAGCTGTCATCTTGTTTTCTCCCTTAGTGAGGGGAGAAAACAAAACCTCATAACTTGCCTCAGGGTTGTCTTTTCTAAAAACCAAGGCATGGGTTTTGATGAGGGGGATGTCCTCTACCCGCTGATGCCTTTTTTTTTACTTTAATAATGGCACATTTGCACTTAAAAGTCCCTTTTCACAATCACTATCAAGTTTATCCTTTTCGCCAGATTGATCATGAAAAAGGGATTGCAAAAGGGATCCTTAAAGCTAACTGTGCCATTTTCCCTGGTGTCTAGTGGACCCTCTGATTCTCTTAAAAGATTCATTTCCTGGTGTCTAGTGCCCCCCACCCTCTGATTGCCCTCCCTGTTTTTGTTTTATTTTATTTTCCAACACTGGAATGCCCACCCCCAGTGTTGGATAACCCCGCCGCATCCCATTACTTTGAAATGTGTCGACATTGGGGGGCCCAGTCTCTGTGATGGCTTTTACCTCCTCAACCTCCCCAGTAGCTTTGGACACTGGGAGCCTATCCCCTTGTCTGAAAATGTGTGTGTTTTTTTATGTACCTGAAAAAAAGGAAACAGTCCTCTGACGTCTTTTTTTCAATGCAGAATCCTGCATCAAACTAGTCTGCCCCATGCTCATTTTTCGTTGACATCAGGGTGCCCAATCCCTGTGTCGGCATGTATTTCCCCCCCTTTACTACTGTGGCACACTGGGAGCCCACCCCAGTGTGCCGAAATGTGCTTTTTTAAGAAGAAAAACATAAAAAAAGAAAAGTGTCCCCTATGTCTTTTTTTCTAATGCAGAATCCTGCATCAAAATTTTCAATACAGAATCATGCATCAAACTAGCCTGCCCATCTGTCCTCATTTTTCACCAACATTGGGGTGCCCAATCCCTGTGTTGGCATGTGTCCCCCTACTACTGTGGCACACTGGGAGCCCACCCCAGTGTGCTGAAATGTGCTTTTAATAAAAACCTGTGAAAAAAGAAAACTGTCCCGACTTCATTTTTTTACCTGAAAAAAGGAAACAGTCCCTCGTCATCCCTGCCACCACCATTCCCCCATCCCGACCCTCCCTCTGCGCACCCACCTCCCTGCACTTCCTCTTATCCTATACTTACCTCTGGAGGTTGGGCACTGTCATCTTCTGTGGAGCGGGACACGTCTGCACTCTTCAAAGCCGAACTGCAAACTGAAGAATCAAGGTAAGCTCCGTATAATGGCAGTCAATGGGGTTTTCAACTTATGTTGATATCTCAACCATTTTTAAAAATTTTGGCCCCAAATTTTCAACATGGACTTCTATGGACCCTACCTCATGAACACTGGCACTGTCATTCCGTTACTCAGTCCTGAAAGGTGATTCCGCAGTGCCTGTTTAGAATCACCTTTTGGGACCGATTAACGAAATGACAGTGGCCAATGTTCATGAGGTGGAGTCCCAAAAAGCACATGTTTCAAATTTAGTGAAAAAATTCCAAAAAGTGATTGCATTATGAGCATGCATTGCGCAGTTTCTATGCAAGCTCGTAACTTCGCTAATTTTTTATATTTTCACTCCAGATTTTTAACATTGCCATTTTTTCATACCTTCTTATGAACAGTACAGCTGTCTTTTTTCACTTCCTGCCCAAAACATGTTTTCACACCTGTGGTGCAGAATAGCGTGGTTGCTGTACGAAATCAAGTTTTGGGATGGATTAACAAAGTCACAGTGCCAGTGTTTATGAGGGGAGGTCCCAAAAAGCCCATGTTGAAAATTTGGTGAAATAATTTCCAAAAATGACGCATTATGAGCGTGCATAGCGCAGTTTCTATGCACACTCGTGACTTCACCAATTTTTCAGATTTTCACTTCAGATTTTCAGCATTACCATTTTTTCACACCACCTCATGAATAGTACAGCTGTAATTTTATAAATCCTGCCAAAAATGTTTTTCTGCACCTATTGCACAAAACAGCACTTCAGTTGCTCAGAATTACATTTCAACAGGGATTTGAAAGTTTTCTGTACTGGGTACATTAGGTGAGGTGATAAGAAGATTATCTTAAATATTTGGGTGAAAAATATTTAAGATGGCACAAGTATGACCATTTTTTGCAATTTCACTATGCCTGCTTATAACTTAATGTGTGGAAGCGCAAGGGCCACAGACACCTGTGTTTCCACAGCTAGATTCATATGTGCATCTGTGGGAGGATGGGAGCACAGGGTCCTGCACTCCCACAGTAAAATAAAGATACTATCATAAAGTGAGGAAAGAAATTGCAAAAAACTTTATTAATGCATCAGTTAGGGTTGAAGCAACAAAAGTAGGCAAATTAGACAGTAGGGTTGAGCCCCTAACACCCCACCCAACCCCACCAGCCCACACCCACCCTCCACAGACCAACAAGTGTTGGGGTGTGCCTTAGGTCATCGGGCCTAACTCTCACCCCATTCTTTATACTGTACCATGTCAAAATTTCTTACACATGGAATGGGGTGAGAGTTAACCCTGACAAACCAAGAGCACACCCTGATGCCTGTTGGTCTGTGGAGGGGTGGGGTGGCTGGTACAGTAGAGTTAGGGCTCAACCCTAACTGATGCATTAACGAAGTTTTTTGCAAATTATATTTTACATAAACTGTTCACTTGGTCACTCTTTAAAGCTAATTAATGCATACTTATGCACAGATTAGCAAAGCTTCTTGTGATTCACTCCAGTAAAGTAATGAATAAGTAATTATGAATTAATTCAGTTATATTAATGCATATGCACCATTTCAGGATGAATTAAATGTTTGAATTACAGTGGTAAAACTGCATGGTACATGAGTCCAATGGTGTCATTCCTTCTGTATTCAGATTAATTGGGAGTTCAGGTGGTCAGGGAATATAAAAGTCTATTTTAAAAGATTAACACTGTGGGCCTTGATTTTCATTGGTGGTGTATGATTTGAGGCCTTATACGCCTCTGTGATGGCAGACTTAAGCCAATATGCACTGTATGCCTGCTGTTCTTGTGATGTAAGTTGACATTAGTCTCCTCATGGCTAGCAGTTGATGTTGAGGGTCCCTACCTACCTTGTCTTCAGGCATATAGACAGGTATTTTGATATCCTGTTTGGTGTGAAAAGGTGTGCATATTTTAGGTAGAAAGGAAGGGATTGTCTTTAAGTTGATCTTGTCATCATGAAATACCAGATAAGACAGCCTGTGGGATAATGCTTGCAGTTCGCTTATGCATCTAGCTGAACATACAGTGACCATAAGGATTAAGTGTTTGCCATTTGAGTGGTAGTGGCTCTAGAGGGTCAGATGGTGAGTTGGTAATTGCCCTGGGTACTAAGTTGAGGTCCCAGGGAGTGGTCCATTGTTTTATCTTAGAATGTAGATTGGATCGACTGCTGCCACTTGCACTGTTAGGGATGCTGGAGATAGTCCCTTATCCAGACCTTGCTGAAGGAAGAGAACTTTGGCCCTTAGAGGTTGTATGTTGTTTTCTTCGCACCACCTGTGGAATATTCTCAAATGTCTCTGATACTTTGAGGTAGTGGTGTTTCTCCATAGTGTCAATGACCACTGGGCGGTATCCCTCTCTTAACAGGCTCTCCTTTTCAGGAGCCAGGCTGTTAGTTTGAGATTGTTCGGACTGAGGTGACATACCAGTCTGTGGGTGAGAATATCTTTCCTGAATGGTAGTGTCCATGAGTGGTCTAGTGCCATTGTCACTATCATGGTGAACCATGCTCTCCTGGGTCAATGAGGGGTGATGATTATCACCCAGGTTCTGGTTCTGCATATCTCTTTCAGAACTTGTAGTATCGGTGGAAAGATATAAGTTACCTGGAATGACCATGTAGCTGTTAGTGCATCCACTCTCATGGATTTGTGATCCCTGAAGCAGGAGTAGAATCTAGGGCACTGATTGTTCTTGTTGGTGGCCATTAAGTCTATTTCTATCGGTCCCCAGTGTCTGTTGATCATTTGGAATATGTTGGAATGAATCTTCCACTCTCCCGGATGTATTAACTGGCGACTTAGCCAGTCTGCGGTGGTATTCAGCCTACCTGCCAAATGTATGGCTGATATGCTTGCCAGATGTTTATGTGTCCAAGGAATGAGTTTTGAGCCTCTCTTTGCATGGCTCCACTCTCTGTTCCTCCTTGCCTGTTGTTATAGGAGATGATAACCTGATTGTCCAAGTGTATGAGGAGATTTTCCTTTTTCCTGACTAGCCCTGTGAAGTGCAGTGGTGCACAGGATATTGCCCTGATTTCCAGAATGTTTATGGCTATTTTGGACTCTTGCATGTACCACTTTCCTTGGCTTTCCAGTGGAGTGGCCACTATGTATAGGCTACTCAAGGGTGTATGGTATTATTAGCAGGCAAATGGCATGGGCAGTGTGCCATTAAGATGTGGGGATTAGCTTGGATAGTGGGGTAGGATTTGTTGTGTTAAACCCCACCTTCATCATTGTGTTTCACACTAATATCTGTATCTGATCAGGAAAACATAATTTGGACGTTAGTGTTTATGTAACCACCTCCATCTCTGTTTCTAGATCGGAGTGTGTTTCTGAGTCCGACTGTGGTGAGTGGGGTTCTGGCCCTGCCGGTACCTGACTTTATATCACATGGTGTTTTACACTAGTTGTGCCTGCATAGGTTGATTATTTTGGTGGGGAATTGTTGCCGTGTCTAAATACTGCCCAGTGGAGGATTTGGGATTGCAGGTGGCATATTTGTTTGTGCCTTGTCTTTTGTTTTTTCATTGGTGTCTTCTCCAACATTCTTTTGGTCAGATGGCATGAGTGCATCTTCTGCATCTGATGCACACAGCATGCTTAGTTGTTTTGGGGCTAGCAGCACTTTACGTTGCCTGCAGCTGTTTGTTTGTGCCATTGTACTAAGTTGAGAAAGGGTACATAGAGAGGGTGGCGTTGGGGGGGGGGATTAGATATATTGTTTTATTTATTTATTTCCCTTAATTCTTCCCCTGCACAATAATCAATAATGTTCAGCACTGTATAGGCTATTGCTGTGCCTGTCGATTAAAGTGTGCACTGTCCCTTTAAATGTGGTTAGAGTGAGTGAGGGACTCAGTGTTATGCTGCCTTGCCCACAGCTATGGTAAAAGTGCTGCCCCCAATGTATTTTCCCCATTGTTAATTGATTTTCTAATCATTGCCTTTATATTTAATTATTTGCATTGTGGTCTGCTGTTGCAGATTGGTTGGCGCTTTTAACAAACTCCCTCAGTGCTGGTTGGACATTTGTGAGTGTAGTTGCGCTCTCCACAAGATGGCAGCAGTGACTCTCAGTCAATCTGCACTGTCTGGTGGCCGCCTACACCCGTAATCCTGCATAGATAAGGGGTGAGTAGAGAGCTTTTCCGAGATCACAGCAGCAAGTCTCACGATGATATTTCTCACGGCTGCCAATCTGGATAGGAAAGTTAGGTTAGTCTCTCAGTGCTCCTCCTCCTCATGAGACCTACTTTGTTTATGGTGTTTCTGTCAGGTAGATGATAGAGGAGCTTCCTCTACCTTTTGATAGAAGAAGGTGGTGAGTTTAAAAGACAATGTGCCATAATGTCATTTTGAGGTGAGGCACAGAGGGACTGAGAAAATGCTTCAGAGACTGTTATGTAGTGATATCTTGAGTGAGCGCTTCAGGTGCTACTATGCTTGTAATGGGGAGCTGTGGCACATTACTTAGTATTTTAGAAGTCTGGGGCGCTGGCAGGGTACTTCCAGACTTTCTAAGGTGGCCACTTGCTCATTTAATAATGGATAGACTCTGGAGCCACTGGCAGGGGCTCCAGGTCATCAGGCACCTTATTAAGGTGGTATGCTTGTTCTGAACAGCACTTAGGGGAACTCAGAGTATCTTTCCAATTAAGGAATGAGGGCCTTTATTTATTTAGTAGCCCCTGATGTACTGAGCTCCTGGGACCGCTTGTAAGGGCTTCCAGGTAACTGTGGCTGTGGAATCTGTTTGGTCATCCGTGAAAGATCTCAGATGATACATGGCTCTGTTAGCATCCTTTAAACTTAGCATCATTTACATTTCATAAATGCAATAAATTATCTTGTTCAAACCCTTTTTTATTAAATAGGGTTAATTCATGCATTCACATTAGTTTGCATTACTTTTGTAGCACACAGTACATAATAGTGGCTCCTTAATTAATATGTGACTATGTCTTTAAAAGAGAATAACAACTGTGAATATCAGTGAAAGAAATTACTCAATTGAAGTTCACTATTTCCCAAATAGTTGCTATTTTATTTTAATCTAACCTCCTTGTATGTTGACCCAATATAGTACAGTGCTGTGTATTATTTTTGGGCCTCTCTTGTATGCCTTGGTTATCTCTGGGTTAATGAAGGCATGTGTCTTTAAGAGGGGAGGAGGTGGGCAGGATGCCTTAGCTAGTCCTTGCCTTGGCTGTGGTAAGCTGAGTGAGGAATCATCAGCATTGCTGCTTGTATAATAGGACACAGTTTGGGGCTGAAGAATTTTTTTGTTCTTTAAAACATGTTTCTTCAGTTCTTCCTCATGGTCAGTGTTAAAACTTAGGGGACTTAGGCTTGAAGAGCTGTAGCAATTGCTAACTCCATTCTTCATTGCAAGATACGTTGGATTTAGCCAAATGTTGTTTGTTTATCCTTCTCTAAGATAGTGGCCAAGATCTCGCGAGAGCTGAGAGCCAGTTAGCTTGCAGGTCTCATGTATCAGGAGATTTGGAAACTAGAAAGGAGCAGGGGAGCTGGCCATGCTGCTAGGAGTAGTTTGAGAAGCTGGGGCCATAAAATAACATTTGGGTGGCTACATTTTGGTCTGTAGAGCTTCCTTTTCTCTGTGGGAATGTTTTTGGGTAGAAAATATCATGAATGGTTCTGGGTGCTTTTATTTGGTGCCACTGAATTCCAGGAATGTCTGAATCCAGCATGGGCATTTTAAACACTTTCCAGTGCAAGGAGACTTTTCTGGATGAGTTTGAGAGTACCTTTTTATGTTTGCTTGTGCGCATGCGCAAGAAACATTATGCGACAGCTTAGGAGAGAAACGGGTTGTGGTGGTGCGGCACTCTGGCAGCCAACAGGGGCACTGCATTTGGGGCTTGGCACTGGTGGACCAATGCAGGCCCAGTGTCTTGAAGACACTGGTTCTGCAGAAGTGCCACAAGTTAAAACGTTTTTGCCACTGCAATCAGGGGTCATCATACAGTGTCATTACTCGCTGCAATGAGGAGTGACCTGTCATTGCAGGGCGATCTGTCATCCTCTATGCTGCCCCAACCCAGTATATTTTCCGATGGGGAGCCACTCCGTCAGCACACTGTAACCCCACCTCCCTATTTGTTGTGTGTCGAGGGGGTGCCCAATCCTTCTCGGCAGCATGCACCCACCCAACAGTCTTTCTTTACCAACGGGGGCTCCAATCCCCATCGGCTTCAGTCCCCCAGTTCAGTTTGTGGACAGGGGAGCCCACTCCCCATTGGTATAATGTTCCCCCCAGTTTGCTGTGTGCCAAGGGGGTGCCCAATCCCCCTTGGCTCTCTCTCCCCCCACTGGTATGTGCTGACTGGGGTGCCCAATCCCCCGTCTGCTACAGCCAACCCAAACACTCAGGTAGCATGATGGGAGCCCACCCTAGTGTGCCAAAGTCCCTGAAAAACCAAAAACAGTCCCGCAATGTTTTCCCCCCAACACCTGTAAAACAGAAAATGGTCCCTTGTAGAGTTCAGCGGCCCCTCCCCCAACCCGCGCCCACCTTCTGTGCACCCCGCCTCTCCCCACCCCATACTTACCTCCGGAGCTCAGCACGACTATCTTCAGTGGACCGGAAACACGTCTGCACTCTTTAAAGCCGACCGTGAACTGAAGAAATGCCGGTAAGCTGCATAGTGTCATAAATAGGGTTTTTTCAACTTTGGTGCATATCTTGGGCATTTTGGGGAATTTTGGCACCAAATTTTCAACATGGGCTTCTTGGGCCCCTTCCTCATGAATTCAGTCACTGACATTGTGTTATTTAGTCCCGTAAAGTGATTTCGCGGTCACTGCATGGAATCACCTTTTGGGACCGATTAACAAAATGACAGTGCCACTGTTCATGAGGTGTGCTGTCAAAAGGCCTATGTTGCACATTTGGTGAAAAAAATCCCAAAAATGACTGTTTTACGAGTGTGCGTTGCGCAGTTTCCACACACCCTTGTAACTTCGCAAATTTGTAATATTTTCACAACAGATTTTCAACACTGGCATTTTTTCAAACCTCCTTATGAACAGTACAGCTGTCATTTTTCACATCCTGGCCAAAAAGTGTTTTCGCACTTCTGGCGCAGAATAGCGCTGTCACTGTGGGAAATCAGTGTTTGGAACAGATTAAGAAAATGACAGTGACACTGTTCATGAGCAGAGGTCCTCAAATGCCTATGTTGAAGAATTTGGTGATGAAAGTCCATAAAATGACTGTGTTACAAGCGTGCGTTGCACTGTTTCCACGCATCCTTGTAACTTCGCAAATTTGCAATATTTTCACGCCAGCTTTTCAACACTGGCATTTTTTCACATCTCCTTATGAACAGTACAGCTGCCATTTTTCACATCCTGGCAGAAATGTGTTTTTGTACTTCTGGCACAGAATAGCGCGGTCGCTGTGGGAAATCAGTGTTTGGGACAGATAAAGATTGAACGAGTGAGAGAGGGTGAGCGAACGAGTTCAACTGAGCTCTGTCTGGTCTGCTGCAGATTTCTTTGTGGGCAGAAAAAGGCACTAATGCAGGCAGGAGCCCAGTACAAAAGGGCAGCCTGCAGCGCCAGGAGAAATGGAATGAGCAAGTGAGAGGAGGAGGAGGAGTGAGCAAGCTCAGCGGAGCTCTGTCGAGACTGCTGCAGATTTCTCTGTGGGCAGAAAAAGGCACCAATGCAGGTTGGAGCCCAGTAGAAAAGGACAGCCTGTAGTGCTAGGAGAAACAGAACGAGTGAGTGAGAGATGGGGGAGTGAGCAAGCTCAACAGAGCTCTGCCGGGACTTTAGAATTGTCTACCCTTCCGTCCACGTTCCTCTGTGGTCCTATATTACAGCAGGGTCTCTGGGGTGGAGACAAAGCAATGATTGGATACTTTGAGGAGTGCTGTAATAATACAGATTTAGTTCTATTTATTTCTCTAACTGAGCTGAGTAATACTTGGAGTGCAACAGGATTTCTAACTGGGCTAAGTGAAACTATATGACAGCTGAGGGGTGAAAAACTGAGAAGGAGGCTTTAGGATTGCTACAGTAATACAGTATTTAACAGATGAGATTTGAGACTGAATTACCCTGGTTGGCAAGGGGCCAGTAGGGGGACTAGTGTGGGAGTGGAACAAGAATTTGAGTAACTAGAGGCCTAATAGTTGTAGTAGGGCACAGAACCTGGGAGTAAGAGCCCGTAACATAAGATGGGGGCCAAAATGGGGCAGTTGCCACATGTCAATAGGGCAGGCATCTTTGGAAGGGTGGTGGGGTGTACAGGGTGTGGGTCTGCCATGGTCCTGGACTGGCTTGGAAGACTGGGATGGTGTATGGTCTGTAGATGACTGGCTAGTTTGAGGGAGGAGCTGTGGAGGTTAGGGAGGAGTCTAAGTGACAGGGCAGATGAGTATGGTAGGCATCCTGAGGGGGGGTAATAGGGGATGGCAAGGGGGGATGGAGGAAGAACAACTAGGAACTGAAACCAACCCCAGTATCAGCGGCATTAGCAGAAAAGAGAGGACAAGGAGGGGTGCCTGAGGTGAGGGGGCCCGGTTGGGGAGGAAGAGACCATGAGGAGTACCGGGAGAAAGCAGATGGCTGCGGTAGAGGGACCAGGGTGGGACCAGGCATGGCACGGAGGGGAACAAGTAGGAGGGGGAACTGATAGGGGAAAGAGATGTAGGAAGGGTATCGACTAGGAATAGATTCTAGCCTCTGCTATGGGAGAGAGAGAGGGGGAGCAGGAACATACTGAAGGGGGAGGACAAGCAGGAAATGAGAGTGATGGCAACAGCTAGTGGAAGAGATAGCGGGGACGAAAGGCTAGTAAGGAAGGAGGGGTGGTGACTGGAGGAGAGAAGGCTACGGGAAGGGGGAAGGGTTGGAGAGGCATCACTATTGGGGTAAAAGAGTATAGGAGCTCTAAATCAAGAACAGCGAGGATAGGAGAGGGGTTGGAATCAGCAGGGGAGATGGGGACATCGATATGGGAAGCCAAGAGAGAGGACAAGGGAGGGGGTGTCTGAGGTGAGGGGGCCTCCTGTTGGGGAGGAAGAGACCACGAGGAGTACCAGGGAAAGAGCAGATGGCTACAGGTAGGGAGGGAGTAGGGGTGGGACCAGGGGTGGCACGGAGGGGAAGTTTGGACCTCCTTGTGAATGAGCTTGCTCAATGGAGTTATTTCCTACAATAAACTTGAACTTGAAGCCTAGTAGGAAGTAGTCAGGCTGGGAAGGGGTTCAATGGGGGATGGGAGGAATAAGGCAGAGAAAAGGGGTGAGGCAGAAGTAGGGGGTACAGATACAGAAGTCACAGAGGGTGGGGATAAGGGGCAAGGAAGACTGAATACTGGGGTGGTGGAAGGAAGGGGCATTAGAAGGGAAAGGGGCTAAGAGATGGTGGGTACTCGTCCTAGGGTATTGTATACTGAAAGGGGTGAGATGAGGCGGAAGGGGGAAAGGCACAGCCATATTTGGGTTGAAGCTATCCCCACGTTTACTGCAGGAGGGGCAGGGCAGGCACTGCTCAAGTGTGCAGTGAGGGGGAGAAAGAAACCTCATTTACTGTTGCATGTGGGTACAAATGACTTGGCAGGGGAGACTGTGGAAGTAGTGAGGGGGAGATTCGAGTAATTGGGCAAGCAGTATGAGGGGGTTGGGGAGTCGGTGGCATTCTCAGAGTTACTCACTGTACCATGAGCAAGCATGGGAAGGAAGGGTAGGATTGAGGAGTTCAACAAGGGGCAGAGAGATTGGTGCCACACCAACAATTATGGGTTAGTAACTAACTGGGGTAGGGTCTGGGGAAATAGTGACTTGTATGTGGGGGACAGGGTACACTTGAGCAGGAAGGGGAAGGGAGTATTAAAGGCAGGATTACAGGGGCATATCTCTACTAAGGTGGATTTAAACTAGTGAGGGGGTGGTCAAAAGACTGAGGTTAGTAGAAAGGCCTGGACGGGGGAGCCCAATGAGCTCACCCTCCTAGATATAGGTAAAGGTTGAGGTGTGGTAACCCTGAGAAGGGGCGGGCAGAGTGATCTGAGTGTAATACAGAAGGCACCTCCACCTGGTAAGAATAAGGAGGAGAAAAAGGTGCGGACTACTGACAGGAGGGACTCAGGCCAAAAAGGAGAAGTAGGGGTCCGGGTGGAAGGTGGTCTCTCTCAACGCAAGAAGCCTGTGGAACAAAACTTCAGAGTTTTAAGTGCTCCTTTCAGAGGGGAAGGTGGACAATGCTGCAGTGACAGAGACTTGAGCCACAGAGTACCATGATTGGGGCTTGGCAAACCCCGGAATACAGGATATACAGGAAGGACCGGGAGGGTTGGAAGGGGGGGTTGCACGCTATGTGACGGAAGGGATTAAATGCATAAGGGATGAGGGAGAAGAGGAGAGGACAGAGGCGCTTTGAGTGCAGCTGCTGCACTCCAAGGGTAGAAAGCTGAGTCTGGGAGTGGTGTACAGACCACTAGCCCAATCCGGGGAACTGGATGGGGAGTTGGCAGAGCTGATAAGGAGGGTGTGTAGAAGGGGGAGTGTGGTGACAGTGGGGGATTTTAACCTACCACGGGTTGGCTGGAGCACCCCATCACTAGCAGTACCAGAGAGCAGGTGCTCCTTGATGCATTCCAGGACAGCCTTCTGACGCAATTGGTAAGTGGGCCTACAAGGCTTGGTAGCATTCTGGACCTAGTACTGGCAAATGGGGAGGTGGTGAGGGAGGTAAGGGTGGAGGACCCACTAGCAGGTAGCAACCACCAAACAGTGTAGCTTGTTGTCGCGCTGGGCAGGGAGACAGGAGGCACGGGCACTAAGGTGGTGGACTTTATTAGGGTGGACTTTGGTGGGATGGGAGCAATACTGCAAGGAACACTGCAGGATATAAGTCTGGGGATGGATGCAGAACAAAAGTGCGGAGTCATAAAGATTGGGCTAACAGAGGCCACAGTAGCCTGAACCAGGGCCAGGAGTAAGAAGAGCAGAGCCAAGAAACCATGCTGGCTGAACAAGGAAGTGCTGCAAGGGGTGAGGGCGAAGACGGCTGCATACCGGAAGTATAGGAGAACAGGGAAGGAAGAGGATAAGGAGGCTTTCGGGAGTTGGTCAAGGGAGGTTGCCAGGAGGGTGAAAAAAACTAAGGCCTCCAGGCAATTAAGTTCCTCACAGGGCATAAAAGGAGGGGAAAAATACTTTTTTAGGTATGTCAGGGAAAAGAGGAACTGCAAGGAACATATTGTGAAAATAAAGCGGGGACGGGATTGGCTAGAAAAGAGGGAGGAGCAAGTGGAAATTCTAAATGAGTACTTCTGCTCCATTTTCACTAAGGAGAGGGATGGCCCACTACCAGAATGGGCAGGGGCAATGGGGAAGGGGGGGAAGAGGAGATGGACAAAGTGATCACAGGAAGTAGGGTGCTAGAGGGGCTGAGTTCAGTAAGGGTGGACAAGGCACCAAGTCCCAATGCCATCCACCCCAGGGTGCTGAGGTAGATGGTGGAGCTCTTGGCTGAGCCACTGGCAGATCTGTTCAACACCTCCCTGGAAATGGGGTATGTGCCCCAGGACTAGAGGGTGGCCCATGTAGTGGCCATACACAACAGTGGGCCTAGGGAGGAGCCAGGAAATTATTGGCCAGTAAGTCTCACATCCATAGTGGGTAAGCTTATGGAGCTGATACTGAAGGAGCAGCTGGTGGCATTCCTAGACAGTAATGGCCTCTAAGATGGGCAGCAACATGAGTTCATCTCAGGGAGGTCTTGTCAAACCAACCTAACAGAGTATTATGACTGGGTGACAAGGGATATGGACAGGAGCCATGCGGTACATGTCCTGTACTTGGACTTCAGTAAGGAATTTGATACACTGCCTCATGGGAGACTGGGGGGAAGCTGATGGCAGTGGGGGTGGGACAAAAGCTGACTAAATGGATAGAGAACTGGTTACAGGGGAGGGTGCAGAGGGTGGTGGGGGAGCTCTCGGCACCCAGAGCAGTGACAAGCGGGGTTCCGGAGGGGTCAGTGCTAGACCTGGTGCTATATGGGCCTTTATCTCCAATATAGCACATGAAGTGGGGAGCAGAGTTAGTCTGTTCACACATTATACCAACTTGGGGGCGGTGGTGGTGGGTGAAGAGGATGGATGGGGAAAACTGCAGGGAAACCTAACCAAACTAGAGACATGGTCAGTGGAGTGGCAGCTAGGATTCAAGGCAAAGAAGTGTAAGGTGATGCACTTCAGGGCTAAGAACCAGAAGAGGGACTATTGGTTGGTGATCAGAGAGGAGAAGGACCTAGGGGTTTTGGTAACTGGGAGCATGAACAACTCAGCCCACTGCAAGAGAGCAGCAGCGAAGGCAAACAGGATCCTGGGGTATATCGTAAGGGGGTTCTCATCCAGACACAGGTATGTGATCCTACCTCTCTACGGATCATTGGTCAGATCGCACTTTGAGTGCTATGTGCAAAACTGGAGGCCATACCTGAAGAGATATAAAGTTACTGGAGGGGGTGCAAAGGAGGACAACAAAAATGTTAAAGGGGATGGAAGGAAAGAAATATGAAGTTAGGCTGAAGGACCTGATCATGTACACACTGGAGAAGAGGAGGGATAGGGTGGATATAATTGAAATGTTTAAATACTTGAGGTGTTAACTAAAACTAGCATAGAGGGGGTGTTTAAACTGAGGAGTGGAAGAGAAACAAGTGGGCATGGACTAAGGT
Source organism: Neoceratodus forsteri (assembly GCA_016271365.2). NCBI lineage: Eukaryota > Metazoa > Chordata > Ceratodontiformes > Ceratodontidae > Neoceratodus > Neoceratodus forsteri. The sequence continues at coordinate 70,982,771 of JADMNL010000027.1, read as the reverse complement.
TGAAAGGGGGACGTTTCAAGAGGGAAATGAGGAGGCACTACTTCTCTGAGAGGGTGGCATCTAGTTGTAATGCGCTACCAGAGGGTGTGGTAACATGTAGAACAGTCAATAGCTTTAAGGAGGAGTGGAATACAGCAAGAGGAAGGGTCAGGGGCAGGGGTTGAGACAAGCAGGGGAGGAACTGAGGGGGAGGAGGCTTGGGCAGCTGCAATCTAGGGTGCTAGCTGCACACTCAGGCAGACTTACATAGACCGATTGCTGTGTTCTGCTGGCAGACTCGTATGTTCATATGTTAAATCACAGTGACTCTGTTCATGAGCAGAGGTCCTAAAATAACTATGTTGAAAATCTGGTGACAAATAGCCATAAAATGACTGTGTTACAAGCATGCATGATGCAGTTTCCACGCATCTTTGTAACTCCGCAAACTTGTAGTATTTTCACTCCAGAGTTTCAACACTGCCATTTTTTAAGACCTCCTTATGAACAGTACAGCTGTCATTTTTCACATCCTGCCTGAAATATGCATTTATACATCTGACGCAGAATACTACGGTTGCTGTGAGAAACCAATGTTCGGGACAGATTAAGAAAATCATAGTGACAGTGTTCATGAGCAGAGGTCACAAAATGCCTATGTTGAAAATTTGGTGAAATAATTCCACTAAATTACTGTGTTACACGCATGCATTGCGCAGTTTCCACATACGCTCAGAAATTTGAGCATTTTTAATACTTTCACTACAGATTTTCAACATTGCCATCTCTTCACACTTCCCTATGAATGGTACAGTTGTCATTCTTTGCATCCTGCCCGATCTGTGTTTTCGTGCATCTTGCACACAATGGCACAGTTGCTGTGGAAACTCAAATTTCGAGACACATTGACAAAATCAGAGTGCCACTGTTCATGAGAAGAGGTCCCACATGCTTTCATGAGGTGGGGGTCACAAAATGCCCATGATGAAAATTTGTACTGCAAATGCCAACACATGCCCAGGGCATTATGGTTTCTAACCATAGTGTCCCACCCTGTACAGACTGACAGGCATCAGAGGTGTGCCTTTGGATTGCCGACTGTAATGCTCATGTCATTCCAACCCCACCCCCCACCCTGCAGCCACTGACACTCATCGAGCTGTGCCTTGGACACTTCGGCCCCACAGTTCACCCCATTCTATATTGCACCCATTTCAGCGTATGTCCTTATGGAGTGGGATGACTGTGGGATCTGTTGTGATGTGCTGCAACCTGTACAGATGCACATACAGAACTGATCCTGTAGAGGCAGCATCACAGGGAAAGGGGGTCGGACTTCTTTGAAGTCACATGTACATCAAGCAACCTATCAGGTGGACACAACCCATATGTAAGGAGTGTGGAGTGCCTCAGATTATCTCCCACAATGATTTTGAGGTATTTTTCAGAATCGTATTCAGAATTGGAAATTTATGAACAGTCCAACTGGATTATAATTGGTCCATTCTGAGCATCCCTAGGTAGTATATACAGTAGATCACCATCTAAAAAGGAGGAAGTGAATGGGGAATTAGAGGAGAAAATTAAAAGGGCAACAAGACTAGGGAAGGTGCTGCTTAATGGGGGACTTCAACATGCTGGATGTGGGCAGGAGGATCCCAGCAGAAGCAAGAGCAACAAGGCTGATCTTGTGTTTGTTTTTTGTTACAATGTCAGCTTGTAACTTCACTGTTATTCCCATAGCAAGAGATTGGGATGTCACAGCAGAGGATTATGACTTCAAGTAAGGAATGAGAAAGAAACATAGATGTTGATGGCAGAAAAAGACCCAACAGTTCATTGAGTCTGCCCAGCAGCTGCCTGCATCTACACCCAGCCCAGTGCTGGACGAGGCTAGTTTGCTGATGGCCCTAACTGTATTTTGACATCCCCTTCCTTGTCCACTCAACCCCTTCACTTGACTATCCACTCTTTCTCCCTTTTCTGGTTTGGTCTGGTTTGATTTGGTTTGCTCAAGAACAAATGGACATGGTATAAAGCTGAAGGGGGTAGATTCAGGAGAGATGTGAGGATGTATTTCTTCACAGAAAGAGTGGTGAATTCCTGGAACAGACTTCCAGCGGAGGTGATGGGGGTGAAAACAGCGGTGGGCATACCTCTCAATTGTACCACATTACGAGGAACGTTCCTCATTTTACTTCGCAAAAGCTCCCTGTTCCACATTGTGAGGACTTGTCCCACATTCAATGTTAACATTTTAAAGCAAAAATCTATAGTAAATGATGCAAAAATATATTATTCAATTAATAACAGACTTTCTGAATATAAATGCAATCATTTTAACAGTGTTTTGAGCTTCTTAGGTAAAGATTGATTAAGTGTTCCACATTTTGTTCATTTGTTCCACATTTTGAGAGGCAATGTTTCACATTTGGGGGATAAAAGGTTGAGAGGTATGGCGGTGGGGTTCAAGAATGCATAGGATTCACACAAGAGAATCATAGTGGAAAAGAAGGGGGTGGAGAAAGAGCTGTAGATTAGGTACTGTCTGCGATAATCATGTAGGTAGGGAGAAATGGGCAGACTAGATGGGCCAAGCAGTCCTTACCTGCCATCATATTGCATGTTTCTATGTTTCTATGACTATTCCCCTCTGCCTATCACACCTGTGTTTGAAGCCAGTGATGGACTTTGTGTCACTTACTTCTTCAGGCAATGCATTCCACAACCATTTCTGTAAAGAAAAATGTTCTCACATCCTTCTTTTTGTTTTGTAATTGAATAAACTTTATTAAAAAAAACTTTGCATACAGTAGTCAACATAGTAATGACATCCAGTACAGTCTATAGGTATCAAACCTTACAAAAGACAATAACTAAAAAAGGAAAGAGAAAATCAAGACCCCACACCCACCCGCCCCACCCCTCTGACTGTTGCCAAACAAAAATTGAAGTGAACACACCTCCACCCCCACCCAAGATAAGGGAGCTGCACTATAACTGTATAAATGGGAGAGGTGTTTTAAATCTATTTGGTTCTTAAATGCCCTGAAGCAAAAAAAAAAAAAAGAGAGAGTAATCCTGACTGGTCCTCAAGGCAGCTTCATCTAACCCGTGGGGGGTAGGGGGGGTGAAAGAAAAATTGACTTCACTGTTAAGTAATTTGAAAGAGGTTTCCAAAAGGTATGAAATCGCTTTAAATGATGGTGTTGTACTGCAATACTTCTGAGGAAGCCCTGCAGAGGGGGCGATACGTAAGCAGGCAGTGTGCTTGTACTGCAATCTTTCTTTTTGTTGGTTCCACGTTATGGCTGCAAATAAAATGGACTAGTTGAATCGGACGGATTCCTTGTCTTTTTCTTTTTAAGAACCCTGGGGTTTGGTGAGTGCGGCTACCTATTTCTTGTAACCATTCCTTCTGAGATGGTAGGGACTCACTAATCCAGTGTCTAAGCAGAAGGATCTTGGCTACTGCTGAAATGAGAGCCATGTAAGCTTGGTGGTTTTGAGATTTAATGGCTGTATAATTGCCAATTATATAAATCGATAAAGGGAAATAATCAGAGTGGTCAAAAAGGGGTAACATCAACAGTTTGATCTTATTCCAAAAAGAGGCGGTGCCTGAGCAGGTCCAAATCATATGAATAAGTAAACCATCCTCCTGAGAACATCTATGACAGGAAGCCGTAGGGCAAATTCCCATATGATACATTCTAAGTGGTGTGTAGTATGAATTATGTAAAATGTTAAATTTAATTAAACGTAGTCTATCTTGTTTGATATATTTATAGGTATCTGGCCATACTGACTTCCATTCAGTTTCGTTCCAGGACAGCTTTGCAGCCGCCTGCCAATAAAATGCAGTTGGGGAATTGGAGGACCAGAATCTGGTTCCCATTTCTTTATATAGACTAGAGATCGGCCTATCCTTATACAGCTGGGAAGCCAGGAAATAAAACCATTTGGAAACCTCTTCCGACCATGGTGGTGCCCCCATAAATGAGCTAATACAGTGTTTCAACTGAGTATAGCTGAAAACCGAGAAGGCAAGGAGTTGAAACTTATTTGTGAGCTGTGGTAAAGTAGGAAAAGACTTGCCTTTAAAGAAATCTGAAAGAGATGATGCTTGAAGCCCTTTTCAATTCCTGGGTGCCAAGGTTTTATGACCATTTGTGAAATTTAAATTGTGGAAGCGAGGCTGTCCCAAATTTTTCAGACTTTTGATTTTGAAAAAATTACACATTTGTTGATGGGCTCTAACTGACCATCCAATAGGTGAGCATTTTAAATGGACAAGGAGTTTACTGAAAGGGACACAGAGAAGTGCAGGTAGGGATATTTTAAATAGAAAGCTCAATGTTCCACCAAGCCAGGGAGGAGGAGCCATGGTTCATGTTGTCTAACCATCTCAAATATTTGCAGGCATGAAATGCAAGGTAATACAGGAAAAGGTGAGGTACTTGTAGTCCCCCAATTCCTTTTGGTCGACACAATTTATATAATACTCTATGGGGTCTCTTCCCATGCCACAAAAAGGATGACCAGACTGCACTGTCCTTTTCAAACCAGCTTTTAGAGAGAGGGAGATTTAGCACTGATAGAGGATACATAAAGCAGGGAAATACTATATAGCCATCTGCAAGATATTAACTGTACCCCATAACCCCATAAGGTAAGTAGCAGATATTGCCAGTGAGAAAGGTCTTATTCTTCTTGTTTAACTATTGGGTCTAACTTTAGTTTTTGTAGGTGTAACCCCCAGGGGGCGCTATCCCAAGGGCTACTACCCCTGCCTGATTTGCCACTAACAGGTTGAGGGGCCTGGATCCAATGGCGGGTGCCTCCACCCAGAGGTCGGGGTTAAGACAGTCTGGTATGACTTGGTCACAGCCCTCTGGGTCACTGTAACCCCCCTATCTTCCCTCTAGTGGCCCACACAAATCAATCACAGTACCCTTACCATATACACTTATCCCCAGGCTTGAACCAATCAGCTTGTTCTGGGGACCCCCTGAAAAGTAAGATGCTGTTACACAATAATCACCATACAGTAATGCACCATAAACACACAAGTTAGCCAGTATACCTTTGCAAAATAATCAATCTGATTTATTTAGGGGGAAATAACAAGGACAGGGGTGATCAGGTTAATTAGCTTACCACTCTAATATACAAGTATCTATCTAGGGCACTGTGCACAGGCCTAACCTATAAGTCACTGTCTCTGGGTACCCAGGCACTAAAGACTAGTCCCTCGATGCAGCTGGTTGGGGCCCTGACACAGAAACAAGCATGTGATTCCTATGAAGATTAAATAGAGCCAGCAGGCTCAGTTAGTGTAGCCAGCAAAGTAACCAGAAGATCTTGCCCTCACTAGGAACATTTGACAGGGAGCTACCCTGATTTAGTACTACAACTCCAGAAGGAAGAGCGCCTCACACCACTGCAGGACCGAGCCTGGACTTCAAACACTTTTCCACATATTTATATGAAAGGCAGAGGGTACCATACCAGGCAGCTACTGTATACCTCCGATTGCTTTCACGCACTCACTGGCCCAACAACGCAGCTTCACATGTCCTGACAGACCGAGTGCGATTGAAGCAGATTCTCCAGTCTTCTACAGGGTGAGCCTGGTAGGTAGCTGTGCTTTTGCACAGCCTCCTCTGACCGCTGCCTAGTGGATTTAGTCCAACCTTGCTGGCGTTTAAAACTGCCGACTTCTGGCCTTCCACACACGCTTCCCGTGCGAAAGCTCAACAGCGCAGGAGCTCCAGAGCTCCTTCCTCTCTCACAGCCACAGCATCTCTCTCCCTTGGCAGTTTGGGCAAGAGCTCTCGATGCGGGCACCACCCGATCCCACTGGTGGGCTACAAATCTCAGACACTTAACTCTATCCCCATTGGTGCAAAAAGGGCGCCCTAGCCCAGGACTTCATTTCCCAGAATTACGGGCTATATACCCGATGGCCAGCTGGCTCCAAATTGAGTCCTGATCCTGGTTGGTTTAGAAATTCTCCATTTTAATCACCCCTCTTTCTCCCCATTGGCCCAGTTCAATCGTCCAGGTCCAAAATGGAGGGGCCAAGCGCACACAGTCCCAGCTGCAAAAGAAGCAGGTTAGACAAACTGTAATTCCACTAATACTCTAACTAATTATAGCCAAACAGTTACATCTTTCAAAAGGGTTCCCGTTCCGCTTTTCAGCGACTACACAAAGGGAGTGATTTCCCCGCAGCTCAGGCGGGATTCGAGCAAGGAACCCCTGGTCCCCCTTGTACACACCACTGAAGCCTGCGAGCAGGCAATTCTTAAAGGGTCCGCATTGGAGGCTTTGAAACACCCACAGAGGCCACATTTTACAGCATTGCGCCAAACACTAGTTAGGCGAGGAGCCCTAAGCAGTCTGAAGAAGCTTTAGGAACCCCTACACAAAAGGGGTTACATAGGAACGCAAATCTGGGGTAAGTTCTATCCCCAAGAAATTTAACAATTTGGGAGCCCATCTAAGCCTCAACTCTTCAATAACTGCTCTCGAACAAGAGCTTGAGAGGGTCAAGACTGTCGTCTTATGTCTATTTAGTTGTAACCAGCTAAGGTACTATATTCGACAATAATTTCCAAAATCTTAGGGAGAGAAGTGTCCCACATGGTTAGATGTAATAATATATCATCCACAAACATAGAAAGTTTAAATTCACGAGGTCCCATGGTAATTCCTTGGACTCCCACGGAATTGATGATTTTCCTGGCTAAAGGTTCAATATATAGATTAAACAGCATTGGTAATAGGGGACATCCTTGACGAGTACTTCTAGTAAAGGAAAACAGAGGGGATAAAACACCATTACACATAATTTTTGCCATGGGGCAACGCTATAGAATTTTAACCCGTTGAATATACTCAGGTGGTATCATGTATCAGGGTAAAATGTCGAATAAAAATTCCCACGCCATACTATCTAATGCTTTTTCCGCTTCTGGGGAGACGAGCACCCCATCTTTGGTTGTCTCCCCAGACGTGGAGAGATGATAGATCTTGCAAAAATGGTCACTAGAATGTCTCCCCACTATGAATCCTACTTATTCAGGGCTTACCAGAGTCTCCCAGACCAATTTAAGTTGGTGAGCCAATATACTTGCTAGAAGCTTGACATTGATGTTTAGAAGAGAGATGGGTCTATAGTTTTCGGGAAGTGTATGGTCCTCCCTGGTTTAGGTAAGATGACAATACAGGCCTCAAAAAGGGCAGCATCCTGAATGTTGTGGAGGAAGAGATAATTAAATAATTCTGCCAGAATAGGGACCAGTCCCGATTTGAAGGACTTATAAAAGGAAGACGGGAATCCTTCGGGCCCCAGAGCCTTATCTACAGAAAGACGGCCAATGGCATCTAGGATCTCCTGTTGAGAGACTGGGCCTTTCAGCTGGTTTTGTTGGTCTTTAGTTAATTGAGGATTATCAATTCCTTTTAAAAATGATTGCAAGGACTCTTTATAATTATCAGATGGAGGGGGAGCGGTATACAGGTCTTGATAAAAGGTTTTAAAGATTCCCACCGTCTGATCAGGGTCTGAAGTCAGGATTCCTGAATTTGGATCTACCAAAGCAGCAATTCAGTGGGCTGATTTTTGCTGTTTTAGTCTCTAGGCAAGATGTTTTCCCGCCTTGTCCCCTTGGCCAATGTATATCGCCTTCATCTTAAGAGTGGAGAAATGGACTTTGACTAGCAGATAAGCAGAGTATTTTGCACTTAAAGAATGAAGCTCTGTCCAGAGATGATCTGCCGATCGGTCAGACAAGTGTGCCTCCAAATCTCTAATCCTAGACAGCCACTGTTCCACTTGGATTTGTGACTTTTCTTTTTAACTGTGGCCAGATGTATATCCTCTCCAAACTGCCTTGTAACACGGCATCAAACAGAAACGGCAAATAAAGCAATTTCATTGGACCAAATACAACACGTGACCAAAGCTGGAGTGGTGATTAGTTCCCCAGTAAGGACCGCTCCAACTATTGTTCACTGGGTCACCGGGTCAAGCGCCAACACCACTAGCTGTCACAGCAGCAACCAGAACACACATCGCGGCGATCACGGAACATCTCATGCTCCAGCACAAAGCCGAACAGAACTGTAAGAACAGACACAACAACATTGTCAGTATTGCCGTGTTACAAATGCATTAATGCCCTCCAGAGTCAGCTTCTACTGGGGAATTAATGCATGATTGGGAGGTTGTAGGCACTTGGCCAAGGTCTTGTGCCACAACCCCCCAATCATGCATTAATTCCTTAGTAGAAGCCTCCTTCGACAGACATTAATGCTTACTTCAACGAGCCCTAAATTGTGTCTATTGCCATAAGTGAATGGACAAATTCCTGCCAGGATGCTGTAATTAATTGTTCTATATGTTTCAAAATATATTCATCAGCAAGAAGAGATGTGTTGAGAGACCAAGTGCCAGTTCTAGGGGATGAATGGCAGGTGTCAACATGATCCAGATAGGGGACTGGTTGGACAGTACCCTTAGATGTATACCCACACTATTAACTGTCTTCATATAGTGTCTACTTAGTAGAACAAAATCGATGTGGGAGTATACCCGATGGGGTGGAGAATAGTAAATATAATCTTTCTCCAAGGCATGTAAGACTGTCCAGAGGTCTTCCAGGCCTACATTGGTCATAAACTCTCACAGCCCTCGCTGGGCTGGGAGAAGTCGGGCCCAGTTGTTGAACGACCTGTCTAGATCATTGGAGAAAACGAGATTCCATTCCCCGCCCGGTAGGCCGAGGATAGCGCCAATTGCCGACAGTATCCCCGTAAGCAGTGGAAAAAAGGAAGGGATGTCTACATTTGGGCCATAATAGATCCAAAGATAATTTCAGCATTGGCTCATCTGCCCTAGACAATGATGTAGCGACCCTCTGCATCGTACCATTCCTCACATTGATCTTAAGGCTTCCACCCCACCAGTTTCCATTCATGGCCTCCTGTTACCTTGCCCTCAGTTCTTGTGAATAGGGCACTAGTGTCCACTTTATTAATACCCCTTAGGTATTTAAAGGTCTCTATTATGTCCTCCCTCTCCTGGCCTCCATTGTGTACATGTTGATACTCTCAAGCCTCTCCTCATACATCTTTCTCCTGCTGTTCCATAATCATCTTTGTGGCCCTCCTCGGCACAGCTTCCAAGAGGTCCCTGTCCTTAAGATGCAGGCTCCAGAATGGCTCATAGTACTTCAAGACAAGGGAGAAGCGGAACTGTAAGGAATTAAGAGCATTTTCCTGAAAATGTCCTTAATAATAAATACTGGGGAGGAAAATCTGCAGAAGATATATAAGCATTCCTGCTACATCCATGGTGACAGGGATGGCAGAGGCAGAAAGGCTAGCTAGCCTTTAGTCTAAGTGGTTAACCAGTTACTTTATCCCAGACATTTGCATGCTGGGCCTTCAGCAGAGTCTGCAAAAGGGAAAGTGAGCTTTGTCACAGCGCACAGAACAAAGCAGTATTAAGTAGCAGGAGCTGCTGTATGATTGATGCATACAGTACATTAAAAACCCCAAATTGACCCACATGTCTACAGATCCACTGTGTATTCCAGGACTGAAGCCCTGAACTGTCAATGCATGGAATGATCTCCAGCACTTGCTGATCATCCAGGTAAATGTGCCCACAGCTAGAGATACTGCAGCTCTCATGACTGGACACAGTCACATACTGACAAAGGCATCACACCTGACAGACCACCCACCCCAGTGGGGTTGGTGTGGGGGTAGGCATTAATGAGTTGAGATCTCTTGGCTCAGGCCTCCTTTTCTCAGCACCTACTGAGCCATAAACTGCATCCCCCACACAACATACAGATATACAGTGGAGTGGACAAGATGCAACAGTGTCACAAATTCTTGTATGACAAAAGGGATTAGCTACCATGGAAACTGCACTATTTCCTGTAGTACGTCTGCAAAATTCTGCAGTATTCAGCACTGCATCCTGGTGGGCTCCACTGTAGATAGCTGTATTCTGTAAATGAGAGATACAGCTAGCTATTTTCTTTAAATGCAAGTGAAATAGAGGCTGCAGTCACTCAACAGGATCCTTCGATTTAGAGAGACATTTTATGAGAGCAGGAAGCAGGGTTGATGCATGAATCCCATGGCTGTCAGTCAATTGGTTCAGGTCCTATAGAGCATAATCAGTCAGTTTTATTTTTTGGGGGGAGGGGGTAAATAAACCACACAGCAGAGTGTGGTACACCATGAGAAATTGTCACACCTTTTGTGTATTGTGAGGCACTAGGTAAACCAAGTGATTTCTGTCACTCAAGAAGTGGGGATATCCCTTGATATATCACACCCTGGAATGTATTTGTAAGCACCCCCAAGTTTCAGTGCTTACTATTCAGCCCTTGCTCCTCCCCTTTCTCCTTTTTATGCTGATTGCGTGCATGTGCAAGAAACATGTTGCAACAGGTTTCCCGAGAAGCAGGTTGTGGAGGCGTGGCACTGTTGTGGCCAATGCCACCACAGCCTGCAAAGGCTTGCCCCGCTTCCCCCAATGCTGTGGCATGCTGCTGCTGACACTAGTTCAGCCAGCGTGCCACAACTTTCTAAAAAAACAGCCGCTGCAATCAGGGGCCGCCTCATCATTGCAGCGTCAGTCATCCGCTGCAATGAGGGAGCGACCTGTCATTGCAGGGCAGGATGTAAAACCCCTGAGATTGTTTGTGAACATGGCGGTGGCTTGCTGCCGTGTTCACAAACAATATAACCCCCCCACGTTAACTTGCCGACGGGGGCCCCAATTCCTGTCATCATTCTGTGCCCCCTCGCTTTTGTTCCTGCCGACGGGTGGCCAATCCCGTCGGCTATAGTGTTCCCCATTTGTTTTATTGTCGACGGGGAGCCCACTCCCCATTGGCATTCTGTTACCTCCCTTTGTTACTGCCGACGGGTGCTCCAATGCCCGCCGGCATACTGATACCCCTCGCCTGCTTGCCGCACTGGGGTGCCCAACTCTGCCGGCTACTGCTGCCCCCGGTCCAGAGCCTGCTGGCACACTGGGAGCCCACCCAGTGTGCCAGATCCTCCTGCAAGTGAGAAATGGTCCTGCTGATGTCTGGTTTATTTATTTATTTATTTTAATCCTGGAAGAAAGGAACCGCCTCGCGCCGCCTCTGCTCTATCGGCCAAGAACCTGCACTCACCCACTGCATGCTCCTGCCTCACCACACACCCCCACCCCATACTTACCTTTAGAGCTTAGCGATGATCTTCGGTGGACCGGGAACACGTCTGCACTCTTCAAAGCCGACCGCGAACTGAGGAAATGCCGTTAAGCTGTATAATGTAATACATAGGGTTTTTTCAACTTTACTTCATATCTCGGGCATTTTGGGGAATTTTTCCACCAAATTTTCAACATGGGGTTTTTGGGACCCCTCCTCATGAATTCTTGAACTGCCATGGCGTTAATCGGCCTGGAAAGGTGATTTCGCGGTCACTGCGCGGAATCACCTTCGGGCTGATTAACAAACGACAGTGCCAGTGCTCATGAGGTGGGCTCTCAAAAAGCCTATGTTGCAAATTTCAGGAAAAATAAAAAATGACTGTTTTATGATGCAGCATGAAGCTGTTACGCGACGCCGTAACTTCGTGAATTTGAAATATTTTCACACTAGATTTTCAATATTGGCATTTTGTCGCACCTCCTTGTAAACAGTATAGTTGTCATTGTTCACATCCTGGTGGAAATGTGTTTTCGCACTTCCGGCGCAGAATAGCATGGTCGCTGTGAGAAATCAGTGTTCAGGACAGATTAAAAAAATGACAGTGCCAATCTTCATGAGTAGAGGTCCTGAAATGGCTATGCTGAAAATTTGGTAATGATACTCCATAAAATGACTGTGTTATGAGCGTGCATTGCGCAGTTTGCACGCACGCTCGCAACTTTGTGAATTTATAATATTTTTACTCCATATTTCCAACATTGCCATTTTCCCACACCTACTTATGACATTTTTCCCGTCCTGGCCGAAATGTGTTTTTGCACTTCCGGGGTAGAATACAGCGGTCGCTGTGGGAAATCACTGTCCGGGACAGATTAAGAAAATGAGAGTGATACTGCTCAGAGCAGAGGTCATAAAATGCCTATGTTGAAAGTTTGGTGATAATAGCCCATCGAATGACTGTGTTACAAGTGTGCGTTGCACACTTTCCATGCATGCTTGTAACTTCGCAGATTTGTAATATTGTCACGCCACATTTTCACCAGTGGAATTTTCCCACACCTCCTTATGAGCTGTGCAGCTGCCATTTTTCACATCCTGACTGAAATGTGTTTTCACAGTTCTGGCGCAGAATAACGCGGTTGCTGTGGGACAGATTAATAAAATGACAGTGGCACTGTTCATGAGCAAGGTCCTAAAATGCCTATGTTGAAAATCGGGTGACGAAACTCCATAACATGACTGTGTTACAAGCGTGCGTTGAACTGTTTCCACGTACTCTTGTAACGTCTCACTTTTGTAGTATTTTCACCCCACATTTTAAACAGTGGCATTTTTCCACACCTCCTTATGAACAGTACAGCTGCCATTTTTCACATCATGGCTAAAATGTGTTTTTGCATTCCTGCCGCAGAATAGCATGGTCGCTGTGGGGAATCACTGCATGGGACACGTTAAGATCGAACGAGTGAGAGGGGGGGAGTGACCGCGATGAACTGAGGTCTGTTGGGACTGCTGTGGATTTGTTTGTGAGCAGAGAAAGGGCCCAACACAAGAGCCCAGTACAAAAGGGCAGCCTGCAGCACTGGGAGAAACAGAACGAGAGAGCGAGTGAGAGAGGGGGAGTGAGCGAAGTCACCGGAGCTCTTTCAGGACTGCTGCGGATTTCTTTGTGGGCAGAAAAAGGCATCAGTGCAGTCAGGGGCCCAGTACAAAAGGCCAACCTGCAGCGGTGGGAGAAACAGTACGAGCAAGTGAGACAGGGAGACCGAGTGAGCTCAACAGAGCTCTGTCAGGACAGCTGTGGATTTGTTGGTGGACAAACAAAGGTGCCAGTGCATGCAGGGGCCCAGTACAAATAGACAGCCTGCACTGGCGGGGAACCCAGAATGAGCGAGAGAGACAGGGGGGAGTGAGCAAGCTCAACAGAGCTCTATTGTAACTGCTGCAAATTTCTTTGTGGACAGAAGAAGGCGGCAATGCAGGCAGGAGTCCAAAAAAAAAGGGCAGCCTGCAGCGCTTGCAGAAATGGAATGAGTGAGTGAGAGAAGGGGAGCAAGCGAGCTAAACGAAGCTTTGTCGGGACTGCTGTAGATTTCTTTGTGGGCACACAAAGGCGCCAACAGAGGTAGGAGCCCAGTACAAAAGGGCAGCCTGCAGCGTCAGGACAGACAGAATGAGTGAGTGACACAGGGGGAGTCAGCGACCTCAACGGAGCTCTGTCGTGACTGCTGCGGATTTCTTTGTTGGCAGAAAAAGGTGCCAATGCAGGCAGGAGCCCCGTACAAAAGGCTACCCTGCAGCGCTGGCAGAAATGGAACGAGTGAGTGAGAGAGGGGGAGTCAGCAGGCTCAACAGACCTGTGTCGGGACTGCTGCAGATTTCTTTGTGGGCAGAAAAAGCCACCAACAGAGGCAGGAGCCCAGTACAAAAGGGCAGCCTGCAGCACCAGGAGACACAGAATGAACGAGTGAGAGGGGGGAGTGAGCCACCTCAACAGAGTTCTGTCGGGACAGCTGCAGAATTCTTAGTGGGCAGAACAAGGTGCAAATGCAGGCAGAAGCCCAGTACAAAACAGCAGTCTGCAGCACCGGACGAAACAGACTGAGCGACTGACAGAGGGCCAGTAAGCGTGCACAACACACCAACGCAATCAACATTCGGCTTTGACAAATGCTTGTTTGGCTGTGGGGTTTGTGGCCCTCCTCCAGGTCGGGTAGGGCTATGACTCTCAGCTGAATATTTAAGGGAGGTTTTAGCACCTTTTTTGGAAGAGAGGGAGGAGAACAGGTTGGGAGAGGAGGTTGTGAGTCCAGGGACAGGCAGGTCTGCGCCGTCCCGGGCTAAGTCCAGAATCCTTAAGCAGGTGGCGTGGAGTCAGTCGTCTGGGTACCCATGCTGTGGGGAAGCCCGTATGGAGATGTGGCAAGTTAGCTGGTGGGTGTTGAACCTCAGTAGTTACCCCTATGGTAAGAGGATGCAAGGAGTGGGCCCACCACCACCACTGTGGGGAGCTGTAGCCTGGGAAGTGAAAGGAGGACCTGTCATGTGAACTGTATCACCGGGTGTGTTGGTGGCGGGTCACAGTGAACAGTTTGCCTGGTTCCTGCTATTGGGGCAGTGCGGTAGTGAGAGCGCATGCTGCAGGGATAATGGTGGTAGCAGCCTGCCATTGGGACCTTAAGGTTTTTTGGGATCGGCATTGGTGCGTCTCTGGGATTGACAGGGCCTGTATGTGATGCCCTGGTATGCTCGCAGCCCGGTGTGCCTTGAGAGACGTGAGGCTTGGTATGTGTCATAGTTGGGAAGGTGGAATCTGCAATGTGTCCGGAAAATGTTTGAGCCACGTCATCTGTGTTGCTGCAATCGAAATGTGAAGCCCTATTCAGCTTCTGGACTACCTTGCTCTGATTATCTCAGATCGCCAAATATGGGCCGTGGCCTTGTGTCACTGAAATTATGCTACCTCAGAAGCTTTGCTGCTTGTGCCCCATTGCTCCATGGTGTGGAATTTTCTATTTTTTTTTTATAACCAATTAAATGTTTTCTATTTGCCTCATTATCAGTGTGGACATTGGACTTACTTGAATTGTGTACCAACCTATAACCACCTAGTTGCCCCCTCTAGCTGCCGTTTTCCCATGGCTGATGCACCCCTACACCTGACCTGCAATCAAGCACGAAGTCTGAACCCAGGTAAACTGCTTTTCCATCTGAGTTTGTACTGCTGTCTGTGTTGCCAGGTCCCCCTCCCTTTTTAACATCTGGTACCCCTAGACACACGGAGAGGGGCTTACATATTATTGTAATTATACCATGACTCCAAAGTGCTGGGATATCATTGACTTTGGTAATCATTTTTTTTTGCTTCCTACTGCCTCTGGCTGCTCCCCTTCTGACCAACCTCCCCAGCCCTGTCACTCTGGCTCCCCCGGGACTTACCTTCCATCTATATTCTCTGCCACAGAGCTATGGTGTTGTCGGCCACTGGATGCAGAGCCTGTGGAGGGTCAGTCATCACCTGCAGCCCCAGGTTGTTTCCTCTGTTTTCCCCATTCCTAGTCCCAGGACCCCAGGCCAACTGCATGTACACATGTTGTGGAGGCATTATGCATGCCAAGATACCCAG
The DNA here is from genome assembly GCA_016271365.2 of Neoceratodus forsteri. NCBI lineage: Eukaryota > Metazoa > Chordata > Ceratodontiformes > Ceratodontidae > Neoceratodus > Neoceratodus forsteri. The sequence continues at coordinate 70,967,429 of JADMNL010000027.1, read as the reverse complement.
TGATTACCCCACCCCCCATCCGGCCTTGCACCACTTTTCCCTTTGACATGGCACTGCCCCTAAGCCTCCACTCAGAGACAGCCAAAAGCTGAGGAGAAGTTGTCTCCCTCCCTGTGAGAGGAGAGCTGCTTAGCAGCTGCTCATCCAAGCTCCCTCCCTCCTCCCCCCCCCCCGGCCAACCCCCAGTGGCCCAGGCTCGCTTCCTGAAGCCGGGTCACCATCATAGCACGAGGTGTGGCATCCAGCTCCTCAACCCTCAGGGCCACCAGGCTAACTTTTTGGTAATCATTTCTGACCTATGATGATATCCAAAGATAAACTCACAGGTCAGTGATTACTTCAGCGAATCAGCATTCAAAACTTCCCCTACTCATTTTGTAATTATGAACAGCACCCATCATATTTTAAAGGTCCATGAAAGTCTCTTTTAAATGAGGTATTTGGTGTACTTGTAGGTTGTGCCATATATATGTGTGTGTGTATATATAGGGGATATGACATGGCCTGACTGAAGATATCGTATTTATCTTCACGAGAGGCCAGTGATATCATGATATCTCACGAGTGGCAAAGCCACGAGTGAGATATCATGATATCACTGGCGTCTCGTGAAGATAAATATGATATCGTCAGTCAGGCCATGTCATATTCTGTTTATACAATGTATGCTTTGCCCCCCACCTCCCAATACAACTCACTACATGCCTCTCTCAATGCAATGGGTGATATAAAGGTGATGGCCCTAACAATACAACCCCACTTACAGAAAAGCTGTCAAAACAGCAGATGTCATATATTGTTTAAAAAATATCTGGTGGATCCTGTTATTTATGGTTAGTTTTAAAAAGTCTTATCTGGTTTATCCTGCCATGCCCCCAACAGAGCTCCACATGCCTCCCCCAACATAACAGATTACATAGGGTTTTTAAATATTTGGTTGATCCTGTCAATTTAAATTACTAAAATATCTGGTTGATCCTGCTATTATTGTAGTGAAAAGTGATTTTTTTTTTAATTCTTATCTGGTTGATCCTGCCACTCTGAGCACTTTCACTTTCCCTGTAATTGTAGCGTGACCAAGCGCTAACCACACTGACGACTGGCACATTGCCAAATGTTTTCTACGAGGAGCCCTGGGTTCAGTAACTGAGAAACCCTCTGCTTTATGCTTATTTGTAAGTATCTTGTTGAAAAAAGCTTCCGACTGCACAGAGTGCAGCAGTGACCGAGCCGGCGGCTTTTCAACAGTAAAAGGAAGAGCGAGCGTCTGTTGCCAGGCAAAGTGAAAGAATGTACGATTTGTAATTCTGACAAATCCGAAGTGTTCAGGTCTCATATGCAATACCTCAATGCTTCATTTTGGGACCCCCCTCCACTATTTTTTCTTTACATTAGTGCTGTGCCTGAGGTGTTCAAGGACTTATTAAAATGTACAGTTACAGTATATGCTTAACATCATAATTAAACTGCAGATAGTTATGTTGCCAGATTATAGAACCAATTACCAACAGATTGTTGCACTTCTGAGCTGGTAGGGTGACAATACATTATTACTAGATGCGTGGCAAAATAAATGAACGCTGAAGCATAAATCAAAGAAATGCTTCAGGGCCCAAATCACAGAAACTTCAAACTGTAGAGCTGCAGAAGAAAGTACACAATATGAAAAAAAAAACAGAAACATACTGTACTTTGTTGTTTTGTTTCTTTTATATATCTTTCACGCTAAGTTCTGAACAAATGAACTAGTAGTTACACAAGCCCCGTTTTCTTTACCTCGGTCCCTTTGCGTGGCCATTTTGAATCCAGGTTAAGAAACAGAATGCTCTGCCTTGTATATGTGCTAATGGAGTGGAGGGTTAACAATATTGTCGAGAGTCGGCCTAGTGGCATGGTGAGCGCACCACCACCTGCCGTGCCAGCCACCCAGGTTCAGCAGTGAACTCGAATTGCCGGGAGGTCGGTGGGGGGGGAAGGGACTGCATGGCTGGAGGAAGGCTCTCCTCTCCCAGTGTGGGTAAATTGCACCTCCACCATTGTTGAAATTAAAGGGGGTGCTTGCCAGGGTTCAGCTCCCCTACCTCTGAAGACAGCCCCAGTAGCTCACAAAATTACTGACATTGACTTATAATGGTAAAGGGGGTTCAGTTTAAAGATATGACCCTTATGGGCCTCCCTAGTGCCCAAAGCTGATAAAGTTTGATTCCAACACTGCACCTTCCGCAGTGTACTTGGGTGATAATACTCTGCCTGGAAAGTCACAGTTATTCCCATGGCAATAGACTGTGATGTCACAACAGAGGATTATGACTCCACGTAGGGCATAAGCCATGATGACAGATGAATTGTAAGGGACGCAAATCATGATTTTGCTTGCATTTCCTCAGTACTACACAATGGGGAAGTTAAATCCATGTAAGATGTAAGAAATACAAGCTGATCTGTGCCTAATGTATGTATTTCTTTTTTGTTATAACTTTGAATACTTGTTTGCCTCAGGTCCTACTTGAAAATGGACATTTTATGCTCTTGAGGCTCACCTGATAAACACATTTTAAATATAAATAAATAGTTTCTGTTAAAGTTTCTTTGGAGACCTCAGCAACTGTTTAAGAAACTCTTTAAGACCAAAATATTCAAACACAGCCCTTTTAATATTTGGAGCATCATGATGATGTCCCTGCTCAGCTCTCCTCCTGTAACTCTTGCTTCTACTCTGCATAGTGGCACTGCACTGGATCTTAGTCTTGTCCTTTCTGTACTGCAGTGGCCAGCACCGAATGCAGAACTCCTGCTGTGGTCAAACTAAGGCCTTGTACAGGGGAACAGTCACCCCCACTTGACCTGCACCTCACCCAGTGCTTACACTCGAAATGTTTAGATAGGGGAACTGTTGCATTTAGATTTCTAGGTGGTGGAACTGTCATTTCAAGGTGGTGCAACTCTCCTATAGTAGTCAGTGGAGAAAGATGACAGAGGTGGGGAAACTGTCATACAGTTTCTATGAGTTGGTGGAACTGAGATCCTGTCTGCTCCTGCCCAAATTTAACCCATAACCTTACCCACTTCAAAATGTTGCTTTACTACCTCACATAGAAACATATAAACTGCTGACAGATAAGGGCCTTGATCGGCCCACCTAGTCTGCTGTGTTACCACTAACAATTGTGCTATATCCTGCACTGTTTGCATTAGGTTGTACCCCCCCCCGACTACCAGCAATCCTCTATGCCTATCACAAGCATATTTAAAACCTGTAATCATTTTTGCCCCCACCACCTCCGCTGGCAGGCTGTTCCACATGTCCACCATCTTCTCTGTGAAGAAATACTTCCTCACATTCCCTCTGAACCTCCCTCCAGTTTCATCTTGTGCCCCCTTGTCCTTGAGCATCTTTTTCTTTGGAATATAGTACTCTCCTGTACTTTATTCTTCCCTGGGAGGTACTTAAATGTCTCCATCATATCCCCCCCTCCCTCCTCTCCTGCAGGAAGTATATACTTAATTCTCTCAGCCTATCCTCATTGGGCTTGCAATGTAGTCCCTGAATCATTTTGGTTGCCCTCCTCTGAACTGCCTCCACCCTGCCTATGTCTTTACGTACATGATACCTCCAGAACTGGACACAGTATTCGAGATGTGGCCTCACTAATGTCCTGTATAGTGGAATTATTACCTCCCTTTTCTGCTGGTGATTCCTCTGCCGGTGCATCCCAGCATACTGTTTGCCTTTCCTCCCACTTTGTCACACTGCCCACCTATCTTGAGGTCATCAGAGATGATCACCCCAATTCTCTTTCTTGCTTGGAGCATGCTATTTCTCTCCCCGACCCCCATTGATATGTAGCTCCTGGGTTTTGTGTCCTGTGTACATTAACATGCACTTTTTTGTGTTCAAACCTAGCTGCCAATCCCTTGACCAATCTTACAGCTTCCTTAAATCTCCCCTCATTCTATCCACTCCCCTTTGTGTGTCCACCTTATTGCAGAACATCAGCGAACAGGCACATTTTCCCTCCCAGACCCTCAGCAATATCACTGATAAAGACATTAAAGAGGACTGGACCCAGCACTGATCCCTGTGGTACCCCACTGATCACTTTACCCTCTGCAGAGTGAATGCCATTTACCACCACCATGTGGTTCCTATTATCCAGCCAATTCTCCACCCACTTTATTACCTTCTTTCCCACCCCCATGCTCCCCAGCTTGTTTAACAGCCTTCGGCACAGTGTCAAAGACCTTGTTGAAATCCAGGTAGACTGCATCCACTGCCCCTCCTGGAACCACCTCACTAGTTACCCATTCAAAGAACTCAATGAGGTTAGTCTGGCATGACCTCCCTCTCGTAACGCCATGCTGCCTAGGGTCCTCTAGACTGTTGACCACCAGGTGTTTCACTATTCTTTCTTTTAGTAGTGTTTCCATGACCTTTCCCACTACTGAGGTCAGGCTGACTGGTTTGTAGTTCCCCGCTTCCTCCCTGTTTCCACTTTTGTATAGAGGGACATCAGCTCTCCTCCAGTCCTTGGGTACCCTACTACCTCCCCTGTTTCCAATGGCAGGTTAAACAGGGTAGTCAGAGGTTCCTCCAACTCTCCTCTTAGCTCTGTCAGTATCCTAGGGTGCAACTCATCTGGTCCCACAGCTTTATCAGCTCTTATGACCTCCAGTTTCCTTTGGAAAGGGACATGTGTCATTTCCATGCCCTTTCTGCCCTTATTACTTATTGCTGGCCCATTTCCTGCCCCATTATTTGTAAAAACTGAACAGAAGTATTTGTTCAGTATATCGGATTTCTGGTGTCATCCTCTACACTACCCCCATCCTCCCCTTTCAGTCTCACAATCCCCCCCCCGACATCCTTTTTTCAGTGATGTACCTGCAAAAGGTTTTGTCCCCCTTACCACTGAGTTTGCTATGCATTCTTCTGTTTGTGCCTTTGCTTCCCTAACTGCCTTCCCCACCTCCCTTTGTTTTTCCTGGTACCTCTCCCTATCCCCCTCCTTTTGTGTCTTTTGTATTGTTTAAATGTTATTTTTTTGCTTCAACCTTTTCTGTTACCTTCTTAGAAAACCATAGTGGCCTCTTCTTCTTTTTCCCTGTGCTGACCTGTTGTGTTGCCAATGCAATCCCTGTTTTGATAGTCGCCTACTGTTCTTCTACCCCCTTCTGCTCCCCTACTTCAACCAGTGCTTCTTCTAGGCATTTTCCCATCTCTCTGAAATCCGCCCTCCTAAAGTCTAGGAATCTTGTCTTTGTGTGGCTTGGTTCCTCCCCCTCCATTATTTCAAACAACACTGTTCGATGATCACTGCTCCCCAGGTGTTCCCCTACTGTAACCAGGTCCAATAGCACCATCTCCCGTGTGGGTTCTACGAGCAGCTGTTTAAGGAGTGCCCTTGCAGGGAGTCCAGGATGTTCCTGCTCCTAGCTGTTGCTGCTGTGGGGAGGCTCCACTCCATGTCTGGTAGCTTGAAATCACTGACCAGCAACACCTCTCCCTTGTGCACCATCCTTTGGATTGCTAACATCATCTCCTTATCTACCTCCTCCTGAGCTGGTTGTCTGTACCCCTGCGTGGATGGCTGTCGCCTTCCTCCTTTCTAGTGTAACCCACAGAATTTTCCGTCCTCCCAGTTCCCTATGAATTTCTGTTTCCTTTATATTTTCCTTCACAGAAAGAGTCACCCACCCCCCTTGCCTACTCTGTCCCTCCTGAATAGATTGTAACCCAGTACGGTCACTTCCCAGCTCTGGTTTTCATTATACCAGGTCTCCATGATGGTCACAATGTCCAGGCCAGATTCCGCCTTGGTAGCCTCAAGGTCGCCTATCTTGTTACTCAGACTTCAGGCATTTGCACGCATGGCTTTCCAGGATGTGGAGCCCCTCCCCTGCTTTGCTCTCTTATGCCTCTCCCTTTTCTTTTTTTTTTAAATATCATCTTTATTGATTTTACAAAGTACAGTTGACAGATCTACAGGTTTTCGTTACAGCATCACTGATAAGTTTGATTGGGAGGGTCCCTTCTGGTAAGAATCCAATGCATCTTAATTTATCATGCTGTATACAGTGAGTGATTATTTCATTGGTACTCATTTACTTAGTAAGACAGTCAGAGAAAGAATATATATACAAAATCCTTAGGTTGAGAAAAGGAAAGGGTTAACTCCTCTGTTGCATCCCCATTTATCAGTGTGCAGTTCTATGAGTCCCCAAAATAGGGGACTATGTGGAGGTGTAAGCCTACACAAGGTGAAGAGGGAGTACCCCTAGGAGCAGAGACCCAGACCCCAGCAGCACCAACTTCCTGTTAAAGACTTTTAGGACAATGCAATGGGGAGAATGGGGAAGGAGAAATTGTTTAACCAGGAAAGGCACACTAAGCCAGAGTTTGTTTCCAGGTGCGACCTGGGAGCACAAGTAAGTTAAGTAACTTGCTCAGGGTCACACAGTATGCAAGTGGAAGCTGTGGGATTCAAACCCAGGTCTGGTCTGCTGGATGTCACCAGATTTGCAGCTCAGAGCCTTAGACCACTGTGCTATACTGCCTCCTTGAAGAGGGGGTGTGGCAAGTTAAGAGACAAAGGATCCATCCTTTAACATTTAATATAGAAGCCAAATTGTCCATCTGAAGTCACACTTCTGTCTGTCATTAAGTTTATGGGTAATTTTTTTACATTTGATAAATTTGTTTGGTCACGAGCCACCAATCTTGGATGTTGGAATTCTTCGGGTAAGTCATGCTTTGGTTATAGTTTTCTTGACCACTGTTACAAGGAGGCTTAGAAGGTATCTGGTGTTAGGGTCTCTGAACCCATGGAGGAAGTGTAGGCGAATATACATTTTCTCTGTGAGCTGCACTTGCCTGCCAAAAATTTTCTGGAGTTCAGACTGGATGGACACTAGAAAGGGCTTTAATTTGGGGCGCACCCACATGATGTGTGTGTGGTGTGCCATTTTCTCTCCACACTGTCGCCAGCAATCAGCTGCGCCAATAGTCGAGTAGTGCCTGGTAATAACTGGAGTTCTAAAATATCTAATTCGATTTTTCCAGGCATATTCATGCCACTGGTGGGAGCTGGTGACTCTCGCAGTGTGTTGACATGTGAGCTGCCAGTCTGTTGTGGTGATGGGTAGCCCTAGCTCCTCTTGCCACCTTCTGTGAGCTTTTCTTGGGGGGGCTATGAGGGTCTGATAGAAGACAGAGATGAGATGCCCCTGATTCAGAGTAGTGTGCAGTTGGATTAGTTTAATGATCAGTGCAGGGTGTAGTTCAAGGGTGCTCACCCCTCCGGAGGGCATTGTAGTAGTGCCTAAGTTGCAGGTATCTATAGAAAGCTCTGCAGGGTATACCGAACTTCCTCTGCACTTCTTCAAAAATTCAGTGTGATCCCTGTGTTATTATTTGTGTTAGGTACTTTAGGCCAGATCTCTCCCAGAGTTGGAAGCCATGGTCCAATCTGGCAGACTGAAAGTCATTGAGATTCGTGATTGGGCAAATAAGGGCTAGGAGGGGAGTGAGATGCAGGGCTTTTTTAATGGTGGTCCATACTGTAATGTAGTGTCTGATCCATGGGTTGGGGGAAGCCAGGTTATGGGATCTACCTCCTGTTGATAGAGGATCTGGTAGTACTCTTTATTGGCAATTAGGGATTGTTCTATCTCTGACCCGTGGGGCCTGGTAGTAGAGAACTGCCTAGCACTGAGGTGAGTGAGGTGTGTTGCTCAGTGGTAGAATTGTAAATCTGGGAGAGACAGGCCTCCCATTGCCTTAGGTAAGGACAGGACTTTTAGGCACAACCTAGATCTCTGCCCTGCTCAGATGAACCTAGTGATAGCCTGGTTCCGTTCCCAGAACGTCTGTTGTTTAAGAAGGATCGGGACATTTTGAAAGAGATAAAGGGCTCTGGGGAGGGTAACCATTCATATGAGGTCTATCCTCCTGGTAAGACTCAAGGGGAGCGCATTCCAGCTTGAGAAGTCAGATTTTAGTTGCACAGTAAAGGGGTAAAGTTGTTTTTAAAGGCTGAGGAGGGACTATGTGATAGATATATCCCCAAGTATTTCAGCTTGGATAAGTCCCAATTACACAGGAATAGGGACTGGGTTCCTAGGGAAGGGGCATAGTGAAAAGCTAGTACTTCAGTTTTGGTGATATTCAATTTGTAGCCCGACACCTGGCCAAAGTCATCTAGAATCTGTTTAACCATTGGCAGTGTCTCATCAGGGTTTCATAAATATAATAGGACACCATCCGCATAGAGAGATATTCGATGCTCTGTACCACCCTGTGCAAGCCCCGATATGTTCTCCGACTCCCGTATGCATTTTGCAAGGGGCTCCATAAAGGCACGAATAGCAGGGGGAACAAAGGGCAGCCCTGCCTGGTTCCTCTGTGCAGGGGAAAATATAGGGAGTAATGTCCACCAACCCTGGCTCTAGGGGCAGTGTAAATATTCTGGATGACCTGGATCAGGGCACGCCTTTCCCTTTTCTGATACCAGTCCTTGTCAGACCCTCCCAGTTTCCTGTCTCTCTGCTGACCCAAGGCCTCTGTTGTTCTATTCTCTTCTCGAGTTCCCCTGTAGTTCCTGTGCTCTCGAGGAGTGGGGGATATTATGTCTCCTATTCTTCCTTGCCTGTATGCTTTTTTTCATAACCTTCACCACAGTACTTCAGTGCTGCGGTTCTTTGTTTCCTTTGATTTAAACTGTATGTCCTTTGGAAATTCTGCATGTTCTTTAGAGAGCTCATCAACCCTGATTACTGATAGATGCTAGATATATGTTGAGGGCTGCTGTACATCTGGATGCTGAAGAGGTCCAATATGAAGCCTGGTGCATATGAAACATGGTATAAATAGGAAACGCGAGGCCAGTGAGACCTTGGAGATGGGCAGGATTAGTGCAGTGAATTACTGCTGCTGTTGAAAATGAGAAACCAGTCAACCATTGTCTCAGTCTTCTCTTGGTACTAGTGGGGCTGTAAGAACTTTGCCTGTTCACTTTTCAGCATTTATGTCTGCTTATCTTAAATATAAATTTGGACAAGTTTGCTCAGCTGCACATCAATAAGAATGTTGATACTGCTACAAGAAGATCTACTAAATGTCTCTTTTCTTGCTGAGTTGGTTAAATCCCTGACAAACTGCAGCATTCATGTGTGCACTTCAAATTCTTATGACTTCTAGCGAAGACTCCCTTGACAGCCACCTTTGGACCTAACGAGAAGTCTGCACTCTTTGGCACAGTTACAGTTATGACATTACGGCTAGGATCCTCCTTGGCTTCCTCATCAGGGTTAGTGGTGCATGAGACAGCTGAGAAGGGAAAATGTGACATTTGAGGGGAGAATGCGCCTGAACTACCAAGACTGCCTCAGTCACGTTTAGCAGGGATGATCAATAGGCATACAGTTTAAGACTTACAGTGTCTACCATCAGAAATCCAAAGTGCTGCAAGTCTCAGCATCCTGGCAAGCCTTCACTTTTAATTAACAACAACAAACTAACCCTTTACAGCCAAACAGGAGATGTATACATTTCCTGATGTAATCATTTCTGTAACAAAAAACTAAAGTATACCAACTTCTAACAGATACCTAAAAATGCTGCAGATTTGGTCACCCATGATGACGATTCCCAAAGCAAAAGTTGCAAAATCTATATGTTGCATCTGTGATGTAAACATACCTCTCAACATTTTGTCACTGAAATGAGGGACAGGGACACACAAAATGAGGGACATGTACCCTCATATTGGGGAGTACATACTAAAACTTGGAGCTCAGAACACCATAGAAACTATTGTGTTTATATGTGTATTTTATTTTTTATTGAGTATTTCGGAATATTATGAATTTCTGCTTTAAAGTCTGAATTTAAAGCACATTCTCCATGTGGGTGGCACCTTTTCCATATGGGACAGATGAGGGACAGAGTAATTCGGAGAGGCAAAATGAGAGACGTCCCTTGTGATCAGGGACAGTGGAGAGGTATGTTTTGAATGTTATTGTTTCCGGCACAAGCCTTCTGTCTATTAGAAGATACAGTCATTTTGAACATTATGTTTTATTAAGTATTTCAGTTTTTGTCAACCCAATAGCACAGAGGTACACTACCGCTTGCCACACTGGTGACCCTTATTCAGGATGAGCATGGATCATTATGGGCGGGCCAGCGAGGAAAGATTGAGTGTCCCAGGGACTGCTGTCCTTCCGGTGGGGGGGAGACAAGTCTAGCACTGTGGGACTGCCACCTTGTGGAGGCTGGGTGGCAGCACAGATGGGGCGTGCATGAGGGGACAGGCTGTTGCTGGATGTCTAGCAAGTATGCATGACACAACATGCATGCAGGCTTGTGCCATCGCAGGCAGGGCCTTTAGGGAGAAAAATGGAAAAAAGGCCAGGCTACTCCATGCGGCACCCTCTGCAGTCTCTTGCATGACCAACATGTCTGGCCATTAATCAAATTCTGCTCCTGGGTATGTGGTGTATAACCGGTAAGTCCACAAGAAAGTTGGTGATGGGGCTCAGGTGCGGGGCATCAGGAAGACCTAGGGGTGTGTGTGTGTGTGTGTGTGTGTGTGTGTGTAAAAGTATACATTGAAAAAAGTTTTGGTTTTGGTGCACAACATCTCAGCATAATGACTGTACTATATAAGACAGAATCCACAAGAAACATTCCACAAAAAAGTAAAAAGAGAGGTGGCCTCTATATGTGTGTGAGCGTGCACGCGGGCGCGCGCGTGTGTGTGTGTATCAAACATGATTTTGTTACAAGCATTAATTATTGGCCCTTTATAAAGTCTCAAGACATTGGGCAAAATCATCACTGTGGCCAATTAAATAGGGACACTCATGAATGAATCCCCACACTTCTAAGTGTTACCCTCGATTAGCAGAAAAAGTTAGGAGAATACATTTTTATGTTGCTTGCATGCATGTGCAAGAAACATAGTGCCATCATCCGAGTTTTCAGAGGTGTGTCAGCCCCTCTTCCAATGCAGTCAGTGTGTTTGCAGGCACGGCCCCAGTTCCCCAATGAGTGCTGCAGCTGTCTATAACAGCTCCAAAATGCAATGGCATACAGTTGAAAGGGAGAGCTCTGCTTCAGTGAGCAGAGCTCTCCCCCCCATGCACACACATGCGCAAGCACGCATACTGCGTGCTGATGCGCCCCATGCATACACTGTGGGGCCGACGGGGTGCCCAATCTCCTATCGGCTCCATGTCCCCCCAACAGCTGTCCAGGTGCCATGCTGAGGCCCACCCCAGTGTGGCAACAATTATAACCGGCAGGGTGCCCAATCCCCCATCGGCTCCAAGGCTTCATGCCCCCCAAAAGCTTTTCGATTGCCCACGCTGGGAGACCACCCCAGCGTGGCAAATCTGTTTGGCTGGCCAGGGTGCCAATCCCCACATCGGCTCCACGTCCCCAAACAGCTTTTCCTGCTGCCACGCTGGAGCCTACCCCAGCGTGGCAAACGCTCTATGCCGCTCTAAAAAAAATGAATAAAAACGGTCCCTCGTAGTCTCCTGCCCCCTCCCATAACCCGCACTCCACCCACTGCGCACTCCTGCCTTCTCACACACCCCTCACCCCATACTTACCTCCGGAGCTCGGCGCGATGATCATCGGTGGACCAGGAACACGTCTGCACTCTTCAAAGCCGACCTGAACTGAGGAAATGCCGGTAAGCTGTATAATGGGATAGAGTGGGTTTTTTTCAACTTTGTTGCATATCTCAGGCATTTTTGGGAATATTGGACCCAAATTTTCAACATGGGATTTTTGGGACCCCTCCTCATGAAATCTTGCACTGTCATGGCGTTACTCGGGCCCGAAGGGTGATTTCGCAGTCACTGCACGAAATCACCTTTCCGCACTGATTAATGAAATGACACTGCCAGTGTTCATAAGGTGGGCTCTCAAAAAGCCTATGTTGAAAATTTGATGAAAAAATTCCTAAAAATGACTGTTTTATGAATGTGCGTTGTGCAGTTCCTATGCATGTTCGTAAGTTCGCGAATTTTCAATATTTTCACTCCAGATTTTCAACATCACCATTTTACCACACCTCCTTATGAGCAGTACAGCTGTCATTTTTCACATCCTGCCCAAAACGTGTTTCCGCCCATGGAGCACACAATGGCGCAGTCGGTGTGCGAACTCAATGTATGGGACACATTAAGAAAATCACAGTGACACTGTTCATGAGTAGAGGTCTTAAAGTGGCTGTGTTGAAAATTTGGTGAAAATATTCCTAAAAATGACTGTTTTACGAGTGTGCATTGCGCAGTTCCTACACACGCTTGTAAGTTTTCGAATTTTCAATATTTTCACTCCAGATTTTCAACATTGCCATTTTACCACACCTCCTTATGAGCAGTGCAGCTGTCACTTTTCACATCTCTCCCAAAACATGTTTCCGCCCATGTAGCGCACAATGGCGCAGTCGGTGTGCGAACTCAATGTATGGGACACATTAAGAAAATCACAGTGACACTGTTCATGAGCAGAGGTCTTAAAATGGCTATGTTGAAAATATTTTGTGAAAAAATTCCTAAAATGACTGTTTTACAAGCATGCATTGCGCAGTTCCTACGCACGCTCGTAAGTTCGCGAATTTTCAATATTTGCACTCCAATGACTTCCAAATACCTAAACAGCACATAGAAGCAAGCAACATTCGGCATTGACAAATGCTTGTTATGTTTGCTTGCACGCATGTGCAAGAAACGTAAGCACACGCCCTCCCCTTTCTTGTGTGTGCCAAGGGGGTACTCAATCCCTCGGCTCATGCACACCCTCAAGCACACTGTATGTCCAACGGGGTGCCTAATCCCATTGGCTCCAGTGCCCCTCCCCAAAAACAAATTACAGGTGCCACGCTGGGAGCCCAACCCAACATGGCAGAAGTCCAGCATCCTCATATGCCCCCCACACTGTATGGTCAACAGGGGTGCCCAATCCCCCATTGACTCCACTGCCCCCCCTAAACTTTCAGGGTGCCACGCTGGGAGCCCACCCCAGTGTGGCAAAAGTCCCACATCGGCCCATGTAAAATAAAAAAACCTCTAACAAAAGAAAACGGTCCCTTGTTGACTCTCTTGCCCCTCCCACAACCCACACCCACCCTCTGCATACCCCACCTCCCACACCTCCTCACCTTTACTTACCTCCGGAGCCATGCGATAATCTTCGGCAGAGCGGGAACACGTCTGCACTCTTCAAAGCCGACTGTGAACTGAAGAAATGCTAGTAAGCTGTATAATGGCATAAATAGGGTTTTTTCAACTTTGGTGCACATCTCTGTCCTTTTTTCAAAATTTTGAACCGCATTTTTAACATGGGGTTTTTGGGACCCCATCTCATGAATTCAGTGACTGTCATTTGGTTATTCACTCCTGAAAGGTGATTTCGCAATCACTGCGCGGAATCACCTTTTGGGACTGATTAACAAAATGACAGTGTCACTATTCATGAGGTGGGCTCTCAAAAATCCTGTGTTGCAAATTTGGTAAAAAAATTCCCCCAAATGACTGTGTTCCGAGCGTGCTTTGTGCAGTTTCCATGCACACTCACACATTTGTGAATTGATAATATTTTCACTCCACATTTTTAATATTGACATTATTTCACACCTCCTTATGAACAGTACAGCTGTCATTTTTCACATCCTGGCCAAAATGTGTTTTCGCACTTCCGGCACAGAATAGCGCAGTCACTGTGGGAAATCAGTGTTTGGGACAGATTTTAAATAAATCACAGTGACACTGTTCATGAGTAGAGGTCCTAAAATGCCTATGTTGAAAATTTGGTCACAAAAGTCCATAAAATGACTGTGTTACGAGTGTGCATTGCACAGTTTTTATGCACCCTCGTGACTTCACAAATGTGTAATATTGTCACTCTAGATTTTCATCATTGGCATTTTTCCACACATTCTTATGAACAGTATGGCTGTCATTTTTCATATCCTGGCTGAAATGTGTTTTCGCACTTCTGGCGCAGAATAGTGCAGTCGCTCTGGGAAATCATTGTTTGGGACATAGTAAGAAAATCACAGTAACACTGTTCATGAGTGGAGGTCCCAAAATGCCTATATTGAAAATCTGGTGAAAAAATTCCTCAAATAATTGCATTATGGGTGTGTGTTGCACAGTTTCTATGCACGCTCGTGACTTCACCAGTTTTTTTATATTTTTGCTCCAGATTTTCAACATTACCATTTTTTTACACCTCCTCCTGAACAGTACAGCTGTCATTTTTCACATCATGTTGGAAATGTGTTTTCGTACCTGTGACATTAATGGCGCAGTCACTGTGCAAAATCACCTTTCGGCTAACAAACCGATAGTGTTACTGTTCATGGGGTGGGGTCACAAAAAGCCCATGTTGAAAACTTAGAGTAAAAATACTAAGACATGCCCAAGGCCTTAGGGTTTCTGACCACAACGCCCTACCCTGTAGGGTCTGACAGGCATCTGCCCTACCCTGTAGGGACTGACAGGCATCAGGAGTGTAATTTGGGATTGCTGACAGTAATGTTCACGCTATTCCACCCCCACCCCCCTGCAGCCAGTGACAGGCACCGAGGTGCACCTTGGACTCTTTGGCCCCAGAGTTCACACCATTCTCCTATACTGCACCCATTTCAGCATATTTCCTTATGGAACAAGGTGAGTGTAAAGCCCAAACACCCCAAGGCACACCTCGACACTTGTCAGTGTCTGCAGGGTAGGGTGAGGTGAAATGTCATGACCGTTATGAGTGACGACCCAAAGGTACACCCCAATGCCTGTCCATCTCTGCAGGGTGGGGGTGGAGTTGGTGTCAGTTCAGTACATCACTGCCATTCCCATACTGCATCTGTCTAACTCCTGCACTTCCACTGCTAATGCCAGCAAGCAAACATTCGGCATTGACAAATGTTTGTTACTTACTGCTATTGTGCCTATTTGTCAAAGTATCTGGTTTCTCTGGCATGTCCGCCAGCATGGCATTTTGAATAGTATTCCACTTTGAATGTATCCCAGAAACCTCCATGCTTGACATTAGCCACAGACTTCAGCTGCAGAAGATTTGATTACTGATCCATGTTCTTGAGCATTTTAAAGAGGACCACTCCTGTACTCACACCGTACATTCAATGGCATGGAGCAGCACGTAATTAAACATTCTGTTTTTGGTTTTAATGTAGAAGTTAGTCCCTCGAGTTGCCACCTGCTCCTTACTTTTGGCTCCTCCCTTCCAGCTACAGGACAACTGCTTCCCTCACTGCCAAGCTGGGGGGCATCCACACAGAGCAAGGCCTGCGGGAGCTGGTGACCATCTTTTAGATGGCCCGAGGCATATGTTTTTGCCAGATTTTCTCCCTTTTTTCTAGGTCCCTCTCACTTGCCCTGACATCAGGCCATGTCTCTGATAGCCTTGGACATAGCAGAATGCTACAGATTGATGCCATCCCTTATGAGAGGGCCATCCCCACATCACTGTGAGGGGCCACTGCTATGCTAGAACCCAGACATCTCCCTCCGCATGCTGGCTAATGTGGCATTTAGTGGCACTCTCTAACCCTGTCTGCTCCCATCTTAGCTCTGAGTCCACTCCCGAACCAAGAATGCAAGCCTGGAAGTGTGACACACTTTTTTTTTATCTGGGAGCCCTGGCAGGGGGCTGTGGTCCTCCTCATGGAGAAACTCACTTCTCCGGGTTCTCCACAAGCAGCACTTGCCGACTGGAAATCTCCCCTGAGGGGCTAAGGAGGATGGCTGGCTTTTCCCTCCTCAGAGACCCAATTCAGACACCAGAGTTGGCCCTCGGGGACACAGAGCCATCATGGAACCCTGCCAGGCTCCTTTTTCCATTTTATCCAGTCCCCCCCCCCCACCGACGTACTGATGTCGGTACATGCCTCCCTGCCTGTATTGCCCTCCAGCCATCAGAGGTCAATCAACAAGCAGGATGACAGGTCTCTCTCCCTCCCTTCCTCTCCTTGAGAGAGGAGAGCAGTCTTCTGGATGCCATTCCTCTCTCCCCTGCCGACCCTGGCGGCCAAGGCTGGTTCTCGAACCCGGGCCACCGGCGTGGTGCGAGGTGTAGGTGACACACTTTTATGGAGTCATTGGGTGGCCTGATTTAAATTTATTTATGTTACTTTCATTGCCTTTTAAAGGAACATTATTTGGTTGATCCTGATGTCTCAAATGCCCCAACAAATTATAGTAGCTGCTGCTTGGCTGGCACTTCAGAATCCCCAAAGTTGATGTCAGCTATGGGGATCAGCATGCAGAGATTCAGTTAGGGAATCTGCATGCGCAAACTTTCAAATGCTCTAATTCAATAATGGGTGGTAATCCCAAGACTAAGTGTAGGCCACGTAAACTATAGCTAGACTTGGGATTACCACAGGACTGGCAATCAGTGCACCAAGATTTTGTTGGTAGAGTATTAGCTTTGATATCAAATAAATGGAAATCTGAAATAGTAAATAGTGTAGATGAAGGGGCCACCTGATGGCTTAGTGACAGCGCATTGGGTTGCCATACAGATGACCTGAGTTCAGGAGTGGACTCAGAGCATTGTGTTGGGGGCAGGCCTGGCTGGAACAAGCTTCCACGTAGTGGTGCTCCTCAGTGAGCAAGGACTGGTGGCAAGTTCTGCCACCACAGCAACCATTTGGGACCAGGCTAGGGAGCTTACACCAGCTGCAGGAGGCACACTGCTCTGGTTCCAGGTCATCTCAAGCCAGGTCCATTACAGGGGGAAGTGGGAGGAGCTAGAGAAGGGATAAACAGAAGAAAAAAAGCTTAGGAGTGGCAGGAGAAAGCCTGGGCACCCTGCAAGCACCTCACCACTGTTCATGGCTCCCACATCCCACATAATCCAGACTCTAGAGGAGGAGGAGGAGAAGAGCCCTTGCCAGGGAGGGTACTATGATATCAAGATGTAGTAAGTCTTGGGGATGGCAATGGTTGGAGTTGGTGGGGCAGTCTAAATGGGGATTTCAAGTCATTCTGTTTGTAAGCAATAAGACATAACAGGCGTTGTTTTTCAGGTGTTACAGCAGGTCCAAGTGTGTAATTAGGCACAGGGCCTTTCTGCCGAGTGCCTTTAGAACCTGCAAGTGCATTAACCTCAGACAACCAATAACCTGAAGTGTCATATTGTGATTATAAAATGGGTAATCTGAGAAACAATTTACAAAAAAACAATTTTTTTTTTTATTTTTCAAAATTAAAAACAAATTTTTTCTTTTGTTAAAGGTAACTAGTAAAAAGTAGTCCTTAATCACCTGTCAGTCATGTCTTTCCACACATTCAACAGGCGGAATGTTTATTTTTTTTTTAATAAAATGGGCATCGAAAATAAAGATGTCTCATTAGTCAAAATATATCATGTGACCAAGCATGAAATCTGTTTCATGCACAGTCATACTGGCCCTAAACCACAACACACAATGAACAAATCAGTCCTCCTACAACCAGAGCTATCTTCCATCAGTCCCCCTACAACCAGAACTAATCTTCCATCACAAACATGGCTGCTACCTTTACACTATAAAAAACCTTCAACTGGGCCCTAAAAATAAAACTACCTTAAATAAAAAAAAAGAAAAAAAAAGAAATGTTGTTTCCATGATCATCACACTTTCCTTACCATATAAACAAATTAGAAACATTAAGTATTGTTTATAGTTTTCATTACAACTGTTTCTTTGCTGACAGTGAAAAATTCCCCTTCTATCTTTACCTGCTAATCAGGGAAATCTCTTCTGCTTGCCCTGACAGTGAGATAACTGAGTCTCTGGCTGTAGAAGAGGCATGTGTGTACGTGTGTGTGTGTGTGTGTGTGTGTGTGTGTGTGTGTGTGTGTGTACAGTATGTTAGGAGAGGAACATTCTCAGTGGAACCGAGCTGAATTTTGAATCCATGTATTCCATTGTAAAAATTCCATGATAAACAATCCATATCTTGAATCACGATGCCAGCAAAGGACAAACTTTGTCCAGCAGTGATACAATGACATTATCAATGACATAATTTGCAGTGGGCTGAAGGACTAGTTTATCATAAATGCACATAAGTAAATCTATTGTTTCTACATTTAAACATGCTTTTCCCAACTGTAAAACATTAAAAAGGAGCCCCATTTTATAAGCACAATAAGACACTCCAAGGGTGTGCATGGAACAGATTTTACTGCAGTACTGCACTTCCAGGGGCTGAAGGCACTCGGCCTGTGCCCTCATGCCTCACTACACTCCTGGGCATGTGGTAAAACCTGTTCCATGCACACCCTGTCGCGTCTTATTGCTTACATATGGAATACAGGAATTCAAGCTGCTGTAGAATTCGCCTGGCAGAATGTTCACTCACCCCTTCACAAACAGCAGAAGGACTTATGTGGAACCATGGTCTCAGCTGTATCTGAAGCTGTATAAGCAGCAGAGATTGCCCTACCATGCTGGTAAGGTAGAAGTGAATTTCTCTTATGGTCACCAAACAACCCACAAAAATACAGGAATGAAAGCTGTGAATAGTACTTAAGTTTTGGTGGGTTGTTTAAGCATGTAAGGAGGGTATCATGAGAGGAAAGAATGTTTAATTATGCATTTTTTTTAATTTAAGGGAGTTTCACTTTTTAGAGCCTTGTTGGAGGTTTTCAGTGAGTAAAGGTCCCTTACAGAAATACAAGTGCACAGAATGCGGGCAGCATGCATGCTGCACACTTGTATTTCTGTAAGGGGTGGCAGCCAGGTTGGTAATGGCAGTCAAGTATGAGTGAAGTGGCTCATGAACTCTGTCTGTAACTGGCCTCAGTTCTAAATTTCATTGCCTGAACTTGTCTGTGCCTGTGCATTTCAGGGGAATTAACATATGGGCCTCGGAACTTACTTACTTAGTTAGGAAGCAGGAAATTTCCAACCCATTTTATAATTTATAAATAATGATATGTAAATTGAAACATGATGCTTATTCTTTACAGTTTGGTTTACCCCAGTGCTGTTCATAATTCTTAGCTGGTGACATCACAATCCATTCCAGAGCAAGATTGTGTTGTTACAAACACAGGATTGTGGAGTCGCAAGCAGAAGAGTGTGTGACCTTATGTTCTGAATAGCATATAGGTGTTGTTTTCATACATATATCCTGTGGAATCAGCATGTCTCAGTTGGTAGCACATCTGCCTCTGGGTCAGAAGGTTATAGGTTCTAGTCCGACACTGGCATTGAGCTCATACCATAAACGCTGGCACCCAAGTGCAATACTAGGAGGATGCTGCACTGTTGGGGCGTGCACCCTTTGGATGAGATGTTACACCAAGGTTCTGTCTGCCCATCTCTGGTGCTTTCCTGGTGGAAGTAAAAGAACTTAAGGCACTTTTTGGAAGAGTTCTGAATGTTATTTGGTGTCCTGGCCCCCATTTCCTCCTCACAAAAGTAGTTTGTGCAATTGTCCAAGGCTGTGTATGAGTGCTGATGTGCTAAATGTTTTGTTTTGTTTTGTTGAGTTGTTGAATTTTGTTGACCCGGTAAGCCCACTGGGCTTAGAAGTCCCCTTTTCAGGGGCGACAGGGGGGAGGGAGGATACAGATGGTAAGCAACTGAATTTGAACCAGATTAAGCTGTTGGTGGTATTTTTAGTGAACGAGGGAAATTTGGCTAGGACACCGGGGAAATTCCCCTACTGCTGCTGGTGCTCAGTAGCCAGTGGGGGGAGTCTGGGCGTTGTTTGCAAGATGGCCACTATGGCTAAGTTGCAGTCAGAGGTGGAGGAGGTTGTGGCGTTGTTAGACGCAAAGTTGGAAGATTTCCAAAGAGTGGAGATGGATGGCAGCAACGGAGAAGAGTCGGAGGATAAAGACGGTTTTGGAGGCAATATCTGATACAGAAGACCGTATATGAGAGAAGCAGGAGTTCCTTGATGTGGAATTTGGGAGGATCCTAGGCGACTAGAGAAAATTTGAAGATCTCGCCTTTAAACCCGAGGAAGCCGGGCGGAAACCAGCAGCAGTGTTGGAAAGGCGGAAGTTCTGCAGAACGAGAGAGGATGAGAGTTTAGCAGTGATGGCAAAAAGGTTATGGAGGTGCAACGAGGAGGCATTTCGGCAGAATCTGTCAGGTTAAGGTGAAGATGAGAAGAAGGAGCCCAAGAGAAGAATCAGAAGACGTGGAGCGAGGAAAACTGGAAAATGTATGGGACAAAGAGAAACGGGTGCAAGAGGGTCTGTGAGTATGATATTTCCAATGAGAACTTCCCACAATACGATAAGTAAAGAGACTGGATTTGTGTTTAAACCGGACATTTCAGGTGAAAGGGGAATTCAACTGTTACGTATCAAACAAAAGCGGAGTACAAGACGGGTGACAGAATCTCTTTAAAAATAATCAAAACTCAAAAACTGTTAAACAAAAAGAAGTAAATATGCCTGAGGAGGTTTCAAATGGTGGAACTGTGAGTGAACACCCTGGGACTTTTGCAGTCTGGGGAACATGATGCAAATTGACACCACAAGCAGCTTTAACAGCAGCAGGGTGGAAGAAACTAGGTCAAGGAATTTGGACTCCAGATTATGCATGGATAGATCGGGAGTTTAATAAAGCTAGGCCAGAATGGCAGCCGGGGACATCAAAATGGTTTTAGAAAATAAAGGCAAAGTGTGTCTATTACAGAGGGAAAGGTAGACAATGCATCTAAACAATGTGGTAATGCTGTTATGTCTAACTTAGATAAGGGGAATAGTGTAAGACCCAAGGCCTAGGCCTGAGAAACCCTTATTATCTAGTTTATTTGCACAGAGCAAGAGGAAGCTCACCACGTAGAAATGCAGTCTGAATTAGAATAAAGGGGATTAAAAGAAAGACCTAACAGAATTTTTGTGGGTAAAACATTAATAAAGGATTCTTTAAAGTTCTCTCCTAGAGATGTGTCGCTTCATAAACATATTCAGGAGAAGATAATTATGACATCAGTTTTCGATCCCCAGCTTTATTAGACCTCTTCTGGGAGAGATATAATCAGGTAAAGTTTTCTCCTTTGTGGGCCCCGTCTTTTGTTATCCCTTTGTCAAAACCATTAATAAAGTTTGTAACAGTGATGTTTAGAAACGAGGGGGTTCATGTAGATGACATTAAATTCTGGTTATCTCAGAAGTGTGAGGTTCTGAGTGAGCCAGAACCGATCTTAGACTCAGAACACTTTTGGACTGGAGGGTGGAAATTTAAAGTTAAATTGAGACAAACAGTGTTAGGAGTGGAGCACATTCCAAACTCCTTTTTGTTAGGAAGGGATAGGGGTCTGTTTTTATAGCGGGCAGCCCAGAGCTTGTTACAAATGGGGCCTGGAACACACTTATCCAGTGCTTGTGACCAACCAAAGTGTGACAATTGTGGAGAAGTGGGACATATTACCATGTTTTGTACTAATCCTATAAAATGTGATCTTTGTGAGGAACAGAACCATGCATTTAGGGATTGCCCATGGGCAGCCCAGAATAAAACTAACTGTGTCAATTCAGACTTAATTATTCAGAAGGCACAAGAGGCTAGAGATTCCCAGCAGGAGGTAGAAAGGGTTGCAAAATCCCCTTCTGAACCACAGAGCACTGTAGAACCTCAGGGGGAAGTAGGGGTAAACAAAATGGAAATGAGTTCTGTTAAAAAAGAGGTGGAGAAGGTTGTACCTAACCTTTTACAGCCTGTGCGTTATGTAGCTGCAAATGAGGAGAGCGGTGGCTATAAACCCCATTTTACAACCCCTTCTGCTCCTTTGGTTCTAGAAGATCAAGTAGAGCATCTAAAAATACTTTGCCCATAGAAACAGATGCCTTGAGACTAAAAATTCATATGCAGAGTTATTTTGGGGGGATTCAGAAATGGACATGGGGGATACTGATTCCCAAGTGTCGTTACAAGAGGTAGGAGCACCTCAGAAGGAGGATTATAAGGGAAAGAAAAAGAAAAGAAGGAAAAAATTAAAAAGAAGGTAGAGGGTAAATTCTGTAAGGCCTTAACATGGATTTGGTATGGGCTACTTTGAACACACATAGTCTTCTTAGAGCACAGAAGAGACAGGCAGTTTTTCAGTTAATCCATGACTTACAAATCTCAATCTGCTTTGTACAGGAAACATGGATGTTTGCTAAAAGCCAAATAGCTATTTTTTCTAAGGATTGGCCATGGGTCCAAACTTTTTGGTCCTTTGGGGAGGATAGGGCAGATGGGTTAGGGATTCTTTTTAATTCTTTTGATTTCAGCCTACATAAATTAATAGAGGTTTGCCCAGGAGAATCTTAATTATAGGGGAAGTGGTGTACAAACACTATAAGACTAATTAATATTTATAATCCACAAACTAAGGCAGGGAGGGTAAAGTGTTTTAAAGAAATTCAACCATTCCTAGTTTCATCTATTCCTATATTTTGGGGTGGGGATTTTAACTGTAAATTAGTGGGGCCTGGAGGAGGGGAGATGAAGGAAAAAGGAAAAAAAAATTATTGTGACACTTTTTGTTTAAGAGATATTATTAAAAAGGCGGATTTAGTTAATTGCAATGATAATAGAGCAAATGGTCCTAGGGGTACCTTTTTTACAAGGGGGAAAAGCTTCACAATAGATTATCTGTTTATTTCGGAAAAAATTCCAATATATAGCCCCCAGATTATTCCAGTAGAATTTTCTGATCATGCTTTGGTGCTGGTTAAAGTGGGAGAGATTCATAGACATAGCAGGCAACGCAATAGGTGGAAATTAAATACCTGATTCTTCAAGAAAAGTAGTTATAAACTCTATTAATCTCATATTAAAATCTAGATTATCAGTAAGCTTCCTGTATCAGGATTTAGTGTGTGGCAGGAAACTAAAGAAGACTGTATTTTATGGTTTAAAAGTATGGAAGAGACGCAGAAGTCTGATTTTTGAATATTTAAACTAAGGAACCATTTACAACAAGTTCTAACATGGGCAAATTCCTCTAGAGAGGATTTTTCACACAAATTGCTGAAATCAAAAACAAATGAGATTATTACAATATGATAGGACAAAAACACTTCAAGCTCTGTTTGCTAATCATGTAAAAATCTGTGTTCGGAGACCCTTTGAGTTGTGTAAAACCCTAAAAGATCGTGTTTCTAGATTTTTAAATCAAGGAGGGAAAGTATTTACAGTAAAAGCTATAGCAGACATAATTGCAAATCACTTTTGGAATATAGAGTCTCATTATAATCCTTCTTAAACCAGATTAGACAGTTTTTAGGCCCAGTTTCAGCGAAGGGGTGGATAAGGAGACTTTGAGCAACATGAAACAGCCTTTACTAAGTCCGAGATTATAGAGGTTATTAATTCTCTGAAGCTCAACGTGGCCCCAGGATTAGATGGTCTGTCAAATGCTTTTATAAAAGTTTCAATCAGACATTGTTGATTGTTTAGTGTTGGTTTTAATTTCTTCTTAAAGAGGAGGTTGGGCCAAAATCCTTTTCAAGGAGGGCTTCAGATTTATATATATAAAGCAGGAGATAGGGAGAGTTCAAGAATTGAGGCCAATAACTTTTGTTGAATTCGGATTATAAAATCCTTGCAACTCTGATTAATAATAGATTAAAAATGGGAGCCGATGTGATGTTTACGCCAGTTCAGCATTGTGGAATCCCCAGTAGAAGAATCTAATCTGTATTATGTCTTATAAGGGATATTATTGAACAAGTGAACAACATAGGGGGAAAGGGGTCATAGTATCTTTGGATCTAGAAAAAGCATTTGACAGAGTTAATCATTTTTTCTTATTTACCACTTTAGAATGTTTTGGGGTCCCTAAGGTAATGTTGAAGCTAATTAAAGGTTTATATAATTCAGCACAGGTGTTTCGCTATTAAGGAGAATTGGGTGACGGTTTTAAAATTAAGTGTGGGTATGACAAGGTGTCCTTTAAGCCCCCTTCTGTATAATGTTTCATTAGAACCACTGATCAGAGCAGTAGTTATCCCCGTTGTGGCAGGGGATAAAATTCCCAGCACAAATCTATTCTTTACCATTCAGGCCTATCGGATGATATTTTGCCTATTTTTCTAAGTATGCTCAACTTAAGGTTTTTTCTGTATTTAATACTTATGCAAGATTATCTAATGCTAAGTTAAATTTTGATAAGTCCAAAGGTCTATTATTGGGTAGATTTCAACAAGATCCATTTTCTTTAATTCTAGAAATGTCTTCACAGCCCTTAATTTTAGGGGTAATGTTTAAGGCCCAGAACTGTCCGTGGACAATTGGACAGAGTGCTAGACAAATAGAATCTAAAGTTAATATTTGGAAAAGGTTTAAGTTTACCAAAATTAAACGAATCCAAGTCCTAAAGCAATTTATATTACCAAGGCTCCAGTATCTGGCTGCAATTTACCCCTTACCAGTACAGTTTGAGACAAGACTTTATAGTATTTGTTTCCAGCTGTTATGGGAACAGATTGAACCTGGTCAAGAGAGGTTGTACATATTTAGATAAAACAGGGAGGGCTGGGAATGGTAGACCCGGTTGTATTTTTGTTTGCATTATTTTTCTCCTTTTCATTAAAAGAGGGATTAGGCTTTCAAAATATCAGGAAAGCTTGGTTTTCATAAATCTATTGAAACACTATTTCTCCAACTGGCTGCATTGTGCACCCAAATGGTCCCCACGGTTGTTGGTTCCGGATTATTTTAAGCCAGCCAGCAGAAATTATATAAATGGAAAATTACTCAAAATCAAATAACAAGGTGCTCTTCAAGGTCATTATATAAGGAAATAATGTCTACATATTATTGTCTGGAGCCAAATTTTAAAACTGTCCCAGAGAAAGGATGGAGGATGTTTTGGAGCAACTTAACAACCCCAGGCTGCCAATATATATGTGGGAGAGTTTATGGCTCATGATGTACGGTAGACTGAATGTGAGGGGATCGGCAAAATATAAGGCAATAGAAGAGAGATCTTGTCCTTATCCAGAATGTATAAATCAAGAGGAGACGATGGAACATTTCTTTCTACAGTGCTCTTTCCCCACGAAATTATGGCTTTATTTAGCAAAAGTATGGGATCTACCATGGTTAGCCAGGTTAAACTATAATATTTTAGTGATTGGGAGTTTCCCTTTTTTGAAACAGTATGAGAAGGGTACTCTGTGCTTATTTTTTGCTAGTTTAAGATTCTGTCTATGGCAGACAAGGTGCCAATGGGTATTATATCAAAGGAGTCCCTCTTTAGAGGGATTTAGAGGCTATGTGATCAATGTCTTGACTAAAATTTATTTATCAGAAGTGCAATTGTATAATATGGAGAAAGTAAGGTTCTGGTGGAAGGGATTTTTACATTTTATTAAATTTAAATAATAAGTTAGGGGAATAATTACTTCTTCTTCTAGTTTTCTTTTTGTCTAGGAAAAAAGAGTAATTTTCATTTGTTTATTTTATCTTATTTCCTTTTTTTTCCCTCTAAATGTTTATGGTCACACTATTGGTTTGTTAGTACCCAAAGAGCTTATGAATTGTTATGTTCAAGATATAATTATGGAAAAGTCCTTTGTTGTAATTTCCTTTCTTTTGTTGTTTTTTATGTTGGAATTTTCTTGTGAAACTGTATCAATGTGATTATTCTAATAAAAGTTACCCCTACTCTTTTCGATAAGTGCCATGGGATCTTTAACATTCACCTGAACTACCACAAATCCAGGCAGATGGGACCTCAGTTTAACGTCTCATCCGAAAGACGGCACCTCAGAAGTGCAGCACCCCTCTCATACTGCACTACAGTGTCAGTATTGGGATATTAACCCAAGTGCCAGATGTGGGAACTGCACCCACAGCCCTCTGATCTCCCGGCCTCAGAGGCGAGTGTGCTACCTACTGAGCCACTGACATTGCAAATATGCTAAATGGTTGCCACTACACATTTACAGTCACTTCATTTACCTGTCTCTCATTACTTGTAATGCATGTTGGGATACAATGAGTGTGAAAAGCACAATACAGTATACATGCTAAATCTTCTTAGTAAAGAAAAATTTAATTTTACTCTGGAATGTTGGCTACTGGGATCTGCAGATGCCAACACCTTTTTTTACTGGTGACTGGCACCCCTTTTTAATGCTGCCAAGAAGCCTGCTGTACTAATGCCCAGGGGTAGCCCAAGCACTCTCATATTTTATTTCTCCTACCATGCTGTCAGGTCTGTCCAGTTTTGCATGAGTGGGCATGCTGTCTCAAATTAATGCATTGCAGGCAACATTCAGTGAAAGAATAGATGTATTTGCCTTTTCTTCACCTTCTTCTAATACCAGTTTTCACTGTGTTGCACTCAGACTATGCTGTCACAAGTCAGCTTTTCAGTGATGGACTCTAGTTTCCAGCCATGTTTGACAAATGAATACTCTGACAGGGCCTAATAATCCTGCAGTGATTGCGTAATAGCAGCCAGCATTTACCCTCCATTTCAGTTTTGGGGTTTTCCTTTCTTCACCTCCAAACAGCATGAATAGGTGGAGTAAAACTGCTGTAGTTATTCTTTATTCATAGAGCCCTTTTACCAGGAAGGCCCACTGAGCTAATGATTCATTTCCAGGTATGTCGTGGTGGTGGTGGTGGTGGTTGGGGGGGGTTAACAGTAAGAGAGACTCACACAAAAACAATAATTACACAGCTTATACACATATCATGCTATATATTTTTTATTTATTTATTTATTTATTTAGTTTTTGTTGACCGGGTAAGTGCACTAGACAAATCCTGCCTATTTTCAGGCACGACCCGGGGGAAGGGGATATATATAAGATGACATAGGACCATAAGAGATTGTGGCGATTTCTCAGCTCGGTTTGAGCACCCACTGTTTAACATCACTTTTTTGAGACTACGATGAACTGGCGTATGACAGATACTGTTCCCCAACCATATGGGATACTAAGAGAACATCAGGGCCACAAAACATAGGCTACGACATAGTAAATATAAAATGAAATGTAGTAATTGGCACCATATACATGGATTTGTAAACAAACGTGAACAGCAGGAGCCAACTCTATATAAGAGTGGTAGCGCGGGGAGGGGCTTAGTGTCCCGCTCAGTGACTGCTACTTGGTAGAAGCCAGCTGGAGCACAGTGGGTGCTGAACACAGGGGGAGGGGCAAGGTTCTGTGTGATAATAGCACCTGCAAAACAGTGCTGACCAAAACAGCGAGTGCACATTGCTGAAAACCAGAATGATGATGCACACTACAGCGCCCTGCACAAACAGTGATGGGTGGCCACTTTCTCTAAGGGGAGCACGATGACTACTTACTTTTTTATGTGGGGGGCTATGGCCCCTGAGGCCCCTATGCCCCCATAACTAATATAATCATCACTGAGGGGGGGTGACATGGGGGAACAGGCAAAATCTTGGGAGAGGGGCTACTCCACGGGGGGGGGACAAAGTCAGGAGGGAGGGGGAACAGGAGTTGAACCAGGGAAGAAAAAAACAAAACCACCCAAAACAAAGCAAAAAAAAAACAATATCCCTCACAGCAGGCCCCAATCCCAGGTCCACCAGCTACAGAGGCAGTGACTCTACCCATTGTATCAGATGGCCAGCTTGGAACTGGCCTGACCCCAAAAAAAAACCTACATACATTACAACAAGTACTCCCTTTGGAAACAAAACTGCTGAACTAACACTGTGCTATTAAGAGCACATAGCTCATTTTACAGTTGCTATTTTCACGTTGCCCAAATTGACTCGCTGAAATTGACTCACCGTATTCATGGGATACCGGGGGTCAGTCAATAGATACTGGCAATTCTGCTTGCCCGTCTTCACACATCAGCAGCCTCAGTGGGAAAAAAAGCATGGAGGAGGCAAGGTCCCAATTCAGATAGCTCTGGGTACCTTACAGAAACATCATTGTTAGTATAAAATATTAATTCATCGACAATTTCAGGATAGCTGAAGTGAATGACTGTGTTTTTAAACCAGTTTAGAAAAAGTTCACTAAGGGGGCACTCTGAACTCTGGCTGGGTTCTCCAAGCCTGCTGGACCCATGCTAGTACCACCTTCACAAGCCAACATGTAGACAGCAGGTCAGGCCACCCACCACATTGTGGGCGTGGGTAAATGGGGGGTAACTGATA
The DNA here is from genome assembly GCA_016271365.2 of Neoceratodus forsteri. Classification (NCBI taxonomy): domain Eukaryota; kingdom Metazoa; phylum Chordata; order Ceratodontiformes; family Ceratodontidae; genus Neoceratodus; species Neoceratodus forsteri. Next base: position 70,939,289 of record JADMNL010000027.1, on the reverse strand, counting down.
AGTCCCTGAGTAGGTTGCTGACTGGGCTGGGGAGTGCCATCTGGTAGAGTACTGAATAAGGGGGCCACAGGAAAAAAGCAAGACTGAAAAGACTGAAAAAAGTAAACAGCAGGAGCAACATCAGGGATTGTAAAAGTGTACATAATGAAGTAAGCAATAACACACAACAAGGTGTGCATTATGGCTATGCAACTGTGTGTTATGGATTTATTATTACTGGTGATGCCTTTTAATACACGGAGTCGGACTGTGTTTCAAACGATGTGATAACAGGTAGAATTGGTTATTACGGCATTTTCTGTCAGTCATTTGTAACTCACCACCTCATCGGTTCGTACTGTGTGTGTCGGTGGGCTGAACCCTGTCAACAAACATGGCAGGTCCATTTCTCGGTACCAAGGACTCGCATTGCTCGTTTGCCTCTCATATCCAGCACATATAGCTCATTAATATTTTACAGTATTTATCATGGGCCATGGCTCACTACATGCGGTTGGTTCCACAGTGTAGCTTAAAAAATCCAATCAAATCAGCTTTATTTATAAAATAGCACTATTCCCCAAAGGATCATAGCACTAGTACAGTAATAATAAAAGCCCAGCTAAAAACTCCATGATCATAATAGGCATCTATAACAAACTTATATGACATCAGAGAAAGCAAGATTAAACAGATGTGTTTTTAGTGCAGATTTGAAGCTCTCCACCAGCACTGTCTCATCCGACGAGGTAGAGTTCTACAGGAAAGGGGCCATGAACTCAACTGCTCAGGCCCCGGATGACCTTAAGCGAACCCTGGGCATCCCAAACAATCCCTCGTCGGTGGAGCGGAGTGGCCAGGAGGGGCAATAGGGGCAAAGAATATCTTGCAGATGATTCAGACCCTGTCCGTGTAGGGCCTTATAAGTCAACAAGCCGGCATTGAAGGTGATCTGCCACAGAATAGGCAGCAAGTGCAGGTCGCGAAGCACCGGCGTGACATGGCAACCTCCCAGTAGCCCAGTCAACAGCCTAGCTGCTGCGTTCTGCACCAGCTGCAAGTGGCAGATATCAACCCTCAGTGGCCCTAGGTAAAGGGAATCACAATAATGCTACCTGCTCTGCTTTTTCTATGCTACCTGTTCTGTATGATTCTATTTATACGCATGTTATTGTATTGTTAATATGTAACTGATATTGTTTGTTATTTAGGTCCCCATTGTAAATAAGCTATGGCTAAACTGGTTTATCCTGTTTCTGATGTCAGAAATAAAACTTTTTACGTACTACTACTACAGTAATCGATGCGAGAGGTCACAATGCGTCGACCAAAGTTGGAAGGTTGTTGGACAGAACTAGGTGTGTGATCCGAGCAATGTTTCTTTGGTGCTGAAAGGCAGTCTTGACAACGAACAAAACCTGAGATTTAAGCATCAGCCCGTCATCAAGAATCCCACCTAGATCTCACACCCATTTGGAGGTCATCAACTGGCAGCTGCCAAGCCAAAGCCCAGATGCTCATCCTGCCGATGACCGCTCTACCTGACGCCCTGAGTCCACTACCAGAACCTAGATCTTATTCTGGTTCAACCTCAGCCAACTGGCACTCATCCAGTCTTCAATCTCAGAAATGCAGTTGTTAAAGCATGAGATAGCTCATACCTGGTCAGGCACAAAGGACAGGTAGAGCTGAGTGTCATCTGCATAGTAGTGAAAACCCAGCCCATACCACCTTATGATGTCTCCAAATGGCAGCAAGGACACCGCAAACAACACGGGAGATAGCACAGAGCCCTGTGGCACACCACACGATGAAGAAATTGTCAGAGGAGTAAACCCCAGAGACAACTCTCTGAAACCTGCTAGTGAGAAAAGAGTGGAACCATCTGAGGACCATACCTGATAGTCCGCAGATCAGCCACAGGTGCTCTCCCAACACATCATGGTCCACGGTGCCAAATGCCACAGAGAGATCAAGAAGAACCAAGATGGAACAGCTCTTCTGATCTCTCGCTACCAAGAGATCATTGAGGACCCGAACAAGGGCCATCTCGGTGCCATGCCTTTTTCAAAATCTGGACTGGAGAGGATCGTAGATGTAGTGGATGGTCAAGTGATCCACCAGCTGCAGCGCGACCACCTTCTCAATAACCTTACCCACAAAGGGAAGGTTAGAGATGGGTCTGTAGTTAGCAAGACAGTCTGAGTTGAGAGAGGGTTTCTTAAGGAGAGAGGTGTCACCGCTGCCTCCTTCAGGATGTCTGGAAACACACCTGAATCTAATGAGCACCAGATGATCTCAGCAAGGACTAGGCCCATGATCTCAACGTACCCCACCAGGAGGCTCGTTGAGCCTGGGTCCAAACAGGTCAGCCACATAATCTGGATAATCCTCACAACATCCTTGATTGCCGGCTGGCCAAAGTCAGACCAGACAGGCCTAGGAGCTGCAATCAACCACCGACCACTGCCATCCCCACTGGAGCGAGCTCCACAGATCTCAGACCTGATATCAGCAACCTTATTGGCAAAGTATCAAGCATACTCGCCACATTTATCTTGTGACAACACTCTCCAAGTCTGCAAACAGGCAGGACTGTCCACAGTCCGAAAGAGCTGAGCTGGTTTATTCTATGCTGCAGCAATCTCCCTGGACAGGAACTCTGCCTTCTTACGGGAGATAGCCGATTGATAGTCTTTATAATGGGCCATCAATCTAAGTCTGTCGGCTTCCAGGCCCGATTTCAGCCAGCAGCGCTCCATCCTTCATCTGACTCACCTTAGCTCTCTCAAAGTCCCATCAAACCAGGGGGACCGAGGGCGCTGGGTGAGGGGACAAACGCGGACAGGAGCGAGTAGATCCAGAGCCCCAGATACAGCATCATTATAACCCTGTACCATAGTGTCCGGATCACTGCTAAACCTCGGTAGACCCAATAGGCCATTGGGGACAAACCTCTTAAAGGGTGGTACTGGACCATCTCTGTGGGGGCAGGCCTATGGGGAGGGAGCCTGGAAATTTAACCTTATGGTGTGATGGTCAGACAAACTGACCGGCTCCACCACCAAGTCAGAAGTCTCCATACCCAGTAGGAAGACTAGGTCCAAGGAATGACCATGATTGTGCTTCGAAGAGGCAATCACCTGTGCAAAGCCCAATGAGTTCAGGAAGTCTTGACCAAACTGCGAGAGTTCATCGTCGACCCAGGCATAGAAGTTCCCCAGAACCATCCCTCTGGGGGACTCTAACACCATGTCAATGATGAAGTCCATGACTTCCTGCAGGAATTGCTTCTCACCCCCTTGGTGGATGGTAGATGAGAAGAATCCTGCACCCCACACCTGCACCCATTATGCATTCAAAGGACCAGGTCTCCCCACTTGGCACATCCACAAGGCCCAACTCCATTCTAAAACCTATGGCTACACCCTCGCCCCTACGATCCATCCTCAGGCGGTGTATCACCAAGAACCTGTCAGGAATAGCTGACTCAGGAACTGGGCCAGAATTTTCATCTGGCCAGGTCTCAGTGATGCAAGCCAAGTCCAATGACCCAAGATCAGCAATCACTGACGTCTTGTTTTTAATGGACCTGGCATTACACACCACCCGAGTATGATGGGACCATGAGGCCAGCCGAGCCATCTGCCCACTCATGGTGGAGCCCTTGGGTATGGGAACCAGACAGGGAGAACCTCTATCTGGGACCCATTTCACCCCAGGGCATTTTCTGGTCCCCACCACTTCTATCCGACCACTCAGCTCCACTTTCCCCAGAGGTCCGTGGCCCCCACCCCATGACTCCTCCTTACAATCCCCAAAGCTTGACATTGGGCATAAACCTCAGCAGGCAAGTGTGAACAATCAAATGGGTGGAGACCACGGAGCTCGGCAGGAGAGTAGCGCCTGATCGGGTGAGATCTCTGCCAGCACATAGTCGAAACTACACCAAAAACAGCAACAAGACAAAACAACTTAAAACAAACAAAACTAAATAATTGCAAATATTAAAACCTGTACCCGTAATCCCCACAAAAACAAAATATAATAATAAAACAAATACCCACAATCCCCTCCCCACGAAGACCTTCAAAAAAGAAAAGAAAATGGAAAACAATGACTGTATTGCACAGGAGACAGAGAGTGTGTACGATGCCGCATACAAGGCAGCGTCGTGTGATAATACGCGTGCAGCACTCGAGGTTAATGGGTCATCACACTCCTCGGGTGTGTAAAAAACAGAGAATAATGCATAGGTGACTATATGTTATGAAAGTTTTTACACACCTGAGGTGTGCGATAACCAACTAACTTCAAGAGCTAAGCTGATCATCACACACTGAGGGTGTGTGAAAAACTTCATAAGCATACAATCGCGTATGTTTTATTTTTTTTAAATAACTGGTGTAGGGACATGAGCATACAAATCAAGTCTCCCAACAGGGAAAGTGAAGCGTGAGTGCTCCAAATATGTAATAACTAGGTATATGATTCCATTCAGTCCTGATTAAATCACAGTGGACTCCTCATGAATACCAAGAAAACACTAGCTGAGCTATTTGGCTCAGCACCTAGAATCAGGGCCTGTCCCTCCGCCCTTACTATATACTGCTTGGGGACTCTCCACTAGAAGAAGTAGATTCTTTCAAATACCTGGAGGTCACCTTAGACCCTGCATTGGATTTTAACCTGCATCTGTTAATAACCTGTAAGACAGTAAACATGAAGCTTGGGCTTGCCTATAAAAGCAGGTATGCCCTAACTGCAGCTGCTAGGTTGGCTATTGCACGGGTGTCCAATGAGGTAGTCTCTTACTTGGAGGCAAACAAAGGGGTGCTAAATAAATGGAATATGTGTTACAATAACATGTGGCACTTTGCCCTTTTGACTTACCCATCACTGCACCCTCTACTCAAGTCTGGGCTGGCTCTCCCCATCCCCTTATCGTCTTTTACCGCTGGCTGTACCATCAATAAATTATCAGAACTGGTATACCAGCTACCCTGGCCAACACAGTAAAGCACACCTCACAGACCTATCTTTTGATGTCTATGGATCAGTCACTACTGCCTGTCCCAAAATGTGCTACTATGATAGAGGAACAGGCTTTCTCAGTATTAGCTCCCAAGCTCTGGAACTTCTTTCCAATGCACTAAGATGCTCTCAGTCTCGCCAGGTTTTTAAGAAAAAATTTTGTAAGTTCCTCCTGTCTAAAGATAAGTGCACGTGTCATTAATCCATTGTATTCTTATTTAACATGGCTTTACCTTTCTGCCACATGACGATTTATGCATTTATTGCATTGTATTCTCAAATCTCTTATTTCTTTGCACTGCTTGTTGTTTCATGTTCTTCCTGTATTTTGCCAGCCCACGTTGTTGTTGTTGCATTTGTGTCCCTGTAATGCTGTTCATTTATTGTCTGTTACTCTCCCGGACCATTCCTGAAAATAGGCAACATTTTTGTCTAGTACACCTACCCTGTCAACAAAAACTAACTAAATAACTAACTAACTACCTGGTTATTACAGCACTTGATCACACTGATGTAATGGGGGGGGGGTGACCAGTTATTAGACAGAGTATAATTAAGCAATAATACACAACAGGATATGCTATATCATGGGATATTATCACACCTCGGGTGTGTTGGGAGGCACAAAGCCACAGACCGAGTGTCTCATGTATGCGAGAAGTGACGATATCCTATGATTAAAGCTGAACCAGCCTAAAATTTCATGTTGATTTGCATATACATCCCATGATACTTTGCATTATGGGAATATGTGTGATTTTCTATTTCTTTGAAGCTTGGCTTTATGGCCAATACCCTTTGGGGTAACTCTTGCCTCAGTGCTTTTGCACTAAGGTTATTTGTCCTTTAGCTTGTTTTTTGTATTTTTCTGGGCTCACCATAATCCAAACCTGCAAGACCAACTTAGGGTCTGGTTCATTTCTTCTAGGGTGTCATACAGACGAGCAACACTGATGAGTCCTGGGTCAGACAGAACACGTCTGTGTGTTCTGTTTGCACCCTTGCAGATTGTGTGAGAGGCCCTTTGGCACCATGCATTCCTGCTTAAAGCTGAACCAGCCTAAAATATAATGGTGATTTGCATATATATCCCATAATGCTTTGCATTATGGGGGTATGTGTGATTTTATATATCCTATGATATGTCACACCATGGAGTGTATTGTAACTATTATGAGCTGGATTACAAAATTGGTATAAATAAAAAAATATATATATTTAAAAATCGTTTCTAAGGGGTACTGTAGGTGTACAGTTTCAGAAAATAATTATATTGGTTGTGGCCAGCAGGTGGCACTGTTGTAGAAGCCAGCAGTAGCTAGTGTAGGGACATCTCCCTTAGCAGGTGGCACTGTAGTAGGAACTGGTATTAACTAGTGTAGAGATGACTCTCTATGTGTCATCGCCCCCCCCACACACACAGACAACCTAAAAAAAAGTATTTGCCAATGCCGAATGTTTGCTTGCTGGTATTAGCATTGGAAATGCAGGAGTTAGACAGATGCAGAGTAGGAATGGCAGTGAAGTATTGAACTTCATGCCAACCCCACCTCCACCCTGCAGAGACGGACAGGCATTGGGGTATGTGTTTGGGTTGTCATCCATAACATTCATGCCATTTCACCTCACCCTATCCTGCAGACACTGACAAGTGTTGAGATGTGCCTTGGGGTGTTTGGCTTTACAGTCACCAGACTCCATAAGGACATACGTTGAAATGGGTGCAATATAGGAGAATGGGGTGAACTCTGGGGCCGAAGAATTCAAGGCACACCTCGATGCCTGTGACTGGCTGAAGGGTGGGGGGTGGGGTGGAATGGCATGAACATTACAGTCAGCAATCCAAAGGCACACCCCTGATGCCTGTCAGTCTGTACAGGGTGGGACGTTATGGTTAGAAACCCTAACACTCGAGCATTTGTTGGTATTTGCACTACAAATTTTCAACATGGCCTTTTTGTGACCCCCACCTCATGAAAGCATTCGGGACCTCTTGTCATGAACAGTGGCACTATGATTTTGCCAATGTGTCCCAAATTTTGAGTTTCCACAGTGACCGTGCCATTGTGCACCAGATGTATGAAAACACAGATTGGACAGGATGTGAAGAATGACAGCTGTACCATTCATAGGGAGGCGTGAAGAGATGGCAATGTTGAAAATATGTAGTGAAAATATAAAAAATGCTCAAACTTCCAAGCGTATGTGGAAACTGCGCAATGCATGTGCGTAACACAGTCATTTAGTGGAATTATTTCACCAAATTTTCAACATAAGCATTTCAGTGACCTCTGCCTTGAACACTGTGACTATGATTTTCTTAATCTGTCCCGAACATTGATTTCCCACAGCAACCATGCCATTGTGCGCTAGATGTGCAAACACACATTTTGGGCAGGATGTGAAAAATGACAGCTGTACTGTTCATAAGGACGCCTGAAAAAAATGTCAATGTTGAAAATCTGGAGTGAAAATACTACAGATTTGTGAAGTTACAAGGGTGCTTGGAAACTGCACAATGCACACTTGTAACACAGTCATTTTATGGACATTTGTCACCAAATTTTCAACATAGGTATTTTAGGACCTCTGCTCATGAATAGAGTCACTGTGATTTTGCATACGAACATATGAACATATGAATCTGCCAGCAGAACACACCAATTGGTCTATCTAAGTCTGCCTGAGTGAGCAGCTAGCACCCAAGATTACAGCTGCCCCAGCCTCCTCCCCCTCAGTTCCTCCCCCATGCGTCCCAGTCCCTGCCCCCCTGACTCTTCCTCTTGCTTTATCCCACTCCTTCTTAAAGCTACTGACTGTCCTACATGTTACCACCCTCTCTGGCAGCACATTCCAACCAGACACCACCATCTCAGTGAAGTAGTGCCTCCTCATTTCCTTTTTGAAACGTCCCCCTTCCAACCTTAGTCCATGCCCCCTTGTCTCTCTTCCACTCCTCAGTTTAAACACCCCTTCGGTGCCAGGTTTATTTACCCCCCTCAGGTATTTAAACGCTTCAACCATATCCACCCCATCTCTCCTCTCCTCCAGTGTGTACATGTTCAGCTCCTTCAGCCTAACTTCATATTCCTTTCCTTCCATCCCCTTTAACATTTTTGTTGCCCTCCTTTGCACCCCCTCCAGTAACTTTATATCCCTCCTCAGGTAATGCCCTCCAGTATTACACACAGTACTCTAGGTGTGGTCTGATGAATGATCTGTAGAGAGGTAGGATCACATCCCTGTGTCTGAATGAGAACCCCCTTGTGATGCACCCCAGCATCCTGTTTGCCTTCATTGCTGCTTTTCTGCACTAGGCTGAGTTGTTCATGCTCCCAGTTACCAAGACCCCTAGGTCCTTCTCCTCCTCCTCCTCCTCTCTGATCCCCAACCAATAATCCCTCTTCTGGTTCTTAGTGCCAAAGTGCATCACCTTACACTTCCTCGCATTGAATCCTAGCTGCCACTCCACCGACCATGTCTCTAGTTTGGTTAGGTCCAGCTGCAGTTTTTCCCATCCGTCCTCTTCGTCCACCACCGCCCCCAATTTGGTATAATCTGCAAACAGACTAACCTGCTCCCCACTCCGTGTACTATATCAGAGATAAAGAGCCCAAATAGCACCGGACCCAGCACTGACCCCCTGCGGTACCCCACATGTCACTGCTTTGGGTGCCAAGAGCTCCCCCACCACCACCACCACCCTCTGCATCCTCCCCTGTAACCAGTTCTCTATCCATTTAGTCAGCTTTTTTCCCACCCCCACTGCCATCAGCTTCCTCCCAGTCTCCCATGAGGCACTGTATCAAAGGCCTTACTGAAATCCAAGTACAGGACATGTACCACATGGCCCCTGTCCAACTCCCTTGTCATCCAGTCATAATGGTCTATTAGGTTGGTTTGACAAGACCTCCCAGAGACGGACCAGTGTTGCCACCCATCTTGGAGGCCATTACTCTCTAGGAATGCCACCAGCCTCTCCTTCAGTATCACCTCCATAAGCTTACCCACTATGGACGTGAGACTTAACGGCCGATAATTTCCTGGCTCCTCCCTAGGCCCACTCTTGTGTATGGACACCACATGGGCCACCCTCCAGTTCTGAGGCACACACTCGTTTCCAGGGAGGTGTTGAACAGATCTGCCAGTAGCTCAGCCAACAGCTCCGCCATCTCCCTCAGCACCCTGGGGTGCATGCCATCGGGACTTGGTGCCTTGTCCACCCTTATTGCCCCAGCCCCTCTAGCATCCTACTCCGTCTGATCACTTTGTCCATCACCTCCTCCCCCCACTTTCCCCACCCCCAGCCCATTCTGGTAGCAGACCATCCCTCTCCTTAGTGAAAATGGAGCAAAGGTGCTCATTTAGAATTTCTACTTGCCCCTCCCCCCTTTCCACCCAATCTCCTCCCTACGTTATCTTCACAATATGTTCCTTGCACTTCCTCTTTTCCCTGACATACCTAAAAAAGTCCCTTTCCCCTCCCTTTATGCCCTGTATGGACCTTAATTCCCTGGAGGCCTTAGTTTTTTCACCCTCCTGGCCATCTACCTTGACCAACTCCCGAAAGCCTCCTTATTCTCTCCCTTCCCTGTTCTCCTGTACTTCTGGTGTGCAGCCCTCTTTGCCCTCACCCCTTGCAGCACTTCCTTGTTCAGCCAGCATGGTTTCATGGCTCTGCTCTTGTTACTCCAGGCTACTGTGGCCTCTGTTAGCCCAGTCTTTATGATTCCCCACTTTTGTTCTGCATCCATCCCCGGCCTTATATCCTGGAGTCTCCCTTGCAGTATTGCTCCCATCCCTCCAAAGTCCACCCTAATGAAGTCCACCACCTTAGTGCCCGTGCCTCCTATCTCCCTGCCCAGCGTGATAACGAGCTACACTGTATGGTGGTCGCTACCTGCTAGTGGGTCCTCCACCCTTACCTCCCTCACTGCCACCCAATTTGCCAGTACTAGGTCCAGGGTGCTACCAAGCCTTGTAGGCCCACTTACCAATTGCATCAGAAGGCCATGCTGGAATGCATCAAGGAGCATCTTCTGGCACTGCTAGTGGCCGGGGTGCTCCAGTCAACCTGTGGTAGGTTAAAATCCCCCACTATCACCACACTTCCCCTTCTGCACACCCTCCTTATCTGCTCTGCCAAATCCCCATCTAGTTCCCCGGATCAGGCTGCGGGTCTGTACACCACACCCAGCCTCAGCTTTCTGCCCTTGGAATCCAGGAGCTGCACTCAAAGTGACTTTGTCCTCTCCTCTTCTCCCTCATCCCTTATGCATTTAATCCCTTCCCTCACATAGAATGCAACCCCCTTCCCTTCCAACCCTCTGGTCCCTCCTGTATATCTTGTATCCCAGGATTGCCAAGTCCCAATTATGGTACTCTGTGGCCCAAGTCTCTGTCACTGCTGCAATGTCCACCTTCCCCTCTGAAAGGAGCACCTGAAGCTCTGCAGTTTTGTTCCCCAGGCTTCTTATGTTGAAAGAGAGCACCCTACACCTGTACCCCTCCTTCTCCTTGGTCTGTGTACCTCCTGCCGGTAGTCCACACCCTTCCTCCTCCTTATTCTTACCGGGTGGTGATGTCTTCTGTATTACACTCAGACCACTCTGCCTGCCCCCTCCCAGGGTTACTACGCCTCTGCTTTTACCTATAGCTGGGGGGGGGTGAGCTCATTAGGCTTCCCTGTCAGACCTTTCTACCAACCTCAGTCTTTTGGCCCCCCCCACTAGTTTAAATCCACCTTAGTAGAGATATACCCCTCTAATTCTGCCTTTAATACTCCTCCCCCCTTTCTGTTCAAGTGTAGCCTGTCCCCCATGTACAAGTCACTATTCCCCCAGACCCTACCCCAGTTAGTCACTAACCCATAATTTTTGGTGTGGCACCAATCCCTCAGCCACTCGTTGAACTCCTCAATCCTACCCTTCCTCCCCATGCTTGCACATGGTACCGGGAGTACATCCAAGAATGTCACCGACTCCCTCACCCCCTCACACTTCCTGCCCAACTACTCGAACCTCCCCCTCACTACTTCCACAATCTCCCCCACCAAATCGTTTGTACCCACATGCAACACTAAATGAGGTTTCTTCTTCCCCCTTGCTGCACACTTGAGCAGTGCCTGCCCTGCCCCTCCTGGGATAGTTTCAACCCAAATACGACTGTGCCTTCCCCTTCCACTCCATCTCACCCTTTCAGTATAGAATCCCCAGGATGAGTACCCCCATCCCTTACCCCCTTTCCTTCTAATGCCTTCCACCACCCCAGTATTCGTTCTTCCCTACCCCTTATCCCCACCAGCTGCATCCTGTGTGACTTCTGTATCTGTACCCCCTACGTCCGCCTCACCCCTTTTCTCTGACTTATTCCTCCCATACCCCTTTAACCCCTTCCCAGCCTGACTACTTCCTACTGGGCTTCCCATGTCGACCTCCCCTTCTTCCCTGCTGATTTACAACCCCCCCTCTGTTGTTGTTGTTGATTTAGAGCCCCCATTCCTTTCTACCCTGATAGTGATGCCCCTCCCATCCTTCTCCCTTCCCATAGCCTTTTCTCCTCCAGTCACCACCCCTCCTTCCTTACTAACCCCCTTCTACCCTTTCGTCCTCGCTATCTCTTCCCCTACCTGTTGCCATCCCTCTCATGCCCTGCTTGTCCTCCCCCCTTGCAGTATGTTCCTGCTTCCCCCCTCTCTCCCATGGCAGAGGCTCAGAATTTATTCCTAGTCGATACTCCTCCTACATCTCTTCCCCTATTGGTTCCCCCTCTCTTGTTCCCTCTGTGCCACCCCTAGTCCACCCTGGTCCCTTCCTACCTGCAGCCGTCTGCTCCTCCCTGGTAGTCCTCGTGGCCTTTCCTCCCCATCAGAGGCCCTCCCTCACCTCAGGCACCTCCCTTCTCCTCTTTTTCTGCTAGTGCCTCTGATACTGGGTCCGTTTCAGTCCCTAGTTGTTCTTCCTCCATCCCCCCTTGCCATCCCCTATTCCCCCCCCAGCCAGGATGGCTACCATATTTATTTGCCCTACCACTTAGACTCCTGCCTAACCTCCACAGTTCATCCCTCAAACTAGCCAGTTGTCTACAGACCATACACCCCCATCCTCCAAGCCCAGTCCAGGATCATGGCGGACCACACCCTGTACACCCCACCACCCTTCCAAAGATGCCCGACATATTGACATGTGGCACCTGCCCCATTTTGGCCCCCATCTTATGTTACAGGCTCTTACTCGGTTTCTGTACCCTATTACAACTGTTAGGCCCCTATTTACTCAAATTCCTGTTTCCCCCACAACAGTCCCCCTACTGCCCCCTTGCTGACCAGGTTAATTCAGTCTCAAATCTCTTCCATTAGATACTGTATTACTGCAGCAATCCTAAAACCTCCTTGTCCATTTTTCACCCCTCAGTTACCATACTTTTTGTTCTCAGCTCTCACATAGTTTCACTTAGCCCTGTTAGAACTCCTATTGCACTCCAAGTATTACTCAGCTCAGTTAGATATATAAACAGAACAAATAAATATGTATTATTACAGCAATCCTAAAAGTATAGCTCAGTACTTAGTTCAGTTAGAGAAAGAAACAGAACATCTAAATCTGTATTATTACAGGAATCCTAAAAGTATCCAATCATTGCTTTGTCTCCACCCCAGAGACCCTGCTGTAATATAGGACCACAGAGGAGACTGGGCGAGAGTGTGGGCAACTCTAAAGTCCTGGCAGAGCTTGTTGAGCTCTCTCACTCCCCCTCTCTCACTCGCTTGTTGTATTTTTCCCGGCGCTGCAGGCTGCGCTTTTGTGCTGGGCTCCTGCCTTGGCACCTTTTAATGCCCACAAAGAAATCCACAGTAGTCCCGACAGAGCTCTGTCGAGCTCTCTCACTCCCCCTCTCTCACTCACTTGTTCTGTTTCTCCCAGAGCTGCAGGCTGCCCTTTTGTACTGGGCTCCTGCCTGTGTTGGTGCCTTTTTCTGCCCACAAAGAAATCTGCAGCAGTCCTGACAGAGCTTTGTTGAGCTCGCTCACCCCCTCTCTCAGTCGCTCGTTCTGTTTCTCCCGGCGCTGCAGGCTGCCCTTTTGCACTGGGCTCCTGCCTGTACTTGCTGCCATTTTCTGCCCACAAATAAATCTGCAGCAGTCCCAACAGAACTCGGTTGAGCTCGATCAATGCCCCTCTCTCACTCGCTTGATCTTAATCTGTCCCAAACACTGATTTCCCACAGTGACTGCGCTATTCTGAGCCAGAAGTGCAAGAACGCATTTCAGCCAGGATGTGAAAAATATCCACTGTACTCTTCATAAGGAGGTGTGAAAAAATGACAGTGTTGAAAATCTGGCGTGAAAATATTACAAATTTACGAAGTTACAAGGGTGCAACGCACACTTGTAACACAGTCATTTTACGGACTTTTGTCACCAAATTTTCAACATAGGCATTTTAGGACCTCTGCTCATGAACAGTGTCACTGTCATTTTCTTAATGTGTTCTGAACACTGATTTCTCACAGCGACTGTTCTATTCTGTGCCAGAAGTGCAAAAACACATTTCGGCCAGGATGCATAAAATGACAGCTGTACTGTTCACAAGGAAATGCCAATGTTACAAATCTGGAGTGAAAATATTACAAATTTGCGAAGTTATGAGCATGCGTGGAAACTGCGCAACGCATGCTGGTAAAACAGTCATTGTTTGGATTTTTTTCACCAAATTTGCAACATAGGCTTTTTTAAAGCCCACCTCATGAACAGTGGCACTGTCATTTCATTAATTGGTCCCAAAACGTTGTTTCGTGCAGTGACTGCAAAATTACCTTTTGGGACTGAATGACGTTATGAAAGTGACTGAATTCATGAGGAGGGGTCCCAATAACCCCATGTTAAAAATGCGGTGCCAAAATTCCCCAAAATGCCAGAGATATGCACCAAAATTGAAAAAAACCCTATTTATGCCATTATACAGCTTACCGGCATTTCTTCAGTTTGCGGTTGGCTTTGAAGAGTGCAGACGTGTTCCCGGTCCACCGAAGATCATCGTGCTGGGCTCCGGTGATAAGTATGGGTGAGGGTGTGTAGGGAGGTGGGGTATGCAGAGGTGGAAGCGCTGGATGGGGATGGGCACCGGATACTTAAGGACTGTTTTCTTGCTTACGAGTTTTAAAAAATACAGACAACACGGGTCAGTTTTTACTTTGCATGTGTGTTTGGGTACACTGGGGTGGGCTCCCATGAGCCACTGGCATTTGTGGGGAGGAGGACCAAAGCCGGCGAGGGATTGGGCCTCCCGTCGGCAAGAAGCAGGTGGGGGTGCATGATGCCGAGGGATTAGGCTCCCAGCAGCTGGAACTGGGAAGGGGGACTGAAGCCAAGGGGGATTGAGCCCCTGTCAGCACAGAAATGTGTGTGGGGGCACATGATGTCGAGGGGGATTGGGCATCTCCTTGGCACACAGCTGAAATTGGGGGTGGGAACAATATGCTGATAGGGAGTGAGCAACCATCGGCAAATGAAGTGGGTTGAGGGCATGCGAACAGGGGGATTGGCACCCCCGTCGGCTTTCATGGGGCTCTGAGGTGGCAGCATAGAGCTGCCATGTGCCTGGTAATGTTACTCCAGGCAAGGTACCACCCTGCAATGAGGGGTCACTCCCTCATTGCAGCGGAAGGCATGCTAACAACATCATAGTGAGATGGATTGAGAGGTGGCTAACAGACTGAATACAGGTGGTGAAAGTGAATGGTCATCTGTCTGGGAAGTGGAGAATGATGAGTGGGGTGCTGTAGGGGTCCATTCTGGGCCCCATATTGTTTGGTACCTTTATAAGAGATTTAAATATCAGTAGTTTTAATAAAATTAGTAAGTTTGTGGTGATGTTAAGATTGGAGGGGTGGTGGATACTTTTGAGGAGAGGCTTGCTTTTGGTCAAGATTTGTTAACCATTGGAGATTGGGCTGTTAAGAATGGCTTGATAATGAGTATGGAAAAATGTAGAATATTACTGTGATTGTGAGATGTCTTCATGGCGGCAGGTGAGAGCTGCAGAGAGCCAGATAACAGTCGGGACATTTTCAGGAGAGCTGTACCAATCTCTGTGACTGTGTATTTTAAAACTGTGTCTGTCTTCCAGTCTGCTACTTAAACATTGCTGTTAGTGAATTGCCTTGTTTCTAATTTGCTCCTGCTGATTGACTGCACCTGCACCTGAATCACCTAAGAATCGTGCAGAAGGGGGTTGGCTAGTGAAGAACGCGGGGGCTCCTACACTACAAAGCCTCTTGCTGATCACCCCAGAATATTGTGATCTGTGACTGTGAGACATCTTCATGGCGGCAGGTGAGAGCTGCAAAAAGCAAGATAACAGTTGGGACATTTTCAGGAGAGCTGTACCAATCTCTGTGACTGTGTATTTTAAAACTGTGTCTGTCTTCCAGTCTACTACTTAAACATTGCTGTTAGTGAATTGCCTTGTTTCTACATTTTCTCCTGCTGATAGACTGCACCTGAATCACCCAAGAATTGTGCAGGAGGGGATTGGCTAGTGAAGAATGTGGGGGCTCCTACACTACAAAGCCTTGCGCCGATCATGGGCTCGAGCGCTGTGGCGCAAGTGAAGTGAGTGGCGTGAGCGCCACTCGTGGGAGAAAAATAACTTGGTCTTCAATAACCATAACAGTGTAAAGCAATAAGAATGGGGTTTATTTTACAGTTGTGTTTGGGGGGGTTGGTTGGTATGGAGTTTAGTTGTGGTAAATACATATGAAAATAAAGAGGCTGGAAATAATATGATTAGAACAAGGAGTTTGTACTCAGCAGGAAATCCTTATCCCATACATGAGAATAATTTTGTTCGGAGAAGAAATCATTTTACTAACGAATTTTGTTATTATGAGAGGTTACTCTGTGTTATGCATACCTTTTGTAAATTAAATGTCTCGGGGAGTACTAATATTCTCTGTATTATACTACTGACACAAAGTGAAGACACTGAATTAAATCCAGGTCCTGATTGCAAAAGAGTTAAACAGCTTACTATAGTTCATGAGAATGTCAGAAGTATAGTACACAAGATGGATGAATACAGAGCATGGGTAGCTAGAGCTGAGTACGATTTGTTAGCAGTCTCAGAAACATGGTTGCCCCTGGAGGAAATTCAACTCTCTGGATATACTTTAGAATGGACAGATAGGGGTAAGAGGGGAGGAGAAGGGGGTGATGTTATGTATCAAAAATAACCTTGGCCCCTTATGAAACATTATTGAATATAAATAATAAATTGATTGTCTTATTGTGAAATTACTTACAACAAAGTTAGTGGTAGGAGTCTTCTATGTACCCCCTAAAACTAAAAATAAATTATTTGACATACTGACAGAATTTATCTTAGAAAAGATAAAGATAAGCAAATGATTCTGAAATGAGATTTTAACGCAGATTGGTTACAGGACAGAGGTAAGAAATTAGAGAACAGTTTTGTTATTTTGGGGCTAAATCAAATCATTCAAAAACCTACTAGACACACAAAAAATGGAGAGCAGGGTTCCGTTTTGGATTTATTTTTCATTTCTTAAGATTTAGTAAAAAATTGGGATGTATTACCGTTAAACTTGGGGGACCATAATCCCATAATTTTCAACATTGAAATACAAAATGTGATTTCTCACTAGCCAATTACATACTGGTGTAGAGACTTTAAGGGGTTAAATGAACAATTTTTTATAAATCATTTGAAGCAAACTCATTGGGAGAGAGTATATTTGATACCAGATATAGAACTGGAAATACAGGAGGATAGAACAAAAGATCCAAACAAAAAATTCAGATTTGAGGTAATACATGAGAAAGACATAGTAAAAGAATTACAGATATTAAACTCAAATAAATCTGGAGGTATAGATGGTATAGAGGCTCGATTTTTGAAGTTGGGCACGCAAGTAATAGCCTCTGTTATAACTTACTTGTATAACTGGAGCCTGAGTAGCTCCACTGTTCCTGAAATCTGGAAAATAGGAAAAATTATTCCCATCTATAAAGGAGGTGACAAAACAACTCCCTCCAATTACAGGCCAATAGCTCTTTTGCCAATTATGTCAAAGATCCTAGAGAGTAGAGTACACTTGCAGCTGAATTACTATCTGGAATCTAATGTTATATTAACAGAAAAACAACATGGCTTTAGGAAGGGGAGATCCACAAGCACTGCCCTGTTGGAATTAAATGACTTGGTGGTGACATCTATGAACCAAGGGAAGAGTACTGGGGCAGTGTTTGTGGATCTCAGTAAGGCCTTTGATCTGGTCCAGCACAAACTACTTTTGGAAAGGCTGGGGGAAATAGGTATTCAAGAGCAGATGTTACAATGGTTGAAGTCATATCTGACCCATCGTCAACAATGTGTAGCATGTGGAACCTCGGTGTCGGGCCCTGGGAAACTGGAGAGGGATGTTCCCCAGGGCTCGATTCTGGGACCATTATTATTTAACATTTATGTTAATGATCTTGTTCAAGTTATTAAACACAGTGAAGTAAGACTGTATGCAGAAGATACTGTGTTGGTGACGTCTGCCGACAGTTTTACAGATATGACAGTCAGACTTCAATATGATCTGCTCCAAATGGAAAAATGGATGAGGGATTCTGGCCTTCTTCACAATTCGAAGAAAACACAGAGGCCCGGATATCCAGGCTGCACCAGGCTGTGGTGCAAGCCTGGGAACAGCACAAATGGGCTGCGCAGGAGCGTTGACAGGGTGATATTCAACAGAACTGTGCCATGGCACAGCATCACTGAATATCGCACCCTGGCCACCCCACAGTGCGCATGGTGCAGTGGCAATGCACCAGCACAAGTGGCCAGAGTGAAACAGGGGGATGCGCTAGCGCAAGTTCCGTTGTGCTAGGTGCAACAACCGTGATATTCAAAGGTGCACATGCAAATTGGGCCATAATGCATGCAAGGTGCAAATGGGGCCATTTGCATGTCATTATGGCCCCATTTACATGCAGGTGTGCCGATCCCCGGTGACTTGCACCTGGCACCCTGCCAGGCTGCAGCTGTCAGGGACTGATGCCCCCTGCACAGTGTGGAAAAGTGTCCCACTACCCGATCACAGGCATCAGTTAAAATAAAACATGTCCTAAATCCTGGAGGTCCAGTGGACCGCTCGCAGCCCGATTACGGGCTTAAATATAAATATATTCGTCCTACATCCCTGGTGGTCCAGTGGACTGCTTGCAGCCCAATCACAGGCTTATGTATAAAAATATTCATCCTATATCCCTGGTGGTCCAGTGGACCACTTGCAGCCTGATCACGGGCTTAAGTGTGAAAATATTTGTCCAATATCCCTGGTGGTCCAGTGGACCGCTTGCAGCCCGATCACGGGCTTAAGTATAGAAATATTTGTCCTATATCCCTGGTGGTCTAGTGGACTGCTTGCAGCCCAATCACAGGCTTATGTATAAAAATATTCATCCTATATCCCTGGTGGTCCAGTGGACCACTTGCAGCCTGATCACGGGCTTAAGTGTGAAAATATTTGTCCAATATCCCTGGTGGTCCAGTGGACCGCTTGCAGCCCGATCACGGGCTTAAGTATAGAAATATTTGTCCTATATCCCTGGTGGTCTAGTGGACTGCTTGCAGCCCAATCACGGGCTTAAGTATAGAAATATTTTCCTATATCCCTGGTGGTCCAGTGGACCGCTTGCAGCCCGATCACGGGCTTAAGTATAGAAATATTTGTCCTATATCCCTGGTGGTCTAGTGGACTGCTTGCAGCCCAATCACGGGCTTAAGTATAGAAATATTTTCCTATATCCCTGGTGGTCCAGTGGACCGCTTGCAGCCAGATCATGGGCTTAAGTATAAAATTATTCGTCCCATATCCCTGGTGGTTCTGTGGACCACTCACAGCCAATCGTGGGCATCAGTAAAACATTAATGGCACAGCAACCCAACCCTGGTGGTCTAGCAGTACCCCCTCCCCACCACGCAATGGCCCCTCCTCCCCACTCCCCCTTCAGTCAGCCTCGGGCAGCAGCTCCCCACCGGCTTGCCACCCGCCCGCCGACTGACACCGTACAGTAGGGCTGTACGCTGACTGGTCCACAGTGTGAGCCAATGGGTGTGCAGCCTGTACTGTACTACAAAGTCCAGATATGTGAATGGATTATCTGGACTGTGTAGTATGGTATGGGCTGCACGCCCATTGGCTCATGCTGTGGACCAATGGGCATACAGCCCTACTGTATGGTGTCAGTCGGCGGGTGGTGGGGCGGCAGGGTGGGGAGCTGTCGCTCGCTGCTGACGGAGGGGAGGGGCGTGAGGCTCAGTGGGCAGGTGGGGAGGGGGGTACCACTAGACCACCAGGGTTGGGTTGCTGTGCCATTAATGTTTTACTGATGCCCGCGATCGGGCTGCAAGCGGTCCACTGGACCACCAGGGATATGGGATGAATAATTTTATACTTAAGCCCGTGATCGGGCTGCAAGCGGTCTACTGGACCACCAGGGATATAGGACAAATATTTACATCTATGTCTGCCCGCGATCAGGCATGGGGGGATGCCGCCACAAAGGTGCAGCCGGAGCTTGGGTGGCCACCCACAGGTGGCAGCTGCCATGTTGCGCCCTGCAATGCGGCAGTTCACCTGTGGGTGGCCAGCCGTTGTTCCTTTTTTTTTTGGCTCACCTGTGTGCAGCGGGTTGTACAAGCATGGGCTCAGCAAACCCCTGGCTGAATATTGGGATGTGCAGAGTATGCATGGGCGTGCCCCCCCCACCTGCGTTGCAAACATTACTGATGCGCTCCGGTGCATCGGGATTTGTGCCAGGCACAATCTCTGTTTGAATATTGTGCCGGGGTGTATCAGTGGGTTGCGCATGGTGCAAAAGCATTGCACCATGCACAGCTCTTCTGAATATCTGGGCCAGAATATGCTGTTCTCAGTGGGTCAATATAGGGGAACTAGGCCATAGATGCAACAACACCTTCAAGATGGAACAAAAATTAGAAGTGTATTTAGCTATAGATACCTAGGATTTCAAGTAGATTCTAGGATGACATATATAGAGCACATAACATCTCAGACTAAAAAAGTAAATAGGAGACTAGGGGCTCTCAGAAGAGTAGCGGGTAGTTTACCATTGGTAGCTAGAGAATGGTTGGCAAAACAGATGCTTTTACCAGTAGTGGGATATGGTTCCATAATTTACATGAATTTGACTCAATCAGCTTTAAAACTGATTAATCAAGCTTATTATAAGATAGGATAGGAAAATGTGCTACTGGCAGTGGTAAGAAGTTGCACAATTGTGTAATTTATAAGAACTTAAACTGGCTTCAACCAGAGGCTCATAGAAATTATCTTTGGCTTGTTACATGTCATAAGATTTTACATAAAAAATATAATCATCCATTACACAAACAAGTAAAAAGAAAATTAAATAAGGAAATACACATTAAGACAAGGAATGTATTAAGTAGTATCCCAATGCATAGAAGTTTTAATAGATTGGGTGACAGCACACTTCAGAATTGTGTAGCATGTAGTTGGAATAAATTGTCAGAACCACTCAAGACAAACACAAACCTTTATAGTTTTACAAATATTTTGTCTGACTGTTTGAAGTCTTCTTGCACATGTTTTTAAAGTAACTTGTTGTGAAGTGATTTTTTCTTTTTGTGCTTTTGTATTTCTTGTATTTGTATATGTTAATTGTTTAAGGACAGAAGAATATTATAGTGTATGGTGGCACATTGCAATGGGTAGATTTTTATCTTTTCCTCAGGCTGCTATGCCATCGATGTGACGTGATGAAGTTGTTAACCAATCGACAATATGTCACATCTACGGCATAACAAAACAAGCATTTGTCAATGCTGAATGTTGTCTTGCTGGCATTGGCACTGGTAGTGCAGGAGTTAGAGAGATGCATAATAGGCATGGCAGTGAAGTACTGAACTGATGCCAACCGACCCCCACCCTACAGAGACCGACAGGCATTGGGGGTGTCCCTTTGGGTGTTTGGTAGTGCAGTGCGGGAAAACATTTTGGGCAGGATGTGAAAAATGACAGCTGTACAGTTCATAAGGAGGTGTAAAAAATGCCAGTGTTGAAAATGTGGCATGTAAATATAGCAAATTTGTGAAATTACAGGGGTGCGTGGGAAATATGCAACCCACGCTTGCAACAATGCCATTTTTCGGGCGTTCGGCACCAAATTTTCAACATAGGCATTTTAGCACCTCTGCTCATGTACAGTGTCACTGTTATTTCCTCCAAGTGTCCCAAGAAGTGATTTCGCACAGCAACCATGCTATTCTGTGCCGGAAGTGTGAAAACACATTTTGGGCAGGATATGTGAAATGACAGCTGTACTGTTCATCAAGAGGTGTGGAAAAATGGCAATTGTGAAAATCCAGAGTGAAAATGTCACAAATGCACGACAGTACGAGCGCGCGTGCAATCTGCCAACACACGCTCATAACAGTCATTTTATGGAGTATCATCACCAAATTTTCAACATAGGCATTTTAGGACCTCTGCTCATGAACCGTGTCACTGTCATTTTCATAATCTGGCCCAAACACTGATTTCCCACAGTGACTGCGCTATTGTGCGCCAGAAGTGCAGAAACACATTTCGGGCAGGATGTGGAAATGACAGCTGTACTGTTCACAAGGAGATGTACAAAATGGCAATGTTGAAAATCTGGCATTAAAATATTGCGACTATCGGTTAATGAGCCTGGCGAATAACCGTGCAACGCGTGCTCGTAAAACAGGCATTTGTTGGATTTTTTCCACCAAATTTGGAACATAGGCTTTTTGAGAGGCCACCTCATGAACACTTGCACTGTCATTTCATTAATGGGTCCCGAAAGGTGATTTCGTGCAGTGACTGCTAAATTACCTTTCAAGGCCAATTAACTCCATGACAGTGATAGAATTCATGAGGAGGGGCCCCAAAAACCCCATGTTGAAAATTTGGTGGTAAAATTCCAACAAATGCCCGAGATATGCAGCAAAGTTGAAAAAACCCTATTCATTCCATTATGCAGCTTACCGGCATTTCCTCAGTTCGTGGTCGGCTTTGAAGAGTGCAGATGTGTTCCCGGTTCACCGAAGATCGTCGCGCTGGACTCTGGAGGTAAGTATGGGGTGAGGGGGGTGTTGGGAGGCAGGGTGCGCAGTGGGTGGGTGCAGGTGGGGGGCAGGAGACTACGAGGGACCATTTTTATGTTACAGGGGAGGGAAAAAAAACTAACATCGAGGGACAGTTTTTTTTTTTCAGGGGACTTGGCACACTGGGTTGGGCTCCCACTGTGCCTCCTAACTGTTTTGGGGAGGGGTTGCTGCAGCCGACGGGATTGGGCACCCTCGTTGGCAGACATTGGGGTTAATTTATGCTGACAGGGTTGGGCACCCCGTCGGCACACAATGACAGCTAGGGGCAAGAGCCGAGGAGAATTGGGCACCCCTCGGCATATAAGAAATATAGGGGGACTGCTTTTATGCCGACAGGGAGGGCTCTCCATTGGCACACAATGAAAGAGGGGAGGCAAGAACTGAGGGGGATTGGGCACCCCCCTCAGCATATAGGAAAAGGGGGGGCTGCTGTATGCTGACAGGGAGTGGGCTCCCCCATCGGCAAATGTGTGCATCCACAGCAAGCCGGCTGGGGGATTGGGCTCCCCTAAAGTTGACCATTGGGTGGTTGTCCGCCATGCTGCTAATGTGGCGAGCAAGCAGGAAGGGTCTGCTGCATCTGATGAGCTTTGCTCAGATTGCAGCAGACATTTCCTTAGATGTGCTCGCCACATTAGCATGCATGGTGTGGCTGCCGGCATGCAGGCTGATTGGGGAATGAGAGACGCACCTACTGATGCATGCCCTGCATTCACCCAACAGCGGCTGCGCCTCCAAAGCTGCACTATTGCAAGATGTTGATCATGTACAGGCAAGCCAACATAAAAGGAATTCTACAGTCGCGTACAATTCCAACAGCAGAACTGCTAGCTGTGCATTTCAAAAATCAGCTGCAACTGTCAGATTTGCAGTTGGCAGAGACAGGACACGACACACAAGAAAAATGTCAGCCAAAAAATTCTCCAAGCCTGTAAGCAAGGAACATAAAGCATTTATAGAGGATCAGCAAAACAAAAGGACCATAAAAAAATAGTCAGATGTAAAGCTTTTACGATCCTACCTGACAGATGTGGGGGAGGCTCGTACAATCAGAGGCATATCTGAAGCTGAACTAGATGTCCTGATAGCAAACTGCATCCTTAAAAATCAAAAGAAATGATGGGACCGATTACAAGCCATCAACTCGGAGGAGGATTTTAGGCAGCATAGACCGCTACCTGCTAAATATAAATTATGGCCACTTCATATTCCAAGGCAATAAAAAGGACTTTTCAGAAACAATTGCTACCTTGTCGGCCAAGCAGAAATTCCTCAAAAAAATGGGAAAAGGTAGCAAGCCCAACAGGGCAGAAGTGCTCTCACCCTCAGACATTGAAAAATTGTATGAAACAGGGACATTAGGGCAACATAGCCCAGTGGCACTATGAAACATGCTTTTTTTCAATAATGGGCTTTACTATGCCCTTCGAACAGCAGAGCAGTATGCGCTCAGATGGGGGGACCTTAGCCTGCATAAGAACTCAGATGGCTGTCAGTTCCTAGAGTACACAGAGCGTCAAACAAAAACTCGAGCAGGTGACAACTCAAGGGACATCAGGGCAGTGAAGCCCAGAATGTATGCAAACAGTGAACGACCTGATAGAGACGCTGTAAAAGCATACAGCCTGTGTGCATCTCAAAGGCCACAAACCATGCTCACAGCTGACTCCCCCTTCTACCTGGCACCAAATTTATATTTCAAGCCTGGCATATCCATCTGGTTTAGGGCAATGACTCTTGGAGAAAATAAAATTCACTCCATGAAGCAGATCATAAAAACATCTGCTGGTCTGCCACATGAAAAATGAATAACCAATCACTCCACCGGCAAAACAGCAATACAGTGACTAGTGGACTGTGCAGGTCCCCCCACGGAGGTCCAGCAAGTCTCTGCAGTTGATTAACAACTACAGCTTCATTTCAGAGACAAAACAGAAAAGAAATTCTGTTATTCTTGGAGGACACAATGTCTCTGACTACCAGCATCCCTCCTCATCAAAATCTGGTTCCCAATCAGTTTTACAAGCAACCCCACAAGTAAACACAGCCAAAAAGCTGCCACTGTTCACTCTGTCCGATCTGATAAACTTTAAGTTGTTCAGAGACAATTCCATATTACAGCATGGCAACATCACTGTGAATGTGAACAATTTTTTTGCACCACAGAAGCGAAAGCGAATCGCAGTGGTATCAGAATCCTCATCTGAAAGTGACAATATCAAGGTAAGAGCTAATGTCCCCCCCATGTGTCCATACAGTCACCATTAGTAAGTACATTTAAGCTGACATACTAACCAGTTGTTCCTTTTTTAAAACATTCGCAATTTGCAGCACAACCCCTTCTCACCCACTTTACGGCAAGGCTGATTAGATGCCACATGACATTTGACTCGATGCCCATTTTTTTCTCTCCTCTTGTTCTGTTGAATGAGATAAGTTTTTGTTTTAACTCTAACTTTGTTGTTTTAAATGTATTGTGATGATACTAAATGTAAACTGCTGTTGATAGAATAAAATTAAACATGTTTTAAATGAGCAACGCAATCCTACTCTCATCTGTGTATGTAAGCTAACCACTACTGTGCTAAATATGTAACGCTGCAGTCTCAGATGCACACGATGCCCATACACTATAAAAGACAATGTATGGGCATCGATGAACATCAACGCTAAATGAGCTTCTCGTGGCTCCCCTGGCAACCTAGGTAAACCTCTCGAGCTTCACTCTCAAGGTTTACATGGGTTGCTAGTGGAGCCACTCGAAGCTCACATAGCGTTGTTGTTCATTGATACCCATACATTATCCTCTGTATTACCAATGTACAAAACATATATAAGACCGATTGTGGACTATTGCTCAGCAAGCTGGAGTCCATTCCTAAAGAAAGATAAGATTCTGGTAGAAAGGCCACAATGAGCCCTCGCTAAACTAATTCCAGAGTTAAAAAATATACCTTATGAAGAAAGGTTGTTGAATCTTAAATTATGGCCTACATAATTTAGAAGAAGGAGAGGAGATGTGTTGTTATTTTGTAAGATGCTGCATAATGAGGAACTTAAAGAAGAACTACATTTGAAATATAGGCCACAAATATATAATCTTAGGGGACAGGTCACGTGATGGCAGCCTAGGGAGTAGCAGCGTCTTTTCAGAGCTCCGTTTTCACCTGTTGACTCTGTCAAAGCTTCACTCAAAGGGGCCAAGAATCACTGAAAAAATAATCAGAGACAACACTTGCAACTGGCAGAAGGCAGTCGAATAAGCCTAGGATGGAAGCTTATATCAGAAAAGCGTTACCGCGACGGTCTCCTCCACTCACCCCGGAAAAAGAGAAGGCCGCAAAACGGCCTAGGCAGCAAACTCCGACTGTCTTGAAAATGTCAGCAGCGCCGACCGCGCTCTCTGAGGAAAGATTCCTCGAAGTTATGCAACCGTTACAAATAGCGATTACCTCATCACAGAGGACATGCAAGAAATTAAAACTCCGTGGACTCTCTAACAAGGAGAGTTGGGGACTCGGAAGTCAGGTTAACATCTCTGGAGAAAAGGCAGGATAAGACTGACCTGGGATCTACTGTAATGGGACGTAGGATGAAAAGCTCGAGGATAAAGTAGAAGATTTAGAGGCGCAGCAGGTGAAACAATTTGGTGATCATCGAATACCTGAAAAGAAGAAGGAGTGCCCGATTGCTTTTGTACAACGCTTTTGCACCTAAAATAGCTGGCCTCCCCAAATGGAGGGAATACATAATCGAGCGAGCCCACCGATCACCGTCCACCCCGACCGGATCAATCCCACAGGCCTTTAATCTTTAAATTATTAAACTATATGGATAAGCAGCATATCTTATCTAAAATGCGAGAAGCTCGTGAAGTGACATGGGAAGGCAAAAGTGCGGATCGACAGGATCTTCCTTACTCGGTAAGGCTGAGAAGGCAGGAGTTGCATCCACTAGTGTCCAAACTAATTGCTTCATCTAAACAATTTAGGGTAAAATATCCCGCAATTCGGGTGGTGAAGTATGAAGACAAATGGATCTCTTACGATTCTCCGTCACATGCGCTGTCAGGTCTGAAGGAGATTTTCCCGGACTTATTTAAGTGAGAATGATATGATTCAGTACTGAGAGATGGCCGTATACGGTGGATTTGGGCTGACTGGTTAGTAGCCTTGTAATATGGTACACCTGCTGTTAGAGAGATCGAGGTGGCGCTGTTTTTGTTGAGCTCAATGGGGTCGGTGACCCAGGCTGAGTGGAGCAAGAATTTTCAAGCCGCAAGGGCTGTATTGTGCTCACCACACGATACAATAGACTAGGATGTGCATTTGGAAGGGCAGGAAGAGCTGACACCAATATAAATTGAGAAGCAACATTTTATTTTACTCGGTCTTGACTATTTGAGAGCCGCATACTGGTTTGTGGACTAGCGCAATCGGACATTCCACGTGGTACTTCGCCTCGAAATTTATAACGAAACGCGACTTGGAGATAAAATAACTGTAAAATAAATTAGTAATGTTCTTTATAAAGGTCAGATCGCACTAATTAAATGCCTACAATGTGCATGCCAGTTGTTTTAAGTTAATTAACGTTAGCTATAGAAGAATTAGATGTGCCATAGCTGTTGTTAGTTGAAAGGGCCAGTATAACCACGCAGAGAATTGAATGTGGGATCTCTGGCTTTCTTTTAGGAAAGCACTAAGTTTTGTAAAGTGCAGACAAATAGAATGCCCTGATTTATATGGTACATGGTTTTACTAATACATTTTGTGGGGAGCAAGGGGCTTATGACCGCCTACTTTCTCACAATGTGTTATTTTGCTAGCTATGCAAGTGTTTAATTGCTGAAATTAGTAGGGTAGATTCGTTTTGGCATTTTGGCCAAAATACATTTGGTGATTGGGTGGGGGGGCTCCGGGACTTTGCTGTTTGACTTAGGACTGTTATTTGTTAAATCATGTGGCATATAATGTTTGGAGTTGCAGTGTATAGGAACTGGGGGTGTTTTGTTAAGGACAGCTATGGATTAAGGAAATGGGGAATTTTGGTTGAGGGAGGAGGGCAGACTGTGCTGGGTTTATTTTTGGTCGATGATGGCAGATATTATCCCTTTTGGGTATGCCTTATCAATAATCTGGAGTATAAAATGAAGGGGGCACTCTGCAAGGGTAAACTTGCTCACTATTCCTGAGTACCCATTGAGTTTTGTTTAAAGTATGAGTGACAACTACCATGTTGTGAGTTGGAATATTAAAGGGGCTAAAGATAGGGTTAAAAGACAGATGATTTTAAAGCACCTGCGGCTGTTGCGAGCGTAAATAGTTTTTTTTACAGGAAACCCATCTTAGAAGGGAGGATGTGCTCCTTTTTAGGAAGGTATGGGTTGGCCAGGTTTTTGGAGCGGGTGCTTCAACAAATAAAGGAGGGGTAGCGATATTACTGGCCAGGAAGGTACTGTTTAAATTGATTAAGGAAATATGGGACCCTGAGGGAAGATACATAGTTATACATGGATTCTTGGAGTCCAGTCCAGTTATTTTGGGATCGGTCTATGGTCCAAATAATGACTCTCCCGGCTTTTATGTAAATCTATCAAATGTTCTAACTGCAAACCCCCCTAAACTTATGATATTAGGAGGGGATTGGAATTTGGTGCTGCAGACAGAATTAGATAGATCCGATCGAACACGAAAGGGTCTTTCTCCAGCTCAAAGAGCACTGAAAGAACTCATAGACACGGATGCATTAGTGGACATTTGGCGAGTGTTTAACCCCACCGAAAGGCAATATACTTTTTTCTCTGCGGTGCACAAAACACACTCTAGAATTGACTATTTGCTCATAAGTTCATGGGCGGTCCCAGGGGTCACTCGTGTAGGAATTGCAGCAAGGGTTATATCCGATCATGCACCGGTGGATATGGAGTTTTGTCTAGGGGCTGGGGTTAGACGCTCTCCACAATGGTGACTGAATTGCCAACTATTAAAAAACCCTGTCTCAGCTGAATATATCAAGGATTATATTAGTTTATTTCTCACTCTTAATTTAGGAATGGTGGAGAAATACGACCTAGTTTGGGCTGCCCTAAAATGTTCTGTGAGAGGCAAATTTATTAAAATGGCTTCTAATAGGGCTAAGCATCAGAGGGTCCAAATGGATGAGCTCCTAACTAGTATCAAAAGTATAGAAAATACTCTCTCCCGTACCTCTTCAGAGGAGTCGTGGTCCAAATTATATCAGTTGCAGGCACAGTATGTAGGTCTACAGGCGCAGAGGGCCGAGTTATCATTACACAGGGCCAAGCTCCAATATTTAGATGTAGGAGAAAAAGCAAGAAGACATTTGGCGATTCGTCTCCGTCAAGTAGAGACTTCGCAATTTATTACAGGAATCTACTCTGAAGAAGACGGTGAAGTTGTTACTGATTCTCAAAAGATGGTGGAAATGTTTGGATCTTTTTACCAAGGTTTATATTCAGCAACCCCGTCTTTTTCTTGTGCAGATTCAGATTTGAATGATTATCTTAGATCGGTGACTCTGCCAAGGGTCACTGTGGAGGGTGCTGCGTGTTTGAGCGCTCCGATTGCTTTAGGAGAAATACAGGAAGCAATCCAGCAGTTACCTCTGGACAAGTCCCCTGCCCGGATGGGCTGCCTAGCAATTTTTACAAAGCATACCAAAGTGTCTTGGCACCCATATTGAAGGACCTCTTCTGTTATTGGTTTGATAAGGGAATGTCAGGGCCTAGTTTTTTGGAAGCTGTAATCTCTCTAATATTAAAACCAGGGAAGGACCCTCAGAATCTCAGTAGTTACCAACCCATTTCACTATTAAATACCAATGTAAAAATTTTGGCCAAAGTATTGGCAAATAGGCTTGCTAAAATTATAGATAAATTGATAGGGAACAAGCAAGTCGGGTTTATGGCTGGAAGGTCACCCCAAGATCATATAAGAAAACTAATGCATCTTATTGTGGTAGCCAGGGACTCTGATACTCCAATGGCGCTAACGTCGATCGATGCCGAAAAGGCATTCGACAGAGTATCCTGGGAATTTCTTTTCACCACATTAACTTCTTTCGGTTTCCCGAGAGACTTTGTCAGCTGGGTCAAGGTACTGTATTCCTGTCCTACGGCTAGAGTGAAGTGCAATGGGCTATTATCTTCTCCATTTGAACTAGCTCGAGGAACCAGACAGGGATGCCCTCTGTCCCCCTTGCTTTTTAATATATACCTAGAACCATTGCTTCTTAGACTAGCGGCCAATATCAAAATTACCGGAATCCGAGTTGGGGATGTCAAATATGCATTTTCAGTTTATGCGGATGACATCTTATTACATTTGGAGAACCCCAAAGTTTCGATTCCTGCAGTTTTAGAGGAAATTGAGGAGTTTTCTAAAGTCTCCCACTATAAGTTGAATCGGGAAAAAACGAAGGTAATCCCCCTGAACCATAGAGTTAATAGAGTGGAGTTGGCCCCTCTAGGCCTGGCATGGGAAACAAATTCCATAGTTTACCTAGGAATAAATATTTTTAGAGATTCTGTCGCTATTCGGAGAAACAACATAGATAGCCTTATGAAAACAATCTCGAAAGACCTTGAGAGGTGGCAATCCCTCCCTATTACACTATGGGGCAGGTTAAATATAATTAAAATGAACCTCCTACCTAGGATTCTATATCCATTAAGTATGTTGGGTATGTACCTTCCTAAAATATGGTTTGCTAAATTAAGAAAAATGCTGAGTTCCTTTGTGTGGAATAAAAAGAAAGTACGTAGGGCCTATCTCAAATTAACAGTGCCCAAAGAGAGGGGAGGGCTGGCAGCTCCCTTTTTCTTTGTATATTACATTGCTCAACATTTAAGTAAGTTATATTATTGGCAGAAAGAAGTGGACCACGCTGCATATCTTCCACTGTGGGTAGCTATTGAAGAGTATTTGGCATCTCAGGAAAAGTGCTTGCTGCTTGCCTTGCTGTATGTTTCTCCGTCACATATCCCCAAAAATCTTAGAAATAACCCTATGGGCTGGTCAATAAAAGCTTCGCATCAGGCCCAAGCTTACCTTGCGGTTAGGTGGAGCTTGCTTGCAATCCTCTGACCAACCGGTTGCGAACAACCCGCATTTTAGAATTGGCAGTGTGCCGATAGCCGATGTTTTTTGGTCTCGGCTGAGACAATGTAAAGTCTCGGAGTTATGGAGAGACGGAGAGATGGTCACCCCGGTTCAACTGGGTGGCTTTGATAGTGCTGGGAATAAAGAATACTTTAAATATTTACAAGTTAGCAAGGCCCTATTCAAGTTTCATAAGCTCTCCATTAATAGACATAGGGAAAAGGATCCCATTGCGTTCTTCCAGATTGCTTCTAAGCCGCACAAAGTTTCAAATCTATACAAAGCTTTGCAAGATTGGGACAATAAATTACCCTCGGGCATGTGTTTCTATTGGGTAAGGGAACTAGGTCTTCCTGAAGATGTTAATATATGGAAAAAAATTTGGATCTCTTTATATAAGTATGTCAAGCAGGATAGACTCAGATTAGTACATTACAATATCATGCATAATTTGTACTTGACACCATTCAAGTTGTGCAGATTTGGACTGTCGCAAGTACCAACGTGTAATAGATGCAAGATGGATGGGGGGTCCCTTTATCATATGTTATGGGCGTGTCTGCACATTAAAGTATTCTGGAAGGCCATCAATAACTCCCTGGACCCTATCCTTGGTTTGAGGGAGCTGTTTACTCCGGAAGTGTGCCTAGTAAATTCTTTCCCGGTAGGTATTCCAGATAATAGGAAAGCACATATGGCTCTGGTAGTGGCTACTGCCAAATTAACTATAGTGAGACATTGGATGGATGAGAAAGCACCCCTAGTAGTGGAATGGTACAGAGAGTGTGCTCTGGCTTTACAATTAGAGAGGCATATAGCACTTATGCGAAACAGAGGAAAAACTTTTAACTCTCGGTGGGGAATTTTAGAGGCCATCATGACGATATGGGAATCACAGCATTAGTTGGATTGCAGTTTTTAACTATAGTTGCAATGTTGATAATAATGCTAGTCATGCATGTGGTGGGGCTAAGGGTGGGGTTTTTTTCTCTCCTCTCTTCCTTTTCCTCCTTTTATGTTCTTTTCCTCCTTTTTTGATGTAAAAGAAGCACCTAATATTCTCAAATGTATATGTCTGACTGATATTGTTGTTGATATCGTGTATTGGTGCTGAAGTCAATAAAGAGTCTAAAATTAAAAAAATAATCTTAGGGGACATGAGCTCCAGTTTGTTGAGGATAAGTATAGAACTGAACTAAGAAAGAATAGTTTTAAGATCAGAACTATAAGAGAATGGAATAAGCTGCCACAGGATGTGGTAGAGTCAGAAAGTTTCAATACATTTAAGGTAAACTTAGATAAATATTACTCAGTTGGCATCTTGAATGCCTCCACTTTATAGTGGGAACAGCTTATATGGGCTTGAGCCTTCTGCTGTTCTAAAAATTCCTAGTATAATTCCTAGTATAGAATGGCTGATGCTGCAATGACAAGGCAGCCCCTGATGGCAGTGGCAAAATCCTTACAAGTTGGTGGCACTCCGCAGAACCAGTGTCATCAGAACACTGGGCCTGCATTGCTTGAGCACTGCCAAGCCCAACAATGCAATGCCGGCATTGGCCGCCACACTGCTGCACCTCCACAACCCGCTTCTCTCCTAAGCTGCCACATAATGTTTCTTGCGCATGCACGCAAGCAAACATAAAAAGGTATGCCTTCATGGTCTGTGCCTCTATTTACAGTATGTGTGCCATTTTTATGTTGGCGGCATGCGCAGCCAACATCTTGTGGCAGTGGGGATTTGGGGGCACAGTCGCTGTTGGGCGAATGCAGGGCATGCACAAGTAGGTGCGCCCCTCATTCCCCAATCAGCCTGCATGCTGATGCCGCACCATGCATACTAAGCTGGCGAGCACATCTAAGGAAAGGTATGCTGCAATCTGAGCAAAGCTCGTCATACGTAGCGGACCCTTCCTCTGTGCTCGCCAGCTAGTTGCATGGCGGCACAGTGGCCACTACACTGCTGACAGTGCCGACTTCGGGGTGCCCAATCCCCCGGTCGGCTTACCCTGCCCCGTGAAGTATGTGCCGATGGGGGAGCCCACTCCCCATCAGCAGAATGTGCCCCCCACCTCGTTGTTTGCTGACGGGTGCCCAATCCCGTTGGCATCCGCCCCTTCCCGTTGTACTGTGCGCGGGCAGAGCCCACTCCCGTCATGAATTAGTGTCTCCTTCTTCTGTGCTGACAGGGGTGCCCAGTCCCATCAGCTACTGTACCCCCAAACAAAAGAAACAACCTGTAAAAAGAAACCGACATGTTTTTTTTTCCCTCGGTACCTGTAAACTGAAAACAGTCCTCGTAGTCTCCTACCCACCACCCACCCACCCACTGTGCCCCTGCCTCCCCATAACCCCCACCCCATACTTACCTTCGGAGTCCGGTGCGACGATCTTCGCTGGACCGGGAACACATCTGCACTCTTCAAAGCCGACCGCAAACTGAGGAAATGCCTTTAGGCTGTATAATGGACTAAATAGGGTTTTTTCAACTTTGCTCCATACTGTATCTTGGGCATTTTTTGGAATTTCCACACCAAATTTTGAACATGGGGTTTTTGGGACCCCTTCTCATGAATTCTGTCACAGTTTTGACGTTAATCAGTCCCAAAAGGTGATTTCGCAGTCACTGCGC
This sequence comes from Neoceratodus forsteri, assembly GCA_016271365.2. NCBI lineage: Eukaryota > Metazoa > Chordata > Ceratodontiformes > Ceratodontidae > Neoceratodus > Neoceratodus forsteri. The sequence continues at coordinate 70,906,332 of JADMNL010000027.1, read as the reverse complement.
GAAATCACCTTTTGGGACTGATTAACGCAAGGACAGTGGCAGTGTTCATGAGGTGGGCTCTCAAAAAGCCTATGTTGCAAATCTGGTGGAAATAATCCAAAAAATGGCTGTTTAACGTGCATGCATTGCGCAGTTGCTACATAAGCTCGTAACTTCGCGAATTCACAATATTTTCATGCCAGATTTTCAACATTGTAATTTTTCTACACCTCCTTGTGAACAGTACAGCTGTCATTTTTCACATCTTGACCGAAATGTGTTTCCGCACTTCCGGCGCACAATACCGCGGTCACTGTGGGAAATCAGTGTTCAGGCCAGACTGCAAAAATGGCAGTGATACTGTTCATGAGCAGAGGTCCTACAATGCCTATGTTGAATATTTGGTGATGATACTCCATAAAATGATTGTGTTATGAGCGTAAGTTGTGCAGTTTGCACGCACACTTGTAACATTGTGCATTTATAATATTTTCACTCTGGATTTTCACCATTGGCATTTTTCCACACCTCTTGATGAACAGTAAAGCTGTCATTTTACATATCCTGCCCAAAATATGTTTTTGCACGTCCAGTGAAGAATAGCGTGGTCGCTGTGCGAAATCACTTTTTGAGACAGCTTGAGGGCACGACAGTGACACTGTACATGAGTAGAGGTGCTAAAATGCCTATGTTAAAATCTGGTTATAAACTCCATAAAATGCCTGTGTTACCATGTGCTAACGCGGTTTCACGCACCCTTGCCAACTTCGTGATATTTGCAATACTTACATGCCACATTTTTACCACTGCCATTTTTTTTACACCTCCTTATGAACAGTACAGCTGTCATTTTTCACATCCTGCCAAACATGTGTTTCCACAATGCATTACCAAAGGCAATGCCAGCCGACAACATTTGGCATTGACAAATGCCTTGTTTATTTTAGTTGGAAACTAACAACATGCAATGTGACTCCTTGAGCTGCCAATAGTTTTTTTGATAGGAGCCACAGTCAGCAGCATTTGTAAAGGGCTCATCTGGGCATGTGTTTTTTACAGCCATGGTATCCACAGAGATTGTGTTAAGATCTCTGCAGTGATAATGTTTAATGCTTTTTGGCCCCAGTTCTTGGTGGGCAGTGTGTGCATGTAAAATGCTATTGCTGGCACATGGTCTGGTGAGCTTCTGTGAAATGCAATGAGGAGTGAGGAGATTGCCACTGTTGGATGAATCTCTGGTGAGAGAGGTGGCTGGTAGCTGGAGATTTTTTTGAAGAAATGATTCTGTGGTGAGATTTAATCATGGCTTCAGCTACCTCTCAGCCAGTCAGAAACAGAGAAATATAGAATTTGATGGCAGATAAGTACCGCTTGGTCCACCCAGTCTGCCCATCAGATTCCTTCATTCTTTCTATCCAGTTCATAATAATGAATATTGTGATTGGTTGGCATCCCATGGCACTCCAGACATTACCTCATGGGTTACAGCCCACCTGATAGGCTAATGATGCACATGACCCAGATCAGATTTCCAGTATATCCAGGTCCCAGGAACCCCTGCTCTCCAGTTGTAATTTGTGCATCTGAATAGGCAAGAAGCATCCAGAGAACCCCTGTCTGCTCTTTAAAATTCTAAGGTAGGAACTGTATTTTCTTTTATCAAAAGCCTTCTATGTTGTTGCAGTTGAATTATACCAATTATTATTTATATTGTCTGGGGGCCCTCTGCTGCCCCATATTCCTAATTTGTTCAAACCAGGAGCATTTTCTGCACCAAGAAATCTATATTTTAATAGCGCATTGCTCTGGTCGTTGAAGTGCTGTTTGTTGATTCATATTAGCTTTATCTCTCTTTTGGCGCTCAGTATGTTTCCTCGAGCCATCAGGCTGGGACCCTCGCTATCTGGGCCACACGCCCTGGATCCTGGCCTCTCAGGCAGCGTGCTCTCTGTTCCAGAGTCCTCGGCCCTGAGGGCTCATCCTGCAGGCCCTAGCCTAAAAATCCTCCACCTGAGTCGCCTCTCCTCCCCACTGACTGCTGCCTTCTGAGGCCCCTTCCCTTCAGAGGGATCCAATGCACAAGGCCCTGTCTCCACTGGGGCTCACTCCCGGGTCACTAGTTCCCTGCCCAGGCCCACACCTGGCCTTCCAACCCGCGAGTCGCCTCTTCTCCCCGTGACTCCGTGGTTCCCCCTACCCTCCTCCCTCCCTCTGAGGCCCTCCCCTCCCTCCCGGCCCACGGGCAAGTCGCAGCCCTCCGGCCATTCCTCCGCCCGGCGTGCCCCCTGGCGCTGCTTTCGGCATCTACGCCACTCTCCGCCTCCAATCGGAGTGCATATCTCGAGGCTCTTGGGGCCTCCTCTGCAAGCGCGCCCCTTAGCCCTAGCGGACGTGCGCCTCAAATCCCCTCCTTCCTTTTCAGCCTTCAGGCCGGCAGGCTCAGCCTCCCGGGATCTCGGAGGCCTGCCGGCCTTCCTTGCCCCTTCCCGGAGCCGCTCAGAGGGGGCAGCGCCCGCAGCGTTAGCCTTCCATTTGACAAGATAGGCTTCCGGAGGCCGACCCACGCCACGGCGCTGCTCAGGCCACAGTCACAGGGCAACGCCCTGCTCCTTGGAGGGAGCCCCCTCGTGTCTCCGGCCTCTCTCTCTCTCCTGCCTCCTTGCCCCTCGACATAGGGCAAGCTGAGGCCCAAATCTTGCAAGCACTAAAGTTTAGATGCTCCAAAATCGGAGGAGCAGATTCGAGGTCCAGGCCTCAGCTGGCCTCCTGACCCCGTAGTGGGCCGCTTTTAGAGGCGGGTTCCCAGTGCAGGGCCCCACGCCATGCCACAGGAGTTCTGGGATTGATTCCACAGCGCCCACTTTCATCTTGGGTGACCCTAGCAGCCTTAGGCTACTCTCAAAAAAAAACCTGGAGACCTCCTCATGTCCACCTGGGTCCCTCCCATAGCTGACCCCAGTAGGACACCGCAGAGTCCATGCTAGGGTACCTCCCATAGCGACCCTGGCAGGCTCTGAGCGGAACTATCCCCATCCTAGGTGGCGCGGTCCCTCCCACAGCGACCCAGGCCTGCCCCGGAGTAGCAATCATCTGAGAGGGGATAGTCAGGTAAGGATGCCAGAAAGGAGTCTCCACCCTCCCCTCCATGGTCTGTCTTCAGGCCCTCACACAGCGCCCTTACCATAGCATACTCCGGCCCCAACCCCCCATTTTCCCTTTATTCTCCGCCTCACGGGCATGTTTCACGGGGTTTAGGGACAGCTTTCGAGTCCTGTTCTCTGCTCAGACCTTTCTTTATCTTTCAGATGGTTAAAGCAAAGAAATGTACCGCGTGCAGCGCCTCCCTCCTCCCTCAAACCCCAGGCCCTCTCTGAGCGGCCTGCCTCTTGGACGATGAGCTGTCTTCGATGGAGAGAACCCCACCCACGGCACCTTCCCTCCCAGGCCCCAGCACCTCAACCTGGGTGGATCCGGGCCCCCTGTTGTTACAGAACCAACAAGCGTCGGTTGCCATGATGGAGAGTCAGCAGAACTTCATGCTGAAGATCATGGAGAAGCTGGGCGCTTACCCAAAACAGATCTCGCTCGCCCAGCACAGAGCTCACCCACCAGAGAGACCTTCCAGAGGATCCACCAGCCCAGAGGACCCTCTTCCCAGCATTCCCTCGATGGCAATCCGGAAGATAGGGACAAAGAGGATGAATTCGACGAGGAAGAGGGCAGGAGCATGGCTGAGTCTGACATGGAGGACATCGACCAGCAGACAGCTCCGTCTCTCACGTGCCAAACTGTGTGGATTGAAAAATCCCGGCCTTATGAAGGTCATCAAGGCCACCATGGGCCTGTCCACAGAGGAACAGGAAGGAGAAGATGGAATTGAAGCTGGACCCAAGATCCAGCTAAGGACCACCACCCGGAGACCTTCCCAGTCTGCCCGGCCATTGAGGAACTGATTCTGCAATGGCAATCCACAGACCGGGCAGAATGCCAAACCGAAGGAACACACAAGATGTACCCAGTTCAAGCGACAAATCAGGGCCTGGTGCAAGGCGCCTCCATCGATCCACAAGTGGCGGCCTTGAGTAAGAGCGGTGTCTGCCATGTGGAACCATAGCCCTCAAGGACCCCACAGACAAAAGAATCGAGACATGTTAAAGAGGACCTTTGAAATTGAGGGCACCATGGCCAAGGCGATGACGGGCGCGATGACATTCTCACGCCTAGATCTGCTGGCTGGAGGAACTTCAGGAACAGGCGAGTCCAAGTCCAGGAGGCTGAACTTTTAGACTGCACCTCGTGCAGCCAAATACCTGGCAGACATGGCAGTGGACTCCCTATGCCTCCAGGCCAGGGCGGCCGCAATCATAATCGGGCCCGCAGAGCTCTATGGCTCAAGCTCTGGGGCATTGATTCAGAATCCAAGATTCTTCTGAGAACTTGCCCTTTAAGGGACTCATGTATTCGGGGAGGGTCTCAGAATTACCTAAAACAGAAGGAGAGGTAGGGACCTCTAAGAACCGGTCAAGACCCTCACACCTACCTTCCGCTCGGGCGGAGGTTTCGTCCTGGGGCCAAGACCCAAGCTTCGTAGGGACTCCTACCCCCAGAACCACTCCTTTCGGGGTAGAGCATCCCCATCCTACCCACGTACGCCCGCTTTCAGCAGCTACAAGTCTTCCCCTTTCCGACCCCGGGGACAAAAGTCCGGAGGTCGAGGAAGAGGATTCGGGGGAAAACAGTGACTCCGTCTCACTGAGCCCCCCTCACCAAAGCTCGAACCCCCCTGTCGGCCAACGGCTAGCCCTGTTCACTCACCGCTGGGCGTCCACCACGTTGGACAGGTGGGTCCGGGACGTGGTCTCGAGGGGGTACACCATAGAATTGTACCATCCTTCGGTTCCCCATTGCTTCGTCTCGTCCCCGGTCTCCAGACAAAGAGCCTCACCCCACCAGGTACAGGGGATTCTGGCAGATCTCATCCAGAACAGGGCCATTCAACCTGTCCCGGTCCAGGAGCAGAGGGAGGGCATGTACTCCATCTTCTTCCTGGTTCCCAAGAAGTCGGGGGAGCTGAGGCCCATCCTGGACCTCAAACGCCTGAACCGATACGTGATCCCACACTGATTCAAAATGGAGACTGTCCAATCCACCCTTCAGGGCATCAGGGTAGGCGACTTCCTGACATCCATCGAGCTCAAGGACGCCTACCTACACATCCCCATCGTCAAGAGCCACAGAAGATTCCTCCGTTTTCACATCCTGGGACACCACTCATTACTGGCGCCCTGTTCAGCCTGTCCTCGACCCCAGAGTTCCACCAAGGTCTCCATCACCCTGGTAGCCAGACTCAGGGAACAGGGGCTAGACATAGTGCCAGTACCTAGGCGACTGGCTCATACGCCGCTCGATCCGAGGGTCAGGCTGGTGAGCCACACTGAGCTCATGGCACGAGCACTTGAGGACCATGGCTGGGTGGTGAACAGAGAAGAGCCATCTCCGCCCGACCCAACAGATCGAGCACCTCGGAGCCATCATCAACTCAGCAGAGGGTTGGGCGAGGCTGGCTCCGGCACGGATCCGCAGCCTCCGCAGCCTGGCCGGACAGTTAAGGTCACACCCCCACACCACGGAGGAGAAGGTGGCGAGACTCCTGGGATGCATGGCCTCCTGCATCGACCTCGTCCCCTGGGCCAGGTGGCACATGCGTCCGCTCCAGAACTACATTCTGGCGCGTGGAGCACCCAACGAGTGGAACCTGCACTGCATGGTCCAGTTACCCGCCGAAGTAAGATCCTCCCTGGAGTGGTGGGTCACCCCGGAAAATCTGACGAGGGGTATCCCCCTGGAGGCACCACACCCGATCCCCATCAAGACGGACGCGAGTCTATCCGGCTGGGGGGCATGTCTGGGGGACGAATCAGCACAGGGTCCCTGGTCCCCGGCGGAGTCACAGCTTTCAATCAATGTCCTGGAAATGAGAGCAGTGTTCCACGCCCTGAGGGCATTCCGACACATCATCCAGGGAAAGTCGGTCCTGATCAAGTCCGACAATCGCGTGACAGTGGCTTACATCGCAAAAGCAGGGAGGTACCAGGAGCAGGACCATGTCACGAGAAACTGCAAGGGTGATGAACTGGGCACAAACGCACCTATCACGCCTGGGAGCAGTACACCTGGCGGGAAAACTGAACGTAAGGGCGGATTGGCTCAGCCGACAGCAGATCCACCCCGGAGAATGGCGCCTGCACCCAGACCTGTTCCAGGTAATCCAGGAGGCATGGGGTCCAGTGTCCATGGACCTAATGGCATCAAGAGACAACGCCCAGGTGGACCAATATTTCTCCCGGTTCAGAGACGCGCACTCCCAAGGCACGGATGCCCTGTCCCAGGTATGGTCTCGGGACTACGCGTATGTGTTCCCCCCGATCCCCCTCATCCCACAGGTTCTGGAGAAAATCCAAAAATCCCGGACCTCCATCATCTTGGTGGCCCCGTACTGGCCCCACAGAGCTTGGTTCGCAGCAATCACAGAGATGTCCCTAGCCAGCCTCCGGATCCCATCCCGTCCAGACATGCTGACGCAGGGTCCGGTGCTGCACCCGTCCCCTCAAACCCTAAAGCTCATGGCCTGGCTCCTGAGAGGGAACGACTAACCGCTACCGGGTATCACGAGTCGGTCATAGGCACGCTCCTCCGATCTCGTCGAGCCTCCACTACATCCACCTACGAGAGGCAATGGGCCATCTTCGCACAGTGGTGCCGCCGACGAGGCTCGGTACCTGAACAGGCCAACCTCCCCACTATCTTGCTGTTCCTACAGCAGGGGGTGGACAAGGGACTGGCACCTTCTTCTCTAAGGGTGCAACTAGTGGCCATCGGAGCAGCCAGAGGCCTAGTCGAAGGGCACCCGCCCGGGGCCCATCCAGATGCCATCCGCTTCTTGAGGGCGGTAGACCTCATGCGACCTAGGACCAGGCCTAACGTCGCACCGTGGGACCTACCGCTGGTTTTGGACTCCCCTAAGAACGGCACCGTACGAACCACTCGCCGACTCAGACCTTTTCTGGGCAGGACTAAAGACTGCCTTCCTGGTAGCCATCTGTTCGGCCAGAAGGATAGGGGAGCTCGGCGCCCTGTCTTGCGCTCCACCCTACACCATCTTCACCCCCAAAGGGGTACGGCTCCGGACAGTACCGGCCTTCCAGCGAAGGTTCCGGCGAGGTTCCACAGAGAACAACCCATAGACCTACCCACCCCTGCCTCCATGACCCCTCTGGCTGGTCACGGCGCTCTGACTCACTAGACGTGGGGTCGGCCCTCTCTATCTACCTGACCAGAACTCAGGCCATCCGTAAGATGGAGAGACTCTTCATCGTCTGCGAAGGCCAAAGACAGGGGCTCGCGCGTCCAAAACCACCATCGCAGGGTGGATCAGAAGGGTCGTCCTCCACGCTACACAGTGAAGCGATTGACACCGCCCAGGGAATCAGGGGCTCATTCCACCAGAGCGTATCCACCTTCTGGGCAGAGAGAGGATCGGTGTCATCCGAGGACATCTGCAGGGCGGCTACCTGAGCTCCCTTATACCTTCGCCAGGCACTACAGGCTGGAACAACTCCAGGACTTCAGGCCAGCCTTCACCTCCCACGTCCTAGCAGCGGCTCCATCGCCGGACCCTCCGATTCATCCGAATCCCACCCGGAGGTTTAACTGCTTCTTATCTCCCATGAGGTAATGTCTGGAGTGCCATGGGATGCCAACCAATCACAATGGGTGTTTACTCACCTGGTAAAGGTGATTGTGTTGGTTGGCATCCATGGCACTCCAAGGCCCGCCCTCGGGAATGATCGGAGCGTCCAACCAGTAAGATCAGGAGGTCCTTACACCAGTCCGTCAGAATTCAATCCCGCTGCTAAAAATCAGTTGAACCACGGTTCGAGGTAGTGTGTACATAATAGGGAATAAACTCAGGCCTCTGGCCTTGTTATTGTCATCATGTCGTAGCAGACCTCATCCTTGCTAGTCTCTACTGTGTGTATTGTTTCTGGTACTAACATCCTTCCTTTCAGCTATGGAAAATTCAAACTGGAGAGCAGGGGTTCCTGGGACCTGGATATACTGGAAATCTGATCTGGGTCATGTGCATCATTAGCCTATCAGGTGGGCTGTAACCCATGAGGTAATGTCTGGAGTGCCATGGATGCCAACCAACACAATCACCTTTACCAGGTGAGTAAACACCCAATACATTGGTAGATGTGTGTAACCAGAATGTAATGCACACCTGAGGTGTGGGATGCTATTTAAATCCAAGAGCGAAGAAGGGTTTAGAGAGACATGGAGCCAGTTCAGTTATATAAACTCAGTGTGGAGCTCACTGTTCAGTTATATAAATAGTTATATACATGACCAGTTGTAAGCAAAAATTAAAACACAGTTATTTAGCTATTAAAAATACTGGACAGTAATTTTAGCACTTTAATGCACGGTCATGTGGCATGTCTTAGACGATCATGTTTGTAGATTTTACAATGTCATTGTATAAAATGTTTTTATGTGAACTAGGGCACCATTCAAGTGGGAATTTCTAGGATTTTATGTTGCTGGCTTCTACTTAGCCTTTGGTTTTATTTTTCTTCCAGTGTTAGGAAAGGGATGTGCAAGAAGTAGCTTCACTGTGTGTTCATTTGGTGTATCTTGTTTTCCTTCTGAGTCTCAGAACCTTTGCCATGACTGAGAAGCAAACCACAGTGTCACTGTGCTGTGCGAAGGTTTTCTTTCCAGGTACCCACTCTGCCCAAAGACAATCAAAATCTATGTTTTGTTAAAAAAAATCTTATTTTATTCCATATTCAAAAATTAAAATGTTGGCTGCTTACTAAACAGACACAGTCAACCCCCATAGGCCTTGAAGTGTCTCCAGGTTAAATAATGGGAGGGCTTTAAGCCCAATGTTCGATGGGCGGAGCAACAACGTCCCTCCCCTATCGGAGTCAAGCATCCTGGAGCCCATCCAGGATTCTGTTTTTTTGCCTTGGCCGAGGCGCCGGCTTTTTCCCTGCTCTGCTACTGCATGCCTGTTTCGTTCCTCCAGTTGTCAAAGGCTGTGCATGGGGATTGTCATGCAAGATGGCCGCCACCACATGTTTACAGTCACTTCTCTACTAGTCTATCATTACTTGTAAGTTCATGAAGTACAGTATGTAAAAAGAGTAGATTATGGATTTAAAACAAAACAAGGTTGAGTATACCTACATCACTGGCATGCATTTCCATTCTACTAAGAAAGGAAGTAGATAAAACAACCAGCAACGTCAGTAATTTTTAGAAAAGGTGAGCAATCGTGAAGTGCAGGTTTGCAGTTAGCACTAGTATGATGCAGACAGTGTTGACAGTGTCCTGCTGGTCCGTCATAATCTGAACTGGAGATTGGCTATCATGTTGGTGGCCACTTGGAGCACAGTACAGTGACATATAGAAGAATTACCATTTATATAGCACTTTTCATAGACATTGTATCCCAAAGCACTTTACAAGCAATGCTAGACTGGTAGAGAAGTGACTGTAAACATGTGGTGGTGGCCATCTTGCACAACAACCCCCACATACAGCCTTTGACAACTGCAAGAACCATTTTTTATGGGAAGGGGAATGTTGGCCAGAAAACGGGGGAAAATCCCCATCTCTTCTGAAAAGTGTCTTAGATTCTTATACTAACTCCTGGCCACCCATCAGGACAACAGCACAGATGGGTAGAAGGGACTTCAGTTTAATTTCTCATCTGAAAAATGGCACTTCCCAATAGTACAGCACCCCCCCTATTACTGCACTTTGGGGATCACCATTCATGATATGTGTCCAGTCCCATTGAGGGTCTAGAACCCATGATTTTCTGGTCCAGAGGCAGATGTGCTGTCATTGGAGTCATACTGAAAATAGGGAAAGATAACCCACCTCACTACATTAGAAAGATGGACCGCAGTTCTAGCTAGCAGTAAATATAACATGTGAACACCATCTCCTGTTCTTGCTTTACTAGCTCTTCAGGAACACAGTTCACGTAAGAATGCAAATAATTCCCTGTGAGTAACTATTACAAGAACTCTCTCTGCAGTCAAGCTGTTCCATTATTTAGGAGACAATTCTGCTGTGGTAATTGGCTAGTGCACTTTAATATAGTCATAAGCTACTCCTGCTGATACCCCAGTTCTTACTAATATAGTCATAACTCACGGCAAAGAATGCATGAAATAATAAAGACTCCATCAAGATCAAACATCTCCGGCAGTTTGAAAACTGTACTGTTTTTGTTTTCTTGAAGCTCAGCTGTTCTCAAAGGCTTTAGTAAGTCTCTGCAGATAACTGCTTCTAGTGGCTGGGGTGGGACAAAACAGTAATGGTCCAGAAAATCTTCATAAGACTGAACATTAACACTGTCAAATATATCGTAAAACTACTAGCCTTAGCAGTAAATTTAATTTTACTATATTCACAGAGGGTGACGGATCTGAAAAAATTAACATTAATTGTAATATGAAATGGTACTGCAGTAAGGATCTGATTTTTTCCCCCGTAATCTGTTTATTCTCCTGTGGCCACAACAGGGCTTGGCTCCCATTTGCCCTGACTCTACTACCCCCTACTGTCCGTCACCTCCCCTGTGCAGCTGGCACCTTCATGGATTCCCCCCACTGTGGTGTCAGAGGGGAGGCTGTCCTCTCCCCAATGCCTTAATCCAGTGCTGCCGACAGGTTATGCAGTGGGTGGAGGTATGGTGTGTGTGGGCATCATGAACTCTTGCCGTGCCTTCCATTTTGCTCTTGTTTTCTCCCTTCACTGCTGTCAGCTGTGGTATACACAGGCAGCACATGCGTGTGGAGGTGTGCATGTGTCCTGGGACTGTGGCTGCCTACCATACCCTTGACCATCGTCTGCCTCTCAGAGCTCTCATGGGCTGCCACCAGGCCTCGACCTGTTGGAGCCAAGAGACGAGATGGCCATCCACCCAGATCTAACAGAGGAGAGCTTCCAGACAGCCTCTCTGTCCTCTCCCAGCCCTCCCCTGGCTGACCCACTTCAACCCATGCTCATTCCCCACCACAGGTCACCGAGCCCTGCCAATCCATGCTCATTCCCAAACACTGGTCACCGAGCCCTGCCAACCCATGCTCATTCCCCAACACAGGTCACCGCGCCCTGCCAACTCACACTCATTCCCCAACACAGGTCACCGAGCCCAGCCAACTCACACTCATTCCCCAACACAGGTCACCGAGTCCTGCCAACCCATGCTAATTCCCGAACACAGGTCACCGAGCCCTGCCAACCCATGCTCATTCCCGAACACAGGTCACCGAGCCCTGAGAACCCATGCTAATTCCTGAACACAGGATACCGAGCCCTGCCAACCCATGTTCATTCCCGAACACAGGACACCAACCCCTGCCAACCCATGCTCATTCCCCAGCACAGGTCACCGACCCGTGTCAACCCACGCTCATTCCTCAACACAGGTCACCAAGCCCTGCCAACCCACGCTCATTCCCCAAAACAGGTCACCGACCCCTGCCAACCCATGTTAATTCCCAAACACAAGTCACAGAACCCTGCCAACCCAAGCTCATTCCCAAACACAGGTCACCGAGCCCTGCCAACCCATGCTCATTCCCCAACACCGGTCACTGAGCAGTGCCAACCTATGATCATTCCCCAATGCAGGTCACCGAGCCCTGCCAACCCATGCTCATTCCCCAACACAGGTCACCGAGCCCTTCCAACCCATGCTCATTCCTGAACACAGGTCACCGAGCCCTGCCAACCCATGCTCATTCCAGAACACAGGTCACCGAGCCCTGCCAACCCATACTTCCCGAACACAGGTCACAGAGCCCTGCCAACCCATGCTCATTCCCCGACACAGGTCACAGAGCTCTGCCAATCCATGCTCATTCCCCAACACAAGTCACCGAGCCCTGCCAACCCATGCTCATTCACCAACACAGGTCACCAGCGTGGCAGGAGATAAGGCACTCAGTGCCTTAGCCCTCCATGCCACTGGGCCGACTGGATCTTATTTTTTTTTTGACTAGCTCACTGTGCATTCTAGGTATTTTGTTGAAAAACAAGGTGCAAGATGTACAGTAGCAAAACAATAACAAGCATTTGTCAATGCCGAATGTTGATTGTGTTGCTCCATTGAGTCGCTTAGTGGCCCTCTGTCACTCGCTCGTTCTGTTTCTCCCGGTGCTGCAGGCTGCCATTTTGTACTGGGCTCCTGCCTGCATTGGGGGCTTTTTCTGCCCACAAAGAAATCTGCAGCAGTCCAGACACAGCTCCGTTGAGCTCGCTCACTCCCCCCTCTCACTGACTCATTGTGTTTCTCCCGGCGCTGCAGGCTTGCCTTTTGTACTGCCCACAAAGAAATCCGCAGCTGTCCCGACAGAGCTCCATTGAGGTCGCACACTCCCCCTGTCTCACACACTCATTCTGTTTCTCCTGGCGCTGCAGGCTGGCCTTTTGTACTGGGCTCCTGCCTGTGTTGGTACCTTTTTCTGCCCACAAAGAAATCTGCAGCAGTCCCGACAGAGCTCTGTTGACCTTACTCACTCCCCCTCTCTCACTTGCTTGTCCGTTTCTGCCAGCGCTGCAGGCTGGTCTTTTGTACTGAGCTCCTGCTTGCATTGCTGCCTTTCCTGCCACAAAGGAAACTGCAGCAGTCATGATAGACCTCCGTTGAGCTTGCTTACTCCCCCCTCTCTCACTCAATTGTACTGTTTCTGCTGGCGCTGCAGGCTGGCATTTTGTATTGGGCTCCTGCTTGTGTTGCCGCCTTTTTCTGCTCACAAAGAAATCCGCAGCAGTCACGATACAGATCCATTGAGGTCACTCACTCCCCCTGTCTCACTCACTCATTCTGTTTCTTCTGGCACTGCAGGCTGCCCTTTTGTACTGGGCTCCTGCTTGCATTGGGGGCTTTTTCTGCCCACAAAGAAATCTGCAGCAGTCCTGACACAGCTCCGCTGAGCTCACTCACTCTCCCCTCTCACTGACTCGTTGTCTTTTTTCCAGTACTGCAGGCTGGCCTTTTGTACTGGGTTCCTGCCTGTGTTGACACCTTTTTCTGTCCAGAAAGAAATCCGCAGCTGTCCTGACAGAGCTCCATTGAGGACACTCACTCCCCCTGTCTCACGCACTCATTCTGTTTCTCATGGTGCAGCAGGCTGCCCTTTTGTACTGGGCTTCTGCCTCCATTGGTGTCTTATTCTTCCCACAAAGAAATCTGCAGCCGTCCGAAAGAGTTCTGTTGACCTTACTAGCTCCCCCTCTCTCACTTGCTCGTTCCATTTCTGCCGGCGCTGCAGCCTGCCCTTTTGTACGGGGCTCCTTCCTGTGTTGCTACTCTTTTCTGCCTACAAAGAAATCTGCAGCAGTCCCAACAGAGCTCCAGTGAGCTCACTCACTCCCATTCCCTCACTCACTCGTTCTGTCTATCCTGTTGCTACAGGCTGCCCTTTTCTACTGGGTTCCTGCCTGCATTGGTGGCTTTTTCTGCCCACAAAGAGATATGTAGCAGTCCTGACACAGCTCCATTGAGGTCGCTCACTCCCCCTCTGTCACTCGCTCGTCTGTTTCTGCCAGCGCTGCAGGCTGGCTTTTTGTACTGGGCTCCTGCCTGCATTGCTGCCTTTTTCTGCCAACAAAGAAAACTGCAGCAATCATGATAGACCTCCACTGAGCTTGCTTAATCCCCCTCTCTCACTCAATCGTTCTGTTCCTGCTGGTGCTGCAGGCTGGCCTTTTGTACTGGGCTCCTGCTTGTGTTGCCACCTTTTTCTGCCCACAAAGAAATCCGCAGCAGTCACGATACAGCTCTGTTGAGCTCACTCACTCCCCCTGTCTCACTCACTCATTCTGTTTCTTCTGGCACTGCAGGCTGCCCTTTTGTACTGGGCTCCTGCCTACATTGCCATCTTTTTCTGCCCACAAAGAAATATGCAACAGTCACGATACAGCTCCGTTGAATTCGCTCACTCCCCTTCTCTCACTCGGTCGTTCTGTTTCTCCTCCTGCTGCAGGCTGTCCTTTTGTAGTGGGCCCCTGCATGCATTGCTTTTTTTTCTGCCCACAAAGAAATCTGCAGCAGTTCTGACAGAGGTCCGTTGAGCTTGCTCACTCTCTATCTCTTAGTCGCTCATTCCATTTCTGCCGGCGTTGCAGGCTGCCTTTATGTATTGGGCTCCTACCTGCATTTGCACCTTTTTCTGCCAAGAAAGAAATCCACAGCTGTCCCGACAGAGCTCCTTTTAGATCGCTCACTGCCCCCGGGTCACTTGCTCATTCTGTTTGCCCTGGCATTGCAGGCTGTCCTTTTGTACTGGGCTCCTGCCTCTGTTGGCACCTTTTTCTGGCTACAAAGAAATCTGCAGCTGTCCTGACCCAGCTCCGTTGAGGTCGCTCACTCCCCCCCCACTTGCTCATTCCATTTCTGCCAGCGCTGCAGGCTGCCCTTTTGTACTGGGCTCCTGCCTACATTGCCATCTTCTTCTGCCCACAAAGAAATCTGCAGCAGTCAAGATAGAGCTCCGTTGAGCTTGCTCACTCCCCTTCTCTCACTCTTTCATTCTGTTTCTCCCACTGCTGCAGGCTATACCCTTTTGTAGTGGGCCCCTGCATGCATTGCTTCCTTTTCTGCCCACAAAGAAATTTGCAGCAGTCCTGACAGAGCTCCGTTGAGCTCGCTCACTCTCTCTCTCTGACTCACTTGGTCCGTTTGTGCCAGCACTGCAGGCTGGCCTTTTGTACTGGGCACCTGCCTGCATTTCCATCTTCTTCTGCCCACAGAAATCTGCAGCAGTCACGATAGAGCTCCGTTGAGCTCGCTCACTCCCCCCCCCCTCGCTCATTGTGTTTTTCCTGTCGCTGCAGGCTGCCATTTACTTCTGGGCCCCTGCGTGCATTGCTGCCTTTTTCTACCCACAAAGAAATCCGCAGCAATCCCGACAGAGCTCCGTTGAGCTCACTCACTCCCCTCCCTCACTCGCTCATTCTGTGTCTCCCACTACTGCAGCCTGCCCTTTTATACTGGGCTCCTGCCTATGTTGGGGGCTTTTTCTGCCCACAAAGAAATCTGCAGCAGTCCTGACACAGCTCTGCTGAGCTCGCTCACTGCCCCCTCTCACTGACTCATTGTGTTTCTCTCGGCGCTGCAAGCTGGCTTTTTGTACTCGGTTCCTGCCTGTGTTAGCACCTTTTTCTGCCCACAACGAAATCCGCAGCTGTCCTGACAGAGCTCCGTTGAGGTCCACACTTCCCCGTCTCATGCACTCATTCCATTTCTCCTGGTACTTCAGGCTGCCCTTTTGTACTGGGCTCCTGCCTCCGTTGGTGCTTTTTTCTGCCCACAAAGAAATCTGCAGCAATCCCGACAGAGCTCTGTTGACCTTACTCACTCCTTCTCTCTCACTTGCTCATTCCATTTCTGCCGGCGCTGCAGCCTGCCCTTTTGTACGGGGCTCCTGCTTGTCTTGCTGCCCTTTTCTGCCCACAAAGAAATCTGCAGCAGTCCCAACAGAGCTCCAGTGAGCTCACTTGCTACCCCTCCCTCACTCACTCATTCGGTGTCTCCTGCTGCTGCAGGCTGCCCTTTTGTACAGGATTCCTGCCTGTGTTGGCAGCTTTTTCTGCCCACAAAGAGATCTGCAACAGTCCTGACACAGCTCCGTTGAGGTGGCTCACTCCGTCTCTGTCACTCGCTCGTCCATTTTTTGCTGGCGCTGCAGGCTGGCCTTTTGTACTAGGCTTCTGCTTGCGTTGCCGCCATTTTCTGCCCACAAAGATTTCCGCAGCAGTCACAATACAGCTCTGTTGAGGTCGCTCACTCCCCCTGTCTCACTCGCTCATTTGGTTCCTTCTGGTACTGCAGACTGCCCTTTTGTACTGGGCTCCTGGATCTGTTGGTGCCATTTTCTGCCCACAAAGAAAACTGCAGCAGTCCCAACAGAGCTCCTTTGAGCTCGCTCACTCCCCCTCTCTCACTCTCTCGTTCCATATGTGCCGGCGCTGCAGGCTTTCCTTTTGTACTGGACTTCTGCCTGTGTTGCCATCTTCTTCTTCTGCCCACAAAGAAATCTGCATCATTCAAGATAAAGCTCCATTGAGATCACTCACTCCCCTTCTCTCACTCAGGCGTTCTGTTTCTCCCGCTACTGCAGGCTATCCTTTTGTAGTGGGCCCCTGTGTGCATTGCTTCCTATTCTGCCCACAAAGAAATCTGCAACAGTGCTGACACAGCTCCGTTGAGCTCTCTCACTCCCCCCTCTCACTCGCTCGTTCCGCTTGTGCCGGTGCTTGCGGCTGGCCTTTTGTACTGGGCTCCTGCCTACATTGCCATCTTCTTTTGCCCACAAAGAAATCTGCAGCAGTCACGATAGAGCTCTGTTGAGCTTGCTCACTCCCCTTCTCTCACTCAGTCGTTCTGTTTCTCCCACTGCTGTAGGCTATCCTTTTGTAGTAGGCCCCTGTGTGCATTGCTTTTCTGCCCACAAAGAAATCTGCAGCAGTGCTGACACAGCTCCGTTGAGCTTACTCTCTCCCCCTCTCTCATTTGCTCATTCCGTTTGTTCCGGCGCTGCAGAAGGGCCTTTTGTACTGGGTTCCTGCCTGCGTTGCCGCCTTTTTCTACCCACAAATAAATCTGCAGCAGCCATAATAGAGCTCCATTGAGCTCGCTCAGTCCCCCTCTCTCACTCACTCATTCTGTTTCTCCCGCCGCTGCAGGCTGCCATTTTGTACTGGGCCTCTGCATGCATTGCTGCCTTTTTTCACCCACAAAGAAATCCACAGCAATCCAACAAAGCTCTGTTGAGCTCACTCACTCCTTCCCTTCCCTCACTCGCTGCGTTCTGTGTCTCCCACTGCTGCAGCCTGCCCTTTGTACTGGGCTTCTGCCTCGTTGGGGCTTTCTGCCCACAAAGTAATCTGCAGCAGTTCTGGACACTGTTCTCATTGAGCTCGCTCACTCCCCTCTGTCACTCACTCGTTGTGTTTCTCCCAGTGCTGCAGGCTGGCCTTTTGTACTGGGTTCCTGCCTGTGTTGGCACCTTTTTCTGCCCACAAAGAAATCTGCAGCAGTCATGATACAGCTCCATTGAGGTCGCTCACTCCCCCTGTGTCACTCGCTCTTTCTGTTTGTCCTGGCGTGTTGCGCTGCAGGCTGTCCTTTTGTACTGGGCTCCTGCCTCGGTCGGGACCCTTTTCTTGCCACAAAGAAATCTGCAGCAGCCCAGGCAGAGCTCTGTTGAGCTCGCTCACTCCCCCTCTCTCACTCGCTTGTTCCGTTTCTGCCAGCGCTGCAGGCTGCCCTTTTGTACTGGGCTCCTACTTGCAGTGCCGTCTTCTTCTGCCCACAAAGAAATCTGCAGCAGTCATGATAGAGTTCTGTTGAGGTCGCTCACTCTCCCTGTCTTACGCGCTCATTCTGTTTGTCCTGGCGCTGCAGGCTGCCCTTTTGTACTAGGCTCCTGCCTCCATTGGTGCCTTTTTCTGCCCACAAAGAAATCTGCAGCAGTCGCAGAGCCCTGTTGACCTTACTCACTCCCCCTCTCTCACTCGCTCGTTCCATTTCTGCCAGTGCTGCAGCCTGCCCTTTTGTACCGGGCTCCTGCCTGCATTGCTGCTCTTTTCTGCCCACAAAGAAATCTGCAGCAGTCCCAACAGAGCTCCAGTGAGCTCACTCACTCCCACTCCCTCACTAACTCGTTCTGTGTATCCCGTTGCTACAGGCTGCCCTTTTGTACTGGGTTCCTGCCTGCATTGGCGGCTTTTTCTGCCCACAAAGAGATATGTAGCAGTCCTGACACAGCTCCATTGAGGTCGCTCACTCCCCCTTTGTCAGTAGCTCATCCGTTTCTGCCAGCACTGCAGGCTGGCCTTTTGTACTGGGCTCCTGCTTGCGTTGCTGCCCTTTTCTGCCGACAAAGAAAACCGCAGCAGTTATAATGGACCTACATTGAGCTTGCTTACTCCCCCTCTCTGACGCGATCATTCTGTTTCTGCCGGTGCTGCAGGCTGGCTTTTTGTACTGGGCTCCTGTATGCGTTGTTTTCATTTTCTCACTCAAAGATTATCTGTAGTCACCAAACAGCTCTGTTGTGGCTTGCTCACTCCCCTGTCTCACTTGCTCATTTTGTTTCTTCTGGCACTGCAGGCTGCCCCTTTGTACTGGGCTCTGGCTCTGTTGGTGCCATTTTCTGCCCACAAAGAAATCTGCAGCAGTCCCGACAGAGCTCCTTTGAGCTCGCTCACCCCCCTCCTCTCACTCGCTCGTTCCATTTCTGCCGTTGCTGCATGCTGCCCTTTTTGTACTGAGCTCCTGCCTACATTGCTGTCTTCTTCTGCCCACAAAGAAATCTGCAGCAGTCGCGATAGAGCTCCGTTGAGCTCTCTCACTCCCCTTCTCTCACTCGATCGTTCTGTTTCTGCCAGCGCTGCAGGCTGCCCTTTTGTACTGGGCTCTTGCCTACATTGCTGTCTTCTTCTGCCCACAAAGAAATCTGCAGCAGTCACGATAGAGCTCCATTGAGCTCGCTCACCCCCCTCCTCTCACTCGCTCGTTCCATTTCTGCCGTTGCTGCATGCTGCCCTTTTTGTACTGGGCTCCTGCCTACATTGCTGTCTTCTTCTGCCCACAAAGAAATCTGCAGCAGTCGCGATAGAGCTCCGTTGAGCTCTCTCACTCTCCTTCTCTCACTCGATCGTTCTGTTTCTGCCAGCGCTGCAGGCTGCCCTTTTGTACTGGGCTCTTGCCTACATTGCTGTCTTCTTCTGCCCACAAAGAAATCTGCAGCAGTCACGATAGAGCTCCATTGAGCTCGCGCAGTCCCCTTCTCTCACTCAGTCATTCTGTTTCTCCCTCTGCTGCAGGCTATCCTTTTGCAGTGGGTCCCTGCGTGCATTCTGCCCACAAAGAAATCTGCAGCAGTCCTGACAGAGGTCCGTTGAGCTCACTCACTCAACCTGTCTCAGTCGCTCATTCCGTTTCTGCCGGCATTGCGGACTACCCTTTTGTACTGGGCTACTGCCTGCATTTGCACCTTTTTCTGCCCAGAAAGAAATCCACAGCTGTCCTGACAGAGCTTCATTGAGGTTGCTCACTCCCCCCTGTGTCACTCGCTCATTCTGTTTGTCCTGGCGTTGCAGGCTGTCCTTTTGTACTGGGCTCCTGCCTCTGTTGGCACCTTTTTCTGGCTACAAAGAAATCTGTAGCTGCCCTGACAGAGCTCCGTTGAGCTCGCTCACTCCCCCTCTCTCACTCACTTGTTCTGTTTCTGCCGGTGCTGCAGTCTGCCCTTTTGTACTGGGCTCCTGCCTGCATTGTCATCTTCTTCTGCCCACAAAGAAATCTGCAGCAGTCATGATAGAGCTCTGTTGAGCTTGCTCACTCCCCTTCTCTCACTCAGTCATTCTGTTTCTCCCGCTGCTGCAGGCTATCCTTTTGTAGTGGGCCCCTGTGTGCATTGCTTCCTTTTCTGCCCACAAAGAAATCTGCAGCAGTCCTGACACAGCTCTGTTGAGCTTGTTCACTCCCTTCTCTCACCCGGTCATTCTGTTTCTCCCGCTGCTGCAGGCTACCCTTTTGTAGTGGGTCCCTGCGTGCATTTTGCCCACAAATAAGTCTGCAGCAGTCCTGACAGAGGTCCGTTGAGCTCGCTCACTCAACCTGTCTCAGTTGATCATTCCGTTTCTGCCGGCATTGCAGGCTGCCCTTTTGTACTGGGCTCTTGCCTGCATTTGCACCTTTTTCTGTCCAGAAAGAAATCCACAGCTGTCCTGACAGAGCTCCATTGAGGTTGCTCCTTCTTGCGTTGCTGCCTTTTTCTGCCCACAAAGAAATCTGCAGCAGTGATGATAGAGCTCCGTTGAGGTCGCTCACTCCCCCGTCTCACTCGCTCATTCTGTTTCTCCTGGCGCTGCAGGCTGCCCTTTTGTACTGAGCTCCTGCCTCTCTTGGCACCTTTTTCTGCCCACAAAGAAATCTGTAGCAGTCTTGACAGAGCTCCTTTGAGCTCGCTCACTCCCCTTCTCTCACTCACTCATCCCATTTCTGCCACCGCTCCCGGCTGCCCTTTTGTACTGGGCTCCTGCCGTGTTGCTGCCTTCTGCGCATAAAGAAATCTGTAGCAGTCATGATAGAGCTCCATTAAGCTCGTTCACTCCGGCTCTCGCTCGCTCATTCTGTTTTTCTTGCTGCTGCAGGCTGGCCTTTTGTACTGGGCCCCTGCGTGCATTGCTGCCTTTTTCTGCTCACAAAGAAATATGCAGCAGTCCCAACACAGCTCCGTTGAGCTCGCTCACTCCCCCTCATTCCCCCCGTGTCACTTGCTCATTCACATTGCAGGCTGTCCTTTTGTACTGGGCTCCTGACTCTTAATTGGCACCTTTTTCTGGCTACAAAGAAATTTGTAGCTGCCCCGACAGAGAGCTCCGTTGAGCTCACTCAATCCCCCCCTCTCACTCGCTTGTTCTGTTTCTGCCGGCGCTGCAGGCTGCCCTTTTGTACTGGGCTCCTGCCTGCATTGTCACCTTCTTCTGCCCACAAAGAAATCTGCAGCAGTCACGATAGAGCTCCGTTGAGCTCGTTCACTCCCCTTCTCTCACTCGGGCATTCTGTTTCTCTTGCTGCTGCAGGCTACCCTTTTGTAGTGGGTCCCTGCATGCATTTTGCCCACAAAGAAATCTGCAGCAGTCCTGACAGAGGTCCGTTGAGCTCGCTCACTCAACCTGTCTCAGTCGCTCGTTCCGTTTCTGCCGGCATTGCAAGCTGCCCTTTTGTACTGGGCTCCTGCCTGCATTTGTACCTTTTTCTGCCCAGAAAGAAATCCACAGCTGTCCTGACAGAGCTCCATTGAGGTCGCTCCTTCTTGCATTGCTGCCTTTTTCTGCCCACAAAGAAATCCACAGCAGTGATGATAGAGCTCTGTTGAGGTCGCTCACTCCCCCATCTCACTCGCTCATTCTGTTTCTCCTGGCGCTGCAGGCTGCCATTTTGTAGTGGGCCTCTGTGTGCATTGCTTCCTTTTCTGCCCACAAAGAAATCTGCAGCAGTCCTGACACAGCTCCATTGAGCTCGCTCACTTCCCTTCTCTCACTCACTTGTTCCATTTGTGCTGGTGCTGCAGGCTGGCCTTTTGTACTGGGCTCCTGTCTGTGTTGCCATCTTCTTCTACCCACAAGGAAATCTGCAGCAGTCATGATAGAGCTCCGTTGAGCTCACTCAGTCCCCTTCTCTCACTCGGTCATTCTGTTTCTCCTGCTGCTGCAGGCAATCCTTTTGTAGTGCGTGTCTGTGCATTGCTTCCTTTTCTGCCCACAAAGAAATCTGCAGCTGTCCTGACACAGCTCCATTGAGCTCACTCACTCCCCCTCTCTCACTCGCTTGTTCCGTTTGTGCCGGTGCTGCAGGCTGGCCTTTTGTACTGGGCTCCTGCCTGCTTTGCCGTCTTCTTCTACCCACAAATAAATCTGCAGCAGCCACAATAGAGCTCCGTTGAGCTCTCTCACTCCCCTCTCTCATTTGCTCATTCTGTTTCTCCCGCTGCTGCAGGCTGCCATTTTGTACTGGGACCCTTCATGGATTGCTGCCTTTTTCTACCCTCAAAGAAATCTGCAGCAGTCCAAACAGAGCTCTGTTGAGCTCACTCACTCCCCTCCCTCACTAGCTTGTTCTGTGTCTCCACCTGCTGCAGCCTGCCCTTTTGTACCGGGCTCCTGCCTTCATTGGGGGCTTTTTCTACCCACAAAGAAATCTGCAGCAGTCCTTACACAGCTCTGCTGAGCTCGCTCACTCCCCCTCTCACTGATTCGTTGTGCTTTTCCCGGCGCTGCAGGCTGGTCTTTTGTACTGGGTTCCTGCCTCTGTTGGCACCTTTTTCTGCCCACAAAGAAATCAGCAGCTGTCCCAACAGAGCTCCGTTGAGGCCGCTCACTCCCCCTGTCTCACACATTCATTCTGTTTCTCCTTGTGCTGCAGGCTGCCCTTTTGTTCTGGGCTCCTGCCTCCGTTGGTGCCTTTTTCTTCCCACAAAGAAATCTGCAGCAGTCCGGACAGAGCTCTTTTGACCTTACTCACTCCCCCTCTCTCACTCGCTCATTCCATTTCTGCCAGCGCTGCAGCCTGCCCTTTTGTTCTGGGCTCCTGCCTACATTGCTGTCTTCTTCTGCCCACAAAGAAATCTGCAGCAGTCATGATAGAGCTCCGTTGAGCTTGCTCACTCCCCTTCTCTCACTCAGTCATTCTGTTTCTCCTGCTGCTGCAGCCTGTCCTTTTGTAGTGGGCCCCTGCATGCATTGCTGCATTTTTCTACCCACAAAGAAATCCTCAGCAGTCCCAACAGACCTCTGTTGAGCTCACTCACTCCCCCTTCCTCACTCACTCGTTCTGTGTCTCCCACTGCTGCAGCCTGCCCTTTTGTACTGGGCTCCTGCCTGCATTGGGGGCTTTTTCTCCCCACAAAGAAATCTGCAGCTGTCCCAACAGAGGTCCGTGAGGTCGCTCACTCTGCCTGTCTCACGCACTCATTCTGTTTCTCCTGTCACTGCAGGCTGCCCTTTTGTACTGGGCTTCTGCCTCTGTTGGCACCTTTTTCTGGCCACAAAGAAATTTGCAGCAGTCCCAAAAGAGCACCATTGTGTTCGTTCACACACTTCCCGTCCCTCACTTACTCGTTCTGTGTCTACCACTACTGCAGGCTGCCCTTTGTACTCAGTTTCTGCCTGCATTGGTGGCTTTTTCTGCCCACAAAGAGACCTGCAGCAGTCCTGACACAGCTCCATTGAGCTTGCTCACTTCCAATCTCTCACTCGGTCATTGTGTTTCTCCCGGCACCGCAGGTTGGCCTTTTGTACTGGGTTCCTACCTGCGTTGACACCTTTTTCTGCCCACAAAGATATTAGCAGCTGTGCAGACAGAGCACTGTTGTGGTCGCTCAGTCCTCCGTCTCATGCACTCATTCTGTTTCTCCTGGCACTGCAAGCTGCCCTTTTGTACTAGGCCCCTGTGTGCACTGCTGCCTTTTTCTGCCCACAAAGAAATCCGTAGCAGTCCCAACAGAGCTCCAGTAAGCTCACTCCCTTCCCTTCCCTCACTCACTCACTCGTTCTGTGCCTCCAGCTGCTGCAGGCTGCCCTTTTGTACTAGGTTCCTGCCTGCGTTGGCAGCTTTTTCTGCCCACAAAGAGATCTGCAGCTGTCCTAACACAGTCCCGTTGAGGTCGCTCACTCCCCCTCTGTCACTCGCTCGTCCATTTCTGCCGGCACTGCAGGCTGGCCTTTTGCACTGGGCTCCTGCCTGCATTGCTGCCTTTTTCTGCCCACAAAAGAAATCTGCAGCAGTCACGATAGACCTCAGCTGAGTTTGTTCACTCCCCCCTCTCACTAGCTCATTCTGTTTCTGCCGACGCTGCAGGCCAGCCTTTCGTACTGGGCTCCTGCTTGCATTGCTGTCTTTTTCTGCCCACAAAGAAATCCACAGCAGTCACGATAGAGCTCCATTGAGGTTGCTCACTCCCCTGTCTCACTTGCTCATTCTGTTTCTCCTGGTGCTGCAGGCTGCCCTGTTGTACTGGGCTCCTGCCTCTATTGGCACCTTTTTCTGCCCACAAAGAAATCTGCAGCAGTCCCGACAGAGCTTCTTTGAGCTTGCTCACTCCTCCTCCTCTCTCACTCACTCATTCTGTTTCTGCCACCGCTCCAGGCTTCCCTTTTGTACTGGGTTCCTGCCTGTGTTGTTGCCTTCTTCTACACACAAAGCAATCTGCAGCAGTCCCAACACAGCTCCGTTGAGCTTGCTCACTCCCCCTCTCTCAGTCGCTCTTTCTGTTTCTCCTGCTGCTGTAGCCTGGCCTTTTGTATTTGGCCCCTGCGTGCATTGCTGCCTTTTTCTGCCTACAAAGAAATCTGCAGCAGTCCTGACACAGCTCCATTGAGCTCGCTCACTCTGCCTCTCTTAGTCTGTCATTGTGTTTCTCCCGCCGCTGCAGGCTGCCCTTTTGTACTGGTCTCCTGCCTCTGTTGCACCTTTTTCTGGCCACAAAGAAATCTGCAGCAGTCCTGACAGAGCTCCATTGACCTTACTCACTCCCACTCTCTCACTCACTCATTCCATTTCTGCTGGTGCTGCAGCCTGCCCTTCTGTATGGGGCTCCTGCCTGTGTGCTGCCCTTTTCTGCTCACAAAGAAATCCGCAGCAGTCACGATAGAGCTCTGTTGAGCTCACTCACTCCCCCCCACTCTGACTCATTCATTGTGTTTCTCCTGCCACTGCAGGCTGCCCTTTTGTACTGGTCCCCTGCATGCATTGCTGCCTTTTTCTGCCCACAACGAAATCCGCAGCTGTCCCAACAGAACTCCAGTGAGCTCATTCACTCCCACTCCCTCAATCACTCATTCTGTGTCTCCCACTGTTGCAGGCTGCCCTTTTGTACTGGTTTCCTGCTTGCATTGACAGCTTGTTCTGCCCACAAAGAGATCTGCAGCAGTCCTGACATAGCTTCGTTGAGGTCGCTCACTCCACCTTTGTCACTCGCTCGTCCGTTTCTGCCGGCACTGCAGGCTGGCCTTTTGTACTGGGCTGCTGCCTGCATTGCTGCCTTTTCCTGCCCACAAAGAAATCTGCAGCAGTCATGATAGACCTCCGTTGAGCTTGCTCACTCCCCCTCTCTCACTCACTCATTCTGTTTCTGCTGGTGCTGCAGGCTGGCCTTTTGTACTGAGCTCCTTCTTGCATTGCTGCATTTTTCTGTCCACAAAGAAATCCGCAGCAGTGATGATAGAGCTCCGTTGAGGTTGCTCACTCCCCCATCTCACTCGCTCATTCTGTTTCTCCTGGCGCTGCAGGCTGCCCTTTTGTCCTGGGCTCCAGCCTCTCTTGGCACCTTTTTCTGCTCACAAAGAAATCTGCATCAGTCCCGACAGAGCTCCTTTGAGCTCACTCACTCCCCTTCTCTCACTCACTCATCCCGTTTCTGCCACCGCTCCCGGCTTCCCTTTTGTACTGGGCTCCTGCCTGTGTTGCCGCCTTCTGCGCATAAAGAAATCTGTAGCAGTCATAACAGAGCTCCATTAAGCTCACTCACTCCCTCTCTCACTAGCTCATTCTGTTTATCCTGCTGCTGCAGGCTGGCCTTTTGTACTTGGCCCCTGTGTGCATTGCTGCCTTTTTCTGCGCACAAAGAAATCTACAGCAGTTCCAACACAGCTCCGTTGAGCTTGCTCACTCCCCCCTCTCACTCGCTCATTGTGTTTCTCCCGGTGCTGCAGGCTGCCCTTTTCTACTGGGCTCCTGACTGCATTGGCACCTTTTTCTGACCACAAAGAAATCTGCAGCTGTCCCGACAGAGCTCCATTGAGGTCGCTCACTCCCCCTGTCTTATGCACTCATTCTGTTTGTCCTGGTGCTGCAGGCTGCCCTTTTGTACTGGGCTCCTGCCTCTGTTGGCACCTTTTTTTGCCACAAAGAAATCTGCAGCAGTCCCGACAGAGCTCCGTTGACTTTACTCACTCACCCTCTCTCACTCGCTTGTTCCATTTCTGCAGACGCTGCAGCCTGCCCTTTTGTACTGGGCTCCTGCCTGCTTTGCTGCCCTTTTCTGCCCACAAAGAAATCTGCAGTAGTCACAATAGAGCTCCATTGAGCTTGCTCGCTCCCCCTCTCTCTCAGTCGCTCATTCTGTTTCACCCACCGCTGCAGGCTGCCCTTTTGTACTGGACCCTTGCGTGCATTGCTGCCTTATTCTGCCCACAAAGAAATCTGCAGCAGTCCCAACAGAGCTCCATTGACCTCACGCACCCCCCCTCCCTCACTCTCTTGTTCTGTCTCCTGGTGCTGCATGCTGCCCTTTTGTACTGGGCTCCTGCCTGCATTGGCACCTTTTCCTGCCCACAAAGAAATCTGCAGCAGTCCCGACAGAGCTCAGTTGAGCTCGGTCACTGCCCCCCCTCTCACTTGCACAATCCTAACTTGTCCAAAACAATGGTTTCCGACAGCAACTGCGGTATTCTGTGCTGGAAGTGCGAAAACACATTTTGGACAGGATGTGAAAAATGACAGCTGTACTTTTCACAAGGAGGTGTGGAAAAATGCCACTGTTGAAAATGTGGCAAGAAAATATTAGTAATTTGCGAAGTTACAAGGGCGCGTGGAAACTGCACAACGCACGCTCATAACACAGTCATTTTATGGAGTTTCATCACAAAATTTTCAACATAGGCATTTTAGGACCTCTGCCCATGAACAGTGTCAGTGTGATTTTCTTAATGTGTCCCGGACACTGATTTCCCACAGCGACCTTGCTATTGTGCTCCGGAAGAGCGAAAACACATTTTGGCCAGGATGTGAAAAATGACAGCTGCACTGTTTATAAGGAGGTATGTGAAAATGGCAATGTTGACAATCTGGAGTAAAAATATTGTAAAGTTGCGAAGGTACGAGCGTGCGTGGAAACTGCGCAATGCACGCCTTAACACTCTCATTTTATGGACTTTCGTCACCAAATTTTCAACATAGCCAATTTAGGGCCTCTGCTACTGAACAGTGTCACTGTCATTTTCATAATGTGTCCCAAACACAGATTTCCCACAGCGACCGCGCTATTCTGTGCCGGAAGTGCGAAACACATTTCAGCCGGGATGTGAAAAATGACAGCTGTGCTTTTCATAAGGAAGTGCAGAACAATGGTAATGTTGAAAATCTGGAGTGAAAATATTATAAATTCGTGAACTTATGAGCGTATGTGCAAACTGCGGAAGGCACGCTCATCACAGTCATTTTATGGAGTATCGGCACCAAATTTTTAACAAAGGCATTTTAGGACCTCTGTTCATGAACAGTGTCACTGTCATTTTCATAATCTGTCCCAAACTCTGATTTCCCACAATGACGGCACTATTCTGTGCTTGAAGTGCGAAAACACATTTCGGCCAGGATGTGAAAAATGACAGCTGAACTGTTCACAAGGAGGTGTGGAAAATGTGGCATGAATATATTGCAAATTCGTGAAGTTATGAGCATGCATAGCAACCACGCAACGCACGCTCATAAAACTGTAATTTTCTGGATTTTTCCCACCAAATTTGCAACATAGGCTTTTTGTGAGACCACCTCATGAACACTGGCACTGTCATTTCATTAATTGGTCCCAAAAGGTGATTCCACGCAGTGACTGCGAAATCACCTGTCGGGACCGAGTAACGCCATGACAGTGCCAGAATTCATGAGGAGGGTTCCAAAAACACCATGTTGAAAATTTGGTGCCAAAATTCCAAAGAATGCCCGAGATATGCATCAAAGTTGAAAACACCCTATTCATTCCATTATACAGCTTACCATCATTTCTTCAGTTCGCGGTCAGCTTTGAAGAGTGCAGATGTGTTCCCAGTCCACTGAGGATCATCGCGACGAGGTCCAGAGGTAAGTATGGGGTGAGGGGGGTGTGGGGAGGCAGGGTGCACAGTGGGTGGGTGCGGGTTGTGGGAGGATGGCAGGGACCATTTTTTTTTACAAGGAGGAAAAAAAAACATTGCAGGACCGTTTTGCTTTTTGCAGGGCATGTGGCATGCTGGGGTGGGCTCCCAGCATGCCAACGGACTCTTTTTGGGGGGCAGCTGCAGCCGACGGGGTATTGGGCACCCCCATTGGTACACAACAAAAGGGGAGGCACATCATGCCAATGGGGATTGTGCACCCCGTCGGCACACAAGAAATGAGGGGGTATGCCGATGGAGATTGGGCACCCCCATTGGCAAAGACAGAAGCAGGGGGTGTGAACATAAGCTGAGGGGGATTGGGCACCCCCCTCGGCACACAAGAAATGGGGGAGAGATATGCCAATGGGGATTGGGCACCCCGATCGGCAAACACAGAAGCACAGAAGGGAGACGCTTATAAGCCCGAGGGATTGGGCTCCCCTTGGCACACAACAGTTTGGGAGGGAGGAGACGCTGCCGACTTGGACTGGGCTCCCAGTCCAGCAACAGCCCTGCAATGAGGGAGGGTTGCTTCCTCATTGCAGGGATGATGCTGCAATGAAAAAGTGACCCCTGATTGCAGCGGCTAAAACATTTGAAAATTGTGGCACGCTGGCTGAACTAGTGTCAGTAGCAGCATGCCATGGCATTGGGGGAAGCGGACCAAGCCTTTAACGGCCACAGCCTGCTTCTAGAGAAAGCTGCCGAAATATGTTTCTTGTGCATGCGCGCAATCAACATAAAAAGTAAAACAGGAATACAGAAACACCCTTCAGCTGCTTTATGCACATTATAATTACATATACTGTGCATATGTAAACTGTTGGGGTGGATCCCTCGATATTACTGTTCATCAATGGTAGAAACTGGGGTCAAACCTGAGGAACTCCATACTGGGACTGAAATTAAAAGTCTGACTAATTCCAAGAGCAAAATTTGGAAGGACTATTGCTCCTGTGTAAAATGTAGCCCCTAAATGCATAAAATTGGCTAGATGAAGTGTAAAATTGCAACACATGATGAGAAAACATGTCCCAAGACCCCTGTTAGGTATGTTTGGTCCCACATCAAAGGTGTGTTCGCCCAGTGAATTTGTTCCATTTCCAGTTCCACTGTTCATGGTCCTGGGCAATCCCACACCCAACCCAGAGCAAAACAGCAAAACAGTTCAATACAGAGCAATGCTCTAACATACTTAGTGAAACTCAATCAATTTAGTACATGCATAGTAAAACAAATGGTCTTTCCATTAAAATTACATACGTTCTAATTCAGTTCCACTGCCCCCAACACCCTGGGATGGTTTTGGACCTCATAAAACATTTTGGCTCCTTGAAGGGTCAGGAGATCACCATGTACCCCTGTCTCTCCCCCCCCCCCCATAACACCATGAGCCAATTTTGCATCCTGCAGCTTTTGGTTTCAGTTTTGTTGAGAGACTACTGTGTGTCTTTCACTCCCCTCTCCCAGCACCACAGCCAGATTTTAGACCCACCAACAAATTCTGGGTCCTGAATGGGCTGCATACCTGTCTCCCCTCCTTCACACTATACCACGGACATGTTTAGACCCAAAAATATTTCACTCCTGTAGATCACTGATTCCCTTTAGAAGTGTACCAGTCAATAGAGTGCTGTTGCAAGGAGAGGCAGGAGACAATCTGAGACATGAAATAGATTGGATTTATTGCAACAACAGGGAGAACTCTTTATCTTACGCAGCAAATAATTCAAAAAGAGCAGGAAAAACAATGGCATTGACACTAAGTAAAATTGGTTCAAAATACAAACAGAAAGACTCCAAATCACTGGTGATGCTGTTGGTTTGGTAAACCAGGTACTGTACATATATTATCAGCTTGCAATCATAAATTATCTTGTGACTAGATGAACAAATTATTATTTGTCCTCAAGTTCTAGTCCCACCCCATCTGCGTAAATGATTGAGGTGTAGTGTAACTTGGCCAGTGGTTTCTTGTGGTGGACTGAATGGTTAACTTTTACATACACAGTCAGAAGCAGGGTGCTGGATCAATGGATGCTTAATCACTTGGTATCTGAGCTCAGGTGCTCTGGATAACTCAGTTCCAGACCTTGGGTGCTGAATCACTTGATGCTGGACCTCACTTGAAAATTCACTGAAGAGGGTGGTTAACAGGTGAAGGCCTCATCTTAAATCCTGTCCTCTTCACACTTCCTTGAGTGCTGTATGTGACACTCAGACAGCTGGTTCTGATTAATCTATGATTTTTGTAATATAAAAATGTGTTATTGAATGTCTCTCATGAGAGATGCTGACAGCCTGTGGATTGACACCCCCCTCCCAGGTTTTAGTTAATAGGTGTTACCTGGAAGGCCAAGAGATAATTACAGGCTAGAAGAGGCTTAAAATAAGCATATCCTGTTTATGTGACTAATTGCAGCTTGCTAACTGCCAAGATAGATCATAAACTTTTATGACGTTCAGAGGAAACACAGTTAACATTCACATGGTGATAAAAAGCATGTTGCACCTCCATGAGATCTGGCAGAGAGCCATAACATGTCTTTTGATGTCCTGGAAAGGGGAAGCTGCTTATAAGATCAAAGAAGGTCATATGAGAAAATGAGTTGTGCTGAGGTCACAGAATTTAATACTTTGATAAGACATCCTGTTTTGCATAGATATATTTTTATGTTGATTGTGCGCATGCACAAGAAACATGTTGCCCCAACTTTCTCCACAAGCAAGTTGTGAAGGCGTGGCACTGTTGCTCCTAATGCCCCCACAGCCTGAAAAGGCTTGTCCCCGTCCCCCAATGCCATGGCACACTGCTGCTGACACCAGTTCAGCCAGTGTGCCACAATTTTCTAAAAAATTAGCCGCTGCAATCAGGGGCCGCCTCGTCATTGCAGCGTCAGCCATCCGCTGCAATGAGGGAGCGACCCGTCATTGCAGGACGGGATGTAGGATGTCTGATATTGTTTGTGAACATGGCGGCAGCTTGCTGCCGTATTCACAAACAATATCAACCCCCCCATGTTTATTTGCTGATGAGGGAGCCGACTCCCCGTCGGCATACTGTCACCTCCCCCCATTTTTATTGTCTGCCGACGGGGTGCCCAATCCCCGTCGGCAGAAAGGAATCCTCTCCTTCTGTTGTTTGCCAACGGGGTGCCCAGTCCCATCGGCAGAAAAGAATTCCCGCCTCTGTTGTTGTTTGCCGACAGAGGTGCCCAATCCTGTCGGCTACAGCTGCCCCCCCAAAAAAACAAGACACCAGTGGCACACTGGGAGCCCACCCCAGCATGCCATATGCCCCTTTTCTTGTTTGCCGATGGGGGTGTCCAAACCCCCATTGGCTACAGCTGCCCCCCCAAAGCCAGTTTCCGGTGGCATGCTGGGAGCCCACCCCAGCGTACAATGCCCTGTAAAGCTAAAAACAGTCCTGCAACTTTTTTGTACCTGAAAAAAGGAAACGGTCCTCGAGTCTCCTGCCCCCTCCCACAACCCGCACCCACCCACTGTGCACTCTGCCTCCCCACCCCCACCCTCACCCTATACTTACCTCTGGAGCTTGGCATGACGATCTTCTGTGGACCGGGAACACATCTGCACTCTTCAAGGCCGACCGCGAACTGAGGAAATGCCAGTAAGCTGTATAATGTAATGAATAGGGTTTTTTCACCTTTAGTGCACATCTCAGGCATTTTTTGGAAATTTTTCCACCAAATTTTCAATATGGGGTTTTTGGGACCCCTCCTCATGAATTCTTGAACTGTCATGGCATTAATCGGCCCCGAAAGTTGGTTTCGCTGTCACTGCGTGGAATCACCCTTCAGGGCCGAGTAATGAAATGACAGTGCCAGGGTTCATGAGGTGGGCTCTCAAAAAGCCTATGTTGCAAATTTGGTGAGAAAAATCCAAAAAACAACTGTTTTATGAGCGTGCGTTGCGCAGTTGGTATGCACGCTCGTAACTTCGCGAATTTGCAATATTTTCATGCCAGATTTTCAACATTGGTATTTTGTCACACCTCCTTGTGAGCAGTACAGCTGTCATTGTTCACATCCTAGCTGAAATGTGTTTCGCACTTCTGGCGCTTGAATAGCACAGTCGCTATGGGAAATCAGTGTTCAGGACAGATTAAGAAATGACAGTGACACTGTTCATAAGTAGAAGTCCTAAAATGCCTATGTTGAAAATTTGGTAACTTATTCTCATAAAATGACTGTGTTATAAGCGTACTGCTATGCAGTTGCCACGCACGCAGAATTTCACTTAATTTATAATATTTTCACTCCAGATTTTCAACATTGCCATTTTCCCAGACCTACTGATGAACAGTACAGCTGTCATTTTTCCCCATCCTGGCCGAAATGTGTTTTTGCACTTCTGGCGCAGAATAGAGCGGTTGCTGTGGGAAATCACTGCTCGGGACAGATT
The DNA here is from genome assembly GCA_016271365.2 of Neoceratodus forsteri. Classification (NCBI taxonomy): domain Eukaryota; kingdom Metazoa; phylum Chordata; order Ceratodontiformes; family Ceratodontidae; genus Neoceratodus; species Neoceratodus forsteri. The sequence goes on along the minus strand of JADMNL010000027.1, from coordinate 70,874,409 downwards.
AAGAAAATGACAATGATACTGTTCATGATCAGAGGTCCTAAAATGCCTATGTTGAAAATTTGGTGATGATAGCCCATCAATTGACAGTTTTACAAGTGTGTGTTGCGCACTTTCCAAGCAGCCCTGTAACTTTGCAGATTTGTAATATTGTCACACCAGATTTTCAACACTGCCAGTTTTTCACACCTCCTTATAAGCAGTACAGCTGTCATTTTTCACATCCTGACCAAAATGTGTTTTCACAGGTCCGGCGCAGAATAACATGGTCACTGTGGGAAATCAGTGTTCGGGACAGATTAAGAAAATGACAGTGGCACTGTTCATGAGCAGAGGTCCAAAATCCCTATGTTGAAAATTTGGTGACGAAACTCCATGACAAGACTGTGTTACAAGCGTGCATTGTACTGTTTCCATGCACCCTTGTAACTTTGCAAATTTGTAATACTGTCACACCACATTTTCAATGGTGGCATTTTTTCACAACTCCTTATGAACACTACAGCTGTCATTTTTCACATCCTGGCTAAAATATGTTTTTGCACTCCTGCTGGACAATAGCACGGTCACTCTGGGAAATCAATGTTTGGGACACATTAAGATCGACCGAGTGAGAGGGGGGGAGTGACCGAGCTCAACTGTGCTGTTGGGACTGCTGTGGATTTGTTTGTGGGCAGGCAAAGGCCCCAACACAAGAGCCCAGTACAAAAGGGCAGCCTGCAGCACTGGGAGAAACAGAACGAGAGAGCGAGTGAAGGAGGGGAGTGAGCAACCTCCACTGGGTTGCTTTGGACTGCCAAGTACTTTTGTGGGCAGAAAAAGGCATCAGCACAGGCAGGGGCCCAGTACAAAAGGCCAGCCTGAAGTGGTGGGAGAAACAGTATGAGCGAGTGAGACAAGGGGACTTACTGAGCTCAATGGAACTCTATCAGGACTGCTGGGATTTCTTTGTGGGCGAAAAAGCGCTAATGCAGGCGGGGAGCCCGTACAAAAGGGCAGCTTGCAGCGCCAGAACAAACAGAATGAGCGTTGAGAGAGGGAGACCGAGTGACCTCAGTGGAGCTCTGTTGGGAGAGCTTCAGATTTCTCTGTGGACAAAGATGCCAGTGCAACCAAGAGCCCCATACAAAAGCCCAGTCTGCGGCTCCAAGTGAAACAGAATGAGCGAGTGACAGAGCAGTAGTGAGCGAGCTCAACAGAGCTCTGGTGTGACTGCTGCAGATTTCTTTGAGGGCAGAAAATGCATCAATGCGGGCAGGAGCCCAGCACAAAAGGCCAGCTTGCAGCGCCGCCAGAAACGGAATGCGAGAGTGACAGAGGGGGAGTGAGCGAGCTCAGTGGAGCTGTGTCGGGACTGCTTCAGATTTATTTCTGGCCAGAAAAAGCCGCCAATGCAGGCAGGAGCCCAGTACAAAAGGGCAGCCTGCAGGCTGCCAGGAGACAATGAACGAGCGAGTGAGGGAAGGGGAGTCAGTGAGCTCAACGGGGCTTTGTTGGGACTGCTGCAGATTTGTTTGTGGGCAGAAAAAGGCAGCAATGCATGCAGGGGCCCAGTACAAAAGGGCAGCCTGCAGTGGTAGGAAAACCAGAATGAGCGAGTGAGTGAGCTCAACAGAGCTGTATTGTAACTGCTGCAAATTTCTTTGTGGGCATGAGAAAGCAGCAACGCAGGCAGGAGCCCAGTAGAAAAGGGCAGCCTGCAGCACCTGCAGAACAGAATGAGCGAGTGAGAGAAGGGGAGTGAGCGAGCTCAATGGAGCTCGTAGCTTCACAAATTTATAATATTTTTACTCCAAATTTTCAACTTTGCCATTTTCCCAGACCTACTTATGAACAGTACAGCTGTCATTTTTCCTATCCTGGCCGAAATGTGTTTTCACACTTCCGGCGCAGAATAGAGCGGTCACTGTAAGAAATCACTGCTCGGGACAGATTAAGAAAATGACAATGATACTGTTCATGAGCAGAGGTCCTAAAATGCCTATGCTGAAAATTTAGTGATGATAGCCCATCAATTGACTGTGTTACAAGTGTGCGTTGCGCACTTTCCATGCACCAGATTTGTAATGTTGTAACACCAGATTTTCAACACTGCCATTTTTTCACACCTCCTTATAAGCAGTATAGCTGTCATTTTTCACATCCTGACCAAAATGTGTTTTCACCGCTTCCGTGCAGAATAATGTGGTCACTGTGGGAAATCGCTGTTTGGGACAGATCAAGAAAATGACAGTGGCACTGTTCGTGAGCAGAGGTCCTAAAATCCCTATGTTGAAAATTTGGTGATGAAACTCCGTAACATGACTGTATTACAAGCGTGCGTTGAACTGTTTCCACGCACCCTTTGTAACTGCAAAATTTTGTAATACTGTCACACCACATTTTCAACGGTGGCATTTTCACAACCCTTATGAACACTACAGCTGTCATTTTTCACATCCTGGCTAAAATATGTTTCTGCACTCCTGCCGGACAATAGCACGGTCACTCTGGGAAATCAGTGTTTGGGACACATTAAGATCGACTGAGTGAGAGGGGGGAGTGACCGAGCTCAACTGAGCTCTGTCGGGACTGCTGCGGATTTGTTTGTGGGCAGACAAGGGCCCCAACACAAGAGCCCAGTACAAAAGGGCAGCCTGCAGCATTGGGAGAAACAGAACGAGAGAGCGAGTGAAGGAGGGGGAGTAAGCGAACTCACCAAAGCGCTGTCAGGACTGCCTAGGATTTCTTTGTGGCCAGAAAAAGGCATCAATACAGGCAGGGGCCCAGTACAAAAGGCCAGCCTGGGCAGCGGTGGGAGAAACAGTACGAGCGAGTGAGACAAGGGGACTTACTGAGCTCAACAGAGCTCTATCAGGACTGCTGGGATTTCTTTGTGGGCAGAAAAAGGCGTTAATGCAGGCAGGAGCCCCGTACAAAAGGGCAGCTTGCAGCGCCAGGACAAACAGAATGAGCGATGAGAGAGTTAGACTGAGCGACCTCAACGGAGCTCTGTCAGGACAGCTGCGGATTTCTTTGTGGACAGACAAAGGTGCCAACGCAGCCAGGAGCCCCATACAAAAGTGTAGTCTGCAGCGCCAAGAGAAACAGAACGAGCGAGTGACAGGGCAATAGTGAGCGAGCTCAATGGAGCTCTAGTGTGACTGCTGCAGATTTCTTTGAGGGCAGAAAATGCGTCAATGCAGGCAGGAGCCCAGTACAAAAGGCCAGCTTGCAGCGCCGGCAGAAACGGAATGCGAGAGTGACAGGGGGGAGTGAGTGAGCTCAGTGGAGCTGTGTCAGGACTGCTTCAGATTTCTTTCCAGCCAGAAAAAGCCACCAATGCAGGCAGGAGCCCAGTACAAAAGGGCAGCCTACAGCACCAGAACACACAGAACGAGTGAGTGAGGGAAGGGGAGTCAATGAGCTCAACGGGCTTTGCTGGGACTGCTGTGATCGGTTTGTGGGCAGAAAAGGCATAACAGACTGCAGGGCCCAGTACAAAAAGGCAGCCTGCAGTGGCAGGAAACCCAGAATGAGTGAGCTTGCTCAGTGTCAGTGGCTCAGTAGGTAGCACACTCGCCTCTGAGGCCGGGAGATTAGAGGGCTGTGGGTTCAGTTCCCACATCTGGCACTTGGGTTAATATCCCAGTACTGACATTGTAATGCAGCATGAGAGGGGTGCTGCACTTCCGAGGTGCCGTCTTTCGGATGAGACGTTAAACCGAAGTCCCATCTGCCTGGATTGGTGGTAGTTCAGGTGGATGTTAAAGATCCCATGGCACTTATCGAAAAGAGTAGGGGCATGTCTCCAGTGTCCTGGCCAAACTTCCCTCATTCACTAAAAATACCACCAACAGCTAAATCTGGTTCAAGGTCAGTTGGCATTCATCTGTATCCCCACCCCCCCGGGGTCGTGCCTGAAAATAGGCAGGATTTGTCTAGTACACTTACCCGGTCAACAAAAACTAAATAAAACAAATAAATAAAGTGAGTGAGTGAGTAAGCTCAACAGAGCCGTATTGTAACTCCTGCAAATTTCTTTGTTGGCATAAGAAGGCAGCAACGCAGGCAGGAGCCCAGTAGAAAAGGGCAGCCTGCAGCGCCGGTAGAACAGAATGAGTGAGTGAGAGAAGGGGAGTGAGTGAGCTCAACGGAGCTTTGTCGAGACTGCTACAGATTTCTTTGTGGGCAGGAAAAGGTGCCAACAGAGGCAGGAGCCCAGTACAAAAGGGCAGCCTGCAGCACCAGGAGAACCAGATTGAGTGAGTGAGACAGAGGGAGTGAGCGCCCTCAATGGAACTCTGTCGGGACAGCTGTGGATTTCTTTGTGGGTAGAAAAAGCCACCAACACAGGCAGGAGCCCAGTACAAAAGGGCAGCCTGCAGCGCCAGGAGAAACAGAATGAGCGAGTGAGAGAGGGGGAGTGAGCCACCTCAGTGGAGCTCTGTCAGGACAGCTGCGGATTTCTTCCTCAGCAGAACAAGGTGCCAATGCAGGCAGCAGCCCAATACAAAAGAGCAGCTAGTAGCACTGGGACAAACAGACTGAGCCAGTGACAGAGGGCCACTGAGTGAGCTCAACAGACCAACGCAATCAACATTCGGCTTTGACAAATGCTTGTTTTATATTCTGACAGGGAGGAGCTAGGCGACCTCACGCAAAGAGGTTGGCAAAGCCGGTTTTTAAACAGTATTCTGTTTTCCATTTAATGACACATGATTGAACTCTGAAAAAAGAAACATCTATAGCACTATAAGAAGATTAGAAAAGACAATTCAAAGTGTACTGTGGTAGGAGATATTTTTCTGCACTTTTAAACCTGTTTTGTTTAAGTGATGTGCATGTTTTGTGATATATGGTTCTGTATTTACATTTTAAATTTTTAGCTATTTTTAAGTAAACATCTCAATTTTGAGACTACTTGGTGTGCCTTTGAATTTCTTTTTCTTGACAAGTGAAGCATACATGGTTAAAGCTGACTCTGTACAAAGCTTACTGGTTTTTCCAAACTGGGAAAAGGTAAGAATTTATTATGAGGTCTTTATTAGAGTTTTAAGGTTTCATTGTGTACACCTGGTTAGGTGCCCATAGGCGAAAGATATCTGGCCCCCCCGAAGAGCAGAATTATCTGAGCCTGTACATTGGGTACGCTAACAAGAGGTTCCCAGTTTGAATCCCTCCAGAACTGAGGCCAAAGGTTGATTCGAACCCACAAAACAGACAGGAGGGTTACCCTGTTTCTGTTAACTGTTCACAAGACTGCGCTCAGAGGTTGGCACTGTGGGAGCAGAGGGCCTGACCTGCTGAATGGGTTTGTGACACTGTATGCCTGTTCCTCTTCAGCTGTCAGGCAGGATGCAGGATTACTCCTACAACCAACCAACCAGCCAACCAAGGAGTCCTCTACTTTAGGTTCCTCAGTGGTTTCCTTAAGTAACTGTTAAGCTCCCCCACAGTCAGCCCCTTCCTGCCCTGAGAGTTATTCACTGCTCCCACAACTCACCAGGCTCTGCCAAGCTTCTGCAGCAGCTATCTTATTTGCTGGCCCTTAAAGTCACATCCTCCTGTCAGAGCTTCTTGAACTCTGCCAAGCTTCCCCTGCAGCTGCCCCGTTTGTGGCTGTGGGAGACACTACCTCCCCATAGGGCTTACATTGCTCTGCCAAGCACCCCAGCAGGTAGCCTTTACTTAAAGCCCGAGGGGTACCCTTACCAGGTGGAGGGAGTTAAAACCGATGCCTGCAGTCACAGCACACTGCTTTCTTTCCATCTGCTTTAATGCTTTTGTATGGAGAAGGGGCATCTTCTCTTGCTTTTGCCTGTGGAACAGTAAAATATCAGTCTCTTAACCACCCTTTACTTCTAGGTTTCTGTTTCCTTACAGTTAATTACTTCATTTGTTTTTTTTATCTCAAAAGTTCACTTCTTCCAAGTCTCTTTACTGTACTTTGCCTGGGTCTGTTGCATTTTTACATTTCATGATTGCATGTGCAACAGACATTTTGCTATAGTGAAAGGGGATTTGGGGGATGACTCATTGCTGAGCCCATTGCAGTTGAAAATAGTAGGGGCTCAGCAGCCTAGGCAAATGATCATGCACTGTGGTGGTGACATCATTCGCTGCTTGCTGGCTGGAAACTTTGTGCATTTCAAAGAATCCCAAGCCACTCCCATCAGAGGGTTTCGGTCCTTTGATTTGCATGAAGTCGGCCAGTCAGCAAGCAGCTGAGCAGCTGTCAATCCCAACATCCTGTCTTTGTGGACCACTGTACGCGAGTTCAGCTAACTGTGTTTCCAGGTACTAGAAAGAAAGCTGAACTCGGGAACCTAGTTAGTTTTTTGAAACAAGGGCTAAAAAGTACTTTAATCGTGCTCCGAAGGTGCAGCCATGATACTGGGCATGTGCATACTGCCTCCACTTTCGGAGCACGATTAAAGTACTTTCTAGCCCTTGTTTCAAAAAAGTAACTAGTTTCCCTGAGTTCAGCTTTGTTTCTAGTACCTGAAACATATTTTGCTGAACTCAGTTACAGTGGTCCCCACACTGGTATGGGGACTAAGTAATGGACTGACAGACAGTGTCCCTATAATGTAAGCAGAGGGTGGTGTCCGCCCCACTACTGCTTCTTTCTCCCAGTCCACACAAGGTGGCTCACCTGCCCTTCCCATCTTTTAAACATATTTTTTATATAAGTGGAGTGGGGTGTCTACTGCTTCTTTCTCCCCATCTCCTCCAGGTGGACTCCTTCCCATCTTCATATACATATTTTTTTAAGGTAAGTGGACTGGGGTGCCCACCCCTGCAACTGCTTCTTTCTCTCTGTCCCCTCCAGCAGGCTCACCCACCCTTCCCATCTTTAATATATATATATATATATATATATATCTATATATTTTGGAGCGGTGCCCCACCCCACTACCCTTCTCTTGACCCCCTCCCTTCCAGATCAACCACCCTGTACCCTTATCAAGCCCAACACTGGGATGCTCAAGCCCAGTGTCGGAATGCATGTTTGTCCCTTGATTTTTAAACCCTGTAAAAGAAAAGCACCCATAAATGTCCTTTGTGCAATTAGTCCCCTCCACCCGACCCTCCCACTTAGCCCCCACCCCCAAGCCCTTACTTACCCACCAGGGATCCAATGCTGTAATCCTCTCTGGACCACAGACAAGTCTTCACTCTTCAAAGCTGGACCACGAACTGAGGAAATCAGGTATGCAGTTCAATGTATTTCAATGTGGTTTTGAACATAGTGGCATAACTTGGCCATTTTTGGATATTTTTACCCAACATTTTCAACACGACTTTTTGGGGACACCACCTCAAACAATGGTAGTGAAATTAGCCAAATCTGTCCTGAAAGGTGACTTTGTGGTCGCTGCTCAAAATCACCTTTTGGGCAGGAGTTGAACATTTTCTCTGTCCTTGTTCATTAGGTGGGGTCCTAAGAAGGCTATGTTCGAAAATTTGGCATAAAAATATTAAAAAAACAACAAATTTATGAGCCTACATTGAAATTCACGAATGCAGGCTTGTAACATTGGTCATTTTCTGTTTTTGGAGTTAATAATTTTTATTGCAGATATCATATACAAAGCATAACGGTACAGTATGTCAGCAACAACATGATATGAGTCTAACAGTTACAGTGACATTAATTGGTTTGACATATTCCATAGGAAATGACACAGACTGGACTTCTAATAATAATAGTTCTGGTGAAGCCACAATGAGTAGTATGCTAAGCCTTTTAGAAAAAGGCCTAATTAGGATCAACTTGACATAGCGTAGAGGAGAGGAGAGATGCAGAGCCCACATGTCAAGGTATTAGTGTTTCTTCCCTTTGGCTATGTTGGACATGTGAGAGAGGGTGATCACCTGTTGGATTGCCTGAAGCCACTCCTGAGAGTTAGGGATATTTGCGGTGCACCAGTTCCAAAGGAGTAAGCACTTAGCTTCCTCTCCTGCTTGCATACACCAGCTGATCAGCAGATCTGTGTAATGAAAAGGTGGGGAGGATGCCGAATAGCATGAGTTAAGGGAGAAGCAGGAGTGTCTCCCCTGCTACTGATCTGCAGGCTGCCGTAGTTTCTTTCCAGTAAGTTTGAATAGCTGGACAACTCCATAAAATATGGTATATGTTGCCTCACATAGAGTGGCAGTGCCAGCAGGCATCATGAGATAGTAGGCCCATGGTATGAAGTTTGCCAGGTGTTCTATATGTTGTGTGGAGTACCTTGTTCTGTATAAGGAGGCTTCTATCATCAGGACAGGTGGTATAATCTGCCTTCCAGGATTTTTCCCATATTTGTGGGGTCATGGAGATTCCTACTGCGGATGCTCAGTAGCCCTGGCTGACTGCATCTGATCTGGGATTGCTTTGCAGATCTGAGTGTAAATTAAGTTTGCTTTCCACTTCTTTTTGGAAAGCCATGAATGTATATCAAGTTTGGTAACTTGCTTATTTGGGTTGTTTTTTTTTTTCAGTGGGGGGTCAGCACTCTGCGAAGTTGGAGGAATTTCCAAAAATCTGATTTAGCCAGAGAAAGTGGTTCATAAGTTATCAAAGGAATCCAGTATGATTGTCCCTGGGATCAGAAGATCCTTTAGGTGGGATATGCCTTTTTGTGCCCATGAGGACCAGTGTAATGTTTGACCGTCTAGTCGGACTAGTGGGTTATTCCAGAGAGGAATCCAATAAGAAGGTGTAGTGGAGTGCCTGGTGTTTTTTGCAATCCAACTCCATACCTGAGTAGAGGCACTTAAAGTGCTGTACTGCCATAGTTGGTGGGGGAGAGGAGAATATAAATAAACCAAAGATGGGGCTGGTGAGCATAGGAGGGATTCAACAGTGAGCCAGATGGATGGTGGATCCAAAGAGGGTACAAACCACTGACATGTTTGTGCGCTTATAAAGGCGTTACGATAGCCTTGGAATCACAGAAGATTCCGTCGCCCTTTTGCCCAGTGTGAATGTAGTTTGAGTAGACGAAGTCTTGGGGATGATCCATCCCATAAGAAGGAGCCTACTATCATGTCCACGTTTGCAAATCATTTCACCGGTTATTTAATAGGGAGATGAGTGAGACAGTGAAATATTTTGGGGGTGGCCATCATCTTAATTGCTTCTATCTTACCCGCCAAAGAGAGGTGTAGTTTCTTCCACTGGTCCAGGTCAGCAGTTAGCTTTTGGAGTAGTGTAGCAGTATTCAAGGCAGTTATTTTAATAAGATCACCAGAAAGGTGGATGCCTAAATATTTAGTTGAAAGAGGAGACCAGTTTAAATCTGCCTTTACAAATGGGTCAGGGGTACAATGCTTATTCAGTGGTAGAACATCTGTTTTCCCTTGGTTGATTTTCAGGCCAGATATCTGAGAGAATGCTCAAGGAGAGAAAGGAGATGAGGTAAGCTGTCTGCGGGGTCTGAGAGGCAAACTAATAATTCATTTGCATGCAGACTAGTGTGGAAGTGAACCTCCTTGATTGAAATACCATGGATATCTGGGTGATCCCAAATAGCAATAGCCAAGGGCTTAATGGCTAAAACAAATAATATGGGGGATAAAGGGTAGCCCTGATGGGTGCCTTTATGGACTGCAAACAGGAGTGATAGAGTGGAATTGGTTAAAATCTGTGCCATCAGGGCCTGATATAATGTTTGTACCCATGTGTAAAAATATGGTTCAAATCCCACATGATGTATTACCTTGAGGAGGTACCCCCATTTGACTGAATCAAAGGCCTTTTCAAAGTCAGCAGGGACTGCAGCCACTAGCGTAAAGTTTATTAGCAGTTGAGATAATGGATATCAGGGAACGCAGGTGATCTGAGGCTAATCTACCTTTGGGGAAGCTCGCTTGGTCTGGGTGAATAAGCTGAGGAAGGATCTTATCTAACCGGAGAGCTAGGGCCTTTGCTAGTATCTTCACATCTGAGTTTATCAGGGATGTCGGGTGGTAACTGACAGGGAGATGTGGGTCTTTTCCTTCTTTGGGTAAAACCATTATAATTGCTTCCTTAAGGGTTGGGGGAGTGTAGTTGATAAGTGAGATTCTGAAAATATTTTATAACGGTAGGGGCTTATTACATGGTCTAGGTGTGCATTCAAATCTACACGTATACTATCTCCTCCGGGGGAAACATAGAAACATAGAATTAGATGGCAGATAAGGACCGCTTGGCCCACCTAGTCTGCCCATTTCCCTGCCTAATGGATAAGCTGCAGATACTAGTTATTTAGGGCATGGATGGCTGTTTGGATCTCTGTTAGAGAGGGAGGGGCATCTAGTGAGGCCCATTGTTGTGGGAATAAATGGGGAAAGGCAAGTTTGGACAAGAAGCTGTCAATCCAGAGGTTTTGATCTCTTGTTGAGGAGCTATATAATGTTTCATAGAATTGAGTCATGATTTTATGTATTGTATTTGGGGTTATGATGGGGTGTGCCAGAGGGGTCTTTTAACATTGATATGTGGCATTCTGCCTGTTGTTTCCTCAGGCAGTAAGGCAACAACTGACATGTCTTTTCTCCCCATGTCCCAGTATGTCTGGTACAAAATAAGGCTAGTTCAGCTTTCCTGGCCAGTAATGAGTTTAGTAGTTTTGGGAATGAGAAGTAGGCTGTTGGTTAATTAGGATCTGCAGCTTATCCAATAGGTAGGAAAATGAGCAGACTGGGTGAGCCAAGTAGTCTTTATCTGCTGTCAAAGTCTATGTTTCTTTGTTTCTATGTTTATTTGTAGACGGATCTCCAGCTGTTCTACCGGAAGGGATTTCGCCTGTTTTAGATTCTTAGCCATTTTATATTCCTAGTCCTTTTGGGCCAAGGAGACTTCTAGGTCTTTAAGTGCCTTCTCTTTCTCATGCCTGTGATTTGCTGCAGAGTCCATAATACCTCCCTGGATTGTTGCCTTAAAGGCCTCCCAAAAGGTGGCAGCTGTGACCTCCTCTGTATCATTTTCTTGAAAAGATCTGGTGGTTTCTTCTGTGAGCCACTTATGGAAGGACTCATCCTTCATAAGCAATGGATCTAGTCTCCATTGAGAGGTTCTGGGAGTCTGCGGTCCCCAAACCACCAAAAGTGGAGACGGGGCATGATCTGATATGACCAAGGGCTCACTGTCACAGATGATAGTTTTCTTTGTTAGAGGGGAGTAGCCAAGTAACAAATTTAGTCTGATGGCTGAACCTTGTACTGGGGAAATGTAAGAGAAGTTCCTCGCCATTGGATTGAAGGACCTCCACAGATCAGAGAGGGAATGATCCTCCATCATGTAAGACAGGGCCTTAGCTGCCGTGTGATAAGGTTCTCCGTTGTGAAAGGATCTATCTATGCCTGGAACTAGAGTGGACTCCCCCTATTAAGCAAGCTATCATTTGAGGGGGCAAATTCTTGAAGTTTTTGGCTGTCGGTATGATAAAAGCTCAGGCAATCTGATTTGGGACCATAGATTGAAATCAAGATAATTGGACCTTGTGGAGTTGCGAGCCATAACATTATTCAGTGACCATCGACACCAGATTCCTTCTTTTCAATCTTCCAGGGTAAGGATTAGTGAATACTTATAGAAACCCTTCTTTTGGAAGATGGTGCACAACTGGGTGCCTCCAGGCCCACCCACTCTCTATAAAGCTTTATGGCTTTATAGGGTTCCAATTTGGTTTCCTGGAGGAAAGCGAAATTTGTTCATAGCTTCTTAAGATAAGAGAGAATCTGTTTTCTTTTGATGGGGGACTTAAGATCCCAGACATTCCATGTGACACATTTAATGTCAGCCATGAGAGAAGATATATAAGTTAAAAAATTAAATATATGTAACAGAGAAATGGGTTTGTGCCTAGTGCCAAAAACTGAAAACATAAGTCAGGAGAGTGATGTTGGGGTAAGAAGGAGGGTCAGACAACCAACCATATAGGAGTGAGCCATCTGAAATCAGAGTAATTCACTGCAAACTGTTGATCACTTACAGTACTTAGGTATAAGTCTGAGCATTTGCATTTGAACCAGATGTTATACCTGTAACCACCCACTCCCCTGGGTTTACTAGAATCCTATCAATATTATTGTTAGGAAGGTAGCAGGCAGCTGGTATGGAGCTCATTGGGGCTTCTTACATAATGAAATCATTGCTTACTCCGCTAGCCTGAGGGAAGAATGATTAGATCATTCGGAACTCACGCAGCAGCATAAGCCACACTCTGTGGGCAGCTGCTCTGGGGGAGCTTAGAATGCTCAGTCAGTTGTAGTGAGTTGTTCAGTGAGGAGGTGAGAGTGGCAGAATGACTGCCAGTGGGCTCTGAGGTGAGGGTCCAGGATTTCTCACCCTAGTGGAGTGACATTTCCAGCTTCCAGTGAAGTGGTGGAGACCAGTGCTACAGCAGGATTTCCTGATTTCTGCTCCCAGGAAGTGGAAGGAACTTCTTGTTCTCAGTGGACTCAAGGGGCAATCCATTGAAGGTTCTGTGTGTGTTAAGCCTCCTTGGATAGGAACTGAATAAGACTGTTTCATCAGTTACCCAGGAGAGTGCCTTTCCTTTCCTTTTTTGTTGTTCCATGCCCGTGGACGTGACAACCTTTGTGAGTACTGTTCTAGGAGACCAGATCTCCACATCTTTTAGGGGAATCAGTAGTCTGGGGTGTGTGTGCCCATAGATAAGGCTGGATCGCAACTGTCAGTGCCCCTAGTTTCACCCAAGTGAGAGAAGTACTGTTAAACTGTTCACCCAAGTGAGTACAGTTTTGTTCTTTGGTCACCCCAGTGTGTGATGAAGTTAAAGTGTGGGACCTCTAGCATTTCAGAGGGGAATGGGGATTCAATGGTGTAACCCTGAAGAATGGCAGAGACTGTCGGTTGGGGCCAAGGGTGGGAGGAACACCATCTAAGCACTTACAAGGCGGGGCTTCTTTGTTCGTAAAGGGCACCAGTTTTACCTGAACAAGGGCCAAGCTGCACGTTAAAGTGTGTGACTGAGTTTCACTAATGTGCACCTATGTTTGAAGGTGTTTGGCGTGTGTGGCTTAGATTCACTAAATGACATCATGGGAGGAAAATGTTCAAGTGCGTGGCCAGGTGTCCACTATATACACCAGTTTGGGAATTTGGAAAGAAGATTGTTTTGTTGTGTGTTCATGAACTGTACTGCATGCAAGAAGAGTTTGTGAAATGTACCTGTCCAGCCTAGACTGACCCTTTGGGCTCCACTTCTGCTTTAATTTTCCATCTGTTGAAAAAAGCCATATTGCACAATCCCAGTTACTGTTCTGGAATTCTGATTATTGTTTCTGGTTGTGTGGATGTACTGGGGCCCCCTCTAGCATATGCCTAGCTGCCTCCACCCAGGACCTGGGTTGTGTTGTCTACACAAGATTCATGTTGTTTTGTTTCTGTACCCCCATCCCTCTCTTCCTCAAGAAAATGATATCCTAACATCCTAACACCAAAGGTGGTACCAAACCTTTTGTAAAGTAAAATGGTATGCCAGTATGTGGGTACCAGTGTTCCAGATTTTAATGGAGGTGTGCTCACTAGTTAAAAAGTGGCCTGGGGGTTACAAAAAATTGGGGCTCATCTTGAGATATTTAATTTGGGATGAGAGGCATGCTGAGGGTATGTTTAGGATCTTCCTGTCTGGTGGTGGTGCACCCCAAACAGAAGATCGGTTTTACCAGAAAGCAAAATTGTGCCAAGTAAAATGCCACCTGAAAGTCTTTTGCTACCCGAGTTTCTGTGGAAAAGGAAAGAGGAAGAATATGCTGCTTGTGTGGTTACTTTGAAAATGTGGACTGAGAAATAATTGCCCTTGCCTTGTGGTAAAAGGGCTTAAAAACTGTTTAAAGGTTGAAAATGTCCAGAGAAGAGTATTTGTGGACTTAAAAGACAGTGTTTTCTATGTGTTAAGAAAGTTTCAAGTGTGTACAATGAAATATGGGGGAGCCGCTAAGGAAAATGCACCAAGTACTGAGTGAAAATGCCTTAAAATGTTTGCCCTGCTGAAATTTCAAGCTGAGAAAAAAGTGGCAGCTTAAAGATTAAATTTTGCCTTCTTGACAATCGCCATGCAGGAGTGCGGCACAGAGAGCGAGAGAGAGAGATCATTTGCATGGTGTCATGTGATTGGTCCTAGTGCACCTAAGCCCCGCCCTTGCTGGAGTCTCAGCTTGTGGAACATATGTGGAGGAGCAACCTGCAGTGTGCTGGCAGTGTGTAGTTCATGTGGCAGGAAAGAGGAATCGCTTACAGCAAAAGCGCTTCTGTAGCAGCAGTTTTTCTAACTTTTTCACAAATAACCAGGGCTCAACCTGTATTCTGACCAACTGGAGCGTGATCGAGGCGATTGTAGTGATGATCAGTGGGACCACCAGCCCGTTTAACCCCAGAGGCCTTCCTTGTGTAGGCAGCAGGCCGTATTCCATCGACGGTGAAAACCATCTACTGCCTGTAAGTACCCTGTGAAAAAGTATATGACTGTGGTGCTGAGGTCAGACAACTGTGTAAGAACTTGAGCAAGTGCAGCAAAAGTACTGAGAGAGAGAGTTTTGTGAACTGTTAAATCTTGGACTTTGTGTGTGAAAGTACTGTTTTTAAACAAAGTGAACTTTAAGACAAACAATCCCTCTGGTCCAAGTGTTTGTAAAGTAAAGGATTGAGAAAAAGTAAAATGAACTTGTGCTTGAAAATATCAGTTGAAATGCAAGCGATCCAGACAGAATCCTAGCAATTTTTAACTGAGTGTGATACAAAGTTATAGTCACCATGTTGGGGTGTAGCCAGCAATGTAAACAAAGCAGCACCATTTTAGACCAGTGTTTTCAAACTCAAAACAAAGTTTCAAATGGTTTCTTGCTAAGTTTTGGAATACAATTGCAGCCGCCAGGCAGCCTGTTAGTGAACTTTTTCCAGTGTGTTAAAACCAAATCTCAGAGTGCTTGCAAAAATAGTAATTTTGGGACTTGTGTGTTTTAATTTACAGAACATGGTGCAGCAACCCCCTCACTACCCACTCAATGCCAGGGCATGGGTAGCCCAACAAGAACTAGCCCATTCTGAGCAATTGTACGACTGTTCATCAGCACCCGCTGAGGTGGCTTTTTGCTGAACTACCCGGTTAATGTGTGCATAGTATGCATAAAGCCAGGAAGAAATGTTCTGCCAGTTCCACATTGTACATACTGTGAAATGCGATTTGGGATGAGCATGTCAGGTGGCACAAGGGTAGCTAAAGTAAAACACATCCGTTTAGCTCCAACTTGGACACAGACAGGGGACCCTGTAGAATCAGAACAACAGTGACAGACTGGGTGCAGTGAAAGAGACCCCATAGAGTTTGTAAAGAAGTTTCTGGACATTGTCTGCACCGATGCTTTGCAAGGCCCAGAGGAAGTGAAGTATTCCACGCCACAGAGGGTAGAATTGGATGCTGCTACTGCAGATTCAGTAGATGTATGGGTGGAAGGCCCAAGTCCAAGCCTCGTGGGAGAGTTCGAGGTGGAGGAAGCATGTCACTGGGAGGGCAGTGCCTCCGAGGACAGTGGAGAGTGAAGAATTTTGGGGGTTGGCACAATCGCCAGCTTCTGGGCAGAATGTGTGGAAGAGGAGGAAGCAGAAATGGCTTCAGTGCGAGCCCATGAGTCACCATTGGGCTTGATTTCCATGGAGCCTCCCAATGTCTGTGTGGAGGAAGGCTCGAGAAGTGTACCCTTGAGTGTAAAGGTGGACTGCTCTTGCTCTGCACTAAGAGTTCATAACTGGCTCAACCAAGACTGGCCACCCTCAAGCCGTGCTTCTGGATTGGAGTTAGTTAAAAGCAGCAAGGAGGAGAGAATTGTGCGTTGACAAGCTGAGGCCAAGTATGGACAATCGTACCCTTTCTATCCTCAGAAGATATGGGAAGAAATTGAGAAAGACAGGCATGCATGGTTGTGGGAGGAAGCTTGTGCCAACCTGCACCCTAGAGCAAACAAGTGGGTCCGAATTAAAGTGTGTAATGAGAGACTGCAATTCTGAAGGAATGGCTGGACCTTGTTAATCAACTCTGTGAGAGTAGTGGACTCTAGGAGTTTGATATCAATCTTCTACAAAGGTATTTTCCTCTTCAATGGTATGCAGGATGCCTCTCAGTTTTTCACCCTACTGCAGGATTAAGGTTGATTTAGTCAGTAAGAAGTAGCAGAGAAGGGATGCCATCTTGCTGGGTGGTTAGCCACGCTCCCAAACTTTAGTAATTTTCAATATTTTGACCCCACATTTTCAACATAACCATTTCTTCACAGCATCTCATGAATGTGACAGCTGTCATTTTTCAAATCCTGGCCAAAACGTGTTTTCGTACCTGTGGTGCATCACTCATTTTCAATATACTGACACCAAACTTTCAACGTAGCCATTTTTCCACACCACCTCATAAACGTGACATATGTCATTTTTTAAATCCTGGATGAGATGTGTTTTCACACCTCTGGTGTGACATGACATTTTGGCCAATATTCTATAAATGATACATGTCATGTCTATAAGGCGAATCCTAAAACAAGTATCTTCAAAACTTGTGGTCAAAATTAAAAAACCAAAACAACAAAAAACTAACATGCATCAAATGTCCACATTGACAAATGCTTATTTTGCTGATGTGTTTAATTAACTTGTCACTGCTTTTCTTTTCTAATTTCTTCAATTTCATTTCGTTCTGTTTTCCTTTAATTCACTTAACTGCGTGTCTGTTGCCATTTCTTGTCACTTTTATTTCAAGTCTTAATTTTGTTTGGTAACAGTTCTATTCTATTTCAGTTCTCTTTTAAAAATATATTCAGTACCTTAGTTCTGTTTCTTGTCACCTGTACCTTATTCTGTGTTCTGTCTTTGATGGCCTTCTGTGTTGCTAGCCAGTTTCCAGAGGCATATTACTGTCCCTGTACCATGATGGGACCTGAGGTTGTAAAGCAGTGATGTGCTGTTTGTTTACTGTACTCTAGACTCTCCTGTCACTCGAGAGTTACACTGAAAAACTGTCAGTTCAGTTCAAAAACTGTTCCATGCTGAACATTCAATTTCTGAGCTAAACATTCGATGAGAACACAGATTTTTTTTCCTTTCAGCTTTTGCAGGCAATATGACTGAAAAATACCCAGCATGTAGAGAATACTGATTGGACAACCATGCACTAGCAGCCTGTGCCGTCACAGAGGGGTTCTGATTATCACTGACCTCGGGAGCGAAGCTCGAGAGGTCTGATGTCATCAGAAGCCTGAGGTGGCTGCACAGGCTGGTTGAGTATGTGGTCGCCCAACCAGTATTTTTTATAGTGTATAGTTTTTTTGTTTGTTTTTAGAGTCGTGGAGGTCACACATCCATCATTACCAAGTGAGAGAATGGAAAGCAGAGGCATGCTAACATTGCTGAAAGGCAAGTTATGAAAAAAAATGTAATTTTAAAATATGTTAGAGTGGAATTTTATGTGAACCGCTAACATTTCTTCTCAGACTCACTTCCACTCAAATGTGAAAAACCTCCATGGCCATCACAGCAGTTTACTTTCATTTCAACTGCTTGCTGTGTGTGTGGCAGCTCAGAGGCAGATGTGGCAGTTCTGAGAGAGGACGTGTGGCTCACCGATGGATTTCTAATCAGCTAGAATGTTGTTGTAACCCCCTGTGGGGTTAAGGCATCATTTCAGTCCATTGGGCTGTGCGCTGTTTTTGGGACTTCTCATCTTTGTCCCAAGGAGAAAAAAAGGGTGTTAACAGTTGCTGTATTTGGGACTCTCTCTCACTGGAATAGTGGGAGCGGTGGTCAGGTGGAATATAAGGGCGGCACAGGAAATATATAGGAGGAGGTATCAAGGAAGGAAGATTTCTTTTTTTTTATATTTAATAAGCTTTATTATGTTTGCCATTCATCAGACAAATACAATACACCATTACATAGCATGCTTTGAAACAGTGCATCAACAACATGGATCCATTATCCCATTATTACAGATCAGTATCCAATATTTGGCACCTTCAGAAGGGAAATAAATTGTTACTGTTGAGAAATTGATGGTGTAAAAAAAAAGAGAAAAGAAAAGGAACCCCCAACCACCCCCCACTTCACCCACCGCTGCCCCCATCCTTCACCACCAGGAAAGAAAAGAAAAAAAAGGGGGGAGAAACTAGTGAAAGAACAGAAGGAGGATAAAGAGAGCAAAAAAGGAACTTCCACCTAGATCCAACTATGTTCCATATATTTTGGGGTATGTTCATCTATATAGGTGTAGGGAACGTTAAGTACATAGTAGGGTATGCAGAGGGGCCCAAATCTTCTGATATTTTTTACCATTTTTGGAGATGCTCGCTATGAGGTATTCAGCCTGTAAAGCAAAGAGAATTTCTTGATGCCATTCTGTATATGTGGGAGTCTGCTGGTCTAGCCAATGATGTAATATCACTTTCTTAGCACATAAAGAGATTAACATCATATGTTTCCTTTGATTTCCAATGAGAATGTTCCCTGAATCCCCTAGAATACAAATCTCTGGTTGAAAAGCATTTTGTAGTCCCAATAATGGGTTAAGTCTAGAGCGGATACTTTCCCAGAGAGGGGATGCCTTGTCACATTCCCACAAAATGTGAAACAGTGTGCCCTGCTGGGTCCCACACCTGGTACACAGATCCGACTGAAGCTTACCCATTTTACAGAGTTTTACAGGGATGTAGTATAGATCCTATATTATCTGAAATTGAAGCAATCTGTAATGGTCCCACCTAACATCCTTATATAGCCTTTTCCAGATTTGTGACCATTGTCAGGGGCCCGTGGAGATTGGGGGGAGTATCCTGTCCCATATGTAATAGAGAGTACCTTCTAGGTCTGTAACTCTTTTATGCAACTCTTTATAGTAAAAGGAGATTAGGTGAGAGGTAGGCCTCGTTTGTAGCATACTAAGAATGGGGCCAACCATGTGGTGATCCCATAAACTATTGCCAAAATGCCTTATAAAGACCTGGGAAATTTGGAGATATTTAAAGCAGAAGGTAACAGGCAAATTATATTTTGCCATTATCTCTGGGAATGTTAGTAATCTATGGTTCTCTGTTATATCTATAACTTTTTTCCATGTTCCCCCCGCCCAAAACAAATGATTGATAACCTTTCCTCCAATTTTAAAGTTGGGATTACCCAGGATAAACTGTGAAGTGTCTTTCTCCATGGAATCTCTTATAATATTATTTAATTGTTTATGGGTATGGAGAGTTCTTATAATGGGAGTGGTTTTGAGCTGTCCTTGGACCTTATTAGAAGAAAGGTATGGTAATGTCCTGATGTCTATGCCGGCTGAGGCACAGAACGACTTCTCTATCTGCAGCCGCAGTGGAACATAGTTTTCCAAGCCGGAGTTCGGGGCAGGGATCAGTCATTGCGAGACAACTAAGCAATTAATGGAAAGATAATAAAGATATATATTAGGAACTTGTAGGCCACCTAGTGCTTTTGGTCTCTGTAATTTAAACAACGCCCTGCAAGGAGGTTTATGTTTCCAGATGAATTTGGATATAATGCCATGAACATGACTGAACCAGGCCTTAGGTAGATATTGGTGACACAATTGAAGGGGATATAATAACCGGGGTAGAACATTTATTTTAACAATATTAATTCGCCCCCACAGGGAAATAGGGAGTAATACCCAGTGGTTCAGGTCAGTTTTAATTCATGTTACTAGCTGATCTAAATTATGTTGCTTCATTTTGGAGTTAGATGGTGATAAGTACATGCCCAGATACCTCATTTTATCCTTTATCCATGAGAGCCCAAGATGTTGGTTGTCAGCTTTTAAGGTCCAATTATTTAGAGGCATGACCTCTGTCTTGGACAAGTTTAACTTATAATTGGATAGGTGCCCAAATTCCTGAATAATGTTCAGTGAAGCCGGTATAGATTTAGATGGGTAGGTAATATGAAGTAAGATATCATTTGCGTACACTGACACTTTATATTGGAGATGATTAATACAGATACCAGTAACTAATGTGGATGTATTTAATTTTCTGATTAAGGGTTCTAGAAATAGGTTAAACAAATAAGGGGAAAGCAGGCATCCTTGATGGGTGCCCTGTTGTAATGTAAAGGGAGGGGAGAGAACTCCATTACAAAAAATGTGGGCTGACGGATGAGAATAGAGGACTTTAATCCATCATAGAAACATAGAATTTACGGCAGATAAGGACCGCTTGGCCCACCCAGTCTGCCCATTTCCCTACCTAATGGATAAGCTGCAGATCCTAGTTAACCAGCAGCCTACTTCTTCCTGCCCCCACCCCCTAGAATTGCCTTATGACTGTCCCATGCATGCTTGAATTCCACCACTGTTTTTGACTCCACAACCTCCTCCGGAAGGCCGTTCCATGCATCCATTGTATAAATTGCGCTGGGATGAGATATTTCAGAAGTAAATTAAATAGGTAATCCCATGACACTCGGTCAAAGGCTTTTTCTGCGTCCAGGGACACCAAGGCTGATGGTATATCGGAGTCCCTGGATGCAGAAATGAGATGAAAAACCTTGCGCAGATGGTCTGCCGATAGGCGTCCGGCCACAAATCCCACTTGTTCGGGACTTAGCAGAGTCTGCCATACTTGAGCCAGTCGGCTAGCTAGGATTTTTGCTAGAATCTTCAAATCAACATTTATAAGAGAGATTGGGCCGTAACTTGACAACATTGTGGGATCCTTATCTGGTTTTAGGAGAACCACAATAGTAGCAGAAGTAAAGCTGTGGTCTGAAAGACCATTTTTATAAACATAATTATAGAAGTCTAGAAGTTTGGGGCCTACTTGGGCTTTGAATGACTTGTAGAAATTGGGTATGTAGCCATCAGGGCCTGGCGCTTTGTCTGCCGGCAATGCGTCAATGGCTTGGTAGACTTCATTTAATATTGTCAAAGGAGCTTGCAGAATAGAAATTTGGTGCTGAGACAGTCTTGGGAGCTCTATATCTTGAAGGAATTGATCTAGTTCAGTATGTTTAAAAGATATAGGGGAGCATGAATAAAGTAATTGATAATAATTTTTGAAGGAGGAGGAGACAATGTCCCTGGGAGAGGTATGAAGGGTACCTGAAGCATCTCGTACGGCTAAAACAAGCCTATCTGCCACCTGTGCCCTGAGCCTCATTGCGAGCAATTTCCTGGCTTTGTCTCCTTGATCAAAGTAGGTAATTTTAGAACGCAGAAGGAGGTGCTCAACTCTGTCACTAAGAGGGGTATTATATTGAAAGCGGAGGCTTTCTAATTTTTCTAGATCATCTGGAATGGAATAGACAGTAAGGGATTGTTCTAACACTCTGATTTGTTGTAGTAATAGGGAAGATTCATGGGAAATTTTCTTTGTTCTGGTTGAGGCTAGACGGATGACCTCTTCTCTTAATGAGCATTTCAAAGCCCCCCATAGTATATCCAGTTTTGGCATAGTATGGGCATTGTACTCGTAAAAATTCTTTATAAAACTGTTAAGCTGCCCTATTAGATATTCAGATTTTAGTAGTTGAGAGTTAAACCTCCAAACCTTGTCATGAGCCATCGAATTTGGTAGTACCCATTGCAGGAGAGTTGGGTGATGCTCCGATATCACTTTTGCTAGATAATCACAGGCTTGGACCCCTGGTAGGTGCTCAATCCCCAACAAAAAGTAGTCAATTCTCAACAATGTGTAATGAGGCAGAGAGTGAAATGAGTAATCCTTTGTTGAAGGTTGAAGAGTCCTCCAAGGGTCCACTAGACCCAGAGAATCCATAATTTCTCTCAATGCCCATTGTGTGGGGGTAAGAGAGGAACGTCTTGAGTTAGATCTCTCCAGTAGATTACTAAAGACTAGATTCCAGTCCCCACCAATTAGCATAGGAAGGGTAGACCAGGGGGCCAGGTTAGTCATTAGATTAGTGAAGAATTGCGGATCGTCTCCCACCGGGCCATAAACAGAGCCCAGTATCAGTTCCATGTGGACCAAAATAGCCTTAAGCAGAATGTATCTGCCATGGGGGTCTGCAACCGAATGTAGCAACTTAAAGGGTATCCATCGTGCTATCAACACCGCCACACCACATTTACGCCTGTCTAGCCCCACCCCCAGCACTGTACCCATCCATGTACGTCTTAGGTTAACAATCTGCGCTATGGGTAGATGTGTTTCTTGAAGGAAGGCCACATCAACATTAAGCTTATGGAGATGCAAGAGGATCTTGGCTCTTTTAGTGGGGGATTGAGCACCTTTGACATTCCATGAACAAAACTTTAAAGATACTACCATGTGCAGATATTGGTAATCGTAAGGCAGCTCATAGGAGAAACATCCCCATGCCTATAGTTTTCAGTTCCCCTATAATCATCGTTGTCTGTGCCCGGTGGTGAATAATGTGTGTCCCTTTTCCCATTCCCTTCCCCTTATACGAACTCCCACATCCCAATAATTATGGTCCCCTCCACCCAACCCCCCCTCATTTGACATGTCTACTATTATTAGAAGTACGAGAAAATTTATAAACATAAAAGATATACAGAATACTATCAATAAGCGAGAGGATCCATTAATCCCCTTTCCCACTCCCCTTAACCATTTCTCTTTCCCCATAACGGGGTATTTAGCATCCTTATTACACTGCCTAAACACCTGGTCCCTGATGTTTTGTAATCCCAAGAACATAACTATTACAGCCCATAAACACCAGGTTATTCTACCCGCTATGGTATCCCCCCCAACCCTGTGCCGGAACATGGTGCACTGGTTAGACTGCAATAATCTCCAGACCTTGCCACCCGCCCCAGCCCCCCACCAAAATCATATGACTAGCATATTAAGATGTTGCCTTAATTACTTTGTACAGTTAGTAATACATTAGGCCATAGGACTTGCATCTTGGTTCAGGAGAAAAAAAAAAAAACCTTTCGGCTCCCATGTGGGGTTTTTTCCAAACCATTAATCTGAACAGTCAGTCTAAACATAGCTATATATATTCCGGGTTGCCCCAAAGGTAAATTAGAAGGGAAGAGAAATGAAAAAAGGGAGGGGGGGGCAGTTATCCTTTAAGCAAGCTCCTCAGAGTATTAAAATCATGAATGTAAAGGTTAGTTTGTTTAACAAAAGTAATACAGGGTCATGCGCCTGGTGAAAGACATCTGTCCTCTTAAGTTTGATTGTAGGAAGTGGCGCTATCACACATTATTCTCGCAGGAAAGGAAACAGACAAGACTGCACAGGGAGTTATGCATCAAAAAAAAAAAAGGGGGGGGAGCTATCTTCAATGAAGAGCTTGCCAGATCACTTGCCGTCCAGTCTCAAGTCCTTCCTAATAAATATCGAGGAGTTACCAGTTGACCATCACCAAACTTGCAACAAATTGACTTACTAATAATACTTGAGGTGTCCACAGCTTCTCTCTCTCGAAGTCGCAGTCTCTATCGCCCTTTTGTGATCATTTACTAGAGGTGATCTCATTTAACCAACAGAATCATCTTCCTATTGAAATAAACGGAATAAGAGAAAAAAAAGGGAATTACACTCAGGGTTTTCTTCCAGTGGCCTCAGCGGGGGGTGAATAAATCAGGGAACATAGACTGTAAAACTAAGTTAGCTTGCTGTGCTGTATCATAAGAGAGCCATTTTCCCTTGTGCAACACTGACAGGCGAGACAGGTACTGTACCCTATATTTAATCCCTGCAGCAATTAACTTTGAAACAAGGGGGTGATATTCCGATCTCCGTTGTCTCACCATGGCTGGCAGATCTTGTGCAAATCTCAAGGGGTGGTCTTCCCATAGTACCTGCTGTAGGCTTTTAACCTGCCCAAGGATATGTATTTTATCCAAAAAGTTGAGGAATTTGATGATCATTGGCCTTGGGGGTTTCCCAGCAGCTGGTTTGGGACACAGTGAACGGTGAGCCCTCTCTATTATATAGGTAGTATTATTGGGAGAGGGGACAGCAATTTTTGTATGCATTTTTTGCAGGAATGTAATGGGTGTGGAGCCCTCAGCGTCCTCTGGGCGGCCGAAAATTATGATATTATTTCTGCAGCTTCGGCCCTCCAGATCCTCCAGTTTGGCTTCAATTTTGTGTAGTCGCTGCCTCATATTAGTTATCTCAGGCTCTATCCTTTCTTTCCAACTTTCCAAGGACATAGTATGGACTGCAACATCTGAAATAGCCCAATTTGTATCCGAGAGTTCCCCCCAAGTGATCTTATTTCGCCAGTGATCTCTTGCAAAGCCTCTTTAAATGGCTGTAGCTCCTCCATGAACTTTTGCTCCGAAAGTGGGGTCTGCGTTAGTGAAGCTACATTAGAGGCAGTAGATTTAGGTAGGCTCCCCGACGGACCTTTAACATGCTTCGGTCCTTTCTCAGGGGTCTGTGGGGGCGTATGTCTAGGCAAGGCCTGGCGCATCTCCGCCTCCATGCTGTTGGTAGGCCCCGATATCAGAGGTAGGCACTTAAAATTTATCTTCTTGATGTCCGCCGTTCAAAACTGCTTTCTGGTTGCCCAAGGCACTTTCAGGAGCACACTCCACAAGTAGAGAAGCAGAGATCAACACTAGATAGCTGGTTTTGGTGTTATTTATGAGAGTTGGAGCGGGAGCTCGGTCCGAGAGCTGCACGTCTCACAGATGCATCACGTGATCTCCTCAGGAAGGCAGATTTCTCACTCAAGTGGCGGGACAGTTTTCTGGGGGTCAGTTGTGGCAGTAGCCGTTTCTGCACAATTCCCGGGTGTGGGACCCTAGGAAGTGACCCCAGATCCTGTTCTGCCTGGAGGTGTTAGTGCCCTGTGTAAGCATGGAGGGAGAGCAACATGCCAGCTGGGAGGAGGATGGTTCCCTGTGTGTCTTGTGAGCCATCACCTGGGAGGATTGGTGAGACAGAGGTTATAGGAGGAGGAGGTGGCTGTGGAGTGTTTAGTCACCCAAGGGGGGAGAAGCTATATTTAGATGGCAAAGGTATGGATCCCCGGTGTGCAGTCATAGTAGAGCCTGGGAGACTGTGAGCTGAGAGGGAGCAGTTAGCCCTGAATTGTGAGGTGAGCTAGACTGCCCTGCAGAATGGCAAGCACCCCATGTGACAGTGTAGCAATGACCCTGAGTTGAGTGGTCACTGCAAGGGAAATAAGGCATCGAAACTGTTTGGAGACTGTGGAGTATGTGCTGTTTTTATTACAGGATGAACTGAGCTGCCTACAATGCTGTTTGGAGGTCATGCAAATCATGCCCTATAATGGACTCTAAGTAAGCAGACTCAATCGCAGATACTGAGGAGAAAATAGGAAGCAAAAGGCCAATGGGGGGATAAAACATTTTTCAGATACCGGTATGTGAGGGAGAAGAGAAGGGCAAGGCAAAGGATTACTAGGCTGGGGGGGGGGGAGAGAAACAAAACTGGAAAGGGACAGTGAAAAAGCAGAATTACTAAATAAGTACTTTAGCTCGGTATTCACGGAGGAGGAGGACAGTAAGGGACCTGAGCTAAAGTCGAATGAGAAGGACGGCAAATGGGTGGATCTGAGCCCATTCACTGTGTATAGGGTTAGGGCAGAGCTAGATAGATTTAGGGTGGACAAGGCAATGGGGCCTAACGGGTTACACCCCAGTGTTACACAAGGTCCCTGCACACTAATTGGTATCCCCAGAGGTACATCGCAGACAGCTAGCATTTAGCTATATGCTATACTAACATATAGGGCTAAGGGCATCTACTGTACAAGAGTAGATGTCAGGACATGTATGCATATAATTGTTATACACTTTACTTTCCAATATACACATGTATTTCTTGCTTATAAGGTGTTAGGACATCTGTGTCCTTGTAATGATTATGATATATAAGTCAGCATTGCCATCTTCTGATGATTTGTGTTACTACACGGCTATGTATAAACTGTACCTTTTTTGTTTCCACAAAGTGATGACTACTACAAAATTGTATAACGTTATCTTAGACTGAGGAGCCACCTCTAATTTAGCCAATAGGGCTCATCTCTGTAACTACAAATGTTTCTGTCTTACAGTAACCATGGTAATTATCTTAGCTATATAATGTAAGACATTACGTCTTCTACCTCAGAGACCCCAGGAGACACGGAGATTCCTTGAGGTATAGGGAACGCTTAGCATTAGCTTCCAGTTCCTATTGACAAGAACTGCTTAGGGCAACTGTGATTTTCCTTTTGGTAGTAACAAACAAACATTATTACTCTTATGCAACGTGTCTGTGATTCCTTGCATGACCATTATTGCCAAGAACCTGAGAGCGAGGTTTAGACCTCCTGACAATTGGTGACCATCAGCAGGCAAAATTTGAAGTTTGCAAAGTTTCACTTGTTGCAACAACTTCCCCCTTCCCAACAGGGACTGTAGGTGTGCATTCCCGCACCACCTCCCCCATTTTTCACCCACTTTGCAATCACTTGCAAAGTCTGGCTGCTTACTAGGTGTGGTCGATGCCGACTCACCTCACCCCACGGTGGTTTTGAATTGCAAGCTTGCAAGTGCACAGTACCCACCTGTGAACTAGTGCACCTTTTGTGGATCGATACACAGCACAGCGCCTTTTCACAGTTTGATTTTTCATTCCCTCCCACACAATGGCCACCGTATCAAATATCTGTGCAGACCTGAGACTCTATGTCTCAAACTTCCGTGCCTCTCATGGAGGATGGTCTGACTTCACATGGGACACAAGTCAATCCTAAAACCCTGTACTGGGGATTTCAACCCAGTACTTAGAGATGAGACAAACAGCCAGAAAGTGAGAAGCTAAAGGGCTGTTGGTCACGGCTCTCTGTGCTGCTTTGGAAGCCTCCAAAGCGAGGTTTTGAACCCTTGAACTGCAAATCTCCTCTCTTAAGCAGGAGATGGGATTGCAAGAAACTGAATGTGTAAGACATGAGCAGGATTTGGAGTCTGAACTCCAGACTCTGTGGCATGAAAAGGATTCCCTTTTGCATCATTCTGCTCAAGCAAGTGAGCAGGAACTTTGTATGTTGAAGCAGGAGTGCGAATGTTTGAGACAGGATAAGGGGAAGGCTTTGCAAATGAATGACTTGTTAAGTAGAACAAATGATGAGATGTACAGTGGCGTGAAAAAGTATTTGCCCCCTTCCTAATTTTCTCTATTATTGCATATTTGTCACACTGGATGTTTTCAGGTCTTTAGAGAAAATGTAATATTAGATAAAGGGAACCTGAGTGAACAAATAACACTTGTTTTTTTTTTTAATTTCACTTATTTAATGAAAAAAAGTTAACCAACACCAACTGGCACTGTGTGAAAAAGTAATTGCCCTTACACTTAATAACTGGTTATGCCACATTTAGCTGCAATGACTGCAACCAAACACTTCCTATAATTCAATATCAGTCTTTCACATCGCTGTGGAGAATTTTAACCACTCTTCCTCTAGAACTGCTTTAATTCAGTAACATTTGGTAGGTTTTCGAGCATGAACTGCTCGTTTCAGAGTCCTGCCACAGCATCTCTATTGGGTTTAAGTCTGGACTTTGACTAGGCCACTCCAAAACTTTAATTTTACTTCTTTTAGCCATTCTGATGTGGACTTGCTTTTGTGTTTTAGATCATTGTCTTGCTGCATGTCCCAACTACACTTCAGCTTCAGCTGACGGAAGGATGACTGGACATTCTCCTTAAGAATTTTCTGGTACAGAGCAGAATTCATGGTTCCTTAATTATGGCAAGTCATCCAGGTCCTTAGGCAGCAAAGCATCCCCACACCATCACACTACCACCACCATGTTTGACTATTGGTATGGTGTTCTTACTGTGGAATGCTGTGTTTGCTTCTGCGAGACATTATGGGATCCATGTTGTCCAAAAGTTCCACTTTGGACTCATCTGTCCATAGAACATTTTCCCAAAAGGCTTGTGGATCATCCAGGTGCTTCTTGGCAAATGAGAGATGAGCATTTATGTTCTTCTTGGTTAGCAGTGGTTTCCGCCTTGCTACTCTCACATGAAGCCCATTTTTGCCCAGTCTCTTTCTGATTGTGGAGTCATGAACACTGACCTTAGCTGAGGCAAGAGAAGCCTGCAGTTCTTTGGATGTTGTTTTAGGATCCTTTGAGACTTCTTGGATGATTTTACACTGCGCCTTTGGAGTAATTTTGGCAGGCCGCCCACTCCTGGGAAGGTTCACTACTGTTCCAAGTGTTCTCCATTTGGAGATTATGGCTCTCACTGTGGTTTGATGGCGCTCCAGAGCCTTAGAAATAGCTTTGTAACCCTTTCCAGACTGATAGAGGGCAACAAATTTTTTTCTGATCTTTTCAGGAACTTCCTTTGATCATGGCATAATGTGCTTGTTGAATCTTTGTGCTGGCAACGTGACTCTGATGGTAAGGGCCAAAATAAGTGAGGTTTATATTGAGCAGGGCTGGCTGTAATCAAGCCTGGCTGTGTTCAATCAGCTGACTCTAATTATCCCTTTAATTGGGTTGATTTAACTAGGGGCACTACTTTTCACACAGTGCCAGTTGGTGTTGGTTAACTTTTTTCATTAAATAAATGAAATAAGTAAAAACAAAAAAGTGTTATTTGTTCACTCAGGTTCCCTTTATCTAATATTATATTTTGTCTAAAGACCTGAAAACATCCAGTGTGACAAATATGCAATAATAGAGAAAATCAGGAAGGGGGCAAATACTTTTTCACGCCACTGTATGAGGAGTTGGGAGAATTACAGG
Source organism: Neoceratodus forsteri (assembly GCA_016271365.2). Taxonomy (NCBI): domain Eukaryota; kingdom Metazoa; phylum Chordata; order Ceratodontiformes; family Ceratodontidae; genus Neoceratodus; species Neoceratodus forsteri. The sequence goes on along the minus strand of JADMNL010000027.1, from coordinate 70,845,715 downwards.
ATGAGATAAACCAGGTACATAATGACTTAGGAGTAGCTACTAAGGACAATCGCGAACTGAGTGCCATGTATAGAGTGTTACAGAAGCAGATGCAGGATGATGCGGATCAGAATGTTGCAAAAGTGAGTCATGAGGATTGTGAACATAAAATGGTGAATCTGCGCCATCAGCGAGAGGTGCTGGCTGGTCACATCAAGGCAATGGCAGGCGTAGCCCTTGCCTTGTTGACGTCATCTGAAGAGGAGGAGTCAGATGACGACATCTCCCAGTACAATGCCCAGTCACACCCCTACTATGGCCCAGACACCGCTCCCTGCCATCCACAATATGGCAGACCCCTGTCACATGTCACCACATCCCTACGTCATCGACGGCATGATGCACATCATGGATGATGCCAACATGGTGACCCCCCATGATGGGGGGGGCAGGCTTAGGCCTAGTCCCAGCTGCACCACCGATAACCATTATTAATGTGGAAGACAGGCAGGAGATAGAGAAAATGACTGAGAATGCCTTAGGTAATGTGTCTATCCCTGAGAAAAACAATCAGGTTCTTAAGACCCAGATTAGGCAGCTTCTACAAGAGGCTCATACAAAGGAGGGAATGGTCCATACTGTGCCTGAAGCCGCAGGTCAGGCAGCCCTGGAGGGCACCCGAGGTAATCTACCTCCACTTGATCGTCCCAATAATCCCCTACAAATGGCCCACTCTGTTCAGCAAATAGCTGACAGCAATGGTTGAATGAGCCTGTCAGACAACCTCAGTTGCCACTTGAAGAAGATGCGTGCTAAATGTGAAATGCTTAGTCTCACTGCATAGTACCAGGTCCAGATCCTATGCCAGACCATCGATCCTGGCCTGTGGGCAAAACTCCCTGATGTTGTCCATCAGGACGGCCACGCCACCTTTGACAAAGTAGTATTTGAACTCATCACTGCACACAACCCAGGTGTGGTAGGAGTGATGCTCGCATACCCTGTGAAGCAGAATGTGAAGGACAGTCCAGCAACCTTCCACCAGAGGCTCTGGATGACCTATCGAGCAGGGAATCACCTTGCAGGAGAAGCCACAGACGTGGACCTTATTGAATACAAGACCCTGTTCCTTAGGAACTTGATCCCTGCAGTAAGAGAAAAGGTAGAGCCAACCACCTATCCCAACACAGAGAGATTTGCTGACATTCTTCGGACAACAGTGAGAGTTTATCAACTCTACATCCGTGATTCAGGCTCCGGTTCCAAGAAAGTAACTGCCGTGAAAGCCATTCCAGAGGCCACGATGCACTACACGGTGGAGGGGTAGGCCCAGGAGAAACAGACCCTCCCCACAGACAACCAACACCTCCAGCAGACCCAACGACAACAACAACAACCCTGGGGTGGGAACCAGAACTACCATAAGAATATGAAACACCATAAGAACAATAAGGGTAAACAACAGAGACCAGGCCCTTCATATAGGGAAATAGCTGATGAGAACCGGAGTCTCTGAGACCTCCTTGGGAAAGTGCGCTCTGTAGCGGATGCTGTTCCAGTACGGGCCCTTGCTGCAATACAACCAGGAGAGCAGGCCTCCACAGGCCATGGGGAAATGGGAAGTCCAGGCTCTCAGGGCCCTACTGGCCTGAACCAGGAAGTGGCTCCCTATATAGCATCAGAACAGCATGGTGAGTTGGTTCACAGGAATCAGACCCAGGCTCTCTTTCAAGAGCTTCCCCATGCTGCCACTGGTACAGATTGACAATTAAAGGCCCCGGTCCATATTGTAAACAGGCTGGTCTTGGATACAAATGGAAGGCCCTGCACAGGGGCCAGGTTGGGGGCTGCCTACTGACAGTACTACTGGATACAGGCACGGCTGTGTCTGTATTACAGGATGATAGCCCAGGCACATCACCTAGGTCTACCAGATGGAGGATCAATATGTCTGGTGTAGACAGAACTAGGTTACCTGCATACCGCTCCCTGCCACTATCTGTGACACTGGGACACCTGTAGGCATATCACACCTTTCAGCTAATGGTATTACATGATCACCCTAGTATAATCGGAATTGACTTTCTGTCAGCACACGGCTGTGTGGTAGACCTAGCCAACATGCTATTAATGCAAATTCAGGGACAATATCACACCATCATGATCCCTGACTCACATGTGGTTGCAGCAATTTCTGCAAACAATAAAGATTATGACATCATAGATTTGTTTAAGAACCATGAGCTTTTCCCAAAGCTTCTCCCCATCCTACAAAGGTATTTGGAGGCATTTTCCACCAACAAGCATGACTGTGGCAGGATGCACACTTGCATTGAAGTGACAGGCCCAGCACATGAGAGGCAACGGCAAAACCCCTTTCCACCTGAGGTCTTACCTTCTCTTAGGGAAACAATTAAATCACTCCTCAAGCAAGGTGTAATCAGAACATGTGTTTCCACTGCAAATTCCCCAGTGTGGCCTGTGAAAAAAACCACAGGTGCCTGGAGACTTACTATTGGCTACAGGAGACTAAACCAGTTGTGTCCCAACTGTGACATCAGCACCAGACGTGCTATGATTACTAATCCCTAACCAACAATGGTTTAGTGCCCTGGACATCTCCAATGGTTTTTGGTCATTGCCATTGGCCCCCAAAAGTCATTATAAGTTTGCCTTCACCTTCGAGGGCAGGCAGTACATGTGGACCTGCTTACCAAAGGGGTTCCATAACAGCCCCTCCCTGTTCCATTTGCACATGATGGACACCCTTGAGGGTTCCTCTACACCCCAGTGTTTCTTGCAGTATGTGGATGATGTGCTGTTGGCCACAGCCACACAGGAACAATATCTGTATCTCTTAGATGAGCTACTGACCCTCATCCAGAGGCAGGCCTCAAATGTAACTCAGCAAAGGCAGAACTATGTGAGAAAGAGTACTCTTTCTTGGCCTGAGGATAACAGACCAAGGTTGAAACCCTACCTGGAAGAAGATACAAGGATTACAAGATCTGTCACTGCCCACCAGCATGGCCACCCTTAGGAGGTTTCTATGTATGGTAAATTATTCTAGTGATTTTATTTGTGATTTTGCTCAGAAGGCCACACCTCTGTATGAACTACTGAAAAAGGATGCTCCCTGGACTTGGGGCCCCATTCAAACCCAAGCTGTGATGTCACTGAAACAGCCCTGGCCTCAGCTCCAGCTTTGATTAACCCCAGTCCAGCTTTGCCATTCCATCTGGAGTGTGCCACCTCTGACATTGCTATGTCAGCAGTGCTGTCCCAGGTGGTCAATGACACTCTGAGACCCATTGCATATGCATCACAGCTCTTGACTCCAGTGGAACAGAAAAACAACCTTTGTGAAAGGAAGCCTCTGGCCACCTGCTGGGCTGTCAAGCACTTTCTGTATATCATTGGGTACTCCTCCCCGATCATTAACACAAACCACACCCTAACAACCTTTTTGCTTTCAGATAGAGTAAAGGATGGGCCAGTCACCAATACCAGACTGACACACTGGTCCCTCCTTTTCCAGGACAGAGACATCAAGGTCCACCCAATCAAAATGCCATCCATGCTGGCACATGGTCTCCTTTTCCAAGGAGAACCCCATGACTGTACACTGCAGTCACCTGATCTACCAGATCCAGGTCCTTTCCTTCCTGCTACACCACAACTACTTGAGAACACCACATTGTGTCATGTCTTCACAGATGGATCAGATTCCTTTTATCAGGGAGAATAGATAACAGGAATGGGCATATTAGTAATTCACCCTTTTGGTAACACTGTTAAGATTTCTAAACGTTGCAGTGTGACATCATCACAGTATGCGGAGATGGCAGTGGTGGTGGCCTGTGCCCTCGAGTTCATCCAGCTTGGAACCGAGGATACCATCATTTTCATAGAATCTAACTGGGTTTGTAGTTCCCTTACAGAATTTCTTCCTTTCTGCTAGAAGAACTCCTTTGCCTCTTCTGATGGCACCCTGGTGAAACACAAGGAACTGGTAATATTCATTCATTCAATGGCACAGAAATGTGCACACAAACTCTATGTACACAAAGTTAAGGCCTACTCTATACATGATCCCTATCATACCTTCAATGACACTGTGGACACCCTTGCAAAGGAAGGGACCCAAGGGGGAAACACCTGGATAATGGACCATCCAGAGGCCAGAGTGGCCGTACACATAGCAGCTGTCAGGAAGGAACCTGTACCCTTCTCCCCTTGGATTTGTCCACTGCCCAGCATGCTGACTCTGAACTCAAAGATGTGTTCAGATTTTTGGACAAAGGTACTGAGAAGAATTTACCTACCCACAACACTTACCAAAGGCATGAAGGTAAGTTACATCTGTCCCCAGATGACGAGCTCATTTGGTACTAACCAGATGACCCCACCGCCAAATTGTGGGTGGTCTCTCGTCATCTCAGGTCAGAATTTCTGCACCAAGTGCATGATAACCCCACTGGTGGACACCAGGGAGTGGAAAACACACTCCAAAAGCTCACGACCACCGCATGGTGGCCTGGTGTCACCAAGGATGTCAAAGAGTACATAGACAACTGCCTTGTTTGCGCACAAAACAACCGCATCCGTACCAAACAAAATGCCAAACTGCTATCAAAAAGGCATTCTGGCCCTTGGTGTGCCATACAGATTGATTTTATTGGTCCGCTAACTAATACCAGCAGAAACAACAAATACGCTCTTGTGGTCACTGTTCTTTTCTCAAAGGGGGTTGAAGCTTTCCCCACTAAGACATGCACTGCTAAAACCACTACCAAAATCCTGGTGGAACAGATTTTCTCCATGTGGGGCCTACCTCTAAAGGTAGACTCAGACAAAGGAACCAGTTTTACAGGTGAGTTGAGGAAAGAAGCCCTTGAACTCCTTGGGTTTCATCAGAAATTCCACATACCCTGCCATCCACAATCCTCAGGTCAAGTAGAGAGGGCCAACAGATGGATTAGGCAAATGCTTTCCAAATTTATTGAGGACAATTCCAAGGACTGGGATTACCTACTACCATTACTCCTTATGGCAAGTAGGGCTACACCCTCAGCCACCACCCAGCTGACATCCTTTGAGGTGATGACTGGTAGAAACATGAGATTACCTGAACACCTGTTGTTTGACCTGCACACCCCCACTGCAGACCATGTCTCAGTGGACCAATATGTGGAAAAACTCTGACAAGACCTCATACAAACTCATTTGTATGCTGCCAACTGCATGGGCAAGGCCCAGCAACAGTCCAAAATTCAGTTTGACAAACATGCACAAGAAGTGTATTGGCAAGTTGGGGATCAGGTAATGGTTCTCAGATTTTCGTACCCAACACATTACTTCTCCAGTAAGTGGGAAGGACCCTACCCCATTGTCAACAAGCTCAGTCTACCTAAAATATTATACCTATTTTCCAATATCCCTTTGATACTTCCCTCTAGTTTTCTTACCAAAATAGACAAAATTATCGGCAGCTTCATTTGGGAAGGTAAAATACCTAGATTTAGTCGTAATAAACTTAGATCCCATTGGTCAAAAGGTGGCTTTGGCCTTCCTTGGTTTCAAGCCTACTTATGGGCTTTCCGTACATCTCAAACAATTAAATGGTTTAACAAACCCGACATCCAGTCTCCTTTATGGGTCAATATGGAAACATCCTTATGTCCTGGTAATGTGGTGACTTCTTTTCTTTACATACCTCTTCTTTAAAGTCTCACCCACCATAGCTGCTTCTATATTCTATTGGAAAATCATTCATAAGCATATTAAATCTAACCCCAAATCCTTAGCTTACATCCCCTCTGGGGTAACCACCATATATCTCTTGATAATCACCCCATTTTTTGTCGTACCTGGAAAAATAAGGGTATTCTCTTTTTGCAGGATATACTTGAACCCAAGTCATTAAAGTTAAAATCTTACACTGACCTACGAGGCATATGGAATCTTCCACACCAGGATTTTTGGAAATATCTACAGCTTCGTACCACATGCAACTCTTACCTCACACCCTTCTCTATCAATTCTCTGTATGATAAGCACATCTCTAAATGGATAAAAACAACATCCAATTTAAATAGCACTATTTACAAAGATATTTGTGATATCCTTCCTGATTACTCTGTCAATGCTAAAAACAGATGTAGTACTTTGCTACAATATAATATCACCAATGCACAATGGTCCAGATGTTGGCTCTCCTGTCACAAATCGTTTAATGATAAACGCAGTTCCCTAATTCAAACCAAGATCCTTCATTTGTGGTACAGAACTCCTGTTGTATTACAAAAATGGGTTTATTGAACAATAACAATTGCTGGCTGCAATTCCCCAATGGGGATTTATTGCATATCTTATGGCACTGTCCCTCATACAAAAGATTTGGCACTGTACTCACAGATTTGCAATGAAAGCGGTAGGTCAACCTTTTACACTGGACCCTAAACATTGCATTCTTGGTATTTTTAATCACCGTTCTTATAAAATTTCATATTCGCAGAGCAGATGGTTAAATATACTCTTCCTTCAAGTTAAACGCACAATCCTCATGCACTGGAGATCCAACATAATCCCTATCCTTCCCGGTATCATTAACCAACTATTGCAATATGCCTCTCTGGACCGTATGACATATATCTTGTCTGACTGACTCATGTTATATAACAATTGTTGGCAGGGCTTTTTTAATTTTTTGGAATCAACTAAATCTTCCAGCACCAATGTATGGACTTAATATATATGGATTTTCCCCTTTTACTGATACATCATTGTAGTCTCGCTTTTTTTTATAGTTTCCCTCTCTCTCTTCTTAACTTCTTATATATCTTTTCTTTCCTATACTCTGTTCTCAATCGTTCTTTATTACTCCACAATCCTTTTATGAATGTACTTTTTTCCCTTTTGCAGCATCATATATAATTATGTAACATTTTAATATAAACCGTATCTAATCATACTATCCACTTTAAGTTCACTAGAAATGTCAAGTATATGCTAATTATATGACCTGTATTGTTTACTATATTTTAAACCAAAAGCTCCTTGTATTATTGTAGCAATGTCTTTATTATATGCTGCCTCAATTTCTTTTTAAAAAAATCCTCACATTGTACTATACTGTAAGAGGTTTGTCTGTATATCTTATGAAAAATTAATAAAACAGTTTAACTGTAAAAAAACAAGCTCAGTCTAGCACTCTATCAGGTTAGACTCATGCAAAACAACAAACTGACTGACAAATGGCTACACGCAAACCGGTTAAAACTGTATAAAGGAGTATAATTACTTTTCCTTACCCTATTGGGCAGAATAGTACTAATTTGTTAATGTTTGATTTTCCTTTTCAGATACACTGACAAGATGGCTATCTTGTTCCATTTTCTCCTTATCTTAGGATTTATCCCCTGCATCCAAGGCACGGTAAAGCACCTCCTCCCTCACCTTGATCCACCTGCAACTATCCCAGTGGGAGTCTCCATCAATATTCCTGACAATTTGATTACTGTCCAGGAAGGTTCAGATGCCTACCTCACTGCCTCAGTTGTTGTTCCTGATAAATCTACCCTACAAATGGAGTGGCAAACCAAGTCTCAAGGACAAACACTCCCTGTGGTCAAACTTTCCAAGGATGGCCCAATGCAACATTATCCCCAAATGGTACTTTGTCCTTACACCAAACCTCTCTTAGACATTCTGGGTTATACAATGTAACTGCATTAATTGACTCATCATATTGTGATTCATTGTCTAAAGATTCTGCCAGGAAATTTTGTGCTGTACACAACATGGCCTCAGCTGCCATGTATTTATCTGTGTTACCCCCTACTGACAAATAGCTTTTGGAATGTCCAAAATAGACACCTGGTTCTCGTAGTGGTTTGACAGCCACTGCCTTACCTGGCTCACTTATTAACAACTTACAATATATACATACACCTGTTTTGTTTAATTTGACTTAAAGGAATATGAAAGAATTTGGTATGTGTCATACTACTAATACATCATTGTTTTATAGTACCTTGCTACTTGATAGCTTAGCAGCTTTTCAGATTCGCAGTCAAGACCCTATTGCTGCGGTACACACCACCGAGCATAGAGGCAATTTTAGGAGAAAACCTAAACTGGATGATCGTGACATATTTGATGTTATTAAACCTGTATGTGGCTATTCCCCAGACAGTATTGATGATTGATCCTTTTCCATGGACGATGACATCACCACCAGTGGCACAGAATACCAGGACTCAACATCTGCTCCAGACGATTTCAAGTTGTACCAGTCTTATCAGAAGGAGGTTCACCACCTGACAACACGGATTTCCAAACAGACTTGTACTTGCCCAGTACAGTTACAGAAATGGAGGTTGCCTACTGTGAAAATGCAATATAGTTAAGATGTTGAATTTTGTGTGGTAACTAATTTTAAAACTTTTAAATATGGTGAAAAGACATGTTCTATTGATGATTCCAACTTTTGTTTCATTCCTCATCAGACCACTGTTATAGGGCACACAGTTATTACCCCTGTCCCATTATAGACCCTGATATCAATGATGGTAACCCTGATTGTCTGCTAACTCTTTCAGAGTATTTACCCTATTTTAATGTTCATATTGACCCTTTAACTTTGACATTAAAATCACTTTTAGACAGGAAGGACATCCATCTCATCCACATCAGCAATAATATTTCCAAAGCAGATGAGGCAGTATATGCCCTCATTAATGATGGTGATTTGAATATTGCACTTACTAACACATCGTTAGAGATTACCTTTAAAGGTTTTGTTATTATACAAGCATTTTTGATATTTTTACTTAATATTATGCTTTGCTGCCTATGGCGCATGTTACGCCAACACCATGAGCAGCTGGAGTTCCTTTACAAGGCTCACACGTCGGGTCTGGAAATGACCCCTGCACTCTATCCAATTCCTTACTCTTGCTTGTATTGCTCCTTATGAGGCAACAAGGGGGGAATGTTACACAAGGTCCCTGCACCCTAATTGGTACCCCCAGAGGTACACCACAGACAACTAGCATTTAGGTATATGTTATACTAACATATAGGGCTAAGGGCATCTACCATACAAGAGTAGATGTCAGGATATGTATGCATATAATTGTTATACACTTTACTTTCTGATATACACATGTATTTCTTGCTTACAAGATGTTAGGACATCTGTGTCCTTGTAATGATTATGATATATAAGTCGGCATTGCCATCTTCTGATGATTACTATTGCTGCATAGCTATGTATAAACTGTACCTCTTTGTTTCCACAAAGTGATGACTATAACAAAATTGTATAATGTTATCTTGGACTGAGGAGACACCTCTAATTTAGCCAATAGGGCTCATCTCTGTAACTAGAAATGTTTCTCTCTTACAGTAACTATGGTAATTATCTTAGGTATATAATGTAAGACATTACGTCTTCTACCTTGGAGACCCCAGGAGACACGGAGATTCCTCGAGGTATAGGGAATGCTTAGCATTAGCTCCCAGTTCCTATTGGTAAGAACTGCTTAGAGCAACTGTGATTTTCCTTTTGGTAGTAATAAACAAGCTTTTTACTCTTATGCAACATGTCTGTGATTCCTTCCATGCCCATTGCTGCCAAGAACCTGAGAGTGAGGTTTAGGCTTCCTGACACCAGGATGATCAGGGAATTGAAGGAGGAGTTGGCCGCACCCTTGACAAGGCTCTTCAACTTGTCCCTGGATAGGGGGAGAGTGCTGGAGGACTGGAAGAGGGCAGATGTAGTGCCTTTATACAACGGGGTTAGTAAGGAAGTGAAAGGGAACTACCAACCTGTCAGCCTCACGTCCGTGGTGGGGAAGGTAATGGAGGCATTAATCAAGAAGAGGGTGGTGGATTACCTGGAGGAGAGTGGCATGCTGGACAGCAGACAGCATGACTTCACAAAGGGGAAGTCTTGCCAGATAAACCTAATTTAGTTCTTTGATTGGGTGACTCGGGTGATTGACCATGGGGAGACAGTGGATGTGGCCTATCTGGACTTCAGCAAGGCCTTTGACACCATCCCCCACAGGAGACTGGTGAGCAAGATGGAAAACCTGGAGTTGGGTGGGAAAATAACAAGCTGGGTGGAGGCCTTGCTGTCAGGAAGAACTCACAGGGTGGTGCTAAACAAGGTGCACTCTGGGACAGCGAGGGTGAAGAGTGGAGTGCCACGGGGTCAGTTTTGGTCCCTTTCTCTTCAACATCTACATCAGTGATATTGCTGAGGGTTTGAGGGGGAGGGTGTGCCTATTTTCTGATATGAAAATATGCAATAGGGTAGACACTTGGGGAGTAGGAACAGAAGAGCAGGGTACACCCTAAGGGGGGAAATTAAACAGAACAGGAGAGGGATTTGGGGATCATAGTCTCCTCAAACGTTAAGATAGGAATCCAATGTAACAGGGTGGTGGGAAAGGCCAATGGAATTTTGGCATGCATAGGCAGGGGCATTACTAGCAGAAAGAGGGACATGATAATGCCCCTTTAAAAAGCCATGGTGAGGCCGCACCTGGAGTATGGGGTTCAGTTCTGGAGGCCACATCTCCACAAGGATATAGATGCATCGGAGAGGGTTCAGAGAAGGGCAGCCAAGATGGTGCAGGGTATGCAGGGAAAGTCATATAAGCAGAGATGTAAGGAGCTGGATCTGTACATGCTGGAGACAAGGAGGAAAAGGGGAGACATGATTAAACCTTTTAAATATGTAAAGGGACTCTATAAAGTGGGAGAAGAGGGTTTACTTAAGAGGAAGGAGGGGGTCAAAACTAGAGGACGCAGCCTCAAACTGCAAGGAAAAAGATACAGGGGCAATGTGAGAGGGCGTTTCTTCATGGAGAGGGTGGTGGAGCCCTGGAACAGACCACCAGATGGAGTGATGGGGGCTAAATCAGTGGAAGAATTCAAGGGGGCGTAGGAAAAGCATATGGGACTGAGTATCAGGGGAGGGTGGGGGCTGGTAGGGAGGGGGTGATGTAGGAGGGAAAAGGACAGACTAGATGGGCTGGTATGGTCCTTTTCTGCTGTCAATCTTCTATGATTCTATGTGACTTCTGCAGTCCAGAGACTATGCTGTGTTGTGACCACTGTGGTCCTGAGTAATGTACTGTCCCCCAACTGCTTAGTTTATCAACTGCTCCATGGAGTAACTGTGTTTGAGTTAAGTTATTAAAAGGGATCCCATGCTTCTTCAGCTTCCGGAATGTTTCACTTATTTCAAGGAACTTTTTTTTGCTGCTACCCAAGTGTTTTCCCTTCTAGCCCAACACCTAAGGGGGTCAGCAGGTGCCCCAGTTCCAGCTTTGGCCTGGACAAAAGCTGGGCCATTCTTGCTGAGTGTTTCTGCAGTGGTCTCCCAGCCTTCCCATGGACTTTCACCACCATACCCCTAGACACCGGGGGGAAGGGGGTTATGTTGTTGTACCACAAAATGGTGCAATCAAGTTCCATGACCCTTGAACTATAGTACAGCAACATTTCAGCTGATGTAGAAATCCACAGAGAACAACAGCTAACTATATACTATAATAATTTTAATAATGATCCAAGATTCAAACTTTAGCTCTTTCAATTTGTGGCCACTCCTGTCCCAGTTGGATTACATAGATACATAGACAGTGTCGGCAGATAAGGGCCTATGGCCCACCTAGTCTGCCCATTTGAGCTTGTAAGTTCAGTTTGTTTTCCTAGAAGTCTATTTCCCCTTACCCCTGACCTCTAGAATTCCTTTATGTCTATCCCATGCATTCTTAAATCCGTGATTGTTTCAGTCCCCACCACTTCCTCTGGCAGGGTGTTCCACTTATCCACCACCCGTTCTGTGAAATTCTTTCTCATGTTTCCTCTGAATCGTCCTCCCTCAACTTCATCCCATGCCTCTAGTCCTGAAACATCTTTTTCGCTTAAAATAGTGTTTTCCTGCACCCTGTTCCTCCCTGTAAGATACTTGTATGTCTCTATCATATCCCTCTCCCTCCTCTCCTCCAGGGAGTACATGTTCAGTTCCTTCAACCTGTCTTCATAGGACTTGTGATGCAACCCATGCACCATCTTTGTTGCCCTCCTCTGAACCTTCTCTACCCTGTCTATGTCCTTACGTGGGTATGATCTCAGAACTGTACACTGTACTCCAGGTGGGGCCTCACTAGTGTCTTGTATAGCGGAATTATGACCTCCCTTTTCCTGCTGGTGATGCCCCTGCCTATACATCCCAGCATCCTATTTGCTTTACCTGATGCCTTGTCACACTGTTTCCCTACCTTGAGGTCATCAGAGATGACAACCCCAAGATCCCTTTCCTGCTTGGTGCATGCTATATCCTCACCCCCCAACTGATATATTGTGCCAGGGTTTTTGTGCCCCATATGCATTATCTTGCACTTCTTTGCATTGAATTTCAACTGCCAAACCCTTGACCATTCTTCAAGTTTCTGCAGGTCCCTTCTCATTCTGTCTACACCCTCTGGTGTGTCTACTCTGTTACAGAGCTTTGTGTCATCAGCGAACAGTGAAATTCTGCTTTCTATATCCTAGAAGATCATTGCGTACTGTTACTTCCCAGATAGGTCAAAAGACCACTGTCTACCTGTCACTCCCTTTATACTCCATACCAATTTTTGACCCCCCCCAAAAAATGTGGTCTCCAATGGGATTGGAGACCACTGCAAACCTGTCATCCCACTCCCCAACATTCCATATTAGTTTTGAACCAAAGGAAAAATGTTAGCCCCAGATGGGTTGGGAGACCATCTCATACTAGTGATCCCATCTACACCCTGAACCAATTTTTGACTTCCCAAAAATATTAGTCCCAGATTGGTCAGGAGGTTACTACTTACATGTTGCCCTCCCCCACAACATAGACTGTTTTAGAACAAAATAACAGTTTTGGTCCTGGGAGGGTCAGGAGAACAACAACTGTTACTCATCCTCCTTGGCAACCCAGATTATATTTTGGACCAAATGAAAAGTTTGACCTGTGTGGGTTGGGAGACCACCGTGTAAATGTCCCTTCTCCCCTTCACCCCAGCCCCCGAAAACCAGGGACAGTTTTGGTTTAAAAACATTTTACTGAGATTTCAAAATAATACATTATCATGTTGGAACATTAACACAGAAACATTGTTTCAGTTGCACAGCACAGCTGATAAAACAAGCATATGTCAATTCCCGAATGTTGATTGCTTATATGAGCTGTTTAGGTATTTGGAAGTGAAAGTACAATGGCTAAGAACTGTCATGTGCCCCCCACCAAGACATCCACTGTGTCTTTCTGCTCAGTATTTGCAGAAGAGGGGGAGGGACAAGGGGCACAGCAGTACAGCAGTTGCGAAGGTGTGAAGAGGTGGACAATAGTCCATTCACAGGCAGAAGAATCCTGCAGAAGGTGAGTAAATTGAAGGTGGACAAAGTGATGGGACCAGATGGCATACGCCCAAGGATATTAAAAGAACTGTGAAGAGAAATAGCAGTACCTCTGGCAGCCATGTTCACTGAGTCATTCCACACAGGGGTGGCACCAGAGAATTGGAGAAGGGCACATGTGGTCCTTCTATACAAATACAGCAGTAGGGAGGAGGCGGGGAACTATAAGCCAGTCAGCCTCACTTCACTAGTGGGGAAGATCATGGAGACATTGGTTAAAGAAAGGATAGTGGGGCATGTAGATGCCTTCGGAGGCCAGGACCATAGGCAACATGGATTCACAGTGGGGAGGCCATGTCAGACAAATCTGGTTGTTCTCTTTGACTGGGTGACAAAAGAACTAAATCAGGATGGGGCAGTGGACAACGCTTACCTTGATGTAAGCAAAGCCTTTGACACTGTCCCACGTAGGAGGCTGATAAAGTAGCTGAGTAGGCTGGGCATGGAGGAAAGGGTGGTAAATTGGGTTAAAAATTGGGTAACAGACAGGAAGCAGAGAGTGGTGGAAAATGGAGCCAATCTGGGGAAAGGGGGTGACCAGTGGGGTGCTGCAGGGAGTGGTCCTGGGGCCAGTCCTGTTCAATGTCTTCATTAGTGACATTGCAGAAGGGCTGAAGGGAAGGGTCTGCCTGTTTGCAGATGACACCAAGATGTGTAACACAGTGGATACCGCAGAGGGGGTGGAGAAAATGAGGAGGGACCTGGGGAAGCTTGAGAAATGGTCTGAGGACTGGCAACTGAAGTTCAATTCAAAAAAGTCCTAAATTATGCACCTGGGACACAGAAACCCTGAACCTAGAAAACAGGATGGGGGGGCAGTTGCTGACAGTAACAAAGAAGGAACGGGACCTGGGGGATCTTATTTAAGATGACCTAAAAATGTCAAAGTGGTAAGGCAGCTGGGAGGGCCAGTGACATGCTGGGGTGCATAGGCAGGGGTATCACCAGCATAAGGAGGGAGGAAGAGATGCCATTATATAAAACCATGGTCAGGCCTCACATGGAGTACTGTGTGCAGTTCTGGAGGTTGCACCTTCGTAAGGATATTAACAGGCTTAGGAGATGGTCCAGAGAAGGGTGAATGAGATGGTGCAGAGCTTGCAACACAAGACTTATGAGGAGAAATTAAGGGACCTCAATATGTACTCACTGGAAGAGAGGAGGGAAAGAGGGGATATGATAGAAACATTCAAGTACCTCAAGGGTATAACTATAACTACTGAGAAGCAGGAGACAGCTGCTATAGGCATATGTGCCAGCTTCTGTGTGATATTCTTTTGTTCTTATAAATCTGTAATCTCCAGTATTTCAGTAACCACAAGACCACACTGCCTTCTTTAGGCAATTTTATGCTGGTTGATGCCTGGTGTCAGATAACAGTCAGAGGGCTCACCAGATTGTGTTGCCATTTAAAACATTTCATAGTGTTCTTTTACTGGAAAATGTTTTGGAAAGGTGGTGACGGTCTCACAATTTTTATTATGATTTTATCTCCTTATGTCTGTACCCTTTGGTCCCCCCATCCCCACACCCCCACAGTCATCAGTGGCCACAGCTGCAGCCTTCTTCTTGACAAGATGGTGGGTGAGAAACCGAGAATTTGACGGCAGATAAAGACCGCTTGGCCCACCTAGTCTGCCCATTTCCCTACCTGATGGATTAGCTGCAGATTCTGGTTAATCAACATCTTACTTCCTCCTCCTTCCCCCCAGTAGAATTGCCTTATGTCTGTCTGTGAGCAGCTGACTTCACAGTCTGTGAAGTCTGACGTCTTCCAGTGCCGCTTACAGGTCATCTTCCAACACAGGCGAGGCACTGCCAGCCCAAAACTAACTGAGAACAAGCAGGTTTCAAAGTGGGGACATAAAGGAGTGAGCAAGAATCAAGTACTCATTCAGATGTGGCATCTATTTTAAGATCAACATACTGGTGTGGAAACTGCAAATAGAACCCCAGCTCTTTAAGCAGCCTTATGAAGAGTAAAGGCTTCTCGAAGCACTGGGGTTCTGTTTATTGTACTGTAAGTGGAGTACATCTAATTCGGTAATTTACTGTACCTTAGTAGCTCTCTACGTAAAGGAAGGGATAAAAGCAACTGAACAAAAGAGTAAACAGGGAGGAGAGGAGGCACTGTGGATCACCTTGGAGACTGGAAAGGGCACCACAATCTGCACAGGGGTTGTGTACAGACCCCCATGTCAGGGGGAGGGAATGGACAAGGATATGATAGAAGGCATTCTTAGGATGGCAGAGAAAGGGGAGATACTGTTGATGGGGGACCTGAATATGCCAGATGTTAACTGGAGCACATTTGCTGTAGCCATATCCAAGAGCAGGGCCATTCTTGATGCCCTACAGGTGGCAAGCCTCAGACAGCTAGTTTCGGAACCCACTCGTGGGGTAGCAATCTTAGACCTTGTACTCTCAAATGGGAGTAGTGAAAGGATCTCAGATCTAGAAGTGGGTTGCCATCTGGGAACAAGTGACCATCAAACAGTGTGGTTCATGTTAAACTCAGCTACAGAGTCAAGCCATACAAAAGTGAGGGTACTGGACTTCAGGAGGGCTGACTTTGGCAAGATGGGAGAGTGTCTCAGAAAAGCACTAGCAAACAGGCTAGAAGGAGGGATGGAGTAACAATGGGGAATCATCAAAACTGCCATCACAGAGGCAAAAAGCTTTTGTGTGAAGCAAATAAACAAATCAAAATGAAAGAAAAAGCCACTATGGTTCTCAAAAGAGGTGGCTGGGAAAGTCAGGGAGAAAAAAATAGCACTCTGGAAGTATAAGAAAACACAGAAGGAGCAGGAGAGAGAGCTGTACCAGTTAAGGCAGAAGGAAGCAGGGAGGGAAGTCAGAATAGCAAAGGCCCAAACTGAGGAAAAGATAGCCAACTCGGTTAAGAAGGGGGATAAAACCTTTTATAGGTACATCAGCGAACGTAAAAAGACGAAGGGAAGGATAGTGAGACTGAATAGAATGAACGGTGGGTGGGCAGAGGGGGACAGTGAAAAAGCAGGGATACTGAACGAATATTTCTGCTCAGTATTCACAAAAGAGGAGGGAGAAGTGCCTAATCCAATTAACAGAAGCACTATTGATAGGGGGGTCGATACCAGTCCTTTCACAGAAGAAAGGGTTCTACAGAACTCCTAAAACTGAAGGTGGACAAAGCAATGGGGCCAGATGGAATTCACACCAGAATTCTAAAAGAATTAAGGGGGGAACTAGTGAAACCACTGGCTACTCTCTTTAATAAATCATGGGAGGATGGTGTGGTACCCGAGGACTGGAGGAAGGCAGATGTGATTCCCCTTCACAAAAGTGGGACCAAGACAGAGGCAGGAAACTACAGACATGTCAGTTTGACCTCTGTGGTAAGGAAAGTGATGGAGTCACTTCTGAAGGAAAGAATTGTTGAGTACCTACAGGCCAGAGGGGCACAGGACCCAAGGCAGCATGAGTTCATAGTGGGAAGGTCATGTCAGATGAATCTAATAGATTTCTTTGACTGGGTGACCAAAGTAGTAGGCCAGGGAGGGGCTGTGGACATGGCCTACTTAGACTTTAGCAAGGCATTTGACTCAGTCCCACACAAAAGATTAATAGTCAAATTAACCAGTCTGGGAGTGGGTCCCAGGGTGATAGCCTGGGTAAAACATTAGCTGGACAACAGGACACAGAAGGTAATTGTAAATGGAATCCACTCTGAAAAAAGAGGGGTTACTAGTGGGGTACCGTAGGGTTCAGTACTGGGTCCAGTCCTTTTTAATGTCTTTATAAGTGACATTGCAGAGGGACTGGAAGGAAAAGTATGCCTCTTTGCAGATGACACAAAGATCTGAAACATGATTGATACACAAGGAGGCATGGAAAGGATGAGAAGGAACTAGGCAAGGTTGGAGGAATGGTCAGAAGTATGGCAGCTAGGATTCAATGCAAAGAAGTGCAAAATAATGCACCTGGGAAACAAGAACCCAGGGGAAGAATACACAATGGTGGTAGTAACAACAACAAACAAGCATTTGTCAATGCCAAATGTTCGCTTCAGGTATTTGCAGTGGTATTTGGCACTTGGACATGGCTTAAAAAATCAGGACAAAGAAGTACAAGCATTTGTCAATGCCGAATGTTGCTTGCTTCTATGTACTGTTTAGGTATTTGGAAGTCATTGAGTGCAAATATTGAAAATTCGCGAACTACAGGCGTGCATAGGAATTCTTGTATATACTTGTAAAACAGTCATTTTAGGAATTTTTCACAAAATTTCAACATAGCCATTTTAAGACCTCTGCTCATGAACAGTGTCACTGTGATATTCTTAATCGTTCCATACATTGATTTACGACAACCGACTGTGCCATTGTGTGCTACATGGGCGAAACACATTTTGGGCAGGATGTGAAAATGACAGCTGTACTGCTCATAAGGAGGTGTGGTAAAATGGCAATGTTGAAAATCTGGAGTGAAAATATTGAAAAATGCCAAACTTACAGTGCAAGTAGGAACTGCATAGCACACTTATAAAACAGTCATTTTAGGAATTCTTTCACCAAATTTTCAACATAGCCATTTTAAGACCTCTGCTAATGAACAGTGTCACTGTGATTTTCTTAATGTGTCCCATACATTGATTTCGCACACCGACTGCGCCATTGTGAGCTACATGGGCGGAAGCACGTTTTGGGCAGGATGTGAAAAATGACAGCTGTACTGCTCATAAGGAGGTGTGGTAAAATGGCAATGTTGAAAATCTGGAGTGAAAATATTGAAAATTCATGAACTTACAGAGCGTGCGTAGGAACTGCACAACGCACACTTCGTAAAACAGTCATTTTAGGATTTTTCACCAAATTTTCAACATAGCCATTTGAGACCTCTGCTCATGAACAGTGTCACAGTGATTTTCTTAATGTGTCCCATACATTGATTTCACACACCGACTGCCATTGTGCGCTACATGGGCGGAAACACGTTTTGGGCAGGATGTGAAAAATGACAGCTGTACTGCTCACAAGGAGGTATGGTAAAATGGCAATGTTGAAAATCTGGAGTGAAAATATTGAAAATTTGTGAACTACAGCCTCTGCGTAGGAGCTACTTGCAGCTGCATAAAACAGTCATTTTTGGTGTTTTGACCAAATTTTCAACATGGGGTTTTGGGACCCTTCTCATGAATGATTTCACTGTCATGATGTTATTGGGCCCCAAGGGTGATTTTGTGCAGTGACTGTAAAATCACCACCGGACAACTCTTGCCATATTCAGTGACATCGTGTGAGAAGGGTCTAAAACCCATGTTAAATGGTGCAAAAATAAACAATGCCTGAGATATGCAATGAGTTGAAACCCCCTATCTAGCCCATTATACAGCTTACCGGCATTTCTCAGTTCAAGGGTCGGCTTTGAAGAGTGCAGACATGTTCCCGGTCCACGATGATCATCGTGCGAGCTCTGGAGGTAAGTATGGCGTGAGGGGTGTGGGGAGGCGGTGCACAGTGGATGGGTGCGGGTTGTGAGGGGCGGGAGACTGGGACGGTTTTTAATTTACAGGGTTTTTTT
This sequence comes from Neoceratodus forsteri, assembly GCA_016271365.2. Classification (NCBI taxonomy): domain Eukaryota; kingdom Metazoa; phylum Chordata; order Ceratodontiformes; family Ceratodontidae; genus Neoceratodus; species Neoceratodus forsteri. The sequence continues at coordinate 70,826,707 of JADMNL010000027.1, read as the reverse complement.
TTACAATTGACGACACGGACGTTTGCCACGCTGGGGTGGGCTCAAAGCGTGGCTAAAGAATAGGCTGGGGGCGGTGGAGCCAGAGGGGATTAGGAACCCCTGTCGGCAGATGGCGTGGGACTGGCCACGCTGGGGTGGGCCCCAACGGGCAAAAGATTTGGGGAGGGAAGGAAGATTAGCTGTATATGACAGCGGTGGTTTTCTTGAAGAGAAGACCACTGCTGGTCATACACAGCACCACGCCTGATTGGTGCAGGACTGCCACGCCTGCTCAATGGAGCAGGGATTGCAGGGAGGGCACACCTTCAAAGTGTCCCATTTCTTCAAGACGTTCCTTGCGCATTACGTTTAACGTGAAAAGGAAAGGGACCTGGAGGTAATCATATCGGATGACCTTAAGGTTAGCAAGCAATGTGAGAAGGCAGTAGGGAGGGCTGGGTGTATACTGGGATGCAGAGGGAGAGGCATCACCAGCAGAAACCAGGAAGTTGTTATCCCTCTGTACAGACAGTTGGTGAGACCCCATCTGGAGTACTGTGTCCAGTTCTGGAGACCCCATCTCCGCAAGGACATAGACAGGATAGAGGCAGTCGAGAGGAGGGCAACTAAAATGGTGCAGGGTCTGCATGAGACACTATACGAGGAGAGACTAAAGGAGCTTAATATGTATACCCTTCAGGGAAGAAGGGAGAGGGGGGATGTGATAGAAACTTTTAAGTAACTCAGTGGAATCAAAAAAGTCCAAGAGGGTAGCATCTTTCAGAAAAAGAGTTGCGCAAGAACAAGTGGACACAATTTAAAGATGGGGGGGTGGTTTAGGGGCAATGTGAGGAAGTATTTTTTCACAGAGAGTAGTGGATGCATGGAATAGCCTTCCTGAGGTGGTTGTGGGGTCTAAAACTGTGGGAGAATTCCAGAATGCATGGGACAGACATAACGCAATTCTTGTTGGGGGTAGGAAGAAATAGGCTATTGGTTAACTAGGATCTGCGGCCCATCCTGTAGGTAGGGAAATGGGCAGACTAGATGGGCCAAGTGGTCCTTATCTGCCGTCAAAGTCTATGTTTCTATGTTTCTGTTACATCTGGATGTATGGTAGGCCCAACTTTGAATGAACACTGCACCTGAATTAACACATGGTGCCATAGAAACATAGACTATGTCAGCAGAAAAGGACCGCTCAGCCCACCCAGTCTGCCCAAGTGTTCTCTACCTACTTGTAACTCCTACCTGTATATGTTACTGCATGTCTTACTCTGCCTGCGTCCGTCAGGACCTCCTTATGAATGAGATTGCTTAATGGATTTTTCCTGCAATGAACTTGAACCTACTCCACTTCCATAGCCCTATTGATCTCCATTGACCCCCTCCTTTCCCTTTTTATGTTGGCTTGCCACACTTGCATGCAAGTCGACATCTTGGGAGAGTGCAGATTTGGAGGTATGGCCGCTGTTAGGCAAATGCAGGGCACGCATCAGTAGGTGCGTCCCTCATTCCCCAATCAGCCTGCATGCCGGTGCCACACCATGCATGCTAATGTGGTGTGCACATCTAAGGAAAGGTCCGCTGCAATCCGAGCAAAGCTCGTCAGATGCAGTGGACTCTTCCTGCATGCTGCCACATTAGCAGCATGGTGGGCGGCCACCCAACGGCCGACTTCGGGGGTGCCCGATCCCCCAGCCGACTTTCTGTGGCTGCTGAAATTTGCCGACAGGGGAGCCCACTCTGTGCCAGCATACAGCAGCCCCCCCCATTTCTTATATGCCGAGGGGGGTGCCTAATCCTCCTCAGCTCTTGCCTCCCCCCCACTGTCATTGTGTGCCGACAGGGGTGTCCAATCCCCATTGGCATAAGTTTACCTCCCCATTGTCTGTCGACGAGGGTGCCCAATCTCCAGTCAGCTGTAGCAACCCCCCCATTGTCTGCCGATGAGGGTGCCCAATCCACCGTCGGCTGCAGCAACCCCCCAAAACAGTTAGGTGGCATGCTGGGAGCCCACCCCAGCATGCCAAGTTCCCTGAAAAGGAAAAACTGTCCCGAGATGTTAGTATTTTTTTTTTTACCCTGTAACAAAAAAAGGGTCCCTCGTAGTCTCCTGCCCCCGACCCGCAGCCACTCACTGTGCACCCTGCCTCCCCACACACCCCCACCCCATACTTACCTCTGAAGTCCAGCATGACGATCTTCAGTGGACTGGGAACACGTCTGCACTCTTCAAAGCCGACCGCGAACTGAGGAAATGCCGGTAAGCTGTATAATGGAATGAGTAGGGTTTTTTCAACTTTGCTGCATATCTCGGGCATTTTTTTGAATTTTGGCACAAAATTTTCAACATGGAGTTTTTGGGGCCCCTCCTCATGAATTCTATCACTGTCATGGCGTTAATCAGCCTCAAAAGGTGATTTCGCAGTCACTACTTGTGAAATCACCTTCGGGACCGATAATGAAATGACAGTGCCAGTATTCATGAGGTGGCCTCTCAAAAAACCTATGTTCAAAATTTGGTGAAAAAAATCAACAAATGCCTGTTTACGAGGTGCATTGGCAGTTACTCACATGAGCTCCCTAACCCGGCGCATTTGCAATATTTTAGCGCGGATTTTCAGCATTGCCATTTTGTACACCTCCTTGTGAACAGTACAGTTGTCATTTTCCACACCCTGCCGAAATGTGTTCTGCGCTTACGGTAGCACAATACTTACAGTCGCTGTGGGAAATCAGTGTTTGGGCCAGATTATGGAAATGACGCGTACATTTCATGAGCAGAGGTCCTTAAATGCCTATGTTGACAATTTGGTGATGATACTCCATAAAATGACTGTGTTACGAGCGTGCGTTGGCAGATTACATGCACGCTCATACCATCGTGCATTTGTGATATTTTCACTCTGGATTTTCACCATTGCCATTTTTCCACACCTCTTGATGAACTGTACAGCTGTCATTTCACATATCCTGCCCAAAGTGTGTTTTCACACTTCCGGCGCAGAATAGCGTGGCCGCTGTGTGAAATCACTTCTTGGGACACTTTGAGGAAATAACAGTGACACTGTACATGAGCAGAAGTGCTAAAATGCCTATGTTGAGAATTTGGTGCCGAACACCCATAAAATGGCAGTGTTCCAAGTGTGCGTTGCATATTTCCCTCGCACCCTTGTAACTTCGGAAGACCCCAATGCACACCGTGACACTTGTCAGTGTCTGCAGGATAAGGAGAGGTGAAATGGCATGAGCACTATGGCCAACACCCAAAGGGACACCCCAATGCCTGTCAGTCTCTGCAGAGGTGGGGATGGGTTAGCATCAGTTCAATACTTCACTACCATTCCTATTATGCATCTCTCTAACTCCTGCACTACCAATGCTAATGCCAGCAAGCCAACATTCGGCATTGACAAATGCTTGTTCTAATATACCCTATATTTATCCCATGCATGCTTCATGCCCCCTACCATTTTAGCTTACGAACATACGAATGTGCCAGCAGAAACAGACCACCCGGTCTATCTAAGTCTGCTCAAGTGTGCAGCTAGCACCCCTAGTTTGCAACCTCCCCACCCTCCCTCTCATTTGTCATCCCACTGCCACCCCCACCTCCCCTACCCTCACTCTCCCCTGTTCCCTGTCCCATGCCCTTTTGAAACTGTTCACAGATTTACGTGATACCACCCATTCTGGTTGGGCATTTCATTTTGCTACCACCCTCTCTGTGAAATAGTGTCTCCTCATTTCCTTCCTAAATCTTCCCCCCTCTATTCTTAGCGCATGCCTCCTGGTGACCCTTTCCCTCCTTAACTTAAAGACCCCATCTGCCCCATCCTTATTGAGTCCCCTCAGATACTTGAATGTCTTTATCATGTCACCCCTGTACCTTCTATCCTCCAGGGTGTACATATTCGGGTCTCGCAGCCTGCTGTCATAGTCTGTCCCTTCCATTCCACATATCATCTTTGTTGCCCTCCTCTGCACCCCCCTCCAGTAGCCTGATATCATGCTTTAGGTATGGCCTCCAAAACTGCACACAATAAGTGTGGCCTTACCAGCGACCTGTAGAGGGGCAAGATCACCTTTCTTCACCTGGACGAAAACCCCCTCGCTATGCACCCCATCGTTCTGTCCACTTTTGCAGCTGGTCTTCTGCACTAGGCAGTGTTGTTCATGGTCCCTGTTATCATTTCTCCTAGGTCCTTCTCCTCCTCAGTGATCCCCAGCTTAACCCCTCCCAGCCAGTATGCTCTCCTTGGGTTCTTCACTAGGGTTGTCAGAACAGGTTCGGCAAAGATTCGAACCCTCCTTGAACCCTGGTGTTCGAGTTCTAACTTAGAACTCAAACACTAAACGGTTTGCAAAAGGGTTCGAATCACCGGGAGATGTGAGACGATGTGGGGTCGAGTAAGCAACGCGAGCAGCGGGATCTGTGGGGGTATTTAAAGAGATGCGCCACGAGGAGGAGCGCCATTTGACTGAGGATCATCGCAGACAGAGGCAGCAGCAGCAGGCAGCACCAGCAAACTGTAGCAAAAGCGGTTAGCGCGTCCGCTACTCTTGTCCAGTCGTGGCCACTTCTTCTCCTGTGAGACCGAGAACAAGAAAAAAAGCTAAAAATCGGGGGGAGACTGGGAGTGGGACTAGGGGCCGGTTCAGGACAGAAGGAGGGAATCGGGAGGGATTAATCAAGATTGGGGGAAGGGACTGGGGAATAGGGAGGGATTGATGAGACCAATATCAGGAGGACTGGAGGAGGACTCGGAGAGAGACTAAAAAAAAAATAAGAAGACTGAAGATTATAAGAACCTTTGTGAATGTGAAATGTGATTATTTGAAACTGCAGCACCTGCACACTCGCAGCTGCCAGCAACAAGCATAAAGGGGTCAAAAAAGGCAAATAAATCTTTCTGAACCCTAGTGTGTGTGTCACAGAGAGAAGCCCAGTGTGCCCCTTGACTGCACTGTACTGTACCCTACCCAGTGTGTGTTACAGAGAGAAGCCCAGTGGCAAGTTGTGTGGTGGCATTAACCTTACATGACAGAAACGTGGGGGGCAAAAAGGCAAATAAATCTTTCTGAAGTAACCCTAGTGTGTGTCACAGAGAAGCCCAGTGTGTGCTTGACTGCACTGCATACTGTACCCTACCCAGTGTGTGTTACAGAGAGAAGCCCAGTGGCCAGTTGTGTGGTGGCATTAACCTTACATGACAGAAACGTGAAATATAATTCTCATTCCTGGGTTGCGTATGTGACTCAGTCTCCTGTGGTCAGCCCATCACCCTGCTGCTGTGTGCCTTTGACTGCACTGTACCCTACCCAGTGTGTGTTACAGAGAAGCCCAGTGGCCAGTTGTGTGGTGGCATTAACTACATGACAGAAACGTAGAAATATAATTCTCATTCCCTGGTTTGCGTATGTGACTCCGTCTCCTGTGGTCAGCCCATCACCCTGCTGCTGTGTGCCCTTTGACTGCACTGTACCCTACCCAGTGTGTGTGTTACAGAGAGAAGCCCAGTGGCCAGTTGTGTGGTGGCATTAACCTTACATGACAGAAACATAGAAATATAATTCTCATTCCCTGGTTTGCATATGTGACTCTGTCTCCTGTGGTCAGCCCATCACCCTGCTGCTGTGTGCCCCTTGACTGCACTGTACCCTACCCAGTGTGTGTGTTACAGAGAGAAGCCCAGTGGCCAGTTGTGTGGTGGCATTAACCTTACATGACAGAAACGTAGAAATATAATTCTCATTCCCTGGGTTGCGTATGTGACTCTGTCTCCTGTGGTCAGCCCATCACCCTGCTACTGTGTGCCCTTTGATTGCTATGTGTATGCCTATGCCCAGCAGCCCAATCATTCTGTAAGCCTTGAACCTGGGATCCTTTAGTTGCAAACTGTCATATTCTTCAATTACTTTCAGTCCACGTGATCACAGTGTCACACAACCAAAATAAAATTTTGGAGTTGTAGCCAGCGATTACAGATCACATTGCTTTGTTACACAGGAATTGTTTGGGTGTTGGTGTGTTCACTGCAGTATACTGGACTGGTAGTACTGGTACTTACTGTCTGTTATGGCTGACACCAACATAGATGAAGCATTTAGTGCTGGTGTTGGAGCAGGTGTTGGTGGTAGTGGTAATCCTGGTGCTAACAGAAATAACCAAAATGTTTCACGTGATAAAAATTCAACAAACAGCAAAAGAGCAACAGTGAAGTGTGGTAAAGGGGACCTTTAAGAAAACCTGTTCAGCTGCTGGGGTCACACGGAAAGGCACCATAAGGTATGCCATTCATGCCATTAAGATCCCTGTGACTAGCAGCAATAATGCAAGTGACAGTGAGTCCCTCTCTGACTCAGACAGTAGCTCTTTGTCTCAGTCCCACACTGTTGTGTCTCGTGGCAAATCATTACTTCCTCAACAAAGTGAAATGAGCAAGTCTGCTGACAATGAATCAGGTAGCGCACTTGCAAATACATCCAAGCACTGTTGGCAATGAAAAGGACATATCCATTGAATCCACCACTTCTGTGTTGGCCAGCAATGAAAATCCATCAGAGTCTTCTGTCCACTCTTCTAGCACCAAGGAGCATGTCCCAGGTTCTGTTAGGACAGGTGAAAAGACACAAACAGTCTTTAGCTATCTTCCTAGCACTCGAACAAAATCTGTCACATCTGAGGTGTGGAATTATTTCTCAGTCAGTAAAACTGATCCATGCAGAGCAATTTGTTCCCTGTGTAAACAGAGTGTAGGCCGTGGTAAAGTTGTGTCATGCCTTGGCACTACAGCTCCTAAACGCCATCTGAAAAAGCATTCGGTTTTGCTTGATCATCCAAAACCAAAACCCATGTCCTCCATCTTCCAGACCGCACGTGAGAAGGGTCAGGATCAGGAATCTGAAATGGATACTGAATTGTCTGAACTTGATGCGGCAGAACCACTGCCAGCCCTAGGATCACTGTTACCACCAATGCCAGCACCATTAGTACCAGTTGCACATCCAGTGATGGCACTGAATGTATAAGTCCTAGTCCACCATCTCCGCGTCCATCTGCCCATCGAAGCACGGTGTATAATAAACCAGCAGGGACATGTTGTAAACAGCTAACACTGTCTCAGGCATTTGAAAGGAAGAATACCTTTACTAGAAATCATCCAAAGACCCTTCATCTTAATCACCGAATTGGTGAACTGTTAGCCGGAGCCCTTCTCCCATACTCTTTGGTAGATCATGAGGATTTTAGGGAGCTCATGACATTAGCAGAGCCTCGTTACAATGTTCCTCATCGAAGGTACTTTTCCTATGTTGAAATACCAAACATTTATCAGGCTTTAAAAGCGACAGTGATGCTTGCACTTAAAACTGCAGAGGGTGGGGTTATTCATGTCACAACAGATATGTGGACCAGCACTCAAAACATAGATTACATGTCCCTTACAGCTCATTGGGTCACGTTTTCTTGTGCTTCTTCAAAAACAAAGACACCCCAAAAGATGGCGCTGCTGCATATAAAGAAGTTTGGGCAAAGTCATACTGCTGCAAACATCTTGCAGGAACTAAATGACCTCCTTAATGGGGTTTATTCTCACGGTCTAAAATGTGGCTTCATAGTAAGTGACAATGGAGCCAACATCTTAAAAAGCAATACAGGATGGAGGATTTCTGCATGCTTCTTGCTTTGCACATTGCTTACACTTAATTGTCACGGATTTCTCAGCAATGAAACACAAGTGGATGGTATGATTGCTGTTTGCAAAAAATTGTGACTCACTTTTCACATTCAACCAAGGCTATCGGACATTGTCCGAACTACAAAAACACAAGCTGCCCCAGCAAAGCTGATTCAAAATGTTTCCACTCGTTGGAACTCAACGCTTTATATGCTGCAGCGCCTCTTGGAGCAAAAGCAAGCTGTACATGAGTACTGCTCCAGTTACATTATTGGAGATGGCATTATGCTGTCTGTGCTGCAGTGGAAATTAATGGAGACAGTGTGCTGTATCCTAGCTCCTTTTGAGACAGCTACAAGGGACATGTCTTCTGAAGGTGCATCTGTGAGTCAGGTTATCCCACTCATAATGCTCATTTCACATCATCTTAGTGTTCTAAATCTACAAATAGAAAAAGACAGATCTGAGCGCAGACAACATGTCGCCTATATCATGGGAATCTCAGAAAGAGAATGAGTGAGCGCTCAAAACCAGTGACAAATTAGTTGCAATGACGAAATCAAGACACTACATCCTTGCAACTCTCTTAGATCCCAGGTTCAAGGCTATACATCTTCCAAAAACAGATGATATAGAGCAGTACAAATGTATGTTGCTAGATGAGCTGCAGCACTCACAGGAGTCAAACACAGACACGCACAGTACCATCAGGTTGTCATCACCACAACATACAGGTTCATCTTCACAAAGGGATACAGAACTGGAAAAGTCACCAAACATTAACAGTAGTTGTTCCACAACTGCCACTTCTTCAGCCCTTAGTAGCAAGCTAAATCTGTGGCAAAACCTTTCCCAAATTGCTGCCATACCAGCTGCTTCTGCTGATTCCTCTTCTGAGCGGTCTCTGTCCAACATGGTAGACAGTTACCTGCAAGAACTGCCTATTCCTATTGATGCATGCCCTTTTGAATACTGGAGATCAAAAAGTCAATTTGGACAGAGCTGTATGATGAAGCCTGTAAATATCTTGGTTGTCCTGCAACAAGTGTCTCTTCAGAACGCATGTTTAGTACAGCTGGCAATATTGTGACAGACACCAGAAATAGGTTGCTGCCAGAAAATGTACACGTTAACTTTAGTAAAGTTAATAAGTCAAGATTTTCGATCCCTACAAGAGTATACAAACTGATCCTGAAGTGATTGATGTTGTGGATGTTGATGGTGATGATGACAACTCAGATGGTGGTGGCTGGTAAATACTGTGTGGGACGGAGTCTCTCTGCACCAAAAAGGAAACTTTTACAGACTGTGATGACTTTGGTTGTCGTCTCTCTCCTTTCTCAATCTACTACCTTGGACTATATACCCCCCAAAACTTTCACCATTTCATGGCAAACTGCTTTGTAGCTAGGGTCTAAACTAAAGTCAACAAGTTTTATATACAGGGCAATTTTAACATCAGTGGGAACAGGCCCAAATTTGGCATAAAAGGGACACTGTCACGTCAATCCTTTCTGTATCATATTATTTATAGTTAAAGTGCAAACATATATTTTTGGATTTACCTTCTGTGACTTTGTGGTGCATCAGCATGGGCTGGGAAAGGAGACGGTCTATTTTTCAATTTTAAACAGGACAAAACAATGAGTTCTAATTGGTAGCTGTTTATTATTTTTTCAATTACAGAAATGTTAGCCATAAACGAAAAATGGATGCTAGTACATGGGTGAGGGTTGTGGGTTGGTTTTAACATGGATGTAAGGGTGGCATGGTGCTACTGCACAGATGAGGTGGTGGAAGAAAAGTGGAATGGGTGATGGGGTGAAAGGTGGGTGTTGTTTTAGTTCTTTCATTTACAGATTCGTGATCAGCTGGGGATGGTGAGGAAAAAAATGATGACAGACCGAACCTACTGTACACATAATATATATTCTTATTAAATACATTGCAAACTGCTGCCACCTAGCACAATTGTCCTGTCCCCTTTAAAAAAAGAATAAAGGAATCAGAAATAAAAGAAAATCTGCATCAGCAGTTTTCACAGAATGTGACATATCATAGTGTTTTTGCTTTATAAGTAGTGATAATTTGATACATAATGGGGTTGACAGACGCTGTCCCTTAAACATCACATGCCAACTGCTGCAGCTACATAAATGTTCCTTAGTATGTGGTGAGGAAACCACTGTTTTTATTTATGTGACTGAAATACAGATTTTATTAGTATCAGCTGCAAAAATGCATCATCTTAGAATTTTTGTATGTATTACTTCAATTTGCCAACAAAAATGTTGGTATATGTATGCGTACCTTAGAAAATTGCATGCATTTGCCAGCAACAATGACTGCATATTTTTTATTAAGAACAAAGACACAGCAGCAACACTTCCAAAATATGACTTTGTGCGTTTTAACTGATAGCATTACAGTACAGAAGCATATGCAGGACAAAACGTTTTAAACAGACAAAAGACCTTTTTGTCTGTTTAAACTGTTTTGTCCTGCATGGCGCTTTCTGTACTGTGATGCTATCAGTTAAAACGCATAACAGTATATTTTGGAAGTATGCTGTGTCTTTTGTTCTTGGTGCTCAGCTTTTCACACAGGCACAACTTAGGATTGGAGCAGCCTTCTTGTGGTTTCTGCAAATATTTTTTATTCCAATGTCTTGACTGAATATGTTATGACATAATATGTTTTGTAACAGTTCCACATGTTGCTGCTGTAGTACTTGGCTTGACTTTGTTATAAAAGCTTTCTTTTAAACATAGCAACTTTGATTCACTCATTTAAAACAGAAAGCAGCAAATAGCTGAAATTAGGTAATATCAGTTATTTTTTCTCCTAATTCATGACGATGAGTATATATAGCTGAGTACATAAATGGCAAATGTGCCTCTTTCTTTCACTAAGGAACTATGATGCAGCTGCAGCAGGAAAACTTTTAACATATGGGTGGGTGGGTGGGCCTGTTACGTATTAAGTTGCTGACTTTAGCAAACAGAAGAAACTATAGATAAACCTAGTTGTATTCCTATCAATGTCACACAAGATAATTTCTCTCCCCTTATTTTGAACAGTTTTTCCTTTCATGTATTTTATTACTATCTTAGTTACTGGCAGCACAATAAAAAAATAGGGTTCGAGTTCTAAAAAGTTCTAAAAAAGATTAGAACACTAGAACTTTTTCAAAAGTTCTAGACTAGAACTAGAACCCAGAACTTCAGAGGGTTCTGACAACCCTATTCTTCACCCCAAAGTGCATAACCTTACACTTCTTTGCATTGAACCCCTGCTGCCACCTCTCTGACCACTCCTCTAGCTTGCTTAGGTCCCCCTGCAGCTGCTTCCATCCCTCCTCTCCATTCACCACTGCTCCGAATTTGGTGTCGTCAGTGAACAGACTTATCTTACTCACCACCCCATGTGCAATGTCTGATATGAAGATCCCAAACAATACTGGCCCCAACACAGAGCCCTGAGGCATATCACTCGTCACTGGCCTTGGAGTTGAGAGCTCCCCTCTCACCACCACCCATTGCAGCCTCCCACTCAGCCAGCTTGTAGTCCAGTTCATTACTTTTGCCCCTACCCCTACACCAGTTAGCTTCCACCCAAGCCGCCCATGAGGCATAGAATCGAAGGCCTTGCTGAAGTCCAAGTAAAGAACATCCACCGCATGACCCATATCCAGCTCACCTGTCACTCACTCAGTCATAATATTGTATCAGGTTGGTTTGACAAGACTTCCCTGAAACAAATCTATGCTGCCTCACATCCTGGAGGCCATTGTCCTCAAGGTACGACACCAGTCTTTCCTTTAGTATTGTCTCCATGAGTTTGCACACTATGGAGGTGAGACTTACAGGGTGATAATTACCCGGTTCATCCATTGGTCCACTATTGTGTAATGGTACTACATGTGCCATCCTCCAGTCCAGTGGCACATATCCTAACTCCAGTGAGTTGCTGTATAGATCCGCCAGCAGCTCCACCAACACCTTCGCTGTCTCCCTCAGCACCCTGGGGTGGATACCATCTGGCCCTGGTGCCTTGTCTACCTTCAGTGTCCTCAGACCCTCTAGGACTCTACTTGCCTCAATTCTTCCATCTGTTGCCTCCTCTCCCCCTGTCCCACACTCCCAGCCCATGGTGGTAGCTGTCCCCACTTTTCTTCCATGAACACTGAGAAAAAGTATTCATTCAGTGCTTCTGCCTGCTCCTCACCCTTTTCCGTCCACTCCCCACCCCTTTTTATCCTCACTATTGTCTCCTTGCACTTCCTTTTCTCCTTGACGTATCAGAAAAAGTCCCCCCCCCCACCGTTAATTCCATGTGCTAATCTCAGCTCCCTCTGGGCTTTGGCTTCTCTCACTTTTCTGGTCACCTCCCTGGACCGTCTTGCATACTCCTCCCTGTCCACTTCCTCCCCTGTCCTTCTATACCTCTGGTGCGATTCTCGTTTTGCTTTCACCACCTCCACTACCTCGCTGTTCAACCAGCATGGTTTTCTTGCTCTGCTCCTCTTACTCTGTGTCTTGGTGCAGGTTTCTGTTGCCTCTGTAGTCCCCCTTTTAATGATATCCCATTTCTGCTCTGCACCCATCTCCTGCCTTATGCTCTCTAGTTTCTCTTTCAGTACTTCCTGCATCCTCCCAAAGTCTGCCCCCCTAAAGTTTACTACCTGAGTAACTGATTTCTCTGGCTCCCTGCACATCGTGATATTAAACCACACTGTTTGGTGATCGCTGTCGGCTAGTGAACAGACTTCTCCTGGCAGTCTGTTCAAGGTGTCTACCAACCTTTCAGTAAAGAAATATGTTTTCACAGCCATCCTGAATGTCCCCCCCAGCTTCATTGTATTTCCCTTGGTTTGGGTGCTCATCTTCATTTGAAGGAAACTCCCCAACTGTGCTCTCTTTACCCCTGTGAGGTACTTTGTAGGTCTTGATCATGTCACCTTTCACCCTCCTCTCTTCCAGAGTGTACATGTTGAGATTCATCAGCCTTTCCTTGTAGGGATTTCTGTGAAAATTCTGAACCATTTTAGTTGCCCTCCTCTGGAAAACCTCCACCGTATGTCCTTTTTTGAAGTGTGGACTCTAAAACTGGACACAGTAGTCCAGCTGGGGGTATACCAAGGAGTGATACAATGGCAGCACAACATCGCTTCTCCTCCTCCTATGGGAGATGCCACTCCTTATGCACCCCAGAATCCAATTTGCTCTGCCCATAGCCTTGTCACACTGTACTGCCATCTTGAGGTCCTCTAATATAATAACCTCAAGGACCCTTTCATGTCTAGTGAGTATCAGTACCTCTCCTTATTCTATACTCAGCATCAGGGTTCCTATGCCCTAGGTACATGATTTTACACTTGTTGGCATTGAATCCCAAGTAAGTAAGAAAATGGAATTGATTTGAATGAATTGCAGGCTTTTAAGCAGCTTTTCGGGGAGTGTGTATGTGTGTAAGTGGGGGAAGGCTCTGCTACTATAACTATTTGCTTTTGATTTGGTATAATGCGCGAACAGACTAACCCTGCTCCCTAGTCTGTGTGCTATATCAGAGATAAAGGGCCCAAATAGCATTGGGCCAAGAATTGAGCCCTGTGGCACCGCACTTGTCACTGCTCTGGGTGCCGAGAGCTACCCCACCACCACCACCTTCCGCACCCTCCCTGTAACCAGTTCTCTATCCATTTAGTCAGACCACCTTCCACCCGTACCCCTCCTTCTCCTCACTCTTCTCCTCCTTGGCCTGTGTCCCTCCTCCCAGTAGTCCACACCCTTTCTCCTCCTTATTCTTACTGGGTGGCGGTGCCTTCTGTATTACACTCAGACCACTCTGCCTGCTCCCTTCCAGGGTTAGTATGCTTCCGTCTTTACCTATATCTAGGGTGATGACCTCATCAGGCTCTTTTGTCCGGACCTTTCTACCAACCTCAGTCTTTTGGCCACCCCCCCACCATTTGTTTAAATCCACCTTAGTTAGAGACATACTCCTCTAATCCTGTTTTTTTTTTTTTTTTTTGGTACATATTTTCTCACTGGACTACGGTTGGCTTGGTCATCCTGATCGACCCCCGTAGCCCTGCCCCTGACATCAGGCCGAGCTGCTCACCTCTGCAGATTACCCCTGTGGTGGGGTGGTGAGGAGCTTCCCAGGTCGACCCACCAGAGCAGGATCCAGTTGTGTTGGCTCCATTTGGAGTGGGCAGGGGGGTCGTAAGCTCATGCTACCTGACCATAGCCCATTTTCCACTTTTCTCCCCTTTGCAGAGTGCGGGCGTGCAATGACGCTTAGGCACAGCATGCCAACGTCCACCACATTCCGCCACTCTTTACTACACTGCTGTAGTAGCACCTGCGGTCATCACCAGGGGCTGCTACAGAGCGGTGGGTCCCTGGATCCCGCCCCAGGATAGGAAAGCAGTCCTCCGGACACTCAATCCTATACCTCCCTTGCCAACCCCTGGCGGCCTGGGCTTGCGTCCGAACCTGGGTCGCCAGCGTGGCGTGAGGTGTGGTGTCCAGCGCCTCAACCCTTAGCACCAGTGGCCCAGCAGCAATGCTGCCTTTAATATTCCTCTCCCCTTCCTGCTCCAGTGTACCCTGTCCCCTGCGTACAAGTCACTATTCCCTCCAGACCCTACCCCAGTACGTCACTAAACCATAATATTTTGTGTGGCACCAATCCCTCAGCCACTCGAACTCCTCAAGCCTAACCTTCCTCGTCATGCTTGCACATGGTACTGGCAGTACTTCCAAGAATGCCACCGACTTACCCACCCCCCTCATACTGCCTGCCCAAGTACTCAGACCTCCACCTCACTACTTCCACAGTGTCCCCCGCCAAGTCATTTGTACCCACATGCAACAGTAAATGAGGTTTCTTCCTCCCCCTTGCTGCATGCTTGAGCAGTTCCTGCCCTGCCCTTCCTGCAGTCAACCTGGGGACAGCTTCAACCCAAATATGGCTGTGCCTTTTCCCCTTTCTGCTCCATCTCACTCATTTCAGCATAGAATCCCCCAGGACGAGTACCCCCCATCCCTTACCCTCTTTCCCTTCTAATGCCCCTTCCACCACCCCAGTATTCATTCTTCCCAGTCCCTTACCCCGCCAACTGCACCCTATGTGACTTCTGTATCTGTACCCCCTACTTCTGCCTCACCCCTTTTCTCTGCCTTATTCCTCCCATCCCCCTTGAACCCCTTCCCAGCCTAACTGCTTCTTACTGGGCTTCCCATGTCGATCTCCCCTCCTCCCCTGCTGATTTCCAACCCCTCTCCTATCCCTGCTGTTGTCAATTTAGAGCCCCCATTCCCTTCTACCCTGATAGTGATGCCCCTTCCCTTCAGTCACCACCCCTCCTTCCTTACTATCCCCCTTCTACCCTTTTGTCCTCGCTATCTCTTCCCCTACCTGTTGCCATCCCTGTCATGCCCCGCTTGTCCTCCCCGTTCAGTATGTTCCTGCTCCCCCTCTCTGTCCCATAGCAGAGGTTTGAATCTATTCATAGTTGATACTTGTCCTACATCTCTTCCCCCTATTGGTTCCCCCTTCCTACTTGTTCCCCTCTGTGGCACCCTTGGTCCCTCCCTACCTGCAGCCATCTGCTCTCTCCCCTGGTAGTCTCCTCATGGTCTCTTCCTCCCCCATCAGGAGGCCCCCTGCCCTCACCTCGGGCACCCCATCCCTCCTTCTCTCTTTTCTGCTACTGCCTCTGATACTATGGTCAGTTTCAGTCCCTAGTTATTTTTCCTCCGTCCCCTTTGCCTTTCCCATTCCACCCCTCAGAATGTGTACGATATTCATCTACCCTGCCGCTTACACTCCTCCCTAACCTCCACAGTTCCTCTCTCAAACTAGCCAATCATCTACCCACCATACACCCCCTCCCCAGTCCTCCAAGTTCAGTCCAGAATCATGGCAGACCCACACCCTGTACACCCCTCCACCCTTCCAAAGATGACATGTAGCACCTGCCCCATTTTGGCCCCATTTTATGTTATGGGCTCTTACTCCCAGGTTCTGCACCCTACTACAACTGTTAGGCCCCTATTTAATCAAATTCCTTCCCCTCCACACAAGTCCCCATACTGACCCCTTGCCTACCAGTGAAATTCAGTCTCAATTCTCATCCGTTAGATACTGCATTACTGTAGCAATTCTAAAGCCTTCTTATCTGTTTTTCACCCCACAGCTACCATACTTTTTATGTTGATTGCGTGCATGTGCAAGAAACATGTCGCGTCAGCTTTCTCCAGAAGCAAGTTGTGGAGGTATGGCACTATTGTGCCCAATGCCCCCACATCCTGCAAAGACTTGTCCTGCTTCCCCCAATGCTATGGCACGCTGCTGCTGACACTAGTTCAGCCAGCATGCCACAACTTTCTAAAAAATCAGCCGCTGCAATCAGGGGCCACCTCGTCATTGCAGCGTCAGCCATCCTCTGCAATGAGGGAGCGATGCGTCATTGCAGGGCGGGATGTAGGACCCCTGATATTGTTTGTGAACATGGTGGCGGCTTGCGCGTGTTCTAAACAATATTTACCCACCATGTTTATTTGCCGGCGAGAGCCCTCCCCATTGGCATAATGACCCCATTTCATTGTCTGCTGACATGGGTGCCCAATCACGTTGGCAGAAAGGAATTCCCCTCCCCCTTTGTTATTTGCCAATGGGGCTGCCCAATCCCCATCGTCAGAAAGGAAATCTCCCTTTTGTAGTTTGCCAGCGGGTTGCCCAACCCCATTGGCTACAGCTACCCAAAATACAAGACTCGGTGGCACGCTGGGGAGCCCACCCCAGCATGCCATATGCCCATTTTGTTGTTTGCCGATGGGGGTGCCCAATCCCCCATCGGCTACAGCTGTCCCCCCAAAGCCAGAATCCAGGCGCATGCTGGGAGCCCACCCCAGCGAGCCACATGCCCCTGTAAAGTTGAAAACGGTCCTGTGATGTTTCCTTGTTTTTTTTGTACCTGAATAAAAGGAAATGGTCCCTCGTAGTCTCCCTGCCCCCCCCCACAACCTGCACCCACCCACTGCGGACCCAGCCTCCCCGCACCCCCCACCCCATACTTACCTCTGGAGTCTGGCAAGATGATCTTCAGTGGACCGGGAACACGTCTGCACTCTTCAAAGACGACCGCGAACTGAGGAAATGCCGGTAAGCTGTATAATGTAATGAATAGGGTTTTTTCAACTTTAGTGCATATCTCAGGCATTTTTGGGAATTTTTTCACCAAATTTTCAACATGGAGTTTTTGGGAACCCTCCTCAT
Source organism: Neoceratodus forsteri (assembly GCA_016271365.2). Lineage (NCBI taxonomy): Eukaryota > Metazoa > Chordata > Ceratodontiformes > Ceratodontidae > Neoceratodus > Neoceratodus forsteri. Next base: position 70,809,758 of record JADMNL010000027.1, on the reverse strand, counting down.
GAATTCTTGAACTGTCATGGCGATAATTGGCCCTGAAAGGTGGTTTCGCGGTCACTGCACAGAATCACCCTTTGGGGCTGATTAACGAAACGACAGTGCCAGTGTTCATGAGGTGGGCTCTCAAAAAGCCTATGTTACAAATTTGGTGGGAAAACACCCAAAAATGACTGTTTTACGAGCGTGCGTTGCGCAGTTACTACACATGCTCGTAACTCCGCAAATTTGCAATATTTTCATGCCAGATTTTCAACATCGGCATTTTGTCACACCTCCTTGTGAGCAGTATAGCTGTCATTGTTCACATCCTGACCAAAATGTGTTTGCGCACTTCTGGTGCAGAATAGCACGGTCACTGTGGGAAATCAGTGTTCAGGACAGATTAAGAAAATGACAGTGACACTGTTCATGAGCAGAGGTCCTAAAATGCCTATGTTGAAAATTTGGTAACAATACTCCATAAAATGACTGTGTTACGAGTGTGCGTTGCACAGTTGGCACGCACACTCGTAACTTCACGAATTTATAATATTTTCACACCAGATTTTCAACATTGCTATTTTCACAGACCTACTTATGAACAGTACAGCTGTCATTTTTCACATCCTGGCCGAAATGTGTTTTCGCCCTTCTGACGCAGAATAGAGTGGTCGCTGTGGGAAATCGCTGTTCAGGACAGATTAAGAGAATTACAATGATACTGTTCATGAGCAGAGGTCCTAAAATGCCTATGTTAAAAATTTGGTGATGATAGCCCATCAACTGACAGTGTCACAAGTGTGTGTTGTGCACTTTCCACGCACCCTTGTAACTTCGAAAATTTGTAATATTGTCACGCCACATTTTCAACAGTGGCATTTTTTCACACCTCCTTATGAACACTACAGCTGTCATTTTTCACATCCTGGCTAAAATATGTTTTTGCACTCCTGCCCGAGAATAGCACAGTCACTCTGGGAAATCAGTGTTTGGGACAGATTAAGATTGACTTGAGTGAGAGGGGTGTGACCGAGCTCAACTGAGCTCTGTCAGGACTGCTGTGGATTTGTTTGTGGGCAGACAAAGGCCCCAACACAAGAACCCAGTACAAAAGGGCAGCCTGCAGAATTAGGAGAAACACAGCGAGAGAGCGACTGAGGGAGGGGGAGTGAGCGAACGCACCAAGCGCTGTCAGGACTGCTGCGGTTTCTTTGTGGGCAGAAAAAGGCGTCGGTGCAGGCAGGGGCCCAGTACAAAAGGCCAGCCTGCAGTGGTGGGAGAAACAGTATGAGTGAGTGAGACAGGGGGACTTAGTGAGCTCAACAGAGCTCTATCAGGACTGCTGCTGATTTCTTTGTGGGCAGAAAAAGGCACCAATGCAGGCAGGAGCCCCGTATAAAAGGGCAGTTTGCAGCGCCAGGACAAACAGAATGAGCGCATGAGAGAAGGAGACTGAGCGACCTCAATGGAGCTCTGTCGGGACAGCTGCAGATTTCTTTGTCGACAGACAAAGGTGCCAACGCAGCCAGGAGCCCCATACAAAAACGCAGTCTGCAGCGCCAAGAGAAACAGAATGAGCGAGTGACAGAGCGGTAGTGAGCGAGCTCAATGGAGCTCTATTATGACTGCTGTGGATTTCTTTGTGGGCAGAAAATGAGGCAACGCAGGCAGGAGCCCAGTACTAAAGGCCAGCTTGCAGCGCTGGCAGAAACGGAATGCCTGAGTGACAGAGGGGGAGTGAGCGAGCTCAATGGAGCTGTATCCGGACTCCTTCGGATTTCTTTCTGGCCAGAAAAAGCCGCCAATGCAGGCAGGAGCTCAGTACAAAAGGGCAGCCTGCAGCGCCAGGAGACACAGAATGAGCAAGTGAGGGAGGGGGAGTCAGTGAGCTCAACGGAGCTCTGTTGGGACTGCTGCAGATTTGTTTGTGGGCAGAAAAAGGTAGCAATGCACGCAGGGGCACAGTACAAAAGGGCACCCTGCACTGGCAGGAAAACAAGAATGAGTGAGTGATCGAGCTCAGCGGACCTGTATTGTAACTGCTGCAAGTTTCTTTGTGGGCAAAAGGAGGCAGCAATGCAGGCAGGAGCCCAGTAGACAAGGGCAGCCTGCAGCGCCAGCAGAAACAGAATGCGTGAGTGATTGAGTGAGAGAAGGGGAGTGAGCGAGCTCAATGGAGCTTTGTCTGGAGTGCTGCAGATTTCTTTTTGGGCAGAAAAAGGCACCAACAGAGGCAGGAGCCCAGTACAAAAGGGCAGCCTGCAGTGCCAGGAGAACCAGAAGGAGTGAGTGAGACAGGGGGAGTGAGCCAGCTCAATGGAGCTCTGTCGGGACAGCTGCGGATTTCTTCCTTGGTAGAACAAGGTACCAATGCAGTCAGCAGTCCTGTGCAAAAGAGCAGCCTGCAGCACTGGGACAAACAGATTGAGCCAGTAACGGAGGTCCACTGAGCGAGCTCAGCAGACAAACGCAATCAACATTCAGCATTGACAAATGCTTGTTGTTCTCGACTCTCATGTAGTTTCACGTAACCCAGTTAGAAATCCCATTGCACTCCAAGTATTACTCAGCTCAGTCAGAGAAATAAACAGAACAAATAAATATATATTATTACAGCAGTCATAACAATATAGCTCAGTACTTAGCTCAGTTAGAGAAAGAAACAGAACAACTAAATCTGTATTATTACAGCAATCCTAAAGTATCCAATCATTGTTTTGTCTCTACTCCAGAGACTCTGCTGTAATACAGGACCACAGAAGACTCTGGGCAGGAGGGTGGGCAACTGTAAAGTCCCGGCAGAGCTCCATTGAGCTCGCTCACTCCCCCTCTCTCACTTGCTCATTCTGTTTCTCCCGATGCTGCAGGCTGCCCTTTCGTACTGGGCTCCTGCCTGCATTGGCACCTTTTTCTGCCCACAAAGAAATCTGCAGAGGTCCCGACAGAGCTCCGTTAAGCTCGTTCACTTTCCCTCTCTTACTTGCTCATTTTGTTTCTGCCGGCACTGCAGGCTGGCCTTTTGTACTGGGTTCCTGCCTGCGTTGGTGCCTTTTTCTGCCCAGAAGGAAGTTCACAGCTGTCCAGACAGAGCTCCGTTGAGGTCACTCACTTCCTCTCCCTCGCTTTCATTCGGTCATTCTATTTCTCCTGGCACTACAGGCTGCCCTTTTGTACTGGTCTCCTGCCTCTGTTGGTACCTTTTTCTGGCCACAAAGAAATCTGCTGCAGTCCCAAAAGAGCTCCGTTGAGCTTGCTCACTCCACCTCTCTCACTCGCTCCTTCTGTTTCTCCCAGCGTTGCAGGCTGCCCTTTGGTACTGGGCTTCTGCCTGCGTTGGTGCCTTTTTCTGCCACAAAGAAGTTCACAGCTGTCCCGACAGAGCTCCGTTGAGGTCGTTTACTCCTCCTCTCACTTGCTCATTCTGTTTCTCCTGGTGCTGTAGGCTTCCCTTTTGTAGTGGGCTCCTGCCTCCGTTGGCAGCTTTTTAGTGTCTTTATAAGTGACATTGCAGAGGGACTGGACGGGAAGGTATGTCTCTTTGCAGATGACACAAAGATCTGCAGCAGAGTTGATATGCAAGGTGGGGTGGAAAGGATTATAAGGTACTTGGCAAGGTTGGAGGAATGGTCAAATGTATGGCAGCTTAGATTCAGTGCAACGAAGTGCAAAGTAATGCACCTGAGAAACAAAAACCCAGAGCAAGAGTACCCAATGGGGGGTGAGATACTGACAACAGCCAAAATGGAAAGGGACCAGGGGGTAGTCATATCAGATGACCTAAAGGTGGGCAAGCAATGTGAGAGGGCAGTAAGGAGGGCTGGGGGGGATACTGGGCTGCATAGGGAGAGGCATCACCAGTAGAAAACAGGAAGTTGTTGGCCCTCTGTACAGACAGTTGGTAAGACCACATCTGGAGTACTGTATACAGATCTGGAGACCCCATCTCCACAAAGACATAGACAGGGTGGAAGCTGTCCACAGGAGGGAACCAAAATGGTGCATGGTCTGCAGCAGAAGACATATGAAGAAAGACTAAAGGAGCTTAAGATGTATAGCCTCGAGGAAAGGAGGGAGAGGGGGAACATGATAGAAACTTTCAAATACCTCAAGGGAATCAACAAAGTCCAAGAGGGTAGCATCTTTCAGAAAAAGAGATGTGCAAGAACAAGGAGGCACAATTTTGAAGATAGAGGGGGGACAGCTCAGAGGTAATGTGAGGAAGTATTTCTTCACAGAGAGGGTTGTAGATGCATGGAATAGCCTTCCTGAGGGGGTCATAGAATCAGAAACAGTGGGGGAATTCAATAATGCATGGGACAGATGTAAGGCAATTCTAGTGGGGGGCAGGAGGAAGTAGGCTGTTGGTTAACTAGGATCTGCAGCTTATCTGTTAGGTAGGGAAATGGGCAGACTAGGTCAGCCAAGCGGTCCTTATCTGCCATCAGATTCTATGTTTCTATGTTTTTGGCCACAAAGAAATCTGCAGCAGTCCTGACAGAGCTCTGTTGAGCTTGCTCACTCCCTCTCTCTCACTCACTCGTCCTGTTTCGCTCAGCGCTGCAGGCTGCCCTTTTGTACTGGGCTCTTGCCTGCATTGGTGGCTTTTTCTGCCCACAAAGAAATCTGCAGCAGTCCCAATAGAGCTCCATTGAGCTCACTCACTCCCCCCCTTTCACTCACTCATTCTGTTTTTCCAGCCGCTGCAGGCTGCCATTTTGTACTGGGCCCCTGCCTGCATTGATGCTTGTTTCTGCCCACAAAGAAATCTGTAGCATTCCCAACAGAGCTCCGTTGAGCTCGCTCACTCCCCCTTCCTCACTCGCTCGCTCATTCTGTTTCTCCCCATGCTGCAGGCTGCCCTTTTGTACTGGGCTCTTGTCTGCATTGGCACCTTTTTCTGCCTACAAAGAAATCTGCAGCAGTCTCGACAGAGCTCAGTTGAGCTTGGACACTCCCCCTCTTTCACTCGCTCGATCCTAATCTGTCACAAACACTGATTTCCCAAAGCGACTGCACTATTCTGCGCCGGAAGCAAGAAAACACATTTTGGCCAGCATGCGAAAAATGACAGCTGGATTGTTCCTAAGGAGGTGTGAAAAATGTCAGTGGTGAAAATCTGGCATGAAAATATTACTAATTTGCGAAGTTACAAGGGTGCGTGGAAACTGCACAACGCACGCTCGTAACACAGTCATTTTATGGATTTTCATCACAGAATTTTCAACATAGGCATTTTAGGACCTCTGCTCATGAACAGTGTCACTGTAGTTTTCTTTATGTGTTCTGAACACTGATTTCCCACAGCGACCACGCTATTCCACGCCGGAAGTTCGAAAGCGTATTTCGGCAAGGACGTGAAAAATGACAGCTGTATTGTTCATCAGGAGGTGTGGGAAAATGCCAGTGTTGAAAATCTGGAGTGAAAATATTGCAAATTCATGAAGTCATGAGCGTGCGTAGCAAATTTATTTCTCAGCTCAGAGAAATAAGCAGAAGAAATAAATATGTATTATTACAGCAATCATAACAGTATAGCTACCTCTGGCTGGAAGCTGCAATACTGAACATAGGATTTGCAAGAAAGCGAGTTGTGCTCACAACAGAGGGGGGTGAACCTTACAATTGTCTTTGGTTTATAGCAGATATTCTGCAGGTGGAGACTACTTCTAACTGAAAGGTGAAATAAGGAACTTAGAATTATCAGGAAAAGACAGTCTTTCAAGCAACAGAGGGAGGTAGATCTAGCTTTACTTTTGTTACAATTCTTAAGATATACAGAGCAGGAAGAGGTTAAAGCACAGCTGACTTATTTTGGGGCTGACTGCTTTCAGAGCACAAACCACCAGGCTTTTTTGGGGCTGGGGAGGTTTACCAGTGTCTGACTTGGATGTCTGGATTTTTCTCTGTTTGATTAGCAGGGTATTTTCTCTGTCAAATTGTTGTGTAGGCATCTTGCTGACAGGAAGGCACTCATCACAGCGGTGGGTCAGAGCTTTTAGCTGATTGTTTTATGAGGGCACAGTTTAGGCCCAACCCCTGCCCCCAGCCCGGAAATAGTTCCTTTATACTTGGGGTTCTGACATCATTTCCTCAAGAGTGCTAGGTGCATATCACTGTCATATCCTCTCTAGCACACTGCACTGACAATATAAGCATACACATTGTATAATATATATAATTCTATATAACAAACCAATCACACACACACACACAAAAAAAATAGATAAACATATGGGGAGTAGTGTAATGTAATGGCTGTGTGGCAGCAGTCTTCTGGGAGTCTTTCTGGAGGCTGAGATGCTGCTCTATTTGCAGACAACTCTCTGCCCTGAGGGAGGAAGTTGCCCGTCTTCAGGCCATACTGGACAGTAGTAAGGGAACCTTTCCCCAGGCCACACTGGACAGTAGGAAGGGAACCTTCCCCATCCAGAGAACACCAGAGCCACCACCACTACCTCAGAGGTTGCGAAGAAAGCACAGCAGTTGGACCACAGTGGGCTCAGGGAGGATAAGAATGGTGGAACAGAGGCACATTCAGTCAGTTGTTTCACTCCACAATCCATACACCATTCTGGGGGAGCATAGCTCCCCTATGGATGCACCCGAAGAAGAGACTAAGGAGGCTGAGGACAACTGTCAGAAGGGAGGCCCACAGGAAGGAGGCAGAGGACACCACAGGGAAAGGAGGCAGCCCCTGGTGGGGGACTCAGTTATTAGGGGGATAGAACTGGGAGGAGCAGGGAAAACTGAAGTAAGGTGCCTGCCTGGTGCCATGGCTTGGAGGGACAGGAAGCGCATCCACAGGATCACGAGAACAGCTGCACGGGAGTCTGAGCTGGACATCATTGTCCACCTAGGGACAAGTGACTTGGCTCATTATGAGATTAGAGCAGTGGAGGAGGACTTTGTAGAGTTAGGGAGGGGCCTAAGACAAGTAGCACACACAGTATCCTTCTCAGAGGTGCTGCCTGTCAGTGGCATGGGTGAGGCAAGGGTACTTTGCACCATGCAGTTTAATGAATGGTTGAAAAAATGGTGTGGAGCACAGGGGTTTGGCTTCATTGGGGACTGGGGTTCCACCTGGAGGGACACCAGCCTATACTGGCAGGATGGTCTGCATCTGTCCAGGAAGGGAACAAGTCTTTTGAGCAATTGGCTTAAATGCTTCATTGGCGAGCTTTTAAACTAGTCAAGGGGGGAGGCACTGATAAGCAGCAGGAAAATGCCAGCCTCTCCCTACAAAACAGGGTATTAAATGAGAAAAAGACCGAGGTAGAAAGGTCAGTGGGGGATGCTGCAACAGAAGGTAAAGCCATCAAAAAATGGAGAGCAATGAGTACCAATGCCCATAGTCTGAGTAACAAGCTTCCTGAATTAGTGGCCTTGATGGAGGAGGAACATCTGGATATTGTGGCAGTCACAGAAGTATGGTAGACACAAAACCATGACTGGGACGTAAACATACCAGGATACACTATCTACAGGAGGGACAGGGAGGGTAAAAGAGGAGGAGGGGTAGCTCTTTACATAAGGGAAGGAATCAAAGCAACAGAACAAAAGGGTAAACAGGGAGTAGAAGAAGCACTGTGGGTAAATTTGGAGACAGACAATGGCACCACAATCCGCATAGGGGTTGTATACAGACCCCCTTCTCAGGGGGAGGAGATGGACTAGGAAATGATAGAAAGTATACTTAGAATGGCAGAAAAAGGGGAGATATTACTGATGGATGATCTGAATATGCCAGATGTTAACTGGAGTGCAGTTGCAGCAGCCACTTCAAAGAGTGGGGTTATTCTAGATGCCCTACAGGGGATATGCCTTAGACAACTAGTATTGGAACCCACTCGAGAGGGAGCAATCTTAGACCTGGTTCTCTCAAATGGAGATGGAGAGAGGATCACAGATGTAGAAGTGGGTAGCCATCTGGGAACTAGCAACCATCGAACAGTATGGTTCACAATAAACACAGTAATAGAGTCAAGCCATACAAAGACAAAAGTACTGTACTTTAGGAGGGCTGACTTTGCCAAAATGGGTGAGTGCCTAAGGAATGCACTAGCAAATGGGCAGGAAGGAGGGGTGGAAGAACTATGGGGAATAATAAAAACTGCTGTCACAGAGGTAACAAGCCTTTGTGTGAAGCAAATAAACAAAACAAAATGATGTAAGAAACCACTATGGTTCTCTAAGGAAGTGGCAGTGAAGGTTCAAGAGAAAAAGAAAGCATTCAGGAAGTACAAGGAATCACAGAAGAAGCAGGACAGAGACTGTATCAGTTAAAGCAAAAGGAAGCTGGGAAGGCAGTCAGAACAGCAAAGACCCAAACCGAGGAAAAGATAGCCAACTCAGTTAAGAAGGGGGATAAAACTTTTTATAGGCACATCAGGGAGCGAAGGAAGACCAAGGGAGGGATAGTGAGGCTTAATAAAGGGGGAGGGAGAGAGGCTGGGCAGAGGGTGACTGTGAAAAAGGCAGAGATACTAAACAAATATTTTTGCTCAGTATTTACAAATGAAGAGGGGGAGGTACTTAAAACAAACAGTAGAAACACTCTGGATGCAGAAGTTGATACCAGCCCATTTACAGAAGAAAGGGTTCTGAAAGAACTCTTAAAACTGAAGGTGGACAAAGCAATGGAGCCTGATGGAATTCATCCCAGAATTCTAAAAGAACTAAGAGTAGAACTAGTGACACCACTGACTACCCTCTTTAACAAATCATGGGAGGATGGGGTGGTACCCGAGGACTGGAGAAGGGCAGATGTGAGTCCCCTTCACAAAACTGGGAGCAAGGCAGAAGCAGAAAACTACAGACCTGTTAGTTTAACCTCAGTGATAGGGAAAATGATGGAATCACTTCTGAAGGAAAGAGTTGTCGAGTATCTAGAGGCCAGAGGAGCACAGGACCCAAGGCAGCATGGATTCACAGTGGGAAGGTCATGCCATACAAATCTGATGATTTCTTTGACTGGGTGACCAAAGTAGTAGATCAGGGAGGGGCTGTGGACATGGCCTACCTAGACTTTAGCAAGGCATTTGACACAGTCCCACACAAAAGATTAATATACAAGTTAGCCAGCCTGGTAGTGGGTCCCAAGATGACAGCCTGGGTAAAGAATTGGCTGGAGAATATGACCCAGAGAGTAATAGTAAATGGAGTCCACTCTGAAGAAAGGGGGGTTACTAGTGGGGTACCACAGGGTTCAGTATTAGGACCGGTCCTCTTCAATGTCTTTATAAGCAACGTTGCAGAGGGACTGGAAGGAAAAGTATGTCTCTTTGCAGATGACACAAAAATCTGCAACAGAGTTGATGCACAAGGTGGGGTGGAAAGGATGAGAAGGGACTTGGCAAGGTTAGAGGAATGGTCAAATGTATGGCAGCTTAGATTCAATGCTAAGAAGTGCAAGGTAATGCACCTGGGAAACAAAAACCCAGGGGAAGAGTACACAATGGATGGTGAGATACTAACAACAACAAAAATGGAAAGGGACCTGGGGGTAGTCATATCAGATGACCTAAAGGTGGGCAAGCAATGTGAGAGGGTAGCAAGGAGGGCTAGGGGGATACCAGTGCTCCCATATTGATTTGGCATTTTCCCTGTAACTCCAGGGTGATATTCCTGTGTTTTCCTGTAGATTACATTATTTCCTATGGAAGCTGAATTGCCCTGTTTTCCTGTATAACCAATGCAAGTCTATGGGAAGAGTTTTCCTGTAGATGCCTCCAAATCCCTGTAAAATACAGGAATCCCTGTAGATATGGGAGCCCTGGGATACTGGGATGCATAGGGACAGGCATCACCAGTAGAAAACAGGAAGTTATTATCCCTCTGTACAGACAGCTGGTGAGACCCCATCTGGAGTACTGCGTGCAGTTCTGGAGACCCAATCTCCGCAAAGACATAGACAGGATGGAAGCTGTCCACAGGAGGGCAACTAAAATGGTGCAGGGTCTGCACCAGAAGACATATGAAGAGAGACTTAAGAAGCTTAGTATGTATAGCCTCGAGGAAGGGGGGACAAGATAGAAACTTTCAAGTACCTCAAGGGAATCAACAAAGTCCAAGAGGGTAGCATCTTTCAAAAAAAGAGGTGTGCAAGAACAAGGGGGCACAATTTGAAGATGGGGGGGCGGGTCAGAGGTAATTTAAGGAAGTATTTTTTCACAGACAGGGTTGCAGATTCATGGAACGGCCTTCTGGAGGAGGTTGTGGAGTCAAAAACAGTGGTGGAATTCAAGCATGCATGGGACAGTCATAAGGCAATTCTAGGGGGTGGGGGTAGGAAGAAGTAGGCTGCTGGTTAACTAGAATCTGCAGCTTATCCATTAGGTAGGGAAATGGGCAGATTGGGTGGGCCAAGCGATCCTTATCTGCCGTCAAATTCTATGTTTCTATGTTTCAGTACTTAGCTCAGTTAGAGAAATAAACAGAACTAAATCTGTATTATTACAGCAATCCTAAAAGTATCCAATCATTGCTTTGTTTCCACTCCAGAGACCCTGCTGTAATATAGGACCACAGAGGACCCCGGGCGGGAGTGTGGGCAACTCTAAAGTCCCGACACAGCTCCATTGAGCTCGCTCACTCCCCCTCTCTCGCTCGCTTGTTCTGTTTCTCCCAGCGCTGCAGGCTGCCCTTTTGTACTTGACTCCTGACTGTTGGCACCTTTTTCTGCCCACAAAGAAGTTCACAGCTGTCCCGACAGAGCTCCAATGAGGTCGCTCACTCCCCCTCTCTCATTAGCTCATTCTGTTTCTCCTGGCGCTGCAGGCTGCTCTTTTGTACTGGGCTTCTGCCTGCGTTGGCGCCTTTTTCTGCCCACAAAGAAATCTGCAGCAGTCCGGACAGAGCTCAGTTGAGCTCGGGCACTCCCCCCCTCACTCGCTCGATCTTAATCTGTCCCAAACACTGATTTCTCACAGTGACCGAGCTATTCTGCACCAGATGTGCAAAAACATATTTTGGCCAGGATGCGAAAAATGACAGCTGTACTGTTCATAAGGAGGTGTGAAAAAATGGCAGCGCTGAAAATGTGGCGTGAAAATATTACAAATTTGTGAAGTTACAACTGTGTGTGGAAACAGTTCAACGCACACTTGTAACACAGTTATTTTATGGACTTTAGTCATCAAATTTTCAATATGGGTCTTTTAGGACCTGTGCTCATGAACAGTGTCACTGTCATTTTTATGTTTGCTTTCACGCATGTGCAAGAAACATAGTGCCATCATCCAAGTTTTTGGAGATGTGGCAGCCCTCTTCCAATTCAGTCAGTGTGTTTGCAGGCGCGGTCACAGTTCTCCAATGGCTGCTGGAGCTGTCTATGACAGCAGTCAAAAATGCAGTGCAGTACAGTTGAAAGGGGGAGCTACGTTTCAGTGAGCAGCGATAAGATATCGCCTGCTCATGCACGCTCCTCCTACACACACACACGCACGCATACTGTGTGCTCGCTCCCCCACGCACACACTGTATAGCCGACGGGGGTGCCCAATCCCCTGTCGGCTGTGCTGTGCCCCCAAACAGAGTTACATATGCCATGCTGGGTGCCCACCCCAGCGTGGCTACAATGTATAGCCAACGGGGTGCCCAATCCCCATCGGCTCCACTGTTCCCCCAGAGAGTACAGGGTGCCATGCGGGCCCACCCCAGCATGGCAACAGATGCTGTCACCAATGGGGTGCCCAACCTCTGGGCCAGCTCCATGCCCCCCAAACAGTTGTCTTGTGCCACGCTGGGAGCCCACCCCAGCGTGGCAACGTCCCACGCCGCCATTCTTTTTAAAAAACCTGAAACACAAAAATGGTCCTCGCTGTCTCTACCCCATCCGCACTCCACCCATTGTGCACCCTGCTTCCCACACCCCCTTCACCCCCATACTTACCTCCGGACTCCGCAACAATTTTCAGTGGACCGGGAACACATCTGCACTCTTCAAAGCCGACCGCAAACTGAGGAATTGCTGGTAAGCTGTATAATGGGATAGATAGGGGTTTTTCAACTTTGCTGCATATCTCAGGCATTTTTTGGAATTTTTGCACCAAATTTTCAACATGGGGTTTTTGGGACCCCTTCTCATGAATGCTCTCACTGTCATGGTGTTAATCAGGCCTGAAGGGTGATTTTGCAGTCACTGCACAAAATCACCTTTCAGGACCAAGTAATGAAATGACACTGCCACTGTTCATTAGGTGGGCTCTCAAAAAGCCTATGTTGAAAATTTGGTGGAAAAATTCCTAAAATGACTGTTTTACGAGTGTGCATTGCGCAGTTCCTACGCACGCTCATAAGTTCACAAATTTTCAATATTTTCACTCCAGATTTTCAACATTGCCATTTTACCACACCTACTTATGAGTAGTACAGCTGTCATTTTTCACATCTTGCCCAAAATGTGTTTCTGCCCACGTAGCGCACAATGGTGCAGTCGGTGTGAGAAATAAATGTATGGGACATATTAAGAAAATCACAGTGACACTGTTAATGAGCAGAGGTCTTAAAATGGCTATGTTGAAAATTTGGTGAAAAAATTCCTAAAAATGACTGTTTTACGTGCGTGCATTGCGCAGTTCCTACGCAAGCTCGTACATTTGCGAATTTTCAATATTTTCACTCCAGATTTTCAACATTGCCATTTTACCACACCTCCTTATGAGCAGTACAGCTGTAATTTTTCACATCTTGCCCAAAATGTGTTTCCACACATGTAGCGCACAACGGTGCAGTCGGTGTGCGAAAGCAATGTTTGGGACAGATTAAGAAAATTACAGTTACACTGTTCATGAGCAGAGGTCTTAAAATGGCTATGTTGAAAATTTGGTGACAAAAGTCCATAAAATGACTGTGTTAAGAGTGAGCATTGCGCAGTTTCCACGCACCCTCGTAAGTTCACGATTTGGTAATATTTTCAGTCCAGATTTTCACCAGTGGCATTTTTCCACACTTCCTTATGAACAGTACAGCTGTCATTTTTCACAATATGGCTGAAATGTGCTTTCACACTTTCAGCGCAGAGATGCATGGTCGCTGTGGGAAATCATTGTTCAGGACAGATAAAGAAAATCACAGTGACACTGTTCATGATCGGAGGTCCCAAAATGCCTGTGTTGACAATCTGCCGTAAATTCCCAAACTAATCACATTACAGGTGTCGTTGCACAGTTTCTATGCATGCTCGTGACTTCACCAGTTTTTTTAATATTTTTACTGCAGATTTGCAACATTTGCCATTTTTTACACCTCCCCATGAATAGTACAGCTGTCATTTTTCACATCCTGTTCGGAATGTGTTTTTGCACCTGTGGTGCTAAATGTCATAGTCGCTGTGCATAAGCAGCTTTCGGCTAACAAACTGATATTGCCACTGTTCATGAGGTGGGGGTCACAAAAAAACCATGTTGAAAATTTGGAGTGAAAATATCAATGAATGCCTGAGGTGTTAGAGTTTCCAACCATAACGCCCCACCCTGTAGAGAATGACAGGCATCAGGGGTGTGACTTGGGATTCTTGCCTGTAATGCTCATACCATTCCACACCCTGCAGCCAGTGAGAGGCATCTAGGTATGCCTTGGACTCTTCGGCCCCAAAGTTCACGCCATTCTCCTATACCGCACCCATCTCACCATATTTCCTGATGAAATGGGGTGTGCATAAGGGCCAAAGACCCCAAGGCACACCGTGACACTTGTCAGTGTCTGCAGGGTAGGGTGTGGTGAAATGGCGTGGCCGTTATGCCTGACGACCCAAAGGCACACCTCAATGCCTGTCACTCTCTGCAGGGTGGTAGTGGGGTTGGCTTCAGTTCAATACTTCACTGCCATTCCTATTATGCAGCTCTGTAACTTCTACACTACCAATGCCAATGCCAGCAAGCAAACATTCGGCATTGACAAATGCTTGTCTTAATGTGTTCCAAACACTGATTTACCACAGCGACTGAGCTATTCTGCACTAGAAGTGCGAAAACACATTTCGGTCAGGATGTGAAAAATGGCAGCTGCACTGTTCATAAGCAGATGTGAAAAAATGTCAGTTTTGAACATCTGGCATGACAATATTACAAATCTGCGAAGTTACAAGGGTGCATCTAAACTGCGCAACGCACACTTGTAACACAGTCATTTGATGAACTATCATCACCAAATTTTCAACATAGGCATTTTTGGACCTCTGCTCATGAACAGTGTCACTGTAATTTCCTTAATGTGTCCCGAACATGGATTTCCCACAGCAACTGCGCTATTCTACACCGCAAGTGCGAAAACACATTTTGGCCAGGATGTGAAAAATGACAGCAGTACTGTTCATAAGGAGATGTGGAAAAATGCCAATGTTGAAAATCTGAAGTGAAAATATTGCAAATTCGCGAAGTTACGTGCATACGTAGCAACTATGCAACGAATTCTCGTAAAACAGCAATTTTTTGGATTTTTTCCACCAAATTTGCAACATAGGCTTCTTGAGAGCCCCCCTCATGAACACTGGAACTGTTGTTTTGTTAATCAGTCCCGAAAGGTGATTCCGTGCAGTAACAGCAAAATCACCTTTCGGGACCTAATAACACAATGTCAGTGGCTGAATTCATGAGGAGGGGTTCCAATTACCTCATGTTGAAAACTTGGTGCCAGAATTACCAAAAATGCCTGAGATGTGCACCAAAGTTGAAAAAACCCTATTTATGCCATTATGCAGCTTACCGGCATTTCCTCGGTTCGTGGTCGGCTTTGAAGAGTGCAGACATGTTCCTGGTCCACTGAAGATTGTCACACTGTGCTCTGGAGATAAGTCTAGGGTGAAGGGGTGTGGGGAGGCAGGGCATACAAAGGGTGGGAGCGGGTTGGGGAGAGGTCAGGAGACCTGAGGGACCGTTTTCTTTTCACAGGTTAAAAAAAAAAAAAAAAACATTGCGGGACGGTTTTGTTTTCAGGGGCATTTGGCACGCTGGGGTGGCCTCAAGCATGCCATCTGAGTGTTTGGGGGGATCTGTAGCCAATGAGGGATTGGGCACCCCCCATTGGCACATATGAAGGGGGCACAAGAGCCGAGGGGGATTGGGCACACCCCTCAGCACAGAATGAAAGCGGGGGGGCTTATGCCGATGGGGAGTGGGCTTCCCTGTTAGCAAGGGGAAGGGGATACTGAAGCCAACGGGGATTGGGCATCCCATCGGCAAGCCCTGCAATGAGGGGTCGCTCCCTCATTGGAGCGGATGATGTTGCAATGATGAGGCGGTCCCTGATTGTGGCGGCTAAAATGTTTCAAGGTGGGGGCACACTGGCTGAACTAGTGTCAGCCGCAGCATGCCACCTCATTGGAGAATGTGAGCCAAGCCTCCAAAGGCAGTGGGGACATTGGCCACAACAGTGCCACGTCTCTACAGCCTGCTTCTGCAGCAAGCTGCCACATGTTCCTTGCACATGCGCGCAATCAACATAATAAAAATGTAAAGCTTATAAATTAAACAATGATTAATGAGTTCATCCTGAAGTGTACCAGTGTTGGAAGATTAACAAGGTAGCAGATCCCCTACCAAAGACCTAGGACACGTACAGTGGCGTGAAAAAGTATTTGCCCCCTTCCTGATTTTCTCTATTATTGCATATTTGTCACACTGGATGTTTTCAGGTCTTTAGACAAAATATAATATTAGATAAAGGGAACCTGAGTGAACAAATAACACTTTTTTTTTTAGTTATTTCATTTATTTAACGAAAAAAGTTAACCAACACCAACTAGCACTGTGTGAAAAAGTAATTGCCCCCTAGTTAAATCAACCCAATTAAAGGGATAATTAGAGTCAGCAGGCTGAACACAGCCAGGCTTGATTACAGCCAGCCCTGCTCAATATAAACCTCACTTATTTTGACCTTACCATCAGAGTCACGTTGCCTGCACAAGATTCAACAAGCACAGTATGCCATGATCAAAGGAAGTTCCTGAAAAGATCAGAAAAAAATTTGTTGCCCTCTATCAGTCTGGAAAGGGTTACAAAGCTATTTCTAAGGCTCTGGGACTCCATCGAACCACAGTGAGAGCCATAATCTCCAAATGGAGGACACTTGGAACAGTAGTGAATCTTCCCAGGAGTGGGCGGCCTGCCAAAATTACTCCAAGGGTGCAGCGTAAAATCATCCATGAAGTCTCAAAGGATCCTAAAACAACATCTAAAGAACTGCAGGCTTCTCTTGCCTCAGCTAAGGTCAGTGTTCATGACTCCACAATCAGAAAGAGACTGGGCAAAAATGGGCTTCATGTGAGAGTAGCAAGGCGGAAACCACTCACTAACCAAGAAGAACATAAACGCTCGTCTCTCATTTGCCAAGAAGCACCTGGATGATCCACAAGCCTTTTGGGAAAATGCTCTATGGACAGATGAGTCCAAAGTGGAACTTTTGGATGACATGGATCCTATAATGTCACGCGTAAAAGCAAACACAGCATTCCACAGTAAGAACACCATACCAACAGTCAAACATGGTGGTGGTAATGTGATGGTGTGGGGATGCTTTGCTGCCTAAGGACCTGGATGACTTGTCATAATTAAAGGAACCATGAATTCTGCTCTGTACCAGAAAATTCTTAAGGAGAATGTCGGTCATCCTTCCATCAGCTGAAGCTGAAGCGTAGTTGGTCATGCAGCAAGACAATGATCCAAAACACAAAAGCAAGTCCACATCAGAATGGCTAAAAAGAAGTAAAATTAAAGTTTTGGAGTGGCCTAGTCAAAGTCCAGACTTAAACCCAATAGAGATGCTGTGGCAGGACCTGAAACGAGCAGTTCATGCTCGAAAACCTACCAAATGTTACTGAATTAAAGCAGTTCTGCGAGGAAGAGTGGGTTAAAATTCCTTCACAGCGATGTGAAAGACTGATATTGAATTATAGGAAGTGTTTGATTGTAGTCATTGCAGCTAAATGTGGCGTAACCAGTTATTAAGTGTAAGGGGGCAATTACTTTTTCACACAGTGCCAGTTGGTGTTGGTTAACTTTTTTTCATTAAATAAGTGAAATTAAAAAAAAAAACAAGTGTTATTTGTTCACTCAGGTTCCCTTTATCTAATATTACATTTTCTGTAAAGACCTGAAAACATCCAGTGTGACAAATATGCAATAATAGAGAAAATCAGGAAGGGGGCAAATACTTTTTCACGCCACTGTAGTTTAAGACCATTAGGAGCACAATAATGAGCTCAGAAGGGGAGACAATGGTAAAAGTCATTTAATACTGCCAGGGATAACAGAAGACTAATGAACCCATTTGGAGTCTTACATATCCTGTTACATAGAAACTTAGAAAAAGATTTTGTCAGTTGAAAAAGATGTGCAGGTCCATACAGTGCCTCTGTCTGTTGGGACACAATCTCAGATCCCGCCACCATCTTCCTGTTCTGCAGCTAGTACAATGGATTTGTTAGCGAGATGGTCATCTGCGAAGGAACCCCACATCTCTTCAAAGTACCTCATCTTCTATGGTATGAGTTTTTGCTGGCTGTAAGACATCTGTTGGCTAATCAAGAGTGACTTCTTGTGACTTCTTACAGTTGAGAACTGTGAAACTGGGTCCTTGATCACTAAGAAATCACAAGATGACACTCAGCCAAAGCGATGTCTCACAGCTACCATTATCTTTTTATAAAGCATTTCTTGTTCTCTCACGGACTTCATTTTTTTACGTATGAGAAAAATAATATAAAATACTTTTTTTACAGGCTCATTAGAAGCTAAGTCCATTGGAGTTATGGACCATAGTTTAGTAGCTGGAGAACTGCAGCTCTCAGTTTAGTGGGCTCAGTCTGCAGTATGCCATAGAAAATATGACAGTCTAAGTGATTTATCAGAGTAGGTTGATGGGGGGGGGGAGGTCAAAAATCATGTAGCTACAGAGCATGGTGTGTGCCTGGAAACCTGATCCCAACATACTTAATTAGTACCGGGTGCCACCACAATCAAATAACCCCCACCCTCCCACACCTCAATCCTCCCCTCCCAGACTTGAGATGATTCCTTGGAAAGCATTGCCCCTCTCTTCATCTCATGTCCACTAAAATCCATTCTGGGGAGGGGTCCCAGTTTTGGTCCCAGTCCTGGTCCTGGCATTGTACAGCATGGAGCAGAATGTTCCCACCCACTGCTAGCTTGAGCCCTCATGGTGCGACTGCTCCAGGTTCAGTGGGCAGGGGTAGGGTTACTGCAACGTAGTGCAGAGCACAAAAACACCAAATCACAGGGTGCTGCTGCATTACTGTGGGCTGCATGTAAAACACAGGAACTAAATTAAATGCATGCTGAAAATAGACAATAAAGTTAGAATACAAGTTACAATAAAGTTGAAGTCTAGGGGCTGAATTTTCAGAGAATCACATCATGATTCTCGCACACCTGTGTTAGCTGTGACACAAAAATTACACCACAGAAAATGTTGCCAACTCCATGTTGGAAGCACCGCAAGTTGCACTCTGAAAATGAAGCATGCGTACTTCTTCTTTCTGCCTTAAAATGTTCTAAGTGTCGTAAATGCACCAGGTTGTTTGAAAATCGCACACAGTATGGCTCTTTTTCTGTAATTTTGTTTTTTCTCCTGCATCTAGCAGGGCAGATATGCCAACTTCTGGTCATGTTGGCTATCATGGAGCTGGATAGAGAAGATTTACCCCTTAGCTTCCCCCTGCTGCTAGTTGCTGTCTGTTGGGATGCCGGCACCAGGACAGCTGTTCCAGTGGAAATGCCTGCATGCCCATGCCCCACCATGTATGCCACAGCACCCTCCCTCTCCTTCACTCTGGCCTGATGCACTACCACGTCTACTCTTACTGGTGGCAGTGACAGAGTGGGGTGATGCAGCCCTCCCTCCATGAAGGAGGAGAGTGCCTTCTGGGACACTTGATCCGCTTCTCCCTAACTGCTCCCTGATGTCCCAGGCTTGTTCCTGAACCTTGGTCACTGGCATCGCAAGCAGCAGCCTGGCTGCTGCACTGATGGGTCAGCTCAGGCCCATTTAAAGTAACACAGCTGTGGCTGGGCAACTGCCACAGGTGCCAGTTCCAAAAGTCCGAAAATCCGGGCCTATATTTTTCATTTCCACCTTGTGCTTGCCACCTTGGTTGTTCTGATTGGTTCCTATCTGATTCCATTCCTCCTGGTCTATCAGCCGACATCCCTGGTGCTACCTTCTCCACTGGTGTCCCATTTCAGGACATGGTCAGAGGGTCTTAGTCATTGGTGTGGGGCCTGAGAGGGACCAGGCTGTCACTGCTCCACAGTCAGAGGATTTTTTCTCCATATCCTCCCTTGGGGCCCATGCATGCTCAATGATGCAATGTGACATGCTCTGCCTCCATGGAGACAACCTCTAGCGTCTGGCCGTGGGGTCCCCCTCCCTTGCGGTCCCATATTGCTGCAATCCAGAGTCCTCTAGGTGGCAGTCAAGTCATGGAATAAAGATTTCCTACTCCCTAGGGAGGAGAGCTTCCCCACGGATGCTCAATCCTCCCTCACCCAGGCAGCTATCAAGCAAAGGGAAAGGGGAAATTGTTTAACCAGGAAAGGCACACTAAGCCAAAACATGTTTCCAGGTGTGATCCGGGAGCATGAGAAAGTTAAGTGACTTGCTCAGGGTCACACATTATGCAAGCGGGGGTTGTGGGATTCAAATCCAGGTCTTCAGGTTTGCAGTTCAGTGCCCTAAACCACTGCACTGTACTGCAACCCAGGTCCATTCCCGAACTCAGGTCACTGTTGCCATGCCATGTCACTGCCTCAGGCAATGAGGCAGTAGATGTCTCAGCCCACAACATCTCTGGGCCGACTCAGGCCTTCTTCAGGAATGAGCTACAAATTATTAAATAAATTGTTGTTATCCAGTTGCTATGCTTACATATTCTGTTAGAGCTATTCCATAGATAGTTGATTGATTTACAGTAGCTACAGTTTTACTGTGTGTGCCTGAGTTACTGAAAATTTCCTTTTCATCAAATCAAGCAAACAACTTAATGGAATTCAGCCTTAGTTTCTTTGCTTACCCAATTGTATTTTTGGTAATGTGAAGATAGTTTTCCCAGTTTCTATCAGGGGATTACAGACTTTGAAACCTTTATTAATACTGACAATTTAATGGAGTTATAATTTAGTCTGCATATGTGCAGTGGTGGCAAATTCATGCTTAAACCATAACAATGGTTCTGCATTTTTTTTTTGCTCATTGAGGAAGGAAAAATATATTAGGTTTAAACCTGCATATTTTGTCTTTATTACAGCCTGCTTTGCAGTATGTCAGTATTGAGGTTAGTCTGCAATAAAGCTAATGCTGTTCAGCTTAGGTTTTCTGCAAGTGAATGATCAGCAAAAATGTATTCTGACATCATCAATACATAAATGAGTTTTCATTGAAGTTAAAATCTGTGTGAAGATAGGCACTGGGATTTTGATAGTTGTCTGGCATTGCAACCTTAGGTATACACAGACACATGTAGCATGGTATTAATTTATGGATCAGTTTATGGAGGATGGCGATCAAATGTATTTTCCCTGCCTGCATGGCTTATATTTGTTAATATGTTGTTAGGTTGTAGTCGATTCTTGAAAAGCAAAAGAACATTTTTTTTTCTTAAAAAAATCATGCATAGGGAATGCACACTGACCTGACTCTGAAGATGCCACTTATCCTGATGAGTGACTTGGCAGTACCATGATTCCAGAGTGTCTGTTTGATACCGTGCTTTTTATTATGCTATTGATATTGCTTTTTGTAGAAACTGCCATCACCTGAAGAAGGGCCTTGTGTGAACCTGAGAGCTTGTGTACTGAACATGTCTTGTTGGTCCAATAAAAAGTATCATATCGCCTGCTTTGTTCATCTGTTTATTCAAGGACCAATAAGGCTATAAACAATTCTGCACAGTTTATAGCACACATTTCCAAATGTAAACCATTCAAATGAGCTTTTTTTTAAGCTGGAACTGTTTCTTTGACTTCACTGCTTTGGTTAAAATGCTGCATAGCTCCACTGTGATGTCATCCAGCATTGTTTCAGCTGCTCTCCCATTGGGTATTAGAAGTCTTCAGAGTCTACTGCTTCTGTTTCATCTAGTATCTGTCAGAGAATGGGAATGTCTGATTGTGAACCCGGTTCTGTTCCAATACCTACTAAGGCATCAGAGGCAGAATTGAAAGTCATCTGTACCTGACTCCAAATAGCCAATTTAGAAACCTCCCACCACCCATAAAATGCTCATAATGCTCATAGAGGGCCTAGAGAAAATCCCTCCCCTTCCCCAACCCTTATCTTCCTCTCCACTCCCCTTACCTTACGCTGTCATCCTGTGGTGATGGGTTAATCAGGTGCAGCTGCTGACTAAGATTGTTGGGTCATCTGGTGCATGCTCCCAATCACATAGGGTGAAAGCCCTGGTATCTGGAGGTTGGCGTAGCAAGTCCAACTCAGAGGCAGGCACAGGCAGCAGTGTATGACAGTGGCTTAACATCTCCTCCCTAACTGAAGAACAGCGACATGGACTGGATTCACTGGACAACTTACAAGACACATCATTGTCGAGTCCCTCCTGACCCAAGCAAGCTTCGGGACACAACAACAGCAGCACCACCCCCGTGTATCCCTTCTGGTCTCCACCAATGCACACAGAGCCAGACACAGAGTTTTTCTCCCCTCTCTGACCTGATGGTCCCATCCCTGACTTCCTTGTCTTGAGAGTGAGACTTGACCAAACATCCTCCCTCCCTCTCTCCCAAAGTGGTGGCTGACTGAGAGCAAGCCATGGGTTGCCACTACAAAATGTTTACTCAGTAAAGCATCTCGTAGTGTCTACAATGCAGGGCTTAGTCTCAGTCAGCCACTACTCAGGGAAAGAGGGAGGATGCTGGGTCAAGTCTCACTCTCAAGACAAGGAGGTTGGGGGTCAGATCATTGGGGATCGGAGGGGATGAAGAACTGTATGTCTGACTCTGCGTACAGGGGTGTGGGAAAGGGGTACTGCTGTTGTGTTCCAAAGCTTGCTCAGGATGAAAAGAGGGTCAACAATGACATGTCCAGTAAGTTGTCCAGCAACTCTAGTCCACTCTGCCATGCTTCATTTGGGGGTGATGTTAAGCTGTCACTGTATACTGCTACCTGTGCCTGCTTCAGAGTTGGAATCACCATGCCAACTCCATCTATCAGTGCCTGCCCCCTTTGAAGAGTTGGGGGACCCACAAGACAACTGACAACCACAGCCATCATCTGCCACTTGATTGACCACCACATGATGAAAGCTTAAGTTAAGGGGACGAGGGAGGGAGATTAAGGTGAGGGTGAGGGTGAGGGCTTTTCATCTGTCCCTCTAGCGCATTTTACTGGGTGAGGGGAGGTTGCAAATGAAGCTTAGGCAATGTTTAAATGTGGAATCAGAATCCAATCCTGATTCTACATCCGAGTAGGGTTTCAGATTTGGATTTTTGGTCTTAAATACTGAAATTCTGAATACAGAAAAAAGGTTCAGAATCTGATTAATTCATTTCCATTCCACGGATTCTGAGCATCCCTTTTCTGCTTTGTGACATATTCAATCTATATTTTCTCGTTTGTGACATATGTACTATCAAGATCAATTTTTATCTTGATAGTATGTATAAAGCAAACAGGATTCAGTGCACCCTCACCCAAATGTTGCTCAAAGCGGCCTGCAAAATATTCTGAAGTTATAGTGTTTTCTTAAACACTTTCCTTCTTTCATTCCATGAGTTTATTTTTTCCCCATACACATTTCATCCCTGGCTTGTGGCTCGTCTAGCTGCAGGGATGTACCCTGTTTGCAGGGGTATACCCTGATCAGGCCAAGTGATACTTAGCCATCTTCCACTGTTTTTTCCCACCTTCTCCTCTGACTTGGGTGATGCCTGGGTCAGCCTCGCACACACACAGGTTCTCCTGCAGCAGAAGCAAGCTCCCTGGCTCAGCCGCAAGGGTCAATGTGTTGGCAGAACCCACTGATAACCTTCCTCGGCCAAGATGCAGTGATACATGACAGCTGTCTGCCCCTTGGCCTGCCTCCTGACGTGACTCCCTGGGCTTGCTTCGAAACCTAGGTAATTGGACCAGCAGTGCACTTGGTCATCAGGGTGGCCTTATCATTCCATGCTTTTAAATGGGTTCTTAGTCTCATAATTTATCCAAGTTGTGATAAGCCACCAATGACAAGGTGACACCCTCATTGGTCAGGTACCTACTCTTTCAATTTTAGCATACAATTTGAGCTGTGATGCCTCTGCTTTCTCTAGATATCATATGTGTAAACAACTCTCTTCATTTAGTAAGTAGGGGCATAG
The DNA here is from genome assembly GCA_016271365.2 of Neoceratodus forsteri. Lineage (NCBI taxonomy): Eukaryota > Metazoa > Chordata > Ceratodontiformes > Ceratodontidae > Neoceratodus > Neoceratodus forsteri. Next base: position 70,786,458 of record JADMNL010000027.1, on the reverse strand, counting down.
CAAGCTCAACCTTCGCTCGTCCACTGAAAAGGGCTTATCCATTGAAATTTAGTCACATTTCTTATGTGTATTTTTTTCGTTCATTTTGTAGGGGTGAAGAGCCAGGGCTAATTCCTGACCCCCTGGCATGGATATAAGGGCCAGTCTCATGTACAAGACTTTCACCTAGTCCATCAGAGACGGACAATCCTTCCAAAGTTTCCACAACTGCGGATAAATCAGGATATAGCCTTGTCGGAGTGGCAATACATAGCGCAGGCAAAGGGAAATCTGTTTCCTGATCTACAAGTCCTCCTGCCACCACCACATTATCAGTTACTTGCCTAACCAGAACTATTTGATTTTGATGCTCAAATATTGTATGTTCATTATAGTCCACAGTACTATTATGACCGTGACTGATCACGACAGGACAATGGACCTGTCCTAACTCTTCAAATATTCTTACTAATATTTTAAAATCTCCTGTCTCTTTGTGTCTCAGACAATTCAGTATTCTGCAATTGATTGTTTTATTGGGATCTATGTGGCACCACTCCAGAAATTTATGTATATATTCTGGACAATTTAAATCTGTATACTCAATTATATGAATGTACCCTGCAATAGTGATTTTAATTGTACCCATGTGTCAAATGAAGCAGTAGTCAAATTCAGGTTTAGTCCCTAATGTTGAACATTCTAAATCAAAGGCCCTTAACTGTATTAAATTCAGGCGAGAAACATCATCACTACATCTGGAATTCATATTTTCAAGAAATATTTTTTACTTAATATCAAATTTAAAAATCACACAGTAATCTTAACAGTAATAAGAGTAAAAAAGATATTAATTCTCTGAATAGCAGTGCAGCAAAAAAATATATAAATTTCCCATCACATGAAATTAGACACAATAAAAGAATAAAAACAGAAATAAAAAAAATTATGCAAGCATTATTTCACCCAGTTCCAAATGCCTAGGTTGAAAGGCAAAACTCACCACACCAGATTTTATCAAGATGTCAATCTAAGGTCCTGGATCAGGGATGGCTCTGTGTCCTCCTTCTGTCTGGTCTTAATTTGACTGGTTTGTCTGCTCATTTATATAGTATGTCAAAGCAATCAGTTGGGTTGGCACCTCTGTAGTTTCTAGTTTATGGGCTGTGTTTAAAGCAATAGTCTTCTGCATTAGAAAGTAATTTTATATGTCAGAAGACCATCAGTTAATAACTTTATGTATCAGAAAGCTATCAGTAATTCAAAGCATCTGATTAACAAGCATTTGTCAATGCTGAATGTTGATTGCGTTGGTCTGTTGAGCTCGCTCAGTGGCCCTCTGTCACTGGCTCAGTCTGTTTGTCCTGATGCTGCAGGCTGCTCTTTTGTACTGGGCTCCTGCCTGTGTTGGTGGCTTTTTCTACCCACAAAGAAATCCACAGCTGTCCCGACAGAGCTCCAATTGAGGTGGCTCACTCCCCCTGTCTCACTCACTCATTCTGGTTCTCCTGGCGCTGCAGGCTGCCCTTTTGTACTGGGCTCCTGCCTCTGTTGGCGCCTTTTCCTGCCACAAAGAAATCTGCAGCAGTCCTGACAAAGCTCCATTGAGGTCGCTCACTCCCCTTCTCTCACTCTCGCTCATTCTGGGTTTCCTGCCACTGCAGGCTGCCCTTTTATACTGGACCCCTGCATGCTTTGCTGCCTATTTCTGCCCACAAACAAATCTGCAGCAGTCCCAACAAAACCCCGTTGAGCTCACTGACTCCTCCTCCCTCACTCACTCGTTCTGTGTCTCCTGGCACTGCAGGCTGCCCTTTTGTACTGGGCTCCTGCCTGCATTGGCGGCTTTTACTGGCCAGAAAGAAATCTGAAGCAGTCCCGACACAGCTCCACTGAGCTCGCTCACTCCCCCTCTGTCACTCTCGCATTCCGTTTCTGCCAGCGCTGCAAGCTGGCCTTTTGTACTGGGCTCCTGTCTGTGTTGCCGCATTTTTTACCCACAAAGAAATCTGCAGCAGTCACACTAGAGCTCCATTGAGCTCGCTCACTACCGCTCTGTCACTAACTCATTCTGTTTCTCTTGGCGCCGCAGACTACGGCTTTTGTGGGGCTCCTGGCTGCGTTGGCACCTTTGTCTGTCCACAAAGAAATCCACAGCTGTCCGACAGAGCTCCGTTGAGGTCGCTCAGTCTCCCTCTCTCATCACTCATTCTGTTTGTCCTGGCACTGCAAGCTGCCCTTTTGTACGGGGCTCATGCCTGCATTGGCGCCTTTTTCTGCCCACAAAGAAATCCCAGCAGTCCTGATAGAGCTCCATTGAGCTCACTAAGACCCCTTGTCTCACTCACTCGTACTGTTTCTCCCACTGCTACAGGCTGGCCTTTTGTGCTGGGCCCCTGCCTGTATTGATGCCTTTTTCTGCCCACAAAGAAATCTGCAGCAGTCCTGACAGTGCTTCGGTGAGTTTGCTCACTCCCCCTCCTTCAATCACTCTCTCGGTCTGTTTCTCCCAGTGCTGCAGGCTACCCTTTTGTACTGGGATCTTGTGTTGGGGCCTTTGTCTGCCCACAAACAAATCCGCAGCAGTCCCGGCAGAGCTCAGTTGTGCTCACTCACTCCTCCCTCTCACTCAATCGATCTTAATGTGTCCCAAACACTGATTTCCCAGAGTGACCGTGCTATTGGCCGGCAGGAGTACAAAAACATATTTTAGCCAGGATGTGAAAAATGACAGCTGTAGTGTTCATAAGGAGTCGTGAAAAAATGCCACCGTTGAAAATGTGGCGTGACAGTATTACAAATTTGCATAAAGTTACAAGGGTGTGTGGAAACAGTTCAACGCACGCTTGTAACACAGTCGCGTCATGGAGTTTTATCACCAAATTTTCAACATAGGGATTTTAGGACCTCTGCTCATGAACAGTGCCACTGTCATTTTCTTAATCTGTCCTGAACACTGATTTCCCACAGTGACCACGTTATTCTGCGCCGGACCTGTGAAAACACATTTCGGCCCGGATGTGAAAAATGACAGCTATACTGCTTATAAGGAGGTGTGAAAAAATGGCACTGTTGAAAATCTGGTGTGACAATATTACAAATCTGCGAAGTTTCAATGGTGCATGGAAAGCGCGCAACGCACACTTGTAACACAGCCAATTGATGGGCTATCATCACCAAATTTTCAACATAGGCATTTCAGGACCTCTACTCATGAACAATATCATTGTCATTTTCTTAATCTGTCCTGAACAGTGATTTCCCACAGCAACCGCTCTATTCTACGCTGGAAGTGCGAAAATACATTTCGGCCAGGATGGGGAAAATGACAGCTGTACTGTTCATCAGTAGTTCTGGGAAAATGGCAATGTTGAAAATCTGGAGTGAAAATATTATAAATTTGCGAAGTTACAAGCGTGCGTGGCAACTGCGCAACGCACGCTCGTACCACAGTCATTTTATGGAGTATCATTACCAAATTTTCAACATAGGCATTTTAGGACCTCTACTCATGAACAGTGTTACTGTCATTTTCTTAATCTGTCCTGAACACTGATTTCCCACAGTGACCATGCTATTCAGCCCGGAAGTGCGAAAACACATTTTAGCCAGGATGTGAACAATGACAGCTATACTGCTCACAAGGAGGTGTGACAAATGCCAATGTTGAAAATCTGGTATGAAAATATTGCAATTCGGAAGTTACGAGCGCATGAAGTAACTGTGCAACGCACGTCAGTAAACAGTCATTTGTTGGATGTTTCCACCAAATTTGCAATATAGGCTTTTTGAGAGCCCACCTCATGAACACTTGCACTGTCATTTTGTTAATCAGCCCCGAAGGGTGATTCCGTGCAGTGACCGCGAAACCACCTTTTGGGGCCGATTAACGCCATGACATTTCAAGAATTCATGAGATGGGGTCCCAAAAACCCCATGTTGAAAATTTGGTGAAAAAATTCCCAAAAATGCCCGAGATATGCACTAAAGGTGGAAAAACTCTATTCGTTACATTATAGAGCTTACTGGCATTTCCTCAGTTCACGGTCGGCTTTGAAGAGTGCAGACGTGCTCCTGGTCCACAGAAGATCGTCGCGCCCGGACTCCGGAGGTAAGTAAGGGGTGAGGGGAGTGTGGGGAGGTAGGGTGCACAGTGGGTGGGTGTGGGTTGTGGGAGGGGGGCAGGGAGACTACGAGGGACCATTTCCTTTTTTTCAGGTAGAAAAAAAAAAAAACGTTGCGGGACCATTTTCAAGTTCACAGGGGCATGTGGCACACTGGGGTGGGCTCCCAGCATGCCACCGGAGTCTGGCTTTGGGGGCAGCTCTAGCCGGTAGGGGATTGGGCACCCCCATTGGCAAACAAGAAAAGGGGCACATGGCACGCTGGGGTGGGCTCCCAGTGTGCCATTGGTGTCTTGTTTTTTTTGGGGGGGCAGTTGTAGCCGATGGGGGATTGGGCACCCCCGTCGGCAAACAACAGGGCGGGGAATTCTTTTCTGCCAATGGGGATTGGGCACCCCCTTTGGCAAACAACAGAAGGGGGGTTCCTTTCTGCCGACGGGGATTGGGCACCCCTTTGGCAGGCAATAAAATGGGGGGAGGGTGACAGTATACTGACGGGGAGTGGGCTCCACTGTCAGCAAATAAACATGGGGGTAGATATTGTTTGTGAATATGGCAGCAAGCCGCCACCATGTTCACAAACAATATCAGACATCCTACATCCCGCCCTACAATGACGGGTCACTCCCTCATTGCAGCGGATGGCTAATGCTGCAAAGACGAGGCAGCCCCTGATTGCAGCAGCTGATTTTTTAGAAAGTTGTGGTACGCTGGCTGAACTAGTGTCAGCAGCAGTGTGCCACCGCATTGGGGGATGGGGGACAACCCTTTGCAGGCTGTGGGGGCATTGGGCACAACAGTGCCACGCCTCCACAACCTGCTTGTGGAGAAAGCTGACACAACATGTTTCTTGCACATGTGCGCAATCAACATAAAAAGGGGCCTTTTAAGTAAACATATGGGCTCTCACTAACAAATTGGTGTCATGCTACAACGTCTATTGTGACCGGGGGAATTTTCAGCCAAATACAAAAATAATTTTATTTTTACCAATAGCAGACACTACCTGGGGTAGTACATTATTTTTGTAGTACCCCAAGGATGTGGTGGCTCACGTAGACATCTGGTTGTCTGGCAGTTAGACCTTTACAAAAAGGACATTTAACATGTGACTTATAAGAAGAGCATTTAAAAATGTTTTGTATATAATCCCTACTGTAAAGCATTTAACATTTATCAAATAAAGAGTTCACACTCAGTTATAAGCATCCACACAGATTAATGAGTAGACCAGTAAGCCTTGAATATGTTTTAGCTACAAAATGAAAGTATATATCCAATATACGTAGTTACAAGATATTTCTGTTTCAGTCTGTCTGTTAGTCTGTCACAAGAGGAAGTGATGCTTAACCTTTAGTTGACTTTGTGGTTAAGCCATTTACAAGAAAGATTAAAAATACTTTAACTTGTCATTTATCAGAAAAAGCTCCTTAAGGTACCTTGCATGTATTTTACTGTAAATGCCAAAACAAATGTTTAAATCCATACTCAGTAAATCAAGTAAGTAAGTAGTAATAAAAATACAGAACCAAATTTACATTAGTAATTATTGAATATAAACCATAACTCATAAGTAAACTTAATTGTAAGTAAACTATTTAAATCAGGACGAAACACATGTCTATGTCTTCTGTTAGCACCCTTTGCAAACTGGTGATTTGCATATGCAGCCCATGATGCTTTGCATTGTGGGGGCATGTGTGATTTTGTATTTTCTTGAAACTTGGCTTCCCAGCCAAATGCCCTTTGGGGTAACCCTTGCCTCAGTGTTTGCGCACAGAGGTTCTTTGTCTTTTATAGAGTTTTTTATTTTAATGGGTTCACCACAATATATCCAAGGCACACTGCCTCTAGGGTAGCTGGTCCATTCCACTGGGGTGTCAAACAGATGAGGCATACTGATGAGTCCTGGTAGGACCGGAACACGTGTCTATGTCTTCTGTTAGCACCCTTTGCAAACTGTGAGAGGCCTTTCGGCACCATGCAATTCTGCTTAAAGTTGGACCAGCATAACATCGTGTGGTGATTTGCATATGCAGCCCATGATGCTTTGCATTGTGGGGGCATGTGTGATTTTGTATTTTCTTGAAACTTGGCTTCCCAGCCAAATGCCCTTTGGGGTAACCCTTGCCTCAGTGTTTGCACACAGAGGTTCTTTGTCTTTTAAAGAGTTTTTTATTTTAATGGGTTCACCACAATATATCCAAGGCACACTGCCTCTAGGGTAGCTGGTCCATTCCACTGGGGTGTCAAACAGAGGAGGCATACTGATGAGTCCTGGTAGGATGAAACACGTGTCTATGTCTTCTGTTAGCACCCTTTGCAAACTGTGTGAGAGGCCTTTCGGCACCATGCAATTCTGCTTAAAGTTGGACCAGCATAACATCGTGTGGTGATTTGCATATGCAGCCCATGATGCTTTGCATTGTGGGGGCATGTGTGATTTTGTATTTAATTGTAAGTAGTTAATCATTAATAAAACATATGCCTGAGTATTGAGTTTAACTATAATTATATGTTTAGGCAGGAAAAGCTATAAGGTAGCAATGCTTAAATCTACTTATTGGTTTATTGCATGTTAAAACACACCAAGCAAAGAATGACTTTATCTGAAATTGCTTAACCCTTTGAGAACTGAATATGTGTGAACGTATATAGATTCTGGACATATATATATACATCCACAGTCATGATGTCCAGCAAAGGATCCCTTGGTGGGATTTCTGGGGTGGCCTATCTATCCATTGTTTCTTCAAGCTCCTGATTCATCTCTTCATTGGTCAGGAGTGATGGGGTGAGCAGACCCATTCGGGCTAAAGTGGGGTACAGACCAAGCAGGGGCTGTACTGGTGTGTGACACAAATCAGGAGCAAACAGGATAAAGTGCAACCTCCCCTCAAATGCTACTCAAAGGAGACTGCAAAACATTTTAAAGTTATTCTGCTTTTTTACTCAATTTCTTTCTTTATTTCATGTATTTAAATGTTGCTTAAAATTGTGGAATGAAGAAAGGAAGTGAGTAAGAAATGTGATTAAATCTCAATGAATGAGTCAAAGTTAAGCTTTATTATGTCCTTAATTACTGCTTGATAGTAGAAATGTGATAAGAAAAAACATTTATTTAATGCCATTTATTTTCACTGGTGAATATGAACTTGGTTATCACATGCGGCACCTCCTACTGTTACCCAGTGGTGTGAACTTGCTGATTACAGCTCAGCCCCTGACAAGGCTAACCTACAAAGGGGAAGGATTCAAGGTTATGAGCAACTACAGGGACTGTTCCTTAATACTCTGCCCATACCAGAACATATCTAATCAGAAGGGTTTGGTATAACATGCACTTTTAACCTCAGAGTAGCAAGCCCTTGGAAATGTTACTGTAATATGTCATGAAAAGTTCAGAGTGTAATGATTTTTATTAGTTTACTGAAACTGATTAAATGAGACTACATTATGTATTGCAATGTGTATGTTTTGTTGTTGGATAAACTGCTTGCTATATTGTGTGAATTGTGTACATTTTTTATCAGAAAATTGATTAAAAATATTTCAGTAAATTACTGTAGAACTATATATATTCATGCAAAGTTTATTTCACGCTGTGCATCCCTCAGACTCAAGGGCACACATCAAATTTCTCAGGCTTTAGCACTTCAGTCAATCAGGTGATCGCATCACCTGGAATTGTCAGCTCATCCAGTGGACCAGCTGATTTGTCCATCTTGTCATTGTCAGTCTGACATTACAGTATTTAAACTCAGTTTCACCCAGCAGTTCATTTTAGTTCACTTTATCTAGGTACAGTACAGTATCGTGTAGCTGCGATAATATCTTTGATTTGGTGGCTGAATTAATCTTGTTCTAAGGGCACCAAGCGAGGTCTTTCTGCCCTTCAGACCAGTGATTTGGATGCTAATATTCTAAGCGTTACAGCTGGCATTTCTGGCTTAATGGTCAAATCAGTCTCCAACGAAATCTCCATAGCCTCTCCTCCTCCCAAAATATGCACTCTGACTATTCAGTTTATTCCCCTGATGTGTGCTTTGACATTGGGCAGTATGCATGTCAGAATGGTATCATGAATGCAGTCCGATATTTTGAGGGCAAGTACAAAAAAAATTAATGAGAGCACTGTGTGCACCTTCTAGCGTGATTACCTTGAAAAGCTTAAGCAAACTCATGATCCTGCCAACCTGACTAAGGAGCTTCTTATTAAAGCCAGAGGATGCCCCCAGTCTCTTGTTAAATGACGTAGAGAGTGAACTTAAAAATATTGTCAAGTCGCTACAATTAGATGGCGGTGTAATCAATGGCTTGGTACTGATTGCTATAGCCACTGGGATTGTAAAAGCCTCACACCCTGAAATGCTTGTAGAAAATAGGGGAAATTTGTCATTTTTCAGGAAATGGGCTTGGTTATTCTTGAATTGCATTGGGTTCAGCAAGAGGAAGGCAAAAAAGTTGCAATTGAAACACCTGCGGATTTTGAGTCACTGAAATCAGGGTTTTTATAGAGAGAGATTTGCCACGGCTGTAAATTAGGAGCTAGTACCACCAGATCTACTACTGAACTTAGATGAGACTGGAGTAAACCACATACCATGTTCAGAGTAGACTATGGACACTATAGGCAAGAAACAGGTGGAGGTTACAGGTCTAAGTGATAATCGTCAAGTGTGCTGTACACTGTCTGGCCACTACTTCCCCCCACAGGTCATCTATCAAGGCAATACAGACCAGTGCCACCAGCTTACAAATTTCCACCAGACTGGGATGTGACATATATTGACAATCACTGGGCAAACTCAGACACTACAACACATCAAGGGAGTCATAGTCCCCTATGTCAATTCCATAAAAGAGAAACTAAAGCTACCAGGTGTTCAGTGGACCCTTTTAATATTGGATTTATTCAGGGGCCACACAGCTGTGCAGGTCATAGCAATCTTTGAGAAATGCAACATTGCACCTGTTTTTGTGCCAGCATCATGTACAGATAAGCTGCAGCCTTTAAACATCGCTGTTAACATAGTCTTCAAAGACGAACAGAAGCAACAGTTCATGGACTGGCATGCCACTAAGGTTTCTGAGAAACTGAAAAATGGAGACCCAACACCGCCAGATTTTCATTGACCTTCACACAACCACTTTGAAAAACTGCTACACATAGTGGCATGTAAGCAGCTTCACAAAACTATCTGCTTGCTCAGAGGACTGCACGCGGGGATTCATACTTGCTGGCATACTCCAAGCACACTCCAATTGTCCTAATGGTAATTTATGGTAATTTCCATACAGCACTAAACACTTTGTAAATATATTTTTAAAACAAACAATAATTCAGATTTTTAATTTTTCCAGATTAGGCTGATGCAATTGAAAAACAGAAGATCATACCTCAATATATGTCAAAAACCATAACAGGCAATGCATCACATAGAGTATTTTCTTTTTTTTTTTTAGCACCACAGTTTAATTCTCCTAATTCACTAGTTCCTCTCAAGGTTCATTCAATAAAGAGGGTATATAAAGACATACTTTGTGTGGTTTACTCACCTCTGCTGTTGGCTTTTGTGTTTTTTTTTTTTTTAAGGGGAATAAGGTGCACACATACAGAGATACAGAGATACAGGATCGTGAGTGAGCGGGTTACTGTACCACAAGTCAGATGACATGCTGATCAGGGAACCAGGAAGATGTCTCTGTGGTCAGTTCATTATTGGCTCCTGTTTGTTTCAGGGACTCTGTTGTTCATGAAATAAATAAACGCAGACTGCAATCAACAGTTGGCAGTCAATGGCCAGTTTCTTGACTTCTGCTTCTAGTTTAATTTGTGTGGCATTTTTTTTCTGGGTAGAGTTAGGTAGGATGAAGATGGATGAGATACAAAGATATAGGAGCATGAGTGAGCAAGTTGCCACAAACGAGCTGACATTGACATGCTGATCAGGGAACCAGGAAGTGAGCTCTGTGGTCAGCTCATTGTTGGCTCCTTTTTATGCTTGCTTGTGTGCATGTGCAAGAAACATCTTGGGAGAATACGACCAGCTAGAGGTGTGTGCCTGTCCCTGCCAATGAAGTGCTCAGTCTGCAGGGTGTGTTCCACATGCATCATGGAGCTGCAAGATGTGTATGGCAGTAGATTGAGAGCAGTGGCATTGGCTTCAAAGAAAGGTCCGTTTCAATCACTGCGTGAAACGTGTCTCCACGGTACAGGCATGCTACACCTGCCTCTCCATCTCACCCACTACCCCCCCCCACTGCCATTACCAACAGACCGCTGAGCAGCATTGCCAAGATGAAAAAAGGGAAAACTCTATTTGTGTAGAGACAGCCAGTGGAGTACACAACATTCTCGTAATCAGCACATGAAACATGTCTCTAGTTTACATGCATGCTGTGCTACCTCCTGCTTTTCTCAGCATGCCTTGCCATGATATCAGCAATGAGACCAAGTGGAGCAGACATGATTTGTTCTGTGGCTGTGCCATTTCTTAAGAGCCTTCTCCCCCCCCAAATTCGGTCTCTACAGTGATTCCAGTACAGTGGCAGCCAGGCCCCTTCAACAATCAGCAGTCATGGTCGTTAGTGTGTCCCTCAGTCCCTGTGACTATTTCCACTACTGGGGAACCCACGGGGGAGGGGGAGAGAGAGAGAGAGAGAGAGAGAGAGAGCCAGAGAGAGAGGCATGCATGGAGGGTTAGAGAGTATATTTCACTGCTGGCCTGCCATCTGCCCCAGGTACATCTGTTTTGCCCCTCACCGTCAGTGGCACAGTGAGTGAGATGAGTGACTGCATTCCTTCGGATCGTCCAGCATCTCCTCTCGCTCTGTGTATTTTAAAATACTTTCCCTGGTGGAGTGGGCCTGGAGAGTATTTGACAGCCAGCTGAAGGTTGTGCCCACGTCTTCTTGAATTTTTTATTGTATTTATTCTCCCTGTGACTGTCCTCAGCAACCACCCCCCACACAAACATATCTCTGACACTGGGGTTGCCCAATCCACCAGTGTCACCACCCTGTAAGTGCCCCCCCCCAAGCGTAGCGCTCCCAATGCCCGGTCACATATTTTTTTTTTTTTATGCTTTTTATTGTCCCACCTGACCCTCCATCTCAGCAACCCCCTCCCAAAAAAAACATAGTAGTGACACGGGGCTGCCCAATCCCCCAGTGTCGTGATCAGCAAGAAAAAAATGTCCTTCCGATTTTTTTCTAAACCATGTGGAAAGAAAACCGTCCATCGATGTATTTTGCAGCACTTAATGTTCCCCACCTGACCGTCCCACTCTGTACCCAGCACCCCACAGTCCCCCAAGCCCTTACTTACCAACACTGTCATCTTCAGTGGACCACAGACCCGCCTTCACTCTTCAAAGCCGGACCGCGAACTGAAAGAACAGGTATGCTGTTCGATGTTTTTCAGTAGGGTATTGAATTTAATGGCATAACTTGATTTATTTGTTCATATTCTAGGCCCCATTTGCACCTTAATAATAGGAGGTTTTCACCATTTAAGCTCAACAGGGTTTCTGGTTTTTTTTAGAACACTCTTCAGGTAAAATGGAAAAAAAGTGACACTAACTTAAGCATCAGAGAAAAATCTAGAACATGAAACTCCATATGCTGATCGTCACTGAGCTACCTTTCTAATTCAGTAACAGGCCTGCCAGTTTTCTTTCTCTTAGTGTCAGAGACGGTGAGTTATATTTAATAAAACTAAGAATTTCTTCTCTCTTAATAAATTGATTTTCTGATTACCATTATAGAGTAGGCTCAGATAATGCTTGCCGACAAAGTGCTCCACCTCCCTGCACACGAACAGTGTTGGGTAGTGTATCTGATTACATTGTTAAGTAATTTATAACAGTAATGGATTACTTGAAAGAAAATGTGATCTTGGGATCTTACAAGATTACATTTTCTTTCAAGTAATATGTTACTGTAACCCAATTTACTATATTACTTTTTTTTCATAGTACTCCAACTCAGGCTTGCCACGTCCCTCTGGCTGATGGCTGTGACAGAAAATTAGTACAGGTATGCACTGCAGCTCTGCCAGTACATTATAAGCACTCTCATAGAAAAAAAAAGCTGAGTCCATCACTCTTCTGGGTGGCCACGAGAGCCAGGAAACTTTTATGGAAGAGGATGGCTATTGATCAGCTCAGCAGTGCATCACAAATTGTCCATGTATCGATTACAGCCAGACGCAGACAGGCATCTCTGCCAAAAATGCCTCCTTGAAGTTTATAGTCCCTGGTTATCTGATGATTCACCTGTTCCTACCCCCATAACAAGATGCCCTGGTGGTCCAGCAAATACCCAACCTGCTCCCCCATCACCCCCAACATTTATGAAACAAAATGCTATTTTGCAAGTAGAGTGTCTTTGTAAAAATACTTACAGGCATGGAGCACACACCAGCACTGAAGAATATGGCAACCTGAACTGCGATTTTCTCTGTCTCACTCTTAAGTGTTCTGCTCAGTCAAACTAAAACAAAACTATTTAAATTTATTATTTTTCGTTCTCCCTTGTCCTAAGCTAATGAAATTGAGTTCTTCTATCCAAATCAGCTTCATTTTCATGCAGCCATAGATATTTAAAAAATTACTTCAGTTAACTCTGATGGCGCCTGGGTTCAGTAGCACGAGTTGCCCCAGCAAGGGTCTTAAATTAATAACTGCAGCTCTCCAACAGAAATAAAATACCATCAATTCAGGAGGTTCTGTACAGTAGAAAAGGCCTCTAAAAGGAATTATTCCATCAAATTAATTCTCCACATCACCAGGAACCTGTCGAGGCATGCTGAATGGAACTCACAGGGCATACACACTCTCCAGAGGGATCGTGCTTCTGAAGTAAGAGGTGTGCCTGCATGGGGAACTAGTCACTTCTAAGGAGAACAGAAACTGTCTGTTTCTTAATGCAGCAGTTGGGTTGGTACAGCTTCCTTTATGCATAAGCATATATAATTATAATAATGTGATTTAAATGAATAAAATTAATAAAATCTGATTTTCCCGAAAACAGAGAACTTGCAGTGTTTTCCTGGTATGGAAAAGATCTTTGTAAAGAGCAGTCCATGTTGTTTACTAAAGGGCAGATTAACACAGTATTCTGACATGTTCCAAAATACAGTCAGATTACTCTCACATTCCAGGTAGTCATTTTGAAATTTCAGTTAGAACTACTTCAGAATGGTTACTGAGAGAGTGGGAACATCAAGTGGAGCACCGCAGATGAAGCAGAGGAAAATAAACACATTTTTGAGTGGTAAATCCACTCAAATTAATAATTTGTGTTAAAGTACAGATAAATGAATCTGTGCAGCCACTTTATAATTGAATGTTATTCCGCAGCAATGTGCAGCAGCCACAAGTCGGCAGTCAGCCTGCAGCCGGAGCACAGCTGACCTCAAGGTCTTGTCAATACTTAAAGTCAGGGCAGGCACATAGCTAATAGCAACAGTGTTTTCATTTTCCTTTTATTGGATAAACGTTGTAAAATGTTGTGTTCATTGAAGTCAAGCACGAAAACTACATTTTACAACTTTATCAGGAGTTGCTGCAGTCACTGTTTGGAACATAATACAGAAGGCCAAATAGCTGTCATTGTCAAGGTTCCACTCTTTAGGGTGACTTCTTGTGGGAGACTCAGGGAAACAGAAATACAGAGTGGACTGCTTAAAATGGTAACCCCTGGCTGTTTTTTTCTCACAAAAAGATGCTCTCCTACTTAAAAAAAAAAAAGAACTGGTGTCAGGTCATGATGAATGCTATCTTTATCAATACCGCTGCAGCTGAACTGTCTCTGGCTCTTCCAAAGCATTTAATTTCACTGATAAGTTTGCTTTGTGAGGCTTTGTGTAAATGCAAATTAACAGTGACACTATCCAGGTCAACTGCTTCATCGGAGCTGAGATCATCATTCTCGGATGAAGCAGCTCTGCTGTTTCATGCTGTCAGTGACAGAAATAGCTGTACAAGATCCTCTGTCACTCCAAATTTTAGAGATTTACTTGTGGACAGGTAGGACTGGTTTCCTAAATACTAGGGAACTGTTAACTTTTTTCCCCTCACTGAAATTTTAACTGTATTGCTGCACTGTTCAGATCGCAGATATGAGCAAAACTTAGGACGCTGGGCTATGCCTCTGCCAAAAGGGTCCCCATGATTTAAAAGCAGTCCATTTGAGAAAGGGGTAATCTGAAACAGATGGCAAACTAGACTTCTTGCAGGTTTTACAGCCAGCAGACCTTAACTGAAGAAACATATATTTTTTCTTTTTGTAAGTACTTAGCCCACATGTTTGGACAAAGTGATAAATTAACAACTGATCACACATCTCATTCCTTAAACTTTTAAATGGCTGCCTATTCAAGAACAAGCATTTGTCAATACCAAATGTTGTCGCGCTGGCATTAGCAGTGGGAGTGGCGTAGCTAGAGACGCATAGTGCTGTGATTTTGTGAATGTGTCTCAAAAGGTGATTTTGCACCGCGAGCACACCATTGTGTGCCACAGCTGTGGAAACACGTTTTGGGCAGGCTGTGAAAAATGGCAGCTGGACTGTTGATAAAGAGAAGTGCATAAATGCCAGTGGTGAAAATGTGGCAAGAAAATATTACAGATTGAAGAAGTTACAAGGGTGCATGGAAACTGCACAATGCACGCTTGCAACACAGTTATTGTATGGAGGTTCGGCACCAAATTTTCAACACGGGCATTTTAGGACCTCTGCTCATGAACAGTGTCACTGTCATTTTCGTAATGTGTCCTGAACACTGATTTTGCACAGTGAACATGCTATTGTGCGCTGAAATTGCGAAAACACATTTCGGCAAGGATGTGAAAAATAACAGCTGCACAGTTCACAAGAAGGTGTAGTAAAATGCCAAATTTGAGAATCCGGTGTGAAAATATTGCGAATGTGCTAAGTTACGAGCGTGCGTTGCGCAGTTGCTATGCACCTAGTGAAACAGTCACTTTATGGAGCATTGTCACCACATTTTCAACACGGGCATTTTAGGACCTCTGCTCATGAACAGCATCACTGTCATTTTTGTAATGTGTCCTGAACACTGATTTCGCACAGCGACCACGCTATTCTGCGTTGGAAGTGTGAAAACACATTTCGGGCAGGATATGAAAAATGACAGCTGTACGGTTCACAAGAAGGTGTGGTAAGTACGAATACACTAACTTACAAGCGTGCATTGCGCAGTTGCTACGCATGCTCTTAAAACAGTCATTTTGGGGATTTTCCCCACCAAACTTGCAACATAGGCTTTTTGAGAGCCCCTCTCATGAACAGTTGCACTGTCATTTCATCACTCAGTCCCGAAAGGTGATTCCACGCAGTGACTGTAAAATCACCTTTCGGGACTGAATAACGCCATGACAGTGCAAGAACTCATGAGAAGGGGTCCCAAAAACCCCATGTTGAAAATTTAAATAAAATTCCCAAAATGCCTGAGATATGCATTAAAGTTGAAAAACCCTATTCATTCCATTGTACAGTTTACCGGCATTTCCTCAGTTCACGGTTGGCTTTGAAGAGTGCAGACATGTTTCCAGTCCACAGAAGATCATCGCGCCAGACTCTAAAGGTAAGTATGGGGTGAGGGGTGAGGGAGGCAGGGTGAGCAGTGGGTGGGTGTGGGTGGGGAGGGGCATCGAGACTACGAGGGACCATTTTTGTTTTACAGGTAAAAAAATGGAAAAACCATTGCGGGACAGTTTTCCTTTGCAGGCATTTGGCACACTGGGATGGGCTCCCAGTGTGCCACCCTAACTGTTTTGGGGGTGTCAGTAGCTGACGGGGATTAGGCACCCTCGTCGGCACACAACACGGGGAGGAAGTAATGCTGATGGGGATTGGCACCCCCATCAGCACAGAAAGAAGCAGGGGCACGCAGGCCAAGAGTTGGATGGGCACCCCGCATTCAACAATTGGGGGTTTATGCCAACAGGAAGTGGGCTCCCGTCGGCACACAAAGATGGGGGTGTGAGCCGAGGGATTGGGCACCCCTCAGCATTCAACAACTGGGGTTTATGCCGATGGGGAGTGGGCTCCCCCATCGGCACACAAAGACAGCGGGGGGATGTTAACCGACGCTGAAGTCTGCAGACATTAGGTGGCCGCCTGCTCGTCGACCATTCACATAATGGCGGCGAGCACGGCAAGAAGAGGACCGCTGTGTCTGATAAGCTTTGCTCAGATTGCAGCAGACCTTTTCTTAGATGTGCTCGCCCCATTATCTATGCATGGTGTGGCGCTGGCATGCAGGCTGATTGTGCAATGTGGGACGCACCTACTGGTGCATGCCCTGCATTACCGAACAGCGACTGTGCCTCCAACTCCCCACACTGTCGGAAGATGTTGGCTGCGCACACGCGCGCCAACATAAAGAGTAGTGCTGCCACATAGTGTAGCCTGAAAAGAAAAGAACCCTACAGAAAGAGGCACACTTGAATAAGGGGAGAAGCTGAGAAAAAAGAAAAGAACACACTAATTGATAAGAAAGATGCACTTGCAAAAATGTGAATGCACATGCAGAGCAAAGATTTGATTTACAAAATCCTACACCATACAGTATGTGCCAACATAAAGGCAAAACATTTACCACTGCTGATTCCAAATGTCTAATAAATCAAATGCATCCATGCATTACCAGAGTGACAGCGCAGTTAAGCATATCCAAAATAATACAGACTCATGGATATGTCTATATGAGTCCAAATGGCAGATATGTTCAAACAGCTGAAGCCCTATCTGGCAGTCAACAGCCCAGTGTGTTAATCTTAGCAGGAGATACATCAGGGTGGCCTGTTCTCTGAAGGAACATTTTAGTGGGTGGAATGCATACCTTTTTATTGTTCCACAACAGAATTGTAGTGTAGCCTTTGAATTTGCAAGTTTGATTTCTGCCCCTATTGCTGGGCTTAGTTATGAATTATTTTGGAATATATTGTTTTTGCTTTCTTTCATCATTTCCCTTTGTGTTCTCTTTGCATGTTGTCTGCCTATTTATGTTTGTCTTTCTGTAATTCACTTTGTTTAATGTTATTCTGACACCTACTCATTTGTTGTCCAGTGGGCAAGTGATTTAGTTTGTTGGGTGGGTGACTGCTTATCCTTACACAGTTAGTATGATAAATTAACAGCCTGTTTCACATAGAAGGTTATGGACAGTAAGATGAAAGAAAGTAGATATGACAGGTACAGTGATGGAAACTGTTTTCATATGCAGTGGGCCCTGTCATATTTTCATATTTATTAAGATCTTGTTAGACAGGACGGTTTATATTTTTTAAGCTCTCAAATTTGTTTATATTACTGATATGAATACAGTTATCAGCCTAATAAAATCATTTTACTGATTTGTAAAGAAAGTGTTTTTCAAATCAGTTTAGTAATATGGAATTGATCACGTTAGGAAGGTTTGTTGGTTCTATAAGCTGCAATGGGATTGAAGGGATTCTGTTTTGGACTCTCAATACATCTGTGTGTACAAGGTGTGCAGAACAGGACAACATAGTTAGAATTTGGGAGGCTGACTCTGGATCCCACATTTTCAGAATTTGACAGGCTGAGTCTGGATCCAACATGTTCAGAATCTGGTAGACTGAGTCTGGATCTCACATTTCCAGAGTCTGACTGATTAAAACCTGATGTAAACCTTAACTCCATGAACTTGTGAACACGCTCAAAAGTTACCTCTTGGTTGTGTGCTGCCACAGGTGCCATACACATAATGTCCTTGCTGTCTTGTACTAGTCCCAGTCTTGACTGAACAATTTGGTAGTTGGTGTAATTTTGCCTCTTGCTCAAACTGCTGTAATGTACATCAATACTCATGAGTGCAGAATGACATACTCGAGAGACAGGGACTGTAATTTCTATTTGAGAATAATGGGGCTGGACCCCTCAAGTATTGTTCCATATACCAACTTTCCAGCTGATCCTCGTTGTTTTCCTTGTGAGCCCAAACTAGGAGCAGGAATAACTGAGCCGGCCTCTTGCTCATGAGTGTGGGTTTCTTCATTGAATTAGTCATGCCATGATGAGCTGTGATCATCATTGGTCATCATAAACACTTTCCTATCTTTCAATGTTTGTATTGTAGGCTATAAAAGGAGTGCAACTAAGTCCTTTATTTTTTGCCTCAGGCATTTAAAATGTAACACATTTTATTGTAATATGTTGATAGCTTTATCACTCAATTTTCTTTAGAAAATACCCTGAAATTAACAAAGAAACATAACAGTACAACTTCCCTCCAAGGCAAACTATACCATCTGAAATACTTTGTAATTTTTATTACTTTGTGAATTGGGAAAGTTGACTAGTCTAGGACTCAGTCCTATTTTGAGTGGTGTCCCATGGTAGGAGGAAACAATGAAACACCTATAGTTTAATACAGTGTATTTATGCCATAGGATGTTTGACCTCTAGGGACAGTAAACAACATGCTGGAATTAAAATACAAAGGAAGTGTTTGAGTAACTGATTAAAGGGGCACTGTCAGCTTTGCCCCACCTTGTGCTTCAAAATCGCACGAGTGTGCCTCTTGGCACATACACAACAGAAGATTACTGTAGAATACACCCCCGTAGCTCAAAATGCCCAATCTGTACACATTTTTTTTTTTTTACCTTTTCGGTGATTTTATGCGGTCCGAGTTTAAGTTACGCGCCTACCGGAAGCTGGTACCATTCAGGAATGCGCATCTCCTACAAGCGCGTCCCCAAACTGCATTTTTTCCTTGAACACAATATGAAAATATGCTTCACCGATCCATTGCAGTAATTCTAATGTTTAGTGGGCACTCCGAAAATAAACCGAGATCTCCGAGTTGTTAAAATAGAAGTTTTTGGCTGAGGTCGAAATCCCGCGCATGCGCAAGAGCAGCATACTACTGCACATGTGCGGGATCTTTACAAATTCCACTTCTGCGCATGCGCGGGATTTCGACCTCAGTCAAAAACTTTTTATTAACAACTCTGATCTCGGTTTATTTTTAAGGTGCCCTCATGAGAAATACTGCAATGGATCGATGGCTATTTCATATGCTCATGGAAAACTTGCAGTTGGGGTCGTGCTAAGTAACAGACAGCGTTCCCGACGGGTATCAGCTTCGATGTTGTGTTTCACTCAACTGAAAGGTAAAAATATTAATAAAGCGTACAGATTGGGGTTTTGAGACATGGGTGTGCATTCTGCAGTAATCGCCTAATGTGTGTGCCAGAGGCAAACTCCTGCAATTTTGAAGCAAACAGTGGGGCAAACCTGACAGTGCCCCTTTAAACAACAGATGATAAAATATTTTTGGCTTCCTAAAACATAGTATTGTGCAGTAAGATGTACTGTACTAGTTATAATGACACTGGAACTTAAATGCAGGTATATTAATGAGAGATTTTAATCGCAGTTACCCCAGCTCCCTGTGTGGGTGAAGGTCGAGAGAGGGCAAGGCGCCCTCCCCGAGCAATCTGGTCACTGCGCCCTCCCTCCAGCAATTACCCCAGCTCCCCTCATGAGTGAAGGTCAAAAGAGGGCAAGGCACCTTCCCCCCGAGCATTCTGGTCACCGCATCCCCCCTCCAGCAGTTATCCCAGCTCCCCGCATGGGTGAAGGTCAAGAGGGGGCAAGGCTCCCTCCTTCCCGAGCATTCTGTTCGCCGCATCCCCCCTCCAGGTAACTGAGGCTGAAGCATGGTAGCCATCTTAGGACTGCATTGAAAGCTGTTCTATGATCCTCACAGTAGCTAAAAGACATTATTGTCCCCACACAAGTGGAAATAGTTTTTTTCCCAGGGGTTTCCTTACAGAAATGGAGGCATTTTGAAAGATTCACACAGTTATTTTATGAGCTAGCCTGCTAGAATCGCATGTTATAACTGCAGATGCATTTTTGGAGCTGAATTACAGCAGTCCTTAAGGGCTTTCCTAGGGAATGGTCTTGAATTACCATCCGGGGCATTTTACCAACTGCTTCTGATGTAGTGAGACTGATTTACCTGCAATTCACTGTCGGGGCACTTTTAGAGCAGAATTACAGTGCTCCTTAAGGGCCTTGCTAGGGAATGGGCTCAAATTACTGTCCAGGGCATTTTACTAACTGCTTCTGAAGTAGCAAGACTGATTTACCTGCAATTCACTGTTGGTGTATTTTTAGAGCAGAATTACAATGCTCCTTAAAGGCCTTGCTAGGGAATGGGCTTGAATTACTATCCGGGGCATTTTACCAACTGCTTCTGAAGTAGCAAGACTGATTTACCTGCAATTCACTGTCGGGGCACTTTTAGAGCAGAATTACAACGCTCCTTAAGGGTCTTGCTAGGGAATGGGCTTGAATTACTGTCCAGGGCGTTTTACCAACTTTTGCAGAAGTAACTTAACTCAAGCCTGTAGTTACACAGAAATCAGTGTTGTGACCTTGTAAAGCAGAACTGATCTTACACCCCCACTTACCTGCATCATCCTTTGTCTCCGAACACTACTAATCTCCTCTCATCTCTCCCTCCTGCAGCAGTTACCCCAGCTCCCCTCGTGGGTGAAGGTCGAGAGAGGGCAAGGCGCCCTCCCCTCGAGCATTCTGTTCGGCGCATCCCCCCTCCAGGTAACTGAGGCTGAAGTGTGGTAGCCATCTTAGGACTGCACTGGAAGCTGTGCTGTGATCTTCACAGTAACTACCCCACTGACACTTCGTGTCAGCTCCCCACCGCCCCCACCACCACCACCCTTGGTCATCCCTGTGCTATATAGTGCCTGTCACCTGACCTCCAAAACCAATCAGGACACTTCTCCATTTGCAGGTTATCAATCCTCACCACTAGAGGCTGCCATAACCACTCAAACACTCCTCTGGCTTTACTTGTTGTGTCACCAAATGAACTCTCCCTGATCCTTCCTGCAATTTGTACCCATCGCTTTCCTCTACCAGCTGGTAAACTACTCTCTCCCCCAGGAACGCACCCATTCTCAGCTCAATAACCTAATATTGCTCTGAAACTACTGCACTGTAAATACAGCTCTGGTTAACTCATCCGCGGCCTTGGCTTAAATAGCTTGACCGGTAGGCTCCCTCTACCAGCAGAAAAGACCACTACCAACTGGGAATGCCTACAAAGCTAGGGCTACCCTCCTTCCATTTGCCCAACAGTGGACTACTCCTGGCAGTCTTGTATATACTGTCCCTCCTCTGGGTAGACAGGCTTATCGGCACAAGGAACCCAGGCTGCAGGGGGCACCCACACCCCTCCATACTCTCACCGGCCATGCCACTCACACCCCAAAACAGACTCATATCACTACTGATGGCCCATGAATACTATAGAAGAGACATCTGGTACCATATTTTCCTCCTTGCTAAGTGATCACTCAGGAACAAGCTATTCCGTCTACCCTGCCCCTCATCACTTTGCTTCATTGCTACCCTCCTGCTCCTTGCAGGAGATATTCAACCAAACCCTGGGCCCCCACTTGACAACCTACTGATTTCCTCTCCACAAGTTCCTCAATGGGTGTCCTTGAAGGGCATGTGGATTGCACATATGAACATATGCAATCTGCGACCCAAGATGCAAGAAGTCCAAGCCTGGTTGGATCTATATAACCCAGACATCTTGGCTGTGTCAGAGACTTGGCTCAAGCCACAAGTACTCCCTCATGAGGTCACCACTCTTGGGTACCATTCCTTCCTCAAAGACAGAGCAAATAAAAGAGGGGATGGGGTCTTAATCTATGCAAAAGACACTCTCAACTCAGTGCAGGTCAATCTGCAGCATACCACCAGTAGTGACAGTGAATCTGTCTTCGTTCGCATCACCCTTGGTCTCTGCGAGCACCTTACCATAGGGTGTGTATACAACCCACCTAAGAATTCTCTCCAATCCCTTGAGTCAGTCCTAAAGGACATCGGTGGGGAAGTCTCCTCTGAGATTCTCATACTGGGGTACTTTAACCTGAACTGGGCTCCGAATACAAACCAGTCATTAAAAGGTACAATTCAAGAAGCAAATCTTACACAGGTCATCACTGGACCTACTATATTGAACCCCAAAACAGGGAATCACTCCACCCTCAACTGGGTACTGGTGACCAACCCCTGCAATATTAAGGTTGCCAGCACCCTAGTGGATGCCCTGAGTGGCCACTCCCCCATTTTCTGCATCTGGAGAAACAAGGCTCCCAGATTCTGCCTGAGAATCCTGACAGCACGAGATTACACCCACCTAGCTCCCAAACAACTCTCCAGCTACCTTAGCAGTATTGACTGGAGCCCAATCAGACTCCTCCCCTCTCTGTAAGAGGCGGTTACATTCTTCCAGAGAACACTCAATACCGCAGCCAATCTATTTGCCCCCATATAGAAACTCAGCACCAAGGGAAGTTGCTATAAGTGGATTACCCCCCCTTTGAAGGCCCTTATGACAAACCAAGATAAGGCCTGGAAAAAGTACAAGATCTCCTCCCAACCTGCTGACCTGGTGAGCTACAAAACCCTCTGAAACAGGTGCAAGGTGGAGATAAGAATGGCAAAAAGAGAATACGTTACCCACCTTCAGAAAAAGAACCTAGGGAACCCTAAATTATTTTGGGCCCACATTAATGGGTTACTAAAAGGAAGCAACAAGTCTGAACTAGGCCCCATCGAGGTCAATGGACAACTACTGCATGACAACCACCAAATTGCCATGTCACTCAATTGCCACTTCACTAACTTAGACTCCTACAAGGCTGGATTACCGCCTCTCTACTCTGACCCTAATACGAGGTCTTCTCCTAACCTTGACTGCCCAAACTTCCATCTCAGACTGGTCAAACAAAAAGAGGTGCTATCTCTATTAAAATATCTGGTGCCGGGGGACCCGATGGGATTCACCCCAGGCTGCTGAAGAAAGGGGCCCCGTCCCTGGTCAGACCCCTAACCTGGCTCTTTAATCAATCCTTAAAAGAGGGAGAAGTCCCCGATCAGTGGAAACAGGCCCATGTGGTCCCCATCCACAAGGGAGGCCAGTAGAAGTCCATAAACAACTACAGACCTATCTCCCTGCTCTGCACCCTGGCAAAGTTACAGGAGAGGCTGAACTAAGGGCAACTCCAGGATTACCTTGAGTACTACAATCTCCTTGCTCCTTCCCAGCACGGTTTCAGGACCCAACGTGGGACGGACACTGCCCTTATCAAATTCTCTATGGACGTACTCAGCAATCTGGATAAGGGGACCCCTACTGGCATGGGTCTTCATTGACTTATCCAAAGCCTTCGACCTGGTCAATCACAATCTATTACTGACTAAGTTGGGCAAAGTAGGGCTTGACAACCATTCTCTAAAGTGGTTTGAAAGCTGCCTAACTGGTCACACTCAGAGGGTAAAATGGAAAGACTCCATTTCGGAGGAGCTCCCACTAAAAGAGGGAGTGCCGCAGGGGTCGATACTTGGCCCACTACTTTTTTCACTCTTCACGAATGAACTGAGCCTCCACTGTGGGGGGAACTTGGTGGTCCAGTACGCGGATGATACCATTATCTACTGTCCCTCCACTAATCTGCCAGATCTCTGCACCTTGCTCCAAGATGACCTGTGCTCCCTTGAGAACTGGTTTGTCAACAACAGATTGGTCCTTAACACGGATAAGACCAAGGCCATGCTGTTCGGTCCAAAATCCCTGGGACATGATAGAAAACAACACTTACACACATCACCTCTACATCAGGTGCTAGACTAGAGGTAGTTGAGTCTCTAAAATACCTTGGCCTCACCCTGGACCAGGGCATCACCCTCAAGAACCATGTGGACCAAGTTACAAAAACCTTACATGGGAAACTAGGCACCCTCTACTGACTGAAAAACCAGCTGATACCGGAAGACAGGGTCTCCATCGCCACCAGCGTCCTTCTTCCGACAATCACCTATGCGGCCCCAGTACTACAGGAAGTAGCAAGGACCGAGATGAACAGACTACAGGCCCTGTATAATAAGGTGGTTCAGTTCACCACCCAGCCAAACCCCAGAAATCACCACTGCGACACCCAGTCGCAACTGAATTGGCTCTCACTGGAAGCCTGTCTCCAGTTCCCTCTATTATGCCAAACCTTCAAATTAATTAGCCAATCCATCCCTTCCAGCCTATCTGGAGTCATTGCATGAAAGACCAACCCCGATCCCTTCACTCAATGGACTGCACTCTCCTAGCAGTCCTCAGAGTTAGAACCAAGGTGGGAGGCAAGTCCTTTGCCCACACCGAACCCACCCTGTGGAACTCCCTCCCTCCTGGGGTGCAGGAAGCACCATCAATCAAAAGCTTCCACATCAGGCTCAAGGTTCACTTGATCACAACCTCTAAATGCTGCTGCTAGGCTCAGGAGACCACCTTACGGTCATCCGAAGACCACAGTCCAACATTACCCCCTTCTGTAAACTGCACTCCTCTTAGTAAACGGCACGATGACAGTTGGTGCTCACCCTTCTCTGACATCCCTCATGTCTAGTCACTTACTCTGCCAACCCTGGTACCCAACACAAATGCAGGCAGATCTCAGCATAAGTAACCAGTTGTCTGTATATTACCATATGATCTGTATTATATTGTATAATGTGTCACTTTTACTGTGTTATCAGGCCAATCTCAGCATATGTAACCAGCTGTCTGTACATTACTATATTTATTTATTTGCTTTTGTTAACCGGGTAGGTCACACTAGACAACCAAGTGCCTATTTTCAGGTGAGACCCGGGAGGGTTACAAAACAGGTTACAGAGAGCTTACATACAATCATAAGTGAGGTTTACATCGAGAAGCGGGATAAGCATACACAGGGGAGGGAGAGATGAGTGCAACAAACAGTAAGTTATGAGCTAAGGTTTACAACAGTATACTTGACAGCTTGAACAGGGCTGTCGGAAAATTAACACGTGGAGACAATACAGTGCAGGAGAACCTGTAGTGCATAACAACAGAGATACAGTTTCCCACGGGGAGTACACGGGAAACAAAGTTTGATATACCACATTGCAGGTCAGTGCATTTGGGGGACTGACTTTTAGCCAGACAGTAGAACTAAACCAAGTGCAAGTGCCAGCGGGGACCATACCACCGCGAGGGTAGAGCAGGCTCAGGTGAGGCATGTAGCAATTTCAGGGCCCAGGCCTGGGGTTGAAAACATTAAGTAGTACCCCAAGGGGGCCTGTCATAATGTCAAGCGCAATTAGACCAAGAAGCATAAACAAGTGGAGAGACCCTCAGGTAACACCATAGGGAGGATTTGAAGCCCAGATGAGGAGGAGGACCGAGTACTGGCCGGGAGCGAGTTCCAGATTTTTGGGGCATAGGCGACAAAGGCGCGGTCGCCCGCCTGGGTACGGGTTCTGGGAACCAGGCGATCAGGGATTGCTCTCGACCGGAGGAGGTAGGAGGAGGAGTCAGGAGTGGGTGGGAGGGTAAGGGATACAGGAGTACCGGACCTGACAATGTTGTCAATGAAGTTCCCAACAACATAGGTGCGGTGTTTCTCAGGGGGTAGCCAATGTAAGCGTAAGTAGAGATCACATCGATGGGTTGGGGGGGAGCCGCAAGCGCAAAGTGACAGATATTGTTGTAGGCTGTGTCCCACTTTGAGAGGCAAGATTTGGGCATAGGAGCAAAGGTGACTAGCCCATAACAGAGAGAGCAGGAGAAGGACCCCTAGCCAGGGCAACACGGGCCTCTGGGGTTAAGCAACTTTTGCTCTATAGGAGGCCCAGTTTACCATTCATGGCCCCTACAGACATTTTGGATGTGGTGAGAGATCCAGTTGAGGTCAAGCATGACACCCAGGTATTTGACAGCCGCTACCGTCTGCAGCGGGAGCCATCAGCCCGAGGATGAGTGAGGGGCAGGGCAAGATTTCAACTTGCTGTGGGACCCAAAAAGCATCGCTGGGTTTTTGAGGTTGGTAGTAAGCCTACGTTCGGCCAGCCAGTGTTGGATCTGCTCGAAGTCGGAGTTAAGTTGTGAGTTAATGGTGGTGATGTCACGGGTGCTTGATAGAACAACCAGGTCATCCGCATATAAGGTGGTGTGACCATGGGAGGTGATGGATGGCAGCTCATTGATAAAGAGGAGAGAGAGTGGGGCCAAGGACCGACCCTGGGAACCCCGCACAACACATCAGTGAGGTGGGAGAGTGCAGTTGAGTTGGTGTATTGCCCGACCGGAGAGGTAGTTGAGGAACCAGCTGTGAGCAGGGGAGATACCGAGTGAGAGAAGGGTGGAGCTAAGGAGGTGGTCAACCCTGTGAAAGCTTTGGAAAGGTCAACAAAGATGGCACCGGTGAGGTTACCCTGATCAGTGGCGGTTCTAATCGTCGAGGATACAACAGCAAGGGCGGACGTGCTGTATCCTTTTCTGAATCCATGTTGGGCGGGAGAGAAGGTTGTGTTCTTGTAGGTACCTGGAGAGCTGAGGCCCACGACCTTCTCCAGGATCTTGAGGCTGACAGGATGGCGATGGGCGATAGTTGTCGCGGGTCTCTGGTTTGCCTTGCTTTAGCACAGGAGTAACCTTGGCAATTTTCCAGAGGTCTGGGATAATGCCAGTGGCTAGGGAGGAGTTGATGATGTGTGCTAGCGGCCGGGCTAGAAGGGAGGCCCCAAGCCTGAGTAATCTAGGTTCTGAGGCAGTCGTGCCCTGCCCGCTGTGGGGAGAGGTGAGCAAGATGCCCCAGTATCATAGTGTCCGACACGAGCTGAAGGAAGAAGGGGTGGGACTTGGGACCAGGTGGGGGGGAGGGACGCCTGAGTGAGGGGGAGGGACGCGCGAGTGAGGGGTGGGGGGGCTGGAAGTTGAGAGAACGCAGCGTTGAAGGCATTAGAGATTGTGAGCGGGTTATTACAGCTGACCCCATCTATGAGCAGGTCAGTGGATTAGACTTTTGCCAAGATCCCAACAGCATTTCTGATGCTCTGCCAGAAACTCCTTGGGTTGCTGGCAGAAGAGAGCAGGGCCGATCGGCAGGCCTCACTTTTGCAGCCTGGATAGCTTTTACAGGGAGTTTCTGAGCCTTCTGTATGCAAGCAGGTCGGTGTCACTTAGGGAGGCTTTATAGGTCCGCCAGCTATTATCCCTTTGCTTCATTAGGAGAATAGGCCCCGTGAAGCCATTTGGTGATGGCACCTTAACCCTCCTTTTAGTGAGGGGGCATGTTTGTTCTGAACAGGGATAACCTTTGATAGAAAAATATCCAGGGCTAGGGCTGGAGTCGGCTGGTGGTGACCCCAGACCAGTCAATAAGCCAGGTCACTAAGGAAGTCAGAGGGGAGAATTTCAATAGTCCCTCACCTGGATCACTTTGCTGGGTACTTTGGGCTGGGAGGTGCCCCAGGCACAGAAGGTAGGCGAGTGGTCAGAGATAGCGTCAGGTAGGATGCCCGGTGATAATCCTGTCAGGCCTGTTGGTGAGATCCAATTGAGTAGGGACCCTTCACCCCGGTGAGAGAGGGCCTTGTGGGCTCGGTGATAATTTGGCTAAGTGCAAGGCCTGAAAGCAGTGGCTCATATAGCCTGCAGTTGGAACCCAGCCAATTAAGATTGAAATCACCTATGATGAGGACTTCACTGAGCCCGCTTTTTCACCAATGAGGGAAGCGTATGCAAGGAGAGTCCAGCAGACCACCCTTGGGGATTGTAACAACAAATGAGGTGTATTTTCTTTGTAAGGCCCAGGAGGAGAAGGGCATGTAGGAACTCGGAGGGGAGGCATCAGATGGCGAGGTGCCAGGGAAGATACATTCAGGTGACCCTTGTAGTAGAGTAGCACACCACCCCTCTTTTGTTGCCTCCCGATCCGCCTGATATGGCCATACTCGAGGGTACAGGCCATGTCAGGGATGTGGGGTTTGAGCCATGTTTCTGATATGCCCATGATATCAGGGTTGTAGTGAGTGACCCAGGCAGTAAGTTCTGCAAGGTTATGTAGCAGACTACGAATGTTGAGGTGGACAATTTTATTCCTTGGAGGAGAACCATAAGGGTGGGGACTTGAGGGTGGGTGGGTGGACAGCCAGGCTGGGGCAGGTGGTGGCATCAGTCATACTTGCGGGGGTGGGTTAGCAGGATCGAAACAGGGAGAAAAATAAAGAGACCAGATTGGGGGAGGCACACGGACGACAGTGATGGGGAGACCGACCACAGTTCAGAACTGGGTAGAGGGGTGGGGAGGAGAGGTGAAATGGCTGGAGGAATGAGAGAGTGTCCAGCAGAGCCAGGTGCCTAGCTAAAGTGACAAAAAGCAGCCTGAGCTCAGGCAGAGAAACTAAATGGCTTCAGGGAAGAAGGGGCCACTAGTGGTAGAGTTAGTATAACCTGCAAATGGAAAACTAGGCTGATAGGATAAAACAGCCCATGTGACCATAAACAGGCTATAAAAAGAGGAAAGCCGACCAAGGGTGGTGGTGGGCGGCATAAGAGCATTGACAGGGTGAGCAACTGCTGCCGGCGGCAGGTAGCAGGCAGGACCTCCCAAGGTAAGGAGGTCTGTGGAGTCGCCTGCTGCGGCCGACTAGCAGGTCTTGTCTAGTATTAGAAAAAGGCGCAGAATTTCCACTGGCGGATTCTCTGATGGCCGGCTGATTTACCTGAGTGTGCGACTGTGGGGGCGGCAGGAGCCCTGCGACCTCCGGCTCCTGGGTCCCGCTTCTGAGGAGAGGAAGAAAATAAAAACAGGGGATTAATATAGGAGGGTGATTGGGAGGTAGGCAAGCAGTCAAAAGAAAGGGGGTTTAAGTTTGGCTGGCAGCCCACGGAGAGAGCTCAGCCCCAACGGACGTGCACAGAACCCTGCAGACCTAGTAAGTAGCTGAAGAATAACTGTACAGCACTGGGGAGTAAGTAGTCAGTCAGCAGGCTTATTGCATTTTCCCAGCCAGAAATAAAATCAGAGCAGTACAACGAGAGACATCAGCTGAAGCACTGCCTAGAATTAATAATAAAAGTCACGTATATTTTTTTTTTTGCTGAAAGGGCAGAACAACTTTAAACCACACCATGTGGTAGTGCAAGCACTAGCAGGTCAAAGTATTAGTCCCGGTCCATAACAAGGCTATCTCAACGGCTGCGCCGACGGCGGCAGGTGGCAGGCAGGACCTCCCAAGGTAAGGAGGGCTGTGGAGCATCTGCCATGGACGACTAGCAGGCCTTTCTTTCAGTATTAGAAAAAGGCGCCAGAATTTCCACCAGCGGATTCCTGATGGCCAGCTGATTTACCTGATTGTGCGACTGTGGGGAGGGCGGCAGGAGCCCTCATGACCGCCTCCTGGGTCCTGCTTCTGAGTGTGCGACTGTGGGGAGGCGGCAGAAGCCCCTCGCGACCCTCCGCTCCTGGGTCCCGCTTCTGAGTGTGCGACTGTATCATATTGTATAAATGTCATTTTACTGTGTTATTTACCTTTGCCATGTAATCCGGGTCACCCCTGAAAAAGGGACCTCCGGGGACCAGTGGGCTTACCCAGTCACAAAATATAATAAATAAATATTGAATATACTATAAGAACATAGAAATATATATAAGTTGGTGCCAACAAAGTTCTTTCTACCATCCTATTTGAAGTCTAATGTTACTTTTTCGTTGCTACTTGCATGCACAAGGACGTCTTGGAAGAATAGGACACTTTGGAGGTGTGCCCTCCTGCAATTCCCTGCTCCATTGAGCAGGCGTGCGATCCTGCACCAATCGGGATGCAGTGTGTGTATGACAGCGGTGGTTTCTCTTCAAAGAAAACCACCACTGTCATACACAGCACCCTCACGCTACCCCAAATCTTTGCTGCCATGCTGGGGAGCCCACCCAGCGTGGCAAGCGTCCTAATAATGCATCTACCAATGGGGTGCCCAATCCCCCATCGGCTCCATAGCCCCCCAGCCATCCTTCTGCCATGCTGGAGCCCACCCCAGCGTGGCAAACATCCGCTGTTGTCTGCTGACGGGGTGCCCAATCCCCCGTCAGCTCCACAGCCCCAGCCATCCTTCTGCCACACTGGGAGCCCACCCCAGTGTGGCAAGCGTCCACGTCATCTTTTTTTTTTTTTACAAACCTGTAAATTGAAAAAGGTCCCAGCGCTTCTCCCAGCCCCCACAACCCGCACCCACCCTCGCACCCTGCCTCCCCACCCCACACCTGACTTACCTCCAGAGCTCGTGGCAGATCATCGTCAGTGGACCGGGAACACGTCTGCACCCTTCAAAGCCGACCGCAAACTGAGAAATGCCGTAAGCTGTATGATGGGCTAGATAGGGGTTTTCAACTTTATTGCATGTCTCAGGCATTTTTGGAATTTTGCACCAAATTTTCAACATGGGGTTTTTGGGACCCCTTCTCATGAATGATGTCACTGTCATGGCGTTATTCGGGCGAAGGGTGATTTCACAGTCACTGCGTGAAATCACCCTTTGGGCCCAAATAATGCCATGACAGTGACATCATTCATGAGAAGGGGTCCCAAAACCCCATGTTGAAAATTTGTGCAAAAATTCCAAAATGACTGATTTACTTATGCGCAGCATTGCGCAGTTCCTATGCACGCCGTAAGTTTGCAAATTTTCAATATTTTCACTCCAGATTTTCAACATTGCCATTTTACCACACCTCCTTATGAGCAGTATAGATGTCATTTTTCACATCCTGCCCAAAACGTGTTTCTGCCCATGTAGCGCACAATGGCGCAGTTGGTGTGCGAAATCAATGTATGGGACACATTAAGAAAATCACAGTGACACTGTTCATGAGCAGAGGTCTTAAAATGGCTATGTTGAAAATTTGGTGAAAAAATTCCTAAAATGACTGTTTACGGCGTGTGTTGCCAGTTCCTACATGCGCTCAAGTTACAAATTTTCAATATTTTCACTCCAGATTTTCAACATTGCCATTTTATCACACCTCCTTATGAGCAGTACAGATGTCATTTTCACATCCTGCCCAAAGCGTGTTTCTGCCATGTAGCGCATAATGGCGCAGTTGGTATAGAAATCAATGTATGGGACACATTAAGAAAATCACAGTGACACTGTTCATTAGCAGAGGTCTTAAAATGGCTATGTTGAAAATTTGGTGAAAAAATTCCTAAAATGACTGTTTTATGAAGCGTCGTTGTGCAGTTCCTCATGCGCTCTCGGAAGTTCGAATGTTCAATATTTTCACTCCAGATTTTCAACATTGCCATTTTACCACACCTCCTTATGAGCAGTACAGATGTCATTTTTCACATCCTGCCCAAAACGTGTTTCCGCCCATGTAGCGCACAATGGCGCAGTCGGTGTGCGAAATCAATGTATGGGACACATTAAGAAAATCACAGTGACACTGTTCATGAGCAGAGGTCTTAAAATGGCTATGTTGAAAATTTGGTGAAAAATTTCTAAAAATGACTGTTTTACAAGCGTGTTTGCAGCGTTCCTACGCACGCTCGTAGGTTCGCGATTTTTCAATATTTGCACTCCAATGACTTCCAAATACCTAAACAGCACATAGAAGCAAGCAACATTCGGCATTGACAAATGCTTGTACTTCTTTGTCGCTGATTTTTTTAAGCCATGTCCAAGTGCCAAATACCACTGCAAATACCTGCAAGCGAACGTTCGCCATTGACAAATGCTTGTTATATTTAACTTCCTATTTAGGATCTTGAGATTTACTTGCTTGTTGTGTACTGAATTGTGTACTGTATATTTTTGATACTTTTCCCAGTGTTAATAACCTATCTATAAGTTTTGCTATTACAGATCTTATTTGAAAATATTGAAATGTTTATGAGCTTTCCAGGTTAAATCTATTCCAAAGTTGAAAAAAAGGTAGTAGGATAAGTTCTCAACTAGCTGACTGATTTTCATGGTCCCTTTATTAATCCAGAGGCCAGACTTTCAAAACATTGTGCAGAGATTGCAACAAGCACTTGCACCACAACAGTAGAGTTCTGGTGGTGCACGCAGCTGCACATTATTTTATAATCTCAAGCAAGTCATTTAACTGCCTGTCCACTCCTCTGTGGAAATGGGTAAAAGCAGGATCCCACTGTGAACAACATGTTGCATCTCAGCTGGGTTATCTTGTGTAAATAAATTTACAATTTAGTATTCAAACACCAGTCTCCAGATTCACAACCCTATACTCTGGGCTACCAAACCTTATTGTTTACTGATGAATGCACAGTTTAATACTGGGATCCTGCTTGTGTTGTGGGAAATCAAACAGGAACAACATGTAACTAAACAAGTCATTGCATGCTGTGTTATACCTTATAAGATGTGAGTTAGAACAGATTGACTGGAGATTGGCAGTGCATTTTAAGACATGCTAGCCTTAAACAGTTTGGCTCATAGATAATTTTGGGGGGTTCAAGTTGGTGGGAATCCAGTGTCCTTTCTTTTCAGCTACAGCAAGCACCTGTCCATGCACTTGCATTGGTATTCTGTGACAGCATTAGTCTTGCATATCCCATATCCAACTAAAGTGTCAGTCAAGCCAGTTAAAACAAATGGAATAGCCTACAGCAAAAGGTTTGACTCTGGTCTTGCAGTCACTGTTCTTGCAGGCAAATTAGACCCCCTCCCCAACCACCACTCTTCTGACCCTGAACTCTAGTTGTATATATTTACATAGGGACGGCAGCCATACATTTGGGATGATCAAGGTGGGTTAGACTGTTGTAAATAAATTTAGTTTCAACATTTTACACATACCAGCATATTTCTGAGTGGGATAGAGTTTAGTTATTTGAATCCATGGGATATACATGTTTGTGGTGTAATATGAGCTACTGCTAAGCAATTTAAATCACAAACAGTAGTGAGAAAGAAATTATGTGACCTACTGGGAGTTGAATCCCAGCCTGGCAGCCTCCTATTCCCAGTTGGTGGATATGCAATACCAGGAAAAGGAAGTATATGTCTGGGAACCCCAAACTAATCAAGTGAGCATATAACTCAGTGGCTAGAGCATGGGATGGTGTTCCGTGGACATAGGTTCAATTCAGGAGATCACATGACTTCTTTGTCACTAAAATGTATGATTTAAATTGTTTAGCAGTAGATCGCCCCCCAAAAAGTTTATTTCAGCCCCAATTTTCAGTGATGCTTTGTAAATTTTTTCTCAACATGGCTCTGAGGATATAACAATTGACTATCAACCCTCCTGTCATATTCATTTTTAATGGGGGGTCAACAACTTTAACAACCACCTCTACTGCCATTGGGACCCCCTCCAATGAGTAAGTGTGTGTGTGTGCGTGCATGTGTACTAACCTTTGTCGTATCCTTAATAACTTATTCACTGCAGATAACATGTTATCAGCCACTCTGTCAACAATACTGCTTCATGCAGTAGTCTGTATTTTGGGGTACAGAACAGTACAATATGTCACATTAGCAGCACAGTTTGCTGCAACATATCTCAGCAGCTCTGTTGAAACTTTGCCTCCCCTCCACAGCCTGCTGAGTTGCATAATGAAATGATTTGTTACTGATTAGTTAATACAAGGGAGGTGACTGGCTGCTCAGTGACATATGAGATTATTTTCTCTCATGATGTCGGAGTTAACTCATTTTAAGCTAGTCTACCCAGATCTCCAGTTTGAAGAAGTGAAAAAAAAAAAAACATAAACAAGCTGTGCAGGTGTGCAGCCCCCAGTCTGTGGGATGGTAACCTTGTCCTCCATACAACTGATTTGCTGCAATGTGAGCTTTTAGAATGTCTTCAGGTTTTCAAGAAAATATGGACTTCTGTTATATTGGACAAGCCGTTTAGCAAAGTCCAAGGGAAATCTCTTCTGAATAAATCCAAAAGTTCTTATTGTGGAGGTTGGTCGCAAAATGTGTGTTCAAGAAATCCAAATCCAAGCTGACTGCAGTGGCAGTGGTTCTACCACACTATGGCACTTCTTGCCTCAGAGAAGTGTGAAACACCACTATACAGCAAACACCTTGTTTGATACAAGAGGAGATACCTTTACTAGGCTTAACAATAGTTGAGACTTACAACACTGACCAGCACCAACCAAGCTTCTTGCACCAAGTTGTCAAAAGTAATAGCAAGTAATAGAAACAATAATATGCATTACAGTTACAGTTACTAATTACTTTTTATACAGAAGTAATCAGTAACTAGAACTGATTACATTTATTTGAGAGTGACTATGCAACTGATTACTTTTTTAAAGTAACTTACCCAACACTGCATGAGATTCTCTTATTCAGCAAAGAGTGCCTTCTGTACACCTGTGCTAGAAGTTGGCACGTTTGGACAATCTATTTATTTTTACTTTTTACATTTAAGATGGAAACATTTCCTGGACTTATAAGGTATCAGTATGTCCCACAGAGCCATGTATTGCAGCATAAGTGTGGTTTTGTGTGCATCTGGTGATTGAGGGAACAGCTCAGCCTCGATTCACCATTTCTCACCCAACAAAAGTGCATGACACCTCTCATACTGCAATGAGTGTCTCAGTGGGACATATTAAACAAGCATTTGTCAATGCTGAATGTTGATTGCATTGGTCTGTTGAGCTTGTTCAGTGGCCCTCTGTCACTGGCTCAGTCTGTTTGTCCCGAAGCTGCAGGCTGCTCTTCTGTACTGGGCTGCTGCCTGCGTTGGCATCTTGTTCTGCTAAGGAAGAAATCCGCAGCTGTCCTGACAAAGCTCCATTGAGGTGGCTCACTCCCCCTCTCTCACTCGCTCAATATGTTTCTCCTAGAGCTGCAGGGTGCCCTTTTGTACTGGGCTCCTGCCTGTGTTGGTGGCTTTTTCTACCCACAAAGAAATCCACAGCTGTCCAGACAGAGCTCCATTGAGGTTGCTCACTCCCCCTGTCTCACTCACTCAGTCTGATTCTCCTGGCACTGCAGGCTGCCCTTTTGTACTGGGCTCCTGCCTCTGTTGGTACCTTTTCTGCCCACAAAGAAATCTGCAGCAGTCCCGACAAAGCTGCGTTGAGCTTGCTCACTGCCCTTCTCTCACTCGCTCATTCAATTCAATTATGTCATTTTTTGCAATACTCTAAAATGCAGTAGGATACCTGCAGTTTACCAGTGGCAGAAATAGTCAATTAGCTTTAGCAGCTCATTGTATGTTCATGCATACACACATTGTGTATTCACAATAATGAGTCTGAGAAACATATAAGCCACAATATAGGCTGATAATATGACATGTTGCCAATTGTCTTACTTGAAGGCATGTCTGTCCTACTAACGTTGCACCACTCCACACTGTTGTTGTATACCTTTTTCAATACATTGTTTAATAGATATAAAATCGTTAATCAAAACCATTACAGTGTAGCGAGCACTTCTGTGATTGTCATTTCTTCCTGACTTACTAATGCTATTCATGTTTTGCACTAGGCTAAAACAGAGAGATATCCTGCTGTGTTACAAATGCAGACCTCAAGAGATCCAACTGGTGATAGAAACACTGTAGCCATACACTGCCTGTCTGATAGCAGGTCTTAAAACATACAAAGTATCACTTTCTGCTGCTTTTCAATGCTACAAAGTGCTCTATAGCAATAACAAGTCTAAGATAAGACACATCAAAGTACAGCACTGTTCTCAAACCATATTTACAAACTTTGAAATCCAAAAAGAGAAAAGGAAATCCGCTACCCTAAATCGCAGGGCTGCTCAGCCACAAAAAAAGAGCTTCAGCTTCAGTGCTCTTTATTAATAAATACTACTGCCAACTGTGTTAATGGTGAGCAAATTCATGGGTGGTCATATGGTAGGGGGGACCACCCCAAAAAACTTTCCATAGTACTTTAAATCACGCAAAAAATTATTTATTTTCACAACTCAACTACAGATTGCAATAAAGTGCTTACACCAATTCAATGTAATACAAAATATGGTCTCCTACCAAACATATACCCCACCTTGGTCCCAAGATGACAGCCTGGGTAAAATTGGCTGGAGAATAGGACACAGAGAGTAATATAAATGGAGTCCACTGAAGAAAGCGGGGGTTACTAGTGGGGTACTGCAGGGTTCAGAGTTAGGACCAGTCCTCTTCATTGTCTTTATAATGGACATTGCAGAGGGACTGGAAGGGAAGTATGTCTCTTGCAGATGACACAAAGATCTGCAACAGAGTTGATGCACGAGGTGGGTGGAAAGGATGAGAAGGGACTTGGCAAGGTTAGAGGAATGGTCAAATGTATGGCAGCTTAGATTCAATGCTAAGAAGTGCAAGGTAATACACCTGGGAAACAAAAACCCAGGGGAAGAGTACACAATGGGGGGTGAGATACTAACAACAACAAAAATGGAAAGGGACCTGGGGGTAGTCATATCAGATGACCTAAAGGTGGGCAAGCAATGTGATAGGGCAGCAAGGAGGGCTGGGGGGATACTGGGATGCATAGGGAGAGGCATCACCAGTAGAAAACAGGAAGTTATTATCCCTCTGTACAGACAGCTGGTGAGACCCCATCTAGAGTACTGCGTGCAGTTCCGAGACCCAATCTCCATAAAGACATAGACAGGATGGAAGCTGTCCAGGAGGAGCAACTAAAATGGTGCAGGGTCTGCACTGGAAGACATATGAAGAGAGACTTAAGGAGCTGAATATGTATAGCCTCGAGGAAAGGAGAGAGAGGGACATGATAGAAACTTTCAAGTACCTCAAGGAATCAACAAAGTCCAAGAGGTAGCATCTTTCAAAAAAGTGTGCAAGAACAAGGGCACAATTTGAAGAGATAGAGGCGGCTCAGAGGTAATTTGAGAGTATTTTCACAGAAAGGGTTGTGGATGCATGGAACAGCCTTCAGGAGGAAGGTTGTGGAGTCAAAAACAATGGTGGAATTCAAGCATGCATGGGAGAGTCATAAGGCAATTCTAGGGGGTGGGGGTAGGAAGAAGTAGGCTGCTGGTTAACTAGGATCTGCAGCTTATCCATTAGGTAGGGAAATGGGCAGACTGGGTGGGCCAAGTGTTCCTTATCTGCCATCAAATTCTATGTTTCTATGTTTCTGAGTCCAGGGCATCTAGGCACTAGCTGCACTACTAGCCCCTGCGCTTTGCCGCTGTGGCTTCCTGAGGGGCACGATTCCATATCATCCTTTCATTCTTCAGTACTCAAATGAATGTGCAACATAATTAGAAACCCTAAAATTTAACAACTACCTTAATCACTTCAATGCAATTAAATTTATTAACAAAGTGCCCATTAAAGCTTATGTTCCATTTATATGTTAAGCATTTCTATTGCAAATAAATTTAAACATTGCTCAAAGTTCTAAAATAATAGACTGTTCACATTAAATGTATTCACAGCATATGCAATTCAAGAACCTATGCCCTGCTATATGTATGACTGCATTGTTACACACTTTAGGTTCACAATGTGTACATAAAAATATATATGTATAACAAGATGTCCCATTCAATATAGCTTCTTACAAAAATGCAGTACCATGCCGTATCAATCCATTTAAATAAGCAGCTATGTTAATTCTATTGTTCCTAATTCTAAAACAAATACTAAACTCCAAATGCACAGTATCATAGTATAACTGCCACTCAATTCCATTTAATTTACTAATGTCTACCACTGAATGGGCTTGCCCATAACAGAGTCAGACTGCACTCATTATTGATGCTATTTACTCACTAAAACGAGTCACATGCAAATCTTATCTAATTTATTTGCAGTCCATAATTAAGGCTTCAAATTCATATTTATCAAGCTTGACAGCAAAAGAAAAAAAACTAAGAACAAAGACAGCCAGAAGTTATACACAATGAAAAGAAAGCAATTTGATCCAATGTTCAGTATTTCTTGCATTTTAAATGTTATGCTTCAGTTCTACATTAAATTGTATGTGATTGATTGAAAAGAAAAAACAAAAATGCTTTTTTTCCACCAATTGTTTAACCAGGAGAGACACACTAAGCTGAAAGCTTGTTTAGAATACGACCTGGCAGCACAGGGAAGTTAAGGGACTTGCTCAGCGTCACACAGTATGCAAGTGGGGCTGTGGGATTCAAAGCCAGGTCTCCAGATTTGCAGCTCAGAGCCTTAGACAGCTGTGCTATACTGCCTCCAATGTAACTATTTATTTGTATATTTGGCAATTTAGTTAATTGTCCAGCAATTTTAGCATAATCGAACACTATGCATTGAATAGTAACAGAGTCACACTACACTCTAGCCACTTTGCGCTTTGATGACAGATCTGATAAATATAAATTTGAAGCCTTTTAATTATGGACTGAAATGAATTGAATAAAATGTATGTGATTCATTTTAGTGAGTAAATACTGTCAATAATGAGTGCAGTCTGACTGTGTCATGGGCAGCCCATTCACTGATGCACGTTAATAAATTGAATTGAGTAGCACTTATACTACTACACTTTGCACTTAGAGTTTAGTATTTCTTTTAGAAATAGAAACAATACAATTAACATAACAGCTTATTTAAATTAATTGATATGGCATGATACTGCATTTTTTCTATGACTTCTATATTACATGGGACTTCTTCTAACAGATATATATTTTATATACTCATTGTGAACCTAAAATGTGTAACAATGTAATCATACATATAGCAGAGCATAGGTTCTTGAACTGCATATGCTGTGAAAACATTTAATGTAAACAGTCTATTCTTTTAGACCTTGGAGCAATGTTTAACTTAATTTACAATATAAATGTTTAACGTGGTTTTACCAAGTAAATACCATTAATAATGACTGCAGTCTGACTCTGTTATTCACACTTCACATGCAGGTATTGGGGGGACTAGGTTGACAGCTGATCTCTTACTATACCTGCGCACTGAAGCAGACTTAGATAGGACAGGTTTCTGCTGACACTTTCATAAGTTTGTATGTTCACCATATACTGCAATAAATGTGTCTATATGGTATAACTACATTCTTAACATTACTATCTTTGTCATACCTCTGCATCCTTATGCTTTCTATGGCAAGCCCTACTCTGCACACCCTTCCCTTTGTCACCTCATAAGTACCCTTCCCACCCTCCGCCCCCTCAGTTGTTGCTATCTCCCCGCACCTATGAACACCTGAAACTGTCTGCCATGACTGTTACAGCCCATGACACAAAGGCACACCCCCCAACACCTCTCACTCTCTGGAAGGTGGGGGTGCAGTTGGCATTACTACGATACCTCACTGCCATTCCTACTATGCATCTGTCATTCCTGTACTACCATTGCCAGTACCAGCAAGCAGACATTCAGCATTGACAAATACTTGTTGTTTCTTTATTTTATTAGTTGTACTTTTAATTTTTGAGTTCAAGTCTAATTAATTAACTTCCCTATGCCCTCCTTTTAACTTTTTAATTCATTTGACTTTGTGCTCGTGTGATGGAGTGGCATGTCAGATAGTTTTTACTGTAAAAATATTTTCATGAAAAGGGACTCACCCACAAATATAGGGAACATCTTTTTGGAGCAACATTTTCTAGTTCTATAGTATAATGACAGGAGTATGGGGAAAATGAAGCCCCCTCAAAAACAAGTTGATACACCATGTTATACTTGGGGTGTGTGTTACTACCCGTGGCTGCCCGTACTGAAACAAAGAGCTTGTGTAATAAAAGTGGAGATGTACAGTATGGGGGAAGAGGGGGGCCCCAACAACTAAATTCACTTGGTTGTATCCAGGACCTTCCATGTGATTTGAAGAATTCCTGGATGTAGGACAGTAGACAATAACTGGTGGATGAAGACCATTGAGAAGTCCAGGCTGTCTATTCCCTACCTCAGTCCAGGTACCAGTCTAGTACTGCTCTGACCTTTCTTTCATAACATCTATGTTGGTTCAATAAAAAGGTATCAAAGTATCTCTGTTTTCTGATCTTTTGTCACAAGGACCAATACAACAACAACACTCATTTTCTGTGCATATCTGCTTAGATAATTCCCTCCATAATCAGACACTCATCCCTCTTTTAGTCAGTTCCCAGTACCCCCACCACTCTGCACCTGCCACCTTAGGCCTGTTGAGGGGATATTTGAATGAGAGGGGGAGGGATCAAAAAGATTATGAACCCCCTTCCAGAATTCAGATGGGCAGTTAACGTTGGTTCTGAAAGTGGATTTAAAGAGGCAGTGGAGCAAAAACAGGCAGACAGGAAAATAATGCAAATTTTAACAAGTAGCCAGTTTTAACTTTTTTATTTCTGAAGTATGTTTTGTTTTCCTTTTGCTCATTACAAGGTCTTTTATGTTATAATATTGTGCTGGATGTGTGGAACAGTATTCTGCCTGGCATCTGACATATCTATATGTATCCCCCCACTGCATCATCAGCATTGTGACCTCACTAACAGTGACATCACAGATGACTGACCTGGTAGCCATTGAGTGGCTGTTCCTAAGCAACGATGTCACAGTCAGTGAGATCATAATGCTAAGGATGTAGGGTGTGGGGGGTATAGATAGATATGTCAGCTGCCAGGCAGAGTGCTATCTCACACATCGCACCTACTAACATCAGGTACACAAAGGGAAAAGAAAAGAAAAGGTACCTCAGATGCAAAACATAATGGTTAACTGGTTTTAAACTAATATTGTATAAGTATCAAACTACAGACACACAGTTCAATGAACACCTTGGCACATTGGAGGTCGGCCTTCATGAGCACACATACTTCTGAGAAGAGCAGCCTAAGGAATAGGCATTGTCAAGATTGCAGAAGGAAAATGGGGAGTGGGCATATGGAGGAGTAACGGGCAAGGATAGACTAGAGAGAGAGTGGAGAGGCATACTGGAGTAGGAGTAATTACAAGAGAAAAAGGGCTGCATGAGGTACAAGGTGGAAACAATTAGGGAGAGCATGGGGGAGTGAAAAGAGTAGTATAGGATACAGGGGGAGTAGAGAAAGAAGGGTGTAAGTTTGAGGTAAGGAAAGTAAGTGACAGGTGGCAAATAAATGAAAGCATAAGAGGAGCCAGTAAAATCGCAATAAGTGACCTGTGGCAGTAAGTGCAGCTACCCTCAGTGGGGTTAGTGTAAACAAAAGGGGGACTATTCAAAAGCATACAAATTCATAGCCTGAAAAATACAGCATACTGAGGGCTGTGGGGAATCTGTGGCACGGGCCTAAGTTCAGGTCCCAGACCTGCACTCACAAGAACCTATTACAGTGAGGCAGTGCTGCAATTCAGTTTTGAAGGAAAGGAGATTGTCAATGTTCAGTATGGTCATTGGGACCTCGTTTAACCAGAGTGGGGCTCTATGCACAAAGGATCATTACACAACAGAGGTTTTCCTGTGGGGAACAGAGAGGGGACTGCATGCCATATCGCTTGTCTGATAGCTAGAGTGATTCACTTGGAAAAGGTCCCTAATACAAGGTGGAGTTTTCCCAAGAAGTGCTTTTATTTTGCCCAAAAGACACATTTGGTACTTTATCCTATTGTTCAAGTTCAGCCACTTAGTTTGTTTAAAGAGCAAACAAGAGTGAGTTAGATAATCTGCCCTAGGGTAAGTCTGCATGCTTTGTGGAGGGCTATCACTACCCGCTTGGTGACTGTCAGTTGCTGCACCATATACAACTAAGTCGTAACCAATGAGCGACAAGATAGAGCAAAAGACAGACAGTTTGAGGGCAGATGGCATTAGGAATTATTTGTGATGGTGTAAGATCCCCAATTTGATACAGATGACTTTAACTGCAAGGTCGCTATGTTGTGTGAAAGAGAGGGTATCATCGATAGTAACCTCAAGGTACTTAAAGGAGTGGACCCATTCCGGGGAGGGCAGCTTTATTACTAAGGATGGACAGGAGAGGATATTCTTCTTGTGTTGATGGCTAGAGATCAACATAGTCTTAGTCTTCTTATAATTAAGAAGCAGTTTTTGTGAACTAAACCAGTCCTCCAGATGGTTGAAGGCAAACTGTAATTCTTTCTGAAGATGACAAGACTGGGTGCTGCTGCACAGAATGACAGCATCATCAGAGTAAAGAATTATTTTACTCCTGCAGTCCTCGGAAGTTTATTCAGAAATAAGCTAAACAGTAAAGGACCTAATATGGATCCTTGGGGACCCTAGTGTGACTTCCCTGAAGGTGGAGATAGTTGATCCAACTTTGACACTATGGGACCTATCAGACAAGTAATCCTTGAACCACTGGGCTACTTCAGGGCCAATCCCAGAGACAGCAATTGCTCAAGTAGGATAGGATGGTTGATAGTGTCGAAGGCCTTAGTGAGATCTATAAAGACAGATTCCACTAACTTGCCACCATCCATCACCTTGTGCACATAGTCAGAAAATTCCACCAAGGCAGTAGCCATACTATGGTTTTCCGAAAGCCATGCTACTGAGGACATTGAAGGTCATACTTCTGAAGGTAATCCTTGATTTGGTCTACTATGATTCTCCAAGTGCTTTAGAGAGGGAGTGAAAGTATAGAAATGGGCCAGTAATTAGAGGTGCTGGAGTGATCCCCACTTTGAAAACTGGGTTCGCCAGTGCCTGTTTCCAGACAGCTGGGAATTTTGCTAAGGTGAGCGACTTATTGAAGATTTTGGAAATAGGAACTATAAGTTCATCAAGAGCTACTACAACCAGCTTCATGTCAATATTGTCACTGCCAAGCCTAGTTTTATCAATGACCTTTTGGACATAAGTTCTAGCCTCCTTGAAAGTGACACATTTGAAGTAGAAGTTAAGAAAATTGGGGTTGGTTCTTGTCAATAGTTGGGACAGTTTAGCAGGATCGAGGTAGTCTAGGGGAGAACGGAGCTTAGATCCATAAATGCAGAGTTAGATGCTTCAGCGATGATGTGGGGTCCAAAATAGGTGTGCCACTTAGGTTGAGCAATGTCAGGTGTTTCCTATCATATTTACAAAGTAGGTCCTTTATGTTATCCAAAATCATTTTCCATTACCCCAATTCCTGTCCATCTGTGCTTTATAAAATTTTACCTTAGCAAGCCTAGTGAGGTTCATACAC
Source organism: Neoceratodus forsteri (assembly GCA_016271365.2). NCBI lineage: Eukaryota > Metazoa > Chordata > Ceratodontiformes > Ceratodontidae > Neoceratodus > Neoceratodus forsteri. Next base: position 70,743,378 of record JADMNL010000027.1, on the reverse strand, counting down.
CTATTTCATGTGGCCTTGTACTCTGATAGTCAGCATTGCTGCCTGTACTACTGATCTTGCACCAAAGGTTATCCCTGGTCCTCATTTCATCAAAGAGATCCTGAGTGATCCACCCATTGGAGGAACCTCTGTCCTTTCTTTTCCTGACAGGGGCATAGATGTCACATATTCCATTGAATCTATCTGAGAAGAATTTCAAGGCCTAGTTGATGTCCTGAAACTCATCAATGGGAGACCAATTGACTTTGGATAAGGCTACTTTAGAAGCATGTTGTTGCCCTCTCTTGAGTACTCTGCTTTGTATAGTAATAGGGGTCTTTTTTTTTATCTTTATTTGCCCAACTACAGATAACCAGGGAATGATCACTAAGGCAGTTGGAGAGGGTAACTAGAAGGATCCAGTCTAGGAGCATGCCGTTACCAGTCTTATAGTTCATTCTTGTGGGACCCAATATCATCTGCATGAGGTACACATTGGCAGCCTGATCCTTTGAGTGGTCAGTGTCCTTGCTGAGGCAGTTAATGTTGAAGTCACTAATGACAATGACTTCAGCATTCCTTTTAATTTTAGAGATTGCCTCCATAACTAGTCCAAGCCCAAGTTTAGCATTAGTAGGAGGCAGGTAGACAGAAGCAATGGTGAGTGCCTTACTTTGTCTGCGTATGAGCAGTTTCACTGCTTAGCCTTAGTGGGAGGCAGGTAGACAGATGCAATGGTGAGTACCTTGCTTTGTTTACCTATGAGCAGTTTCACTGCAAGCAGCTCATGCTCACCAGTAACACCTGAGATAGGCACCACTCTACCTTGTATTGATCTGTTGAGGCAGCCCCCTCCCCTCTTCCCTGTTCTGTCCAGACGGAAGGTGTAATACCCATATAAAGCTATGGAATTATACTTTGAATTAGAGGTTAGCCAAGTCATTGTCAGGCATATAACATCAGGGCAATGTAAATGTGTCCATGCCTGAAGATGAGTAATTTTGGAAACAGGCTGGCAGTGTTCATGGCCACTATTTTTAAACCACATTCCTTTGATCAACATGCAGCCTAGCTGTGGAGGTCCTGGGTTGTGGTGCACGTCCCCAGAAAGTAAGATCAGCATGAGAAAGATATTCCTAGCCATATAAAGGAGGTACAACATTAACTTGCCCCTTTTGAAGTAGACCTTGGAGTCTGGGATAGGACCCCTGTACCAACATGGCAGGGCAATCAGCTGAGCCAGGGCCATGATGCTACTGCTTACAGAATACAGGATTATGTGGAAAGGAGGAGGTGGAGTAAACAATGTTTTGCTGTGTGTATAGGAGGGTGTTCACTGTTGCAGCTCACTTAGTGAGGATATAACTCTGTTAAGACCATATGCATTTTGTGGGAATTGGGGATTCCACTGATCAACGAATGGTAGGAGCGTGACAAGAAATGTCAAATATACTAACATGGCCCTTCCCATAATTGCAGGTTTGGATAAGTGTACAATATGAGGTCAAAAGAATAAAAAGCTGGAAGGCTTCAGATCAGCAGACTTGGTACTAGGGTGAATAGTTCCCCATGGAAGTCCAGATACCTTGGGAGGTGTCTGAAAGGCTAGCTGGGCACTGCAATATACACCTTAAGGAGGCTATAAGGGTTAGTTTCTCAGCCAGTAAACAGAGATCATCTACCTACAACAGAATATTAGCTTTGAGTGTCCTTGAAGAAAAGGGTTGCAGGTGTATTTCCCCAAATAGGATGTGTATGTTGTTTCCTGAGGAGTGGTTAGCAGAAGGATATCAGCCAATGGTGTAGTGTATGGCAGAGTCCTGGTCAAAGGATGAGCATTCAATAGAGGTCAAGGGCAGGGGAGGGTCAGCAAGAGAGAAAAGTCCAAGAGGATGAAGGAGCTGCGGCACGGAGAGAGTGCCAAGCAATGGTTTTCAACCGGGGCTCAGGAACCAACTGCAAAGCAGCAACTTACTGAGGCAGCCAATAGGTGTCTGCCTTCAGCCCACTATTATCCAATAAAAACCATGGCTTTCAATTTGCTATTGGCCCAGTAAAGTGAGAAAAGGATATGCATCACAGAAGGCTAAAGAGGAGAAAGATAGAGAAGCACCAAGATATCTGATAGAAGCGAGAATGCCGACCTCCCCACAGCGATGGCAGAATACCAGCGCAGGTATTGTGCTGCATCTTGCATCGCTGTCTTCTGTGGGAGGCTGTGCCCCTCCCACCCCCCATGCAGGGGCTCTACCCTCCACACCCCCCGGACTCTAGGATTCCAACTCCAGGTTGGAGTTGGTCCAAGGAGGGAGGAACACTGGGGAAGGCAAAACACAGAAAAGGACCATTACAGTGAATGTCACCATAATGATCTTTTCTGTGTTTCACATGGGATGCCAACCACAAGGGGTGATACGGAAAGGTAGCTATGTAAGAATGAACAGGGGGACAATATGGACATGGTATGAAAATAGGGATGGGTTGGCAAAATAAGAACGATGTGGGCAGGTGAAGTAGCAAGAGTGATGGAGAGGTGTTACTATGCAGATTTGTATCAGGAGTTTGTCTTTAATAGATAAAATTGTATGAACCAGGCCTATAGGAGGGAAGCCAGTAGAGGAGGATATAAGTTGGTTTAGTAGCAAAAGAAGGAATGAAGTGAGGTCCTATGCAAGTTTACTATGAAGGATTATTGTGCTTATAGAATGAGAATGTCTGTGACTGGAGTATAGGTGGGATAGCCAGTTAAGTAGGAGTAGTTAGAAGAGGCGGTGCCTAGAGTGCTAAAAGTGTATTTAAAGAGTGCCGGAGTGGGGAGAGAGGGGGAGAAATCTGCACAGGGATAGAGAGAACTAGAGTTGCAGAGAGCTCGGCACCAAATTACAGCCCAACACTAAATCTAAACTGTGCAAAACAAAGGAATCATAAAAATCCTTAATTGCAGTAAAATGAGCAGTGTTTGACAAAACAGTTCTTCACAAGGATATCAGTTCTAGCACAGATCCCAGAGGTTTGTGTCTACATAGAAAGAGAAAGAATGAAGGAGCCAGTATCAGCAAGGAAAAAGCACCAAAATTCAAAATCCCTTTGCTTTGGCTGAGAATCAGGGCTGTGTCCATACCCTGTGACTTCCAACAGGTAGAGGCGGCCAGCGTTGTTTTATTAATTACTGGGGACATTTTTTCTTCATCTGAAGTTCACTGAATAAAACATTCTCTTTAAATAAAATCTTTTGTCTTATTTTTATTTTTGACAACTGGAAAGAAGAAAGTGAATAAAATGTCATACTGTTTTGACATGTACATTTGTGTACTCAACTAACTTTTTATGTTGATTGTGCGCATGCACAAGAAACATGTTGCGTCAGCTTTCTCCACAAGCAGGTTGTGGAGGCATGGCACTGTTGTGCCCAATGCCCCCACAGCCTACAAAGGCTTGTCCCCCATCCCCCAATGCTGTGGCACACTGCTGCTGACACTAGTTCAGCCAGAGTGCCACAACCTTCTAAAAAAGTAGCCGCTGCAATCAGGGGCTGCCTCGTCATTGCAGCGTCAGCCATCCGCTGCAATGAGGGAGCGACTCATCATTGCAGGGGGGGATGCGAAACCCCTGATATTGTTTGTGAACATGGTGGCGGGTTGCCACCGTGTTCACAAACAATATAAGCCCTCCCCACCACCATGTTTACTTGCCGATGGGGACCCCACTCCCCGTTGGCATTCTGTCACCCCCCCTCCCAGTTTTGTTCCTGCCAACAGGGTGCCCAATCTCCTTCGGCATAATGATATCCCCCATTTTGTTCCTGCTGGCGGGTGCCCAACTTCAGCGGGCATGTATTCTACCTCCTTCCCTTGAATGTTGCTGATGGGGAGCCACCCCCATTGGCATAATGTTGTCCCCTTCTGTTTGTGTAGCCAGGGGTGTCCAATCCCTCAGCTCCTGCAGCTCCCTCTCCCTTTCCTTGTTTGCCGATGGGTGCCCAATCCCCCATTGACTAATCACCCACCACACAGGTGGCATGCTGGATCCCACCCCAGCGTGCCAAAGCACCTGTTAAACAGGAAAATGGTCCCCGATGTCTTATTTTTTTTCACCCTATAAAGAAAGAAATGGTCCCTCGGAGCTCTTCCAGGACCCCCTCCATAGCGCACCCACCCACTGCACACCCTGCATCCCACACACCCCACCCCATACTTACCTCTGGAGTCCAGCGCGATGATCTTCGCTGGACCGGGAACATGTCTGCACTCTTCAGAGCCGACCGTGAACTGAGGAAATGCTAGTAAGCTGTATAATGTAATAAATAGGGGTTTTCAACTTTAGTGCATATCTCGGGAATTTTTGGGACTTTTTTCACCAAATTTTCAACATGGGGGTTTTGGGACCCCTCCTTATAAATTCCTGAACTGTCATGGCATTACTTGGCCCCAAAAGGTGGTTTCGCGGTCACTGTGTGGAATCACCTTTCGGGGCCGATTAATGAAACGACAGTGACAATGTTCATGAGGTGGGCTCTCAGAAAGCCTATGTTGCAAATTTGGTGGAAAAAAAAACAAAAAATGACTGTTTTACGAGCATGCATTTCACAGTTGCTATGTATGCTCATAACTTTGTTAATTTACAATATTTTCACGCCAGATTTTCAACAATGGCATTTTTCTACACCTCCTTGTGAGCCGTACAGCTGTCATTGTTCACATCCTGGCCAAAATGTGTTTTCACAGTTCCGGTGCAGAATAGCACAGTTGCTGTGGGAAATCAGTGTTCTGGACAGATTAAGAAAATGACAGTGACACTGTTCATGAGTAGAGGTCATAAAATGCCTATGTTGAAAATTTGGTAATCATACTCCATAAAATGACTGTGTTACAAGCATGAGTTTCGCAGTTGGCACGCAAGCTCGTAACTTCGCGAGTTTATAATATTTTCACTCCAGATTTTCAATATTGCCATTTTCTCAGACCTACTTATAAAAAGTGCAGCTGTCATTTTTCCCATCCTGGCCAAAATGTGTTTTCACACTTCCGGCGCAAAATAGAGCTGTCGCTGTGGGAAATCACTGTCCGGAACAGATTAAGAAAATGACAATAATACTGTTTATGAGCAGAGGCCCTAAAATGCCTATGTTGAAAATTTGGTGATGATAGCCCATCAATTGACTATGTTTTCCATGCACCCTTGTAACTTCACAGATTTGTAATATTGTCACACCAGATTTTCAACAGTGCCATTTTACACCTGTTTGAAGCAGTACAGCTGTAATTTTTCACAACCTGGCAAATGTGTTTCACAGTTCCGGTAGCAGAATAACGTGTTTTCGGGGAAGTCAGTGTTCGGGACAGATTAAGAAAATGACAGTGGCACTGTTCATGAGCAGAGGTCCTAAAATCCCTATGCTGAAAATTTGGTGATGAAACTCCATAACATGACTGTGTTACAAGCATGTGTTAGACTGTTTCCATGCACCCTTGTAACTTCGCAAATTTGTAATACTGTCACACCACATTTTCAACAGTGGCATTTTTTCACAACTCCTTATGAACACTACAGCTGTCATTTTTCACATCCTGGCTAAAATATGTTTTTGCACTCCTGCCGGACAATAGCACGATCACTCTGGGAAATCAGTGTTTGGGACAGGTTAAGATCGACTGAGTGAGAGGGGGGAGTGACCAAACTCAACTGAGCTCTGTCGGGACTGCTGCGGATTTGTTTGTGGGCAGACAAAGGCCCCAACACAAGAGCCCAGTACAAAAGGGCAGCCTGCAGCACTGGGAGAAACAGAACGAGAGAGTGAGTGAGGGAGGGGGAGTGAACAAACTCATCGAAGCGCTGTCAGGACTGCTGCAGATTTCTTTGTGGGCAGAAAAAGGCGTCAATACAGGTAGGGGCCCAGTTCAAAAGGCCAGCCTGCAGCGGTGGGAGAAACAGTACAAGCGACTGAGACAAGGGGACTTAATGAGCTCAACAGAGCTCTATCAGGAATGCTGGGATTTCTTTGTGGGCATAAAAAGGTGCCAATGCAGGCAGGAGCCCCGTACAAAAGGGCAGCTTGCAGCGCCAGGACAAACAGAAAGAGTGATGAGAGAGGGAGACTGAGCGACCTCAATGGAGCTCTGTCGGGACAGCTGCGGATTTCTTTGTGGACAGACAAAGGTGCCAACACAGCCAGGAGCCCCATACAAAAGCGCAGTCTATGGCACCAAGAGAAACAGAACCAGCGAGTGACAGAGTGATAGTGAGCGAGCTCAACAGAGCTGTAGTGTGACTGCTGCAGATTTCTTTGTGGGCAGAAAATGCAGCAATGCAGGCAGGAGCCCAGTACAAAAGGCCAGCTTGCAGCACTGGCAGAAACAGAATGTGAGAGTGACAGAGGGGTAAGCGAGCTCAGTGCAGCTGTGTCGGGACTGCTCACATTTATTTCTGGCCAGAAAAAGCCACCAATGAGGCAGGAGCCCAGTACAAAGGGCAGTCTGCAGCGCCAGGAGACAGAGAATGAGCGAGTGAGGGAGGGGTCAGTGAGCTCAACGGGTCTCTTTTGGGACTGCTGCAGATTTGTTTGTGGGCAGAAAAAGGCAGCAATGTATGCAGGGGCCCAGTACAAAAGGACAGCCTGTAGTGGCAGGAAAACCAGAATGAGTGAGTGAGTGAGCTCAACAGAGCTGTATTGTAACTGCTGCAAATTTCTTTATGGGCATAAGAAGACAGTAATGCAGGCAGGAGCCCAGTAGAAAAGGGTAGCCTGCAGCACCGGCGGAACAGAATGATCGAGTTAGATAAGGGGAGTGAGCGAGCTCAACACAGCTTTGTTGGGACTGCTACAGATTTCTCTGTGGGCAGAAAAAGGTGCTAACAGAGGCAGGAGCTCAATACAAAAGGGCAGCCTGCAGAGCTGGGAGAACCAGACTGACTGAGTGAGACAGGGGGAGTGAGTGACCTCAACGGAGCTCCGTCGGGACAGCTGTGGATTTCTTTGTGGGTAGAAAAAGACACCAACACAGGCAGAAGCCCAGTAGAAAAGGGCAGCCTGCAGCACCAGGAGAAACAGAATGAGCGAGTGAGAGAGGGGGAGTGAGCCACCTCAATAGAGCTCTGTCGGGACAGCTGTGGATTTCTTCCTCAGCAGAACAAGGTGCCAATGCAGGCAGCAGCCCAGTACAAAAGAGCAGCCTGCAGCAATGGAACAAACAGACTGAGCCAGTGACAGATGGCCACTGAGCAAGCTCAACAGATCAATGCAATCAACATTCAGCATTGGCAAATGCTTGTTTAATACAGATATGAAGAGGTTACATTAAAGAGTTCGAGAATGGCAACAGCTTCACTCCTGCTCTGAAAATGAGAACTTCCTAAACTAGCAGTAAAGAATACATTTTCGGTAGGAAAACTACTTTATGTTGTGGGAAGCATGTTTAGAAAGTTTTACTTTATGTTTTCAGTTTTAATTTACAATTACTTTTATTTCGTAATTGAATGAAAAGGACAGCGTTTATAGTAGTTTGCATGGAGAGGGAAAAGAGAGCATGTGTGTCTGTGTGTCACATACTAAGGTGCCCGATGCTTCTTCCAAAGGTTAGTGATGGTTAGATTTTTATTTTGTTCTTTTACTTCTGTGAGCTATTTTGAGTCAGTGTGATGTTTCAGGATACTGTTCAGTGATTGCCGTTTGACTGCAAGTGTAACCTGAAGTGAGTGACTTGGTGGCGGGTCTGAGGAAAAGCTGGCATATATTCACTGTTATAACTCATGGGTTATAACAGCAAATAATAGCCAGCTTCTCCTATGAGAAAAAACATCCCCCAGTTATTACAACTATTTAAAATTTTTTTAAAATATTTTCTGTCCTTGGTGCTATGAACGCTTTACATTTCTAAGCCCCATGCCACCGCACTCAGGTAGTTACCCTTACCCCTGCAGTTTAACACTGATCCCAAGTGCAAAACACAACAGTACTGTCATTTTTTTATCCACTCCACTGCCTACAAAATTACTCAACTTTTCTGTGAACTAGTAATTATATTAAAAAAATAGACAGCAGCAAAACTCTTGTGCTTTCGCACACCAGTGGTGTGTGATAACAGCTTGGCCATATGGTTTATGTGGTATGGTACACCTTGATGTGTATAAAAACTCATTACACACTGTTGCCCAGACATTATTCTCTACCTTCAACCTATATGAATACCACGCACTCAAGCCCGAGGAACTGTGAGCTTTGGGTGGGATTTTACAAATCTTGGCGCAGGCCCAGTTCCTGATTTTTGGCTATTTGTGCATCCAAATAAATGTGCTAAACCTGTTGGATTGCTATTTTCAAACTTTTAGGTGGATTTTCAACAGTTTACATGCTTTATGGTAAAAACAAATGTATGTATCTATTTTGTTAGTTTTTGTTTTATTCTTTTAGTAATTGGATAAGGCTCACTAGTCAAAGGCTTGTTTTCAGGGTGACATGTAACCCCTTGTTCCCAGGGGTTACTAGAATCCCACTAGAATCAGTGGCAGGCAGGAGAGGCAGCTTGTGAAATGCCTGTTAAATGGATTTCACACTGTCACACTCTGTTTTCAGTCTCAGCTGAGCTGGAGTGATGATGTCACTTTAGAATTGTCGCAGCAGCATAAGCCACATTGCAATGCCAGCTGGGGAGTTAGCTGTAGAATGTTGAGTTAGAGTAGAGTAGTCTGTAAAGTGGAGAGTGAGGAGGAGGAGGCTGCTACCTGCGCAGCTGCTCAGTTTTAGCTCTGACAGAGAGCTACTGCCATAGTTTGGGTAGTTTGTTCTCACCCTAGAAGAAGAACATAGAAGACCAGAGAGTGAAGTGATAGAGACTGTTCTAGAGGGTTTTCCAGTGCCCCATCCTGGAGAGATGGGGAAATGCCAAGATTCAGGGCAATCCCTGGTCCAACCAGGACTGTGTTGAAGCTGCCCGAGATTCATCTGCTCTGTGAGTACCCAAGACTTTTGTGTGAAAAAGCCCTGAGGCACCTGCATTCCTGTAGTGAGTTTTTCTCTGACAAAGGACTCTATCACCAAAACTGTTTCTGTTTAAAAGTGTCTGCCTACTGTGGGGTCCGGGCGAGACTTGTCAAGTACAGAACTTTTAGTTCATGTCTGATTTAAATGTGTGTGATAAAGTGGGGTCTGGTGAAAAGACATTGCCAATTACAGAATTTTAACTTCATGACACCTCAGAGGTGTGTAAGTAGTATGTGAAATGTGAAAGACATTTCAAGATAGCACCTATGAGTTTTCTGAGAAGGGTGTTATTAACCAGATGAATTGCTGAGTATAATTTTGAAGCAAAGGTGGGAGACCCCCATCTGGAGTAACCATGTTTACCTCTCGGGTTCAGTTTGGGCACCTCTGTTTTGTCTCAGTGCATTTAGCCAGTGCCTGAAGAAAATAGTTTACCCAGACATGGGTTTGGATTTTCTGTGAGCTAAGTGTGCTCATTGGTGGTCGAGGTGCCACCAGTGATTCTTCATGAAACATGGGAAAGTCTCCTAGTACTGGCCAAGGGTGCCTAGTCAATGGAAGTGTACTAGTTCTGGCGTGTATGCCAGTTTCCATTCAGAACCTGAGGGTTCACTGTTGTGCTCTGTATCTCACTAATCTGCATTACTAGTGGGAGTAGCCCTGTGAGGGGCCATCTTCACTTTGTGATTATTCTCTGTGTATGTGAGTAAAAGCCACACTCTAGAATTTTTATTTATTTATTTATTGAGATCTAGGATTAAACACCTTTGAGCTGGGAGCTCGTTTACAAACGTCCCACATCAGTGGGAGGGAAGACAATAATACAAAGGATTATACAAATGAGAGTATAAAACATGAACAACAATTACAAAGGTTATACAAACAAGAGTGTAAAAACATGACAATAATAGGTAAAATACCAAAGGTTTGAGTACACTTTAAGTTGGCAAACAAATAGTTGGAGATAGGCAGATAGGAGTTAGAGAGGGGCTAAAGGAGGCAGTGGGCAGGACAGCGGGATGGGATTGAGGTGAGAAAAAGAAGGCAGCAGTCATTGACATTGTCATAGTGAGAGAGTGTGAGGAGTGAGGGGGTGGGTAAAGATGGCAAGAGGCCATGCCAGTGCAGGAGCTGCTAAGTGGCAGGACAGAGACTATAGGCAATGGGGACTAGGGGATGCAGTCACAGGTGCTGGATCGGAACATGTTGGTGAAACAGTCTTTTAAAGGGCCCAGAGTAGGTTGGTTGGAGATGTTCCAGCTGAGGGCATTAAACCAGAGGGGTGCTCTGTAGGCAAAGGAGCATTGGCCCTGCTTCATTCGAGGACGAGGAACATGGAAGAAGTGGGTGCTAGAGCTTCTTGTGCATTGTGAGCTGCTGCTGTAAAGTTGGAGCAGGTTAGCTGTGCCATTGAGAAGGATACCAAGAAGAGCCTTCTTGGCGAGCAGACAGGTTTGGTAGTGTATCCTCCCACTGAGTTGGAGCCAGCACATTTGAGCATGAGGTCACAAGTATGGGTGAGATGTGTGGCCCCTGTGAGCAGTCTGCAGGCCTTGTTCAGTGCAACTGATATTCTGTGGAGAGCAGTGTGGCAAGCAGCGCCATAGATTACCAAGCCATATTCTACAACAGAAAGGATGGAGCTGTTGATGGCAGCTCTAAGGGCGTCCAAAGTGAGACAGTGCTTGTGCCTGTGGTGGAGACTGATCTTGTAGTTGACAGTCCTAGAGACATTCGGATGATGTCTGGTCATAGGCTAGACAGCTGTCCATTGCGAACCCAAGATATTTAAAGTGCTGGGTATGTTCACCAGAGCTCCAGATTAGGTACTGATGTTAAGTGCATGGGAACAATGCTTGTTCTGAGTGCTGCAGAACATCTAGAATTTGGTTTTATTGCTGTTCAGGATTAGTTTATGGTTATGGAACCATTCCTCAACTATCCCAAAGCCACGTTGCAGATTGCCGTCAAGTTCTTCTGGTCTGGGCAGCTTGTGAAGATTACTGCATCATCTGCATAAAGGAGCATCTGTTGTTGGCAGTGGCATGGTAGATTGTTGAGAAAGATGCTGAAAAACAGCGGTCCTAATATGGAGCCTTGGGGTACACCAGATCTTACAGGCAGATGGTCGGAGAGGACATTGCTGATTTTTACCCTTTGTGATTGTTGTTCTAGATAGTTTTGGACCAGAGAGTTGATATTGCAGAGAGGTCAATGGAGGTTAATTGGTTTAGGAGGAGGGAGTGGTGGACAGTATCAAAGGCCTTTGAGAGGTCAATGAAGACTCCCCCTGCTAGGGTTCCTTGATCCAGTGACTGGTGTATGAAACCAGTGAGTTCCATTAGTGCTGTAGAGGTACTATGTCCTTTACAGAAGCCATGCTGTTCAGGGCTTTGGATTGAGCATTTTTCAAGGTATTAGACCAACTGGTCGGTCACTATGCATTCTAGTGCGTTGGAGAGCGGTGGCAGAATTGAGATGGGCCTGTAGCTTGACAGCGATGCCCTGTCTCCATTCTTGTGGACTGGAGACACGATGGCCGATTTCCACACCTGTGGGAATTGTGAGTGACAGAGTGACAGGTTCAGGATCTTAGTTATGGGGAGGAGAACTTCTTCGACAGTGAGTGCAATAAGTTTGAGGTCCAGTGTGTCTGAGCTTTGTCATGATTTCCCAAGCACTTTGCAAAGGTATTTTCTGACTAGCAAAGGGGTGAGCTTCTTGAAGTAAAAAGGTGGGGCAGGCTGATGTTGAGAGTCAGTAATAGTGGTGTTGGGGTGTGGTGAGTCCATGAAAAAGTCTGGGGGGAGTATCCCAGACAGGTCCTAGAACGCTTCATTGAAGGTGTGGGCTAAAATTCGCGGGTCCTCCGTAGGGGTACCTTGAATGTTTATCAGGTTCAGTGATGACTTTACATCCCTCCCTAAGACTTCCTTCATGTTAGTACAGAAATGTTTCCCATTGCCCCAGGAGGCAGTAAGCAACTCCTTCTGGTGGTTGGATTTAGCCAGGAGTATTTCCCGGGTGCAGGCATTTCCTTTTTTTCCCCCCATTGTTTAACCAGGTGAGACACACGAAGCACACCAAGTTTGTATAGCCTCGAGAAAAGGAGGAAGAGGGAACATGATAGAAACTTTCAAATACCTCAAGGGAATCAGCAAAGTCCAAGAGGTAGCATCTTTCAAAAAGAGGTGTGCAAGAACAAGGGGCACAATTTGAAGATAGAGGCGGCTCAGAGGTAATTTAAGGAAGTATTTTTCACAGAGGGTTGTGGATGCATGGGCAGCCTTCGGAGGAAAGTTGTGGAGTCAAAAACAGTGGTGGAATTCAAGCATGCATGGGACAGTCATAAGGCAATTCTAGGGGTGGGGTAGGAAGAAGTAGGCTGCTGTTTAACTAGGATCTGCAGCTTATCCATTAGGTAGGGAAATGGGCAGACTGGGTGGGCCTAGAGGTCCTTATCTGCCATCAGATTCTATGTTCTATGTTTCTATAAGCTGAAAGCTTTTTTTACAAGTGCAACCTGGGAGCACAGGGAAGTTAAGTGACTTGCTCAGGGTCACACAGTATATGCAAGTGGGGGCTGTGGGATTCAAACCCAGGTCTCCAGATTTGCAGCTCAGAGCCTTAAACCACCGCACTATACTGCCTCCCTTTCTGGCTTGCTTGTAAGCTAATATAGCTGAGGCTTTACCAGACTGTCTGGCTAGGTGCCAGAGATGATCACGATTCTTCAGTCTGTTTATGAGGTCAAATGATAACCAGGGGTTCACTGACCCCCGAGCTTTGAGCTTTTTGAGGGGTGCATGCATGTCACAGACCTTCGTGAACTGTTGTATTAAGTATTCCAAGGCAGTATTGACATCTGTAGTGTCGTCGGTTTGTGACCAGTTGAAGTTGGCAAGATCTTGTTTCAAGGACTCCAGGTGTCCATGCTTTAGTACCCTACTAAAGGTGAAGCAGGGTGGTGGCTTGAAGAATTTGTTAGTCCAGCTGCAGGAGACTGGGGAGTGGTCACTAATTGTGTCTGGGTGCACTGTCATGTTGATGAGTCATTCAGGATTGCTATAAAGTATCCAGTCAAGCAGGATGCTGGTGCCCATTTTGTAGTTAACCCTGGTGGGGGAGGAGACAAGCTGAGTGAGGTGGACTGCAGAGATATCGTCTCAGTAAGAGCCTGCATCAGAGGAAAGCCAGTTGACATTGAGGTCTCCTAGTACTATGGTTTCAGAGTTAGAGGGCAGGCCATGGATGAAGTTCACGATACCCTTGAAGCCCTTTTTATGTTCATTAGGGGAACATAGGCAGAGACGATAGTTAGGGCTTTGTTGTGTGCCACGAGTAGGGCTTTGATTGCTAGCACCTGTGCATTAAGTCCTAGGTCAGCCTGGGGGAGGACATGCCCTTTGATGGAGTTCTTAATGTAGATCGCACATCTGCCACCTCTCTTGGTAGTCCTGCCAAGCCTGAAAACATTGAAGCCTGGAAAAGCAACTGCATTATCTGGGATCTTCGGTGAAAGCCAAGTTTTAACCACCGAGAGAATGTTGGAGTTATGCTGTGAGGTCCAGGCTTGTAGTTGATCCAATTTGCTTGGGAGGCTATGACAACCCACCTCTCCCTCTGGGCTGAAACAGCTTTTACAGAGGTGTGTGTCCTCGGGTATTCCCTGCCACCAGCCGGACTTTCCTTCCGGCACCTCTTTCAAGTGTACAGACTTGAATAATCACACGTGCAATTGCACAAGTTAAAGTCTGGTAGTGTGTCTCTTTCAGGTGGCGGATGCTACACAGAGTTTACCTTAGCCAGTGGAAAACCAAATCTCACCTTAGAAAAATGACATCAGAGTCACAACTGTTGAGCAAATAAATAGCTTTTACTTAACAGAAAGTGCAATGAGCATTTACAGGAAATGTATTTACAGCACAAGAGAATAACTCTCACACAGGAAAAGTAAACAAATGTCTTTAAATAACAGATGGCAAAAGAAGAAGTCTATTACTGAAATATACTATCACTAAACTTACCCTTCCCTGTCCTTACAAGAGACACTGGACCCTGTTCTAACTGCCAGCTCCCACGGACATACCAGGTAGGCTCCAAGCTTATGTCCCCTCACAGCTTCCAAAGGCAAGAGAGAGTTCTCTGTCTTACAGAAGCTTATATAGTCTATGGAGACTAGGTCATTCCTATTCTCCCTTAAATGCACCAACCAACTAACATGTATGTATTTAATTGTCCCAATCAGAGTGAACACCTATTGGTGACCAATTATATTCCTTTTCATCTTAAGTTATATTTGAATGATCCAATCCAATCAAACTGCCCTGTGTCCGTGTCTGCAAGGTCTGTGTGTGTCTGGAGATGTCCACTCGAGATTTATGACCCAGCTCTTATCTAGCAGCTAGGAATTCCACAAGCTGGTTGCTGCTGGAGGATTTCAGCCTCAGTGTATTTTTCCACACTGCTAAAAATAAGGCATCTACAGAATCCAAACCATTAACTCTTTCCTTCCCATTTCTGTCACATCTCCCCAGATAATGAAGGCGTGTCCTTAGGCTACCCCAAGTGACACAGCCGTTCATGTCAATTACTGGAAGTGCCCAAAGTATCCAGCCAGGCCATTAGCCCTGCCTAGATAGCCCATCCGCATTTGCATTTTGCTTGCCACTGCATGATGCTGTATGGTCATGTTGTATGCCTGCAGTACCAAACTCCAACGTAGTAGTTTACCATTTTGTCCACTGGACCTATGAAGCCAAATTAGGGGATTATGATCTGTGACCACAGTAAATTCTCTCCCATATAGGTAAGGCTGCAGCTTCTGAAGGGCCCACACTATTCCCAACATTCCTTCTCAATTGTAGTATGCCTCCTCTCTGGGCAAAAGCCTTGGCTGAGGTACACAACTGGGTGCTCTCTCCCTGCGAGTAACTTGGCTCAGCACAGCCCCAGCCCATGATCTGAGGCATCCACATGAACCATAAACTTTAAACTATAATTGGGGCTAGCTAATACAGCTGGGCCACTTAAGGCCTTTTTAGCTCATGAAAAGCAACCTCACAACCTTCTGACCACTTCACTGCATCTGGCTTTCCTTCTTGGTTAGGGTCTGTCAGGGGCTTAGCCAGATCGCTATAGCGGGAACAAACCTTCAGTAGTACCCTGCAGTCCCTAGAAATGCCCTGACCTGTTTCTTTGTGGTAGGAGTAGGCCAGGCCAGGATGGCATCAACCTTGGCAGGCTCCAGACGGATGTGTCCACTACCACCCGGTGCCCAAGGTGGATACTTCTGCCATACCTATCTGGCACTTCTCTGCCTTGACTGTCAGACCTGCCTTCTTTAACCTGTGGAACACATCCGCACATTCTTGATGTGCTCATCCCAGGTCTGGCTATATATGGCTATATCATCCATATAAGCCAATGCAAACTCACCTACCCCAGACAGAATCGATCTACAAGCCGTTGAAAGGTTGCGGTGCATTCTTCATTCCAGATAGGCATTACCTTAAATTCATATAAAACCAAATGGAGGAACAAATGCTGATCTTTCCCTGGCCGCAGGGGTCAGAGGTACCTGCCAGTAGCCCTTTGTTAGGTCTATTGTGGTCAAATACTTGGCTCCCCCCAGTCGCTCCAGGGTCTCATCTGTTCTGGGCATGGGATAAGCATCAGACTCCGTGCAGCTGTTAAGCTTCCGGTAGTCCACGCAGAATCGTGTGGTGCCATCTCTTTTGGGGATCAGTACCACGGGTGATGCCCATGGGCTACTAGATTCCTGGATTACCCCAGTTCCAGCATCTCTTTGAGCTCCTCTTTCACAGTCTGCTTAACATGCTCAGGTACCCTGTAGAGGACTGTTTCAGGGATCCTGGTCCCTGTATCCACATGGTGCTCTGCCATCTTGGTGTACCCTGGTTTCCCTGTGAACATGTCTTCAAATTCTCTCAGCACACCCCTAATTTCTTGCACCTGGGCTGGTGTCAGCTGTTCCGAGAGGGTAAGGCTGTCCACGGAGGATGCACCCCTGGCCTCCCCAAGTAGGTGCACCAGTGGATCTACCTCAGTTTCCTCCTCTGGAGCACTGCATACAGCGAGGACCATTTCCTCTCTGTCATGGTAGGGCTTCAGCATGTTAACATGATACACCTTTCATTTGCATCTCCTGTCCGGTAGCTCTATCATGTAATTGACATCACTAACCTTTTGGACAATGGAGAATGGCCCCTCCCATGCTGCCTGTAACTTATTCTGTCAGACAGGGATGAGTGCCATTACTGCTGTCCCAACTCATATTCTCTGGCTCGGGCCCCACAGTCATACCAGACTTTCTGCGCTGTTGTGCAGTGGCCAGGTGCTCCTGAGCAAACCCCATGAGCTCCTAAGGTGGGTCCTGAAGTTCAGGACATACTCACAACAGACTCCCTTGGGAGGCACGGTCACCCTCCCATTCGTCCCGAATCAAATCTAGTGCCCCACACCCCATGCCCAAACAGGAGCTCGAAAGGTGAGAACCCTGTGGACTCCTGTGGGACTTCCTGTATGCAGATAGGAGATGAGGCAAATATTTGTCCCAGTCTCTCTTATGCTGGTCAGCAAAGTCCTTAGCATGGTCTTAAGAGTTGAATTAAATCAGCTCACTAGACCATTAGCTTGAGGGATGGTATGGGGAGGTTTGAGCTTCTTTACCCCACTTCTCCCACAAACTACTCATTAATCCTGACATAAAATTGGCACCGGTCTGACAGTATCTCCTGGGAAAGCCCACCCAGCTAAATATTTCCAACAGTGCATCTGCCACTGGTCCTGCCTCAGAGGATGTTAGGGCCACTGCCTCTGGGTATCTAGTGGCATAGTCTACAACTACCAGGATATCACACGCAGCCTGCGACTTGGGGTGCTCAATGGCCCACTATGTCCACTGCTACCCTCTTGAAGGGTTCATCAATAATGGGCAGGGCACCAAAGCTGCCTGGCCTTGTCCCCATTTTCCCTACCCACTGGCACTGTGGACAAGTCCAGCAATAATTGCCACATCCTTGCCAATACCAGGCCAGAAGAAATTGTTGGTGGCGCTTTTTCGATGCGCCTCACTCCCAAGTGCCCTGAAAAAGGGATATCATGTGCAAGGGCCAAAAGCTGCTGACGGTGAACCTTAGGGACTACTGGCTGCTGAGTACCTCACCAGCTAGCCCTTCCTCTGTTGTACATTCTCTGTACAACAGCCCATTGTCCCAGTAAATGGACCTTTACCCCGAGAATGCTCAGCCCTATGAGCATTTTCCTCAGTTTTTCCAGGGTAGGGTCAGTTCACTGTGCAGCACTCAGCTGCCCTCGTCTGACCCTTCCCAGTGCCTCTTCTGAAGGAAGTCCTGTGGGTTCCTCTATTTGTGACTGGGGTTCTGGACTGCAGCTTCTGAGCCCCTCCTGTGCTGGACACTTCCTCAGCTGCTGAGGGTGTGGCTGGACCACGAGTCAACCTCTTCCCCTCAGAAGCTTGCCCTTGTGCCTGACTATGAGTTACAACACACACAGTTTTTTACTGGGGTCCAAATCCTTCCCACAATCATGCTTACAGGTAGGTCCTCTACAACTCCCACCTCCTTTTCTACATGGCCCCTTCCCAGCTCAGGAAGACTCTAGCCATTGGTAATGGGACTGGTGGCCCTGTGAATGCCCGAACGTAGGTATTTCCCAGGCATGATCTGCTCTGCCCGAATGAGATCTTGCCTTACCAGGGAGATGTTAGCACCTGTGTCCCATAGTCCCTGTGTTACTATTCCATTAACTGTAATGGGACGAGATTCTCATCAGAGAGAGTGGTTCTTCAGACTGGACACACCCTACAAACACACCAGTGCCCTTTTGATCACCCACCCAATATCTCTCTCCCTTAACCAGTTTCTGAGGGCAGTTATATCTCAAGTGTCCCACTTGATTGCAAATATGACATTTCTTGGGACCTATTTCTTGAGTCCCTTAGAACCAAGGGGCTCTACTTTGGGCTCAGGTGCAGGCTGATTTCCTTTGGGCTGCCTCCATGGGATCCCTTATACCCATGTGCTGCCCCACACATAAGACTTCGTTGTGTGTGTGGCCAGCTAGACAGATACTCGTCCAGCGCTTCCTGCCACCTCTGTGGAAGAGGCGCATGCCCTGTCTATAAGCCATACGCATGTCCTCAGGTACAATTTTAAGGAATTGTTCTCTCACCAATACATCTTTAATCAGTTCCACAGTAGTTGCTTTAGCCCCTCCATCCACCTATCAAGGTAAGTATACAGTTTAACCTGCAGTTCTGCATAACTCTTCTGGGCTTTCTTTAACTCCCTAAATTTTCTTCTATAAGCCTCAGGAGTTAATTCAAAACATTTCAACAACACTGTTTTTACTTTATCATAATCAGCATAGTCTTCATTACTCATTTTGTAAATGCATTCAACGCTCTCCCAGTCAGCAAGGGTGTGAGATAAGTTGACCAGGAAGTATAGTCAATTGTAATTGATTACATACTCTCTCAAATGACCTTAAAAATAAATCAAGGTCATCTCCTCTTTAAACTGAGGAACAATTTAGAATTCATTTTGGCTTCATGAGGTAAACTCACTCACCATTACTCACGGTTTGCTGACTGTGGAGAGTCATCATCTCCTTCTCGTGCTGTTGTCTCTGGAGTTCATGCTGTCGTTCTTTCTCTCTGTCTGCCAACCTTCTTGCTTCTGCTTCAGCATCCAGTCTTTTCACCTCCAATGCCTTGTCTTGCAGTAATAGCTGCAGTCGCAGTGCCTCAAGCTGATTTGGGGGCCTGCTGCCTCAGTTTCTGACTCACCCCAATGACTGTCTGCTTCAGATCATGTGCCAAGAGAGTAGCTATGAGATCTGCCTTTTTCTTCTGCTTCAGACTTTCAGGCTGAATCCCCTTTTCCTGGCACCTTTCAACAAGCTGTGGCACAGTAAGTGAGTCATACTCCATGGAGCTCATTCTCTACTGCTACACTATACTGTGCTATCTAGAAACAAATAAAACTGTTGTACAAATGTATCCCCTTGTATATCCTGTCTTGCAATGCTAAGGTAACTGTTCCACTGGCAAACTCTGTATCGTGCGTGCTACATAGTCCGCTATCATCACCCCACCACTGCCAACCAATATGTGACAACCCACCTCTCCCTCTGGGCTGAAACAGCTTTTAGAGAGGTGTGTGTCCTCGGGTATTCGCTGCCACCAGCCGGACTTTCCTTCCGGCACCTCTTTCAAGTATACAAACTTGAATAATAACACGTGCAATTGCACAAGTTAAAGTCTGGTAGTGTGTCTCTTTCAGGTGGCGGATGCTACACAGAGTTTACCTTAGCCAGTGGAAAACCAAATCTTACCTTAGAAAATGACATCAGAGTCACAACTGTTGAGCAAATAAATAGCTTTTACTTAACAGAAAGTGCAATGAGCATTTACAGGAAATGTATTTACAACACAAGAGAATAACACTCACACAGGAAAAGTAAACAAATGTCTTTAAATAACAGATGGCAAAGAAGAAGGCTATTACTGAAATATACTATCACTAAACTTACCCTTCCCTGTCCTTACAAGAGACACTGGACCCTGTTCTAACTGCCAGCTCCACGGACATACCAGGTAGGCTCAAACATGTTTCCCCTCACAGCTTCCAAAGGCAAGAGAGTTCTCTGTCTTACAGAAGCTTATATAGTCTATGGAGACTAGGTCATTCCTATTCTCCCCTTAAATGCTCCAACCAACTAACATGTATGTATTTAATTGTCCCAATCAGAGTGAACACCTATTGGTGACCAATTATATTCCCTTTTCATCTTAAGTTTATATTTGAATGATCCAATCCAATCAAACTGCTCTGTGTCCGTGTCTGTAAGGTCTGTGTGTGTCTGGAGATGTCCACTCGAGATTTATGACCCAGCTCTTATCTAGCAGCTAGGAATTCCACAAGCTGGTTGCTGCTGGAGGATTTCAGCCTCAGTGTATTTTTTCCACACTGCTAAAAAAATAAGGCATCTACAGAATCCAAACCATTAACTCTTTCCTTCCCATTTCTGTCACAGAGGCTATGGATGTTGATTGTTCCTTGAGTTGGGTGGTTAGAGGGGTGTAGTGGATGAGCTGGGCCAGGATTTGGGTGCACACCCCTGCCTGAGCAATATCAATTGGTGGGCTGTTGGCGCAGCCACACAACTTTTTACAGGAGGTTTCTGTTCTGCCTGCAAATCGCTGTGTGCTGGGCATTGAGAGCCATGAGGTTTGGTGCATAGAATGAGGGTAGGGGTAGGTTGTACATCCTCAATGTTAGCCACCCTTGCGGGGTAGCAAGAGCCAGTGAGTGGACCAGGCTCCTTTAGCAAGCGTGAAGTAGTTCCTAGTGACACAGTAATGTTCATAGTGGATGTTGGCGCCTGGGTACGTTGGTAGTTGGGGAGCCTTCTGACGTCTTGAACTATGGCCATGGCACATGATTGCTAGGAGGATGAGCTGCTGCAACAGGGTGCAGAGAAGGGTCATGTTTCATAGTCTGGGCAGCCTGCTACCAACACCACAGGGAGGTGTGTAGAGTACAACTAGAAGACCTGGCAGCAGGAGTAATACAATTGCAGAGCCCCTAGTGGTGGTGAGGTATAGGCTGCAGATGGTAAAGTCGATACTTAGTAATTTGCAAGACCTCATGACCAGCCTACCCTATAAAACAAAGTGTCCAGATATGGTGGGAGGGGAGTGGCAAGCAGCGTCAGCGTGGTTGCACTTGGCGGCTGGAGCCATACCTTGCTGGCCTTGTATCCGGGCTGGAGGTCTTGGGCAGTGGCCTCAGAGATGCTGACCATCCGGGGATCTGAAGCGGAGCTGGGGAGCCCTGTGGAGGGGGGTCCCGGCTGCTGGGAGAGAGACAGAAAGAGAGAGAGAGAGGGTGAGATTAAATGCTGGATGTAGGACAACATAGCAGGGGTCAGATTAGCAGGACAACAGGAGCAGTTAGTTTGGGTGCCAAAGTCTGGTTCCTGAGAGAGAAATATTCAGGAAAGGCTGTAGTCATGTCAATATTAGGCAAATAACACAATTTCTTCAAGGATTATACTCTCTTCAGTACAATTTTGATTAAATCTTAAGTTAGAAGCCATAACAGCAGGTTTAGTGGAGGTACAGTGAAAAGCAAAGGGAGAAGGTTTGGACCAGTAGGAGCGGGCCAGAAAACAGCGCTATGTTCTGACTGGTTGGCGGCTGGAGCTGTACCTTGCTGGCCTTGTAACAGGGCTGAGGTCCAGGCAGTGGCTTGAGAGCTGCCAACCATCCGGGAGCCTAAGTGAAGCTGGGGAGCCCTGTGGAGGGGGTCCAAGCTGCTTGCTGGCTTTGTATCAAGGCTGGAGGTATTGAGCGGTGGCCTGAGAGGTGCTGACTGTCCGGGGCCAAAGCGGAGCTGGGGAGCCATGTGGAGGGGTCCCAGTTGCTTGCTGGCCTTGTATCTAGGCTGGAGGTCTCAGGTGGCGGCCTGAGAGGTGCCGACCATCTGGGGGCAGAGGAGGCTAGGGTGCCCTGTGGAGGGTGGCCCAGCTGCTGGAAGAGAGAGGCAAGATTCCCAACCTGGTTTGGACAGTACTGTTATTGCTTCCACTGTGTCTGGATTTACTTGGGTGCCCTGACCAGAAGTACAAACCTAGCATAATTGTGAGCAAACGTTTCTCCCCAGGGACCCAGGTTGTTATGCAGTAAATGGCGCCCCAGGTGTGAGCCAGGTAGTTGCCACACTTGGTTTGCCTGTCTGAGGATGGCAGGCTTCAATGTAGATGTATTGGTAAACAGAACTGAGTAGTGACAACCCCATCCCTCATTGGCGCCATGTGTGAGGAGGAGCAGCCCTGCTAGTTGAGCAAGGGGCCATTAGGAGGAGTTTACAAAATGGAGGCACCACTGAGGGTATGTGTTGGATTTGGGAGCAAACAAGAGATGTTTGCTCAGGTTGTGGATAGCGTTTTGTCTGTCGGGCAGTTGGTAGCCTAAAAAATCAGAGGCATTGCGCATAAGGGATTTGCCAGAGAAGTGCCAACTATATGTGCTTCTGTGTGCTGCTGTTCATGTGCTGCTGTGATTTTACCATTTACCAAGGAGCTGTAAAGCCAGATTGTGTGTGCCCCTTGTCCTGCATCAAAAATAGAACTTTTGCCAGCTTTCATTTTCAAGTTGTGACAGGAAAATGTATTGTGAACTGTGGGAAATAGAGAGACAATTGTGCCCTGAAAGTTTCAAATGCTTGCTGTGTAAACTGGGGGAGTTGCTAGAGAAATTGGCATGAGAAATGGTTAAAAATGATGCTCCCACCATGAAGTTACAGTTGAAAAGAAAAAAGTTGTTTTGCAGTTTAAATTTTGCCTGCTCGACGATCGCCGTGGAGAAAGGCAGAAGAAGAAAGAGAGGCTCACTTGCATGGTGTCGAGTGACTGGTGAGACTGCAATCAGTCCCACCCCAAGCCACCTTCAGAGCGCTGCCCAGTGTTTGAGGGGAAAGAGCAAGCAGGTGTGAGCTGGCTAGCCAGGAGGATCGTCATGTGACAGCAAACGTTCTAAAAGTTAAAACAACAGACTTTTCTGTACTAAATTGGGCTCAACCTGTATTCCAATCAACTGGGGAGAAAGCGGGGTGTTTGTTGGGACAATCGGCGGGGTCACTAGCCCGTTTCAACCCACAGACCTTCCAGGATTGGCTGTAGGACGAGACTTTCCATCAAAACCAACTACTAATTCAGTGAGTACCATTCAGCAAAACTGAGCTCAAACTGTGTGTGATTTTTCTAAAGCCAGCTGGATCTGTGTGTACACAGTGTGATTGGTTTTGCAAAGAAGGTCTGTGTAAAGTAATCAAACCCAAGCAAGAATTCCAAGCATTAGACTGTGAGCATGTATTATGGATTCAGCAACAGTGTAATTTTCTGAGCAAACAGAGACTGTGAGTTATGAGAGGCTGCAAGAAACAGGCAATCCTGTTCAAGAAATACTGTGGCTTTAGTCATACCTCTCAACTGTCCCTGATTTTCAGGGATGTCCCTGATTTTGCCTCAAAATTGTTCTCCGTCCCTTGTGAAATATGTGTTTTTGTGACTGAATAGTGGGGATCAAAATAACCAAATAGCGTGAAACATTAAAGATTCAGACTTCTTCTTCTTCAAAAAATGCAACTGAACACAAATCCTCTTAATCAGCATTCTGAATGAATAGTATCAATTCTTAAGCTGTGTCCCTGATTTTGGGTCTTTGTCCCTTATTATGTTTGCTTGCACGCATGTGCAAGAAACATAGTGCCATCATTGGAGATTTCGGAGGTGTGTCACCTCCTCCTCCAATTCAGGCAGTGTGCTTGCAGGCGCGGCCCCTGTAAGCCAATGCATTTTGGAGCTGTCTATGACACGCTCCAAAATGCAGTGGCATACAGTTGAAAGGGGGAGCTACGCTTGAGTGAACAGGGATAAGAAGCTGCTCACGCACAGCTCCCCCAGCCGCAGGCGCGAGCACCTGCCTCGCACGCAGTGGATAGCCGACGGGTGCCCAATCCCGCCTGCTGAACTCGCCTGTCTCCTCCCCTCCCTCCCAATAGTTGATGCCATGCTGGGGCCCACCCAGCGTGGCAATCCATCATGTTGCCGACGGGGTGCCCAATCCCCGTCGGCTGAATGCAACCCCTCCCCAAGTCCTTGTGCCGCTGGGCCACCCCAGCGCCAACGGTCCTGCGTTTTTTAATTTTTTGCTGACGGGTGCCCAATCCCCGTCAACTCACTCCCAAGTCCTTGTGCCGCGCTGAGGCCCACCCCAAGCGTGTAGCAACAATCCACTAAATCTTTTTTAACCTGCTAAGAAAAAAAGCGGTCCAGCTGATGCGTCTCATTCCCCTCCCACAACCCGCACCCACCACTCGCACCAGCCTCCCCCACCCCACCCATACTTACCTCTGGACTCGGCGCGACCTCTTGAGTGGGACCCGGGAACACGTCTGCACTCTTCAAAGCCGACCGCGAACTGAAATGCCGGTAAACTGTATAATGGGCTAAATAGGGGTTTCAACTTTTGCATATCTCAGCCATTTTTGGGAATTTTTGCACCAAATTTTCCAACATGGAGTTTTGGGACCCTTCTCATGAATGATGTCACTGTCCAGTGGTGTATCAGGCCCGAAGGGTGATTTCGCGCAGTGACTGCGCGGTGACTGCGAAATCACCCTTCGAACTACCACCATGACAGTGACATCATTCATGAAAAGGCCAAACTATGTTGAAAATTTGGTAAAATTCCAAAATGACTGTTTAACGAGCGGCGTTGCGCAGTTCCTACGCAGGCTCGTAAGTTCGCGAAATTTCAATATTTTCACTCCAGATTTTCAACATTGCCATTTCACCACACCTTCTTATGAGTAGTGTAGCTGTCATTTTTCACATCTCACCCAAAATGTGTTTCCGCCCATGTAGCGCAGAATGGCGCAGTCAGTGTGCGAAATCAATGTACGGGACAAATTAAGAAAATCACAGTGATACTGTTCATGAGCAGAGGTCTTGAAATGGCTACATTGAAAATTTGGTGAAAAAATCCTAAAAATGACTGTTTTACGAGCGTGCATTGCGCAGTTCCTATGCACGCTCATAGGTTTGCGAATTTTCAATATTTCCACTCCAAATTTTCAACATTGCCATTTTTCCACACCTTCTTATGAGTAGTACAGCTGTCATTTTTCACATCTCACCCAAAATGTGTTTCTGCCCATGTAGCGCACAATGGCGCAGTCATTGTGCGAACTCAGTGTATGGGACACATTAAGAAAATCACAGTGTCACTGTTCATGAGCAGAGATCTTAAAATGGCAATGTTGAAAATTTGGTGACAGAATTCCTAAAAATGACTGTTTCATGAGTGTGCGTTGCACAGTTCCCACGCACGCTCATAGGTTTGCGAATTTTCAATATTTCCACTCCAGATTTTCAACATTGCCATTTTACCACACCTCCTTATGAGCAGTACAGCTGTCATTTTTCACATCCTGCCCAAAACGTGTTTCCGCCCATGTAGCGCACAATGGTGCTGTTGGTGTGCGAAAGCAATGTTTAGGACAGATTAAGAAAATCACAGTTACACTGTTCATGAGCAGAGGTCTTAAAATGGCTATGTTGAAAATTTGGTGACAAAAGTCCATAAAATGACTGTAGTGCAGTGAGCATTGTGCAGTTTCCACGCATCCTCGTTAGTTCATGACTTTGTAATATTTTCAGTCCAGATTTTCACTAGTGGCATTTTCAACACTTCCTTATGAACAGTACAGCTGCCATTTTTCACAACATGGCCGGAGTGTGTTTTCACACGTTCAGTGCAGAGATGCGTGGTCGCTGTGGGAAATCATTGTTCGGCACAAATAAAGAAAATCACAGTGACACTGTTCATGATTGGAGGCACCAAAATGCCTGAGTTGACAATCTGCTATAAAAAATCCCCAACCTAATTATATAACGGGTGTGCGTTGCACAGTTTCTATGTGCGCTCGTGACTTCACCATTTTTTTAAATATTTTTACTACACATTTGCAACATAGCCATTTTTACACCTCCCCATGAAAGAGTACAGCTGTCATTTTTTACATCCTGTTCGGAATATTTTTGCACCTGTGGTGCTAAATGCCGTAGTCACTGTGCATAAGCAGCTTTTGGCTACCAAACTGATATTCCCCCTGTTCATGAGGTGGGGTCACAAAACAAACATGTTGAAAATTTGGAGTTAACATACCAACGAATGCCTGAGGTATTAGGCTTTTCAACTAAATTGCCCAACCCTATAGAGAATGACAGGAATCAGGGGTGTGACTTGGATTCTTGCCCGTGATGCTCATACCATTCCACACCCTGCAGTCACTGAAAGGCATCGAGGTATGCCTTGGACTCTTCGCCCCAAACTTCACCCATTCTTCTATATCACCCATCTCACCATATTTCCTAATGAAATGGGTGCGATAAGGGCCAAAGACCCCAAGGAACACGCGACACTTGTCAGTCTCTGCAGAGTGGGTGTGGTGGAAATGTGTGGCCATTATGCCTGACGACCCAAACGCACACCCCAATGCCTGTCACTCTCTGCAGGGTGGTGGTGGTGGGGTTGGCTTCAGTTCAATACTTCACTGCCATTCCTATTACGCAGCTCTGTAACTTCTACATTACCACTGCCAATGCCAGCAAGCAAACATTCGGCATTGACAAATGCTTGTTTTTTTTAAGCCTTGTCCCTGATTCAGGAGGCAAGAGGTTGAGAGATATGGCTTTAGTGACTTTAAGTAAGTAAAACTGACTGAAAGCTAATTGTAAAATCCTAGAAAATCATATAGATGTGCTGAGGAAGCAAAACAGTGCAGTCTGTGCAGTTTGAGTATAGAACATAGAATGTGATGGCAGATAAGAACCCTTGGCCCACCTAGTCTGCCCATTTTCCTACCTAACAGATAAGCTGCAGATCCTAGTTAACCAACAGCTTACTTCCTCCTACCCCCCACTAGAACTGCCTTATGTCTGTCCCATGCATTCTTGAATTCCCCCACTGTTCTTTACTCCATGACCTCCTCAGGGAGGCTGTTCCATGCATCCACAACCCTCTCTGTGAAAAAATACTTCCTCACATTTCCTCTGAGCCATCCCCTCTATCTTCAAATAGTGCCCCTTGTTCTTGCACATCTCTTTTTCTGAAAGATGCTGCCCTCTTGGACTTTGTTGATTCCCTTGAGGTACTTGAAAGTTTCTATCATGTCCCCTCTCTCCCTTCTTTCCTCAAGGGTATACATATTAAGCTCCTTTAGTCTTTCTTTGTATGTGTTCTGGTGCAGACCCTGCACCATTTTGGTTGCCCTCCTCTGGACAGCCTCCACTCTGTCTATGTCTTTGCGGAGATGAGGTCTCCAGAACTGCACACAGTACTCCAGATGGGGTCTCACCAACTGTTTGTACAGAGGGATAACAACTTCCTGTTTTCTACTTTTGATGCCTCTCCCTGTGCATCCCAGTATCCCCCCAGCCTTTTTTACTCCTTCTCACATTGTTTGCCCACCTTTAGGTCATCTGATATAATTACCCCAGGTCCCTTTCCATTTTTACTGTTGTCAGTATCTCACCCCCCATTGTGTAAAATTTATCGATATGCAGTAAATAGGATGTGCAGTGGCTTGAGTCAGATGCAGATTGTTGATGCGCCAGGAGTGCTGCCACACGCCATTGCAGGGTGGGGTAGTACTGTAAACACAGCAGTAGGGAGCCATTTCAAACTGTTCCAAGTAAAGTGAACTCAGTGATAACAGTGAACTTTTGTGTGCTTTCTACAGTCATGGCTTCGGGACCATCCCGCTACCTGGATCATGCCCAGGCTATGATAGTTGAAGAGGTTACCAAGCTGCAAGAAATAGAGAAATGTTTCTGTGGTGGAAGTTTGCCTCCTCATGTTGTGAATCCTGGATACCCTGTGAGAGTATGAATAATGTGCCTCAAGGCTGGACGGGATGTTTTCATGATTGCTTACTGTTCAGGGTGCTTAGAGAAGCAAGGTCTAACTAGTGCACCTAAGATTCGTTTGGCTCCCATGTGGACAAAGCTTCAAGATCCTGCAAGTAGCAGCACACAGCACCAGACTGAACCTGTTGGGGGAGGCCCAACAGAGTGTGGCACAAAGGAAGAGGGTGTAGATGTACTAGCAGTGCAGAGTCCCCGTGATGTCTCCATGCCTGTGTTGCAGATGGACAGTGTGGAGGGAGAATCAGTGGATCCATGGAGAGGGTCCTAGTCCCTAGCCTCACTGGAGAGGATGAGGTTAGAAACCCTAGATTGGGAGGTGTCTACCTCCGCATCCAGTGAAGAGTGGACTTTCTCAGGAGTGAGGATGACAGCTCAGTCCTGGGCCCAGCTCCTAAGTGAGGAAGAGGAGGAGGAGGAGGGAGCTATGTATCTTTACGATGAAGGTTCTAGTCCACAGCCTCAAGCTCTTGTCTCGGAGGAACCAGAAGAAGAAGTTGGAGACTCCACAGCCCTGCCCCCCCGAGGGAGGGGTCAGGGACCAGTTCTACATAGCTTTGAGTACGCGACACTGGCAGAACCAGGACTGGCAGCCCCCAGGCCAGGCTGGGGGTCACGGACTGACCAAGAGTAGTAAGGAGGAAAGACTGGTTCATAGTAAGGGAGATGAGATCTATGGAATGTCCTTTTCTACCTTTCCTCAGAGAGACTGGGAGGAGATTGAGAAAAACAGGAGATCCTGGCTAGTGGAAGAGGCAACCAAAGACTTGCATCCAGGTGCAACTCGATATGTCAGAGACAAAGTTGTCAGAGACAAACTCAAGTTTTGGAAAGTGAGTAGGACACTGTTCATAGACACTGTACATATTGTGGACAGAAAGGGAAACAAGACTTTCCATAGTGTGAATTATGAGCGCCCAGACGGGGTAGTAATTCTTGCACCTGACCCATTGTGGTACTATCCTCAATGTAACCAGCTTCCTGTGAATGTGTGCATGCCTACCAAGCAGAAAGCAGAGCAGTGGTAGCCAGTGCTGACATCTAGCCATTGCTGTACCCATGTTGTTCCATCAGTCTGGTATTCCAGGATCCAAAGGTGCGTCCAGATTTGTTAGCCTTGCAGTGTGCCTTCCAGTTTCATCACCTGGCCTTCCTAGATGACATCAGCACAGCTGTTTCCTGATTCATCACCTGGTATTTTGGAATACATTAATCCAACTGTTCCTTTCCTGTTCCAAGGTTCCATCTCTAAATGACATCAGCCAGAGATGACATCATCCCAGCAGTTTGAGACTTGCCATCCTGTCATTTCCGGAAGATTTCTGCCCAGCTGTATCCGAAAAATGCTGTCAGGGAGAGTCTTCGGCTGGAGATCCAGGTGCTGTTCCATTTTTCATTCTTCAAGGGACTGGTAAGTCAGACTTTTCTTACTTTATTGACATTGCAACACATTCCACACCTTGCAGACTACAGACTGTTGAACTGTCCACAAAGACTCCCTTTGGGATTTACAGTACTTCAAGGAACTGTGCTTTACCGGCTCTGGACCAGGAGAGACTCTTTCATGGACCTTGCCTTCAGGCACTGTTTGTCACTAGTTGGGACATACAGAGCATTCCATCTCCAAAAGGTACATTGTACATAATGTTGATATTTTCTACTATTTTCTACTTTTCTACTTTTCTAAAAAATATTTTTTTTTGATTCTACAGTGTTTTGATGGTAAGGGTTATGGTTGTGTACTGTGTTTGCAGATTTGGGGTGTGTTTTTGTCTTTTCTCTTTCAGGTTGATCCTGATGAAGAAAGAAGATAAGACAAGAAGAGGATTGGAGGGACTCATCAGAGTTATTCTGTGCTTTAAAGTGTGTTTTTTAAAGTACTGTGTAGATGTTAACATATATTAACCTTTTCCTTCTACAGGTGTAGTTGTGGGGGAGTGTGGGAGTGTAATGCTTGTGTATAGTGTTAGCTCCAGGGTTTGGTTTACAGGTGTCCACGGATGGGGGGAGGTTCCCCTATTTTGGGTAGGTTTGTTTTTGGTCAGATAGGTTTTCCCCTAGAGTGCTAGGGAGATAGACAGGCTGTGGTCCTGACTGGCCGTAGGGGCCGCAGTGCTGGTCTATTAGGGTTGTGCTCTGGACAGTTCTTCCAGGGTCACTGGTTACCATAGTAAGATCATAGTGTAGGGACTGATGCATCAGCCAATGGCCTCTGAGCCCTTAGTGTTGTCTGCCTGTGCTTGGCACATGGCAGGGGAGAAGGTAGCGCTACCTCCCCATAGTCAACACATAGGGTAGGATGGCCTGGTGCCAGGTAGGTAATGACTGTGGACAGTCATTTAACCTGGCTGAGGGTGGGTGTAACCCCCTTGTTCCCAGAGGATACTAGAATCCCACTTAGAATCAGTGGCAGGCAGGGAGAGGCAGCTCGTGAAATGCCAGCTAAATGGATTTCACACTGTCACACTGTGTTTTCAGTCTCAGCTGAGCTGGAGTGATTATGTCATTTTAGAATTGTCACAGCAGCATAAGCCACATTGGAATACTAGCTGGGGAATTAGCTGTAGAATGCTGAGTTAGAGTAGAGTAGTCTGTAGAGTGGAGAGGAGGAGGAGGCTGCCTGGGCAGCTCCTCAGTTTTAGCTCTGATAGAGAGCTACCTCGATAGTTTGGGTAGTTTGTTCTCACCTAGAAGAAGAACATAGAAGACCAGAGGTGAAGTGGTAGAGACCATTCCTAGAGGGTTTTCCAGTGCCCCATCCCTGGAGGGATGGGGTAATTCCAGGATTCAGGGGCAATCCCCTGGTCCAGTCTGGACTGTGTTGAAGCTCTCTGAGACTCATCTGCTCTGTGAGTATCTGAGACTTTTGTGTGGAAAAGGCCCTGGGGCACCTGCATTTCTGTGGTGAGTTTTTCTCTGACAAAAGGACTCTGTCACCAAGACTGTTTCTGTTTAAAAGTGTCTGCCTACTATGGGGTTCAGAGAGAGATTTGCCAAGTACAGAACTTTTAGTATGTTTCTGTATAAAAGTGTCTGCCTACTATGGGGTCTGGAGAGAGACTTGCCATGTACAGAACTTTTAGTTCATGTCTGATTTAAAAGTGTCTGATAAAGTGGGGTCTAGTTTATTTACTTATTTATTTATTGAAGCGTTTACCAGGAAGGCATGCTGAGCAGAGTATTGCTCTATTCCAGATGTGTCCTGGGAGTGAAGAGGCATTGCCAGTTACAGAACTCTTAACTTCATGACTCCTCCGAGGTGTGTAAAGTAGTATGTTAAATGTGAAAGACATTTCAATATAGCATCTACGAGTTTTCTGAGAAGGTGTTATTAACCAGATGAATGGCAGTATAAATTTGAGGCAAAGGTGGAGAGACCCCCATCTGCAGAAACCATGTTTACCTCTCCGGTTCAGTTTGGGCACCTCTGTTTTCTCTCAGTGCATTTGGCCAGTGCCTGAAGAAAATAGTTTACCCAGACAGGGGTTTGGATTTTCTGTGAGCCTGAGTGTGCTCACTGGTGGTCGAGGGTGCCACCAGTAATTCCTCATGAAACATGGGAAAGTCTCCTAGTACTGGCTGAGGGTGCCTAGTCAATGGAAGTGTACCAGTTCTGGCTGTGTATGCCAATTTCCATTCAGAACCTGAGGGTTCGCTGTGTGTGCTCTGTACCTCAGTAATCTGCATTACCAGTGGGAGTAGCCCTGTGGGGTTCCATCTTTGCTTTGTGATTATTCTCTGTGTATGTGAATAAAAGCCACACTCTAGAATCCCAACCTGGTTTGGACAGTAGTTATTACTTCCACTGTGTCTGGATTTACTTGGATGCTCCTGACCAGAAGTACAAAACTAGCATAATTGTGAGCAAACATTTTGTCCCAGGGACCCAGGTTGATGACCATGGTAAATGGTCCCCCCAGGTGTGAGCCAGGTAGTTGCCACACTTGGTTTGCCTGTCTGAGGATGGCAGGCTCCGAAGTAGATGTGCTGGTAAACTCCATGACACCTCAGCGGTGTGTAAAGTAGATGTATTGGTAACTTTATGATAGCTTAGAGGTGTGTAAAATAGTATGTTAAATGTGAAAGACATTACCCCAGATCTAAAGGCAGCTCTTACAAACCAGGACAAGATCCGGGAGAAAGCAAGGCATTCCAAGAACCCTGCAGATTGGCAGGTGTTCAGAGCAGCTAGGAGTACCTGTATAAAAAGCATTTGCTCTGCCAAAGCAAATTTCTGCGTCTCCACTCTTGAACAAGCCAAAGGGAACTCTCACAAAATATGGAGGACACTTAAATCTATTGAAGGTGGCCCGCTGCCCCCTCCATTCCAACTAAGATAGTCTCCAATCGTAGGATTGTGGAAAGTAAGCCCCTAATCATTGAAGAACTTAACTCCCACTTTGTCACTGCTGACCTAGCTTTTGATTCCTCACCTTATGCTAGTCATGTGAAGAGCTAATCAAGCTTCTCCCCTTCTTCCAGTACTGCATCATGCCCTTTTCAACTGCGTACACTTAACTATGAAGAAGTTGAAGATTCACTGCTTAATCTAGATGTCAAAAAAAATGCAGTGGACGATGGACTAGAACCCTTCTTCCTAAGACTAAGATATGCCCACCTCACCGCCCCATTCTTCATGTTCTCAATCTCTCCATTACTGCTACAGTTCCATCTTGTTGGAAATCTGCATATATCCTCCCTCAACCCATGTGACCTAAATAACTATAGGCCTATCTCCATCTTGCCTTTCCTTTCTAAAGTCTTCGAAAAACTGATCTATAACCAACTAAAAACTCATATTGAAACTTCCTCACTCCTTAACCCGTCACAATCGGTTTCCAGGCAAACCACAGCACAATCTCCTCTCTGACTAAAGTAACTAATGACTGGATCTCTGTTGTGGATGCTAAAAGATTACGAGAACTGCCTTCTTAGATTTTAGTAAAGCATTTGACACTGTTGATCATAACCTCTTAGTCATTTACCTTGCTAACTTAGGTGCAACTCCTTCTACGACCCAGTGGTTTACCAGTTACCTAACTGGGAGAACCCAGAAAGTCAAAGCTGATGGTCTATTCTCTGCCTCTCTGCTGATTGCCAGAGGAGTCCCCAGGCTCCATACTAGGCCCTATCTTGTTTTCACTGTACATTAACGACCTCAATTCTAACATAACTAGCTCCAATCTGCACTTCTTTGCAGATGACACTGTATTGTACACATCTGGCTCAACGTTACCGAAGTTAGGGGAGTGCTTCAAGCTGACTTTGCCCAGCTGGAAAATAACCTAATCAAGGCCAAGCTTCTCCTGAATGCTCAGAAAACCAAAGCAATGATCTTCTCTCACAGTACCTCCTCTGGCTCCTCCCCCACCCTGCCGAAAGACTTTATTGTTACTTCTCTTTGTGAACCATTGGAAGTTGCTCCCAAATTTAAATATCTGGGTGTCTGGATAGACAATAAGCTCTCATTTAATGACCACATAGAGGACTTATCTAGGAGGCTCAAAGCCAGGCTTAGATTCTTTTCAGAAATAGGTCACTTTTCCCCTTGAGATTCGAAACAGGCTAGTTCAGGCTACATTCCTTCCTTACTTGACTACAGTAATGTAATTTATGCTTACACCACTCTCACAAATCTAAGCAAACAGGATATCCTCTGTCACTGCACACTACGGTTCATTACAAACTTCCTGTACTGTACACCATTGCGATCTGTATGCAGCTGTTGGCTGGACATCACTCACCACCAGATGCCTACTTCACGCTGGTCTCTGGACCCTCAAGTTGCTTCTGCATAAATTGCTGAGTTATTTATCTTCTCTATCGGCATCTCACATATTGCTTACTCTCTCAGGAAATCCAACTTCATTCTGCTGGACGCACTTAGACTCATACTTCCTTTGGAAAATTAGCTATTGCTTATGCACTTCCCACTATATGGAACCAACTCAATCCATGCTGAAATTAACTAGCATTGTCACAGTTAACTTTCTACAAAGTGCTAAGTGCATCTAAAATAAAAGATATTTGTAACTGTCATTAACACCTCCCTACCTTTACATGTGCCTTATACACTCATGATTAAATCCCTCACCACCCTCATGGGTGCCTCTTACTTTTGTCCACATTTGCACTAGATTATATCTTGACTGTAATCTCATAGCTTTCAATTTGCACTACATGACTATAACTACCTGCTCCTCTACCACCTCCCACTTTTGGCTTCCTACTTATATAGTACTCTCCATACTCCTCCCTACCATCCCTCTCTCCATTAACCATGTCTACCTCATTTATCCTATCTTTCCTGTTGTTACTCGATATGCCAAGGTTACCTATTGTAATTACCAGTGTGATGGCTATATACCCTTCCTTGTATTGCTTGCATATCACCTTATACTGCTTACACATCATGAACCAAATGTCCTTCATTGTTTATTGCCTTCTGATGCTATACCATATTATGTAAAATCTTACATGAACTATATATGCACTTTGATTATTTGTAATCAGTGTTGCCCTTTCAAGGGATGCCTTACTATTTAATGTCTTATCTATATTGTTGTCCCATGATCTCCTTGTGAATGAGCTTGCTCAAAGGAGTTTTCCTACAATAAACTTAAACTAAACTTGAACTTGGTAAACAGAACTGTGTAGTGACAACTCCCATCCCTCTCATTTGTGCCATGTGTGAGAGGAGCAGCCCTGCTAGTTGAATAAGGGAGGCAGTGGGGGGAGGTTACACATGGTAGCACTGGGGAGGTTAAGTGACTTGCTCAGTGTCACACAGTATGCAAATGGAGGTTGTGGGAATCAAACCCAGGACTACTGGGTTACCAAACTCATTCACAGCTTGGTACAATACCCTCTAGGTCACAATGCCAGATCCACTACTATGACACACACATCATTTCCTAAGTGCATTTGAGACAAAAAGTTAGACTATGTTTCAAGTGTTTTTGACATGAGTAGTGCAATTGTGCTAAGATTATGGCACAAGTCATAATATATGTCTATTGAACCTTTGAAAATCCAGATTTTGATCTCTCTGTGATACTGTGACAGTTCCCAGATTATCCCCTCCCCACAAGGTCCCACTTTATGGTGATGCAAGGTTGTGAGGTTTCTTCAGCTGAGGATGCCATTTTTTAATGGTTACTTACTAAATGAAAGGGTTTTAACTGTTCAAAAATGCCATCCTCTGTGAATCACTAGTGCATCTCCCCACATGCACTTTTTAAAATTATCCTCTACACACTCCATCTTTCATGTGGGAAATGACACGCTACCCTAGTGATCAATTTTTTGCAATCTATCAGACCATGTTATTTTTCATTAAATATTTTCCCAGAATAATTCACCTATTACTGTATTTATTTTGATCCATGAATCTGGGCAGTTTAGCGGATTAATATGGACTGGAAAATGGTTGCACCACAATGTGACACCCAAGCACTATTCAGATTAAATAATAAATAAATAAGTTTAGTGACCTTCAGCTTGTTTCAAAATGTATTCCTCAAAAGTTTATATAGCGTTTGAGCTACTTTAAAGATCTTGCCACCTTTGCCCCCACTAATATACATTGTGCTGTCTCATAAAAATGTGTAAGCTGATCATAAAAAATGAATCAGTAACAAAATGAAAAATGAAATGCGTGAGCCCTTAATGAACTATAAATTTATTAAAGTTTGCTACCGTTCTGGTGGCTAAGAAAAGCTATGCATCTTTTTAATAACAAATCCTCTTGTGGTATCCAGACAATTTCAAATTGAATTTTATTTTAATGACCCTTACTGTTTGTTTCAGATCTTATCACACAAATTATTAAAAAGCTTAGGAAGAACAAAGCACTCACAGAATGAATAATGGAATCCATGAATATATAAGTAAGACAGCTTCCACCACTAAAGCTTAGAAAATGATTTTGTAAAGTAACATGACTTTGACAGTGCTTCTCATACCCGTAAGGGGAATGATGTTTTTTTCTGTGTTTACACACACAGCCTTTATTCTTGATGAGTTAAATAAATATCAGTCACAGCTATCTTGATGAAGAAAATCAGGAAAACAAAAAGCAATGCATTTTTTTAGGAACAACAAAAATTCCAGATTTTTTAGCAGCTTTCTAGATCAAACAACCCATATATTTCAAATGATTACATTTCATTGGATGTTTCTTTCATTGTCTTGGTGTGAGTAACTAACATCCGTGTCTTTAAATCTTGCCACACAATCTGTCAGCATTACTAAGTTACTGTAGTTCCATTTCCTGTCATTGAAAACCAGCAAATGGCTTCTTTATAGATGCTTTGTAATAACACGCATTTGTCAATGCCGGATGTTCACCACTAGTATTGAAGCCCTGGGGAACTAGATGCTTTGCATGACTGTGTGGTGTGAATGGTGGTTAAGGATGTGCTGGCAGAGGGTTAAAATAATGCATGTTGTATTAAAAAAGTATGTAAACTGCCTTTTTTAATTTAAGATTATTTAGATATCTATAGAGGAAGCTGCGGACTGTAGAGAGGAGATCAAGTGAGTTCCATTGTTGTAGTGTAGCGCAACCGAGCGGTGCTAATGGTAGTAAAGGACATGCTGCCAGAGGTTTAAAATCAGTCATCTTCTGTCAAAAAAGTATTTAAACTCCTTTTTGTAAGTTAAGATTAGTTATGTATCTGTAACAGAAGCTGCCAACTGTAGACCAGCACTTCCCTAGCCATGAATACATATGAACACTTGCACACCACCTGGGAACCATGGTAAAAAGTTCCCATAGGATTACACTGTAAATTGTAAGTAAGGAATAACACATGAAAGGGTGTGCAGCAACGCTACATTGCTGCTTTCCCCAGGTGGGTTGTGAGGCATGAGGTGCAGCTGGGTGCCTTCAACCACCTGGGAAGTGCAATATAAAATTCCCATTGGATCACATTATAAATTGTAAGTAAGCAATAACATATGACAGGGTGTGCAGTAATGCTAAATTACTGCATGCTCCAGGTAGGTTGTGAGATGGGCTGTGAGGCATGAGGCACAGCTGCTTGCCATCAACCACCTGGAAAGTGTGGATGCTTTCACTCAGGTGCTGACAGCACCTATACTGCCATGGAAGTGCATGCTAAGGATTGTTCCTGACACCCATGCAAGACAAATTGGGAACAGAGAGTGTAGAGTATATGCACACAAGCAATTGCTGTAGCAACATTACACTTATGAAGTAGGAATTGCTGAGATGAGGGAGGGTTATTATGCATCTCAACAGGAGGCAACATGGAAATATCAGTCAGACTCAGACAGCCTTTAAACAGGGTTGGGACATGGTCATGGAACTCTGGGGAAATGGCTAATGCTGTGATAGAGGCACAGTCTCATAAATGGACAGGCTTGGGCAGATTAGATGAGACTTGGGGAGTACCTGGTGCATCAAAAACTGCTTGCTAGTTCTGTCTGGTGGTAGGTGGGACCTCTACAGAGGCATGGGTGTCAGAAACAATCTGAGGATCCCCTTCTCCAATTAACCAAACTGCAATTTGCTTTTCAAATAGCTCCCACCTCCTGCCTTCTGGATGGGGGGGTGCAAAACAGTTGTATGCTTAATGTTTGCATTTCTAATTTCCCCTGCTCTGTCAATACTGCCTCGCTGTGACAGTGTGAGCCACAGAATCTGGTATTCCCACTTGATGTTATTCGGCAAAGTAATCTAGGGCATGCTGCATTTCTCATGCAGCCACCCACAGACACTTCCTTTTCTTCCTTGGATTTAGTCAGAGCACATGAAAACTACCTTCTCCATACTACCCAGAGCAACATCTCACTCTGTTGCCTTCTCCTTTTTAGTTTCATTTTGTGTCATTCCTCTGTGTACCATTTAAGTTGGAATATTACCTCCGTTTCCAGGAGACAGGCTTACCTGGGCAATTTTGTGACCATTGTTGCAACTTCTGCTAATTAGAGGTGCTCACCAATAATTCTCAAACAGTGTCAGTCTGTGGTAAGGATGGTCTGAAAGTGTTCAGTGGATGTCCCATGACTGGTTAGAAACCAGACGGTGCCTACACTGAGCAATTTTGAGACCATTGTTATAATTTCTGCTGATTAGAGGCATTCACCAGTAATTCACAAACTGTGTCAGACCATGGCAAGAGAGTTATGAGAGTGCCCAGTGGAGGTCCCATGACTGGTTCGAAACCAGACCGAATCTACCCTGAGCAATTTTGAGACCATTGTTGCAACTTCTACTAATTAGAGGTGCTCACCAATAATTCACAAACAGTGTCTGTCTGTGGCAAGAGTGGTCCAAAAGTGTCTAGTGGAGGTACCAAGACTGGTTAGAAACCAGTCTGGGCCTATCCTGAGCAATTTCACGACCATTGTTGCAACTTCTGGTAATTAGAGGTGCTCACCAATAATTCATGAACAGTGACAGATCAGGGCAAGACTGGTCTGAAAGTGTTCAGTAGATGTCCCTTGACTAGTTAGAAACCAGACTGGCTTACACTGAGCAATTTCATGACCATTGCTACAACTTCTGTTAATTAGAGGTGTTCATCAATAAAGCAATTTTTGCTGATTATAAAAAATCTAAGCGGTATCTATAAATGAAACACCATTCATTTGGTAGATATTTGTGTGCTGAACAAATGTCATGCTCACAGTATCATGCTGTCATTTTTTGTTTTAAACTTATTCACATTTCTTTGTTGAAAAAGTGAAATAAATCGAATTTGCTGCTGTCTTTTTTGCTAATTATAAAAAAACTAAAATACAACTATAAATGAAACACAACTCATTTTGTAGATATTTATGTGTTGAACAACTTTTGTTCTCACAGTACCATGCTATCATCTTTTGTTTTAAAGTTATTTGCATTTGAATATGGTTAGTACAGCTAGCATAGTGGGCATGGAGAAAGAGAGACAGACAGAGACACATGAGAGGCACACACACATATGGACATTTGTTTTTCAATTATGGCTCACCTGAGCACTTGCATGTTTGAAATTCCAGGCTTATTACACAGAACATCAAAGGAAAGAGCTGACCCAGGATTGGATGGCTGCTTCTTTTAAGTTCATGCCAAAGAAAAGGAGGAGAGGAGGACATGATAGAAACTTTCAAGTACCTCAAGAGAATCAACAAAGTCCAAGAGGGTGGCATCTTTCCAAAAAGATATGTGCAAGAACAAGGATGCATGATTTGAAGACATAGGGGATGGCTCAAGGGCAATGTAAGGAGTATTTTCACAGAGAGGGTGGTGGACACGTGGAACTGCCTTCCTGAGGAGGTCATGGGGTCAAAAACAGTGGGGGAATTCAAGAATGCATGGGACAGACATAAGGCAATTCTGGTGGGGGGTAGGGAGAAGTAAGATGTTGGTTAAATAGGATCTGCAGCTTATCCAATAGGTA
Source organism: Neoceratodus forsteri (assembly GCA_016271365.2). Taxonomy (NCBI): domain Eukaryota; kingdom Metazoa; phylum Chordata; order Ceratodontiformes; family Ceratodontidae; genus Neoceratodus; species Neoceratodus forsteri. The sequence goes on along the minus strand of JADMNL010000027.1, from coordinate 70,704,471 downwards.
GGGAAATGGGCAGACTAGGTGGGCCAAGCAGTTCTTATCTGATGTCAAAATCTATTATTTCTGTGTTTCTATGTTTCTATGCCATCTCCACCCAGCAAACAAAAACTCCATCATTATCAGCATGAATGATGATTGGAGTGGCACTGACTTGCCCCTAAAACATTGCTTTATATTGGACAGACAGTGTCACACCTCTCAAAACCCAACTATCATAGAAAGATGCTTGCTGTGCACACACGCGCATGGTGAACATAAAAAGGGTTGGTGAAACAGAGCTTCTTGATTGACTGTAAACATTCTGTTAGCCCTATGTTGAAGGGGAACAGTCAGCACAAAGGGCCCCACACTCGAGTGCAGAGCTGGTCTCACTGTGCACTTTGTGTGAAAAAATATTTTGGTTTACTTACTGTTTACTATAATATAGTAGATTGTACTAGACTAATTTTGTTTAGTTGTATGCTGACATCTTCTGTTACTACAAATCTCAGTCCCCTGCAACTGACATCAGAGCAGTAGGCAGCAGTGGGAGAATAGCCTGGAGTGCATGTTAGAGTTTGATAAGCTCTGATGTTTTATTTGCTGGTCCTGCTTTCTATCCTGTATTAAGTACAGTTACAGAGGACTATAATTAGCCCCTGGAGAAAAGCAGACCTGGAAAACATCTGATCAGAGATGATAAAAACTCAAACAGGCACTACAGGTTATTGAATCTCCAACTGCTGCCTACTGCTCTGATGTCAGCTGCAGGGGATTCTGGGATTTGTAGTAACAGAATATGTCAGCCTACAAAAAAGCTAAATTAGTCTGATACAGTCAACAGTAAATGAACCAAAATGTTTTTACACAGAAAGTGCACATTGGGACTAGACCCACAGTATGGGACCCTATCAAACAAATGCAAATAACTTAAAAACAAAAAATGATAGCATGGTACTTTGAGCACAAAAGTTGTTCAGCATAAAATTATCTACAAAATGAAAGGTGTTTCATTTCTAGATTCCTTTTAGATTTTCTATAATCAACAAAAAATGGTAGAACATTCAATTTGTATTCACTTTTTTGACTAACATATGCCCCCTAGAAAAGCAAAAACAAAAGAATTTCATAAATGGAATATGCAATGGAAAACTCATGTAGTAAATCATGTATCTGCGCTCGAGCAGTTTGACCTCGGACACCTCACTCATGGCTTCGCCACTCGTGAGGTTATCCGAGTCAAACTGCTCTTGTACAGATAAATCATTTATTACACTTGCTTCCATTATATATCATATATATATATAGATCATATATATCTATATATATAGATATATATATTCATTGCAAAACTCTTTTAATGCATCAGTTCAGGTTTTCAATTACAGCAACAAAAGTCTGGAAATTCAGTGTGGGGTTACCAACCCTACCACCCAACCCCCCACCCGCACAGCTGCAGGCATTGGTTGTGCCTTGGTGTCAGTCGGACCTAACTCTCAACCCATTCCATGTAAACAAGCTGAGATGGTACAGTATAGGAGAATGGGGTGAGAGTTAGGCCTGACAACCCCAAGGCACACCCCGATGCCTGTTGGTGTGTGGAGGGTGGGGGTGTAGGGGTGGGGTGGTAGGATTGGTAACCCTAACACCGAATTTCCAGACTTTTGTCACTGTAATAGAAACTCTAACTGAATGGAGTTTTTTGCAATGAATTTCCTTCTTTTGAGATAGTATAATAGTATCCTTATTTTACTGTGGGAGGCTCCAGTCCCTCTGTACTGTAGATGCATATATGTATGTATGTAGGTGAGGGCCCTGCACTTCCTTGTGTCAAAGAACAGTGATCAAATTGTCAGCATAGTCATCTTATTACCCCACCTTATGTACCTGGTGCTGAGACATTGTGAAAAGCAAGGCAAAATGTAATTATGCATAACTGCAACACCATTCTGCACACAGGTGTAAACACATTTTCGCAAGATGTATAAAATGTCAGCTACACTGTTCATAAGGTGGTGTGAAGAATGGCTATGCTGAAAATTGGCGTCAAAAGATTGAAAAGTAGCAAAGTTATGCATGTGCATAGAATAAATTCAACTGATGCATGTAACTCGGGCATTTTTAGGCATTTTGTCACCATATTTTCAACATGGCCTTTTGGGGACCTCACCTCATGAACAGTGGCATTGCCATTTTGTTAATCAGCCCTGAAAGGTGGTTTTGCACAGCATATGCACCATTTTGCACCACAGTAGTGAAATCATGTTTTGGGCAGGATGTTAAAAATGACAGCAGTACTGTTCATAAGGTGGTGTGAAAAAATGGTAATGTTGAAAATTTGGAGTGAAAATATAGAAATCGGTGAGGTTACGAGTGTACGTAGAAACATTTCAACAACCACACATAACTCAGGCATTTTTTGGTAGTTTTGCACCAAATATTCAATATAGGCTTTTTGGTACCCCACCTCATGAACACTGGCACTGCCATTTCATTAACTGATCCCAAAAGGTGATTCCACACAGCGACTGCAAAATCACCTTTTGGGACCAAGTAATGAAAGGACAGTGCCAGTGTTCATGAGGTGGGGTCCCAAAAAGCCCATGCTGAAAATCTGGTGTAAAAATAAAAAAAAAAAATGGCAGAGATGTCAACATAAGTTCAAAACACCATAGACAGCCATTATACGGCACTTACCTTGATTCTTCAGTTCACGGTTCGGCTTTGAAGAGTGCAGACATGTCTCGGTCCAGAGAAGATCATAGCTGCTGACCTCTGGAGGCATGTATGGAGCGAAAGGGGGGATGTGGGGAGGTGGGTGCACAGAGGAAGGGCAGGGATGGGGGAGGGAGACAACAGGGATGACATGGGACTGTTTCCTTCTTTACAGGTTTAAAAAAAATCGGAAGACTGTTTTCTTTTTTTAAAGGGAGAAAAAACAATATATTGGAACATTGGGGTAGGCTCCCCAGTGTACCATAGTGGCCAGGTGGCAGGGGAGTGGATTTCTGCTGCCGACATGGGGATTGGGCACCCCGATGTTGGCAGAACCATTTTAAAGAAAAGAAAATATTTTTGGGACACTGGTAGTGGGCTATCCAGTGTCCCACTCTGGCGGGGAGGCTGGATTGGGCACCTCAATGTCTGCAGAAACAATTTTATTAAAAAACTCATGCCTCTGCCTCCTTAGAGGCTATAAAAGGAGAAACACTCCTTTCATTAGGTAAACAATTGGTGTTTACCTAAACGGGAGCGAAACAGGATTCTGACATCATTGCAGCCCACAAGTCACCAGAAAAGGTTTTGGGGTTTACCTGATGTCAGCGGGTTTTTCCCATTGAGGTAATGCTGCGACTCACTGGAATTTTCACAAACAGTGCCATTAGTTGCGTCAAAATTGCCGGCACTTTCATGAAAATTGTTGCAATTTGCAGCACTACCAATGGCCAAATGTCCAAACATATTTCCAGCTATTATTTTACAAAAGTATGTAAGGATCATGGTCCTCAGGCCCCGATTAGGAAAACACAACTGTTGGTGTTTACCAATGGGCAGTATTTTTTGAATTACAGAATTTTTTTGCCAGCGCTAACTGAAAACAAGATGGCAGCATCATGAAAGTACAATATCCATCTGCAGCAGTAAAAGAGGCTTTCGAGAAAGTTTTCGTGCTGCACATATATTTTTCCCATAGGCTATAATGGGAAGCTTAAAAGTTTAAAAACTTTTGGACTTCCGGTTGGGACTCCCGTCTAATGGCAGCCTAATCATCATGCTCTGACCAATCGACTTTAAAATCCATGGGCATCCAGACTTAAATCCATCATCCTGTCGACCAAAAGGAGAACTGCGGATTACCTGATGCCTCCGAAACACTGTTGGAGGGACAATTCCTCAACTCAACCTATTAAAAGCTCAAAAATGTCAGCTTCAGCAGCCAGGGAGAAGGCCTCGGAAACCACGAGTCTTGCACCTGGACACACAGTGGAGGTCCCCTTGGAGGAACCTGAATGCACAATTACATCTAGAGAACTCTGTCAAACCCTTAAACAAATTAGCCAGACTCTTCAAAGGCCAGAAACAAAGGTCTCCGATCAGTGTTCAGAAATTCTTCGCTAACACAATGTACTGTGGAGATCGAGGAGGTTCTAACGGATTATACCACTACTACTGATGTATCCAATAAAGCCCTCTTGGACTTTCACTCTCATTCCCAACAGTTGGAAACCCACTTAGAGGAACTAGAGGACAGAAATCGGAGGAACAATCTCCGAATACATGGTCTCCTCGAGGGCACTGAGACCGGCAATGGTTAATTTTATTGACTCATTCTTACATGAGATCCTGAATCTCCCGCAAGAAAAAAATCCTTAACATCATTAGGGCTCACAGATCTCTGATCCCGAAACCTCGACCCTAAGGCCAAGGCATGCTCAGTTGTTTTTTTTTTATACTTCATTTTTATTAATACCAGCAGATTCCAGTATAAAATTAATGATATGTAAGTATCGTTATTTTATACAAACTTATGTAAAGACCTTTATTAGGTCTAGTAAAGTAGTTAAGACTACTTACAATTTCAATTGGTACTACATCATGTTAGGTCACAGTCATAGTACAATTACATGTTCCAACAACATTTGACTACAAACAAAAAGAAAAATATAGACTACGCCCTATTGCCAAGATAGTTTAAACGGTATAGAACTAAAGAGAAAAGAAGGGGAAGAGGGACAAGGATATAGAATTAGGGGCGTGTGGGGAGAACTAGTTCTAGCCTAAGTAAAGATGAAACTAAAGTCAGCACTTAAAAGGGGAAAGGAGAGTGAGAATAACCCCCTTCAAAGCTGTCTAACAAAGTAATTCCCATCTAGCCCATCTGTTTACAAACTGTGGAGACCTCAAAGTTAGAGAGAAGGATATCCTTTCATAGATTTTGAAATTACTTACTAGGTCCCTCCACTCTGTCTCAGTAGGTGGAAGGGGGGGATAGCCACTTCCTTGATATCACCTTACAGGCTGCCGCCACCAAAATGTTCCAAAGATACTTGGCCTCCTTACCTATAACCTCCAGGGGATACAGGCCCAGAATTATATGTTCTGGTCCTATAGGTACCTCAATATTAAAGGTTTTCTGTAATTGGCTTTGTATATTGCTCCAGTATTGAATGAGCATAGGGCAGTGCCAAAAAACATGGGCTTGAGATGCCCCAGGATTGCCACATTTCCGCCAACATGAAGAAGAAATCTCCGGATTCCACTTAGATACCTGCTCCGGTACTCTGAAGTACCTGCTTCTAAGTTTCCATAAATATTCATGCCACCCTGGGGAGGAGGAAGTAGACCAAGTATTCTTTATGGACAGTAACCACCTTTCTTTATGTAAGCTTAACCCAAGATCCCTTTCCCACTTCTCTTTAATATATGTAGTAGAGCAATGTAAATCTATAATGTAGGTTTTATAAAGTATAGAGATTGCTCGTCCCCCTCTCTGCCCCCCATACCTTTTCAAACACCATCGGCTGGGGGGGGTCTCCCCAGAATCTAAAGAGGATTTACGTAAGTGTTTTGTTATATAATCTCTGATCTGGTAGTAGAATATCAGGTCCCCTGTACCCATTGAAACTTTCCAGAGCCTTCTTCAAATGTCAGGATCTGATCCCCTTTTATTAACTGCCAAGGGGCCCAACATCCCAGTCTCTGAAGTCGCTTGAACCAGGGATTCCCATGAGCAGGTGTATGAAGCGAGCTCAGGGACCAAGCCTGATACTTCCACAGGTATACCTTTGTAGTTCAACGTAGACACCCTCGTCTGCAACCCTCCAGAGCTGCAGCGGTACTCGAATACAGTGGAGAAGAGCTACTTACTATTGCAGCTGGTGCAAATATTTGGGACTGGAGGGGAGAACAGGGGATCGCCAGATCCATGATCTTCAAATGGCCTGATAGGTGGGATGTAATAATAATAAGGAGATCCTCATCAGGTTTCCACCCAGTACCCCTCAAACAAGGTACTCCAAACCCTCCTTCCTCCTTCAAGAGGAAGAGAGTTTGTTTTCTAATCCTGGGGCGTTTTCCTGCCCATATAAATTTCGAAAGCATCCTCTGCCAGGTCATCAATCTCTCTTTTGAAATTAAGCAGGGCACACATTGAAACAAAAATAAAAACCTAGGCAACAGGTTAATCTTAATAGATTGAATTCAACTATGCAAAGGGAGAGGGAGCACGGACCACCTTTCAATATCTGTTTGTATTTGTTTTATTAAAGGGAAAATTTAGGTCATGTAACTGAGAGTTGTTTGGTGATAACACCATCCCCAAATATTTCATAGAAGGGAGGTCCCATTTTAGAGGGTATTTGTCTCTTAAGAGTTGAGAAGGGGAATAATTAAAAGTAATAGCTTTGGTTTTATGGGTATTCAAGGCATAGCCTGAAAGTTCCGAAAATTCGTTTATATGTTGAAATAAATATGGAATAGATGACTCAGGTTCTGTGATGTATAGCAAGATGTCATCTGCGTACAATGCAAGCTTATGCTCTTCCCCATTTATGTTTACTCCCTTTATATTTATTTTCTCTCTGATACTTTGGGCTAGAGGTTCAAGATATAGAGCAAAAAGAATAGGTGACAACGGACAGCCTTGACGTGTACCTCTGCATAATGGTAAGGACGGGACATGACCATTTGCCCTAATGTATCCTTTTGTGTATGGTATATTTTGAAAATGCCATCAATAAATTGAGCGGGAGACCAAATTTGCCTTGTACTGCATGAACAAAAGGCCAAAGGACTTTATCAAATGCTTTTTCGGCATCGAGACTAAGAAAATGGAAGGTATTTGAGTGGAGTTCAGGTGGTCAATTAGGTGGGGCAGTCCACGGAGATTATCCTGTGCCTGGCGATTAGGAATGAAACCCATCTGGTCTAGGGTTAATCAGTTTAGGTATTACGTTCTGCATACATTGGGCCAGAACTGACATAAAGATTTTATAATCTGTATTTAATATAGAGATGGGTCGGTGCGAAGGACAAAGTGTCAGATTTTTCCCCTGTTTAGGTATAACTGATATGATGGCCTGTTCCCATGAGGTTGGTGGTGTTTCTTTGGTCTGCAAGACCCCATTATAGACCTTAAGTAGGAGTGGTATAATCTGACCTTTAAAATGTTTATAAAACTCCCCCGGGAGTCCATCTGTGCCCGAGCATTTAGAGGCCTTCAGGCTCAAACTTCTCTTTGTATCTCTGTTTCGGTAAAAGGGGTTATCAGGTCCAAGTTAGCTTGGGGAGTCAAAGAGGGCAGAGAAAGATGCTGTAAGTATTCAGATACATTGTTCTCTTTGCTGGGGCGGGGTGGGGCGGTATATAATGAAGTATAGAATTCTCTGAAGGCTTCAACTATTACCGGGGTCTGATGTAATTTCTGCTTGGAGCTGGGGTGTATCAAGGTTGGAATCCGTGCTCTCGCTCTCTGGGATTGCAAGCGGGCCGCCAATAGGCGAGTGGCTCTTGGGCCTCCCTCATAGTACTTTTGTTTAAGATACAGGACCTTCTGCTCCACCTGGTATTCCAATAACTTGTTTAATTCAGCCTTGAGTTTGCTAAGCTTCTTGAAGGTCTCTGCTTTATAACTAATCTTAAGCTGAGATTCACAACTATCTATCTCCCCTCAACCTTGTTTTTTGGGCTTCTCGTTGCTTTTTCTTAAAAGCCGATATGGCAATGAATTTACCCCGCACGATAGCCTTACAAGTGTCCCAAAGTAGAGATACCGGTGTCTCTGGGGAGCCATTGGCATGCTCAGTTGTTACTGCATTTTTGGATTACAGGGTGAAAGATGAAATATTACAACTAGCGTGGTCAAAAAAAGCAATTCATTTGGGGGACATGCGCCTGTATTTCGACCACGACTTTACACCATAATTGCTGTCCCAAAGGAGAAATGTACTCACAGTAGTTAAACAACTGCAACAGAAAAATATGAAGGCATTTGTGGAATACCCAGCCTGCCTGAAGGTACAGCTGGCCGAGGGCTTGAGGCGTTTGCCTGATCTACAAGCGGCAGAGGATTTCTTGAACCAATTGGGCATACAACTCCCGAGAGAGGAGGCTACTTATCAGCAGTGCAGACAGTTAGAATCCAGGGATTGGTTGCTAGGTGGAACTAAAAGACAAGGCAATAAAGGCAAAACAGCCACTTCTGCTATGTGGGACTCCCTCCGAAACAAGAAACGCTCGAGAGGCTTGAACAATGAGTCAGTACAGACAGAACCTGAAATGACATGAGGATACTCTCCAGACGAACCACAAAGCTCTCAAACTACTTGAACAGTGCCAGGCACAGTATCTTTACAAAAAATCTTTTTTTTTCTTGATTGGCCCCATTTCTGACTTTACGAGGTCAGATGCTGTGACCTTATCAGGGTGTACACTGGGACTGAAAGAACTGCCCCACCCGAAGCAGAGAGCAGACTTTTCATTTACCACTAGGAGCAAAATAATGGATTCCTTATATGTTACTTTAAATGGGGGATACTAGACAGGATGTATACTATAGTATTTTACTTAAAGTAACCCTGTAGCCTGCTGGTTGATGGCTGGGGGTTCTCTTTGCCGTGGGGGGGGGTCCTGGGGAGCCCCTGGTGCTTCCGCGCTCAGGTGGGGAAAGCCATACCCATTTCAATGTGGGCCTCCACATAATTTGGAACTGCCTGCTGGCGGGTCTGGGCCAAGATGTGGCAGTGGTGCACACTGTATTTTTGGTCAAAGAGCCAAACATAAGGGACTCATTTGGCCTTCACTGGTTTTCCCTCAGGGGTGTGTATTGGGTTGAGCTCCTTTCTGGGCAGACTTTCTGTTTGGGGGGCCTGGCTATGGGCACTTCCAGGGGGTACTGCTGTGGTCGGTCCTTCAATAATCACCAAAAGTGCCCTTGACCATGCTCGGGACTTCCCATGCTAGCCTATGAACCAGGTACCATGATGAGAGTGGAGGTTTGTTTTGTGGAAGTATAGTAGTTAAGTTTTCATCTGGCTTGCCTGCTTGGATGGGGATGGTGCTCGGGGGCCTGCAACGGGGCCCGACCCGTGGTCTCTGTGTGGGGGGGTGGCCTCGTCTCTTTCTCTCCCTTGATATCGACCTGGATTTGGATGGATTTCAGCATTTTTTCATATAAAGACTGAGTCGATTGGCTAGCTATCTGGAATGTCAGTGAAGGAAATAACCTGACTAAACTGAAGACTGTGTTTTCTTTTTTTCCTAAGGGTGTCCTGATAACAGGAGTGTCGGGGCAGTTCTGGCTCCGCATTGTTTGAGCTGATCCATCTGCTAACACTCACTGCAGGAGCTAATAGTATTCAACATCAGTGAATCTCTAGGTGGGGCGCCTCCAGTAGGAGGCGAGAATATTCCCACCTCTTTACTCTCTTCCCACAGTGGGAGGAGGGTTCAGATAGATATCCTTTATTTTGGATCTTCTACCTAGGAAGTCAAATATGTTCAATCAGTTATGTTGTTAACCTGTTGGCACCTGTTTAATTGTACAGTTAACTTTTTGTTCTAGGATGGAGAACTGCTGCACTGATCTGGGGGTGGGGGGAGGATGTTCTTGGATGGGGGAATGGGGGACATATGCTACAGTTGGCTTTTATTTTTTTTTTTTTTATTTTTTGTAAAGCAAGATGGCTAGCTCAGGTACAATAGTTTGCACATATAATGTAAATGGACTTACAAGTCCAGTTAAATGCAGTAAGTGTCTTGCCTCGATTAAGAAATCCACAGCAGATTATGTGTTTCTACAAGAAACCCACCTCTCTGAGAGGAACATAGTAAATTTCTCAAACTGGGATTTAAGGAGGTGGCTGCCTCCTCGTATAAAAAGGGTAGAAGTAGAGGCACTATGGTGCTCATACTGTATAAGTTACATTTTAAAAACTGGCTGTAAAGGTGGATAAGGAAGGCTGATACACCCTCATGAAGGGCAAGCTGGAGGGCACTTACTTAAACTGGCTTCAGTGTATTTTCCACCAGACACCCCCTACCAGGATTATAGATAATTTTCCTCCTCCTACAAGAGTGGTGGAGGGATCATAATTTGTGGAGGAACTTGAACCTCTCCTTCAAACCCACTTTAGATACGACCTCCCAGATCCCAAGAAAATAACACCAGGTGGCTAGGAAGGTCCATAAGTTGATGGGGAACTGGGTATATTGGATGTCTGTGACACCAACATGCTAGGCAGAGGGATTACACTTATTTTTCTGCCACATATAATATTTACTCTAGATTAGATTATTTCTTGGTTCCAAGGGATGAGGTCTCTAGGGTCCAAGAGATCTGGATTGGGGACTTCGTTCTCTTGGACCACACCCCTCTTTTTATGCACCTGGGTATAGGGAGATTCCACAGAAACACCTTTTGGAGACTTAATGTCTCCTTACTCAAAGACAAGGAAGTTAAGGACGAGATAGTAGATACCTATCAATGATTTTTAGCAGAGAATGAGGGACAAGATACATCATGTGCAACCCTTTGGGATACGGCCAAAGCTGTTCTCCGGGCAAGTTTATTCAGCTAGCGGCTCAGAACAAAATGGAAAGAGAGGGGAGAAAGAAAACCCTCACTGAACAAATTCAGCAACTGGAGAAAACACAGAAACAGAAGTTTTCCAGGGCTACGGTGAAGCAGCTTAAGATTCTTAAACAGGAATTAGGAAAGTTGTTGGACTATCAGGTAGAACAGAAATTATTATTTTTAAGACAGAAGTACTATGAAGGGGCCCAAGGTCACTTAGACTACTAGCTAGTAGACTGAGAGCGCAAAGAGCCAGGGCCACAATCTTGACTTTGTGGCATGCCAGGCACCAAAAAGTGATGTACAAAATGACTGACATAGTCAAAGCCTTCCGGGAGTTTTATGAACAACTATGTGAGAAGGGGATGCCCCCATTGGAGGGGAGGATAGAGACTTTCTTACACAAATTGAAACTACCAAGCTTATCCCAGGACCAGGTCAAAGAGCTGATGCATCCACTATCTGTAAAGGAATTTAAGGCAGAGCTGGGGCCCTTAAGACAGGGAAATGTCCCAGGACAAACGGTCCTCCGGAATTTTATGTGTTTTTATAATCACCTTCAACCCCTCATGGTAAACACATTCTCGGAGGTCATGGGAGGGAGGAGTCCAGCTCTACCCTCTTGGGCCAGGACATTGATATTGGTAATACCTAAACTGGGAAGGACGCTCTAGATGTGCTTAATATCACCTATCTATTTGCTAAAACAGATTATAAGATCATATCTTCCATTATGTCAAAAAGAATTCAACAATACCACCCCCAGTTGATACAATTAGACCAAAATGGGTTTGTTCTGGGCAGATAGGCGCAGGACAACTTGAGAAGGACAACCCACCTATTAACCATATCAATATCTCCCACACCCTGGCATTATTAATGAGCCTGGATGCCGAAAAAGCATTTGACAGAGTTGATTGGGATTTTTTGGGGCGTGGTCCTTTCCCGGTTAGGGTTCCCGAGAGAATTTATACAACTAATGTACAAATTGTATGACTCCCCATCCACCTACATTAGAGCAAATGACCACATCTCCTGACTCCTGAAATTAGGCAGAGGCACGAGACAGGGGTGCCCATTATCCCTGCTGCTCTTTGCTTTATACATACAGCTTCTCGCTCAGTCTATCACAGAGAATGAGAACATAAGGGGATTATGAACTGATGGGTTTGAGCACAAGTTGGCCGTATATGCCGATGATGTGCCAACGTACCTTTCAGAGCTGGACTCCTCCCTCCCTGCCCTGTTTCAGCAGTTGGAGAAATATTCTTCCCTTTCTGGGTACAAGCTGAGCAGTAGTAAAACAGAGGTACTTAGTTTTAATTATATCCCCCCCCCAGGTCAGAGGCATAGATACCCCATGAGGTGGAATCTAGATCAGATGGGCTACTTAGGGATCAGGATTGGTATTGTTAATGAGCAGTTATGAGGTCTTAATTAACCCCTTTTCATTGTACAGTTAAGGAAGGACATTGAGAGGTGGGCCCTCCTTCCATTGTCCATATACTCTAAGACACAAGCATTGAAGATAAATACTTTACCCAGGTTACTCTACTTATTCCAATGTGCTCCCTGCCCTGTACCACAGAAAGACCTAAACACATGGCAGAACATGTTTTTCAGATTCTTATGGGCTAAAGACCAACCTAGAATTCGCAGAGCTCTCCTTTACACCCCTAAGGCTCAAGGAGGATTAGCTTTCCTAAACCTACAGGGTTATTGGGCGGTGGCCCAATTGAGGATTGCACTTTTATGGGGAAGTCCTGAATTTGACTCCCATTGGAAGAGAATGGATTTGGTGACCAAGACCAAGCCTGCCTTGCAGGCTTCTTTGTTCCATGGCGGGGTTGGGGCCCCAGAGGTATGTTATACCAGAACGAGGGTGGTTCCAGAGGGATGGAGGTAAGGTACAGCTCGTGGTCCCCTCGACAACAGTCAAGGAGATTTCGCTGGTGGACTTGACCCTCTTTTTCCAGTGGCAGCATTGGAGCTCTGTTTAAGAAATGGCCAAGAAGGGATTTCACTTTCCTTATCAGGTCCTAATAACAGATAATGTTATGTCCTTTGAGGCAGCCAAGCAGACATTTGGCCTTCTACCATGGGATAATTTGAGATTTTACCAAATCAGGGACTACGTCCATAACTTACAGAGATTTTACTCCTGAGTTGAGGGAGATATACCAGAACCTCCTTTTGCAGACATTTGGTCATCAGGGGAAGGTAGAGGGGCCATTTCCCTACTATATCAAAGATTTCTCCTAGATAAGTCCCTACCCACAGAACAACTCAAATTTAAGTGGGAAACAGACTTGGGGATTACCCTCTTGGAGAAACAATGGAGTACCATATAACAGATTACATGGCAGACAACAGGGGCCCTGGTTTGGTGAGAATTTGGTTGGAAGGTGAGGTCTCGGTACTTCAGGGTCCAAGCACAAATGAGTGCATTACGCCCCTACGGCTGGCTCGGCCTGTTGGAGGGAGTGTGGTCAGGACCCAGCCTCCCAGGCACACATTTTTGGACCTGTCAAATACATGGGGGATATTGGATGGAGATTGAACATCACCTTAGGGAGATTTTCCAGTTCCAGATTCCCCTGGGTCTGGAATACCTTGTTCTGGGACTACGGCCAAGGGAGGTGAAGGGAAGGGAGGCAATATATCTGTGGTTGGTTCTGATGATAGCTGCCCTTAAGGCTATCACCAGGAAATGGGCTCAAAGGACACCCCCCTTAGTGGAAGATTGGAGGGCTATTATAGAGAGCATTCATCTAATGGAGAGAATGACTTTTGGCCTCCGCCAACAGGCCCACTTATATCAGAATAGGTGGACTAGGTGGCTCTCATATGAGCCCAACGTGGACGGAGATGCCTGGGCCCTCTCCCCCCATCCCCCTTCACTTTTGTGGCCAGAGAAACTAGGAAGAGTACTCAGATCTCCCACCTCACTACCTCAGGAGGAATCTCTCAGTTTTGTAGTGCAGACATCAAAGTATCTCCATCGAGTTAGAGTAGACAGGAAGTTTGACAATTCATGTGATAAACCTGAATGGTTGTCAGGTTTGTTTATTTCTGTCATCATAAGGTTTATTCAGTAGAATGATAACTATTAAGGTACACACTGTTCTGTCATCAAGATTTGTATCCTGTACCTATACAAATGATGTATGGTGTATACATTTGGATATGCTGTAACAAGCCCTTATGGGCCTACCACAATAAAGCATATAAAAAAAAAGTTTAAAAAATGTTTGAACAGATTAATATTTTTTCATCAAACCATCAAAAGGGACATTGGTGACTCAGTCCCCATTTATCCTAAAAATTTTAGACCAGAACCACAAACTGTTTAGGCTGTAGAAATGAGCAATGAATTTGCCAAAAAGTGAGGATTTTTCACACTGTTTGGCACTCTGCAGCTCCGAAACTGCACATCTGACCTGAACTAAACTTGCCAGATCCAGAGAGCTATGGTTCCAGACCATGCATTGAAATTTTAGGCGAATTGGACAAACGGTTACAAAGTTACTAAAGTGCAGAATTTGAGGTTTAACATTAAACTGCCTACTTAAAGAGACCCTGACACCATTAGAAAAACATGAAGATAATGTGAGATTTAGACACAATTCAGTGTATACGTCATATACATTCTGTAATTCTTTTGTCTTTATTTTTTTTTTTTAATATTCTTTATTGTGGTGAGTCCACTGTCAGCCCTCAGCCCTGCTCACGGCCCCCTGGGACTTTCATCACCATCTATAGCCACTCTCTCCCCCAGTTATCCCTGGCTTACACCCTGGAGGGTGGGGCTGCGGCACTGGACCTCCATATCTGAGCTGTGGGACGAGTAACTGGTCCGGGGATTGCGGCGATGGCAGCTAATTGAAGCCCCAGGGAGGGTTTCATTTAGACAGTGAACCCAACCACCTGCTTCTTTTTCCATTTTTCCTGGAGGTGGGTATGTGCAATGATGCCAGCGTCCACCCCACCTCCCTGTATTATGAGTGCTGGTAGCTTGAGTGACTCCCGGCCTCCACCAAGGGCACTCTGTTAGCTGGGCACCCACCCCTCCCTGGAGAAGGAGAGTCATCCGTGGGACGCTCCATCCTTCTCCCTGGCCGCCCTCCGATGATCCGGTTCCGTTCCTGGAACCCAGGTTGCTGGTGTCGCAAACGGAAATCCAACCACTGCACCAGCGGGCCAGCCCCCTTTTGTCTTTATTACTGAGGACAGTTGTGTGAAACAGGAGTGCTGTCCCTTAGACTTTATCTGCTCTGGCAGTTTGCTTACACCTGGCATCATAATCCCGTTTATGGCATCATGATTATTTCCACAACGACAGATTGTGATGTCATAAACCGAAATGTGATGTCAGGTGTAGGCAAGCAGCCAGAACAGACAGGACAGCGATCCTATTTACATGAAAAAGTCATTAGTAGTAAAGCAGTAGGGATGAGAATTACAGAAAAAAATACTAAGTATAACCTGAATTGTGTCTAAATAGTATATTTTTCAAAGTTTTCACAACAGTGCCAGGGATCTTTAACCTAACTGTAGTGCCACTGCCATGGCACTATAATATATACATATATGTATGTGTATATATATATATATATATATATATAGATATATATATATATATATATATCTATATATATATATATATATATATATATATATGTATATATAACCCCACCCAGGTATGCTGCTTCTATCTGACAGCTCTACCTGGTGGGCTGGGTTCAAGGAGGAATATGTCACTCAGCACATAGGCTAGGTTTGGCTACTCTGCACTGGGACACCCAAGTAACTCTGGACAAGGGAAACAATAACTGTAATGTCCAGTACCAGAAGTGGGATTCTAAAGTGTGGCTTTTACTTACATCCAACAGAATAAACAAAGCATAGATGGACCCCAATGGGGCTACACTCCTGGTAATGCAGATTTAAGGAGACCAGAACACATCCTTATCACTTTAGCCCTCAGGCTCTGAAACACACTGGGCACACAGCCCGAACGTGTACACTGCTCTGGGTTTTCCCTGGCTCTGCTCCCTTGCCAGCCACTTGGACACTTTCCATATAGCATGGAAACATTTACTGGTGGCACCCTAAACCACCTATGAGCACTTCTGCTCCATAAGGGAAACTTCCTCATCAATCCCACGTTTGGGTACTTTCCTCAGGCACTGGCCAAGTGCCTGACAGAAAGCAACAGGTGCCCCAGAGCAATCCGTAGAGGTGAATTTGGTTACTACTGATGGGGGGTCTCCCACCTCTCACTCCCACAATTCATACCCGGCCATTTCTCTGGATTGTAACACCTCATCCTTTAACACACTTTGCTGTGTAGATTCTTTTTAAATGTAGTTCACATTCAATCTACTGTCTTTACATCCCATTTGTGCTGGACTTGAACATATTTAATAAGTGGCTTTGTCCATTACTCTAGACCCCCCACAGAGTTAAGCAGTCCAATCCCCACATCTTCCAAACAGTACTTGGCTGTCTTTTCCTGACCCCACAGTAACAGTCCATTTAGTTTCATCTTGATGCAGGTGAAAACACATGTCCCTTTAGCAAAGCGAACTCATCCTTCAATTGCAGGTGCCCCACAGGCGTTTCCTCCTCAAGGAACTCTCTTCCAGAGCTTCTGGTGCCTCAGCACAAACTTAAACAGGCAGCTTTTTTTCCTTAGCCCACTCCAGGGGCTTGCCTGAAACAGGCTGATACCTTTCCCCATCCCTGCAGGGATGGGGCTCCTGAATTCATTGAAAGTGGTGTCCACCACTAATTTGCAGTTCTTGTGTTCCTCTTCAGGTGGAAACACACACCTAATAAAACAAAAGTAGCTCTTTAACAGAGCTTAAAGCTCTGAGGGCCTGCCCACACTCTGCTGAACTCTGCAGAACTCTTCAAATTCCCCAACGCTCTACTCTAACCTCCAACTGCAACATTCCAGTGTGGTTTATGCAGCTGCGACAGTTCTAAATGATGTCATCCCTCAGTCTCAGCTGAGACTGAGAACAGAGTGAGAGTGTGAAATCCATTTAACTGGAGTTTCAAGCTGCCCTCCCTGCCTACCACTAGGTCTTACTAAGATTCTAGTAACCCCAGGTAACAGGAGGTTACATGTATAAATATATAGTTAGGGTTGAGGAGCCCTTTTAAGGTTAAAGGGTCAAACTTTGCACTTTAATAACTTTGCCACCGTTCGATGGATTTGCCTGAAAGTTGGCAGGCACAGGGCATAACCATAGATCTTGGGATCTGCACTTTTGTGCTGGTCTGATACACGGCTGCGGTTATTAAGTGACATCCGTGTGCATATTTACGCTTTCTGGTGAATTCTTTGCTCACGCCTACAGGTCGCATGGTTTATGCGACCGGTCCAAAAACTTCAGGGAACCTGCGGCTGGGGTCCCCGATGTGTCTTTTAAAGATTTTGTGAAGAAATATTAAACGGTTCAAAAATTATTCAAAAAACAAGTTCCAATTATAAGTCAATGGGAAAAGTTAACAAAAAGTTCTACACTTTCGCAAATGCACTTTTTAGTGTCGCAAATGGCCCTAGTAGTGTCACAAATCTGCCATTTTGTTTTCAGTTTGCAATCAGAAAAATGCTTGCCATTTAAATTTGGGACCCTCTAGAAACACAATTCTTTTTGTGTTTGCCTAGTTGGACTCGGAGGATGTTAGCCATGTCTTTATTTTGGGGTAAAACACCCCAGAAATATGTTTTCATATTTCTGGAAAAGTAGTGTCGCAAAAGCAGTGTTGTGCTCACGACACTTTCGCAAAATTTTGCAAAAGCTTTGCAAATCACGACACTACTTTTCAGACAATGGCCAAAATGACAGCAGTTCTTTGCCACTCTGCTGTAAAAGAACGGTTTGTCTTTGAGCTGAAATTTGGAAGGAACGCAGCCAACATCTACAGATGTGAAAAAATATTGCACAGTTGCCAAGTTACAGTACTCTGAAGTTTGCTTTTTTTCCCATAGACTAGCATGGTGGCGTACGCTGCGCCTTTCGAGGCTTGTAGCTCGAAAATGATGCGAGATATGGATTTTTTGTTGCAAGTTGCATAGCCCTATGGGCTATGTAACACAAATCCTAGCCAGGAAAATCATCATTTTTCTGACATTTACATTTTTTTCTACGTTGTGCAGTTGCTGAGATATTAGCAATTAAGTACTTCCAATGCTGGTTTTAAGCTTTGAAGCCCATTACAATGCATACATTCTTTGTGTTTCTCTATGCACCTCTTTGACAATAACAGGGTATGTGCTTCTGTTACTGTTACAGTTACTGTTTTCACTTGCGTTTATGTCCCTGTTTGCGTTACCGTTCCTGTGTACGCCACCGTGTGCATTGCCCTTGCATTCTCATTTGCGCTTGCATTTTCGTTATTGTTACCATTTGCGTTTCCACTACTATTTCTGTTTACACCACCATGTGCATTGCCATTTGTGTTTCTGACAGTTCTTTCATTTGCGTTTCCATTTCTCGTTCATTTTGCGTCTTCCTTGCTCTTACTGTTACCATTTGCATTTGCAATTGCGTTACTGTCCCCGTGTGCATTACAGTTTGCATTTCCATATGTGCTTGCATCTCCTTTTGCATTTCTGTTTCCTTTGCTGTTACTGTTGCTGTTACCATTTGCATTTACAATTGCGGTACTGTGCCACGGCGCATTTTGATTTGCATTTCCCTACGCACCTCTGCTCCTGTTTCTTTTTCCTTTGGCATTATTCTTCATGTTAACTTTACCATTTGCATTCACAATTGCGGTACCATGTCTCTGTGCATTACGATTTGCGTTTACATGTGCGCTTGCGTTCGCATTTCCATTTCTGTTCCTTTTCGCGTTCATTTTCTTGTGACACTTTACATTTCCATTTAAAATACCTCTGCCATCACAGTTAGCATTACCAGTAGCATTTCTGTACGTGCTTCAATGTCCGTTTGTCACTGTTAAACCGGCATCACTTTAGCTTGCGTTTCTGTTTTTTCAATTTAATAAGCTTTATTGTGGTATTAGAGTCTCAAATACAATTATGGTATTGTATGCAAGTCAAACTTGTACAGACGGTTGAGTAAACAGCAGTGGTACATAACAATTCCTCGTAAATCTTTGAGGAAAAAGAAAAAAAAGGGGGAAACTCCCTTAATACATAAAAATTGTAGATATTTTATGTGAAAGTAAAAAGGAAAAATCGCCTACATGTAGTGTCATTCAACAATAAAATCCAGGGCTAACTATCAGGAGTAATATTAGATTTATCTAGCATAACTAACTAAATACCAAAACAGAATTATAATACAGGAAGAATAATAACTCCTTATACCCCCACATCACCACTACTCTCTATAAATTAGGAGTAGTTTTTCCTCCAAGAAAGAAAAAAAAAGAAGAAGAAGAGAAGAAAAAGAAAGCTTGATCGTTAACCTTGCGCACTATATCAAGTCAAATCAAGACAGACGCATCCTAAATAGATAGCAAGGTATGTAAGAGTGCCCATACCTTCTGGTATTCGTTGCTATGTTTAGATATGTTTGCAATGAAATATTCTGCTTGTAGAGCAAATAGAATTTCTTTGTGCCACTCTGTGTACATGGGAATTTGTTGCTCTAACCAGTGGTGTAATATGATTCTATAGCTGTCTGGGCCCGGTGCTTTATCAACAGGGAGAGCCTCAATGGCATCATGTACTTCCTCTACATTCTGAGGAGCTTGTAGAAAGGCTATTTGGTGTTGGGACAAATATGGAAGGTCTCTATCTTGTAAAAAAAGGTCTAGCGCGGTATTATTAAAGGATAGGAGGGAACATGAATAAAGAGATTGGTAATAGGATTTAAAACATGAACCAATCTCCTTGGGTGTAGTATGGAACCTACCTAGTGGATCCTGAACAGTTGCTACTATCCTGTCTGTTACTTGTGCCCTAAGCCTTAAGGCTAAGAGTTTCCCTGCCTTATCCCCTTGGTCAAAGTAGGTAACTTTTGATTTAAAGTGGAGATGCTCAACCTTATTACCAAAAAGAATATTATATCAGAATCAAAGACTTTCTAGTTTTTTTGAATTCCGTGGGGTGTGATTGGGAATATAAGGATTGTTCTAAAACTCTAATTTGTTGTAAGAGTAGAGAGGATTCTAATGAGGTTTTCTTTTTTCTAATGGAGGCCAGATGAATAATTTCTCCTCTTAGTGAGCATTTCAGGGCGCCCCATAACACATCTAACTTCGACATGGAAGAGGCATTAAACTTGTGAAAGTTTTCTATATACTTTTGAAGAAGGTCAGCTAAGTTCTGGGACCTTAATAGTTGAGGGTTAAACCTCCAAACTTTGTCTTGTTCAACTGAGGAAGGTATGGACCACTACAAAAGAGTTGGGTGATGATCAGAGATCACTTTAGAGAGGTAGGCACAACTTTGAACCCTTGTTAGATGCTCAATCCCCAACAGAAAGAAGTCAATTCTTGAAAATGTGTTATGGGGCAGGGAATGAAATGAGTAATCTCGAGTAGAGGGAAAAAGGGTCCTCCATGGATCAGCAAGGCTAATAGTATTCATAAAATCTTAAGAGCCAATTGTGCGGGGCTAGAAGGGGTATATCTAGTTTTAGACCTGTCCAGTGTATTACAAAGGACTAAATTCCAATCTCCACCGAGTAATGTAGGGAGATTGGACCAGAGCTCAAACCAGTCACAAGACTTGTAAATAATTGAGGGTCGTCCCCAACCGGTCCATAGACTGAACCCAATATCATTTCGGTATGGCCTAAAATGGCTCCAGCTATATATATCTGCCTTGGGGGTCACTTATCGACTGGAACAGCCGAAAAGGTATGCGACCTGCAGTTACTACCGCGACTCCACGTTTGCGGGTATCCAAACCAGCTCCGAGTGCATGTCCCACCCATGTTCTTCTTAAGCTGAGAATTTGTGAATTGGGCAAATGGGTCTCCTGGATGAAGGCTACATCAGTACTGAGTTTATTGAGATGTAACAGAATCTTCACTCTTTTAGTAGGGGTTGAGCACCTTTAACATTCCAGGAACAAAACTTTAGTGCTGCTGTCTTATCCAAACAAAATGGTGATAGTATTTCCGTATCCTTAAGTCATCCTCAAGAGGAAACTTACCCAGTAGAATATTCCATGATTACTAAGTGGCAACCCCACAACAACCCCCCCCACCCTTTGGTACTAACCACTGTATTCGAAAACAACCAAGCCCCCTTACCTCAATATCCCATTCCATAATATATTGTAAATGTAGGAAATTGGAACAGGAAAATACTACCCCCAAGAATAAACTAACTAATTTATCCCATCCCACCGCTTCCCTCCCTCCCCACTTTCCTCTGTCCATATCAGGGTAGATTATATACCAGAGAGAGAAAGTAAAGTGAAGGCTGAGTCTTCAACAGTCTTAAGACCATAAGCAGTAATAATAGTTTCAGGTTCTAACCCTGAACACCCATGTGGACTCCCATCCCACCCTGCACCAGTACGTGGTGGACTGAATGGACTGCAGGTTTACCCAGCAGCCCTTGCTTCCCGCCCCAATCCCCCAACTCAGTAACCAAAGAACATCGCTATTTACATCCCTCTAGTAATCCCCACAGTAATAAAAAGGAAAGGAGAAAGAAAAAGGAGTTCTGCATTATTGCCATCGCTAAGCACAACTGGCCTGGAGAAAAAAAAAGGAAATAAAAAGGTAAAACTGGTAAATTATAGCAAAGAAATAATATTACCGGTTATTGTGTAACAGCTGTTGCAATACAATTCTCTGCCAGGAGTAGCTAATTAAGAACCTTTAATATGGCAACATAAAGAAGGCTTAAATATTCAGCCAAACAAAGTGTATGGGAGTTACTGCGTAATGACTGCCAATGCACCAGTCCTTTAATGCAGAGTTATGCTGCCCTCATGTGCCTCCCCAAGTAATGCCCTTTTACAAATGGGGGCTAGAAAAGAAAGGGGAGAGGTCTTAATTCAGACTTATATTAATGGAGGCAACAATATGCCAACTGGCGGCCTATCAGGCATTCAGACTTCCTTAAAAGAACCCCCCCAGTGGAGAAAGTAAAATCTTTAAAAAGGAAAGCCTAAAAAAACCCCAAAAAACAACAAAGATCAGCAAGCAACCGATCGCGATTACTCCAGCTAAGCTATTGCAGGCAGGAGACTATGGAACCAGTCCTCTACAGTGCAAGAGAAATCGGCATCCTCCAAGGATCCCTTAAACGAAACTCCCCATGTGGATTCTCCAAATATGCCCGTGTATTAAGAGCTCCTCTACACTGAGGAAGTACAGGCTAAGGCAAGTCCTCCGTGACTCTTCAACAGGCAGGGAACAAGTCCGGGTACATTGTGTGCAGCACAGGAGTAGCTATTTGTGCTGTATCGAAGGAGTGCCAGGTGTCAGTATGTAAAACCATCAATCTGGAGAGGTACTGGACTTTGTACTTGATGCCTGTGGCAATCAATTTTGATACCAGAGGATGGTATTCTGCTCGGCGCTGTCTCACTGTAGCCGGGAGGTCCTGCGCCAGGCGTAGCTGCTGGCCCTCCCAAAGAACCTGCTGCAAACTTCTGACTTGATCCAAGATGTGAGCTTTATCAAAGTAATTTAAAAGCTTGATGATGACTGGTCTCGGGGGTTTGCCGCTCGCAGGTTTGGGGCGCAGCGAACAATAGGCCCTCTCTATTATGTATGAGGGATTATTTGGAGAGGGTCCAGCTATTTTTTCAAGTAACTTTTGGCAAAATAGAATGGGATAAACTCCTTCAACTTCTTCTGGAAGGTCGAAGATAACAATATTATTTCTCCTGCTTCGGCCTTCCAGGTCTTCTAGTTTGGACTCGACTTTGTGCAGTCACTGCCTTAGGGTCACAACTTCGGGCTCCATTTTATTCTTTCAGCTCTCCAGCGATGTGGTATGGGTGGAGACATCAGAAATAGCTTGATTAGTGTCAGAAAGCTCCACTCTGAGAGATTTGATTTCGGTAGTGATGTCTTGCAGGGCGAGCTTGAAAGGTTGTAGCTCTTCTAGAAATTTTTGCTCCGATAACGGAGTCAGCGCTGTTTGAGACATCATGGATGCAAGAGCCTTTGCGGGGCCACTGGTCTGGCCTTTGGTTCTTTTCAGTCCCTTTTTTGTCTCTAATGTGTATATATGTGTGTATATGTATGTATTTATAAAATGGATAAGAAAAAAGGAATCCTCTGGTTGGTTGAAACACATCAGATGGCCGTGCGTATAGCATAGCGTGACGCACACCTGCACTTTATCCCCAACAAAACAATTTTGCCATTTTATAAGATAGATAACCCACTCTTCTGTGCTGTCATGCCTGATATACACAGGCCTTGGGTGGTTGATGCACTCTGCCCAGTAGCAGCAAATTCCCAGAGGGCCTGAGTGCAAGGATATTTTATAGGGCCCCCTCGTTTGAATAAACATCACAATTATGATTTGGGCCCCTCAAACCTCGTGGGCCCGGGTGCGACTGCACCCCCTGCACCCTTGTAGCTACGCCCCTGACTCTGACTGTGGCCTCATGCATACAATTCACACCAAGGTGTGCGTATATCAGAGTGCGACCACACACTTAAGAGTGAGTTGTCTATTACATAAGGAAATTCTTTTTCACAGAAAGGGTGGTAGATGCATGGAATAGCTTACCACAAGAAGTGGTGGCTATGAATACAGTGCAGGGCTTCAAACAGGCATGGGATAGGCATAAGGGAGCAATACAAATGACTATGAAGAGCTAGGTCACTGACAGAGCAAAGGCCGATGGCACATTTATAAGGTAGAAAAAGAAATGGGCAGACTGGATGGGCCTTGCGGTCCTTATCTGCCGTCAACTTCTATGTTTCTATGTTACATATATGTGTGTGAGTGTATGTATATATCTACATATATATATATATATATATACACACACACACACATATTCACATGTATATACATATACACACATATATATATTTAATTCCTCATAGGAGCCCATTATCATGTATTTCCCTGTATACCTCACCAGTTACACCTACAGCCTAAACAATTAGAGCTGCATACCTCCCAATTAAAGCTGCATACCTCTCATCGAAATCTCAATAGCGTGGGACAAAAACACCCATAGACCAACATTATGACAACCAAAACAAACAACTTACTGAGCAATTAAATCAATAAATACATCAATGAACACACTAGCTGAACCAGTTAAGAAGTTGCTGTGCTAATTATCTTACCTTATAAGCCACCTGACAAAAACACAGTCTTCTAATAAGCTGCCTGACAAATACATAGCCTTACCTATTAAGCCTCTTGAAAAAACACAGCCTTCAGGTACAAAAAGGCACCATCCCCATATATTATATTAAAATAAATGCTAGGCAACTGGAATACAAGGCTACATACCTATCTCAGGGGCTTACTAGAGCAATAATGCCACTCACCCTTTGGGCTCATGGCTTATAGCCGCAATTAGCCCCCTCAATAGGAATATATTCTTGTATACCACAGGTGCCTAGCATTTATTTTTTATCTATCTATCTGTCTGTCTATATATATATATATATGTGTGGTTGCACCCCTATAGTTAGGGTTGAGTAGGCACTTCAATGTTAAACTCCAAATTTTGCACTTTAATAACTTTGCGACCGTTCAATGGATTTGCACACAATTTAGTATGCACTGTCCTGTGGGGTAGATCTCCTGTTGTGGCTAGTTTTGTTCTGGTTGGATGCGTGTTCTCTGAGTTATGGAGAGGTGAAAAAAAACATTTTCACTCATTGATTTTGCTGAGATTTTTGTTTGAACTTGCCTACAGCCCAGGCGGTTTGTTTTTTGGTCTGAAATGTTCAGGACAGAAAGGGGCTACCTCACAGATGTGCCTTTTGCTAGTCTAGGGAAAAAATAATAAGCAGTTTTTAAGTTATTGCAATTTAAAAATTTGAGAAAAATGTTTCTGAGCGTGCTCAGTAAGCACTACAGAATGAAATGAAGTAGGAATCCTGCTTTGATGGGAAAATTCCTACTTTATATGGCCACCATCTTGTTTTCAGTTTTGCCTGAAAAATTCAAATTTGGAAACCTCCCAAAATGATATTCTGGGGAAGAACCAATACATGTAGCTTGCTTATTGGGACCCCCTAGGTGCATTCTGCAGCAGTATAGCGCAGTGGTCTAAGGCTCTGAGCTACAAATCTGGTGACATCCAGCAGACTAGACCTGGGTTTGAATCCCACAGCTTCCACTTGCATACTGTGTGACCCTGAGCAAGTCACTTAACCTTCTTGTGCTCCCAGGTCGCTCCTGTAAAAAAGCTTTCAGCTTAGTGTGCTATACCTGGTTAAACAACTAAAAAAAAAGAAAATGACCTTAAAATGTGTGTTATTTATCATTTAAATTCTTTGTTCATATGGGCGTCATATGAAGTAGGATGCTAGTTCGTATGATGAGATACAAACTAGGATCCTACTTCGTGAGCTGTAAATCTCCATATATTTATTTTAAAACAAAAAAATTGCTGCTGCCGACATTGGGGTGCCCAATCCCCATGTCAGCACTAGATGCCAGTGTCCCCAGCAATTTACCACATTGCCAACAATGGGATGCCCAATTTCTATGTCAGCAGTAGCCCCCCAAGGTGGAACACTGGGGAGCCCATTCCCAGTGACCCCAGTTATGTTAAACCACCCCAACACCGCCAGTACTGTCGGACACTGGGGAGCCCACCTCCAGTGTCCCTTAATGTTGCTTTCCATATACTTGAAATAAAGAAAACAGTCCCCCAATGTCTTTTTTTTTTGTAATCTTGTAAAAAAAGAAAACGGACCCTTGTCATCTCCCCGGCCCACCTTTCCCACCTTGACCCTCTTAAGGAGCATCCCACCACCCTACCCCACCCCTTGCCTTATACTTACCACCGGAAGTCTTCTTCAGTCATCTTCTGTGGATCCGCGACATGCCTGCACTCTTTGACTTCGAACCACAAACTGAAGAATCAAAGCAAGTGCTGTATAATGGAGGTCAATGGTGTTTCAAACTTATGTTGATATCTTGGCCATTTTTCATAATTTGTGACACCAAATTTTAAACGTGAGCCTTTTGGGACCCCACCTCATGAACACTGGCACTGCCATTTTGTTACTCAGTCCTGAAAGATGATTTCCTGGTCACTGCACAGAATCACTTTTTGGGACCAATTAACAAAATGACAGTACCAGTGTTCATAGTCAGAAGTCTCAAAAACCCATGTTGAAAATTTGGTGCTCTAAAAAAACACCTGAGTTCTGCGCGGTCATTGAAATTTCGCTACTCACATGCATAACTTTGGCAATTTTTTAATATTTATACTCCAAATGTTCAACATTGCCATTTTTTCACACCACCTCATGAACAGTATAGCTGTCATTTTTCATATCCTGCCTGAAATGTGATTTCACTCCTGTGGTGCAGAATGGTGCATACACTGCACAAAATCACCTTTTGGGACTGAGTAATGAAATGGCAGTCCCAGTGTTCATGAGGTGGGGTCCCCAAAAGGCCATTCTGAAAATGTGTTGGAAAAATTCTTAAAAATGCCCAAGTTATGTGTGTCCATTGAATTTATTTTATTTTTATTTTATTTATTTATTTATTTAAGAATCAGTTTACAACCTTTGAGCCAGAGCTCGTTTCCAAGAGTACTTAAGTCACATAAAGACATACACTGCGTTTGGGTTACATAGCAAAGATTTGCAAAAATCAATAGGCATTCACCAGAGATGCCCGTCACATAGTGGTCAGACAAATACAATTGGGTACAGGGTACATGTAATTGATAACAGGTATTACACAAGTCGGTCACATTCCGATGCATATTCAACGCGCGATACTGCTGTGGTACTTTCTAATATTTTGGCACCAAATTTTCATCATTGTCATTTTTCACACTACCTCATAGAGTAGTACAGCTGTCATTTTCACATCCTGCTCAAAATGTGTTTTCACACCTGTGGTGCACAATGGCATTGCAGTTGCACATTAAGTTTTGCCTAGCATTTCATAATTTCTCTGTAGCGGGATACATGAGGTGGGGTAATAAGATGGCTATGCTGACAATTTGGTCACTGTTGTT
Organism: Neoceratodus forsteri; assembly: GCA_016271365.2. NCBI lineage: Eukaryota > Metazoa > Chordata > Ceratodontiformes > Ceratodontidae > Neoceratodus > Neoceratodus forsteri. Next base: position 70,677,781 of record JADMNL010000027.1, on the reverse strand, counting down.
TGACACATGGGGCCCTGTGCTTCCACACCTGCATACATAGGCACATCTATGGAGGGACTGGAGCACAAGGTATGAAGGACCCTGTGTTCCCACAATAAAATATAGACACTATTACATTATCTCAACAGTAAGGAAATTCATTGCAAAAAACTCCATTAATGCATCAATTATGGTTCCAGTTACAGTGATAAAAGTATGGCAATTCAGTGTTAGGGTTCCCATCCTCCACACACCAACAGGAGTTGGGGTGTGCCTTGGGGTCATCTGCCCTAACTTTCACCCCATACCATGTGTAAGGAAGCTGAGATGGTACAGTATAGGAGAATGGGGTGAGAGTTAGGCTCGATGACCCCAAGGCACACCCCGATGCCTGTTGGTGTGTGGATGGTCGGGGTAAGGTGCTAGGGGTGGGAACCCTAACACTGCATATATACATATACATATACAGATACGGATATAGATATAGATATACAGTAGATATAGATATAGATATTATATTGTTGTGGTAGCGTCAGTATAGTTAGGGTTGAGGGATGACTTCTATGTTAAAGCACACTTTGTGCAGCTTAATAATTTTGCAAGGGTTCAATGGATTTGCATGAAATTCTGCATGCAGAATTTTGTGGGATAAACCTCTTTTTTCTAATTCTGTTTGTCTCCCCAAGCACCGGAACTATCTGGGCATATCCACTCACCTATGCGCTCTACTGCCCACTGTGAGCCCTGTCATCTTCAAGGCATTACTTTCTCCTAGCCCTGAGGAGGATGAAGGGCCCAAGGAGTTGAAAGGGCAGTGACAGAGCTCCAGTGTTGGATGTGTGGCAGTTCAACATGGGGATGGCCGCCGCCTATCCGGGCTGGTAGGGATTTTTACATGGTTTCGCCCCAGACATGGGATGTGCAATGCTGCCAGCCTGTGACATGGGTGTTCCCACTCACGTCCGGAAGCAGCCACCAACGTCTTCTCCATTTGTGAGCCCCTGTGCACCGCAGTGCCACCAGTCTCCACCAGGGGGCTGCTGCTGCACCAGGCTACCACTGGATCCCTCCCCAAGAGAGGAGAGCAGTCCTCCGGACACTCAATCCTCTCTCTCCCCTGCCAACTCCCGGTGATCCAGGCACATTCCCAAACCCGGGTCGCCAGCGTGGCGTGAGGTGTGACGTCCAGCACCTCAACCCTCAGCGCCATTGGGCTGGCTGGGATAGGCTTCTTGATGTGACAAATTTTGTTTGGATCATTTGTGTGATTTCTGAGATACAGAGTCTGAAAAATTATTAAATGCATGTGTTTTTTGCTGTTTCTTTGTCCACCTGTGTCTCAGATACTGTTTTAAACTGTAGTCTGAAATTTTCAGGGTAGAACGCCTTTGTCTTACTGATGTGCCTTTTGCTGGTCTGGTGAAAAAAAATATTAATCTGTTCCAAAATTATTAAGTTTTGAGGTTCCCATTATTTTCAATGGAAATGATAGATGTTCAGGGCAGACTTGGGCAGACATGGTGGATCATAAGGTCTCCATCTGCTGACAACTTCTATGTTTTACGTTTCTATGTTTCAGCATGAAAAAGTATCCTGTGTTGCAGGAGGTAATCTATTTTCGCAGATGGGTTATACTGTCTGCAGGACTACATTCCCGTTGCTGGATGGGTCATCCTTTGTCACAGGTTTGAAATCCTTTTCATGGGACCTCATTTTGTTTTCATAGCGAGAGAAAGAAAACATAACAAGCATTTTTCAATGCCGTATGTTGTCTCGCTGGCATTGGCACTGGTAGTGCAGCAGTTAGAGACACATAATAGGAATGGCAGTGAAGTACTGAAGTGATGCCAACCTCACCCCCACCCTGCAGAGACTGACAAGCATTGGGGTGTGCCTTTGTGTCATCAGCTATAACGCTCATGCCATTTTACCTCACCCTAACCTGTAGACACTGACAAGTGTTGTGGTGTGCTTTGGGGTCTTTGGGCACTATACTTACCCCATTCCATAAGGAAATATACTGAGGTGGGTGCAGTATAGGAGAATGGGGTGAACTTTGTGGCTGAACACTCCAAGGCACACCACGATACCTGTCATGGGCTGCAGGGTGGGGGCGGATGTGAAATGGCATGAGCATTACAGCCGATGATCCCAAGTCACACCCCCTGACGCTTCATCAGTCTGTACAGGTGGGGTGTTACAGTTGGAAACCCTAACGTGAGGGCGTGTGTTGGTATTTACCCAAATTTTCAACATAGGCTTTTTGTGACCCTACCTCATGAAGGCGGCACTATCAGTTTGTTAGCTGAATGGTGGTTTTGCACAGTGGCTATGCCATTTGGTGACACAGAGATGAAAAGCACATTTTGGGCAGTATGTGAAAAATGACAACTGTATTGTTCATGAGGAGGTGTAAAAATGGCAGCGTTAAAAATCTGGAGAAAAATATGAAAATTGGTGAAGTCATGAGCATACATAGAAAGTGTCAACACATGTCCGTAACACAATTATTTTGGGGATTTTTTGACCACATTTTCAACATTGACATTTTGGGACCTCCTAGTGAACAATGGCATTGTGATTTTGTTAATTTGTCCCAAAGTTGATTTCCCACAGTGACCACGCCACTACGCGCCACAGGTGTGAAAACACATTTTGGGCAGGATGTGAAAATGACAGCTGTACTGTTCATGAGAGGTGCGAAAAAATGCAGGTGTTGAAAATGTGGCATGAAAATATTGCAAATTTATGAGTTACAAGGGTGCATGGAAACTGCGATACTGCGCTTATAACACAGTAATTTTATGGACTTTCGTCACCAGATTTTCAACATAGGCATATTAGGACCTCTGCTCATGAACAGTGTCACCATCATTTCCTCAAACTGTCCCAAAAACTGATTTCACACAGCGACCATGCTATTCTGAGCCAGACGTGCGAAAACACATTTCGGCCAGGATATGTAAAATGACAACTGTACTGTTCATGAGGAGGGTGGAAAAATGGCAATTTTGAAAATCTGGAATGAAAATATTACAAATTCATGAAGTTACGAGCGTGCGTCGAAACTGCTCAATACCGTTAGTAAAACAGCCATTTTTGAATTTTTCCACCAAATATGCAACATAGGCTTTTGAGCCCCCTCATGAACAGTGGCACTGTCATTTCATCAATTGGTCCTGAAAGGTGATTCCGTGCAGTGACCAAGAAATCACCTTTCAGAACAAAATAACATCATGACAATGACTGAATTCGTGAGGAGGGGTTCCAATAACCACATGTTGAAAATTTGGTGTCAAAATTCCCCAAAATGCCCAAGATATGCACCAAGTTGAAAAAACATATTTATGCCATTATACAGCTTACTGGCATTTCTTCAGTTCTTGATCGGCTTTGAAGAGTGCAGACATGTTCCCGTCCACGAGATCATTGCACAGACTCGGGGTAAGTATGGGGTGAGAGGGTGTGGGGAGGCAGGGTGCGCAATGGGTGGTTGTGGGTTGTGGGAGGGACAGGGAGACCGTGAGGACCATTTTCTTTTACAGAAATAAAAAAGAGGAACATCAGCGGGACAGTTTTTGTTTTTTCAGGCACATTTGGCACGCTGAGGTGGGATCCCAGCATGCCACCTGATTGTTTTGGGGGGCTGTAGCCAACAGGGGATTGGGCACCACCGTTGGCACATAAGGACAAGAGCCAAGGGGGATTGGGCACCCCCTCTCGGCACACAACAGATGAAGAGGAGACATTATGCCAATGGGGAGTGGGCTCCCCCACTGGCTAAATAAACAGGGATGGGGACTGTAGCTGATGGGGCCTGGGCCCCTGTTGTTAAAGAAGACTGTTGGGAGGGGGCGCATGATGCTGGGGATTGTGCTTCCAGCTTACACTGGAGGGGGTCATTATGCAGTGGATATTTTCTTGGATGTGGTTGTCACATTCGTCTTACTGGTATGGTGCCTGCATGTTGTCTTACTGGGGAATGAGGCAGCACCTACTGATGCATGCCCTGCATTCGCCCACAGTGACCACCTCCAAATCTGCTCCTAATGCAATATGTTGGCTGGCATGAAGCCTGAGCCAACAAAAATGAATGGATTTAAAAAAAATCAGAACCAAGCTAAACAGGATCTGTTTAGCTACATTCCGATGGTTGTTTTTTTAAAATTATGGCAAGAAATACCATTTCTGGGCACCCAAAATCCTAGGTGCCCAGTTTAGCGAGAGGAGCACTTCCCCCACGTTCTCTGTATGAAAACAGTGGGATTTTTTTGACTTCTGCAGCTACAGCTAGAATTCATGCTGCCGGTTGCAGTTTCAGCTGTGAGACACCATTTCCCTGGTTTCTAGTGGCCCCCCCCACCTTTCAATCACTGCCCGTGTTATTTTTTTTTGGTGCCCTTAGGGAAAGAGTTGTCTTTTTATTGTAAAAGAGTTTCTGTGCAAAGCCTGTCCTGTGATTAAGAATGCTGGCATTACAGTGTGAAACAGCAATTAAACAAAATGAGATTTGCAGAGGCCAAAATGCCGTCAGAAGACAATCCCTCCTAAACCTTCTCTCTTTCGTATTTGGTGTGTGATTTGTGTCAAAGCATGCCACCTGATTGTTTTTGGGGGGCTGTATCTGATGGGGGATTGGGCACCCCTGTTGGCACATGGGGGTCAAGAGCCAAGGGGGATTGGGCACCCCCCCCTCAGCACACAACAGACGGGGAGGAGACATTATGCCAATGGGAAGTGGGCTCCCCATTGGCTAAATAAACTGGTATGGGGACTGAGCCGAAGAGTTGGGCCCCTGTCAGCAAAGGAAGGCGGTTGGGAAGCGCATGATGCCGAGGAGGATTGTGCTTCCCCTAGGCATACACTCGGTGGGGTCATTATGCAGTGGATGTTTTCTTAGATGTGGTCGTCACATTACATCTTGCTGGTATGGTGCCTGCATGATGTCTTACTGGGGAATGAGGGACGCACCTACTGATGTGTGCCCTGCATTCACCCACAGTGACCGCACCTCCAAATCTGCTCCTAATGCAATATGTTGGCTGGCGCGCAAGCCTGAGCCAACATAAAAATTAATAATTATAAAAAAAACATCAGAACCAAGCTAAACAGGATCTGTTTAGCTACATTCCGATGGTTGTTTTTTTAAATTATGGCAAGAAATACCTTTTTGGGGCACCCAAAAATTGCAGGTGCCCAGTTTAGCAAGAGGAGCTTTCCCCCACGTTCTCTGTATGAAAACAGTGGGATTTTTTTGACTTCTGCAGCTGCAGCTAGAATTCATGCTGCCAGTTGCAGTTTCAGCTGTGAGCCACTATTTTCGTGGTGTCTAGTGGCCCCCCCACCCTTCGATCGCTGCCCGTGTTATTTTGTTTTGGTGCCCTTAGGGAAAGAGTTGTCTTATTATTGTAAAAGAGTTTCTGTGCTAAACCTGTCCTGTGATTAAGGTGCTGGCATTATAGTGTGAAACAACAATTAAACAAAATAAGTTTACAGCATAGCCAAAATGCCGTCAGAAGCAATCCCTCTTAAACCTTCTCTCTTTTGGCTTTGTTGTGTGATTTGTGTCAAAGGTTGTTCTTATTTACTGTCTGTCAGGGATTTATTACCAGATGATTAGATGTATTTTAACATGTACATAGTTTTAAATAGTGTGAAATAAATTGGCACTAATGGACATTAGCCATCCCCATTTTTGTTTCATGCCCTGGTGTCTAATGGCACCCCCACCCTCAATCGCCATCCCTGTTATTTCTCTGTATTCTCTGGTGTCTAGTGGCACCCCACCCTCAATCACTGTCCCTGTTATTTCTCTATATTCCCTGGTGTCTAGTGACACCCTCACCCTCCAATCACTGTCCCTGTTATTTTTCTATATTTCCTGGTGTCTAGTGACACCCCCACCCTTCCATTTCATGCAGAAGCCTGAAATAAAGAAAACAGTCCCTTAATAATGTTTTTTCCACAAAAAAAAACTGTCAAAGAAAAACACGGTCCCTCACCAATCAGCTCCCCCAGCCCCATCTCCCACTCAGCACCCACTACTCCACACCCCCAAGTACACCCCCACACACACTCCCTTGCCTGAACAGGTCCTAGGTTGAGATCCACTCTGTGATCAAAGACACGTCTTGCTGCTGGAACCGGCGACTGCAATATGAGAAACTAAGGTAAATGTGGTGCAATGTATTTCAATAGGTCTTTCAACTTTTATGCATAATGCAGCCATTTTTTGAGATTTTGACCCAATATTTTCAGCATGGCCTTTTGAGGACCTCACCTCATGAACAATATGACAGTCATTCTGCAACTTCTGCCCGAAAGGTGATTTTCCAGTCACTTGGCGAAGTCACCTTTCGGTCAAGATTTGCATAATGATAGTCATATTGTTCATGAGGAGGGGTCATAAGAAGACTGTTGAAAATTTGGGGTCCTAATCTTTATTAATGGCAATGTTATGACCATTCATTGGAATTTCGCTACACACGCTCGTAACTTTGGAATTTTTAAATATTTTGACCACAGATTTTCAACATAGCTTTCTTATTACCCCACCTTATGTATGTTACAGCTGTATTTTTTTAAATCCTGGCTAAAATGTGTTTTTGCACATGTGGCACTGAGTGGTGCTGCAGCTGAGCAGAATTATGTTTTGGTGGGGATTTGAAATGTTCTGTATAGGATACATGAGGTGGAGTAATAAGATGGATATGCTGACAATCTGTTCACTGTTGTCCTATAAATAGGTACACAGGGCCTGGGTGTCCTGTGCATCCACAGCTACGTACATAGAGGTATAAGGACAATCATGGAGCATGGGAGCATAGGGCCCAAAAGGCTCTGCGCTCCCACAGGCAAATAAGGATACAAGTAAACTGTCTGAAAAGTCAGGAAATCCATGGCAAAATACTTTGTTAATGCATCAGTTACAGGCTGTTGCAGCAAAAGTAAAGGAAATATGGCATTAGTGTTTCCAAGCCTAATACCCCATCTCCCACCCTCCACACAGCAACAGGTGTTGGGGGTGTGCCTTGAGGTTGTCAGCCCTAATGCTCAACCCATTCTACAATACTGTACCCATCTTAGCTTATTTACTTATGGAATGGGGTGAGTGTTAGGACTGACGACTCCAAGGCACAACTCCAATGCTTGTCGCTCTGTGCAGGGTGGGGGATTGGGTGTTAGGCTTGAAACCTAATGCCATATTCCACTTTGTGCAGCAGCCCTACCTGACATTAATGAAGTTCTTTAAATGAAAAATAATATACATATATATGTAATAGATAACCCACTCTTAGGTGTGCGGTGGTGCTCCGATATCGCATGCCTTGGTGTGCATTATGCATGCGAGGCCGGGGGCTGAGTGCGCCACCACCTAAGGGCAAGGAATATCAAAGCATGACCGCACCTAAAAGTGATTATCTATCTTATAAAATGGGAAAAATATTTGGGCAGGGGGAGGAGATACAAAAGGTAGTCCCTGTCTGACAGAGATAAATGTTTAATTTACAGTAGGTTATCTGGCTGATCCTGCCATAATTGTGATGAGTTTGAAGTTAAAGGTGGTATTTATCTGGTTGATTCTGCCTTGGTTTAAATAAAAAAGTGATAAAAATATGTATCTGGTTGATCCTGCTATTGTCAGAGTGTGTTACACTCTAATCCCTTTCAGTATTATTTCTGTACTGCAGCGTGACCAGGTAGTGTAAACTGTAGTTATAGACCTGGTTGAAGACGTTCAAAAACAATTACTCATTTTTTATTTTTTGAATCAAGCCTACGAATGTAATGGGGCTGAGCAAGTGAGTCATTCATATCTGTATTGTAGTGTGACCGAGTGGTTTTATTGGCAGTTCAGGACGTGCTGGCACAGCTTCAAAACAAGGTATTTTACTTGCAGATACTGTGTAAACTCCTTTTTATTTAAGATTGCTCATATTTCTATAAAATGAAGCCACTGACTGTAGAGAGTGAAGAAGCGGCCGAGTCGCGGCTTCAGGGTATGAACAGAGCGAGGCCGAGTTATATAGCAACAACTCTCGCTCGCTCCTCAATTCTGAGAAATGCATCGACACTAAGCTCGCTACAGTCGGCGACTCATTTTGCAAATATGAGGCAATCTAAAATAAAGAAGTTTACACAGTTCTGAAAGTAAAATACATTATTTCAAGCTGTGCCAGCACGTCTGACTCAATAAATCACTCGGTCACTCTACAAGAGAGAGACAACTCGCTTGTTTAGCCCCATACAGTCAGAGACTTTAAAAAAAATACCATAAAAACAGAGGTTATACAGACTTTAGTGAGAGGTGTGTGGGGCAGCTATATACAGCACATTTTAGTTACTGCTGTGGGTGCCAACCTGTGTGTGTTTGTGTGGCAGCCTGTGTCTGCCAGGTGTGAAGTGATCTCACTGCTGGTGAGAAGGTTCTGTGGGATGGAAAGTAGTTCAGGCATGCGGTTGTAAAGGGAGGTATGCGGTCATTGGGAAATAATGCACGGTCATGTGATGCATTGTGTCCAATCATGTTACTGGAATTTCTATGATTTTACCACCCATTATATATATATATATATATATATATATATATATATATATATATATATATATAAAATACATACACAGTTGTGCCTGTATATTAGAGTTGTAAGCACTTCTATGTTAAACCCACATTTTTACCTTAACAACTTTGCCCCATTCAACTGATTTACATCAAATGTGGCAAGCATAGCCTCTGTGCAGGATCTCTTGATCCTGCAAATTCCATAGATCGATTCAGGGAGGTAAAGTTACAGAGGTGCAAAAAACACAAAAGTCTCGATTTTTAAAAGTTTTAAGACATTTTTTTTGGTACCTGACAACTAAAAAATAAAAGGTTTTGAAACCTGAAACTTAGGTTGGTCCAAGGTGTGTGTTTTTTGGGGTTTGTAGGTCACATTGTTAAGTAGTTTTTTAATTATTTAATAAAAATGTTCAATTTTCTGAGCATGTGCAGTTCAAAAATCAACATTCAATTCATAACTGAAATTTTGCAAAAGCAGCAGTTTGCACTATACAGCACAGCTGTCTTTAACAAGCATTTGTCAATGCCAAATGTTGTCTTGCTGGTGTTGGCACTGGTAGTGCAGGAGTTAAGAGAGATGCATAATAGGAATAGCAATGAAGTATAGAACCAACGTCAACCCCACCCCACCCTGCAGAGAATGACAGGCATTGGGGTGTGCATCTGGGTTGCTGGCCATAATGCTCATAATATTTTACCTCACCCTACCCTGCAGAGTCTGACAAGTGTCGCGTTGTGCCTTGGTGTCATCTGACCTTATGCTCACCCCATTTCATAAGTAAGTACGTTGAGATGGGTGCAGCATAGGAGAATGAGTTGAACTTTGGGGCTGAGTCCAAGGCACACCTTGGTGCCTGTCAGTGGCTGCAGAATGGGGGTGGAGGACCAATGGCATAAGCAGTACAGCAGACAATCCAAAGACACACCCCTGATGCCTGTTAGTCTGTACAGGGGGGGGACGTAATGGTTAGAAACCATAATGCCTGGGTGTGTGTTGGTATTTGCCTCCAAATTTTAAAGCATGGCCTTTTGTAACGCACCTCTTGAAAGCATTTGGGACCTCTGCTCATGAACAGTGTCCCTTTGATTTTGTTAATCTGTCTCGAACATTGATTTCCCACAGTGACGCGCCATTCTGCACCACATTAAAATGTCAGCTGCACCATTGATAAGGAGTTGTGAAGAGATGGCAATGTTGAAAATCTGGGTGAAAGTATTAAACATTCTCGAAGTTCTGACGGATATGAAAACTGGGCATGCGCTTGTAACACTGTCAAAAGTGGAATTATTTCATCAAATTTTTAACATAACATTTGGGACCTCTGCTCATGAACAGTGGTACTATGATTATCTTAATCTGCCACGATGTTGATTTCCCAGAGCCCACTCAATTGTGCATTAAATGTGTAAACTACATTTTGGGCAGGATGTGACAAATGACAGCTGTACTGTTCATAAGAAGGCATGCAAAAATGAGAATGTTGAAAATCTGGAGTGAAAATATTACACATTCTTGAAGTTACGACTGTGCATGGACACTGCACAATGCATGCTTGTAACAGTCATTTTATGGAATCTTTTCACCAAATTTTCAACATAGGCATTTTGAGATCTCTGCTCATGAACAGTGGTACTGTGATTTTCTTACTCTGTTCTGAACATTGTTTTCCTACAGTTACTGCACCACTGTGTGCTGGATGTGTGAAAACACAGTTCGGGTAGGATGTGGAAAATGAAATCTGTACTGCTCATAAGGAGGAGTGAAAAATGGCAATGGTGAAAACCTGGAGTTAAAATATTAAAAATTACTGAAGTTACAAGTGTGCATGGAAACTGCACAATACATGCTTGTAACACAGTCATTTTATAGACGTTTGTCACCTAATTTTCAACATAGTCATTTTAGGACCTCTGCACATGAACAGAGTCACTGTGATTTTCTTAATCTGTCCCAAAACACTGATTTCCCACAGCAATTGTGCTATTCTGTGTGGGAAGTGTGGAAACACAATTCGGCCAGGATGTGAAAAACGACAGCTGTACTGTTCATAAGGATGTGTGAAAAAATGCCACTGTTGACAATCTGGAGTGAAAATATTACAAATTTGTGAAGTTACAAGGGTGCATGAAGAAACTGTGCAACGCACGCTCTTAATGCAGTCATTTAATGAACTATCATCACCAGATTTTCAACATAGGCATTTAGGACCTCTGCTCATGAACAGTGACACTATGATTTTCTTAATCTATCACGAACACTGATTTCCACAGTTGACCGCTCTATACTGAGTGGGAAGTGCGAAACACATTTCAGACAGATTGTGAAAACGACAGCTGTACTGTTCATAGGAGGTGTGGAAAAATGCCAATGTTGAAAATCTGGAGAAAATATTACAAATTTGTGAAGTTACAAGGGTGCATGAAAACTGTGCAATGCACGTTCATAACGCAGTCATTTAATGAACTATCATCACCAGATTTTCAACATAGGCATTTAAGGACCTCTGCTCATGAACAGTGACACTATGATTTTCTTAATCTGTCACAAACACTGATTTCCCACAGTGACCACTCTATACTGAGTGGGAAGTGCGAAAACACATTTCAGACAGATTGTGAAAAACGACAGCTGTACTGTTCATAAGGAGGTGTGGAAAAATGCCAATGTTGAAATCTGGGTGAAAATATTAAGATTTACGAAGTTATGAGCATGCGTGGAAAACTGTGCAATGCAGATTCATAAACAGTAATTTTTGACTTTTTCACCAAATTTGCAACATAGGCTTTTGAGAGCCCACCTCATGAATAGTGGCACTGTAAACCCGTTAATTGGTCGAAGGTGATTACATGCAGTGACCGTGAAATCACCTTTCAAGACTGAATAACGTCATGACAGTGACTGAATTCATGAGGAGGGTCTAATAACCCATGTTGAAAATTTGGTGCCAAAATCCCAAAATGCCTGAGATATGCACCAAGTTGAAACACCTATTTATGCCATTATACAGATTACGGCATTTCTTCAGTTCGCAGTCTGCTTTGAAGAATGCAGACATGTTCCAGTCCACCAAAGATCGTCGTGCTGGGCTCTGGAGGTAAGTATGGGATGGGGAGTGAGGGAGGTGGGGTATGCACAGTGGGTGGATGTGGATTGGGGAGGTGCCACAGACAGCGAGGACTGTTTTCTACATTACAGGGTTAAAATTAATAAACATTGTGGGAAGTTTTTTTCTTTTAACAGGTACTTTTGGCACACTGGGGTGTGCTTCCAGCATGCCACCTGCATGTTTTGGGGTGGGGGAACTGGAGCCAATGGGGATTAGGTACCCCACTGGCAAATAAAAGTAGCTGGGAGGGATGATGCCGAGGGGGATTGGGCACCCCTCTCAGCAAACAACTGGCATGGGACATGAGGCCGACAGGGATCAGGCTCCTCATCAGCAAATGAACTCAGAAGGGGGGCATGATGATGCCGACAGAGGGATTGGGCACCCCTGACATTAGCTTTTCTGGGGACTGTGTGAGGCAGATGGCGCAACTGCTGCCATGTCTGATTGAAATGTAACACCAGGAAAGGCACGCCCTGCAATGAGGTGGAGCACCCTCATTGCAGCGACTAAAACATTTTAAGTTGGTGGCATGCTTCTGCACTGCTGTCATAGAGAGCATGCAATCTTATTCATGCCACGGGGCCCAGCCCCAAAAAACAGTGGCACCACTGGTCACAACATGGCAGTGCCTCTAAAAGTTGCTATTCTAAAGTTACCGCAACATGTTTCTTGTGCACGCGCAAGACAACACAGTAATGACAGCTGTGTTGTCTAGTGCTACCCCAGCTGCTGTCGCCACTTGTAGCCATAGTTTTTTTGGGGTTTTTGCTTGTGTAATTGTTAATGTGGTCACATATAAATTCCACATCTAGTGAAACTCATACCAGTATTGGTATGACATCAAACAATCATACCATCAATCTGATGTCAGATTACTTGCATTTTGACTTCCAATACTGGCCCCACCTTGTGCTCACAGTAGTTTTCAAACTGCAGCTCATAACCTCCCAAAAGCCACTCTGTTACTTCACATTCAAACTGACACTATCAATAAGGACGCTGCCATTGCCAACAGTGGTGATGAGAAGGGGACTGGGTGGTGATCCACCCTATTGACTGCAACAACTACGTTTGAAAACTAAATGTGTAATCATACAGTGAAGCACATCACAGATGAACTTCATAATGAATGTATGCGAAGCAATGGAGTTCAGCACAACTTCAGCAGCTCCAATTCCTATGTAATATGCTACCAGTAATAGTAATTGACTATGCTTGTTTTGTGGGGGGGCACCACTTGTAAGGATATCCCATTTAGAGAAATCAGTGAGGGATGACAAGTATTGCAGATACCACTTTCTGTGTACTTCGTTTGAATTTGCAGTTTGCATTAGTTGTTGTACAGTATATTGGCAGGCAAAGAAAAGTGAAAATGTGACAAATAGTTCAAAAATGTCAGACACATCTCCAAATTTGGCCCGCAGGCGGTTGGTTCAATTTGTATTTTAACTTTCTTTTTATATCTTATGTCATGGCTCACAACACTGCATATTTTGTCTGTATGTACTACAATGTAAATATTTCAGTTATAACCCCCCCAAAAAGATTGCTACCCTGTGCAAATCCCCATGGTTCCCATATATAAAACATATATAAAACATGTATCCAACAACATTGAAGAAAGGAAGCATGTACAAGCCAGTACAACTCAATTATAACCCACATGCAGACACTGAGTCTGCCCAGAAGTGCTCCAACGGATTTTGTTTTTGACATTATTAGACCGCAGCACTTCTTGCTGTGCAGTCAACCTGTGTCTTCCTCTACGTCAGTTGCTTCACGTCAAAACTGATATTATCATTACCTCAGGAGGTTGAGACACATACAACACAGCTATCATTAATAAACTGACAGCTGTGTCATATAGTGCAAGGACTATACGACACAGCTGTCTTTAATAAATGACAGCTGTGTCATATATTTGTATTTATTTATTGAAATGTTTCACTAGGAAAGCACACTAAGCAACAAGTTGCTCGTCTCCCAGTGTGACCTGGGGGGAGGGGTACAATAGGAATGAGACATTACACATTCAAGTTACAAGATCACCATTAACATACAGTTGTAAGGCAGGTGTTACAAACAGTGTTAAAACAGTGTTGTGCATAATATGTAGGAGTGGACAATAATAAGTGTCACGTTAATAATTAAACAAGTGCTTAAGTGAAAGAAAGTGTGAAAGGGAGGGAGGGAGGGAGGGAGGGTGAGGGTGGGGGAGGGCAGAGTCATGTCCTCGAGAACCCCTCAGGATGTGAGGAACCCTGCAAGGGACTGGGGGACCAGAGAGAGGGGATAAGGCAGTGTCCCAGAGAGACCCTTTTAGAATGGTGGGGAAAGGGAGTAGATGAGAGATACAAACCCCTTGGGGGGTAGGAGAGGGACCCATGGAGAGCATTTGGGGTCCTTTACATTCTGTGAGAGATCAAGGGAGGCCAGTAAGGGGGAGCAATTTGAGGGAAGGGGAGGATGGCTAGAAATTTTGGGGGTAGGTCTGCACAGGGTAAAAAGAAGGTGACGGTAGAGAGGTAGGGTTCACAGGGCTTAGAGGAGGGAATTAGGGAGAGACATGACAGGAGCAGCTAGCAACAGCTTTGTTGATCTGCTGGGGATGACCAGGGTATGGGGTCGGTTGATCTAAGGGAATGGGAGGGTGGGGGTGTTATAAAGGAGGAGGAGGTGAGGTAGGAAGTGAGCTCACCAATCAGTGCTTGGAGATGAATTTAGCACAGTGGGAGAGTCACCTATTTGTAAGACATGGGAAGGATAGGGCATGATAAAGATCGCAGTGATGGGTGCGGGGAAGGGCATCCAGGGCAAAGTGGCAGGTGGGAGGGTGATGGAGGGAGCATACCTGTAGAGGCTGGGGAGGTGGAAGGGTAGGAGGGGAGGTATTTCAGTAGCTCAGTGGCGCAAGAGATATAGTAGAAGCTATATTCCACAGCTACAGCTGGTGGGTTGGACACTAGTGAGCTGTTTAAGTGCCAGGGGGTGGGTAAGATGAGGGGGTAAATAGGGTGTGGACCACCTTCTAGAACTTTGAAGGGGAATTTATGTTGGTGATGAAGGCAGATTTGAAATATTCAGACTTGGCTAACCTTGTAGCCGTGGTGCAAGCATTTTGGAGCATGCGATAGTTCACGAGTGCAAGTGCAAGTACTATATGGCACAGCTGTCTTTAATAAATGACAGCTTATTTATTAAAGACAGCTGTGTCGTATACTGTAGGCTGCTGCAGTCATGTTTTGTGCAGTAGATCAGGGATGGGGCTACTGTCATTGTAGCCCTGTCAGCCTGATTGTGGCTTAGTTAAATGGTTATCTGCTCACTGGGGGCCCCGATCCCTGGTGGCAGTGTATTTCTGTATTTATTTACATTACTATAATTTTGTATTCTTATCTGACACCAGGATGCTCACCCCCATTGCTGGATGCTTCCCTTCTTTTAGGAGGCAGTATAGAGTAGTGGTAAAAGGCACTGAGCTGCAAATCTGGAGACCTAGATTTGAATCCCACAGCCCCCACTTGCATACTGTGTGATCCTGAGCAAGTTATTTAGCTTCCTTATGCTCCCAGGTCACACCTGAAACAAGCTCTTGCTTAGTGTGCCTCTGCTCATTAAACAATTTAACCCCCCCTTTGCAGCCCACTGATCTATAATGACTGCTGACATGGGGGGGTCTAATCCCTATGTTGGCATTTACACACCCCCAGTAGTGTGGGACACTGGGGAGCCCACCTCAATGTCCTGAAATACTTTTATTTTTTTGACTTTCCCTGAAATAGAAAAAACATCCTGTGACGTCTCTTTTATTTATTGAAATGACAGTGCCAGTGTTCATGAAGTGGGGTCCCAAAAAGGCTATGCTGAAAAATTTGGTGAAAAAATTCCTAAGAATGACTGTTACAAGTGTGCATTGAAAATTTTTTATGCAGGCACACAGCTTTGGTAATTTACAATATTTTGAATCCAGATTTTCAGCATACCCATTTTTTCACACCACCTCATGAACAGTACAGCTGTTATTTCTCACATCCTCCCCAAAATACGTTTTCACACCTGTGACGCGGAATGGCATGGTCCCTGCACAGAATCACCTTTCTGAACTGATTAACAAAATCACAGTGCCAGTGTTCATGAGGTGGAGTCCCAAAAAGGCCATGCTGAAGATTTGGTGAAAGAATTCCCAAAAATGTCCGCGTTATGAGCGTGTGTTGAAAATTTTCTACGCAGGCACGTAAGTTTGGTAATTTACAATATTTTGACTCCAGATTTTCAACGTACCCATTTTTTCACACAACCTCATGAACAGTATAGCTGTCATTTTACACATCCTGTCTGAAACATGTTTTCGCACCTATGGCGTGGAATGGAATTTCAGCACGGATTTAAACATTTTCACCTATGGGGTTTATGAGGTGGGGTCATAAGAAGACTATGTTGAAAGTTTTGTGTCAAAATATTAAAAAAACATAGAATTTATTAAGTAACATTGTTTGTAGGGATGTCCTTTGCACCACTGGGGAACATGCTGCCTTACCGTGCCAGTGAGTTTACTTCAGGTGTGAACTCAGTGAGCCGGTTTACTGAGACAAGGCTGATGGGGAAGGTGCTGCAGCATGCAACATCAGTCACAGCCTGGGTAGGGGTGGAGCAGTGTTTTGGCACAGATGCAACACCCTGTGGTGGGTCAGGGAACCTCACCCACAAGGTATCGACATGTGTGTTGGGGTCTGCTGGGCCCATGAACTGCATCAGGACTGTCTGCAATATTGCATTTTGCTCTTTTTGCGCAGGTCCTGTGCAAATGAGGATACAATTCTAGGACTGTCTCCAGTATTGTATTTATCTCATTTTCTGCAGGTCCCAGATCTGCACAAATGAGGATACAGTTCCACTATCACAAAAAGAAGGGAAATTAGTTGCAAAAAACTACATTAATGCAGAGATTAGGGTTGTAAAAACATAAAGCGTACAAAGACAGGAAATGAAAAAACATTAGGGATTTACAGTAGGTCTCTGGAGTATTGGTGAATCAGTGGTGGGGTCTTACTTGGGGTTGTCAACCTTAATGCCTACTCCTACCCTGGATCCTGGATCAGACAAAGTCCAATGTGATGTCTTCAGGCAGAGCCCTGCATGTAGAAAGCTCTGACAAACTATGTTGGCCATGCCACATCATCATGAGGCACTAGCTTGGAGCTGTATCTTGTGCTTCGGACAGGAGGGTATGGACTGGCAGTGGGCATTAGAGTTGGCAACCCCAAGTAAGACCCCACCACTGATTCGCCAATACTCTAGAGACCCAGCTGGTGCCAGGAAAATGACACAAATTTGTAGGTAATTGGCAACAGTATGGGAGTGGAAGTTCTTTAAATCTGATGTACTGCATCTGACTAAGGAGGGAGTCAGTGCATCGGGGCAGAGGTTTGATGTCTTTGCAGAATATTAAAACTAGCAAATGGGGAGAGGGGTGCAACACCCGATATATCGAATGGTAAGAACATCCCTCCCCCCCAGCTAGTGATCAAACAGAAGATAAGCATGTTTGTAGTTCATTTGCATCACCAGGTAAGGAAAAAGATCTGGCTTCCCAAATGACATGCAGGAGAAAAGCCAGACCTCGTCCCATAACTAATGCACCAAAATCTGGCAAATGGAAAACCATGTATACAAATGCCTGCAGTCTGGGAAACAAGATCCCAGACCTGAAGGCAACAGTGACAGAGGCTGAGCTGGACACAGTAGCCATTAACAAGACATGGTTCACCTGAAGGTGTACTAAGCTGCATTTCACAAAAAATCTGTATCTCGAAGCGTTTTCGAGATATAGCCCCCGAAAAGTACCCAGCTGCCACTGTGTTATCCTATGGGAGATTTCTAAACTTCAGAATGTTATAACTAAGGAACACATGTACATTTTATCAGAAAATTATCACAAGGCACATCTGGGGGGCAAGCCCTTTGTACCATGAACATTTCAGGCCATAGGTCCAAACCATTTGTTTGCAATTCAGTGGCAAAGAAACAGACATATCTGGAAAGTAGTGTCGAAAATTTGGGTAGGTAATGCCACAAATTGGGACAGCTTTTGCAACACAGTGTCACAATTTGTGGCATTACTGATGTAGTTTTGTGACATAGTGTTGCAATTTGCAACAGTTTTGCAAAAATAGTGTCAGAAATTTGTGACACTACCAATGGCCGAATAAAATAAACATATTTCCAGGCAGTATTTTTAAAAACTAATGACAGAATCATTTTCATTGGGCCCCGATTAGGTGAACACAACTGTCGATGTTTATCAAGGGGCAGTATTTTTGAAGTATATTGTTTTTTCCATGTCACTAACTGAAAACAAAATGGCAGAAGCACAGCACTGCTTTCCCATTTGTGAAAGCAGAAACTGCTTTCGCACGGCACATATATTTTTTCCCATAGGATATAATGGGAAACTTCAAATTTTAATAATTTTTGAATGGATTAATATTTTTTCACCAACCCTTCAAAAGGCACATCTGTGAGCCAGACCTCATATACCCTAACAATTTCAGACCAAACCACCAAGCCATTTCGTGGTAAAGGATTTACACCTAGATGGTAATTTTCATATTTTTTGACACTCTACGTCTCCGCAAATGTACATCCAACTGGAACAAAACTTGCCACATCAAGAGACCTATGGTACCTGATAGTGCATGAATAATTTCATGTGCATCAGTGATATGGCTGCAAAGTTATTAAAGTGCAAACTTTTGGATTTAACTCAGAAGTGACCGTTGGACCCTAACTGGATACATATAATCAGTGCCGCAGTAATGGGGGGACAAGTGAGGATGTTGTCCATGGCCCTGAGCTCAGTGGGAGCCACCTGAGGAGCTGGCATTACCCCTGGCTTTAGCTGGTGTGGGAGACAGGAGCCCATTTCAAGTGACTTGTCCTGGGCCCCAAAATCCTTAGCTGCAGCCCTGATCATGGTAAGAAACTCTGTTACTGCATCAGTTAGGGTTCATAGCACAGCAACAAAAGCATGGAAATGTGGTGTTAGGGTTATCACCCCTACCACCTCACCCCCACTCCCACCCTCCACACACCAACAGGCATTGGTGTGTGCATCGGGGTCGTTGGCCTAACTCTCATCTCATTCCATGTGTAAACAAGCAGAGGTGGTGCAGTATAGGAGAATGGGGTGAGAGTTAGGCACGACAACCCAAACGCACACCCTGATGCCTGTTAGTGTGTGGAGGCTGAGAGTGGGGTGGTAGGAGTGGTAACCCAAATACCACATTTCCATGCTTTTATCACTGTGCTATGAACCCTAACTAATGCATTAACAGATTTTTTTTTGCCATGAATTTCCCTTCTTTTTGAGAAAGTGTAATGTAACTGGTAAGTAGTATGTGTTAGTGGGAGCGTGGGCCCTCTGGGCCCTGTGCTCCCTTCATATTGCCCATTTTTTTGTGTGATGGTATGTGTATATGGGAGCATGGGCCCTCTAGGCTCTGTGCTCCCACTTACATATACTGTAACTACAGAGCCATACAGCAGCCCTACAGGGCAAGGAACCCTTGTAACACTAATATGCTAATATCTCAGTAACCGTAGGAGCTAGGAAAAAAATTCCTGTGTTGTTGTAATCACGACAGTGAGTACTTCACACAAGATACATCAACCAAATACATATTGCGCATCTTTTACAAGACATGGGCACCAAAATACGCTGAAAAGGCACCTTTGGAACCCTTGTGACACTAATGTGCCAATATCTCTGTAACCGTAGCAAGCAGGGAAAAAAATCCACTGCTGGTGTAATCTATGATTCCCAAACTTGATTCATGTTTCTTGTTTCACCTGAAGGTGATCTAAACTGTGGGTAGCGAAAAATCCGTATCTCGCTTTGCTTGTGAGATACGGGCACCAAAAGGCATCATGGGTGCCGCAATGTTATCCTATGTGAAATTTCTTAACTTTATAATGTTGGAACTCTGGGCCCCTTGAATGTTTTGGCACCAAACCACCCTGCACATTTCAGCCCAAAAGCCTCAACCATTTTGTTGCAAGGTGATAGAAAAGATTTGCATTTTTTAAAGAAAATACTTTCGAAAATTATGAAAGTTTCACAAAAAACAGCACAAAACTTTTGCATTTGCGAAAGTATCACGGACGTTTCTTTCGCAATTTGCAAAAAATTCTTGGGCACTGATTTTTAAAATGGCATTTCTGGGGGGTTTTACCCCCCAAAAAAGATAGGTCTGGCATCATCAGGGCCTGACTAGGTAAACCCAACAGTCAGTGTTTACCTAGGGGGTCCCAAATGTAAATGCCAGGCATTTTTCTCTCTCACTAACTGAAAACAAGATGGCAGCAGCATGAAAGTAAAAGGGCCATTTGCAAAAGGAAAATTGTACTTGAGACACTTTCGTGAGGTGCATATATTTTTTCCCCATTGACTATAATGGGAAATGTGTTTTTTGAATAACGTTTGAATGGTTTAATATTTTTACACCAAATCTTCAAAAGGCACATTGGTGACCCAGACTGCATCTTTCCTGAAGATTTTAGACCAAACAGATAAATCATGCGGGCTGTTCGTGAGAGCAAAGAAACATGCAAAAAGTCTGTTGTTTTGCGTTTTGGAGCATTCTGCAGTTCTGCAACTGCACATCCAACCGTAAAGCAACTTGCCAGCTCCAGAGATCTATGGTACCAGACCATGCATTCAAACTTTCAGGCAAATCCATCATATGGTGGCAAAGTTATTAAGGTGCAATATTTGAGGTTTAACATTAAAGTGCTTACTCAACCCTAACTATAGCGCCACTAACGTTACACTACTATATATATATATATATATATATATATATATGACAAAGAACCTTAGTGCACAAGCACTGAGACAAGGGTTACCCCAAAGGGCATTGGCTGGGAAGCCAAGTTTCAAAGAAATACAAAATCACACATACACCCATAATGCAAACCATCATGGGCTGTATATGCAAATCACCACAAAATATTATGGCTGGTTCAACTTTAAGCAGAAATGCAAGGTGGCAAAAGGCCTCTCGCACAGTCTGCAAAGGGTGCTGACAGAAGACGCAGACATGTGTTTTGTCCTACCAGGACTCATCAGTGTGCTTCATCTGTATGACACCCCAGTGGAAAGAAGCAGCTACCCTAAGTTAGTCTATCTAGGTTGGGTTGTGGTGAGCCCAAAAAAACCAAAAAACAAGCTTAAAGACAAAGAACCTTAGTGTGCAAGCACTGAGGCAAGGGTTATCCCAAAGGACATTGGCCAGAAAGACAAGTTTCAAAGAAATACAAAATCACACATACACCCATAATGCAAAGCATCATGGGCTGTATATGTAAATCACCACAAACTATTATGCTGGTTCAACTTTAAGCAGAAATGCATGGTGCTGAAAGGCCTCTCACATAGTCTGTAAAGGGTGCCAACAGAAGACACAGACACATGTTTCATCCTACCAGGACTCATCAGTGTACCTCGTCTGTATGACATCTCAGTGAAAAGAACCAGCCACCCTAAGTTGGTCTATCTGGGTTGGATTGCGGTGAGCCCAATAAAAACCAAAAACAAGCTAAAAAACAAAGAATCTTAGTGCACAAGCATGGAGGCTAGGGTTACCTCAAAGGGCATTGGCCGGGAAGCCAAGTTTCAAAGAAATATAAAATCACACATACACCCATAATGCAAAGCATCATGGGCTGTATATGCAAATCTCCACAAAATACTGTGCTCATTCAACTTTAAGCATATTACAGTGGCATGGTAGCAGCACTATAGTTAGGGTTGAGCAGGGGTTTCTATGTTAAACCTCAAATGTTGCACTTTAATAACTTTGCAACCGTTCAACAGATTTGCACAAAAATTTGCATGCATGGCCTCCTGGGGTATATATCTCTTGACGTGCCAAGGTCTGTTTCAGTCAGATTTGTGGAGTCTGAGATCCAGATAGTGAAAGCACTTGAAAAGTTGCCACTTTTTGCAGTCTGTTCTCATCGTGCTATGCACAGATGGTGTTGAAGTTTCATTTGAAACATTTGTGGTACAAAGAGCTTGGGCCACAGAACAGGCTATTGTTTATTTGATGAAAAAATATTAACCCATTCCAAAGTTACATCATTTTTAAGTCCCCATTATTTTCAATGGGATTTTCATTTTTCAGGATAGCTGCATGGTAGGAACAAGGATCTTTTTTCATGAGGGGGCATTCCTTGTTCTCCAGGTGCTAATCCTTGTTCACCATAAAAAATTCCTTGTTCCTGAGCCTCCATCTTGTTTTTTCATTTTGCCCTGAAACAAAGAGTCATAACTCTGCCCAGAGACATCTGTTTGAGACATCTATGTTTCTTACTCATCGGGAGCTGATGAGCTCATCTTTGTGGTTTGCCACATTAGTTTGCTCCTATTTTTTTAAGTTTTTTAACATTTTAAATCCTTGTTCACCACTCACTAACTTCCTTGTTTTCAAGTCCTTGTTCATCATAGTTATCAAGGAAATTGGCTCACAGACAAGGATTTCCTTTTTTCATGACCAGATGGTCAAAACTACAATCCTTGCTCATGAGCCGATTTCCTTGTTTGCCAGTGACGAACAAGGACTCATGATCAAGGAATTTTATTGCAAACAAGAATGCTAGTTTTGGCCATCTGGTCGTGAAAAAGGAAATCCTTGCTAATGAGCTGATTCCCTTGTTCACCAGTGATGAACAAGGACTCATGAACGAGGAATGTTCTTGTGAACAAGGATCCTAGTATTGACCATCTGGTTGTGAAAAAGGGAATCCTTGCTCATGAGTCAATTTCCTTGTTCACCAGTGATGAATAAGGACTTGTGAACAAGGATGCTAGTTTTAGCCATCTGGTCATGAAAAAGGAAATCCCTGATTGTGAGATGAGTTCCTTGTTCACCAGTGATTAACAAGGACTCATGAACAAGGAATTCTTTCATGAATAAGGATGCTAGTTATGGCCATCTGGTCATAAACAATGAAATCCTTGCTCATGAGCCGATTTCCTTGTTCACTAGTGATGAACAAGGACTCATAAACAAGGAGTTTTCTGGTGAACAAGGATGCTATTTTTGGCCATCTGGTCATGAAAAAGGGAATTCCTGCTCATGAGCTGATTCCCTTGTTCACCAGTGGCGAACAAGGACTTGCGAACAAGGAATTTGGCTGGTGAATAAGAATTTAATTTTTGGCTATGTGGTTGGGAAAAAGGATTTAGATTCATTAAGTAGAGTCATTTGGTCAGAAAAAGGATACTTTTCCATCAGAGGTAATCTTTTTCACCAGTATAGCGTAGGATTGGTGAAATATGGATTTTTGTGATGAAAAAGGATAATTTTATTGTTTTTTTTAAGGCAAGTGCTCAAAGTATTACAATGGGGGTTTGAACTTTTGTATGTATTACCCTGCCATTTTTAGATATGTTGACCCCAAATGTTTGACATGTTGTTTTGGGGACCACACCTAATGGACAATGATGACAATAGAGTAATGGGAGCTGTTTAGATACTGCCTGTGTCCCTCCCACTATAGCACAACCCTGAGATTTCTGTACTGGGTACATGTGCTGGGGTAATAAGATGGCTATGCTGATAATTTGGTCACACATCTACAGAGGGATAAATGTGCATTGTCTAAAGGACACTTGCTCTCACAGTTAAATAAAAAAAAATCATGCAGCAATGGGCCCTGCACTCCCACAGGCAAATAAGGATACATGTAAACTATCTGAAAAAGTAAGAAAATTTATTGCAAAAAACTTCATTAATGCATCAGTTAGGGTTGTTACTAAAGCAACAAAAGTAGGGAAATATGGCATTAGGGTTTCCAACCATAATGCTCCATCCCCAACCTGCAGACATCAACAACCATCAAGGGTGTCTCTTGGGGTTATCAGTCCTAACGCTAACCCCATTCCATAAGTAAATAAGCTGATATTGGTACAGTATGGGAGAATGGGGTGAGTGTTAGGGCTGATGACCCCAAGACACCCCCCAATGGCTGTAGGTGTCTTCAGAGTGGGGTGGGGCATTAGAGTTGGAAACCCTAACGCCATATTTCCCTACTTTTGTCACTTTAGTAACAACCCTAACTGATGCATTGACAAAGTTTTTTGCAATGAATATATGTATATATATATATATAGAGAGAGAGAGGGAGAGATACATACACACACTTGAGCATCATTTGGCTACAGTTGCAAGACTTGCGACAAGATTAACTTCATGCCACAGATGTCGAGAATTGTGCACTCAAAATGATGCATGCAGCAAATATTTGATGCATGTGCCATTGTTTCAACCATAAATTGAGCAAAATGTCATAAACATGTCAGAATGTGTGAAAATTGTTCACCAACATTATAATGCATTTACGGGGACACAGCTGTGGCAGTACAACTGCCACAAGTGCTGCGTCCAGATCTTTGAAAATCCAGGTCCTAGAATTAAATTACATCCTTAACAGCATATAACTTTATTTTAAAATAATAATAAGGCATGCTCAGTGATCATGCTAATGTTCAGTTAATCATCCTCTAGGGACATGTAGCACTCTGCTATGCCTTGTGCCACATTACACCCCTTAAGGGTGATTAACAGAACATTAGCATAACCCTGGTATTGCCTTATTGCTTTAAAAAGGGATCCTGCCCCTAGCAAGAACAAACAAATAAAAGTTGTAATAAGCAGGACTCCACTGCACCCCAAACCATTTCATTCTTAGTGCCTGGTCCACAAAAGCACTGCAGATGCATATGAACCACTTGTATCTGGGGTGCTTACTTTTGCACCTTCTGATGCCAGCACACATGCTGACTTCCAAGTCCCCCCATGATCCACGTATGGAGTGCAGTGCAGATAGTTGAGTTGGGGGAGTTTCCATGTGGGCAATGGGGGCTCAATTTTCAAAAGAAAACTTTGACACAAGGTGCCTTTGCCAAAGTGGTACGATGCAAGTGGCGCCTTGTGTCAAAGTTTGCATCTATCTAGATTTTTGAATACCGGCTGCATTGAAATTGAGATGCCATGTGGCAAAACCCCACTGTGCCAACCTTGCAGCAAAAGCACCAATGTGCAAGGTTGAAAGGGTGGTTGCACCACAGTGGGGCTGCACCATCTCCTTTTTTGCAGTTCCAGAAGCCCTGCCATGGTCGCAAGAGGGGGTTCAGGTTAGACCAGCCAAGAGCTTGTCTAAGGGCCCTGTTACACTGCCTGACAGGTGGTAAGTAGCATGTGGGACCTGGTAGATGGGGACTAGGGACCCCTTGAACAGTGGGGGTGCCATAGGGAATGACAGGGCATGGCGGCACAAAAAGGGTGCGAAGAAGGCACCAGATGGAGGTGCCATATGGAGTAGTGGACAGCTGCTTGGACCAGGTCTGGGGGGGTTGGCATGAAGACAGCATCCTGACATGGACCCCAGGTGGAAGCAGCCCTGGCACCTGCCCCACAGGACCCACAGTCCCTGGCAGTGTAGTCAGGCATCTGTCAGCCACCATGTGGGAGGGCTGTGTATCACAGAAATGTAGTGGTGCCTGGGGCATGTATCCCTCCACTGCAGGCATCCTGCAACCTGCACCCACTGCCACCCTCCATGTAGGGGACTGTGGGTCCTGGGGGAGCAGGTGCCAGGGCTGCTTCCACGTGTGGTCCATGTCAGGATGTTGTCGCATGCCAATCCCCTACCCGGTCTGAGTGGCTGTCCGTTACTCCCTATGGCACCTCTGCCAGGTGCCTCCTCCACACCCTCTTGCTGCCACTGTGCCCCCATCATTCCCTATGGCACCTCCAGTGCTCCAGAGACCCCCGGTTCCCATCTTCCAACCACATGACCCCCCACCTCTGTGGCTTATTTAGGCTTATGTCAGGTGGGGGATGACAGATCCCTCTGTCAATCCCAGCAAGTGCACCACATGTTTGTTGCAACCTTGTGGCTGTGGCAACTCTGGGGTCACTGGTGCAGGGACCCCATTTTTGTAAAACTGGGTGCAGGGTCCCTGATGCAGTCTGAGTTTGCCACAGCCCTGGATCACAGCAGTTTGCACCAATCTGAGGGCTGTTTAAAAACTGAGCCCCAGGCATCCAGCTGGATGGAGAGACTGGTTCCATAGTGGATCCTGCGTCCCACACAGAACTGGGGCTGGTGCGATATGAAAGTCCTCCAAGGACTGCTGTATCTCTTCTGGGAACACTATCCATGATTGGTAAATACCTGACTATCCTGGTAAGATCCCATGTCCTTTGTACAGGCTCAGTAGGGCTGTGGGCAGGTGAAAAGGACATTGATTGGGTCCCAGAGAAGTTCCTGCAGCTGGGCAGAGGGGGTGTATAAACTTATGGTACACCTTTGGGATGCATACCCTTCACTCCCTCTGCTGGCTCTGAGCACTGTGGACTTACTGCTGTCAATTGGGGGCTTGCATGCTCCCATACCTTGTAGGCTGCCAACCAGCCCATTCCTATGGCTTCACACATGGCTCGGCATCAGTTGCAGGGGGGCACATACAGGGCTGTGGATGCATGGAGGTTGCCACATGTGCAAAGCAGGATCTCTGTGCACAATCATCCCACGTAGGAACCCCTCCATAGATGTGCATCCAGTTGTAAAGTGGGCCCTTAATTACTATGGACAATTGTTCAGAAACAAGACTAAAAAGGGGAAAACTGCAAAACCTGGTGGAGCAAAAACTAGTTTAACCAGAGGGCAATTACCTTATGGAACTCCCTACCCAAAGAACTGGTGAGAAGTTCATCAGTGGAGAATATAAAATTGAAACTGGCTAAACTGCACCTGGTGGGAGATATTTAATTTAAAATTGGTGAGCACCATGGACAAAAGTCTAATAAGCTCTGTACATACCTATGATGACACCTGTGAAGAGCCTTCTGTCATACAGTTCACCTGCTCTTCCCAACTTTGGTTACCAGTAGTGATGCTGGAATAGTACCTTTGTGGCTCCAACTAATCTCCTTTGGGATATTGCTGGTATCCGCCTTCAAATCTGCCCATAATTTGACCAAAGTCTGATTCTGCATCTAGAGCCAGATAGTTGTGGTTCTAGGTTGAACCCAGGTATCTGAGGTCAGATCCATCAGATTTGAACTTGGATAGTTGAATTAGATAGTCAGATACCTAGATCTGCTGGTCGTATCCATCAGATCCTGGTCAGATCCATAGATATCTCAGATACTTAGAAACATAAACACACACAGAATTTGTTGACAGAAAAGGACTGCTTAGCCCACCCAGTCTGCCCAGATGATCCCTGTCTAACTCATCCAGCAGACCCCATCTGGTCTCCAGTAAACTCCCACCTTCCTCCCTCTTTTCTAATATACCCATATGACTATCCAATGCATGCTTGAACCCCCCCCCCAACTGTTTTAGCCAATACCACTTCCACTGGCAGTCTGTTCCAGATATCTACCACCCTTTCTGTGACCACAAAGAAATATTGCCTAATATCTCGAGAACTTCCTCCTCCACCTTCATCACATGCCCCCTGCTCCTGGCACGCTTTCTCATTTTAAAGAGACTCAGGCAGAGAACAGCAAGAGGAAGAAGCTGCTGTTATAACTATACTTCTCAACTGGGACTAAAGAACTAGAACTCTACTACTGGGACATTCAATTTAGGGTAAAAAAAGAAGAGTGCGTTTGTCTGAGTTGGCTGAAGTGACTAGTTATCTGTGCGGTTATCTAGGTGTTTGTCTCAGTTGGCTGAAGGGAATTCTTATCTGTACAATTAACTAGATGTAGAAAGAGCTGTAAAGTGGGGGAGTGGCTTAACTAGAAGGAAACCAGGTTAAAGCCAGATTTAACAAACTCTGGTCAGATCAACCACATCTGCATAATGAAGTTAGTGAAGTTGTGTGGAATTGTTAAGGAGGTATGAAGAAACAACACAATGATTTGTAAGTAGTAATATTTGTTTTAGTTTCTGTTCTAAGAAAGTCATACACATTATTAGGAAGATATATGGAGGGTGTACATTCTAATGGAAGGACTAGGAAGCTTAGAAAAGAACCACAGAGCAAATGCCACTGATGTATGTGTTATCCCAGATGATATTTGCCAGATGGCCAAATTTTAAAGAAAACACAACTGCACATATCCCGATAATGTAAAGCATCAAGGGAAAAATATGCAAATCCCCATGATGGTATAGAAGGTGGCAGTATATGAAAAAGTAATGGCTAGCATATGTTCAGCCTTGGGATTATTTACACTGTTTTTTTTAAGAGAAACAAGGTTTTTGTCTATGAGGTGATGTAAGTTATATTTAAGCAATGTGTTGATGTCAGGAAGTCAGGTGTAATGATGATGGACTGAAAATGTGATATTAACTTTCAGAGGGGGTCACTTTTGAGAAGGGCAAGATAGTTATGCTTGTGATAATGGAAATATTAGGAAAGTATGAGGTCTACGCAGAAGTGGAGTACAATTATGCACAGTTTCATAAGTATGTGCTGAGAGTGCAGGCAAATGTGAATGCACATTTGTTTTAGAAATAGGTAAAAATAGCGATATATGCAATTAATAGAAAGATAGACAATTACATAGACATATATGGAGAGAAAGAGAGAGACAGACAGACAGGCAGAATAGGAATGGCAGTGAAGTACTGAAGTGATGTCAACCCCACCCCCACTCTGCAGACATGGACAGGCATTGGGGTGTCCCTTTGGGTCATTGCTCATAACACTCACACCATTTCACCTCATCCTACCCTGCAGACACAGACAAGAGTCGAGGTGTGCCTTGGGGTTTTCAGACTTTACACTCACCCCATTCCATAAGGAAATAGGCTGAAATGGGTACAGTATAAGAGAATGGAGTGAACTTTGGGGCTGAAGAGTCAAAGGCACACCTCAATACCTGTCACTGGCTGCAGGGTGGGGATGGGGTGGAATGGCGTGTGCATTACTGTTGAGAATTCCAAGTCACACCCCTGATGCCTGTCAGTCCCTACAGTGCAGGGTGTTATGGTCATAAACCCTAATCCCTAGGCATTTCTTGGTGTTTTTACTCCAAGTTTTCAGCATGGGCTTTTTGGGACCCAACCGCATGAACAGTGACACTATCAGTTCATTAGCTGAAAGGAGATTTTGCACAGCAACGGTGCCATTTGGCACCACAGGTGCAAAAACATATTTTGAACATGATGTAAAAAATGACAGCTGTACATTTCTTGCTTCAGTAACTGCTCAGCATATCTGTTGCATGACGTACTTTTTGACATTTTATATGTGCTATACAATGTACTGCTGCTATGGCTGTATGGCTGAGAGGGACCTGGGGGTGGTGGTGGTGGTGGTGGTGGTGGATGTCAAGATGAACAACTCAGAGGCTTGTAGGAGGGCAGTGGCCAAGGTCAACATGATGCTGGGATGCACTGCTAGGGGGATCACTCCAGAAGGAGTGAAGGGATACTCCCTCTGTATAACTGCTGGTGAGGCTGCATCTCGAGTACTGCTTGCAGTTTTGGAAGCTACAGTTAAAGAGGGACATTGAACTCCTGGAGAGGGTCCAGAGGAAGACAACCAAAATAATCTGGGGCTTTGGGGAAAGGACCTAAGGGGAGAGGCTCGAAGAGCTAAATATGTACACATTGGAAGAGAGAAGAGACTGGGGGACATGATAGATGTCTTGAAGTACATGAAGGGGGTAAATAGGGGAGGTACAGTCAGGGTGCTCCAAAGGAAGGGGGGACAACTAGAGGGCATGGGTGGAAGCTGGAGAGGGGAGACTCAGGGGAGAAAGGAAGAGATGCTACTTCACTGAGAGGGTGGTAGAACCATGGAATGCACTGCCTGGGGGGCTGGTGGAGGCAGAGACTGTGGAGGGGTTCAAGAGGGGACAGGACAGGTACAGGGGAAGGGTTGTAGAAGCAAAGTCCAATGAAGCATGAATACCCTGGACTGGGAAGGGAGAAGCCTGAGAGGGAGGAGGGGCAGCAAGGTCAGCTCCCAGAGTGGGGACTGCCCAAACGAGCAGACACAAAAGCCCACTAGGCCTATTCTGCTGGCATTTTTGTATGTTAGTATGTTGGTATGCTTACTACACCAACATCATGAATTATAAAACAGATGACTGCCATAACTAGGGAGGCAGTACAGCACAGTGGTTTAAGGCTGTTAACTGCAAATCTGGAGATCTGGATTTGAATCCCACAGACCCCACTTGCATACTGGGTGACCCTGAGCAAGTCACTTAACTTCCATGTGCTCCCAGGTTGACCCTGTAAACAAGCTTTCAGCTTACTGTGCCACTTCAGTTGAAAGAAAAAAAAAACACAATATATTATTTTTCTTACTTTATTTTGCAACTACAAGCTTTGACTAATACATCCATCCTTATGTATAGCTTATGTGTCTGTGACTTAGGCAAAACTACACTTAAAATCTCACATATTAATAAATAAAATATCAGAGTAGCATTTATTTTAGCAGTGTATCCTTCCTTTTCAAGTGCCCATGATGCTATGTGTGTGTGTGTGTGTGTGTGTATATATATATACAGTATATATATATTTATATATTTTAACTTCAAAGCACTAAATCTATTCAAATGTAAAAAAAAGAAACAAGACTTTATTCTCTTCACACAATAGTGTTAAACTTTAGATCCCAGAATTGCCAAGAAACAATTTAGTCTTCACTCTTGCATGCCACTGTCACACCCACTTCTCATGCAAACAACAATCAATTACAGAAACTCATTCATTTCTATGCTATGCACTCTTACATCAGAGAGACATAAATCTTACAGAACTCCTAAAAAAACAAATTTATCAAGACTGGATTTCTGAATTAAAACCTGTCTTTTACAGTACCTATGTAAATAATAGTTTACTGGCTACAAACGATGCTACAGATATGACATTAACAAAATTTCTGTTTTACATGGAAAACATCCATATAATGAACTTGTCATACAGGATTTGTGACCTTCTATCTGCATGTATCTGACAAAGGAAAATGCACCTGCTTGTTCCTTTCTTTTCTATTTTATTTTTTTGCCCAACTTGCCATACTGTAAGAGCCAAATACTGACATGCTTAGAGTTAAAAAAAAATCATGATGTCTATGTGTGTGTGCGTATTTGGTGGGGGGGGGATATGCCTGGATGCAGTTTCAGGTACTCCATAATTACTTCCCTAGGCAGCTCTGATAGTCAGTTGTTCCAACATGGTAGAGCCACCTTATGTCCCTTCCACATGAATCAAAAAAAAGGTGGGGGTGGATCTTTAGGAGCTTATGTGCATGTGTGTTTTGGGGGGATATGCCTAGATGCAGTTTTAGGCACTCCTTAATTACTTCCCCAGGCAGCTCTGATAGTCAATAGTTCCAACATGATAGATCCACCTCATGCCCCTCCCATGAAAATGAAAGCATAGTGCCTGCAACAGACCTTATGACCATCACATGTTTTAATGTCAGCTCTAATCTGTTCAGTCTTTTTTCTTGGCTCAGTTTATAATATCAGTGAAAAGAAAGTAGGGAAAAAAAAACACCCAGCCCTTTTGATTCTACAAGTAGTTGTTAATTGCAGTTGGTATATTTTAACATGTGCAAGGCAACTCCACCCACAACTTCCCTAACACAGACAAATTGAATCAGTGCTCACTGATGTGTGAACATCCTGTGTCTAGTATCCCTGATAAAATAAACTAAAAAAGACAGTTGCAATTTTTTTTAATATCAGCTCTGATCAGAATAGCTTTTAAAATCACCAATTGTTTTCTTGTTCAATGTTTTCTTCTCTCCTTTTACTGATAGTACAAAATGAGCCATAGCTATTTCTTCCAACAATACATGAAAGAAAACCCTATGATATATAGTATATCACTGTCTTGCAAAATGTATCCCTTACAATTATTTTATTTGCAAGAAAGCATATATTTATCCTAACAAAGCTGTCCTACTGCCACATTCAAAACACTATCCCCTACCTACTTGCCACATATAAACTCAATTATATTACAACAACTCTAGGCACTTAACCATTATTCATTCCCCAGTCCCATTTACAACACTCCTACACTTATATAATACATACTTCTCAAACTTAAAAGAAAAAAAAATACACTTTATCATCAAAGTCCTGTGTTTACCAAGTGCTGTGCCCATGATTAAAATAATTTGAACCCCTCCCCCAAAAATGTGCCCTCACATGAAACTGCATGTTTAACTGTAAAGACAATTAAAAAAATGTATTTCTAAATGCATTACTAATGCCAGTGCTTTCAAAGTTTTGAAACTACTACAAAGACTATATATATATATATATATATATATATATATATATATATATATATATATAAAATGTGCTAATCAAATGTTAATCCCAAAACACTAAACGTTATGTTTTCAGTATATAACATTTTAAGAAAAACCAAGTGCCTTTTTCAACTTGAATCAGAATGTTGTGTCTATTGTTTTCCTTGGGAGCTGTAGTTTCAGGCACTCTTTAATTACTCTTTCCTTCTGAGGCCCCAGGTGGCTCTGATAATCATTTGTTCCAAGGGTTTTTAAGTCAATTTGAAGGCATTAAGTATCTTCTGTTCTCCTAGTCCTTAATAAAATGCAGGGGCTCCACAACTCAATCACTCCACAGACTTGTTCTGTTGCTTGGTCCAGGTCCCAAACTAATGTGACTTGTTCCAGCATGATAGATCCACCTCATACCCCTCCCACATGAATCAAAAAAGGTGGGGGTGGATCCTTAGGAGCTCATGTGTGTGTGTGTGTGTTTGGGGGTGGATATGCCTAGATGCAGTTTCAGGCACTCCTTAATTACTTCCCCAGGTAGCTCTGATAGTCAGTTGTTCCAACATGATAGATCCACCTTATGCCCCTCCCACATGAATAAAAAAAGGTGGGGGTAGATCTTTAGGAGCTTCTCGGGTGGAGGTGGGGGTTGGATCTCACTCTCCCCAAAAAACTAAGCTGCTGTTATAACTATACTTCTCTACTGGGACTATACTGCCCTCCTTCCCTCCCTCTCAACTGCCCCCCCACCCTAAGCCAGTTCTACTTTTATAGGCATAGGATTTGACTGACAACAGGAACTTCCTGTTTGGGAGCAGGAAGTGAGTGATCACAGAGCCACTAAAGAATCACCCTCCTAGAAGGAAAAGAGTAGCTGTCTGTCCCGTCCAGCTGCTGGAGGTCTGACTCTGAGCAAGTAAGGAGACTACTGAGAAATATAGAGCTTCATGTCTCAGAACAGGAAGATCAGAAGCTTAAAGGGCACAGAGGCAGTAAATAAGTAGGGAGAAAATTAATAAATAAATAAACAGAGGGAAGAGTAAGTATTCAAAACAACAGTTAAGGGGCCAGAAATAAGACATGATGGGAGTGGTGCAGTGCAGTGGCTGTGGAGCAGCAGTCTTTCAGGAGATGTTCTGGAGGATGCGGTGTTGTCCCATCTGCAGGCACCTCTCTGGGCTGAGGGAGGAGGTTACTCATCTCCAGGCTGAGTTGACCAGGATTTGGGGGACCTCCTCTCCCACCCAGGGACCACCAGGGTCACTGCTGTTGCCTCAGAGGTTGCCAAGAAAGAGGAGTGGTTGGATCACAGCAGTGGGCTCAGGGAGGGTGAGGGTGGTGGAACAGAGATGCATTGCTCCAGTTATACCTCTCCACAATTCATATGCTGTTCTGGCAAAGTGTGGTTCCTCTATGGAGGCACCTGCAATGAAGATCAAGGAGGATGCTGGGAACCTCCACAAAGGAGACCCACAGGAGGATGGTATGGGATCCCACAAGTGAAGGAAACAAATCCTGGTGGAGGACTCCATTGTTAGGAGGGTAGAACTGGGGAAGAAGGGGAGAGGGAGGTAAGGTGCCTCTCTGGTGCCATGAATTGGAGGGACAGGGAGCAAATCCTCAGGATTGCTGGAGCAGCTGCATGGGTGAGGGAGCTGGATGTCATTGTCCACCTAGGAAAAAAAATGACCTGGCTGAGAAAGGGATCAGAGCAGTGCATGAAGAGTCTATGGAGTTGGGGAAGGGCCTTAGACAAGTAGCATGTATGGTAACCTTCTCGGAGGTGCTGCCTGTCTATAGCATGGGTGAGGTTAGGGTGCTCCACACCATGGGATTCAAACAGTGGTTGAAAAAGTGGTACAGAGCTCAGGTGTTTGACTTCATTGGGGACTGAGGGTCTACCTGGAGTGATGCAGGCCTATATTGGTGCGATGGTCTGCATCTGTTCAGGAGGGGAACCAGGATCCTGGGTGATAGGTTTAAATGCTTCATTGGCACACATTTAAACTAGACAAGGGGGAGGCACTGTAAAGAAACAGGGAAATCCTAGCCCCCCCAGAAAATCTGGGTAGTAAGTGAGGTAAACACCATGATAGAGATGTCAATAGGCAAAAGGGCAGTGTTAAATGGAGAAAATGACAAAGACAATAAGGACAAGGATGGGGCAAAAAGGGGTAAGGCCATCAAGAAACTGAGGGTAATGAGAATCAATGCCCATAGTCTGGGCAACAAGCTCCCTGAACTGGTGGCCTTGATGAAAGGGGGATGCCTGGATATCATGGTAGTCACAGAAACATGGTACATAGAGAACCATGACTGGGATGTTAACATACCAGGGTACACAACCTACAGGAGAGACAGGAAGGGGAGAAGAGGGGGAGGAGTAGCTCTCTATGGAAGGGATAAAAGCAGTGGAACAAAAGAGTAAACAGGGAGGAGAGGAGGCACTGTGGGTCACCTACGAGACTGGAAATGGCACCACAATCTGCACAGGGGTTATATACAGACCCCCATCTCAGGGAGAGAGAATGGATAAGGATATGATAGAAGGCATCCTTAGAATGGCAGATAAAGGGAAGATACTATTGAAGGGGACCTGAATATGCCAGATGTTAACTGGAGCACCTTTGCTGCAGCCACATCCAAGAGCAGGGTCATTCTCGATGCCCTACTGGAGACATGCCTCAGACAGCTAGTTTTGGAACCCACTCATGAGAGAGCAATTCATGCTCTCAAATGGGGACAGTGAGAGGATCTCAGATCTAGAAGTGGGTAGCCATCTGGGAACAAGTGACCACCAAACAGTGTGGTTCACGATAAACTCAGCTACAGAGTCAAGCCATACAAAAGTGAGGGTACTGGATTTCAGGAGGGCTGACTTTGGCAAGATGGGAGACTGCCTTAGAAAAGCACTAGCAAACAGGCAAGAAGGAGGGGCAGAGCAACAACGGGAAAGATCAGAACTGCCATCACAGAGGCAACAAGCCTTTGTGTGAAGCAAATAAACAAATCAAAATGAAAAAAAAAGCCACTATGGTTCTCAAAAGAGGTGGAGGGGAAGGTTAGAGAGAAAAAGATAGCATTTAGGAAGTATAAGGAAACACAGAAGGAGCAGGACAGAGAACTGTACCAGTTAAGGTAGAAGGAAGCAGGGAGGGAAGTCAGAATAGCAAATGCCCAAACTGAGGAAAAGATAGCCAACTCGGTTAAGAAGGGGGATAAAACCTTTTATAGGTACATCAGGGAGCGTAGAAAGACAAAGGGAGGGGCAGTGAGGCTGAATAGAATGGACAGTGGATAGGCGGAGTGGAACAGTAAAAAAAAAGCAGGGATACTGAATGGATACTTATACTCAGTATTCATAAAAGAAGAGGAGGGGGAGGTACCTAATCCAATTAACAGAAACACTCTGGATAGGGGGGTCGATCCCAGTCCTTTCACAGAAGAAAGGGTTCTGAAAGAACTCCTAAAACTGAAGGAGGACAAAGCAATGGGGCCTGACAGGATTCACCCCAGAATTCTGAAAGATTTAAGGGGAGAATTAGTGACACCACTGACTACCCTTTTTAACAAATCATGGGAGGATGGTGTGGTACCTGAGGACTGGAGGAAGGCAGATGTGATTCCCCTTCACAAAAGTGGGAGCAAGACAGAGGCAGGAAACTATAGACCTGTCATTTTGACCTCTATGGTAGGGAAAGTGATGGAATCACTTCTGAAGGAAAGAATTGTTGAGTACCTAGAGGCCAGTGGGGCACAGGACCCAAGGCAGCATGGATTCACAGTGGGAAGGTCATGTCACATGAATCTAATAGACTTCTTTGACTGGGTGACCAAAGTAGTAGACCAGGGAGGGGTTGTGGACATGGTCTACCTAGACTTTAGCAAGGCATTTGACACAGTCCCACACAAAAGATTTATAAACAAATTAACCAGCCTGGGAGTGGGTCCCAGGGTGGTAGCCTGGGTAAAACATTGGCTGGACAACAGGACATAGAAGGTAATTGTAAATGGAGTCCATTCTGAAGAAAGGGGGGTTACTAGTGGGGTACCACAGTGTTCAGTACTGGGTCCAGTCCTTTTTAATGTCTTTATAAGTGACATTGCAGAGGGACTGGAAGGAAAAGTATGCCTCTTTGCAGATGACTCAAAGATCTGCAACAGGGTTGATATACAAGGAGGCGTGGAAAGGATGAGAAGGGACTTGGCAAGGCTGGAGGAATGGTCAGAAGTATGGCAGCTTGGATTCAATGCAATGAAGTGCAAAATAATGCACCTGGGAAACAAAAACCCAGGGGAAGAGTACACAATGGGGGGTAGTAACAACAACAAAAATGGAAAGGGACTTTGGGGTGATCATATCAGATGACCTTAAGGTTGGCAAGCAATGTGAGAAGGCAGTAAGGAGGGCTGGGGGGATACTGGGATGTATAGGGAGAGTCATCATCAGCAGAAAACAGGAAGTTGTTATCCCTCTGTACAGACAGTTGGTGAGACCCCATCTGGAGTACTGTGTCCAGTTCTGAAGACCCCATCTCCACAAGGACATAGGCAGGAAAGAGGCAGTCCAGAAGAGGGCAACCAAAATGGTGCAGGGTCTGCAAGAGAAGCCATACGAGGAGAGACTAAAGGAGCTTAATATGTACACCCTTGAGGAAAGGAGGGAGAGAGGGGACATGATAGAAACTTTTAAGTACCTCAGTGGAATCAACAAAGTCCAAGAGGGTAGCATCTTTCAGAAAAGAGAAGTGCAGAACAAGAGGACACAATTTGAAGATAGTGGGGGACAGCCTAGGGCAATGTGAGGAAGCATTTTTCTCAGAGAGGGTGGTGGACGCATGGAACAGCCTTTCAGAGGAGGTTGTGGGGTCTAAAACTGTGGGAGAATTCAAGAATGCATGGGACAGACATAAGGCAATTCTTGTGGAGGGTAGGAAGAAATAGGCTGTTGGTTAACTAGGACCTGCAGCTTATCCTGTATGTAGGGAAATGGGCAGACTAGGTGGGCCAAGTGGTCCTTACCTGCTGTCAAAGTCTCTGTTTCTATGGTTCTAGACTCTCTCTCTCTCTCTCCCCCACACCCTGTTCACCTCTGTGAGGTACTTGCAGGTCTCTATCATGTCACCTCTCTCTCTCTCTCTCTCTCTCTCCCCCTCCCCTCTGTTGAAGAGTGTACTTGTTGAGATGCTTCAGTATCTCGTCATAGGGCTTCTTGTGCAACCCTTCACCATTTTAGATGCCCTCCTCTGGACTGCCTGCACTTTGTCTATGTCCTTTCTGAGGTGTGGTCTCCAAAATTGGACACTGTACTCCAGGTGGGGTCTCATCAGCAAGGGATACAGTGGCAACAGCACCTCCCTCCTCCTGCTGGAGTACCTCTCCCTATGCACCTCAGCATCCCACTAGCCCTACCCACTGCTTTGTCATACTGCTCTGCCACTTTGAGGTCTTCAGATATGATAACCCCAAGGTCCCTTTCCAGTTTAGTGACTGTCCACACTCCCCCCCCAACCTATATTCAGCTCCTAGGTTCCTGTGTCCTAGGTGCATGGGGTGTCTGGTCAAAAGACCAACAGCACATACGCATGGTCAAAACCCATGCGGGTATAACGGCGTGCACAGTTTTGGAGTTTGTTTATCTAATCTGCTGTGGTTTTGGACCATGCCATTTTGTAGGAACCGCACTGCACTGTTTTTGCCCATGCCATTTTTCACCGCAATATACTGACCCAGTGCAGGTGCATGATTTTGCCCTTTTTGGCATTGAACCCCACTGCCATGCTTTTGTCCATGCCTTGAGTTTCCCAAGATCTCTGCACATTCTCTCCACGCTCTTTATAGTTACTGTAGAATCTAGGAGGTTGGATCCCTAGTTGGATGTCTATGCCATCGGAGGACATTCACATTCTGGACACAGTGATTGTATCCGATAGTATCTGACCTGGTAGACCTAAGCAGACCTTTTTATAACATTCCAACCTGTATGATAGAAAAGACTGTATGATAGAAATTTAGGATTATAAGCAAGACCCCTGGAATTTTGTAGACTCTTCCACTGAATTTACAGCATGACACATAATAAACAATTTGTAGTGCCATGGAATTTATTGCTCTCTGTGATTTTGCATTAAAATGTAAGTACCTGGCCTCCTTCTCCTCCTTATTTACCCTAATGCCTCTCCTCTGTGTGCAGCCCATGATGTCATTGATGATATCACACTATATGTTAGCCAATTGCAGTAGGTAAGGCTAGAGGGATGCTGGGGTGTATTAGTAGGGGTATCGCAAGGCGTAAGAGGGAGGTAATAATCCCTCTTTACAAGACACTGGTTAGGCCCCATCTGGAGTACTGCCTGCAGTACTGGAGGCTGCACCTGCACAAGGACATTAACAAAATGGAGGCAACCAAAATGATACAGGGACTTCATCAGAAAATATATGAGGACAGATTAATGGAGCTCAATATGTATACCATAGAGCAAAGGAGGGAGAGAGGTGATATGGTCTAAACATTCAAACATCTTAAGGGCATTAACAAGGTGAAAGAGTAACATGTTTCAATATAAGAAAAATAGCAGGATGAGAGGACACAGCATGAGATTAGAGGGAAGCTGATTAAGGGGGAATGTGAGGAAGTTCTTTTTCACAGAAAGGGTGGTGGATGCGTTGAACGGCCTACCTCAGGAAGTGGTAGATATGAATACAGTGCAGGGCTTCAAACAGGCATGGGATGGGCATAAGGGAGCAATACAGATGAGTATGAATAGATAGGCCATTGACAGACTACATTCCTATGGCACATTCATAAAAAACAATGGGCAGACTGGATGGGCCTTGCAGTCCTTATCTGCCATCAACTTCTATGTTTCTATGTTTCTATTGCATTCTGCCCCACAAGTAGCAATGAGCAAATGTTGCCACAGAAACCTAGGAGCCCTACTGCAGAAATCAGTACTAAAGTTCCATGGAGCACAAGGGGCCCCAACTATGAGTCGACTTCAGCTGTGTAAGTATCAGGATAAGCGTGTTCCAGTTTTTATGCAAATACCCTAAGTAATGACGAATAGACAGACTTGGAATTCAAGATAGTTGAACATTTGTGTATTTGGATTCTGCCAATGACAACTGAATTTTTTTTTTGCTAGTGGTGGGAGTCCCCACTGAGTTCCATAAAGTCCCAGTAGATGCAAACCAGAAAACAATTTGAGCAGAATTTAGGGCCCAGGCCTTGGAGGAACCCCGGATATCTGTGCATATCTGGGGTGTGTTGATCTGCAACCTCAAAGATATTGTGCCTGCCGTAATTGACAATTCCTGGTCCCCTGGGCCACACACAGATTGTCATGCAGAGGGGCCAGGGGCTGCTTCAGAGGAGGTGCTGTGCAGAATCGCAGGCATTCAACTGAATCACAGTCCCATGGCCACAGGATCCTTTTCATGGGATCCCATCCAACCACCATAGGATCCTTTTCCCTGTATGGAGTAGTTGGTGGGAAATGGCAGTCCTTCAAGGAGTGTGATATTCCTGTGGAAAAAAAATATTTTTCAACAACTGTCCCATCCTGCGCTGGTACAGCCCCCAGCCCACTGTGGAGGCTCTGGGGGCTGGTTGAGGGGGGCTGATTGGGCCCCAAGGAACATCCAATGACGGGAAGAGGGGGCACATATTGGCTACTACTGCCTTAGGGCAGTGTAGTCTCTGCCCTTTCTGCTAGATTGCATATTCATGTAACCTACTTTGTGGATGTGGCACCTGGCTGTCCCCGCCTCTGTGCCTATCCCCAACCCTGCCAGATGTGCCGGAGTGCAGGCAGCAAGGGACTGGGTGCAGCAGTGACCAGCATCCCGGGGCTGTGGCTGTGTGGACATCACTGCCATGTGCAGAACAGGACCTCTGCACTCCAGTAGCCCATGCAAGCACTCCCCACCTATGTGAAGTGGGTGCAGAACATCTGTGGATCCGACCATTAGTCCATTTGATTCCAGCTGAATCCACAGGACCAAAGACTCTTACCATGACTTTTAGAGTGATGTTTTAGGTAAATGTGAAATAATAGTCTTTTTTTCTTTATTCTTCACTGCCAAGCTTTCCCCATCAGCTCCTGACAACCTCCGAAACCTGTCACCATCTCTCCCCCCCCACTGCCAATCTTTGTGCATTACCACCTGTGTTTACCCAGGTATCAGCCGTGCAATGGAATGAGGTACCATCTCTCCCAGAGTCAGATGCTCAAGCCTCTTTTCCCTGTCATTCCTCCAGCTTCCCAATCTCATTCCCAAACTCGGATTTCCAGCATCATGAGTGGCAGTGCAACTGCTGTGCTGACCAGCTGGACAGTGGTACAGTATTTTGGTTAGGGGTCTCGATTATCAAGCAGGCTTCAACATATTCTGTTTAGCAACCCTTTAGGTGCCCCTGTAAAAGTGGTCTGAAGAAACCTAAGTTTGTGATTGGCTGATGCACATCACATGCTCATGCGTCACCTCCTTGCATTCAACATTTAGGGACTTTTTTTGAACCCTGCTGCCTATTCACCATCACATAATTTATACAGCAGTAGCTGCCTACCACAAAATACAAAAACAAAAAACTTGCCATAACAAAAGCGGTTGTGAGTTACCCATGGAGCACTCCACCAAAACAGTTCATATTTACATAGACTGTTTTTTAATTCACACATCCCACTTCCAAAGAAACAATTGTATAGACTCACAGCCTCAAACCACCACAATTCCCCCTTCCCCAATATGAGGGCTATCATCACTTTAACCCAGAAGATGACGTTGGGGTGAGGGGGACTGAAGGTATGCCCCAATCAGACTTTAAAAGCTGATGTGGGCAGATGGGGACTGGAAGAAGTATTTTTTTAAAGTCCTTACAGGACATGCTCTCACACATACTCCCTCAGTTCATGCAAGCCAGCCATAGGACAGCATCTTTTGAATATTGGCGCCTTCCCTGTTCCAGTCAATCAGGCTGTGGAAAGACATACAAAGGACCCGGATGATCTTAAAACCCTGCCCCTGCACCAGCTAACTATGGATTTACTGACCCCTGCTAAACTTGCGGTGGTGACCACACACCACGCTGCCCCCGGCACATAGGCCACCAGAGATGGTGATGCAGTGGTAGTCTCCAACAGGGTCTGTGAGGGCAGCAGATCCTCTACCCAAGCAAACCAGCTGCAGGACAGCATCTTTTGAATATTGGCACCTTCCCTGCTCCAATCAATCAGGCTGCAAGAAGACGCTCCATACTTTCCCTTGCCTGTTAAAGTTGCTCCTCCTGAATTGCCCCCCCCCCACCAAGCGGCCCAGGACTGAGTGGCACAAGCTGAGTGGGGAGTCTGCCGAGTCAGCTGAGGCAGTTGGGGGGTAGGGCATAACTCCCTGCTGGCTGGTCCATCTCAGTGTAGTAAGTGCCAAAATAACTAACACTACAGTCTTCTGAAACCCGGAACTGTAGCTGTTACATTATCTAGTCTAACTCAAATGCTCTAGGCTGCTTCCAGA
This sequence comes from Neoceratodus forsteri, assembly GCA_016271365.2. NCBI lineage: Eukaryota > Metazoa > Chordata > Ceratodontiformes > Ceratodontidae > Neoceratodus > Neoceratodus forsteri. Next base: position 70,636,314 of record JADMNL010000027.1, on the reverse strand, counting down.
ACAGGTATTCCAGTAATGCATATAGAAGAAGAAGAATCAGCATTTATATAGCACTTTTCATACATAGTATCCCAAAGCGCTTTACAAGCAATGCTAAACTGGTAGTTAGTTATAATATGATTTCTATCTGTTTCTGCCTGTTGCCAACTCAAATGCTCTAGTCTGCTGCAAGAACAAGTATTCCTCTGATGCTCTAGTTAGTTATAGTATGGTTTCTCAGATTAATGTCTAATGCTAAGGTCTGTCTACTGTCCAACAGCTGACAGGATAGGTCACCTACTGAGCTGCAAAGCAATCAATTAATGCTCATTCTGATAAAGGTGTATGGTCAAGGTCTGTATACCACAAACTGCTGCTAGGACAGGTTAAATACTTAGCTGCTCATCCTAAAAGTTATAGTTCCAAGCCCAGCTCTAGCTCTGGCTGGCCCATGATCTACTCTGCTTCGATGTGGATCATGACTGAACTGATAAACAGTTTGATAATTAATACTTATTGTGCTAAAAGTATATGGGCTAAAAATGTATCTCAAACTGCAGCTGTCCAGCTTGTAAGTACCTGGCTATCTAGAGCCCTAGCCGCAGCTGCCGACTATCAGATAGGCCCAGGCAGGCTATGAACCAAGGAAGCTCAGTCTCACTACCCAGCACTGCAAGCCCTGCTACTCCCCACAAGGGGCATAGAACCCCCTACCCACTTAGAAGGAGGCTCTAAGTGGCAGACATGCTACTGTTTATCTTCTGAATCATCCCCTCTAATGCCAACTCTCAACCACCCCCATTTCAAAACCTAGACTCGCCACCCAGGCCTTTTGCACCTTAATTGTCTACAGCTGGAGTTGCCAATGAGGCTAATCTACCCCTATCCTCATCTCTCCTCCACCGCCCAGCCACCTCTCAAAAAATATCTGCCACAGTGAAGGCAGCTTCTCATTGTACTGTTGCTTCTTCTGGGATGGGACATGGTGCCCAACCCAGGCCCACCCTCCAACACCAGTGGCGAACCTCTCCTCTTATCTAAGGGCCCTAAAATCTGCCATGTTAATATCAGGAGCCTACTCCCCAAGAATGACTTGGTCAAAACCTTGGTAACCCTGAACCAACCAGACTTTCTGATACTAACTGAAACCTGGCTCTCCCCTCCTTGAATCCCCTCTTTGGCCATCAACATTGCTGGATACATATCCCATAGACAAGACTGCTCCAGGCATGGGGGAGGTGTCCTCATCTACTCAGCATGCCCCCATAGCTTCTCCATCACTAACCGACAAGCCACCCCAAAATCACATGATCTCATCTTAGGGATCCTTACCCACCCTCATGCCATCTCAATGCAGAAAACATGTGTTTACTGCTCACCAGGCAAATCCTCTGATTTGATCACCAATATTCTTCGGCAAGTTCTGGACCCTCTCCCCAAAGGTGAGCATATCATGCTTGGTGACTTTAACATTAACTGGTCAGCTGGCATCAAGCTCTCTTCACACAGTAACCTACACTCCAAAGTCAAAGCCCTGAAATTGGGTATGCTGACCATACAGTGACACCATTATAGTGAACACATCAATGCCGATAACAACAGTTCGCTGTAATGGTCCGCCCAAGCCCCCGGCACTCTGTCTCCCAGTTCTGCATCCCCTCCCTGAATCAACCCCAACTCAGAGTTAGAATCCTATAGATTGGGGGGGGGGGTGAGGGGGCCGCAAAGCCCCCTGATAGAAACAGTAATGGGGTCTCCTGCTGGATTTATGTCGATCACAACTTACAGTCGACATAAATCCATCGCTGTGATGTCGATCGACAACATAGTTGTTAAACTGGCATTGTAGAACTCTGAATTTGCACCAAATAATCTCAGCGCCCATATCCTTCAACCCCAAATCAATCACAGTACAATAGAGTGGGTGCTGGTATCCCACCCACAGAGAATCCTGTCTTCTGGCACCTTGCAAGACATTTTCAGTGACCATTTTATGATGTATTGTGTTTGAAAAACCCATCAATGCCTCTCCCAAAATAAACTATGCCATGTCCTTTAAATCATTCTGCCCTGACAGATTCACAAAAGGGTCTCCTGGCAGTCAACTGGTCCCCTGTCTTATCAGCTCTTGATCTGGACAAAGTACTGGCACACTTTTCCTCTGTATGCCTAGCTATCTGTGACAAATATGCACCAACTAAGTGGCACAGATTCCGTGACCACCATTTCCCCTGGATCACACCAGACATAATTGAAGTCTTCCAGCAGAGGGATACAGCCTGGGTCAGGCACATGTCAAGTGGGCTACACCATGACAGGCAAGCCTACACCATACTTCAGAATCAGTGCACCAGGAGAATATGCCTAGCCAGAATCAAATATTTCCAGAGTAAGTAATCTTGCAACGCCTTTGACCCTTCTAAATCTGGAAAATAGTCAATAGTTTAACTAAATCCTCCCCTAGTGGGCACATATCCCACTTGGTTCACCATTAATGGCTGACACCCTCAACCAGTACTTCACAGAAGGCCCCAGGGTTCTTATCCATAATCTCCCCCACCCCCAGATACCCAATCCACCCACCAGTGGCAACATCCTCCCACAGGCAATCTCAGTGGCTGATGTTCGAAAAGACCTTTCAGCACTAAATGCAGCATCCAGATTGGAGCCAATGACACCATGCCCAAATTCCTCCAAAAATCGACACTGCAACAATAGCTGTCCCTATTTCTCACATACTGTATTTAATAGATTGAGTCAAAGAGTAGTTGGCGCTAATGACTAAAGGTCAAGGGTGCGGTAACAAATCCATAAAGTAAATCTCAAGCAAAGTAAGAGAGTAAGCGCAAACCTTGATACATCCAAGTCCACAACACAATGTATGCATAGTAGTGTAAGTGTTGCTTTATTGATAAACACAGAGCTAAGCATGAGTATTTAACAACATTACCCCCGCACTTCAATCTTAATGATTCTTCCTTGGGGGCCCGCCATGAAGAATCGTTGAGATTTGAAGCAATCGAGTAATGTTGTTCATGTACTTGCTCTTGGTTTCTGTGATTTTGTATCCATAAAGCAGCACTTAGCTCTTTATGCATACAAACACTGTGTTGTGGACTTAGATGTATTGAGGGTTGCGCTACTCTCTTACTTTGCTTGGGACTTAATAGATCACTATGTACCAGCTCCTTTCCTCGCAGCTAAAAGCATGCACTGGTACTTCCAATCCACAGCAGTGGCCCAGCCAACTCACCTTCCAACCACTGGCCGATCTCTCTGCTCTCCATCCTCTCTAAAATGCTTGATTAGTTTATCAGCAGGCAGCTATCAAACTACTATGTCCAAACTGACTTCCTAACTCCCTACTAATTTTCTCCAGCCACTCAACCTCCTCCTCCTCCTCCTCCCTTCTTAGAATCATGAACCACATACCCAGCAACATGGACAAGTGCCTGGGCTAGACCTACAGTACAGTAGCAAAGGCCTTTGATACTGTGGATCACCATCTGCTCCTACTCAAACTAGCCAACTCTGGTGTCTCCTCCTCAGCCCTAGCATGGTTCCAACCATACCTGGCCAACCTGACCAAATCTGTCAAGTTTAGTCCAAGTTCCTCCCTCACCCTACCAGTCACCCTCTGGGTCCCACAAGGCTCGGTCTTGGGTTCCCTGCTCTTCACAACTTAGATTAACAACCTACCCAACTTGCTCACTGCCAGCAACACACACATGTATGCAGACAACACCATTATCTATGTATCCAGCACCTCTACTCCCTCCAGTGAAGGTCACCTCCAACAGGACTTCACCACAATACAAAAATGATTCCTGGATAACTGCCTCATCATGAACCAAAAGAAAGTGGCATCCATGTTGTTTGGCACTAGGAATTGGCTCAGCTCTACCTCCCCCATTCTGATGTTATGCACCCCAGATGGTTACTGCCTAGATTCACTTTTCTCCTACAAATACCTCTGTCTGCACCTGGACCAGCACCATTACTACTCGGGGCACATCTCCCAGGTAGTATCCCAGTCATATGCCAGTCTAGGTGCCCTATATAAAGCAAAGGGATGCCTCCATCAAAACATCAGAAAACAGGCTGTGGTGGCAGATCTGGTCTGCCTCAGACTTAATACACTGGGAAGGAGGAGGATGGCCCTCCTTTCTCAGCCCTGCCACAAGAAGGGAACCCGTGGGGAGAATTACAACCAGGTACACACTGGGGGAGGCAGAGAGTCAGCCTGGAGGAGCTGGGGATTGGGCTGATGCAGCTGCCCCCTCATACGTAGGAGAATAAAAACCTAAAAAAATTAAAACAGGTTGTGGAACAATCAATCCTTCCCCTTATAGACTGCAGGGATGTAGTCCACTCAGGTGCTACCTCCACCTCCCTTGATAAAATCAACACCCTGTTCAATGCACTGTGTAGATGTGCCCTGGGATGCTCCCTTGCTCCCACTGATGCAGTATGTGCAATGAGCTAGGGTGGTTCCCTCCCCCAGTGAGACAAAGGATGCATACTGCCTGCCTGGGTGCCAAGTATTGCTTCGGCAAACTGAAAGGATATCTGTCTGACCTTCTCTCCCCTGCAGCGAACCCTTCCTATCTACTCAGATCTGAGGCAGGATGCTACCTCCACGTCCCATGGTACAAGCACAACCTAGGCCATGCCTTCATCAGCTACAGGCTTCTAACATCTGGAACAATCTCCCAGCCAATGTCACTGCCCCCCCCCCACATCAAGCAAGGCTCTGATCAATTCCTACTACAAATCCCCAACATCATGTCCCCAATGCCAGCCCCTCCTAGCCAATCTAACTTATCTGCTTAATACATATCATAGTAACCCAGTGATGTACATTGTGCTAACTGCTGTGGTCCTCTGCAGGACACCCATGGTTCTACCCTTTATTTTCTTTCCCTGGGGCTACCTTGTCATGCTGCTATAGTTTTCTGCACCAGGACATAATGCTTACCATGTACTTGTTTCATTTGTTGTTCAGAATGTGTGATGTATGAATGCTGTAAGATTCCTCACTGTTCTGTTCCTCTCCTCCTCCCCAGGTTGGGAAATGAGCCCCAGGCTCTGTGTGCTTACCTAGTAAAGCATGTTTAAAATAAAATAACATAAATTACTAAATAAATCAATCAATAAACAAAAAATGCCCTGCTTTAACCTTGATGGATGTTTTACCATGGCAGGAACTCCTTTATCTCTTTCCTAAAAGACACTGGTATACTTCACCCATCTCACGCAGCTTGCACTGTTTTGAATTAGCTGTACAGCCCATTGATGTTTAAACAAAGTACTCCATGTCTGATTTGAACCAACATGCAACTAGTGCATGTGGCATGATATTCAGCTCTGTTTCCCCTGACTTTATGAATTAAAGAATAAACAGTAACTCTCAAGAGAAAGACTCCTAAAAAGCTCTGTTAATCCACTAAACAGTATTACCAGCAACTATTTAGCACTGGGAACTGGGAGAGCACAGGTTCAGTACTCTGCCAGAGCCAGATGCGCACTGTGTGACCTTGAGCAAGCCACTCAGCCTCTCAGTGCTCCTGTCCACCCAGCTGCAGCAGTGGGTAGAAGTAGGACCCCGCAGGAAATGAGAGGCTTCATATCAGCTTGGGTAAATAGATTATTTAAAAAAAACTGTTTTCTTCTCACAATCCATGAGCTCCAGGAGGACTCCTAAAGACCTTTTGGATTTAACTTGATCATGCCAAAGTTAAAATCACTGGGGATTATAGTAGAGGAGTTTAAATCTTAACAGAGAAAATTCTATCCTTTGAATAGTGAGCTCCTGCAATTTTTATGATATGGTCAGAATAGCCATCTATAATTAAATTGATGTATTTTCTTAATATAGAGATAATTTAGTGAGAAGAATTACATAGATATGTTTTTTTTTAAATATAGATTAAAATAACATTGGCAGGGTGTGGTTTTAATCTTTATACATGTCTTTTTTAATAAACTAAGAAACTCAGGGCCCGATTCTAAAAGAGATATGCCCAACGCAAGGTGCTTGCAACAAACAGCAATGCCGCAAGTTGCACCTTGTGTCGGTGTTTGTGGCATTCACTGTTCCAGTACGCGGTCTGCGCCGGTGAGGGAAGCCACTGTTCCAAAGGGACACTGCGCTTGCGACCTTCGTCTGGGTACACCAGGTCACAAGGGGGCTTGTGCCATGATGAAGCTGCAACATGCACCGATTTAATACTCCAGAAGCCCGCCATGGTGGTAGGAAGAGGGTCCCATTAGACCAGCCGGGAGGTGGTCTACACCCCTTGCGACAATGCCCCTCAAGGTGGGGAGCTGGTGGGTGGCTCCGCTTGAGGGGTCCAGGGATTAGAAGGGACAGGGGTGTACAGCAGAGGTGTTGGGGAGCATGTGTATGCCAGGAGAGCATGATTGGGCACCTGGCAGAGGTGCCAGTTTGATGTCATTGCATGCACTGGAGTGTGGCTAGTGCTGGCTATGGCACCCCTGTTGAGTGCCTGAACATCCCCCCCCAGCATGCACATGTGCCCCACAACACCCCATGGCACCCCTGTGCCCTTTTTTCCCAAGGGGCATGCCAAGCATTGCAGTATGGCATGCACCTAATGGGATAGGGTGCACAGATCAGTCTGTCAGATCTCGCAGGAGCACCATGCATTTGGCGCTAGCGTGCCATTGCAACATGTCCTGGGTGTTGTGGTACAGAGACCCCTGATGTTCCAGAATCAGGTGCATGGTTCCTGATGCACTGGGAGTGTGCCACAGCCCTAGATCACTGGAACTTTGTGGTGATCTAAGGACTCTTCTGGAATCGGGCACATAGTGTCTCCCACTAAGTCACTCAGCTGCTCACAGCAAAAATCTGATGGTTTCATTCAATCCCAACAGCAAAAATAAAAACAATATGCACTTTGGAAACAGTCTCCTTTCTCCTTTTCTTGCTGTTCGCTCCAGAATCAGGGGGTGTTAGCTTATAAAAGAAACGTAGATGATGACGGCAGAAAAAGACCGATTGTCCATCTAGTTTGCCAATGTTATCCTACCATACCCTGGGACTTGTCCCTGTGGAGTCTTCACATCATAACGAGCAGAAAGCAGACGCTTAATGTCTTCAGTGAGGACAACTACAACCAGAGCACTCAGTTTGAAAAAAGAAGTGTCTCATCCCCCTCACCGCCTTGCTAAAATAGGCCAGCACACAAGTATTTAGATACAGTGCTTCTTTTTATCACAGAAAGTGCCCATAAGCATTGTATATTCACAAGCAGCAATCACACCACAAAATCAGCCAACAGTTTCATGCATTTCTCAACAACACTTGAAAATTACATTTGATAAGCCATATTTAATAAAGTACTATTTTATTTATGGACAATTGTCCTACAGCATTACTTTTGAAGGTGCACTTCTATTGTAACCAACAGGTAGGATCTCAACACAAAACAGCTAGGAATGCAAACACTGTGTAAACAAACTTAGTTTTCCCATGGCTGAAGCACTCCCTGCTGTGAAGTGTCTCAGCACTGACGCGGTACATTGTGGGTCCAACTGCTGGTGTGGAAACACAGTGAGCTGTTCAGAATGAAAGAACAGCAAAAACAGAAGTATTTCATTAAAAATGAATCAGAGTGATGCAATTACATAGATACATAGATACATAGATACATAGACAGTGTTGGCAGATAAGGGCCTATGGCCCACCCAGTCTGCCCATTTGAGCTTGTAAGTTCAGTTTGTTTTCCTAGAAGTCTGTTGCCCCATACCCCTGACCTCCATAATTCCTTTATGTCTATCCCATGCATTCTTAAATCCCGTGATTGTTTCACCCCCCACCACTTCCTCTGGCAGGGTGTCCACTTGTCCACCACCCGTTCTGTGAAGAAATTCTTTCCCACGTTTCCTCCGAATCGTCCTCCCTCCAACTTCATCCCATGCCCTCTAGTCCTGGAACATCTTTTTCGCTTAAAAATAGTGTTTTCCTGCACCCTGTTCCTCCCTGTAAGATATTCCCAATTGTTTAACGAAACATCTAGTTAGGGCATATACTAAATACTGAAGCACATGAGAACCGTTTTTAGATACGTGACCAATTCACTTTAAGATACAGAAACATAGAATTTATCAGCATACAAGGGCCGCTTGGCCTATCCAGTCTGCCCTTTTTTCCATGCCAATACTGTCACTGCAGACCCTACCTGATCTCTGGCTAATTCCCCGCCCCTGCTTTCCCACCAAGACTCTTTTGTGCCTATTCTATGCTTGAAGCCAACTATTGTTTTTGCCCCTACCACCTCTGCCGGAAGATTGTTTCAGGTGTCCACTACTCTTTCAGTGAAATCCTTCCTCATGTCCCTCCTAAATTCCTCCCCTTCCAGCTTCATTACATGCCCCCTTGTTCTTGTGTACATTTTCTTATAAAAATACTCTCTTCTTGTACCCTACTTACCCCGTGAGGTATTTATAGGTCTCTATCATGTCCTCCCTCCCTCTCCCTCCTCACTTCCAGGTTGTACATATTAAGATCCCTTAATCTCTCCTCACAGGAATTCTGATGCAGCCCTTGCACCATTTTAGTTGCCCTCCTCTGGACAGACTCCACCCTATGTCCTTCTTGAGTTTTGTCTCCAGAACTAGACATGGAACTCCAGGTGGGGTCTCACCACCACCAACAGTGGCAACACCACCTCCCTCCTTCTGCTTGAGATGCCACTCACTATGAACCCCAGCATCCCGCTGGCCATGCCTACTACTTTGTCTCACTGTCTCACCACCTTGAGATCACTAGAAATGATTACCCCCAATGTCACTTTCCTGCTTAGTGACAACCAATACCTCATCATCCATTTTAAACACCACCTCTGGTTTTCTGTGCCCTAGGTGCATGATTTTGCACTTTTCTGCATGGGAACCCAGCTACCATAACCTTGACCAGTGCTCATTCGCTCTACCCCCTCCCTGATGTTGTCATCTATAAAAAGGCATACTTTCCTTTCCAGCTCTTCTGCAATGTCACTTATAAAGACACTGAAGAGGACTGGTTACAGTACTGAGCCCTGAGGTACTATGCTGGTCACTCTCCCCTCATTTGAGTGTGTGCGGCTTGGCATCACCCTCTATTGCCTGTCCATCAGTCACTTCTGTATCCAGTTTACCACCTTGGGTCTCACCCTAAACTGCTCAGTTTCCTTATAAACCTCCTATGTGGAAAGGTGTTGAAAGCCCTTCCAAAGTCTAAGTAGGCCACGTCCACCACCCAACCATGATCTGTTTCTCTGGTCACCCAGTCAAAGAAATTGATCAGCTTTGTCTGACATGACCCCCATGAATCCATACTACCTCGAGTCTTATAACCTACTAGATTCTAGATACTGCACTAGCCTTTCTTTTAAGTGAATCTTCATTAACTTCCCCACCACCAAGTCTATAGTTGCCAGCCTCCTCTCTGCTCTCTGCTGCTGCTTTTTATGTTTGCTTGTGTGCGCAGCGCACAAGAAACATTTTGAGGAGAGTAGACCATTGCAGAGGTGTGACAGTGTTTGGCCAATCAGGCAAATGGTTTCAGGGGAGTGTCCCTCGGCCACCAATCAACAGGGAAGCTGCCGATGATGGCAGTTTCAGAGCGTGCACCAGACTTGAAAGAAATTTGACGCTCCAATCAGGGACAGTTTTGTCATCCCTGATTTCAGTGGCAGCTTCCCTCCTCCCCCACCCCCACAACTAGACACACAGCAGTGGAGAAGACTCCAGCAATGCACATTACAGTGCACAGTAATGCGCATGGCTGGATATATGAGCAACTTGTTTGCTCAGTGTGCTGTTCGTGGAGAAACATTGCAATAAATAAATGAGCCACTGCCCCCCCCCCACACACACTCCGGAAAGCCGACATCAGTGTGCCCAGTCCCCATATTGGCATGTATCCCCCTCCTCCACCCCATTAATGTGGCACACTGGTAGCCCACCCTAGTGTGCCAAAATCATTGTTTATTTATCCAACACCGGGATGCCCGCTGCTGGTGTCGGATACCCCTTCTCTCAAACTCATCTATTTTGTTTGCTGACATCGGGGTGCCCAGTCCTGCATGTCAGTGTGCCCCCCATCCCTACTTTTATGGCACAGTTGGAGCCCACCCCAGTATGCCTAAATTAATTTTTTTTTATTGCCGACATCGGGGTGCCCAGTCCCTGTGTCAGCATGTCCCCCTTTCCCCCAACATTGTGGCACACTGTGAGCCCACCCCAGTGTGCCTAAATTAATGTTTTATCCTGTAAATGAAGAAAACTGTCCCCTGAGGTCTGTTGTTTTTACCTGTAAAAGAAAACGGTCCCTCGTTGTCTCCCCAGTCCCTCCCCCAATCCGCACCTCCTCTCTACACCCCATCATCACGCATTCCCCACCCGATACTTACCTCGAGGTCAGGACAGTGATCTTCAGGACAGGGAACACGCCTGCACTCTTCAAAGACCAATCAGGAACTGAAGAAATGACGGTAAGCCCTATAATGGCAGTGAATGGGGGTGTCAATTTAGGTTGATATCTCAGCCAATTTTTGGAGTTTTGGTCCCAAATTTTCAACATGGGGTTCTTGGGAACCCACCTCATGAACACTGGCACTGCCATTTTGTTTCTTGGTCACGAAAGGTGATTTCGCGGTCACTGTGCGGAATCATCTTTCAGGACTGATTAATGAAATGACAGTGCCACTGTTCATGAGGTGGGTTCCCAAAAAGCCCATGTTTCAAGTTTGGTGAAAAGATGGCAAAAAATGACTGCATTATGAGCATGCATTGTGCAGTTTATACGTACATTTGTAACTGCGCCAATTTTTAATATTTTCACTCCAAATTTCCAACATTGTGATTTTCACACACCTCCTTATGAACATTATGGCTGTCATTTTTTGCATCCTGCCCAAAATGTGTTCTCACACTTGTGGCACAGAATGGCGCAGTCACTGTGCAAAATCTACTTTTGGGACAGATTCATGAAATCACAGTGCCACTCTTCATGAGGTGAGGTCCCAAAAAGGCCATGTTGAAAATGTGGTGAAAAAATTCCAAAAAATGACTGCATTATGAGCATGCATTACGCAGTTTCTACACATGCTTGTAACTTCACCACTTTTTCATATTTTCATTCTAGATTTTCAACATTGCCATTTTTTCATACCGCCTCATGAACAGTATAGATGTCATTTTTCACATCCTGCCCAAAATGTCTTTTTGCACCAGTTGCGCTGAATGGCGAATCGTGCTGCAAAATCATCTTTCAGGATTGAGTAATGAAATGATAGTGCCATTGTTTATGAAGTGGGTCCAAAAAGCCCATGTTGAAAATTTGGAGTGAAAATACCATCAAAAGCCTGGGGCATTAGGGTTATCAACCATAATGTCCCACCTTGTACAGACTGATAGGCGCGGGGTGGCTTGGGGTCGCCGGTAGTAAAGCTCATGCCATTTCATTACACCACCCTGCAGCCACTGACAGGCATCAAGGTGTTTAGGGTCTTTGGCCCTAACGTTCATCCCATTCTCCTATACTGTACCCATCTCAGCTTATTTCCTTATGGAATGGGGTGAGCGTAAGAGCCAAAGAACTCAAAGCACACTGTGACACCTGTCAGTGTCTTCAGGGTGAGGTGAGGTGGAATGGCATGAGCATTATGGCCGATGACCCAAAGGCACACCCCAACGCCTGCCAGTCTTTGCAGGGTGGGGGTTGGGGTTGGCATTACTTCAATACTTCACTGTCATTCCTATTATGCATCTCTCTAACTCATGCAGTACCAATGCCAATACCAGCAAGCAAATATTTGGCATTGACAAATGCTTGTAAGAAGTGTGACTGCATCTGCCCTCTTCCAGACCTCTGGAATCACTCCTGTTTCCAGTGATTTGTTGAACTAGGCTGTCAAAGGTGCATCCAGTACCTCCCTGAGCTTCATCACCACTATTTGGTGTACGCCATCTGGTTCTATTGTCTTATCCACGTTCAGATTTACAAGTCTTCAAAGGACTCCTTCCTCTGTGAATGGACTTATGTGTGCCTCTCCCCCCCTCCGACTTTTGTAGAAAAACTCCATTATATCTCGTTGACCCTGTGACTCACACAGCAGATTTTACACAGGAAAAAAAACTATCTCTCTTTCTCCAGCAAGGTAGATTGGCTTACCACAAGACACTTTGATGAATCAGGCAGATCCTCAAACTCTGAGATGGCAGTTTGTTCGTAGTCCCAAGCCTTACTGCCTCTGTCAGGCCCTGCCAGACCTAGAAACCTCCAGCTGCCCCCCCAATGACACATAATCCAGTATGTCAGTTTGATATCACAGATTCAAAACTTTGTCTGGAGCTGGGGTTGGGAAAACTGGCTTAGATCAGCCTATTGGACAAATACCTCAGTATACCTCAGGGCCCCTACTTTTCTACGGCACAGTGGGACCAAGTTCTGAGGCAAGACTTCTAATTGACACAGAACTTCTGTGGCAGTGGTTTGTAATTTCATGGAAGTTCTGGCGCACTAACAAACTACCACATCACAGTGTCAGCTTGTCATCCTGACTTCACTTTCATGGCAGTGGTTATAGCAATCAGGATCGTGGAAAGCACAGTAACACTAGTTCAAAAAATAACAGACTTATAAAAATAATTTCATGCCTAAAAAAGCAAAACAAATGTCTCTCCCTTAAGGTCTAGCCTGTTGCGTAAATGACATATGCAGCGGGGATCTTATGTGATAAATAAGGTATTTCTATATGCATGCTATCTATCCCACTAATGAGGTTTCCACTGTCTATCACTTATATATTTGTATGTGCTTTCTACACCACTCATGAGGTTCCCACTGTGTATCACTTGTATATTTATATGCAGTCTGTAACATACTGTACATACAAATATATATGTGTGTGTGTGGTGAGAAAGACAGAGATACTGTATATGTGTGTGTGTGTGTGTGTGTGTGTGTGTGTGAGTATATATATATATATTTTTTTTTTAATTCCCTTGAACTTGCATCCTCATTCATACAGGTCCCATTGGAAATGGAATAGAGGAGTTATTGCAAAACTCATTTTTCATGTCAACCTGCTTTCCCTGACACACTGCGTAACACTATCAGGCCATGACATGCATGTGAACCAATAGTGAGTTAGTGTCTCCAGCCCATCACAATGTGTCCACCATGTGACAGAACACTGCACCATACCTTCCCAGGCTCTGAGCAGTGATGTGTTCGACCAATCCTTGTGCTGCCCAGCCAGCTCCCAGAGCTAATCTCTGAACCTGAGTTGCCAGCATGGAAACACAACATGCTACCCTCTGGCCCAGCAGCTGTCCCTGCACACAACATTTCTCCATAACTTTTAGGTGATTCTATCAACCAATGATAATATGTAATCAATAACTCTGGCAAAAATGCGTACGGTGCAATGATTTATTTAACAGGCCTAGTCTTTCAACAGGTCTACACATTATTATATTCTACTTTTCTGGGCATAATTACTTTATTTTTCTTAAAATTACAGTTAAATTAATTTTACCAATTATTCATGTCAGATGGCATCTCTATACCTTTAAAGGCACAAATAGGTCTGTACAAAGTGAGGTATGGACTTAACAACTGTGCTATTGACAAGGTTTTGTTTAAGTTGGCCCTAGTGCAACAATGTAAGACTGAAAATTGTATTAGGCTGTAGTGCAGGTTGAGCAAATATCACCATGCCTGGTGTGTTGTGCCACCATCTCTGGCAGTGGGAGCTGTGGTAGGTAAGTGACTGTTCATTTCTGTTACAGAATGCAGCCATTTCGCTTAGCTAATGTATGATGTTATAGCAATGATAACATCACATTCTGAGCATATGGGGGTTTGAATATAAAAAGAGGGTAAGGGAACCAGATTCCATGGATAAACAGAAATATTAATAAAAAATCACCAAGAAGAGTGAATTCTGTGGCACCGCAGAAGTTCTGAGGTAGATTGCAAGTTCTGCACAAAATTCTGTGGCCGCAGAATTCTAGGGGCCTTGAGTATACTGTCCAAAGACAAGGGCCCCCAACAGGAATGTTTGGGTTAGCTAATTACTTCCAGACATCAAAGACACTTCTAATGCCCAGCCATAAATTGACAGATAGTAAATTTACAACAGAGCCATTTGGTCTGTTTTCAGAGACATTACTAAGATGCTAAGAAAATGTGACTTTTCCCAGCATCTGCTAAATTCGAACTGTTACACTTGTAAAGAGTTACATTAAAAAACAAGCATTTGTCAATGCCGAATGTTGATTGCTCATATGTGCTGTTTAGGTATTTGGAAGTGAAAGTGCCATGCTTAAGAACTGTCATGTGCCCCCCCCAGACATCCACTGTGTCTTTCTGTTCAGTATTGACAGAAGAGGGGAAGGGGCAAGGGGCACAGCAATACAGCAGTTGCAAGGTGTGAAGAGGTGGACAATAGTCCATTCACAGGCAGAAGAATCCTGCAGAAGGTGAGTAAATTGAAGGTCGACAAAGTGATGGGACCAGATGGCATACACCCAAGGATATTGAAAGAACTGTGGAGGGAAATAGCAGTACCTCTGGCAGCCATGTTCACTGAGTCATTCCACACAGGGGAAGCACCAGAGAATTGGAGGAGGGCATGTGGTCCTTCTATACAAATCCAGCAGTAGGGAGGAGGCGGGAACTATAGGCTGGTCAACCTCACTTCAGTAGTGGGGAAGATCATGGAGACATTGGTTAAAGAAAGGATAGTGAGGTATCTAGAAGGCAACATGGATTCACAGTGGGAGGTCATGTCAGACAAATCTGGTTGTTCTCTTTGACTGGGCGACAAAGGAAGTAAATCAGGGTGGGGCAGTGGACAACACTTACCCTGATGTAAGAAAAGGCCTTGACACTGTCCCACATAGGAGACTGATAAAGTAGCTGAGTAGGCTGGGCATGGGGGAAAGGGTGGTAAACTGGATTAGAAACTGGGTAACAGACAGGAGGCAGAGAGTGGTGGTAAATGGGGTGCAGCCTTGGGAGAGGAGGTGACCAGTGGGGTGCCACAGGGATTGGTCCTGGGGCCAGTCCTGTTTAATGTCTTCATTAGTGGCATTGCAGAAGGGCTGAAGGGAAAGGTCTGCCTGTTTGCAGATTACACCAAGATCTGTGACACTGGATACCCGGAGGGGTGGAGAAATGAGGAGGGACCTGGGGAAGCTTGAGAAATGGCCTGATTATGGTAACTGATGTAATTCAAAAGTGCAAAATTATGCACCTGAGACACAGAAACCCTGGGGAAAGGTGCAGGATGGGGGGAGTTGCTGACAGTCACAAAGAAGGAAAGGACCTGGGGATTCTTATTTCAGATGACCTGAAAATGTCAAACTGGTAAGGCAGTTGGGAGGGCCAGTGACATACTGGGGTGCACAGGCAGGGGTATCACCAGCATAAGGAGGGAGGTAGTGATGCCATTCTATAAAACCATGGTCCAGGCTTCACATGGAGTACTGTGTGCAGTTCTGGAAGTCAGCACCTTAAGAATAATTAACAGGCTTGAGATGGTCCAGAGAACGGGAATGAGATGGTACAGCGCTTGCAACATAAAACTTGTGAGGAGACATTAAGGGATCTCAATATATGTACTCACTGCAAGAGAGGAAGGAAAGAGGGGGTATGATAGAAACATTGAAGTACCTCAAGGGTATGAATATAACTACTTAGAAGCAGGAGACAGCTGCTATAGGCACATATGCCAGCTTCTGTGTGAGATTCTTTTGTCCTTATAAATCTGTAATCTACAGTATTTCAGTAACCACATGACCACACTGCCTTCTTTAGGCAATTTTATGTTGGTTAATGGTTGGTGTCAGATGGCAGACAGAGGGCTCACCAGATTGTGTTGCCATTTGAAAAACTTCATAGTGTTCTTTTACTGGTAAGCATTTTGGAAAGCTGGTGAAGGTCTCACAATTTTTATTATGATTTTATCTCCTTTTGCCGACTGGAAGTCGTGGATATTATGAGGATCATCCTAGTGTGCGCCAACGAGCTGTAGTTTGGACCCTGGACCAACTCCCCTAATTTTGGGTTGTTTTGAAGCCATCGGTCCAGTTATGGTGCAAATAGTCCGGTGCTCCTTAGAGTTGGGTGAGTTTCCTAACTCCCTGAAAGAGGCAGTGGTGACACCCCTCTTGAAGAAAGCTACTTTGGACCCAGACTGTTTTTCAAACTACAGACCTGTCTCTAACCTTCCCTTTATTGGGAAGGTTATGGAGAAGGTAGTGGCAGCCCAATTGGATGACCATTTAACCATCCATAATGTCTACGAATCCTTCCAATCCGGTTTTCGTAAAAGACACATCACCGAGACTGCACTGGTTCGGGTGCTTAATGATCTTTTGAGGGCGAGAGATCAGAAGAGACATTCGATTCTAGTTCTTCTTGATCTCTCATCAGCTTTTGACACTGTGGATCACCTGGTGTTGTTAGCACGCCTGAGGCTAATCTGTAGAATGTTGGGAACTGTGTTAAAATGGTTCACCTCATTCCTTACTGGGAGATCACAAAGAGTTGTGTCGTGGGTTCATTCCTCCGGCCCAACTCCTTTGTTGTGTGGGGTGCTTCAGGGTTCACTGCTGTCACCCATGTTATTTGCAGTGTATATGCTGTCCCTCAGAGACATTATAAGGCGGTATGGGCTGAGTTTTCACTGCTATGCAGATGATACCCAGCTATACCTGTCTTTTGCACCTGACCAGGATGGAGCACTCTCGGTGTTCAATAACTGGAAGAAATCCAAGGGTGGATGGATTCTAGTTGGTTATGGTTGAACTCAGAGAAGACAGAGGGATTAGCGGTGGACTCGGGTGGTCAGATAGCGAGGTCGTATGATGGCATGCCCTCTGAATTGTTCTTGGCGGCGTGTCACTTACACCTCTGAACAGGTGCGCAACCTTGGGATTGTCCTAGCTGATAGGCTGACCCTTCAATCTCAAGTGTCGGCCATTGTCAGGACTTCCTTTTACCATTTTAGGAATACTGCCAGGGTGCGTCACCTTGTTCTGTCTGACTCTCTACCAACGTTAGACCACGCTTTTGTGTCCTCGCGCTTGGACTACTGCAACGCCCTTTACTTTGGGCTTTCTGGGGTTGAAATCCATCACCTACAACTGGTGCAGAACGCTGCAGCCTGGGTTTTGACTGGGACAAGGAGATCCAGTCACATTACCCCAGTGCTGTGCGAACTGCACTGGCTTCCTGTACGGTGGCGGATCACCTTTAAAGTCATTTTATTGACTTTCAAAGCCCTTCATGATCAGGGTCCGACCTATCTGAAAGAACTTCTGGTGCCTTACTGCCCTGGCTGATCACTCCACTTGGCCGACGAGGGGTTGTTAGAGATTCCAAGAGTGAGTTTGAAATCTTCTGGTAGTCAAGCATTTTCTTATGCTGCAACCACTCTTTGGAATTCTTTACCACGCCAGTTAAGGGAGTGCACCTCGGTGGAGGTATTTAAGAAAGGTTTAAAAACTTATTTGTGGCACTTGGCTTATCAGGATGATTAATGGAAGCTGACTGTAAATATTTTGTTGATTGTATGGATGATTTTATGGTTTGTTTTAATTAGTGCATGCATGGGATAGTCATAAGGCAATTCTGGGGGGTGGGGGTAGAAAGAAGTAGGCTGCTGGTTAACTAGGATCTGCAGCTTATCCAGTAGGTAGGGAAATGGGCAGACTGGGTGGGCCAAGTGGTCCTTATCTGCCGTCAAATTCTATGTTTCTATGTTTCTATGTTTCTATGTGATGTTTTAATGAAATTATTTTATTTATATGTTTGAAATTGGCATTGTATGTTGTGATGATATGTAAAGTGCCTTGATATTTTGAAAGCCGCCTAAAAATTAAGTTATTATTATTATTATTATTATTATTATTATTATTATGTCTGTCCCTTTGGTCCTCCATCCTCACACCCAACAGTCATCAGTAGCCACAGCTGCAGCCTTCTTCTTGCCAAGATGGTGGGTGAGAAACATAGAAACATAGAATTTGAGGGCAGATAAGGACCGATTGGCTCACCTAGTCTGCCCATTTCCCTACCTGATGGATAAGTGCAGATTCTAGTTAATCAACAGCTTACTTCCTCCTACCCCTAGTAGAATTGCCTTATGTCTATCCGTGAGCAGCTGCCTTCACAGACTGTGAAGTCTGATGTCTTTCAGTGCCGTTTATTGGTCATCTTCCAACACAGGCGAGGCGCTGCCAGCCCCAAACTTAACTCCAGACATGCAGGTTTCAAAGTGGGGAAGAAATGGAGTGAGCAAGAATCAAGTACTCATTCAGATGTGGCGTCGATTTTCAGATCAGCATACTGGTGTGGACACTGCAAATAGAACCCCAGCTCTTTAAGCATCCCTATGGAGAGTAAAGGCTTTGAAGCACTAGGGTTCTGTGTACTGTAAGTGGGCTGCATCTAATTCAGTAATTTACTGTACCTTACATCTGGATGTATGGTAGGCCCAACTTTAAATAAACACTGCACCTGAATTAACACATGATGCCTCAGAAACATAGAATTTGTCATCAGAAAAGGACTGCTCAGTCCACCCAGTCTGCCCAAGTGTTCTCTACCTACTTGTAACTCCTGCCTGTATATGTTACTGCATGTCTTATTCTGCTCATGCCATCAGGACCTCCTTGTGAATGAGCTTGCTTAATGGATTTTCCTGCAATGAACTTAACCTACTCCACTTCCATAGCCCTATTGATCTCCATGACCCTCCTTCCCTTTTTCTAATATACCCCTATGTTTATTCCATGCATGCTTCATGCCCCTACCATTTTAGCTTCCACCACTTCTCCTGGCAGTCTGTTCAAGGCGTCTACCACCCTTTCAGTAAATAAATATTTCTTCATATCTATCCTGAATGCCCCCCCCCAGCTTCATTGTATGTTTCTTGGCTTGGGTGCTCATCCTCATTTGAAGGAAACTCCCCAACTGTACCCTCTTTACCCCTGTGAGATACCTTGTAGGTCTTGATCATGTCACCTCTCGGCCTCCACTCTTCCAGAGTGTACATGTTGAGATTCTTCAGCCTTTCCTTGTAGGGATTCTGTGAAAATTCTGAACCATTTTAGTTGCCCTCCTCTGGAAAACCTCCACCTTATGTCCTTTCGAAAGTGTGGACTCTAAAACTGGACACAGTACTCCAGCTGGGGGTATACCAGGGAGTGATACAATGGCAGCACAACATCCCTCCTCCTCCTCCTACTGGAGATGCCACCCTATGCACCCCAGAATCCAATTTGCCCTGCCCATAGCCTTGTCACACTGTACTGCCATCTTGAGGTCCTCTGATATAATAACCTCAAGGACCCTTTCATGTCTAGTGAGTATCAGTACCTCCTCATCCTATACCCAGCATTGGGGTTCTTATGCCCTAGGTAGATGATTTTACACTTGTTGGCATTGAACCCAAGTAAGTAAGAAAATGGAATTGATTTGAACTGAATTGCAGGCTTTTAAGCAGCTTTGGGATGTGTGTGTGTGTGTGTGGGGAGCTCTGCTACTATAACTATTTGCTTTTGATTTGGTATAATGTGCGAGCAGACTACCCTGCTCCCCACTCCATGTGCTATATCAGAGATGAAGAGCCCAAATAGCATTGGGCCAAGCACTGAGCCCTGTGGCACCCCGCTTGTCACTGCTCTGGGTGCCGAGAACTACCCCACCACCACCACCCTCTGCACCCTCCCCTGTAAGCAGTTCTCTATCCATTTAGTCAGACCACCTTCCACCCATACCCCTCCTTCTCCTCACTCTTCTCTTCCTTGGCCTGTGTCCCTCCTCCTGCTAGTCCGCACCTTTCTCCTCCTTATTCTTACTGGGTGGTGGTGCCTTCTGATTACACTCAGACCACTCTGCCTGCCCCTTCCGAGACCCTCAGGTAACACCATAGGGAGGATTTGAAGCCCAGATAGGAGGAGGAGGACCGAGTACTGGCCGGAGCGAGTTCCAGATTTTGGGGCATAGGCGACAAAGGCGCGGTCGCCCGCCTGGGTACGGGTTCTGGGAACCAGGCGATCAGGATTGCTCTCGACCGGAGGAGGTAGGAGGAGGAGTCAGGAGGGTGGGAGGGTAAGGATACAGGAGTACCGGACCTGACAATGTTGTCAATGAAGTTCCCAACAACATAGGTGCGGTGTTTCTCAGGGGGTAGCCAATGTAAGCGTAAGTAGAGGTCACATCGATGGGTTGGGGGGGAGCCGCAAGCGCAAAGTGACAGATATTGTTGTAGGCTGTGTCCCACTTTGAGAGGCAAGATTTGGGCATAGGAGCAAAGGTGACTAGCCCATAACAGAGAGACGGGAGAAGGACCCCCCCTAGCCAGGGCAACACGGGCCGCCGGGGTTAAGCAACTTTTTGCTCTATAGGCTAGGCCCAGTTTACCATTCATGGCCCTACAGACATTTTGGATGTGTAGAGAGAGATCCAGTTGAGGGTCAAGCATGACACCCAGGTATTTGACAGCCGCTACCGTCTGCAGCGGGGAGCCATCAGCCCCGAGGATATTGAGCGGGGCAGGGCAAGATTTCAACTTGCTGTGGGACCCAAAAAGCATCGCTTGGGTTTTTTTGAGGTTGGTAGTAAGCCTACGTTCGGGCCAGCCAGTGTTGGATCTGCTCGAAGTCGGAGTTAAGTTGTGAGTTAATGGTGGTGATGTCACGGGTGCTTGATAGAACAACCAGGTCATCCGCATATAAGGTGGTGTGACCATGGGAGGTGATGGATGGCAGCTCATTGATAAAGAGGGAGAAGAGAGTGGGGCCAAGGACCGACCCTTGGGGAACCCCGCACAGCACATCAGTGAGGTGGGAGGGGGTACGGTTGAAGTTGGTGTATTGCTTCCGACCGGAGAGGTAGTTGAGGAACCAGCTGTGAGCAGGGGGGGAGATACCGAGTGAGAGAAGGGTGGAGCTAAGGAGAGTGGTCAACCCTGTCGAAAGCTTTGGAAAGGTCAACAAAGATGGCACCGGTGAGGTTACCCTGATCAGTGGCGGTTCTAATCGTCGAGGATACAACAGCAAGGGCGGTAGACGTGCTGTATCCTTTTCTGAATCCATGTTGGGCGGGGGAGAGAAGGTTGTGTTCTTGTAGGTACCTGGAGAGCTGAGAGGCCACGACCTTCTCCAGGATCTTCGAGGCGGCTGACAGGATGGCGATGGGGCGATAGTTGTGCGGGTCTCTGGGTTTGCCTTGCTTTAGCACAGGAGTAACCTTGGCAATTTTCCAGAGGTCTGGGATAATGCCAGTGGCTAGGGAGGAGTTGATGATGTGTGCTAGTGGCCGGGCTAGAAGGGAGGCCCCAAGCCTGAGTAATCTAGGTTCTAGGCAGTCGTGCCCTGCCCGCTGTGGGGGAGAGGTGAGCAAGATGCCCCAGTATCATAGTGTCCGACACAGCTGAAGGAAGAAGGGGTGGGACTTGGGACCAGGTGGGGAGGGACGCCTGAGTGAGGAGGGAGCGCGAGTGAGGGGTGGGGGCTGGAAGTTGAGAGAACGCAGCGTTGAAGGCATTAGAGATTGTGAGCGGGTTATTACAGCTGACCCCATCTATGAGCAGGTCAGTGGATTAGACTTTTGCCAAGATCCCAACAGCATTTCTGATGCTCTGCCAGAAACTCCTTGGGTTGCTGGCAGAAGAGAGCAGGGCCGATCGGCAGGCCTCACTTTTTGCAGCCTGGATAGCTTTTTTACAGGAGTTTCTGAGCCTTCTGTATGCAAGCAGGTCGGTGTCACTTAGGGAGGCTTTATAGGTCCGCCAGCTATTATCCCTTTGCTTCATTAGGGAGAATAGGCCCCCGTGAAGCCATTTGGTGATGGCACCCTTAACCCTCCTTTTAGTGAGGGGGGGCATGTTTGTTCTGAACAGGGATAACCTTTGATAGAAAAATATCCAGGGCTAGGGCTGGGTCGGCTGAGGCGGTGACCCCAGACCAGTCAATAAGCGCAGTCACTAAGGAAGTCAGAGGGGGAGAATTTCGAATAGTCCCTCACCTGGATCACTTTGCTGGGTACTTTGGGCTGGGAGGTGCCCCAGGCACAGAAGGTAGGCGAGTGGTCAGAGATAGCGTCAGGTAGGATGCCCGAGGTGATAATCCTGTCAGGCCTGTTGGTGAGGATCCAATTGAGTAGGGACCCTTCACCCCCCCCGGTGAGAGGGCCTTGTGGGCTCGGTGATAATTTGGCTAAGTGCAAGGCCTGAAAGCAGTGGCTCATATAGCCTGCAGTTGGAACCCAGCCAATTAAGATTGAAATCACCTATGATGAGGACTTCACTAGAGCCCGCTTTTTCACCAATGAGGGAGCGTAGCAAGGAGAGTCCAGCCAGACCACCCTTGGGGGGATTGTAACAACAAATGAGGTGTATTTTCTTTGTAAGGCCCAGGAGGAGAAGGGCATGTAGGAACTCGCAGGGGGAGGCATCAGATGGCGAGGTGCCAGGGGAAGATACATTCAGGTGACCCTTGTAGTAGAGTAGCACACCACCCCCTCTTTTGTTGCCCTCCCGATCACGTCTGATATGGCCATACTCGGGTAGGGTACAGGCCATGTCAGGGATGTGGGGTTTGAGCCATGTTTCTGATATGCCCATGATATCAGGGTTGTAGTGAGTGACCCAGGCAGTAAGTTCTGCAAGGTTATGTAGCAGACTACGAATGTTGAGGTGGACAATTTTTATTCCCTTGGAGGAGAACCATAAGGGTGGGGACTTGAGGGTGGGTGGGTGGACAGCCAGGCTGGGGCAGGTGGTGGCATCAGTCATACTTGCGGGGGGTGGGTTAGCAGGATCGAAACAGGGGGAGAAAAATAAAGAGACCAGATTGGGGAGGCACACCGGACGACAGTGATGGGGAGACACGACCACAGTTCAGAACTGGGTAGAGGGGGTGGGGGAGGAGAGGTGAAATGGCTGGAGGAATGAGAGAGGTGTCCAGCAGAGCCAGGTGCCCTAGCTAAAGTGACAAAAAAGCAGCCTGAGCTCAGGCAGAGAAACTAAATGGCTTCAGGGAAGAAGGGGCGGCCACTAGTGGTAGGTTAGTATAACCTGCAAATGGAAAACTAGGCTGATAGGATAAAAACAGCCCATGTGACCATAAACAGGCTATAAAGAGGAGAAGCCGACCAAGGGTGGTGGTGGGCGAGGGGGCATGAGAGCATTGACGGGGTGAGAACTGCTGCCCGGCGGCAGGTAGGCAGGCAGGACCTCCCAAAGGTAAGGAGGTCTGTGGAGTCGCCTGCGCGGCCGACTAGCAGGTCTTGTCTGGCATTAGAAAAAGGCGCCAGAATTTCCACTGGCGGATTCCTGATGGCCGGCTGATTTACCTGAGTGTGCGACTGTGGGGAGGGCGGCAGGAGCCCTCATGACCTCGGCCTCCTGGGTCCCGCCTTGAGGAGAGAGGAAGAAAATAAAAACAGGGATTAATATAGGAGGGTGATTGGGAGGTAGGCAAGCAGTCAAAAGAAAGGGGGGGGTTTAAGTTTTGGCTGGCAGCCCACGGGAGAGAGCTCAGCCCCAACGGACGTTGCACAGAACCCTGCAGACCTAGTAAGTAGCTGAAGAATAACTGTACAGCACTGGGGGAGTAAGTAGTCAGTCAGCAGGCTTATTGCATTTTTCCCAGCCAGAAATAAAATCAGAGCAGTACAACGAGAGACATCAGCTGAAGCACACTGCCTAGAATTAATAATAAAAGTCACGTATATTTTTTTTTTTTTTGCTGAAAGGGCAGAACAACTTTAAACCACACCATGTGGTAGTGCAAGCACTAGCAGGTCAAAGTATTAGTCCCGGTCCATAACAAGGCTATCTCAACGGCTGCGCCGACGGCAGGTGGCAGGCAGGACCTCCCCAAGGTAAGGAGGGCTGTGGAGCATCTGCTGCGGGACGACTAGCAGGTCTTTTTCAGTATTAGAAAAAAAGGCGCCAGAATTTCCACCAGCGGATTCCTGATGGCCAGCTGATTTACCTGATTGTGCGACTGTGGGGGAGGGCGGCAGGAGCCCTCATGACCGCTCCTGGGTCCTGCTTCTGAGTGTGCGACTGTGGGGAAGGGCGGCAGAAGCCCTCGCGACCTCCGCTCCTGGGTCCCGCTTCTGAGTGTGCGACTGTATCATATTGTATAAATGTCATTTTTACTGTGTTATTTACCTTTGCCATGTAATCCCGGGTCACCCCTGAAAAAGGGACCTCCGGGGACCAGTGGGCTTACCCAGTCACCAAAATATAATAAATAAATATTGAATATACTATAAAGAACATAGAAATATATATAAGTTGGTGCCAACAAAGTTCTTTCTACCATCCTATTTGAAGTCTAAGTTACTTTTTACGTTCGCTTGCGCGCATGCACAAGGAACGTCTTGGGAGAATGGGACACTTTGGAGGTGTGCCCTTCCCCTGCAATTCCCTGCTCCATTGAGCAGGCGTGGCAGTCCTGCACCAATCGGATGCAGTGCTGTGTATGACAGCGGTGGTTTTCTCTTCAAAGAAAACCACCACTGTCATACACAGCACCGCATCACGCTGCCCCCCCAAATCTTTGCTGCCATGCTGGGAGCCCACCCCAGCGTGGCAAACGTCCTGTGTCGTCTACCAATGGGGGTGCCCAATCCCCCATCGGCTCCATGGCCCCCCCAGCCATCCTTCTGCCATGCTGGGAGCCCACCCCAGCGTGGCAAACATCCCGCTGTTGTCTGCTGACGGGGGTGCCCAATCCCCCGTCAGCTCCACTGCCCCCTCACATCTCTGCCACACACTGGGAGCCCACCCCAGTGTGGCAAACGTCCCATCGCCATCTTTTTTTTTTTTACAAACCTGTAAATTGAAAAAGGTCCCACGCGCTTCTCCCAGCCCCCCACAACCCGCACCCACCCACTGCGCACCCTGCCTCCCCACCCCACCCCATACTTACCTCCAGAGCTCGGCGCGACGATCATCGGTGGACCGAACACGCCTGCACCTTCAAAGCCGACCGCAAACTGAGAAATGCCGTAAGCTGTATGATGGGCTAGATAGGGGTTTTCAACTTTATTGCATGTCTCAGGTATTTTTGGCTTTTGCTTCATTTCATCATGGTTTTTGAGACTTCTGATATTCACTGTCATGCGTTATTCAGCCCAAGGGTGATTTCACAGTCACCGCGTGAAATCACCCTTTGGGCCCAAATAATGCCATGACAGTGACATCATTCATGAGAAGGGGTCCCAAAACCCATGTTGAAAATTTTGCGCAAAAATTCAAAATGACTGATTTACTTATGCCGCAGCATTGCGCAGTTCCTATGCACGCTCGTAAGTTTGCAAATTTTCAATATTTTCACTCCAGATTTTCAACATTGCCATTTTACCACACCTCCTTATGAGCAGTATAGATGTCATTTTTCACATCCTGCCCAAAACGTGTTTCTGCCCATGTAGCACACAATGGCGCAGTTGGTGTGTGAAATCAATGTATGGGACACATTAAGAAAATCACAGTGACACTGTTCATTAGCAGAGGTCTTAAAATGGCTATGTTGAAAATTTGGTGAAAAAATTCCTAAAAATGACTGTTTTACGAGCGTGTGTTGCGCAGTTCCTACGCACGCTCAGAAGTTTGCAAATTTTCAATATTTTCACTCCAGATTTTCAACATTGCCATTTTATCACACCTCCTTATGAGCAGTACAGATGTCATTTTTCACATCCTGCCCAAAACGTGTTTCTGCCCATGTAGCGCATAATGGCGCAGTTGGTGTGCGAAATCAATGTATGGGACACATTAAGAAAATCACAGTGACACTGTTCATTAGCAGAGGTCTTAAAATGGCTATGTTGAAAATTTGGTGAAAAAATTCCTAAAAATGACTGTTTTACGAGTCTCGTTGTGCAGTTCCTAATGCGCTTCTCGGAAGTTTCGAATGTTCAATATTTTCATTCCAGATTTTCAACATTGCCATTTTACCACACCTCCTTATGAGCAGTACAGCTGTCATTTTTCACATCTTGCCCAAAACGTGTTTCTGCCCATGTAGCGCACAATGGCGCAGTCGGTGTGGTAAATCAATGTATGGGACACATTAAGAAAATCACAGTGACACTGTTCATGAGCAGAGCTCTTAAATGGCTATGTTGAAAATTTGGTGAAAAATTTCCTAGAAATGACTGTTTTACAAGCGTGTTATGTAGCGTTCCTACGCACGCTGTAGGTTCGCGTATTTTTCAATATTTGTACTCCAATGACTTCCAATACCTAAACAGCACATAGAAGCAAGCAACATTCGCATTGACAAATGCTTGTACTTCTTTGTCGCTGATTTTTTTAAGCCATGTCCAAGTGCCAAATACCACTGCAAATACCTGCAAGCGAACGTTCGCCATTGACAAATGCTTGTTATATTTAACTTCCTATTTAGGATCTTGAGATTTACTTGCTTGTTGTGTACTGAATTGTGTACTGTATATTTTTGATACTTTTCCCAGTGTTAATAACCTATCTATAAGTTTTGCTATTACAGATCTTATTTGAAAATATTGAAATGTTTATGAGCTTTCCAGGTTAAATCTATTCCAAAGTTGAAAAAAAGGTAGTAGGATAAGTTCTCAACTAGCTGACTGATTTTCATGGTCCCTTTATTAATCCAGAGGCCAGACTTTCAAAACATTGTGCAGAGATTGCAACAAGCACTGCACCACAACAGTAAAGTTCTGGTGGTGCACCGCAGCTGCACCTTATTTTATAATCTCAAGCAAGTCATTTAACTGCCTGTCCACTCCTCTGTGGAAATGGTTAAAAGCAGGATCCCACTGTGAACAACATGTTGCATCTCAGCTGGGTTATCTTGTGTAAATAAATTTACAATTTAGTATTCAAACACCAGTCTCCAGATTCACAACCCTATACTCTGGGCTACCAAACCTTATTGTTTACTGATGAATGCACAGTTTAATACTGGGATCCTGCTTGTGTTGTGGGAAATCAAACAGGAACAACATGTAACTAAACAAGTCATTGCATGCTGTGTTATACCTTATAAGATGTGAGTTAGAACAGATTGACTGGAGATTGGCAGTGCATTTTAAGACATGCTAGCCTTAAACAGTTTGGCTCATAGATAATTTTGGGGGGTCCAAGTTGGTGGGAATCCAGTGTCCTTTCTTTTCAGCTACAGCAAGCACCTGTCCATGCACTTGCATTGGTATTCTGTGACAGCATTAGTCTTGCATATCCCATATCCAACTAAAGTGTCAGTCAAGCCAGTTAAAACAAATGGAATAGCCTACAGCAAAAGGTTTGACTCTGGTCTTGCAGTCACTGTTCTTGCAGGCAAATTAGACCCCCTCCCCAACCACCACTCTTCTGACCCTGAACTCTAGTTGTATATATTTACATAGGGACGGCAGCCATACATTTGGGATGATCAAGGTGGGTTAGACTGTTGTAAATAAATTTAGTTTCAACATTTTACACATACCAGCATATTTCTGAGTGGGATAGAGTTTAGTTATTTGAATCCATGGATATACATGTTTGTGGTGGATATGAGTTACTTGCTAAGCAATTTAAATCACAAACAGTAGTGAGAAAGAAATTATGTGACCTACTGGGAGTTGAATCCCAGCCTGGCAGCCTCCTATTCCCAGTTGGTGGATATGCAATACCAGGAAAAGGAAGTATATGTCTGGGAACCCCAAACTAATCAAGTGAGCATATAACTCAGTGGCTAGAGCATGGGATGGTGTTCCGTGGACATAGGTTCAATTCCCAGGAGATCACATGACTTCTTTGTCACTAAAATGTATGATTTAAATTGTTTAGCAGTAGATGCGCCCCCCCAAAAAAGTTTATTTCAGCCCCAATTTTCAGTGATGCTTTGTAAATTTTTTCTCAACATGGCTCTGAGGATATAACAATTGACTATCAACCCTCCTGTCATATTCATTTTAATGGGGGGTCAGCAACTTTAACAACCACCTCTACTGCCATTGGGACCCCCTCCAATGAGTAAGTGTGTGTGTGTGCGTGCATGTGTACTAACCTTTGTCGTATCCTTAATAACTTATTCACTGCAGATAACATGTTATCAGCCACTCTGTCAACAATACTGCTTCATGCAGTAGTCTGTATTTTGGGGTACAGAACAGTACAATATGTCACATTAGCAGCACAGTTTGCTGCAACATATCTCAGCAGCTCTGTTGAAACTTTGCCCTCCACAGCCTGCTGAGTTGCATAATGAAATGATTTGTTACTGATTAGTTAATACAAGGAGGTGACTGGCTGCTCAGTGACATATGAGATTATTTTCTCTCATGATGTCGGAGTTAACTCATTTTAAGCTAGTCTACCCAGATCTCCAGTTTGAAGAAGTGAAAAAAAAAAAAACATAAACAAGCTGTGCAGGTGTGCAGCCCCCAGTCTGTGGGATGGTAACCTTGTCCTCCATACAACTGATTTGCTGCAATGTGAGCTTTTAGAATGTCTTCAGGTTTTCAAGAAAATATGGACTTCTGTTATATTGGACAAGCCGTTTAGCAAAGTCCAAGGGAAATCTCTTCTGAATAAATCCAAAAGTTCTTATTGTGGAGGTTGGTCGCAAAATGTGTGTTCAAGAAATCCAAATCCAAGCTGACTGCAGTGGCAGTGGTTCTACCACACTATGGCACTTCTTGCCCAGAGAAGTGTGAAACACCACTATACAGCAAACACCTTTGTTTGATACAAGAGGAGATACCTTTACTAGGCTTAACAATAGTTGAGACTTACAACACTGACCAGCACCAACCAAGCTTCTTGCACCAAGTTGTCAAAAGTAATAGCAAGTAATAGAAACAATAATATGCATTACAGTTACAGTTACTAATTACTTTTTATACAGAAGTAATCAGTAACTAGAACTGATTACATTTATTTGAGAGTGACTATGCAACTGATTACTTTTTTAAAGTAACTTACCCAACACTGCATGAGATTCTCTTATTCAGCAAAGAGTGCCTTCTGTACACCTGTGCTAGAAGTTGGCACGTTTGGACAATCTATTTATTTTTACTTTTTACATTTAAGATGGAAACATTTCCTGGACTTATAAGGTATCAGTATGTCCCACAGAGCCATGTATTGCAGCATAAGTGTGGTTTTGTGTGCATCTGGTGATTGAGGGAACAGCTCAGCCTCGATTCACCATTTCTCACCCAACAAAAGTGCATGACACCTCTCATACTGCAATGAGTGTCTCAGTGGGACATATTAAACAAGCATTTGTCAATGCTGAATGTTGATTGCATTGGTCTGTTGAGCTTGTTCAGTGGCCCTCTGTCACTGGCTCAGTCTGTTTGTCCCGAAGCTGCAGGCTGCTCTTCTGTACTGGGCTGCTGCCTGCTGGCATCTTGTTCTGCTAAGGAAGAAATCCGCAGCTGTCCTGACAAAGCTCCATTGAGGTGGCTCACTCCCCTCTCACTCGCTCAATATGTTTCTCCTAGAGCTGCAGGGTGCCCTTTGTACTGGGCTCCTGCCTGTGTTGGTGGCTTTTTCTACCCACAAAGAAATCCACAGCTGTCCAGACAGAGCTCCATTGAGGTTGCTCACCCCTGTCTCACTCACTCAGTCTGATTCTCCTGGCACTGCAGGCTGCCCTTTGTACTGGGCTCCTGCCTCTGTTGGTACCTTTTCTGCCCACAAAAGAAATCTGCAGCAGTCCCGACAAAGCTGCGTTGAGCTTGCTCACTGCCCTTCTCTCACTCGCTCATTCAATTCAATTATGTCATTTTTTGCAATACTCTAAAATGCAGTAGGATACCTGCAGTTTACCAGTGGCAGAAATAGTCAATTAGCTTTAGCAGCTCATTGTATGTTCATGCATACACACATTGTGTATTCACAATAATGAGTCTGAGAAACATATAAGCCACAATATAGGCTGATAATATGACATGTTGCCAATTGTCTTACTTGAAGGCATGTCTGTCCTACTAACGTTGCACCACTCCACACTGTTGTTGTATACCTTTTTCAATACATTGTTTAATAGATATAAAATACGTTAATCAAAACCATTACAGTGTATGGCAGCACTTCTGTGATTGTCATTTCTTCCTGACTTACTAATGCTATTCATGTTTTGCACTAGGCTAAAACAGAGAGATATCCTGCTGTGTTACAAATGCAGACCTCAAGAGATCCAACTGGTGATAGAAACACTGTAGCCATACACTGCCTGTCTGATAGCAGGTCTTAAAACATACAAAGTATCACTTTCTGCTGCTTTTCAATGCTACAAAGTGCTCTATAGCAATAACAAGTCTAAGATAAGACACATCAAAGTACAGCACTGTTCTCAAACCATATTTACAAACTTTGAAATCCAAAAAGAGAAAAGGAAATCCGCTACCCTAAATCGCAGGGCTGCTCAGCCACAAAAAAAGAGCTTCAGCTTCAGTGCTCTTTATTAATAAATACTACTGCCAACTGTGTTAATGGTGAGCAAATTCATGGGTGGTCATATGGTAGGGGGGACCCCCCCAAAAAACTTTCCATAGTACTTTAAATCACGCAAAAAATTATTTATTTTTCACAACTTAACTACAGATTGCAATAAAGTGCTTACACCAATTCAATGTAATACAAAAATATGGTCTCCTACCAAACATATGCCCCACCTTGGGTCCCAAGATGACAGCCTGGGTAAAGAATTGGCTGGAGAATAGGACACAGAGAGTAATAGTAAATGGAGTCCACTCTGAAGAAAGCGGGGGTTACTAGTGGGGTACTGCAGGGTTCAGTATTAGGACCAGTCCTCTTCATTGTCTTTATAAGCGACATTGCAGAGGGACTGGAAGGGAAAATGTCTCTTTGCAGATGACACAAAGATTCTGCAACAGAGTTGATGCACGAGGGGGTGGAAAGGATGAGAAGGGACTTGGCAAGGTTAGAGGAATGGTCAAATGTATGGCAGCTTAGATTCAATGCTAAGAAGTGCAAGGTAATGCACCTGGGAAACAAAAACCCAGGGGAAGAGTACACAATGGGGGGTGAGATACTAACAACAACAAAAATGGAAAGGGACCTGGGGGTAGTCATATCAGATGACCTAAAGGTGGGCAAGCAATGTGATAGGGCAGCAAGGAGGGCTGGGGGGATACTGGGATGCATAGGGAGAGGCATCACCAGTAGAAAACAGGAAGTTATTATCCCTCTGTACAGACAGCTGGTGAGACCCCATCTGGAGTACTGCGTGCAGTTCCGGAGACCCAATCTCAGCAAAGACATAGACAGGATGGAAGCTGTCCAGAGGAGGGCAACTAAAATGGTGCAGGGTCTGCACTGGAAGACATATGAAGAGAGACTTAAGGAGCTGAATATGTATAGCCTCGAGGAAAGGAGGAGAGGGAGGACATGATAGAAACTTTCAAGTACCTCAAGGAATCAACAAAGTCCAAGAGGTAGCATCTTTCAAAAAAGTGTGCAAGAACAAGGGCACAATTTGAAGAGATAGAGGCGGCTCAGAGGTAATTTAAGGAAGTATTTTTCACAGAAAGGGTTGTGGATGCATGGAACAGCCTTCCGGAGGAGGTTGTGGAGTCAAAAACAATGGTGGAATTCAAGCATGCATGGGAGAGTCATAAAGGCAATTCTAGGGGTGGGGTAGGAAGAAGTAGGCTGCTGGTTAACTAGGATCTGCAGCTTATCCATTAGGTAGGAAATGGGCAGACTGGGTGGGCCAAGTGTTCTTATCTGCCATCAAATTCTATGTTTCTATGTTTCTGAGTCCAGGGCATCTAGGCACTAGCTGCACTACTAGCCCCTGCGCTTTGCCGCTGTGGCTTCCTGAGGGGGCACGATTCCATATCCCTTTCATTCTTCAGTACTCAAAATGAATGTGCAACATAATTAGAAAACCCTAAAATTTAACAACTACCTTAATCACTTCAATGCAATTAAATTTATTAACAAAGTGCCCATTAAAGCTTATGTTCCATTTATATGTTAAGCATTTCTATTGCAAATAAATTTAAACATTGCTCAAAGTTCTAAAATAATAGACTGTTCACATTAAATGTATTCACAGCATATGCAATTCAAGAACCTATGCCCTGCTATATGTATGACTGCATTGTTACACACTTTAGGTTCACAATGTGTACATAAAAATATATATGTATAACAAGATGTCCCATTCAATATAGCTTCTTACAAAAATGCAGTACCATGCCGTATCAATCCATTTAAATAAGCAGCTATGTTAATTCTATTGTTCCTAATTCTAAAACAAATACTAAACTCCAAATGCACAGTATCATAGTATAACTGCCACTCAATTCCATTTAATTTACTAATGTCTCACTACTGAATGGGCTTGCCCATAACAGAGTCAGACTGCACTCATTATTGATGCTATTTACTCACTAAAACGAGTCACATGCAAATCTTATCTAATTTATTTGCAGTCCATAATTAAGGCTTCAAATTCATATTTATCAAGCTTGACAGCAAAAGAAAAAAAACTAAGAACAAAGACAGCCAGAAGTTATACACAATGAAAAGAAAGCAATTTGATCCAATGTTCAGTATTTCTTGCATTTTAAATGTTATGCTTCAGTTCTACATTAAATTGTATGTGATTGATTGAAAAGAAAAAACAAAAATGCTTTTTTTCCACCAATTGTTTAACCAGGAGAGACACACTAAGCTGAAAGCTTGTTTACAGATGCGACCTGGCAGCACAGGGAAGTTAAGGGACTTGCTCAGCGTCACACAGTATGCAAGTGGGGGCTGTGGGATTCAAAGCCAGGTCTCCAGATTTGCAGCTCAGAGCCTTAGACAGCTGTGCTATACTGCCTCCAATGTAACTATTTATTTGTATATTTGGCAATTTAGTTAATTGTCCAGCAATTTTAGCATAATCGAACACTATGCATTGAATAGTAACAGAGTCACACTACACTCTAGCCACTTTGCGCTTTGATGACAGATCGATAAATATAAATTTGAAGCCTTAATTATGGACTGAAAATGAATTGAATAAAATGTGCATGTGATTCATTTTAGTGAGTAAATACTGTCAATAATGAGTGCAGTCTGACTGTGTCATGGGCGAGCCCATTCACTGATGCACGTTAATAAATTGAATTGAGTAGCACTTATACTACTACACTTTGCACTTAGAGTTTAGTATTTCTTTTAGAAATAGAAACAATACAATTAACATAACAGCTTATTTAAATTAATTGATATGGCATGATACTGCATTTTTTCTATGACTTCTATATTACATGGGACTTCTTCTAACAGATATATATTTTATATACTCATTGTGAACCTAAAATGTGTAACAATGTAATCATACATATAGTAGAGCATAGGTTCTTGAACTGTGAATATGCTGTGAAACATTTAATGTAAATAGCCTATTCTTTTTAGACCTTGGAGCAATGTTTAACTTAATTTACAATATAAATGTTTAACGTGGTTTTACCAAGTAAATACCATTAATAATGACTGCAGTCTGACTCTGTTATTCACACTTCACATGCAGGTATTGGGGACTAGGTTGACAGCTGATCTCTTCTATATCTCGCGCACTGAAGCAGACTTAGATAGGACAGGTTTCTGCTGACACTTTCATAAGTTTGTATGTTCACCATATACTGCAATAAATGTGTCTATATGGTATAACCACATTCTTAACATTACTATCTTTGTCATACCTCTGCATCCTTATGCTTTCTATGGCAAGCCCTACTCTGCACACCCTTCCCTTTGTCACCCTCATAAGTACCCTTCCCACCCTCCGCCCCTCAGTTGTTGCTATCTCCCGCACCTATGAACACCTGAAACTGTCTGCATGACTGTTACAGCCCATGACACAAAGGCACACCCCAACACCTCTCACTCTCTGAAGGTGGGGTGCAGTTGGCATTACTACGATACCTCACTGCCATTCCTACTATGCATCTGTCATTCCTGTACTACCATTGCCAGTACCAGCAAGCAGACATTCAGCATTGACAAATACTTGTTTCTTTATTTTATTAGTTGTACTTTTAATTTTTGAGTTCAAGTCTAATTAATTAACTTCCTATGCCCTCCTTTTAACTTTTTAATTCATTTGACTTTGTGCTCGTGTGATGGAGTGGCATGTCAGATAGTTTTACTGTAAAAATATTTTCATGAAAAGGACTCACCCACAAATATAGGGAACATCTTTTGCAGCAACATTTTCTAGTTCTATAGTATAATGACAGGAGTATGGGAAAATGAAGCCCCTCAAAACAAGTTGATACACCATGTTATACTTGGGTGTGTGTTACTACCGTGGCTGCCTGCATGAAACAAAGAGCTTGTGTAATAAAAGTGGAGATGTACAGTATGGGGAAGAGGGGCCCCAACAACTAAATTCACTTGGTTGTATCCAGGACCTTCCATGTGATTTGAAGAATTCCTGGATGTAGGACAGTAGACAATAACTGGTGGATGAAGACCATTGAGAAGTCCAGGCTGTCTATTCCCTACCTCAGTCCAGGTACCAGTCTAGTACTGCTCTGACCTTTCTTTCATAACATCTATGTTGGTTCAATAAAAAGGTATCAAAGTATCTCTGTTTTCTGATCTTTTGTCACAAGGACCAATACAACAACAACACTCATTTCTGTGCATATCTGCTTAGATAATTCCTCCATAATCAGACACTCATCCCTCTTTAGTCAGTTCCCAGTACCCCACCACTCTGCACCTGCCACCTTAGGCCTGTTGAGGGATATTTGAATGAGAGGGGAGGGATCAAAAGATTATGAACCCCTTCCAGAATTCAGATGGGCAGTTAACGTTGGTTCTGAAAGTGGATTTAAAGAGGCAGTGGAGCAAAAACAGGCAGACAGGAAAATAATGCAAATTTTAACAAGTAGCCAGTTTTAACTTTTTATTTCTGAAGTATGTTTTGTTTTCCTTTGCTCATTACAAGGTCTTTTATGTTATAATATTGTGCTGGATGTGTGGAACAGTATTCTGCCTGGCATCTGACATATCTATATGTATCCCCCCACTGCATCATCAGCATTGTGACCTCACTAACAGTGACATCACAGATGACTGACCTGGTAGCCATTGAGTGGCTGTTCCTAAGCAACAATGATGTCACAGTCAGTGAGATCATAATGCTAAGGATGTAGGTGTGGGGGGGTATAGATAGATATGTCAGCTGCCAGGCAGAGTGCTATCTCACACATCGCACCTACTAACATCAGGTACACAAAGGGAAAAGAAAAGAAAAGGTACCTCAGATGCAAAACATAATGGTTAACTGGTTTTAAACTAATATTGTATAAGTATCAAACTACAGACACACAGTTCAATGAACACCTTGGCACATTGGAGTCGGCCTTCATGAGCACACATACTTCTGAGAAGAGCAGCCTAAGGAATAGGCATTGTCAAGATTGCAGAAGGAAAATGGGGAGTGGGCATATGGAGGAGTAACGGGCAAGGATAGACTAGAGAGAGAGTGGAGAGGCATACTGGAGTAGGAGTAATTACAAGAGAAAAAGGGCTGCATGAGGTACAAGGTGGAAACAATTAGGGAGAGCATGGGGGAGTGAAAAGAGTAGTATAGGATACAGGGGGAGTAGAGAAAGAAGGGTGTAAGTTTGAGGTAAGGAAAGTAAGTGACAGGTGGCAAATAAATGAAAGCATAAGAGGAGCCAGTAAAATCGCAATAAGTGACCTGTGGCAGTAAGTGCAGCTACCCTCAGTGGGGTTAGTGTAAACAAAAGGGGGACTATTCAAAAGCATACAAATTCATAGCCTGAAAAATACAGCATACTGAGGGCTGTGGGAATCTGTGGCACGGGCCTAAGTTCAGGTCCCAGACCTGCACTCACAAGAACCTATTACAGTGAGGCAGTGCTGCAATTCAGTTTTGAAGGAAAGGAGATTGTCAATGTTCAGTATGGTCATTGGGACCTCGTTTAACCAGAGGGGGTCTATGCACAAAGGATCATTACACAACAGAGGTTTTCCTGTGGGGAACAGAGAGGGGACTGCATGCCATATCGCTTGTCTGATAGCTAGAGTGATTCACTTGGAAAAGGTCCCTAATACAAGGTGGAGTTTTCCCAAGAAGTGCTTTTATTTTGCCCAAAAGACACATTTGGTACTTTATCCTATTGTTCAAGTTCAGCCACTTAGTTTGTTTAAAGAGCAAACAAGAGTGAGTTAGATAATCTGCCCCTAGGGTAAGTCTGCATGCTTTGTGGAGGGCTATCACTACCCGCTTGAGTGCACTGTCAGTTGCTGCACCATATACAACTAAGTCGTAACCAATGAGCGACAAGATAGAGCAAAAGACAGACAGTTTGAGGGCAGATGGCATTAGGAATTATTTGTGATGGTGTAAGATCCCCAATTTGATACAGATGACTTTAACTGCAAGGTCGCTATGTTGTGTGAAAGAGAGGGTATCATCGATAGTAACCTCAAGGTACTTAAAGGAGTGGACCCATTCCGGGGAGGGCAGCTTTATTACTAAGGATGGACAGGAGAGGATATTCTTCTTGTGTTGATGGCTAGAGATCAACATAGTCTTAGTCTTCTTATAATTAAGAAGCAGTTTTTGTGAACTAAACCAGTCCTCCAGATGGTTGAAGGCAAACTGTAATTCTTTCTGAAGATGACAAGACTGGGTGCTGCTGCACAGAATGACAGCATCATCAGAGTAAAGAATTATTTTACTCCTGCAGTCCTCGGGAAGTTTATTCAGAAATAAGCTAAACAGTAAAGGACCTAATATGGATCCTTGGGGGACCCCTAGTGTGACTTCCCTGAAGGTGGAGATAGTTGATCCAACTTTGACACTATGGGACCTATCAGACAAGTAATCCTTGAACCACTGGGCTACTTCTGAGGCCAATCCCAGAGACAGCAATTGCTCAAGTAGGATAGGATGGTTGATAGTGTCGAAGGCCTTAGTGAGATCTATAAAGACAGATTCCACTAACTTGCCACCATCCATCACCTTGTGCACATAGTCAGAAAATTCCACCAAGGCAGTAGCCATACTATGGTTTTCCGAAAGCCATGCTACTGAGGACATTGAAGGTCATACTTCTGAAGGTAATCCTTGATTTGGTCTACTATGATTCTCCAAGTGCTTTAGAGAGGGAGTGAAAGTATAGAAATGGGCCAGTAATTAGAGGTGCTGGAGTGATCCCCACTTTGAAAACTGGGTTCGCCAGTGCCTGTTTCCAGACAGCTGGGAATTTTGCTAAGGTGAGCGACTTATTGAAGATTTTGGAAATAGGAACTATAAGTTCATCAAGAGCTACTACAACCAGCTTCATGTCAATATTGTCACTGCCAAGCCTAGTTTTATCAATGACCTTTTGGACATAAGTTCTAGCCTCCTTGAAAGTGACACATTTGAAGTAGAAGTTAAGAAAATTGGGGTTGGTTCTTGTCAATAGTTGGGACAGTTTAGCAGGATCGAGGTAGTCTAGGGGGAGAACGGAGCTTAGATCCATAAATGCAGAGTTGAATGCTTCAGCGATGATGTGGGGGTCCAAAATAGGTGTGCCACTTAGGTTGAGCAATGTCAGGTGTTTCCTATCATATTTACAAAGTAGGTCCTTTATGTTATCCCAAAATCATTTTCCATTACCCCAATTCCTGTCCATCTGTGCTTTATAAAATTTTACCTTAGCAAGCCTAGTGAGGTTCATACACCTATTTCATGTGGCCTTGTACTCCTGATAGTCAGCATTGCTGCCTGTACTACTGATCTTGCACCAAAGGTTATCCCTGGTCCTCATTTCATCAAAGAGATCCTGAGTGATCCACCCATTGGAGGAACCTCTGTCCTTTCTTTTCCTGACAGGGGCATAGATGTCACATATTCCATTGAATCTATCTGAGAAGAATTTCAAGGCCTAGTTGATGTCCTGAAACTCATCAATGGGAGACCAATTGACTTTGGATAAGGCTACTTTAGAAGCATGTTGTTGCCCTCTCTTGAGTACTCTGCTTTGTATAGTAATAGGGGGTCTTTTTTTATCTTTATTTGCCCAACTACAGATAACCAGGGAATGATCACTAAGGCA
Organism: Neoceratodus forsteri; assembly: GCA_016271365.2. NCBI lineage: Eukaryota > Metazoa > Chordata > Ceratodontiformes > Ceratodontidae > Neoceratodus > Neoceratodus forsteri. The sequence goes on along the minus strand of JADMNL010000027.1, from coordinate 70,598,207 downwards.
GTTGGAGAGGGTAACTAGAGAGGATCCAGTCTAGGAGCATGCCGTTACCAGTCTTATAGTTCATTCTTGTGGGACCCAATATCATCTGCATGAGGTACACATTGGCAGCCTGATCCTTTGAGTGGTCAGTGTCCTTGCTGAGGCAGTTAATGTTGAAGTCACTAATGACAATGACTTCAGCATTCCTTTTAATTTTAGAGATTGCCTCCATAACTAGTCCAAGCCCAAGTTTAGCATTAGTAGGAGGCAGGTAGACAGAAGCAATGGTGAGTGCCTTGTTCATGTATGAGCAGTTTCACTGCTTAGCCTTAGTGGGAGGCAGGTAGACAGATGCAATGGTGAGTACCTTGCTTTGTTTACCTATGAGCAGTTTCACTGCAAGCAGCTCATGCTCACCAGTAACACCTGAGATAGGCACCACTCTACCTTGTATTGATCTGTTGAGGCAGCCCCTCCCTCTTCCCTGTTCTGTCCAGACGGAAGGTGTAATACCCATATAAAGCTATGGAATTATACTTTGAATTAGAGGTTAGCCAAGTCATTGTCAGGCATATAACATCAGGGCAATGTAAATGTGTCCATGCCTGAAGATGAGTAATTTTTGGAAGCAGGCTGGCAGTGTTCATGGCCACTATTTTTAAACCACATTCCTTTGATCCAACATGCAGCCTAGCTGTAGGAGGTCCTGGGTTGTGGTGCACGTCCCCAGAAAGTAAGATCAGCATGAGAAAGATATTCCTAGCCATATAAAGGAGGTACAACATTAACTTGCCCCTTTTGAAGTAGACCTTGGAGTCTGGGATAGGACCCCTGTACCAACATGGCAGGGCAATCAGCTGAGCCAGGGCCATGATGCTACTGCTTACAGAATACAGGATTATGTGGAAAGGAGGAGGTGGAGTAAACAATGTTTTGCTGTGTGTATAGGAGGGTGTTCACTGTTGCAGCTCACTTAGTGAGGATATAACTCTGTTAAGACCATATGCATTTTGTGGGAATTGGGGATTCCACTGATCAACGAATGGTAGGAGCGTGACAAGAAATGTCAAATATACTAACATGGCCCTTCCCATAATTGCAGGTTTGGATAAGTGTACAATATGAGGTCAAAAAGAATAAAAAGCTGGAAGGCTTCAGATCAGCAGACTTGGTACTAGGGTGAATAGTTCCCCATGGAAGTCCAGATACCTTGGGAGGTGTCTGAAAGGCTTAGCTGGGCACTGCAATATTACACCTTAAGGAGGCTATAAGGGTTAGTTTCTCAGCCAGTAAACAGAGATCATCTACCTACAACAGAATATTAGCTTTGAGTGTCCTTGAAGAAAAGGGTTGCAGGTGTATTTCCCCAAATAGGATGTGTATGTTGTTTCCTGAGGAGTGGTTAGCAGAAGGATATCAGCCAATGGTGTAGTGTATGGCAGAGTCCTGGTCAAAGGATGAGCATTCAATAGAGGTCAAGGGCAGGGAGGGTCAGCAAGAGAGAAAAGTCCAAGAGGATGAAGGAGCTGCGGCACGGAGAGAGTGCCAAGCAATGGTTTTCAACCGGGGCTCAGGAACCAACTGCAAAGCAGCAACTTACTGAGGCAGCCAATAGGTGTCTGCCTTCAGCCCACTATTATCCAATAAAAACCATGGCTTTCAATTTGCTATTGGCCCAGTAAAGTGAGAAAAAGGATATGCATCACAGAAGGCTAAAGAGGAGAAAGATAGAGAAGCACCAAGATATCTCGTCGGCGAGAATGCCGACCTCCCCCACAGCGATGGCAGAATACCAACGCAGGTATTGTGCTGCATCTTGCATCGCTGTCTTCTGTGGGAGGCTGTGCCCCTCCCACCCCCCATGCAGGGGGCTCTACCCTCCACACCCCCCGGACTCTAGGATTCCAACTCCAGGTTGGAGTTGGTCCAAGGAGGGGGAGGAACACTGGGGGAAGGCAAAACACAGAAAAAGGACCATTACAGTGAATGTCACCATAATGATCTTTTTCTGTGTTTCACCTTGGGATGCCAACCACAAGGGGTGATACGGAAAGGTAGCTATGTAAGAATGAACAGGGGGACAATATGGACATGGTATGAAAATAGGGATGGGTTGGCAAAATAAGAACGATGTGGGCAGGTGAAGTAGCAAAGAGTGATGGAGGGTGTTACTATGCAGATTTGTATCAGGAGTTTTGTCTTTAATAGATAAAAATTGTATGAACCAGGCCTATAGGAGGGGAAGCCAGTAGAGGAGGATATAAGTTGGTTTAGTAGCAAAAGAAGGAATGAAGTGAGTCCTATGCAAGTTTACTATGAAGGATTATTGTGCTTATAGAATGAGAATGTCTGTGACTGGAGTATAGGTGGGATAGCCAGTTAGAGTAGGAGTAGTTAGAAGAGGCGGTGCCTAGAGTGCTAAAAGTGTATTTAAAGAGTGCCGGAGTGGGGGAGAGAGGGCGGGAGAAAATTCTGCACAGGGATAGAGAGAGAACTAGAGTTGCAGAGAGCTCGGCACCAAATTACAGCCCAACACTAAATCTAAACTGTGCAAAACAAAGGAATCATAAAAATCCTTAATTGCAGTAAAATGAGCAGTGTTTGACAAAACAGTTCTTCACAAGGATATCAGTTCTAGCACAGATCCCAGAGGTTTGTGTCTACATAGAAAGAGAAAGAATGAAGGAGCCAGTATCAGCAAGGAAAAAAGCACCAAAATTCAAAATCCCTTTGCTTTGGCTGAGAATCAGGGCTGTGTCCATACCCTGTGACTTCCAACAGGTAGGGCGGCCAGCGTTGTTTTATGTAATTACTGGGGGACATTTTTTCTTCATCTGAAGTTCACTGAATAAAACATTCTCTTTAAATAAAATCTTTTGTCTTATTTTTATTTTTGACAACTGGAAAGAAGAAAGTGAATAAAATGTCATACTGTTTTGACATGTACATTTGTGTACTCAACTAACTTTTTATGTTGATTGTGCGCATGCACAAGAAACATGTTGCGTCAGCTTTCTCCACAAGCAGGTTGTGGAGGCATGGCACTGTTGTGCCCAATGCCCCCACAGCCTACAAAGGCTTGTCCCCCATCCCCCAATGCTGTGGCACACTGCTGCTGACACTAGTTCAGCCAGAGTGCCACAACCTTCTAAAAAGTAGCCGCTGCAATCAGGGGCTGCCTCGTCATTGCAGCGCCAGCTATCCGCTGCAATGAGGGAGCGACTCATCATTGCAGGGGGGGATGCGAAACCCCTGATATTGTTTGTGAACATGGTGGCGGGTTGCCACCGTGTTCACAAACAATATGACCCCTCCCCACCACCATGTTTACTTGCCGATGGGGACCCCACTCCCCGTTGGCATTCTGTCACCCCCCCTCCCAGTTTTGTTCCTGCCAACAGGGTGCCCAATCTCCTTCGGCATAATGATATCCCCCATTTTGTTCCTGCTGGCGGGGGTGCCCAATCCCCGTCGGCATGTATTCTACCCTCCTTCCCCTTGAATGTTGCTGATGGGGGAGCCCACTCCCCATTGGCATAATGTTGTCCCCCTTCTGTTTGTGTAGCCAAGGGGGGTGTCCAATCCCCCTCAGCTCCTGCAGCTCCCCTCTCCCTTTCCTTGTTTGCCGATGGGGGTGCCCAATCCCCCATTGACTAATGCACCCACCCACACAGGTGGCATGCTGGGATCCCACCCCAGCGTGCCAAAGCACCTGTTAAACAGGAAAATGGTCCCCGATGTCTTATTTTTTTTTCACCCTATAAAGAAAGAAATGGTCCCTCGGAGCTCTTCCAGGACCCCCTCCCATAACGCGCACCCACCCACTGCACACCCTGCATCCCCACACACCCCCACCCCATACTTACCTCTGGAGTCCAGCGCGATGATCTTCGCTGGACCGGGAACATGTCTGCACTCTTCAGAGCCGACCGTGAACTGAGGAAATGCTAGTAAGCTGTATAATGTAATAAATAGGGGTTTTCAACTTTAGTGCATATCTCGGGAATTTTTGGGACTTTTTTCACCAAATTTTCAACATGGGGGTTTTGGGACCCCTCCTTATAAATTCCTGAACTGTCATGGCATTACTTGGCCCCAAAAATTGGTTTAGCCGGTCACTGTGTGGAATCACCTTTCGGGCGATTAATGAAGCGACAGTGACAATGTTCATGAGGTGGGCCTCAGAAGCCTATGTTGCAAATTTGGTGGAAAAACAAAAAATGACTGTTTTACGAGCATGCATTTCACAGTTGCTATGTATGCTCATAACTTTGTTAATTTACAATATTTTCACGCCAGATTTTCAACAATGGCATTTTTCTACACCTCCTTGTGAGCCGTACAGCTGTCATTGTTCACATCCTGGCCAAAATGTGTTTTCACAGTTCCGGTGCAGAATAGCACAGTTGCTGTGGGAAATCAGTGTTCTGGACAGATTAAGAAAATGACAGTGACACTGTTCATGAGTAGAGGTCATAAAATGCCTATGTTGAAAATTTGGTAATCATACTCCATAAAATGACTGTGTTACAAGCATGAGTTTCGCAGTTGGCACGCAAGTCGTAACTTCAGCGAAGTTTATAATATTTTCACCCAGATTTTCAATATTGCCATTTTCTCAGACCTACTTATAAAAGTGCAGCTGTCATTTTTCCCATCCTGGCCAAAATGTGTTTTCACACTTCGCAAAGATAGAGCTGTCGCTGTGGGAAATCACTGTCCGGAACAGATTAAGAAAATGACAATAATACTGTTTATGAGCAGAGGCCCTAAAATGCCTATGTTGAAAATTTGGTGATGATAGCCCATCAATTGACTATGTTTTCCATGCACCCTTGTAACTTCACAGATTTGTAATATTGTCACACCAGATTTTCAACAGTGCCATTTTTTCACACCTGTTTAGAAGCAGTACAGCTGTAATTTTTCACAACCTGACCGAAATGTGTTTTCACAGTTCCGGCGCAGAATAACGTGTTCACTCGGGGAAGTCAGTGTTCGGGACAGATTAAGAAAATGACAGTGGCACTGTTCATGAGCAGAGGTCCTAAAATCCCTATGCTGAAAATTTGGTGATGAAACTCCATAACATGACTGTGTTACAAGCATGTGTTAGACTGTTTCCATGCACCCTTGTAACTTCGCAAATTTGTAATACTGTCACACCACATTTTCAACAGTGGCATTTTTTCACAACTCCTTATGAACACTACAGCTGTCATTTTTCACATCCTGGCTAAAATATGTTTTTGCACTCCTGCCGGACAATAGCACGATCACTCTGGGAAATCAGTGTTTGGGACAGGTTAAGATCGACTGAGTGAGAGGGGGGAGTGACCAAACTCAACTGAGCTCTGTCGGGACTGCTGCGGATTTGTTTGCGGGCAGGCAAAGGCCCCAACACAAGAGCCCAGTACAAAAGGGCAGCCTGCAGCACTGGGAGAAACAGAACGAGAGAGTGAGTGAGGGAGGGGGAGTGAACAAACTCATCGAAGCGCTGTCAGGACTGCTGCAGATTTCTTTGTGGGCAGAAAAAGGCGTCAATACAGGTAGGGGCCCAGTTCAAAAGGCCAGCCTGCAGCGGTGGGAGAAACAGTACAAGCGACTGAGACAAGGGGACTTAATGAGCTCAACAGAGCTCTATCAGGAATGCTGGGATTTCTTTGTGGGCATAAAAAGGTGCCAATGCAGGCAGGAGCCCGTACAAAGGGCAGCTTGCAGCCAGGACAAACAGAAAGAGTGATGAGAGAGGGAGACTGAGCGACCTCAATGGAGCTCTGTCGGGACAGCTGCGGATTTCTTTGTGGACAGACAAAGGTGCCAACACAGCCAGGAGCCCCATACAAAAGCGCAGTCTATGGCACCAAGAGAAACAGAACCAGCGAGTGACAGAGTGATAGTGAGCGAGCTCAACAGAGCTGTAGTGTGACTGCTGCAGATTTCTTTGTGGGCAGAAAATGCAGCAATGCAGGCAGGAGCCCAGTACAAAAGGCCAGCTTGCAGCACTGGCAGAAACAGAATGTGAGAGTGACAGAGGGGGAGTGAGCGAGCTCAGTGCAGCTGTGTCGGGACTGCTTCACATTTATTTCTGGCCAGAAAAAGCCACCAATGCAGGCAGGAGCCCAGTACAAAAGGGCAGTCTGCAGCGCCAGGAGACAGAGAATGAGCGAGTGAGGGAGGGGGAGTCAGTGAGCTCAACGGGTCTCTTTTGGGACTGCTGCAGATTTGTTTGTGGGCAGAAAAAGGCAGCAATGTATGCAGGGGCCCAGTACAAAAGGACAGCCTGTAGTGGCAGGAAAACCAGAATGAGTGAGTGAGTGAGCTCAACAGAGCTGTATTGTAACTGCTGCAAATTTCTTTATGGGCATAAGAAGACAGTAATGCAGGCAGGAGCCCAGTAGAAAAGGGTAGCCTGCAGCACCGGCGGAACAGAATGATCGAGTTAGATAAGGGGAGTGAGCGAGCTCAACACAGCTTTGTTGGGACTGCTACAGATTTCTCTGTGGGCAGAAAAAGGTGCTAACAGAGGCAGGAGCTCAATACAAAAGGGCAGCCTGCAGAGCTGGGAGAACCAGACTGACTGAGTGAGACAGGGGGAGTGAGTGACCTCAACGGAGCTCTGCTGGACAGCTGTGGATTTCTTTGTGGGTAGAAAAGACACCAACACAGGCAGAAGCCCAGTAGAAAAGGGCAGCCTGCAGCACCAGGAGAAACAGAATGAGCGAGTGAGAGAGGGGAGTGAGCCACCCTCAATAGAGCTCTGTCGGGACAGCTGTGATTTCTTCCTCAGCAGAACAAGGTGCCAATGCAGGCAGCAGCCCAGTACAAAAGAGCAGCCTGCAGCAATGGAACAAACAGACTGAGCCAGTGACAGATGGCCACTGAGCAAGCTCAACAGATCAATGCAATCAACATTCAGCATTGGCAAATGCTTGTTTAATACAGATATGAAGAGGTTACATTAAAGAGTTCGAGAATGGCAACAGCTTCACTCCTGCTCTGAAAATGAGAACTTCCTAAACTAGCAGTAAAGAATACATTTTCAGTAGGAAAACACTTTTATGTTGTGGGAAGCATGTTTAGAAAGTTTTACTTTATGTTTTCAGTTTTAATTTACAATTACTTTTATTTCGTAATTGAATGAAAAGGACAGCGTTTATAGTAGTTTGCATGGAGAGGGAAAAGAGAGCATGTGTGTCTGTGTGTCACATACTAAGGTGCCCGATGCTTCTTCCAAAGGTTAGTGATGGTTAGATTTTTATTTTGTTCTTTTACTTCTGTGAGCTATTTTGAGTCAGTGTGATGTTTCAGGATACTGTTCCAGTGATTGCCGTTTGACTGCAAGTGTAACCCTGAAGTGAGTGACTTGGTGGCGCGGGTCTGAGGAGAAGCTGGCATATATTCACTGTTATAACTCATGGGTTATAACAGCAAATAATAGCCAGCTTCTCCTATGAGAAAAAACATCCCCCAGTTATTACAACTATTTAAAATTTTTTTAAAATATTTTCTGTCCTTGGTGCTATGAACGCTTTACATTTCTAAGCCCCATGCCACCGCACTCAGGTAGTTACCCTTACCCCTGCAGTTTAACACTGATCCCAAGTGCAAAACACAACAGTACTGTCATTTTTTTATCCACTCCACTGCCTACAAAATTACTCAACTTTTCTGTGAACTAGTAATTATATTAAAAAAAATAGACAGCAGCAAAACTCTTTGTGCTTTGCACACCAGTGGGGTGTGATACCAGCTTGGCTCATATGGTTTATGTGGTATGGTACACCTTGATGTGTATAAAAACTCATTACACACTGTTGCCCAGACATTATTCTCTACCTTCAACCTATATGAATACCACGCACTCAAGCCCGAGGAACTGTGAGCTTTGGGTGGGATTTTACAAATCTTGGCGCAGGCCCAGTTCCTGATTTTTGGCTATTTGTGCATCCAAATAAATGTGCTAAACCTGTTGGATTGCTATTTTCAAACTTTTAGGTGGATTTTCAACAGTTTACATGCTTTATGGTAAAAACAAATGTATGTATCTATTTTTGTTAGTTTTTGTTTTATTCTTTTAGTAATTGGATAAGGCTCACTAGTCAAAAGGCTTGTTTTCAGGGGTGACATGTGTAACCCCCTTGTTCCCAGGGGTTACTAGAATCCCACTTAGAATCAGTGGCAGGCAGGGAGAGGCAGCTTGTGAAATGCCTGTTAAATGGATTTCACACTGTCACACTCTGTTTTCAGTCTCAGCTGAGCTGGAGTGATGATGTCACTTTAGAATTGTCGCAGCAGCATAAGCCACATTGCAATGCCAGCTGGGGAGTTAGCTGTAGAATGTTGAGTTAGAGTAGAGTAGTCTGTAAAGTGGAGAGTGAGGAGGAGGAGGCTGCTACCTGCGCAGCTGCTCAGTTTTAGCTCTGACAGAGAGCTACTGCCATAGTTTGGGTAGTTTGTTCTCACCCTAGAAGAAGAACATAGAAGACCAGAGAGTGAAGTGATAGAGACTGTTCCTAGAGGGTTTTCCAGTGCCCCATCCTGGGAGAGATGGGGGAAATGCCAAGATTCAGGGGCAATCCCCTGGTCCAACCAGGACTGTGTTGAAGCTGCCCGAGATTCATCTGCTCTGTGAGTACCCAAGACTTTTGTGTGGAAAAAGCCCTGAGGCACCTGCATTCCTGTAGTGAGTTTTTCTCTGACAAAGGGACTCTATCACCAAAACTGTTTCTGTTTAAAAGTGTCTGCCTACTGTGGGGTCCGGAGCGAGACTTGTCAAGTACAGAACTTTTAGTTCATGTCTGATTTAAATGTGTGTGATAAAGTGGGGGTCTGGTGAAAAGACATTGCCAATTACAGAATTTTTAACTTCATGACACCTCAGAGGTGTGTAAAGTAGTATGTGAAATGTGAAAGACATTTCAAGATAGCACCTATGAGTTTTCTGAGAAGGGTGTTATTAACCAGATGAATTGCTGAGTATAATTTTGGAAGCAAAAGGTGGGAGACCCCCCATCTGGAGTAACCATGTTTACCTCTCCGGGTTCAGTTTGGGCACCTCTGTTTTGTCTCAGTGCATTTAGCCAGTGCCTGAAGAAAATAGTTTACCCAGACATGGGTTTGGATTTTCTGTGAGCCTAAGTGTGCTCATTGGTGGTCGAGGGTGCCACCAGTGATTCTTCATGAAACATGGGAAAGTCTCCTAGTACTGGCCAAGGGTGCCTAGTCAATGGAAGTGTACTAGTTCTGGCCGTGTATGCCAGTTTCCATTCAGAACCTGAGGGTTCACTGTGTGTGCTCTGTATCTCACTAATCTGCATTACTAGTGGGAGTAGCCCTGTGGGGGGCCATCTTCACTTTGTGATTATTCTCTGTGTATGTGAGTAAAAGCCACACTCTAGAATTTTTATTTATTTATTTATTGAGATCTAGGATTAAACACCTTTGAGCTGGGAGCTCGTTCAAACGTCCCACATCAGTGGGAGGGAAGACAATAATACAAAGGATTATACAAATGAGAGTATAAAACATGAACAACAATTACAAAGGTTATACAAACAAGAGTGTAAAAACATGACAATAATAGGTAAAATACCAAAGGTTTGAGTACACTTTAAGTTGGCAAACAAATAGTTGGAGATAGGCAGATAGGAGTTAGAGAGGGGCTAAAGGAGGCAGTGGGCAGGACAGCGGGATGGGATTGAGGTGAGAAAAAAAGGGGCAGCAGTCATTGACATTGTCATAGTGAGAGAGTGTGAGGGAGTGAGGGGGTGGGTAAAGATGGCAAGAGGCCATGCCAGTGCAGGGAGCTGCTAAGTGGCAGGACAGAGACTATAGGCAATGGGGACTAGGGGATGCAGTCACAGGTGCTGGATGCGGAAACATGTTGGTGAAACAGTCTTTTAAAAGGGCCCAGAGTAGGTTGGTTGGAGATGTTCCAGCTGAGGGCATTAAACCAGAGGGGTGCTCTGTAGGCAAAGGAGCATTGGCCCTGCTTCATTCGAGGACGAGGAACATGGAAGAAGTGGGTGCTAGAGCTTCTTGTGCATTGTGAGCTGCTGCTGTAAAGTTGGAGCAGGTTAGCTGTGCCATTGAGAAGGATACAAGAAGAGCCTTCTTGGCGGCAACAGGTTTGTGGTGTATCCTCCCACTGAGTTGGAGCCAGCACATTTGAGCATGAGGTCACAAGTATGGGTGAGATGTGTGGCCCCTGTGAGCAGTCTGCAGGCCTTGTTCAGTGCAACTGATATTCTGTGGAGAGCAGTGTGGCAAGCAGCGCCATAGATTACCAAGCCATATTCTACAACAGAAAGGATGGAGCTGTTGATGGCAGCTCTAAGGGCGTCCAAAGTGAGACAGTGCTTGTGCCTGTGGTGGAGACTGATCTTGTAGTTGACAGTCCTAGAGACATTGCGGATGTGCTGGTCATAGGCTAGACAGCTGTCCATTGCGACCCCAAGATATTTAAAGTGCTGGGTATGTTCGACCAGAGCTCCAGATTAGGTACTGATGTTAAGTGCATGGGAACAATGCTTGTTCTGAGTGCTGCAGAACATCTAGAATTTGGTTTTATTGCTGTTCAGGATTAGTTTATGGTTATGGAACCATTCCTCAACTATCCCAAAGCCACGTTGCAGATTGCCGTCAAGTTCTTCTGGGTCTGGGCAGCTTGTGAAGATTACTGCATCATCTGCATAAAGGAGCATCTGTTGTTGGCAGTGGCATGGTAGATTGTTGAGAAAGATGCTGAAAAACAGCGGTCCTAATATGGAGCCTTGGGGTACACCAGATCTTACAGGCAGATGGTCGGAGAGGACATTGCTGATTTTTACCCTTTGTGATTGTTGTTCTAGATAGTTTTGGACCAGAGAGTTGATATTGCAGAGAGGTCAATGGAGGTTAATTGGTTTAGGAGGAGGGAGTGGTGGACAGTATCAAAGGCCTTTGAGAGGTCAATGAAGACTCCCCCTGCTAGGGTTCCTTGATCCAGTGACTGGTGTATGAAACCAGTGAGTTCCATTAGTGCTGTAGAGGTACTATGTCCTTCACAGAAGCCATGCTGTTCAGGGCTTTGGATTGAGCATTTTTCAAGGTATTAGACCAACTGGTCGGTCACTATGCATTCTAGTGCGTTGGAGAGCGGTGGCAGAATTGAGATGGGCCTGTAGCTTGACAGCGATGCCCTGTCTCCATTCTTGTGGACTGGAGACACGATGGCGATTTCCACACCTGTGGAATTGTGAGTGACAGAGTGACAGGTTCAGGATCTTAGTTATGGGAGGAGAACTTCTTCGACAGTGAGTGCAATAAGTTTGAGGTCCAGTGTGTCTGAGCTTTGTCATGATTTCCCAAGCACTTTGCAAAGGTATTTTCTGACTAGCAAAGGGTGAGCTTCTTGAAGTAAAAAGGTGGGGCAGGCTGATGTTGAGAGTCAGTAATAGTGGTGTTGGGGTGTGGTGAGTCCATGAAAAGTCTGGGGAATATCCCAGACAGGTCCTAGAACGCTTCATTGAAGTGTGGGCTAAATTGCTGGGTCCTCCTGTAGGGGTACCTTGAATGTTTATCAGGTTCAGTGATGACTTTACATCCCTCCTAAGACTTCCTTCATGTTAGTACAGAAATGTTTCCATTGCCCCAGGAGGCAGTAAGCAACTCCTTCTGGTGGTTGGTTTAGCCAGAGTATTTCCCGGGTGCAGGCATTTCCTTTTTTTCCCCCCATTGTTTAACCAGGTGAGACACACGAAGCACACCAAGTTTGTATAGCCTCGAGAAAAGGAGGAAGAGGGGGAACATGATAGAAACTTTCAAATACCTCAAGGGAATCAGCAAAGTCCAAGAGGGTAGCATCTTTCAAAAAAAGAGGTGTGCAAGAACAAGGGGGCACAATTTGAAGATAGAGGGGGGCGGCTCAGAGGTAATTTAAGGAAGTATTTTTTCACAGAGAGGGTTGTGGATGCATGGAACGGCCTTCCGGAGGAAGTTGTGGAGTCAAAACAGTGGTGGAATTCAAGCATGCATGGGACAGTCATAAGGCAATTCTAGGGGTGGGGTAGGAAGAAGTAGGCTGCTGTTTAACTAGGATCTGCAGCTTATCCATTAGGTAGGAAATGGGCAGACTGGGTGGCCTAGAGGTCCTTATCTGCCATCAGATTCTATGTTCTATGTTTCTATAAGCTGAAAGCTTTTTTAAGTGCAACCTGGGAGCACAGGAAGTTAAGTGACTTGCTCAGGGTCACACAGTATATGCAAGTGGGGCTGGGGATTCAAGCAGGTCTCCCAGATTTGCAGCTCAGAGCCTTAAACCACCGCACTATACTGCCTCCTTTCTGGCTTGCTTGTAGCTAATATAGCTGAGGCTTTACCAGACTGTCTGGCTAGGTGCCAGAGATGATCACGATTCTTCAGTCTGTTTATGAGGTCAAATGATAACCAGGGGTTCACTGACCCCGAGCTTTGAGCTTTTTGAGGGTGCATGCATGTCACAGACCTTCGTGAACTGTTGTATTAAGTATTCCAAGGCAGTATTGACATCTGTAGTGTCGCTGGTTTGTGACCAGTTGAGGTTGGCAAGATCTTGTTTCAAGGACTCCAGGTGTCCATGCTTTAGTACCCTACTAAAGGTGAAGAGCAGGGTGGTGGCTTGAAGAATTTGTTAGTCCAGCTGCAGGAGACTGGGGAGTGGTCACTAATTGTGTCTGGGTGCACTGTCATGTTGATGAGTCATTCAGGATTGCTATAAAGTATCCAGTCAAGCAGGATGCTGGTGCCCATTTTGTAGTTAACCCTGGTGGGGGAGGAGACAAGCTGAGTGAGGTGGACTGCAGAGATATCGCCTCAGTAAGAGCCTGCATCAGAGGAAAGCCAGTTGACATTGAGGTCTCCTAGTACTATGGTTTCAGAGTTAGAGGGCAGGCCATGGATGAAGTTCACGATACCCTTGAAGCCCTTTTTATGTTCATTAGGGGAACATAGGAGAGACGATAGTTGAGGGCTTTGTTGTGTGCCACGAGTAGGGCTTTGATTGCTAGCACCTGTGCATTAAGTCCTAGGTCAGCCTGGGGAGGACATGCCTTTGATGGAGTTCTTAATGTAGATCGTACATCTGCCACCTCTTGGTAGTCCTGCCAAGCCTGAAAACATTGAAGCCTGGAAAGCAACTGCATTATCTGGGATCTTGGTGAAAGCCAAGTTTTAACCACCGAGAGAATGTTGGAGTTATGCTGTGAGGTCCAGGCTTGTAGTTGATCCAATTTGCTTGGGAGGCTATGACAACCCACTCCCTCTGGGCTGAAACAGCTTTACAGAGGTGTGTGTCCTCGGTATTCATGCCACCAGCCGGACTTTCCTTCCGCACCTCTTTCAAGTGTACAGACTTGAATAATCACACGTGCAATTGCACAGTTAAAGTCTGGTAGTGTGTCTCTTTCAGGTGGCGGATGCTACACAGAGTTTACCTTAGCCAGTGGAAACCAAATCTCACCTTAGAAAATGACATCAGAGTCACAACTGTTGAGCAAATAAATAGCTTTTCTTAACAGAAAGTGCAATGAGCATTTACAGGAAATGTATTTACAGCACAAGAGAATAACTCTCACACAGGAAAAGTAAACAAATGTCTTTAAATAACAGATGGCAAAAGAAGAAGTCTATTACTGAAATATACTATCACTAAACTTACCTTCCCTGTCCTTACAAGAGACACTGGACCCTGTTCTAACTGCCAGCTCCACGGACATACCAGGTAGGCTCAAGCTTATGTTCCCTCACAGCTTCCAAGGCAAGAGAGAGTTCTCTGTCTTACAGAAGCTTATATAGTCTATGGAGACTAGGTCATTCCTATTCTCCCTTAAATGCACCAACCAACTAACATGTATGTATTTAATTGTCCCAATCAGAGTGAACACCTATTGGTGACCAATTATATTCCCTTTTCATCTTAAGTTTATATTTGAATGATCCAATCCAATCAAACTGCCCTGTGTCCGTGTCTGCAAGGTCTGTGTGTGTCTGGAGATGTCCACTCGAGATTTATGACCCAGCTCTTATCTAGCAGCTAGGAATTCCACAAGCTGGTTGCTGCTGGAGGATTTCAGCCTCAGTGTATTTTTCCACACTGCTAAAAAATAAGGCATCTACAGAATCCAAACCATTAACTCTTTCCTTCCCATTTCTGTCACATCTCCCCAGATAATGAAGCGTGTCCTTGGCTACCCCAAGTGACACAGCCGTTCATGTACTGATACTGGAAGTGCCCAAAGTATCCAGCCAGGCCATTAGCCCTGCCTAGATAGCCCCGCATTTGCATTTTGCTTGCCATCATGATGCTGTATGGTCATGTTGTATGCCTGCAGTACCAAACTCCAACGTAGTAGTTTACCATTTTGTCCACTGGACCTATGAAGCCAAATTAGGGGATTATGATCTGTGACCACAGTAAATTCTCTCCCATATAGGTAAGGCTGCAGCTTCTGAAGGGCCCACACTATTCCCAAGCATTCCTTCTCAATTGTAGGTATGCCTCCTCTCTGGGCAAAAGCCTTGGCTGAGGTACACAACTGGGTGCTCTCTCGCTGAGTAACTTGGCTCAGCACAGCCCCCAGCCCATGATCTGAGGCATCCACATGAACCATAAACTTTAAACTATAATTGGGGCTAGCTAATACAGCTGGGCCACTTAAGGCCTTTTTAGCTCATGAAAAGCAACCTCACAACCTTCTGACCACTTCACTGCATCTGGCTTTCCTTCTTGGTTAGGGTCTGTCAGGGGCTTAGCCAGATCGCTATAGCGGGGAACAAACCTTCAGTAGTACCCTGCAGTCCCTAGAAATGCCCTGACCTGTTTCTTTGTGGTAGGAGTAGGCCAGGCCAGGATGGCATCAACCTTGGCAGGCTCCAGACGGATGTGTCCACTACCCACCCGGTGCCCAAGGTAGGATACTTCTGCCATACCTATCTGGCACTTCTCTGCCTTGACTGTCAGACCTGCCTTCTTTAACCTGTGGAACACATCCCGCACATTCTTGATGTGCTCATCCCAGGTCTGGCTATATATGGCTATATCATCCATATAAGCCAATGCAAACTCACCTACCCCAGACAGAATGCGATCTACAAGCCGTTGAAAGGTTGCCGGTGCATTCTTCATTCCGAATGGCATTACCTTAAATTCATATAAACCAAATGGAGGAACAAATGCTGATCTTTCCCTGGCTGCAGGGGTCAGAGGTACCTGCCAGTAGCCCTTTGTTAGGTCTATTGTGGTCAAATACTTGGCTCCCCCAGTCGCTCCAGGGTCTCATCTGTTCTGGGCATGGGATAAGCATCAGACTCCGTGCAGCTGTTAAGCTTCCGGTAGTCCACGCAGAATCGTGTGGTGCCATCTCTTTTGGGGATCAGTACCACGGGTGATGCCCATGGCTACTAGATTCCTGGATTACCCCAGTTCCAGCATCTCTTTGAGCTCCTCTTTCACAGTCTGCTTAACATGCTCAGGTACCCTGTAGGGGACTGTTTCAGGGATCCTGGTCCCTGTATCCACATGGTGCTCTGCCATCTTGGTGTACCCTGGTTTCCCTGAACATGTCTTCAAATTCTCTCAGCACACCCCTAATTTCTTGCACCTGGGCTGGTGTCAGCTGTTCCGAGAGGGTAAGGCTGTCCACGGAGGATGCACCCCTGGCCTCCCCAAGTAGGTGCACCAGTGGATCTACCTCAGTTTCCTCCTCTGGAGCACTGCATACAGCGAGGACCATTTCCTCTCTGTCATGGTAGGGCTTCAGCATGTTAACATGATACACCTTTCATTTGCATCTCCTGTCCGGTAGCTCTATCATGTAATTGACATCACTAACCTTTTGGACAATGGAGAATGGCCCCTCCCATGCTGCCTGTAACTTATTCTGTCAGACAGGGATGAGTGCCATTACTCGCTGTCCCAACTCATATTCTCTGGCTCGGGCCCCACAGTCATACCAGACTTTCTGCCGCTGTTGTGCAGTGGCCAGGTGCTCCTGAGCAAACCCCATGAGCTCCCTAAGGTGGGTCCTGAAGTTCAGGACATACTCCACAACAGACTCCCCTTGGGAGGCACGGTCACCCTCCCATTCGTCCCGAATCAAATCTAGTGGCCCCCACACCCTATGCCCAAACAGGAGCTCGAAAGGTGAGAACCCTGTGGACTCCTGTGGGACTTCCCTGTATGCAGATAGGAGATGAGGCAAATATTTGTCCCAGTCTCTCTTATGCTGGTCAGCAAAAGTCCTTAGCATGGTCTTAAGGGTTGAATTAAATCGCTCACTAGACCATTAGCTTGGGATGGTATGGGAGGTTTTGAGCTGCTTTACCCCACACTTCTCCACAAACTACTCATTAATCCTGACATAAAATTGGCACCTGTCTGACAGTATCTCCTGGGAAAGCCCACCCAGCTAAATATTTCCAACAGTGCATCTGCCACTGGTCCTGCCTCAGAGGATGTTAGGCCACTGCCTCTGGGTATCTAGTGGCATAGTCTACAACTACCAGGATATACCGCTTGCCAGTGCGACTTGGGGTGCTCAATGGCCCACTATGTCCACTGCTACCCTCTTGAAGGGTTCATCAATAATGGGCAGGGCACCAAAGCTGCCTTGGCCTTGGCCCCCATTTTCCCTACCCACTGGCACTGTGGACAAGTCCAGCAATAATTTGCCACATCCTTGCCAATACCAGGCCAGAAGAAATTGTTGGTGAGGCGCTTTTTCGTGCGCCTCACTCCCAAGTGCCCTGAAAAAGGGATATCATGTGCAAGGGCCAAAAGCTGCTGACGGTGAACCTTAGGGACTACTGGCTGCTGGAGTACCTCACCAGCTAGCCCTTCCTCTGTTGTACATTCTCTGTACAACAGCCCATTGTCCCAGTAAATGGACTCTTTACCCCCCTGAGAATGCTCAGCCCTATGAGCTATTTCCCTCAGTTTTTCCAGGGTAGGGTCAGTTCACTGTGCAGCACTCAGCTGCCCTCGTCTGACCCTTCCCAGTGCCTCTTCTGAAGGAAGTCCTGTGGGTTCCTCTATTTGTGACTGGGGTTCTGGACTGCAGCTTCTGGCCAGCCTCCTGTGCTGGACACTTCCTCAGCTGCTGAGGTGTGGCTGGACCACCCAGAGTCAACCCTCTTCCCCTCAGAAGCTTGCCCTTGTGCCTGACTATGAGTTACAACACACACCAGTTTTTTACTGGGGTCCAAATCCTTCCCCACAATCATACTTACAGGTAGGTCCTCTACAACTCCCACCTCCTTTTCTACATGGCCCCCTTCCCAGCTCAGGAAGACTCTAGCCATTGGTAATGGGACTGGTGGCCCTGTGAATGCCTGAACCTTGGAGTATTTCCCAGGCATGATCTGCTCTGCCCGAATGAGATCTTGCCTTACCAGGGAGATGTTAGCACCTGTGTCCCATAGTCCCTGTGTTACTATTCCATTAACTGTAATGGACTGGAGATTCTCATCAGAGGAGAGTGGTTCTTCAGACTGGACACACCTACAAAACACACCAGTGCCCTTTTGATCACCCCACCCCAATATCTCTGCCCCTTAACCAGTTTCTGAGGGCAGTTATATCTCAAGTGTCCCACTTGATTGCAAATATGACATTTCTTGGGACCTATTTCTTGAGTCCCCTTAGAACCAGAGGGCTCTACTTTGGGCTCAGGTGCAGGCTGATTTCCTTTGGGCTGCCTCCCATGGGATCCCTTATACCCATGTGCTGCCCCCACACCATAAGACTTATGTTGTGTGTGTGGCCAGCTAGACAGATACTCGTCAGCGCTTCCTGCCACCTCTGTGGAAGAGGCGATGCCCTGTCTATAAGCCATACACGCATGTCCTCAGGTACAATTTTAAGGAATTGTTCTCTCACCAATACATCTTTAATCAGTTCCACAGTAGTTGCTTTAGCCCCTCCATCCACCTATCAAGGTAAGTATACAGTTTAACCTGCAGTTCTGCATAACTGTCTTCTGGGCTTTTCTTTAACTCCTAAATTTTCTTCTATAAGCCTCAGGAGTTAATTCAAAACATTTCAACAACACTGTTTTTACTTTATCATAATCAGCATAGTCTTCATTACTCATTTTGCAAATGCATTCAACGCTCTCCCAGTCAGCAAGGGTGTGAGATAAGTTGACCAGGAAGTTTTAGTCAATTGTAATTGATTACATACTCTCTCAAATGACCTTAAAAATAAATCAAGGTCATCTCCCTCTTTAAACTGAGGGAACAATTTAGAATTCATTTTGGCTTCATGAGGTAAACTCACTCCACCATTACTCACGGTTTGCTGACTGTGGAGGGTCATCATCTCCTTCTCGTGCTGTTGTCTCTGGAGTTCATGCTGTCGTTCTTTCTCTCTGTCTGCCAACCTTCTTGCTTCTGCTTCAGCATCCAGTCTTTTCACCTCCAATGCCTTGTCTTGCAGTAATAGCTGCAGTCGCAGTGCCTCAAGCTGATTTGGGGGGCCTGCTGCCTCAGTTTCTGACTCACCCCCAATGACTGTCTGCTTCAGATCATGTGCCAAGAGAGTAGCTATGAGATCTGCCTTTTTCTTCTGCTTCAGACTTTCAGGCTGAATCCCCTTTTCCTGGCACCTTTCAACAAGCTGTGGCACAGTAAGTGAGTCATACTCCATGGAGCTCATTCTCTACTGCTACACTATACTGTGCTATCTAGAAACAAATAAAACTGTTGTACAAATGTATCCCCTTGTATATCCTGTCTTGCAATGCTAAGGTAACTGTTCCACTGGCAAACTCTGTATCAGTGTGCTACATAGTCCGCTATCATCACCCCACCACTGCCAACCAATAAGTGACAACCCACCTCTCCCTCTGGGCTGAAACAGCTTTTAGAGAGGTGTGTGTCCCCGGGTATTCGCTGCCACCATCCGGACTTTCCTTCCGGCACCTCTTTCAAGTATACAAACTTGAATAATAACACGTGCAATTGCACAAGTTAAAGTCTGGTAGTGTGTCTCTTTCAGGTGGCGGATGCTACACAGAGTTTACCTTAGCCAGTGGAAACCAAATCTTACCTTAGAAAATGACATCAGAGTCACAACTGTTGAGCAAATAAATAGCTTTTACTTAACAGAAAGTGCAATGAGCATTTACAGGAAATGTATTTACAACACAAGAGAATAACACTACACAGGAAAAGTAAACAAATGTCTTTAAATAACAGATGGCAAAAGAAGAAGGCTATTACTGAAATATACTATCACTAAACTTACCCTTCCCTGTCCTTAAAGAGACACTGGACCCTGTTCTAACTGCCAGCTCCACGGACATACCAGGTAGGCTCCAAGCTTATGTTTCCCCTCACAGCTTCCAAAGGCAAGAGAGAGTTCTCTGTCTTACAGAAGCTTATATAGTCTATGGAGACTAGGTCATTCCTATTCTCCCCTTAAATGCTCCAACCAACTAACATGTATGTATTTAATTGTCCCAATCAGAGTGAACACCTATTGGTGACCAATTATATTCCTTTTCATCTTAAGTTTATATTTGAATGATCCAATCCAATCAAACTGCTCTGTGTCCGTGTCTGTAAGGTCTGTGTGTGTGTCGAGATGTCCACTTTAGATTTATGACCCAGCTCTTATCTAGCAGCTAGGAATTCCACAAGCTGGTTGCTGCTGGAGGATTTCAGCCTCAGTGTATTTTTTCCACACTGCTAAAAAAATAAGGCATCTACAGAATCCAAACCATTAACTCTTTCCTTCCCATTTCTGTCACAGAGGCTATGGATGTTGATTGTTCCTTGAGTTGGGTGGTTAGAGGGGTGTAGTGGATGAGCTGGGCCAGGATTTGGGTGCACACCCCTGCCCTGAGCAATATCAATTGGTGGGCTGTTAGCCGGCAGCCACACAACTTTTTACAGAGGAGGTTTCTGTTCTGCCTGCAAATACGCTGTGTGCTGGGCATTGAGAGCCATGAGGGTTTGGTGCATAGAATGAGGGTAGGGGGTAGGTTGTACATCCTCAATGTTAGCCACCCTTGCGGGGGTAGCAAGAGCCAGTGAGTGGACCAGGCTCCTTTAGCAAGCGTGAAGTAGTTCCTAGTGACACAGTAATGTTCATAGTGGATGTTGGCGCCTGGCTACGTTGGTAGTTGGGGAGCCTTCTGACGTCTTGAACTATGGCCATGGCACATGATTGCTAGGAGGATGAGCTGCTGCAACAGGGTGCAGAGAAGGGTCATGTTTCATAGTCTGGGCAGCCTGCTACCAACACCACAGGGAGGTGTGTAGAGTACAACTAGAAGACCTGGCAGCAGGAGTAATACAATTGCAGAGCCCCTAGTGGTGGTGAGGTATAGGCTGCAGATGGTAAAGTCGATACTTAGTAATTTGCAAGACCTCATGACCAGCCTACCCTATAAAACAAAGTGTCCAGATATGGTGGGAGGGGAGTGGCAAGCAGCGTCAGCGTGGTTGCACTTGGCGGCTGGAGCCATACCTTGCTGGCCTTGTATCCGGGCTGGAGGGTCTTGGGCAGTGGCCTCAGAGATGCTGACCATCCGGGGATCTGAAGCGGAGCTGGGAGCCCTGTGGAGGGGGTCCCGGCTGCTGGAGAGAGACAGAAAGAGAGAGAGAGGGGAGATTAAATGCTGGATGTAGGACAACATAGCAGGGGTCAGATTAGCAGGACAACAGGAGCAGTTAGTTTGGGTGCCAAAGTCTGGTTCCTGAGAGAGAAATATTCAGGAAAGGCTGTAGTCATGTCAATATTAGGCAAATAACACAATTTCTTCAAGGATTATACTCTCTTCAGTACAATTTTGATTAAATCTTAAGTTAGAAGCCATAAGACAGCAGGTTTAGTGGAGGTACAGTGAAAAGCAAAGGGAGAAGGTTTGGACCAGTAGGAGCGGGCCAGAAAACAGCGCTCATGTTCTGACTGGTTGGCGGCTGGAGCTGTACCTTGCTGGCCTTGTAACAGGGCTGGAGGTCTCAGGCAGTGGCTTGAGAGCTGCCAACCATCCGGGGAGCCTAAGTGAAGCTGGGGAGCCCTGTGGAGGGGGGTCCAAGCTGCTTGCTGGCTTTGTATCAAGGCTGGAGGTATTGAGCGGTGGCCTGAGAGGTGCTGACTGTCCGGGGGGCCAAAGCGGAGCTGGGGAGCCATGTGGAGGGGGGTCCCAGTTGCTTGCTGGCCTTGTATCTAGGCTGGAGGTCTCAGGTGGCGGCCTGAGAGGTGCCGACCATCTGGGGGGCCGAAGTGGAGCTAGGGTGCCCTGTGGAGGGGTGGCCCAGCTGCTGGAAGAGAGAGAGGGCAAGATTCCCAACCTGGTTTGGACAGTACTGTTATTGCTTCCACTGTGTCTGGATTTACTTGGGTGCCCCTGACCAGAAGTACAAACCTAGCATAATTGTGAGCAAACGTTTTCTCCCAGGGACCCAGGTTGATGGCCATGGTAAATGGCGCCCCCAGGTGTGAGCCAGGTAGTTGCCACACTTGGTTTGCCTGTCTGAGGATGGCAGGCTTCAATGTAGATGTATTGGTAAACAGAACTGAGTAGTGACAACCCCCATCCCTCTCATTGGCGCCATGTGTGAGAGGAGCAGCCCTGCTAGTTGAGCAAGGGGGGCCATTAGGAGGAGTTTACAAAATGGAGGCACCACTGAGGGTATGTGTTGGATTTGGGAGCAAACAAGAGATGTTTGCTCAGGTTGTGGATAGCGTTTTGTCTGTCGGGCAGTTGGTAGCCTAAAAAATCAGAGGCATTGCGCATAAGGGATTTGCCAGAGAAGTGCCAACTATATGTGCTTCTGTGTGCTGCTGTTCATGTGCTGCTGTGATTTTACCATTTACCAAGGAGCTGTAAAGCCAGATTGTGTGTGCCTCTTGTCCTGCATCAAAAATAGAACTTTTGCCAGCTTTCATTTTCAAGTTGTGACAGGAAAATGTATTGTGAACTGTGGGAAATAGAGAGACAATTGTGCCCTGAAAGTTTCAAATGCTTGCTGTGTAAACTGGGGGAGTTACTAGAGAAATTGGCATGAGAAATGGTTAAAAATGATGCTCCCACCATGAAGTTACAGTTGAAAAGAAAAAAGTTGTTTTGCAGTTTAAATTTTGCCTGCTCGACGATCGCCGTGGAGGAGAAGAGCAGAAGAAGAAAGAGAGGCTCACTTGCATGGTGTCGAGTGACTGGTGAGACTGCAATCAGTCCCACCCCCAAGCCACCTTCAGAGCGCTGCCCAGTGTTTGAGGGGGAAAGAGCAAGTGGTGTGCGAGCTGGCTAGCCAGGAGGATCGTCGCGGTGACAGCAAACGTTCTAAAAGTTAAAACAACAGACTTTTCTGTACTAAATTGGGCTCAACCTGTATTCCAATCAACTGGGGAGAAAGCGGGGTGTTTGTTGGGACAATCGACGGGGTCACTAGCCCGTTTCAACCCACAGACCTTCCAGGATTGGCTGTAGGACGAGACTTTCCATCGAAAAACCAACTACTAATTCAGTGAGTACCATTCAGCAAAACTGAGCTCAAACTGTGTGTGATTTTTCTAAAGCCAGCTGGATCTGTGTGTACACAGTGTGATTGGTTTTGCAAAGAAGGTCTGTGTAAAGTAATCAAACCCAAGCAAGAATTCCAAGCATTAGACTGTGAGCATGTATTATGGATTCAGCAACAGTGTAATTTTCTGAGCAAACAGAGACTGTGAGTTATGAGAGGCTGCAAGAAACAGGCAATCCTGTTCAGAAATACTGTGGCTTTAGTCATACCTCTCAACTGTCCCTGATTTTCAGGGATGTCCCTGATTTTGCCTCAAAATTGTTCTCCGTCCCTTGTGAAATATGTGTTTTTGTGACTGAATAGTGGGGATCAAAATAACCAAATAGCGTGAAACATTAAAGATTCAGACTTCTTCTTCTTCAAAAAATGCAACTGAACACAAATCCTCTTAATCAGCATTCTGAATGAATAGTATCAATTCTTAAGCTGTGTCCCTGATTTTGGGTCTTTGTCCCTTATTATGTTTGCTTGCACGCATGTGCAAGAAACATAGTGCCATCATTGGAGATTTCGGAGGTGTGTCACCTCCTCCTCCAATTCAGGCAGTGTGCTTGCAGGCGCGGCCCCTGTAAGCCAATGCATTTTGGAGCTGTCTATGACACGCTCCAAAATGCAGTGGCATACAGTTGAAAGGGGGGAGCTACGCTGAGTGAACAGGGATAAGAAGCTGCTCACGCACAGCTCCCCCAGCCGCAGGCGCAGCAGCTGCCTCGCACGCAGTGTATAGCCGACGGGTGCCCAATCCCCGCCTGCTGAACCGCGCCTGTCTCCTCCCTCCCTCCCAATAGTTGATGCCATGCTGGGAGCCCACCCCAGCGTGGCAATCCATCATGTTGCCGACGGGGTGCCCAATCCCCGGCCGCTGAACGCTGCCCCTCCCAGCCCCAGCCACGCTGGGAGTCCAGCGTGGCAACGGTCCTGCGTTTTTTTAATTTTTGCCGACGGGTGCCTAATCTCGCCGGCTGAACACCCCCAGAGTCTTGTGCCACGCTGGGAGCCTCACCCCAGCGTGGCAAACAGTCCCACTCACGTTTTTTTTAACCTGTAAGAAAAAACGGTCCAGCGGTGCGCCTCCCGACCCCTCCCACAACCCGCACTCCACCCACTGCGCACTCCAGTTTCCCCACCCCCCACCCTATACTTACCTCTGACTCCGCGCCGACACTCTTCGGTGGACCGGGAACACGCCTGCACTTTCAAAGCCGACCGCGAACTGAGGAAATGCCGTAAACTGTATAATGGGCTAAATAGGGGTTTCAACTTTATGCATATCTCAGCTATTTTGGGAATTTTTGCACAATTTTCAACATGGAGTTTTGGGACCTTCATGAATGATGTCATTGTCATGGTGTCATTCGACCGGCGGGTGATTTCGCTGCAGTGACTGCGCAGTGATTCTAAATCACTCCGGCCTGAATACACACCATGACAGTGACATCATTCATGAGAAGGGGTCCCAAAAACCCCATGTTGAAAATTTGGTGCCAAAATTCCAAAAAATGACTGTTTAACGAGCGTGCGTTGAGCAGTTCCTACGCAGGCTCGTAAGTTCGCGAAATTTCAATATTTTCACTCCAGATTTTCAACATTGCCATTTCACCACACCTTCTTATGAGTAGTGTAGCTGTCATTTTTCACATCTCACCCAAAATGTGTTTCCGCCCATGTAGCGCAGAATGGCGCAGTCAGTGTGCGAAATCAATGTACGCGACAAATTAAGAAAATCACAGTGATACTGTTCATGAGCAGAGGTCTTGAAATGGCTACATTGAAAATTTGGTGAAAAAAATCCTAAAAATGACTGTTTTACGAGCGTGCATTGTGCAGTTCCTATGCACGCTCATAGGTTTGCGAATTTTCAATATTTCCACTCCAAATTTTCAACATTGCCATTTTTCCACACCTTCTTATGAGTAGTACAGCTGTCATTTTTCACATCTCACCTAAAATGTGTTTCTGTTACGAAGTATGTACAATGGCGCAGTCATTAAAGAACTCAGTGTAAGGGACACATTAAGAAAATCACAGTGTCACTGTTCATGAGCAGAGATCTTAAAATGGCAATGTTGAAAATTTGGTGACAGAATTCCTAAAATGACTGTTTTACTAAGTGTGCGCTGTACAGTTCCCACGCATCGCCTCATAGGTTTGCAATTTTCAATATTTCACTCCAGATTTTCAACATTGCCATTTTACCACACCTCCTTATGAGCAGTACAGCTGTCATTTTCATCCTGCCCAAAACGTGTTTCCGCCCATATAGCGCACAATGGTGCTGTTGGTGTCAAGCAATGTTTAGGACAGATTAAGAAAATCACAGTTACACTGTTCATGAGCAGAGGTCTTAAAATGGCTATGTTGAAAATTTGGTGACAAAAGTCCATAAATGACTGTGGTACGAGTGAGCATTGTGCAGTTTCCACGCATCCTCGTTAGTTCATGACTTTGTAATATTTTCAGTCCAGATTTTCACTAGTGGCATTTTTCAACACTTCCTTATGAACAGTACAGCTGCCATTTTTCACAACATGGCCGAAGTGTGTTTTCACACGTTCAGTGCAGAGATGCGTGGTCGCTGTGGGAAATCATTGTTCGGCACAAATAAAGAAAATCACAGTGACACTGTTCATGATTGGAGGCACCAAAATGCCTGAGTTGACAATCTGCTATAAAAAATCCCCAACCTAATTATATAACGGGTGTGCGTTGCACAGTTTCTATGTGCGCTCGTGACTTCACCATTTTTTTAAATATTTTTACTACACATTTGCAACATAGCCATTTTTACACCTCCCCATGAAAGAGTACAGCTGTCATTTTTACATCCTGTTCGAATATTTTGCACCTGTGGTGCTAAATGCCGTAGCTCACTGTGCATAAGCAGCTTTTGGCTACCAAACTGATATTCCCCTGTTCATGAGGTGGGGTCACAAACAAACATGTTGAAAATTTGGAGTTAACATACCAACGAATGCCTGAGGTATTAGGCTTTTCAACTAAATTGCCCAACCCTATAGAGAATGACAGGAATCAGGGGTGTGACTTGGGATTCTTGCCCGTGATGCTCATACCATTCCACACCCTGCAGTCACTGAAAGGCATCGAGGTATGCCTTGGACTCTTCGGCCCCAAACTTCACCCCATTCTTCTATATCGCACTCCATCTCACCATATTTCTAATGAAATGGGTGCGATAAGGGCCAAAGACCCAAGGAACACGCGACACTTGTCAGTCTCTGCAGAGTGGGTGTGGTGGAAATGTGTGGCCATGAAAGCCTGATTTACTCCAAACGCACACCCCAATGCCTGTCACTCTCTGCAGGGTGGTGGTGGTGGGGTTGGTTTCAGTTCAATACTTCACTGCCATTCCTATTACGCAGCTCTGTAACTTCTACATTACCACTGCCAATGCCAGCAAGCAAACATTCGGCATTGACAAATGCTTGTTTTTTTTAAGCCTTGTCCCTGATTCAGGAGGCAAGAGGTTGAGAGATATGGCTTTAGTGACTTTAAGTAAGTAAAACTGACTGAAAGCTAATGGTAAAATCCTAGAAAATCATATAGATGTGCTGAGGAAGCAAAACAGTGCAGTCTGTGCAGTTTGAGTATAGAACATAGAATGTGATGGCAGATAAGAACCCTTGGCCCACCTAGTCTGCCCATTTTCCTACCTAACAGATAAGCTGCAGATCCTAGTTAACCAACAGCTTACTTCCTCCTACCCCCCACTAGAACTGCCTTATGTCTGTCCCATGCATTCTTGAATTCCCCCACTGTTCTTTACTCCATGACCTCCTCAGGGAGGCTGTTCCATGCATCCACAACCCTCTCTGTGAAAAAATACTTCCTCACATTTCCTCTGAGCCATCCCCTCTATCTTCAAATAGTGCCCCCTTGTTCTTGCACATCTCTTTTTCTGAAAGATGCTGCCCTCTTGGACTTTGTTGATTCCCTTGAGGTACTTGAAAGTTTCTATCATGTCCCCTCTCTCCCTTCTTTCCTCAAGGGTATACATATTAAGCTCCTTTAGTCTTTCTTTGTATGTGTTCTGGTGCAGACCCTGCACCATTTTGGTTGCCCTCCTCTGGACAGCCTCCACTCTGTCTATGTCTTTGCGGAGATGAGGTCTCCAGAACTGCACACAGTACTCCAGATGGGGTCTCACCAACTGTTTGTACAGAGGGATAACAACTTCCTGTTTTCTACTTTTGATGCCTCTCCCTGTGCATCCCAGTATCCCCCCAGCCTTTTTTACTCCTTCTCACATTGTTTGCCCACCTTTAGGTCATCTGATATAATTACCCCAGGTCCCTTTCCATTTTTACTGTTGTCAGTATCTCACCCCCCATTGTGTAAAATTTATCGATATGCAGTAAATAGGATGTGCAGTGGCTTGAGTCAGATGCAGATTGTTGATGCGCCAGGAGTGCTGCCACCGCCATTGCAGGGTGGGGTAGTACTGTAAACACAGCAGTAGGGAGCCATTTCGTGAAACTGTTCCAAGTAAAGTGAACTCAGTGATAACAGTGAACTTTTGTGTGCTTTTCTACAGTCATGGCTTCGGGACCATCCCGCTACCTGGATCATGCCCAGGCTATGATAGTTGAAGAGGTTACCAAGCTGCAAGAAATAGAGAAATGTTTCTGTGGTGGAAGTTTGCCTCCTCATGTTGTGAATCCTGGATACCCTGTGAGAGTATGAATAATGTGCCTCAAGGCTGGACGGGATGTTTTCATGATTGCTTACTGTTCAGGGTGCTTAGAGAAGCAAGGTCTAACTAGTGCACCTAAGATTCGTTTGGCTCCCATGTGGACAAAGCTTCAAGATCCTGCAAGTAGCAGCACACAGCACCAGACTGAACCTGTTGGGGGAGGCCCAACAGAGTGTGGCACAAAGGAAGAGGGTGTAGATGTACTAGCAGTGCAGAGTCCCCGTGATGTCTCCATGCCTGTGTTGCAGATGGACAGTGTGGAGGGAGAATCAGTGGATCCATGGAGAGAGGGTCCTAGTCCTAGCCTCACTGGAGAGGATGAGGTTCGAGAAACCCTAGATTGGGAGGTGTCTACCTCCGCATCCAGTGAAGAGTGGACTTTCTCAGGAGTGAGGATGACAGCTCAGTCCTGGGCCCAGCTCCTAAGTGAGGAAGAGGAGGAGGAGGAGGGAGCTATGTATCTTTACGATGAAGGTTCTAGTCCACAGCCTCAAGCTCTTGTCTCGGAGGAACCAGAAGAAGAAGTTGGAGACTCCACAGCCCTGCCCCCCCGAGGGAGGGGTCAGGGACCAGTTCTACATAGCTTTGAGTACGCGACACTGGCAGAACCAGGACTGGCAGCCCCCAGGCCAGGCTGGGGGTCACGGACTGACCAAGAGTAGTAAGGAGGAAAGACTGGTTCATAGTAAGGGAGATGAGATCTATGGAATGTCCTTTTCTACCTTTCCTCAGAGAGACTGGGAGGAGATTGAGAAAAACAGGAGATCCTGGCTAGTGGAAGAGGCAACCAAAGACTTGCATCCAGGTGCAACTCGATATGTCAGAGACAAAGTTGTCAGAGACAAACTCAAGTTTTGGAAAGTGAGTAGGACACTGTTCATAGACACTGTACATATTGTGGACAGAAAGGAAACAAGACTTTCCATAGTGTGAATTATGAGCGCCCAGACGGGTAGTAATTTCTGCACCTGACCCATTGTGGTACTATCCTCAATGTAACCAGCTTCCTTAGAATGTGTGCATGCCTACCAAGCAGAAAGCAGAGCAGTGGTAGCCAGTGCTGACATCTAGCCATTGCTGTACCCATGTTGTTCCATCAGTCTGGTATTCCAGGATCCAAAGGTGCGTCCAGATTTGTTAGCCTTGCAGTGTGCCTTCCAGTTTCATCACCTGGCCTTCCTAGATGACATCAGCACAGCTGTTTCCTGATTCATCACCTGGTATTTTGGAATACATTAATCCAACTGTTCCTTTCCTGTTCCAAGGTTCCATCTCCTAAATGACATCAGCCAGAGATGACATCATCCCAGCAGTTTTGAGACTTGCCATCCTGTCATTTCCGGAAGATTTCTGCCCAGCTGTATCCGAAAAATGCTGTCAGGGAGAGTCTTCGGCTGGAGATCCAGGTGCTGTTCCATTTTTTCATTCTTCAAGGGACTGGTAAGTCCAGACTTTTCTTACTTTATTGACATTGCAATACACATTCCACACCTTGCAGACTACAGACTGTTGAACTGTCCACAAAGACTCCCCTTTTGGGATTTACAGTACTTCAAGGAACTGTGCTTTACCGGGCTCTGGACCAGGAGAGACTCTTTCATGGACCTTGCCTTCAGGCACTGTTTGTCACTAGTTGGGACATACAGAGCATTCCATCTCCAAAAGGTACATTGTACATAATGTTGATATTTTCTACTATTTTCTACTTTTCTACTTTTCTAAAAATATTTTTTTGATTCTACAGTGTTTTGATGGTAAGGGTTATGGTTGTGTACTGTGTTTGCAGATTTGGGTGTGTTTTGTCTTTCTCTTTCAGGTTGATCCTGATGAAGAAAGAAGATAAGACAAGAAGAGGATTGAGGGACTCATCAGAGTTATTCTGTGCTTTAAAGTGTGTTTTTAAGTACTGTGTAGATGTTAACATATATTAACCTTTTCCTTCTACAGGTGTAGTTGTGGGGGGAGTGGGGAGTGTAATGCTTGTGTATAGTGTTAGCTCCAGGGTTTGGTTTACAGGTGTCCACGGATGGGGAGGTTCCTATTTTGGGTAGGTTTGTTTTGGTCAGATAGGTTTTCCCTAGAGTGCTAGGGAGATAGACAGGCTGTGGTCCTGACTGGCCGTGAGGGCCGCAGTGCTGGTCTATTAGGGTTGTGCTCTGGACAGTTCTTCCAGGGTCACTGGTTACCATAGTAAGATCATAGTGTAGGGACTGATGCATCAGCCAATGGCCTCTGAGCCCTTAGTGTTGTCTGCCTGTGCTTGGCACATGGCAGGGGAGGAAGAATGGCGCTACCTCCCCATAGTCAACACATAGGGTAGGATGACCTGGTGCTCAGGTAGGTAATGACTGTGGACAGTCATTTAACCTGGCTGAGGGTGGGTGTAACCCCTTGTTCCCAGAGGATACTAGAATCCCA
Organism: Neoceratodus forsteri; assembly: GCA_016271365.2. Taxonomy (NCBI): domain Eukaryota; kingdom Metazoa; phylum Chordata; order Ceratodontiformes; family Ceratodontidae; genus Neoceratodus; species Neoceratodus forsteri. The sequence goes on along the minus strand of JADMNL010000027.1, from coordinate 70,568,548 downwards.
CTTAGAATCAGTGGCAGGCAGGGAGAGGCAGCTTGTGAAATGCCAGCTAAATGGATTTCACACTGTCACACTGTGTTTTCAGTCTCAGCTGAGCTGGAGTGATTATGTCATTTTAGAATTGTCACAGCAGCATAAGCCACATTGGAATACTAGCTGGGGAATTAGCTGTAGAATGCTGAGTTAGAGTAGAGTAGTCTGTAGAGTGGAGAGTGAGGAGGAGGCTGCTGCCTGGGCAGCTCCTCAGTTTTAGCTCTGATAGAGAGCTACCTCGATAGTTTGGGTAGTTTGTTCTCACCCTAGAAGAAGAACATAGAAGACCAGAGAGTGAAGTGGTAGAGACCATTCCTAGAGGGTTTTCCAGTGCCCCATCCCTGGAGGGATGGGGTAATTCCAGGATTCAGGGGCAATCCCCTGGTCCAGTCTGGACTGTGTTGAAGCTCTCTGAGACTCATCTGCTCTGTGAGTATCTGAGACTTTTGTGTGGAAAAGGCCCTGGGGCACCTGCATTTCTGTGGTGAGTTTTCTCTGACAAAGGACTCTGTCACCAAGACTGTTTCTGTTTAAAGTGTCTGCCTACTATGGGGTTCAGAGAGAGATTGGCCAAGTACAGAACTTTTAGTATGTTTCTGTATAAAAGTGTCTGCCTACTATGGGGTCTGGAGAGAGACTTGCCATGTACAGAACTTTTAGTTCATGTCTGATTTAAAAGTGTCTGATAAAGTGGGGTCTAGTTTATTTACTTATTTATTTATTGAAGCGTTTACCAGGAAGGCATGCTGAGCAGAGTATTGCTCTATTCCAGATGTGTCCTGGGAGTGAAGAGGCATTGCCAGTTACAGAACTCTTAACTTCATGACTCCTCCGAGGTGTGTAAAGTAGTATGTTAAATGTGAAAGACATTTCAATATAGCATCTACGAGTTTTCTGAGAAGGGTGTTATTAACCAGATGAATGGCCGAGTATAAATTTGGAGGCAAAAGGTGGGAGACCCCCATCTGCAGAAACCATGTTTACCTCTCCGGGTTCAGTTTGGGCACCTCTGTTTTCTCTCAGTGCATTTGGCCAGTGCCTGAAGAAAATAGTTTACCCAGACAGGGGTTTGGATTTTCTGTGAGCCTGAGTGTGCTCACTGGTGGTCGAGGGTGCCACCAGTAATTCCTCATGAAACATGGGAAAGTCTCCTAGTACTGGCTGAGGGTGCCTAGTCAATGGAAGTGTACCAGTTCTGCTGTGTATGCCAATTTCCATTCAGAACCTGAGGGTTCGCTGTGTGTGCTCTGTACCTCAGTAATCTGCATTACCAGTGGGAGTAGCCCTGTGGGGTTCCATCTTTGCTTTGTGATTATTCTCTGTGTGTGAATAAAAGCCACACTCTAGAATCCCAACCTGGTTTGGACAGTAGTTATTACTTCCACTGTGTCTGGATTTACTTGGATGCTCCTGACCAGAAGTACAAAACTAGCATAATTGTGAGCAAACATTTTGTCCCAGGGACCCAGGTTGATGACCATGGTAAATGGTCCCCAGGTGTGAGCCAGGTAGTTGCCACACTTGGTTTGCCTGTCTGAGGATGGCAGGCTCCAAGTAGATGTGCTGGTAACTCCATGACACCTCAGCGTGTGTAAAGTAGATGTATTGGTAACTTTATGATAGCTTAGAGGTGTGTAAAATAGTATTAAATGTGAAAGACATTACCCCAGATCTAAAGGCAGCTCTTACAAACCAGGACAAGATCCGGGAGAAAGCAAGGCATTCCAAGAACCCTGCAGATTGGCAGGTGTTCAGAGCAGCTAGGAGTACCTGTATAAAAAGCATTTGCTCTGCCAAAGCAAATTTCTGCGTCTCCACTCTTGAACAAGCCAAAGGGAACTCTCACAAAATATGGAGGACACTTAAATCTATTGAAGGTGGCCCGCTGCCCCCTCCATTCCAACTAAGATAGTCTCCAATCGTAGGATTGTGGAAAGTAAGCCCCTAATCATTGAAGAACTTAACTCCCACTTTGTCACTGCTGACCTAGCTTTTGATTCCTCACCTTATGCTAGTCATGTGAAGAGCTAATCAAGCTTCTCCCCTTCTTCCAGTACTGCATCATGCCCTTTTCAACTGCGTACACTTAACTATGAAGAAGTTGAAGATTCACTGCTTAATCTAGATGTCAAAAAAAATGCAGTGGACGATGGACTAGAACCCTTCTTCCTAAGACTAAGATATGCCCACCTCACCGCCCCCATTCTTCATGTTCTCAATCTCTCCATTACTTCTGCTACAGTTCCATCTTGTTGGAAATCTGCATATATCCTCCCCCTCAACCCATGTGACCTAAATAACTATAGGCCTATCTCCATCTTGCCTTTCCTTTCTAAAGTCTTCGAAAAACTGATCTATAACCAACTAAAAACTCATATTGAAACTTCCTCACTCCTTAACCCGTCACAATCCGGTTTCCAGGCAAACCACAGCACAATCTCCTCTCTGACTAAAGTAACTAATGACTGGATCTCTGTTGTGGATGCTAAAAAGATTACGAGAACTGCCTTCTTAGATTTTAGTAAAGCATTTGACACTGTTGATCATAACCTCTTAGTCATTTACCTTGCTAACTTAGGTGCAACTCCTTCTACGACCCAGTGGTTTACCAGTTACCTAACTGGGAGAACCCAGAAAGTCAAAGCTGATGGTCTATTCTCTGCCTCTCTGCTGATTGCCAGAGGAGTCCCCCAAGGCTCCATACTAGGCCCTATCTTGTTTTCACTGTACATTAACGACCTCAATTCTAACATAACTAGCTCCAATCTGCACTTCTTTGCAGATGACACTGTATTGTACACATCTGGCTCAACGTTACCCGAAGTTAGGGGAGTGCTTCAAGCTGACTTTGCCCAGCTGGAAAATAACCTAATCAAGGCCAAGCTTCTCCTGAATGCTCAGAAAACCAAAGCAATGATCTTCTCTCACAGTACCTCCTCTGGCTCCTCCCCCACCCTGCCGAAAGACTTTATTGTTACTTCTCTTTGTGAACCATTGGAAGTTGCTCCCAAATTTAAATATCTGGGTGTCTGGATAGACAATAAGCTCTCATTTAATGACCACATAGAGGACTTATCTAGGAGGCTCAAAGCCAGGCTTAGATTCTTTTTCAGAAATAGGTCACTTTTCCCCCCTTGAGATTCGAAACAGGCTAGTTCAGGCTACATTCCTTCCCTTACTTGACTACAGTAATGTAATTTATGCTTACACCACTCTCACAAATCTAAGCAAACAGGATATCCTCTGTCACTGCACACTACGGTTCATTACAAACTTCCTGTACTGTACACCATTGCGATCTGTATGCAGCTGTTGGCTGGACATCACTCACCACCAGATGCCTACTTCACGCTGGTCTCTGGACCCTCAAGTTGCTTCTGCATAAATTGCTGAGTTATTTATCTTCTCTTATCGGCATCTCACATATTGCTTACTCTCTCAGGAAATCCAACTTCATTCTGCTGGACGTACCTAGGACTCATACTTCCTTTGGAAAATTAGCTATTGCTTATGCACTTCCCACTATATGGAACCAACTCCAATCCATGCTGAAATTAACTAGCATTGTCACAGTTAACTTCTACAAAGTGCTAAGTGCATCTAAAATAAAAGATATTTGTAACTGTCATTAACACCTCCCTACCTTTACATGTGCCTTATACACTCATGATTAAATCCCTCACCACCCTCATGGGTGCCTCTTACTTTTGTCCACATTTGCACTAGATTATATCTTGACTGTAATCTCATAGCTTTCAATTTGCACTACATGACTATAACTACCTGCTCCTCTACCACCTCCACTTTTGGCTTCCTACTTATATAGTACTCTCCATACTCCTCCCTACCATCCCTCTCTCCATTAACCATGTCTACCTCATTTATCCTATCTTTCCTGTTGTTACTGATATGCCAAGGTTACCTATTGTAATTACCAGTGTGATGGCTATATACCCTTCCTTGTATTGCTTGTCATATCACCTTATACTGCTTTACACATCATGAACCAAATGTCCTTCATTGTTTATTGCCTTCTGATGCTATACCATATTATGTAAAATCTTACATGAACTATATATGCACTTTGATTATTTGTAATCAGTGTTGCCCTTTCAAGGATGCCTTACTATTTAATGTCTTATCTATATTGTTGTCCCATGATCTCCTTGTGAATGAGCTTGCTCAAAGGAGTTTTCCTACAATAAACTTAAACTAAACTTGAACTTGGTAAACAGAACTGTGTAGTGACAACTCCCATCCCTCTCATTTGTGCCATGTGTGAGAGGAGCAGCCCTGCTAGTTGAGAATAAGGGAGGCAGTGGGGAGGTTACACATGGTAGCACTGGGGAGGTTAAGTGACTTGCTCAGTGTCACACAGTATGCAAATGGAGGTTGTGGGAATCAAACCCAGGACTACTGGGTTACCAAACTCATTCACAGCTTGGTACAATACCCTCTAGGTCACAATGCCAGATCCACTACTATGACACACACATCATTTCCTAAGTGCATTTGAGACAAAAAGTTAGACTATGTTTCAAGTGTTTTGACATGAGTAGTGCAATTGTGCTAAGATTATGGCACAAGTCATAATATATGTCTATTGAACCTTTGAAAATCCAGATTTTGATCTCTCTGTGATACTGTGACAGTTCCCAGATTATCCCTCCCACAAGGTCCCACTTTATGGTGATGCAAGGTTGTGAGGTTTCTTCAGCTGAGGATGCCATTTTTTAATGGTTACTTACTAAATGAAAGGGTTTTAACTGTTCAAAATGCCATCTCTGTCAGAATCTAGTGCATCTCCCATGCACTTTTTAAAATTATCCTCTACACACTCCATCTTTCATGTGGGAAATGACCGCTACCCTAGTGATCAATTTTTGCAATCTATCAGACCATGTTATTTTTCATTAAATATTTTCCCAGAATAATTCACCTATTACTGTATTTATTTTGATCCATGAATCTGGGCAGTTTAGCGGATTAATATGGACTGGAAAATGGTTGCACCACAATGTGACACCCAAGCACTATTCAGATTAAATAATAAATAAATAAGTTTAGTGACCTTCAGCTTGTTTCAAAATGTATTCCTCAAAAGTTTATATAGCGTTTGAGCTACTTTAAAGATCTTGCCACCTTTGCCCCCCACTAATATACATTGTGCTGCTCTCATAAAAAATGTGTAAGCTGATCATAAAAAATGAATCAGTAACAAAATGAAAAATGAAATGCGCGAGCCCTTAATGAACTATAAATTTATTAAAGTTTGCTACCGTTCTGGTGGCTAAGAAAAGCTATGCATCTTTTTAATAACAAATCCTCTTGTGGTATCCAGACAATTTCAAATTGAATTTTATTTTAATGACCCTTACTGTTTGTTTCAGATCTTATCACACAAATTATTAAAAAGCTTAGGAAGAACAAAGCACTCACAGAATGAATAATGGAATCCATGAATATATAAGTAAGACAGCTTCCACCACGAAAGCTTAGAAAATGATTTTGTAAAGTAACATGACTTTGACAGTGCTTCTCATACCCTGTAAGAGGAATGATGTTTTTCTGTGTTTACACACACAGCCTTTATTCTTGATGAGTTAAATAAATATCAGTCACAGCTATCTTGATGAAGAAAATCAGGAAAACAAAAGCAATGCATTTTTTAGGAACAACAAAATTCCAGATTTTTAGCAGCTTTCTAGATCAAACAACCCATATATTTCAAATGATTACATTTCATTGGATGTTTCTTTCATTGTCTTGGTGTGAGTAACTAACATCCGTGTCTTTAAATCTTGCCACACAATCTGTCAGCATTACTAAGTTACTGTAGTTCCATTTCCTGTCATTGAAAACCAGCAAATGGCTTCTTTATAGATGCTTTGTAATAACACGCATTTGTCAATATGGATGTTCACCACTAGTATTGAAGCCCTGGGGAACTAGATGCTTTGCATGACTGTGTGGTGTGAATGGTGGTTAGGATGTGCTGGCAGAGGGTTAAAATAATGCATGTTGTATTAAAAAGTATGTAAACTGCCTTTTTAATTTAAGATTATTTAGATATCTATAGAGGAAGCTGCGGACTGTAGAGAGGAGATCAAGTGAGTTCCATTGTTGTAGTGTAGCGCAACGAGCGGTGCTAATGGTAGTAAAGGACATGCTGCCAGAGGTTTAAAATCAGTCATCTTCTGTCAAAAAGTATTTAAACTCCTTTTGTAAGTTAAGATTAGTTATGTATCTGTAACAGAAGCTGCCAACTGTAGACCAGCACTTCCTAGCCATGAATACATATGAACACTTGCACACCACCTGGGAACCATGGTAAAAAGTTCCCATAAGGATTACACTATAAATGTAAGTAAGAATAACACATGAAAAGTGTGCAGCAACGCTACATTGCTGCTTTCCCAGGTGGGTTGTGAGGCATGAGGTGCAGCTGGGTGCCTTCAACCACCTGGGAAGTGCAATATAAAATTCCCATTGGATCACATTATAAATTGTAAGTAAGCAATAACATATGACAGGGTGTGCAGTAATGCTAAATTACTGCATGCTCCAGGTAGGTTGTGAGATGGGCTGTGAGGCATGAGGCACAGCTGCTTGCCATCAACCACCTGGAAAGTGTGGATGCTTTCACTCAGGTGCTGACAGCACCTATACTGCCATGGAAGTGCATGCTAAGGATTGTTCCTGACACCCATGCAAGACAAATTGGGAACAGAGAGTGTAGAGTATATGCACACAAGCAATTGCTGTAGCAACATTACACTTATGAAGTAGGAATTGCTGAGATGAGGGAGGTTATTATGCATCTCAACAGGAGGCAACATGGAAATCAGTCAGACTCAGACAGCCTTTAAACAGGGTTGGGACATGGTCATGGAACTCTGGGGAAATGGCTAATGCTGTGATAGAGGCACAGTCTCATAAATGGACAGGCTTGGGCAGATTAGATGAGACTTGGGGAGTACCTGGTGCATCAAAACTGCTTGCTAGTTCTGTCTGGTGGTAGGTGGGACCTCTACAGAGGCATGGGTGTCAGAAACAATCTGAGGATCCCTTCTCAATTAACCAAACTGCAATTTGCTTTTCAAATAGCTCCCACCTCCTGCCTTCTGGATGGGGGGTGCAAAACAGTTGTATGCTTAATGTTTGCATTTCTAATTTCCCCTGCTCTGTCAATACTGCCTCGCTGTGACAGTGTGAGCCACAGAATCTGGTATTCCCACTTGATGTTATTCGGCAAAGTAATCTAGGGCATGCTGCATTTCTCATGCAGCCACCCACAGACACTTCCTTTTCTTCCTTGGATTTAGTCAGAGCACATGAAAACTACCTTCTCCATACTACCCAGAGCAACATCTCACTCTGTTGCCTTCTCCCTTTTTTGGTTTCATTTTGTGTCATTCCTCTGTGTACCATTTAAGTTGGAATATTACCTCCGTTTCCAGGAGACAGGCTTACCCTGGGCAATTTTGTGACCATTGTTGCAACTTCTGCTAATTAGAGGTGCTCACCAATAATTCTCAAACAGTGTCAGTCTGTGGTAAGGATGGTCTGAAAGTGTTCAGTGGATGTCCCATGACTGGTTAGAAACCAGACGGTGCCTACACTGAGCAATTTTGAGACCATTGTTATAATTTCTGCTGATTAGAGGCATTCACCAGTAATTCACAAACTGTGTCAGACCATGGCAAGAGAGTTATGAGAGTGCCCAGTGGAGGTCCCATGACTGGTTCGAAACCAGACCGAATCTACCCTGAGCAATTTTGAGACCATTGTTGCAACTTCTACTAATTAGAGGTGCTCACCAATAATTCACAAACAGTGTCTGTCTGTGGCAAGAGTGGTCCAAAAGTGTCTAGTGGAGGTACCAAGACTGGTTAGAAACCAGTCTGGGCCTATCCTGAGCAATTTCACGACCATTGTTGCAACTTCTGGTAATTAGAGGTGCTCACCAATAATTCATGAACAGTGACAGACTGTGGCAAGACTGGTCTGAAAGTGTTCAGTAGATGTCCCTTGACTAGTTAGAAACCAGACTGGGCTTACACTGAGCAATTTCATGACCATTGCTACAACTTCTGTTAATTAGAGGTGTTCATCAATAAAAGCAATTTTTTGCTGATTATAAAAAAATCTAAACGGTATCTATAAATGAAACACCATTCATTTGGTAGATATTTGTGTGCTGAACAAATGTCATGCTCACAGTATCATGCTGTCATTTTTTGTTTTAAACTTATTCACATTTCTTTGTTGAAAAAGTGAAATAAATCGAATTTGCTGCTGTCTTTTTTGCTAATTATAAAAAAACTAAAATACAACTATAAATGAAACACAACTCATTTTGTAGATATTTATGTGTTGAACAACTTTTGTTCTCACAGTACCATGCTATCATCTTTTGTTTTAAAGTTATTTGCATTTGAATATGGTTAGTACAGCTAGCATAGTGGGCATGGAGAAAGAGAGACAGACAGAGACACATGAGAGGCACACACACATATGGACATTTGTTTTTCAATTATGGCTCACCTGAGCACTTGCATGTTTGAAATTCCAGGCTTATTACACAGAACATCAAAGGAAAGAGCTGACCCAGGATTGGATTGGCTGCTTCTTTTAAGTTCATGCCAAAGAAAAGGAGGGAGAGGAGGACATGATAGAAACTTTCAAGTACCTCAAGAGAATCAACAAAGTCCAAGAGGGTGGCATCTTTCCAAAAAAGATATGTGCAAGAACAAGGATGCATGATTTGAAGACATAGGGGGATGGCTCAAGGGCAATGTAAGGAAGTATTTTCACAGAGAGGGTGGTGGACACGTGGAACTGCCTTCCTGAGGAGGTCATGGGGTCAAAAACAGTGGGGGAATTCAAGAATGCATGGGACAGACATAAGGCAATTCTGGTGGGGGGTAGGGAGAAGTAAGATGTTGGTTAAATAGGATCTGCAGCTTATCCAATAGGTAGGGAAATGGGCAGACTAGGTGGGCCAAGCAGTTCTTATCTGATGTCAAAATCTATTATTTCTGTGTTTCTATGTTTCTATGCCATCTCCACCCAGCAAACAAAAACTCCATCATTATCAGCATGAATGATGATTGGAGTGGCACTACTTGCCCTAAAACATTGCTTTATATTGGACAGACAGTGTCACACCTCTCAAAACCCAACTATCATAGAAAGATGCTTGCTGTGCACTACAGCATAGTGAACATAAAAGGGTTAGTGAAACAGAGCTTCTTGATTGACTGTAAACATTCTATTAGCCCTATGTTGAAGAGACAGTCAGCACAAAGGGCCCCACACTCGAGTGCAGAGCTGGTCTCACTGTGCACTTTGTGTGAAAAATATTTTAGTTTACTTACTGTTTACTATAATATAGTAGATTGTACTAGACTAATTTTGTTTAGTTGTATGCTGACATCTTCTGTTACTACAAATCTCAGTCCCCTGCAACTGACATCAGAGCAGTAGGCAGCAGTGGGAGAATAGCCTGGAGTGCATGTTAGAGTTTGATAAGCTCTGATGTTTTATTTGCTGGTCCTGCTTTCTATCCTGTATTAAGTACAGTTACAGAGGACTATAATTAGCCCCTGGAGAAAGCAGACCTGGAAAACATCTGATCAGAGATGATAAAAACTCAAACAGGCACTACAGGTTATTGAATCTCCAACTGCTGCCTACTGCTCTGATGTCAGCTGCAGGGTTCTGGGATTTGTAGTAACAGAATATGTCAGCCTACAAAAAGCTAAATTAGTCTGATACAGTCAACAGTAAATGAACCAAAATGTTTTTACACAGAAAGTGCACATTGGGACTAGACCCACAGTATGGGACCCTATCAAACAAATGCAAATAACTTAAAACAAAAAATGATAGCATGGTACTTTGAGCACAAAAGTTGTTCAGCATAAATTATCTACAAAATGAAAGGTGTTTCATTTCTAGATTCCTTTTAGATTTTCTATAATCAACAAAAATGGTAGAACATTCAATTTGTATTCACTTTTGACTAACATATGCCCCTAGAAAAGCAAAAACAAAAGAATTTCATAAATGGAATATGCAATGGAAAACTCATGTAGTAAATCATGTATCTGCGCTCGAGCAGTTTGACCTCGGACACCTCACTCATGGCTTCGCCACTCGTGAGGTTATCCGAGTCAAACTGCTCTTATACAGAATAAATCATTTATTACACTTGCTTCCATTATATATCATATATATATATAGATCTATATATATCTATATATATAGATATATATATATTCATTGCAAAAAACTCTGTTAATGCATCAGTTCAGGTTTCAATTACAGCAACAAAAGTCTGGAAATTCGGTGTTAGGGTTACCAACCCTACCACCCAACCCCCCACCCCCATGCTGCACACGCCAACAGGCATTGGGTTGTGCCTTGGGGTCATCGGACCTAACTCTCAACCCATTCCATGTGTAAACAAGCTGAGATGGTACAGTATAGGAGAATGGGGTGAGAGTTAGGCCTGACAACCCAAGGCACACCCGATGCCTGTTGGTGTGGAGAAGGTGGGGTGTAGGGGTGGGTGGTAGGATTGGTAACCCTAACACCGAATTTCCAGACTTTTGTCACTGTAATAGAAACTCTAACTGAATGGAGTTTTTTGCAATGAATTTCCCTTCTTTTTGAGATAGTATAATAGTATCCTTATTTTACTGTGGGAGGCTCCAGTCCCTCTGTACTGTAGATGCGCATATGTATGTATGTAGGTGAGGGCCCTGCACTTCCTTGTGTCAAAGAACAGTGATCAAATTGTCAGCATAGTCATCTTATTACCCCACCTTATGTACCTGGTGCTGAGACATTGTGAAAAGCAAGGCAAAATGTAATTATGCATAACTGCAACACCATTCTGCACCACGGGTGTGAAAACACATTTTCGGCAAGATGTATAAAATGTCAGCTACACTGTTCATAAGGTGGTGTGAAGAAATGGCTATGCTGAAAATTAGCGTCAAAAGATTGAAAAGTAGCAAAGTTATGCATGTGCATAGAATAAATTCAACTGATGCATGTAACTCGGGCATTTTTAGGCATTTTGTCACCATATTTTCAACATGGCCTTTTGGGGACCTCACCTCATGAACAGTGGCATTGCCATTTTGTTAATCAGCCCTGAAAGGTGGTTTTGCACAACATATGCACCATTTTGCACCACAGTAGTGAAATCATGTTTTGGGCAGGATGTTAAAAATGACAGCAGTACTGTTCATAAGGTGTGTATGAAAAAATGGTAATGTTGAAAATTTGGAGTGAAAATATAGAAATCGGTGAGATTCACAGTGTGCGTAGAAACATTTCCACAACCACACATACTCAGGCATTTTTGGTAGTTTTGCACCAAATATTCAATATAGGCTTTGGTACCCCACCTCATGAACACTGGCACTGCCATTTCATTAACTGATCCCAAAGGTGATTCCACACAGCAAAATCACCTTTTGGGACCAAGTAATGAAAGGACAGTGCCAGTGTTCATGAGGTGGGGTCCCAAAAAGCCCATGCTGAAAATCTGGTGTAAAATTAAAAAAAAAAAATGGCAGAGATGTCAACATAAGTTCAAAACACCATAGACAGCCATTATACGGCACTTACCTTGATTCTTCAGTTCACGGTTCGGCTTTGAAGAGTGCAGACATGTCTCGGTCCAGAGAAGATCATAGCTGCTGACCTCTGGAGGCATGTATGGAGCGAAAGGGGGGATGTGGGGAGGTGGGTGCACAGAGGAAGGGCAGGGATGGGGGAGGGAGACAACAGGGATGACATGGGACTGTTTCCTTCTTTACAGGTTTAAAAAAAATCGGAAGACTGTTTTCTTTTTTTAAAGGGAGAAAAAACAATATATTGGAACATTGGGGTAGGCTCCCCAGTGTACCATAGTGCAGTGGCAGGGATGAGTTCTGCTGCCGACATGGGATTAGGCACCCGATGTTGGCAGAACCATTTTAAAGAAAAGAAAATATTTTTGGGACACTGGTAGTGGGCTATCCAGTGTCCCACTCTGTCGGGGAGGCTGGATTGGGCACCTCAATGTCTGCAGAAACAATTTTATTAAAAAACTCATGCCTCTGCCTCCTTAGAGGCTATAAAAGGAGAAACACTCCTTTCATTAGGTAAACAATTGGTGTTTACCTAAACGGGGAGCGAGAAACAGGATTCTGACATCATTGCAGCCCACAAGTCACCAGAAAAGGTTTTTGGGGTTTTACCTGATGTCAGCGGGTTTTTCCCATTGAGGTAATGCTGCGACTCACTGGAATTTTCACAAACAGTGCCATTAGTTGCGTCAAAATTGCGGCACTTTCATGAAAATTGTTGCAATTTGCAGCACTACCAATGGCCAAAATGTCCAAAACATATTTCCAGCTATTATTTTACAAAAGTAATGTAAGGATCATGGTCCTCAGGCCCCGATTAGGAAAACACAACTGTTGGTGTTTACCAATGGGCAGTATTTTTTGAATTACAGAATTTTTTTGCCAGCGCTAACTGAAAACAAGATGGCAGCATCATGAAAGTACAATATCCATCTGCAGCAGTAAAAGAGGCTTTGAGAAAGTTTTCGTCTGCACATATATTTTCCATAGGCTATAATGGGAAGCTTAAAAGTTTAAAAACTTTTGGACTTCCGGTTGGGACTCCCGTCTAATGGCAGCCTAATCATCATGCTCTGACCAATCGACTTTAAAATCCATGGGCATCCAGACTTAAATCCATCATCCTGTCGACCAAAAGGAGAACTGCGGATTACCTGATGCCTCCGAAACACTGTTGGAGGGACAATTCCTCAACTCAACCTATTAAAAGCTCAAAAATGTCAGCTTCAGCAGCCAGGAGAAGGCCTCGGAAACCACGAGTCTTGCACCTGGACACACAGTGGAGGTCCCCTTGAGGAACCTGAATGCACAATTACATCTAGAGAACTCTGTCAAACCCTTAAACAAATTAGCCAGACTCTTCAAAGGCCAGAAACAAAGGTCTCGATCAGTGTTCAGAAATTCTTACGCTAACACAATGTACTGTGGAGATCGAGGAGGTTCTAAGGATTATACCACTACTACTGATGTATCCAATAAAGCCCTCTTGGACTTTCACTCTCATTCCCAACAGTTGGAAACCCACTTAGAGGAACTAGAGGACAGAAATCGGAGGAACAATCTCCGAATACATGGTCTCCTCGAGGGCACTGAGACCGGCAATGGTTAATTTTATTGACTCATTCTTACATGAGATCCTGAATCTCCCGCAAGAAAAAAATCCTTAACATCATTAGGGCTCACAGATCTCTGATCCCGAAACCTCCGGACCCTAAGGCCAAGGCATGCTCAGTTGTTTTTTTTTTATACTTCATTTTTATTAATACCAGCAGATTCCAGTATAAAATTAATGATATGTAAGTATCGTTATTTTATACAAACTTATGTAAAGACCTTTATTAGGTCTAGTAAAGTAGTTAAGACTACTTACAATTTCAATTGGTACTACATCATGTTAGGTCACAGTCATAGTACAATTACATGTTCCAACAACATTTGACTACAAACAAAAGAAAAATATAGACTACGCCCCTATTGCCAAGATAGTTTAAACGGTATAGAACTAAAGAGAAAAGAAGGGGAAGAGGGACAAGGATATAGAATTAGGCGCGGGGAGAACTAGTTCTAGCCTAAGTAAAGATGAAACTAAAGTCAGCACTTAAAAGGGAAAGGAGAGTGAGAATAACCCCTTCAAAGCTGTCTAACAAAGTAATTCCCATCTAGCCCATCTGTTTACAAACTGTGGAGACCTCAAAGTTAGAAGAAGGATATCCTTTCATAGATTTTGAAATTATTTACTAGGTCCCTCCACTCTGTCTCAGTAGGTGGAAGGGGGGATAGCCACTTCCTTGATATCACCTTACAGGCTGCCGCCACCAAAATGTTCCAAAGATACTTGGCCTCCTTACCTATAACCTCCAGGGGATACAGGCCCAGAATTATATGTTCTGGTCCCATAGGTACCTCAATATTAAAGGTTTTCTGTAATTGGCTTTGTATATTGCTCCAGTATTGAATGAGCATAGGGCAGTGCCAAAAAACATGGGCTTGAGATGCCCCAGGATTGCCACATTTCCGCCAACATGAAGAAGAAATTCGGATTCCACTTAGATACCTGCTCGGTACTCTGAAGTACCTGCTTCTAAGTTTCCATAAATATTCATGCCACCCTGGGGAGGAGGAAGTAGACCAAGTATTCTTTATGGACAGTAACCACCTTTCTTTATGTAAGCTTAACCCAAGATCCCTTTCCCACTTCTCTTTAATATATGTAGTAGAGCAATGTAAATCTATAATGTAGGTTTTATAAAGTATAGAGATTGCTCGCTCCCCCCTCTGCCCCCATATCTTTTCAAACACCATCGGCTGGGGAGTCTCCCCAGAATCTAAAGAGGATTTACGTAAGTGTTTTGTTATATAATCTCTGATCTGGTAGTAGAATATCAGGTCCCCCTGTACCCATTGAAACTTTCCAGAGCCTTCTTCAAATGTCAGGATCTGATCCCCTTTTATTAACTGCCAAGGGGCCCAACATCCCAGTCTCTGAAGTCGCTTGAACCAGGGATTCCCATGAGCAGGTGTATGAAGCGAGCTCAGGGACCAAGCCTGATACTTCCACAGGTATACCTTTGTAGTTCAACGTAGACACCCTCGTCTGCAACCCTCCAGAGCTGCAGCGGTACTCGAATACAGTGGAGAAGAGCTACTTACTATTGCAGCTGGTGCAAATATTTGGGACTGGAGGGGGGAGAACAGGGGCCGGCCAGATCCATGATCTTCCAAATGGCCTGATAGGTGGGATGTAATAATAATAAGGAGATCCTCATCTGGGTTGCCACCCAGTACCCCTCCAAACAAGGTACTCCAAACCCTCCTTCCTCCTTCAAGAGGAAGAGAGTTTGTTTTCTAATCCTGGGGCGTTTTCCTGCCCATATAAATTTCGAAAGCATCCTCTGCCAGGTCATCAATCTCTCTTTTGAAATTAAGCAGGGCACACATTGAAACAAAAATAAAAACCTAGGCAACAGGTTAATCTTAATAGATTGAATTCAACTATGCAAAGGGAGAGGGAGCACGGACCACCTTTCAATATCTGTTTGTATTTGTTTTATTAAAGGGGGAAAATTTAGGTCATGTAACTGAGAGTTGTTTGGTGATAACACCATCCCCAAATATTTCATAGAAGGGAGGTCCCATTTTAGAGGGTATTTGTCTCTTAAGAGTTGAGAAGGGGAATAATTAAAAGTAATAGCTTTGGTTTTATGGGTATTCAAGGCATAGCCTGAAAGTTCGAAAAATTCGCTTATATGTTGAAATAAATATGGAATAGATGACTCAGGTTCTGTGATGTATAGCAAGATGTCATCTGCGTACAATGCAAGCTTATGCTCTTCCCCATTTATGTTTACTCCCTTTATATTTATTTTCTCTCTGATACTTTGGGCTAGAGGTTCAAGATATAGAGCAAAAAGAATAGGTGACAACGGACAGCCTTGACGTGTACCTCTGCATAATGGTAAGGACGGGGAGACATGACCATTTGCCCTAATGTATCCTTTTGGTGTATGGTATATTTTGAAAATGCCATCAATAAATTGAGCGGGGAGACCAAATTTGCCTTGTACTGCATGAACAAAAGGCCAAAGGACTTTATCAAATGCTTTTTCGGCATCGAGACTAAGAAAAATGGAAGGTATTTGAGTGGAGTTCAGGTGGTCAATTAGGTGGGCAGTCCTACGGAGATTATCCTGTGCCTGGCGATTAGGAATGAAACCCATCTGGTCTAGGTTAATCAGTTTAGGTATTACGTTCTGCATACATTGGGCCAGAACTGACATAAAGATTTTATAATCTGTATTTAATATAGAGATGGGTCGGTCAAGGACAAAGTGTCAGATTTTTCCCCTGTTTAGGTATAACTGATATGATGGCCTGTTCCCATGAGGTTGGTGGTGTTTCTTTGGTCTGCAAGACCCCATTATAGACCTTAAGTAGGAGTGGTATAATCTGACCTTTAAAATGTTTATAAAACTCCCCCGGGAGTCCATCTGTGCCCGAGCATTTAGAGGCCTTCAGGCTCGAAACTTCTCTTTGCATCTCTGTTTCGGTAAAAGGGGTTATCAGGTCCAAGTTAGCTTGGGGAGTCAAAGAGGGCAGAGAAAGATGCTGTAAGTATTCAGATACATTGTTCTCTTGCTGGGGCGTGGGGTGGGAGGCGGTATATAATGAAGTATAGAATTCTCTGAAGGCTTCAACTATTACCGGGGTCTGATGTAATTTCTGCTTGAAGCTGGGGTGTATCAAGGTTGGAATCCGTGCTCTCACTCTCTGGGATTGCAAGTGGGCCGCCAATAGGCGAGTGGCTCTTGGGCCTCCCTCATAGTACTTTTGTTTAAGATACAGGACCTTCTGCTCCACCTGGTATTCCAATAACTTGTTTAATTCAGCCTTGAGTTTGCTAAGCTTCTTGAAGGTCTCTGCTTTATAACTAATCTTAAGCTGAGATTCACAACTATCTATCTCCCCCTTCAACCTTGTTTTTTGGGCTTCTCGTTGCTTTTTCTTAAAAGCCGATATGGCAATGAATTTACCCATACGATAGCCTTACAAGTGTCCCAAAGTAGAGATACCGGTGTCTCTGGGGAGCCATTGGCATGCTCAGTTGTTACTGCATTTTGGATTACAGGGTGAAAGATGAAATATTACAACTAGCGTGGTCAAAAAAGCAATTCATTTGGGGACATGCGCCTGTATTTCGACCACGACTTTACACCATAATTGCTGTCCCAAAGGAGAAATGTACTCACAGTAGTTAAACAACTGCAACAGAAAATATGAAGGCATTTGTGGAATACCCAGCCTGCCTGAAGGTACAGCTGGCCGAGGGCTTGAGGCTTTGCCTGATCTACAAGCGGCAGAGGATTTCTTGAACCAATTGGGCATACAACTCCGAGAGAGGAGGCTACTTATCAGCAGTGCAGACAGTTAGAATCCAGGGATTGGTTGCTAGGTGGAACTAAAAGACAAGGCAATAAAGGCAAAACAGCCACTTCTGCTATGTGGGACTCCCTCCGAAACAAGAAACGCTCGAGAGGCTTGAACAATGAGTCAGTACAGACAGAACCTGAAATGACATGAGGATACTCTCCAGACGAACCACAAAGCTCTCAAACTACTTGAACAGTGCCAGGCACAGTATCTTTACAAAAAATCTTTTTTTTTCTTGATTGGCCCCATTTCTGACTTTACGAGGTCAGATGCTGTGACCTTATCAGGGTGTACACTGGGACTGAAAGAACTGCCCCACCCGAAGCAGAGAGCAGACTTTTCATTTACCACTAGGAGCAAAATAATGGATTCCTTATATGTTACTTTAAATGGGGGATACTAGACAGGATGTATACTATAGTATTTTACTTAAAGTAACCCTGTAGCCTGCTGGTTGATGGCTGGGGGTTCTCTTTGCCGTGGGGGGGGGTCCTGGGGAGCCCCTGGTGCTTCCGCGCTCAGGTGGGGAAAGCCATACCCATTTCAATGTGGGCCTCCACATAATTTGGAACTGCCTGCTGGCGGGTCTGGGCCAAGATGTGGCCGAGTGGTGCACACTGTATTTTTGGTCAAAGAGCCAAACATAAGGGACTCATTTGGCCTTCACTGGTTTTCCCTCAGGGGTGTGTATTGGGTTGAGCTCCTTTCTGGGCAGACTTTCTGTTTGGGGGGCCTGGCTATGGGCACTTCCAGGGGGTACTGCTGTGGTCGGTCCTTCAATAATCACCAAAAGTGCCCTTGACCATGCTCGGGACTTCCCATGCTAGCCTATGAACCAGGTACCATGATGAGAGTGGAGGTTTGTTTTGTGGAAGTATAGTAGTTAATTTTCATCTGGCTTGCCTGCTTGGATGGGGATGGTGCTCGGGGCCTGCAGGGGCCCGCCCGTGGTCTCTGTGTGGGGGTGGCCTCGTCTCTTTCTCCCTTGATATCGACCTGGATTTGGATGGATTTCAGCATTTTTCATATAAAGACTGAGTCGATTGGCTAGCTATCTGGAATGTCAGTGAAGGAAATAACCTGACTAAACTGAAGACTGTGTTTTCTTTTTTTCCTAAGGGTGTCCTGATAACAGGAGTGTCGGGGCAGTTCTGGCTCCGCATTGTTTGAGCTGATCCATCTGCTAACACTCACTGCAGGGAGCTAATAGTATTCAACATCAGTGAATCTCTAGGTGGGGGCGCCCTCCAGTAGGAGAGCGAGAATATTCCCACCCTCTTTACTCTCTTCCCACAGTGGGGAGGAGGGTTCAGATAGATATCCTTTATTTTGGATCTTCTACCTAGGAAGTCAAATATGTTCAATCAGTTATGTTGTTAACCTGTTGGCACCTGTTTAATTGTACAGTTAACTTTTTGTTCTAGGATGGAGAACTGCTGCACTGATCTGGGGTTGGGGGGAGGATGTTCTTGGATGGGAATGGGGACATATGCTACAGTTGGCTTTTATTTTTTTTTTTTTTATTTTTTGTAAAGCAAGATGGCTAGCTCAGGTACAATAGTTTGCACATATAATGTAAATGGACTTACAAGTCCAGTTAAATGCAGTAAGTGTCTTGCCTCGATTAAGAAATCCACAGCAGATTATGTGTTTCTACAAGAAACCCACCTCTCTGAGAGGGAACATAGTAAATTTCTCAAACTGGGATTTAAGGAGGTGGCTGCCTCCTCGTATAAAAAGGGTAGAAGTAGAGGCACTATGGTGCTCATACTGTATAAGTTACATTTTGAAAAACTGGCTGTAAAGGTGGATAAGGAAGGCTGATACACCCTCATGAAGGGCAAGCTGGAGGGGCACTTACTTAAACTGGCTTCAGTGTATTTTCCACCAGACACCCCCCTACCAGGATTATAGATAATTTTTCCTCCTCCTACAAGAGTGGTGGAGGGGATCATAATTTGTGGAGGGAACTTGAACCTCTCCTTCAAACCCACTTTAGATACGACCTCCCAGATCCCAAGAAAATAACACCAGGTGGCTAGGAAGGTCCATAAGTTGATGGGGAACTGGGTATATTGGATGTCTGGTGACACCAACATGCTAGGCAGAGGGATTACACTTATTTTTCTGCCACATATAATATTTACTCTAGATTAGATTATTTCTTGGTTCCAAGGGATGAGGTCTCTAGGGTCCAAGAGATCTGGATTGGGACTTCGTTCTCTTGGACCACACCCCTCTTTTATGCACCTGGGTATGGGAGATTCCACAGAAACACCTTTTGGAGACTTAATGTCTCCTTACTCAAAGACAAGGAAGTTAAGGACGAGATAGTAGATACCTATCAATGATTTTTAGCAGAGAATGAGGGACAAGATACATCATGTGCAACCCTTTGGGATACGGCCAAAGCTGTTCTCCGGGCAAGTTTATTCAGCTAGCGGCTCAGAACAAAATGGAAAGAGAGGGGAGAAAGAAACCCTCACTGAACAAATTCAGCAACTGGAGAAAACACAGAAACAGAAGTTTTCAGGGCTACGGTGAAGCAGCTTAAGATTCTTAAACAGGAATTAGGAAAGTTGTTGGACTATCAGGTAGAACAGAAATTATTATTTTTAAGACAGAAGTACTATGAAGGGGCCCAAGGTCACTTAGACTACTAGCTAGTAGACTGAGAGCGCAAAGAGCCAGGGCCACAATCTTGACTTTGTGGCATGCCAGGCACCAAAAAGTGATGTACAAAATGACTGACATAGTCAAAGCCTTCCGGGAGTTTTATGAACAACTATGTGAGAAGGGGATGCCCCCATTGGAGGGGAGGATAGAGACTTTCTTACACAAATTGAAACTACCAAGCTTATCCCAGGACCAGGTCAAAGAGCTGATGCATCCACTATCTGTAAAGGAATTTAAGGCAGAGCTGGGGGCCCTTAAGACAGGGAAATGTCCCAGGACAAACGGGCTCCCTGCGGAATTTTTTATGTGTTTTTATAATCACCTTCAACCCCTCATGGTAAACACATTCTCGGAGGTCATGGGAGGGAGGAGTCCAGCTCTACCCTCTTGGGCCAGGACATTGATATTGGTAATACCTAAACTGGGGAAGGACGCCTCTAGATGTGCTTAATATCACCCTATCTATTTGCTAAAAACAGATTATAAGATCATATCTTCCATTATGTCAAAAAGAATTCAACAATACCACCCCCAGTTGATACAATTAGACCAAAATGGGTTTGTTCTGGGCAGATAGGCGCAGGACAACTTGAGAAGGACAACCCACCTATTAACCATATCAATATCTCACACCCTGGCATTATTAATGAGCCTGGATGCCGAAAAGCATTTGACAGAGTTGATTGGGATTTTTGGTGGTCCTTTCCGGTTAGGGTTCGAGAGAATTTATACAACTAATGTACAAATTGTATGACTCCCCATCCACCTACATTAGAGCAAATGACCACATCTCCTGACTCCTGAAATTAGGCAGAGGCACGAGACAGGGGTGCCCATTATCCCTGCTGCTCTTTGCTTTATACATACAGCTTCTCGCTCAGTCTATCACAGAGAATGAGAACATAAGGGGATTATGAACTGATGGGTTTGAGCACAAGTTGGCCGTATATGCCGATGATGTGCCAACGTACCTTTCAGAGCTGGACTCCTCCCTCCCTGCCCTGTTTCAGCAGTTGGAGAAATATTCTTCCCTTTCTGGGTACAAGCTGAGCAGTAGTAAAACAGAGGTACTTAGTTTTAATTATATCCCCCAGGTCAGAGGCATAGATACCCCATGAGTGGAATCTAGATCAGATGGGCTACTTAGGGATCAGGATTGGTATTGTTAATGAGCAGTTATGAGGTCTTAATTAACCCCTTTTCATTGTACAGTTAAGGAAGGACATTGAGAGGTGGGCCTCCTTCCATTGTCCATATACTCTAAGACACAAGCATTGAAGATAAATACTTTACCCAGGTTACTCTACTTATTCCAATGTGCTCCTGCCCTGTACCACAGAAAGACCTAAACACATGGCAGAACATGTTTTCAGATTCTTATGGGCTAAAGACCAACCTAGAATTGCAGAGCTCTCCTTTACACCCCTAAGGCTCCAAGGAGGATTAGCTTTCCTAAACCTACAGGTTATTAGGTGGTGGCCCAATTGAGGATTGCACTTTTATGGGGAAGTCCTGAATTTGACTCCCATTGGAAGAGAATGGATTTGGTGACCAAGACCAAGCCTGCCTTGCAGGCTTCTTTGTTCCATGGCGGGGTTGGGGCCCCAGAGGTATGTTATACCAGAACGAGGGTGGTTCCAGAGGGATGGAGGTAAGGTACAGCTCGTGGTCCCCTCGACAACAGTCAAGGAGATTTCGCTGGTGGACTTACGACCCTCTTTTTCCAGTGGCAGCATTGGAGCTCTGGTTTAAGAAATGGCCAAGAAGGGATTTCACTTTCCTTATCAGGTCCTAATAACAGATAATGTTATGTCCTTTGAGGCAGCCAAGCAGACATTTGGCCTTCTACCATGGGATAATTTGAGATTTTACCAAATCAGGGACTACGTCCATAACTTACAGAGATTTTACTCCTGAGTTGAGGGAGATATACCAGAACCTCCTTTTGCAGACATTTGGTCATCAGGGGAAGGTAGAGGGCCATTTCCTACTATATCAAAGATTTCTCCTAGATAAGTCCCTACCCACAGAACAACTCAAATTTAAGTGGGAAACAGACTTGGGGATTACCCTCTTGGAGAAACAATGGAGTACCATATAACAGATTACATGGCAGACAACAGGGGCCCTGGTTTGGTGAGAATTTGGTTGGAAGGTGAGGTCTCGGTACTTCCAGGGTCCAAGCACAGGTAGTGCATTACGCCCCTACGGCTGGCTCGGCCTGTTGGAGGGAGTGTGGTCAGGACCCAGCCTCCCAGGCACACATTTTTGGACCTGTCAAATACATGGGGGATATTGGATGGAGATTGAACATCACCTTAGGGAGATTTTCCAGTTCCAGATTCCCTGGGTCTGGAATACCTTGTTCTGGGACTACGGCCAAGGGAGGTGAAGGAAGGAGGCAATATATCTGTGGTTGGTTCTGATGATAGCTGCCCTTAAGGCTATCACCAGGAAAATGGGCTCAAAGGACACCCCTTATGTGGAAGATTGGAGGGCTATTATAGAGAGCATTCATCTAATGGAGAGAATGACTTTTGGCCTCCGCCAACAGGCCCACTTATATCAGAATAGGTGGACTAGGTGGCTCTCATATGAGCAGTGGACGGAGATGCCTGGGCCCTCCCCCATCCCCTTCACTTTTGTGGCCAGAGAAACTAGGAAGAGTACTCAGATCTCCCACCTCACTACCTCAGGAGGAATCTCTCAGTTTTGTAGTGCAGACATCAAAGTATCTCCATCGAGTTAGAGTAGACAGGAAGTTTGACAATTCATGTGATAAACCTGAATGGTTGTCAGGTTTGTTTATTTCTGTCATCATAAGGTTTATTCAGTAGAATGATAACTATTAAGGTACACACTGTTCTGTCATCAAGATTTGTATCCTGTACCTATACAAATGATGTATGGTGTATACATTTGGATATGCTGTAACAAGCCCTTATGGGCCTACCACAATAAAGCATATAAAAAAAAAGTTTAAAAAATGTTTGAACAGATTAATATTTTTTCATCAAACCATCAAAAGGGACATTGGTGACTCAGTCCCCATTTATCCTAAAAATTTTAGACCAGAACCACAAACTGTTTAGGCTGTAGAAATGAGCAATGAATTTGCCAAAAAGTGAGGATTTTTCACACTGTTTGGCACTCTGCAGCTCCGAAACTGCACATCTGACCTGAACTAAACTTGCCAGATCCAGAGAGCTATGGTTCCAGACCATGCATTGAAATTTTAGGCGAATTGGACAAACGGTTACAAAGTTACTAAAGTGCAGAATTTGAGGTTTAACATTAAACTGCCTACTTAAAGAGACCCTGACACCATTAGAAAAACATGAAGATAATGTGAGATTTAGACACAATTCAGTGTATCGTCATATACATTCTGTAATTCTTTTGTCTTTATTTTTTTTAATATTCTTATTGTGGTGAGTCCACTGTCAGCCCTCAGCCCTGCTCACGGCCCCTGGGACTTTCATCACCATCTATAGCCACTCTCTCCCCAGTTATCCCTGGCTTACACCCTGGAGGGTGGGGCTGCGGCACTGGACCTCCATATCTGAGCTGTGGGAGTAACTGGTCCGGGGATCTGGCGATGGCAGCTAATGTGAAGCCCCAGGGAGGGTTTCATTTAGACAGTGAACCCAACCACCTGCTTCTTTTCCATTTTTCCTGGAGGTGGGTATGTGCAATGATGCCAGCGTCCACCCACCTCCCCTGTATTATATGAGTGCTGGTAGCTTGGTGACTCCCGCGGCCTCCACCAGGGACTGCTGTTAGCTGGGCACCCACCCCTCCCTGGAGAGGAGAGTCATCCGTGGGGCGCTCCATCCTTCTCCCCTGGCCGGCCCTCCGATGATCCGGTTCCGTTCCTGAACCCAGGTTGCTGGTGTCGCAAACGGAAATCCAACCACTGCACCAGCGGGCCAGCCCCCTTTTGTCTTTATTACTGAGGACAGTTGTGTGAAACAGGAGTGCTGTCCCTTAGACTTTATCTGCTCTGGCAGTTTGCTTACACCTGGCATCATAATCCCGTTTATGGCATCATGATTATTTCCACCACGACAGATTGTGATGTCATAAACCGAAATGTGATGTCAGGTGTAGGCAAGCAGCCAGAACAGACAGGACAGCGATCCTATTTACATGAAAAGTCATTAGTAGTAAAGCAGTAGGGATGAGAATTACAGAAAAAATACTAAGTATAACCTGAATTGTGTCTAAATAGTATATTTTTCAAAGTTTTCACAACAGTGCCAGGGATCTTTAACCCTAACTGTAGTGCCACTGCCATGGCACTATAATATATACATATATATGTGTGTATATATATATATATATATATATAGATATATATAGATATATATATATCTATATATATCTATATATATATATATATATATATATATATATGTATATGTAACCCCACCCAGGTATGCTGCTTCTATCTGACAGCTCTACCTGGTGGGGGCTGGGTTCAGGAGGAATATGTCACTCAGCACATAGCTAGGTTTGGCTACTCTGCACTGGGACACCTAAGTAACTCTGGACAAGGAAACAATAACTGTAATGTCCAGTACCAGAAGTGGGATTCTAAAGTGTGGCTTTTACTACATCCAACAGAATAAACAAAGCATAGATGGACCCCAATGGGGCTACACCCTGGTAATGCAGATTTAAGGAGACCAGAACACATCCTTATCACTTTAGCCCTCAGGCTCTGAAACACACTGAGCACACAGCCCGAACGTGTACACTGCTCTGGGTTTTCCCTGGCTCGGCTCCCTTGCCAGCCACTTGGACACTTTCCATATAGCATGGAAACATGTACTGGTGGCTCCCCAAACCACCTATGAGCACTTCTGCTCCAAAAGGAAACTTCCTCATCAATCCCACGTTTGGGTACTTTCCTCAGGCACTGGCCAAGTGCCTGACAGAAAGCAACAGGTGCCCCAGAGCAATCCGTAGAGGTGAATTTGGTTACTACTGATGGGGGGTCTCCCACCTCTCACTCCCACAATTCATACCCGGCCATTTCTCTGGATTGTAACACCTCATCCTTTAACACACTTTGCTGTGTAGATTCTTTTTAAATGTAGTTCACATTCAATCTACTGTCTTTACATCCCATTTGTGCTGGACTTGAACATATTTAATAAGTGGCTTTGTCCATTACTCTAGACCCCCCACAGAGTTAAGCAGTCCAATCCCCACATCTTCCAAACAGTACTTGGCTGTCTTTTCCTGACCCCACAGTAACAGTCCATTTAGTTTCATCTTGATGCAGGTGAAAACACATGTCCCTTTAGCAAAGCGAACTCATCCTTCAATTGCAGGTGCCCCACAGGCGTTTCCTCCTCAAGGAACTCTCTTCCAGAGCTTCTGGTGCCTCAGCACAAACTTAAACAGGCAGCTTTTTTTCCTTAGCCCACTCCAAGGGGGCTTGCCCTTGGAAACAGGCTGATACCTTCCCCCCATCCCTGCAGGGATGGGGCTCCTGAACCATTGAAAGTGGTGTCCACCACTTCAATTTGCAGTTCTTGTGTTCCTCTTCAGGTGGAAACACACACCTAATAAAACAAAAGTAGCTCTTTAACAGAGCTTAAAGCTCTGAGGGCCTGCCCACACTCTGCTGAACTCTGCAGAACTCTTCAAATTCCCCAACGCTCTACTCTAACCTCCAACTGCAACATTCCAGTGTGGTTTATGCAGCTGCGACAGTTCTAAATGATGTCATCCCTCAGTCTCAGCTGAGACTGAGAACAGAGTGAGAGAGTGTGAAATCCATTTAACTGGAGTTTCACAAGCTGCCCTCCCTGCCTACCACTAGGTCTTACTAGGATTCTAGTAACCCCAGGTAACAGGAGGGTTACATGTATAAATATATAGTTAGGGTTGAGGAGCCCTTTTAAGGTTAAAGGGTCAAACTTTGCACTTTAATAACTTTGCCACCGTTCGATGGATTTGCCTGAAAGTTGGCAGGCACAGGGCATAACCATAGATCTTGGGATCTGCACTTTTGTGCTGGTCTGATACACGGCTGCGGTTATTAAGTGACATCCGTGTGCATATTTACGCTTTCTGGTGAATTCTTTGCTCACGCCTACAGGTCGCATGGTTTATGCGACCGGTCCAAAAACTTCAGGGAACCTGCGGCTGGGGTCCCCGATGTGTCTTTTAAAGATTTTGTGAAGAAATATTAAACGGTTCAAAAATTATTCAAAAAACAAGTTCCAATTATAAGTCAATGGGAAAAGTTAACAAAAAGTTCTACACTTTCGCAAATGCACTTTTTAGTGTCGCAAATGGCCCTAGTAGTGTCACAAATCTGCCATTTTGTTTTCAGTTTGCAATCAGAAAAATGCTTGCCATTTAAATTTGGGACCCTCTAGAAACACAATTCTTTTTGTGTTTGCCTAGTTGGACTCGGAGGATGTTAGCCATGTCTTTATTTTGGGGTAAAACACCCCAGAAATATGTTTTTCATATTTCTGGAAAAAGTAGTGTCGCAAAAGCAGTGTTGTGCTCACGACACTTTCGCAAATTTTGCAAAAGCTTTCGCAAATCACGACACTACTTTTCAGACAATGGCCAAAATGACAGCAGTTCTTTGCCACTCTGCTGTAAAAGAACGGTTTGGCCTTTTGAGCTGAAATTTGGAAGGAACGCAGCCAACATCTCACAGATGTGAAAAAATATTGCACAGTTGCCAAGTTACAGTACTCTGAAGTTTGCTTTTTTTCCCATAGACTAGCATGGTGGCGTACGCTGCGCCTTTCGAGGCTTGTAGCTCTAAAAATGATGCAGATATGGATTTTTGTTGTAAGTTGCATAGCCCTCATGGGCTATGTAACACAAATCTAGCCAGGAAAATCATCATTTTTCTGACATTTACATTTTTTCTACGTTGTGCAGTTGCTGAGATATTAGCAATTAAGTACTTCCAATGCTGGTTTTAAGCTTTGAAGCCCATTACAATAGCATACATTCTTTGTGTTTCTCTATGCACTCTTTGACAATAACAGGGTATGTGCTTCTGTTACTGTTACAGTTACTGTTTTCACTTGCGTTTATGTCCCTGTTTGAGTTACCCGTTCCTGTATGCGCCACCGTGTACATTGCCTTGCATTCTCATTTGCGCTTGCATTTTACGTTATTATTACCATTTGCGTTTCCCTACTATTTCTGTTTACACCATGTGCATTGCCATTTGTGTTTCTGACAGTTCTTTCATTTGCGTTTCCATTTCTCGTTCATTTGCGTCTTCCTTGCTCTTACTGTTACCATTTGCATTTGCAATTGCGTTACTGTCCGTGTGCATTACAGTTTGCATTTCCATATGTGCTTGCATCTCCTTTTGCATTTCTGTTTCCTTTGCTGTTACTGTTGCTGTTACCATTATTACAATTCGTGTGGTATGTGCCAGGCATTTTGATTTGCATTCCCTCGCACCTCTGCTCTCTGTTTCTTTTTCCTTTGGCATTATTCTTCATGTTAACTTTACCATTTGCATTCACAATTGCGGTACCATGTCTCTGTGCATTACGATTTGCGTTTACATGTACGCTTGCGTTCGCATTTCCATTTCTGTTCCTTTTCGCGTTCATTTTCTTGTGACACTTTACATTTCCATTTAAAATACCTCTGCCATCACAGTTAGCATTACCAGTAGCATTTCTGTACGTGCTTCAATGTCCGTTTGAGTCACTGTTCCCTTCGGCATCACTTTGCGCTTGCGTTTCTGTTTTTTTCAATTTAATAAGCTTTATTGTGGTATTAGAGTCTCAAATACAATTATGGTATTGTATGCAAGTCAAACTTGTACAGACGGTTGAGTAAACAGCAGTGGTACATAACAATTCCTCGTAAATCTTTGAGGAAAAAGAAAAAAAAGGGGGAAACTCCCTTAATACATAAAAATTGTAGATATTTTATGTGAAAGTAAAAAGGAAAAATCGCCTACATGTAGTGTCATTCAACAATAAAATCCAGGGCTAACTATCAGGAGTAATATTAGATTTATCTAGCATAACTAACTAAATACCAAAACAGAATTATAATACAGGAAGAATAATAACTCCTTATACCCCCCCCACATCACCACTACTCTCTATAAATTAGGAGTAGTTTTCCTCCAAGAGAAGGAAAAAAAAAAAGAAGAAGAAGAAAGAAAAAAGAAAGCTTGATCGTTAACCTTCGCAGCACTATGTCAAGTCCAAATCAAGGCCAGAGCCATCCTAAATAGATAGCAAGGTATGTAAGAGTGCCCATACCTTCTGGTATTCGTTGCTATGTTTAGATATGTTTGCAATGAAATATTCTGCTTGTAGAGCAAATAGAATTTCTTTGTGCCACTCTGTGTACATGGGAATTTGTTGCTCTAACCAGTGGTGTAATATGATTCTATAGCTGTCTGGGCCCGGTGCTTTATCAACAGGGAGAGCCTCAATGGCATCATGTACTTCCTCTACATTCTGAGGAGCTTGTAGAAAGGCTATTTGGTGTTGGGACAAATATGGAAGGTCTCTATCTTGTAAAAAAAGGTCTAGCGCGGTATTATTAAAGGATAGGAGGGAACATGAATAAAGAGATTGGTAATAGGATTTAAAACATGAACCAATCTCCTTGGGTGTAGTATGGAACCTACCTAGTGGATCCTGAACAGTTGCTACTATCCTGTCTGTTACTTGTGCCCTAAGCCTTAAGGCTAAGAGTTTCCCTGCCTTATCCCCTTGGTCAAAGTAGGTAACTTTTGATTTAAAGTGGAGATGCTCAACCTTATTACCAAAAAGAATATTATATCAGAATCAAAGACTTTCTAGTTTTTTGAATTCCGTGGGGTGTGATTGGAATATAAGGATTGTTCTAAAACTCTAATTTGTTGTAAGAGTAGAGAGGATTCTAATGAGGTTTTCTTTTTCTAATGGAGGCCAGATGAATAATTTCTCCTCTTAGTGAGCATTTCAGAGACCCATAACACATCTAACCTCGACATGGAAGGGCATTAAACTTGTGAAAGTTTTCTATATACTTTGAAGAAGGTCAGCTAAGTTCTGGGACCTTAATAGTTGAGGTTAAACCTCCAAACTTTGTCTTGTTCAACTGAGGAAGGTATGGACCACTACAAAAGAGTTGGGTGATGATCAGAGATCACTTTAGAGAGGTAGGCACAACTTTGAACCCTTGTTAGATGCTCAATCCCAACAGAAAGAAGTCAATTCTTGAAAATGTGTTATGGGGCAGGGAATGAAATGAGTAATCTCGAGTAGAGGGAAAAAGGGTCCTCCATGGATCAGCAAGGCTAATAGTATTCATAAAATCTTAAGAGCCAATTGTGCGGGGCTAGAAGGGGTATATCTAGTTTTAGACCTGTCCAGTGTATTACAAAGGACTAAATTCCAATCTCCACCGAGTAATGTAGGGAGATTGGACCAGGAAGCCAAACCAGTCATAAGACTTGTAAATAATTGAGGGTCGTCCCCAACCGGTCCATAGACTGAACCCAATATCATTTCGGTATGGCCTAAAATGGCTCCAGCTATATATATCTGCCTTGGGGGTCACTTATCGACTGGAACAGCCGAAAAGGTATGCGACCTGCAGTTACTACCGCGACTCCACGTTTGCGGGTATCCAAACCAGCTCCGAGTGCATGTCCCACCCATGTCTTTCTTAAGCTGAGAATTTGTGAATTGGGCAAATGGGTCTCCTGGATGAAGGCTACATCAGTACTGAGTTTATTGAGATGTAACAGAATCTTCACTCTTTTAGTAGGGGTTGAGCACCTTTAACATTCCAGGAACAAAACTTTAGTGCTGCTGTCTTATCCAAACAAAATGGTGATAGTATTTCCATTATCCTAAGTCATCCTCAGAGAAACTTACCAGTAGAATATTCCATGATTACTAAGTGGCAACCCCACAACAACCCCCACCCTTTGGTACTAACCACTGTATTCGAAAACAACCAAGCCCCCTTACCTCAATATCCCATTCCATAATATATTGTAAATGTAGGAAATTGGAACAGGAAAATACTACCCCCCAAGAATAAACTAACTAATTTATCCCCATCCCCACCGCTTCCCTTCCCCCTCCCCCACTTTCCTCTGTCCATATCAGGGTAGATTATATACCAGAGAGAGAAAGTAAAGTCGAAGGCTGGAGTCTTCAACAGTCTTAAGACCATAAGCAGTAATAATAATAGTTTCCAGGTTCTAACCCTGAACACCCATGTGGACTCCCATCCCACCCTGCACCAGTACGTGGTGGACTGAATGGACTGCAGGTTTACCCAGCAGCCCTTGCTTCCCGCCCCAATCCCCCAACTCAGTAACCAAAGAACATCGCTATTTACATCCCTCTAGTAATCCCCACAGTAATAAAAAGGAAAGGAGAAAGAAAAAGGAGTTCTGCATTATTGCCATCGCTAAGCACAACTGGCCTGGAGAAAAAAAAAGGAAATAAAAAGGTAAAACTGGTAAATTATAGCAAAGAAATAATATTACCGGTTATTGTGTAACAGCTGTTGCAATACAATTCTCTGCCAGGAGTAGCTTAATTAAGAACCTTTAATATGGCAACATAAAGAAGGCTTAAATATTCAGCCAAACAAAAGTGTATGGGAGTTACTGCGAATGACTGCCAATGCACCAGTCCTTTAATGCAGAGTTATGCTGCCCTCATGTGGCCTCCCTAAGTAATGCCCTTTTACAAATGGGGCTAGAAAAAGAAAGGGAGAGGGAGGTCTTAATTCAGACTTATATTAATGGAGGCAACAATATGCCAACTGGCGGCCTATCAGGCATTCAGACTTCCTTAAAAGAACCCCCCCAGTGGAGAAAGTAAAATCTTTAAAAAGGAAAGCCTAAAAAAACCCCAAAAAACAACAAAGATCAGCAAGCAACCGATCGCGATTACTCCAGCTAAGCTATTGCAGGCAGGAGACTATGGAACCAGTCCTCTACAGTGCAAGAGAAATCGGCATCCTCCAAGGATCCCTTAAACAGAAACTCCCCATGTGGATTCTCCAAATATGCCCGTGTATTAAGAGCTCCTCTACACTGAGGAAGTACAGGCTAAGGCAAGTCCTCCGTGACTCTTCAACAGGCAGGGAACAAGTCCGGTATTATGTGCAGCACAGGAGTAGCTATTTGTGCTGTATCGAAGGAGTGCCAGGTGTCAGTATGTAAAACCATCAATCTGGAGAGGTACTGGACTTTGTACTTGATGCCTGTGGCAATCAATTTTGATACCAGAGGATGGTATTCTGCTCGGCGCTGTCTCACTGGCCGGAGGTCCTCGCCAGCGTGGCTGCTGGCCCTCCCAAAGAACCTGCTGCAAACTTCTGACTTGATCCAAGATGTGAGCTTTATCAAAGTAATTTAAAAGCTTGATGATGACTGGTCCGGGGTTTGCGTCAGCAGGTTTGAAGTGAGCGAACAATAGCCTCTCTCATTATGTATGAGGGATTATTTGAGAGGGTCCAGCTATTTTTTCAAGTAACTTTTGGCAAAATAGAATGGGATAAACTCCTTCAACTTCTTCTGAAGGTCGAAGATAACAATATTATTTCTCCTGCTTCGCCTTCCAGGTCTTCTAGTTTGGACTCGACTTTGTGCAGTCACTGCCTTAGGGTCACAATCTCGGGCTCCATTTTATTCTTTCAGCTTCCAGCGATGTGGTATGGGTGGAGACATCAGAAATAGCTTGATTAGTGTCAGAAAGCTCCACTCTGAGAGATTTGATTTCGTAGTGATGTCTTGCAGGGCGAGCTTGAAAGGTTGTAGCTCTTCTAGAAATTTTTGCTCCGATAACGGAGTCAGCGCTGTTTGAGACATCATGGATGCAAGAGCCTTTGCGGGGCCACTGGTCTGGCCTTTGGTTCTTTTCAGTCCCTTTTTTGTCTCTAATGTGTATATATGTGTGTATATGTATGTATTTATAAAATGGATAAGAAAAAAGGAATCCTCTGGTTGGTTGAAACACATCAGATGGCCGTGCGTATAGCATAGCGTGACCGCACACCTGCACTTTTATCCCCCAACAAAACAATTTTGCCATTTTATAAGATAGATAACCCACCCTTCGGTGTGCTGTCGCGCTCTGATATACACAGGCCTTGGGTGGTTGATGCACTCTGCCCAGTAGCATAGCAAATTCCCAGAGGGCCTGAGTGCAAGGATATTTTATAGGGCCCCCCTCGGATTTGAATAAACATCACAATTATGATTTGGGCCCCTCAAACCTCGTGGGCCCGGGTGCGACTGCACCCCCTGCACCCTCGTAGCTACGCCCCTGACTCTGACTGTGGCCTCATGCATACAATTCACACCAAGGTGTGCGATATCAGAGTGCGACCACACACTTAAGAGTGAGTTGTCTATTACATAAGGAAATTCTTTTTCACAGAAAGGGTGGTAGATGCATGGAATAGCTTACCACAAGAAGTGGTGGCTATGAATACAGTGCAGGGCTTCAAACAGGCATGGGATAGGCATAAGGGAGCAATACAAATGACTATGAAGAGCTAGGTCACTGACAGAGCAAAGGCCGATGGCACATTTATAAGGTAGAAAAAGAAATGGGCAGACTGGATGGGCCTTGCGGTCCTTATCTGCCGTCAACTTCTATGTTTCTATGTTACATATATGTGTGTGAGTGTATGTATATATCTACATATATATATATATATATATACACACACACACACACATATTCACATGTATATACATATACACACATATATATATTTAATCCTCATAGGAGCCCATTATCATGTATTTCCCTGTATACCTCACCAGTTACACCTACAGCCTAAACAATTAGAGCTGCATACCTCCCAATTAAAGCTGCATACCTCTCATCGAAATCTCAATACCGTGGGACAAAAACACCCATAGACCAACATTATGACAACCAAAACAAACAACTTACTGAGCAATTAAATCAATAAATACATCAATGAACACACTAGCTGAACCAGTTAAGAAGTTGCTGTGCTAATTATCTTACCTTATAAGCCACCTGACAAAAACACAGTCTTCTCTAATAAGCTGCCTGACAAATACATAGCCTTACCTATTAAGCCTCTTGAAAAAAACACAGCCTTCAGGTACAAAAAAGGCACCATCCCCATATATTATATTAAAATAAATGCTAGGCAACTGGAATACAAGGCTACATACCTATCTCAGGGGCTTACTAGAGCAATAATGCCACTCACCCTTTGGGCTCATGGCTTATAGCCGCAATTAGCCCCCTCAATAGGAATATATTCTTGTATACCACAGGTGCCTAGCATTTATTTTTTATCTATCTATCTGTCTGTCTATATATATATATATGTGTGGTTGCACCCCTATAGTTAGGGTTGAGTAGGCACTTCAATGTTAACTCCAAATTTTGCACTTTAATAACTTCTGCGACCGTTCAATGGATTTGCACACAATTTAGTATGCACTGTCCTGTGGGTAGATCTCCTGTTGTGGCTAGTTTTGTTCTGGTTGGATGCGTGTTCTCTGAGTTATGGAGAGGGTGAAAAAACATTTTCACTCATTGATTTTGCTGAGATTTTGTTTGAACTTGCCTACAGCCCAGGCGGTTTGTTTTTTGGTCTGAAATGTTCAGGACAGAAAGGGGCTACCTCACAGATGTGCCTTTTGCTAGTCTAGGGAAAAAATAATAAGCAGTTTTTAAGTTATTGCAATTTAAAAATTTGAGAAAAATGTTTCTGAGCGTGCTCAGTAAGCACTACAGCTGTATGAAATGAAGTAGGAATCCTGCTTTGATGGGAAAATTCCTACTTTATATGGCCACCATCTTGTTTTCAGTTTTGCCTGAAAAATTCAAATTTGGAAACCTCCCAAAATGATATTCTGGGGAAGAACCAATACATGTAGCTTGCTTATTGGGACCCCCTAGGTGCATTCTGCAGCAGTATAGCGCAGTGGTCTAAGGCTCTGAGCTACAAATCTGGTGACATCCAGCAGACTAGACCTGGGTTTGAATCCCACAGCTTCCACTTGCATATGCTGTGTGACCCTGAGCAAGTCACTTAACCTTCTTGTGCCCCAGGTCGCTTCCTGTAAAAAGCTTTCAGCTTAGTGTGCTATACCTGGTTAAACAACTAAAAAAAAAAATGACCTTAAAATGTGTGTTATTTATCATTTAAATTCTTTGTTCATATGGGCGTCTATATGAAGTAGGATGCTAGTTAGTATGATGAGATACAAACTAGGATCCTACTTGTGAGCTGTAAATCTCCATATATTTATTTTAAACAAAAAAATTGCTGCTGCCATTAAAGTTTGACCCATGTCAGCACTAGACCAGTGTCCCTAGCAATTTACCACATTGCCAACAATGGGATGCCCAATTTCTATGTCAGCAGTAGCCCCCAAGGTGGAACACTGGGGAGCCCATTCCCAGTGACCCCAGTTATGTTAAACCACCCCAACACGCCTTAGTACTGTCGGACACTGGGAGCCCACCTCCAGTGTCCCTTAATGTTGCTTTCCATATACTTGAAATAAAGAAACAGTCCCCCAATGTCTTTTTTTTTTGTAATCTTGTAAAAAGAAAACGGACCCTTGTCATCTCCCTTGCCTTCTTCCCAACTTGACCCTCTTAAGGAGCATCCCACCACCTACCCCACCCCTTGCCTTATACTTACCACGGAAGTCTTCTTCAGTCATCTTCTGTGGATCCACGACATGCCTGCACTCTTTGACTTGAACCACAAACTGAAGAATCAAAGCAAGTGCTGTATAATGGAGGTCAATGGTGTTTCAAACTTATGTTGATATCTTGGCCATTTTTCATAATTTGTGACACCAAATTTTAAACGTGAGCCTTTTGGGACCCCACCTCATGAACACTGGCACTGCCATTTTGTTACTCAGTCCTGAAAGATGATTTCCTGGTCACTGCACAGAATCACTTTTTGGGACCAATTAACAAAATGACAGTACCAGTGTTCATGAGGTGGGGTCCCAAAAAGCCCATGTTGAAAATTTGGTGCAAAAATACAAAAAAAAACACCTGAGTTACGCGCGGTCATTGAAATTTCGCTACTCACATGCATAACTTTGGCAATTTTTTAATATTTATACTCCAAATGTTCAACATTGCCATTTTTTCACACCACCTCATGAACAGTATAGCTGTCATTTTCATATCCTGCCTGAAATGTGATTTCACTCCTGTGGTGCAGAATGGTGCATACACTGCACAAAATCACCTTTTGGGACTGAGTAATGAAATGGCAGTCCCAGTGTTCATGAGGTGGGGTCCCCAAAAGGCCATTCTGAAAATGTGTTGGAAAAATTCTTAAAAATGCCCAAGTTATGTGTGTCCATTGAATTTATTTTTATTTTTTATTTTATTTATTTATTTATTTAAGAATCAGTTTACAACCTTTGAGCCAGAGGCTCGTTTCCAAAGGTACTTCGTCACATAAAGACATACACTGCGTTTCGGTTACATAGCAAAGATTTGCAAAAAATCAATAGGCATTCACCAGAGATGCCACGTCACATAGTGGTCAGACAAATACAATTGGGTACAGGGTACATGTAATTGATAACAGGTATTACACAAGTCGGTCGCATTCCGATGCATATTCAACGCACGTGCACAACTGTGGTACTTTCTAATATTTTGGCACCAAATTTTCATCATTGTCATTTTTTCACACTACCTCATGAGTAGTACAGCTGTCATTTTTCACATCCTGCTCAAAATGTGTTTTCACACCTGTGGTGCACAATGGCATTGCAGTTGCACATTAAGTTTTGCCTAGCATTTCATAATTTCTCTGTACCGGGATACATGAGGTGGGGTAATAAGATGGCTATGCTGACAATTTGGTCACTGTTGTTTGACACATGGGGCCCTGTGCTTCCACACCTGCATACATAGGCACATCTATGGAGGGACTGGAGCACAAGGTATGAAGGACCCTGTGTTCCCACAATAAAATATAGACACTATTACATTATCTCAACAGTAAGGAAATTCATTGCAAAAAACTCCATTAATGCATCAATTATGGTTCCAGTTACAGTGATAAAAGTATGGCAATTCAGTGTTAGGGTTCCCATCCTCCACACCAACAGGAGTTGGGGTGTGCCTTGGGGAGTCATCTGCCCTAACTTTCACCCCATACCATGTGTAAGGAAGCTGAGATGGTACAGTATAGGAGAATGGGGTGAGAGTTAGGCTCGATGACCCAAGGCACACCCGATGCCTGTTGGTGTGTGATGGTCGTGGGGTAAGGTGCTAGGGTGGAACTCTAACACTGCATATACATATACATATACAGATACGGATATAGATATAGATATACAGTAGATATAGATATAGATATTATATTGTTGTGGTAGCGTCAGTATAGTTAGGGTTGAGGGATGACTTCTATGTTAAAGCACACTTTGTGCAGCTTAATAATTTTGCAAGGGTTCAATGGATTTGCATGAAATTCTGCATGCAGAATTTTGTGGGATAGGCCTCTTTTTTTTCTAATTCTGTTTGTCTCCCCCAAGCACCGGAACTATCTCGGGCATATCCACTCACCTATGCCGCTCTACTGCCCACTGTGAGCCCTGTCATCTTCAAGGGCATTACTTTCTCCCCTAGCCCTGAGGAGGATGAAGGGCCCAAGGAGTTTGAAAGGGCAGTGACAGAGCTCCAGTGTTGGATGTGTGGCAGTTCAACATGGGGATGGCCATCGCCTATCCGGGCTGGTAGGGATTTTTTACATAGTTTTACGCCCCAGACATGGGATGTGCAATGCTGCCAGCCTGTGACATGGGTGTTCCCACTCACGTCCGGAAGGCAGCCACCCAACGTCTTCTCCATTTGTGAGCCCCTGTGCACCGCAGTGCCACCAGTCTCCACCAGGGGGCTGCTGCTGCACCAGGCTACCACTGGATCCCTCCCCAAGAGAGGAGAGCAGTCCTCCGGACACTCAATCCTCTCTCTCCCCTGCCAACTCCCGGTGATCCAGGCACATTCCCAAACCCGGGTCGCCAGCGTGGCGTGAGGTGTGACGTCAGCACCTCAACCCTCAGCGCCATTGGGCTGGCTGGGATAGGCTTCTTAGTGTGACAAATTTTGTTTGGATCATTTGTGTGATTTCTGAGATACAGAGTCTGAAAAATTATTAAATGCATGTGTTTTTTGCTGTTTCTTTGTCCACCTGTGTCTCAGATACTGTTTTAAACTGTAGTCTGAAATTTTCAGGGTAGAACGCCTTTGTCTTACTGATGTGCCTTTTGCTGGTCTGGTGAAAAAAAATATTAATCTGTTCCAAAATTATTAAGTTTTGAGGTTCCCATTATTTTCAATGGAAATGATAGATGTTCAGGGCAGACTTGGGCAGACATGGTGGATCATAAGGTCTCCATCTGCTGACAACTTCTATGTTTTTACGTTTCTATGTTTCAGCATGAAAAAGTATCCTGTGTTGCAGGAGGGTAATCTATTTTCGCAGATGGGTTATACTGTCTCGCAGGACTACATTCCCGTTGCACAGATGGGTCATCCTTTGTCACAGGTTTGAAATCCTTTTTCATGGGACCGCCATTTTGTTTTTCACTTAGCGAGAGAAAGAAAACATAACAAGCATTTTTCAATGCCGTATGTTGTCTCGCTGGCATTGGCACTGGTAGTGCAGCAGTTAGAGACACATAATAGGAATGGCAGTGAAGTACTGAAGTGATGCCAACCTCACCCCCACCCTGCAGAGACTGACAAGCATTGGGGTGTGCCTTTGTGTCATCAGCTATAACGCTCATGCCATTTTACCTCACCCTAACCTGTAGACACTGACAAGTGTTGTGGTGTGCTTTGGGGTCTTTGGGCACTATACTTACCCCATTCCATAAGGAAATATACTGAGGTGGGTGCAGTATAGGAGAATGGGGTGAACTTTGTGGCTGAACACTCCAAGGCACACCACGATACCTGTCATGGGCTGCAGGGTGGGGGCGGATGTGAAATGGCATGAGCATTACAGCCGATGATCCCAAGTCACACCCCTGACGCTTGTCAGTCTGTACAGGGTGGGGTGTTACAGTTGGAAACCCTAACGCCGTAGGCGTGTGTTGGTATTTTCACTCCAAATTTTCAACATAGGCTTTTTGTGACCCTACCTCATGAAGAGCGGCACTATCAGTTTGTTAGCTGAATGGTGGTTTTGCACAGTGGCTATGCCATTTGGTGACACAGAGATGAAAAAGCACATTTTGGGCAGTATGTGAAAAATGACAACTGTATTGTTCATGAGGAGGTGTAAAAAAATGGCAACGTTAAAAATCTGGAGAGAAAATATGAAAAATTGGTGAAGTCATGAGCATACATAGAAAGTGTGCAACACATGTCCGTAACACAATTATTTTGGGGATTTTTTTGACCACATTTTCAACATTGACATTTTGGGACCTCCCCTAGTGAACAATGGCATTGTGATTTTGTTAATTTGTCCCAAAGTTGATTTCCCACAGTGACCACGCCACTGCGCGCCACAGGTGTGAAAACACATTTTGGGCAGGATGTGAAAAATGACAGCTGTACTGTTCATAAGGAGGTGCGAAAAAATGCAGGTGTTGAAAATGTGGCATGAAAATATTGCAAATTTGCGAAGTTACAAGGGTGCATGGAAACTGCGCAATGCACGCTTATAACACAGTAATTTTATGGACTTTCGTCACCAGATTTTCAACATAGGCATATTAGGACCTCTGCTCATGAACAGTGTCACCATCATTTCCTCAAACTGTCCCAAAAACTGATTTCACAGCGACCATGCTATTCTGAGCCAGGCGATGCGAAAACACATTTCGGCCAGGATATGTAAAATGACAACTGTACTGTTCATGAGGAGGGTGGAAAAATGGCAATTTTGAAAATCTGGAATGAAAATATTACAAATTCATGAGATTCTGACGTCGTAAACTGCTCAATACACGTTCGTAAAACAGCCATTTTTTAGATTTTTTTCCACCAAATATGCAACATAGGCTTTTTGAGAGCCCCCCTCATGAACAGTGGCACTGTCATTTCATCAATTGGTCCTGAAAGGTGATTCCGTGCAGTGACCAAGAAATCACCTTTCAGAACAAAATAACATCATGACAATGACTGAATTCGTGAGGAGGGGTTCCAATAACCACATGTTGAAAATTTGGTGTCAAAATTCCCCAAAATGCCCAAGATATGCACCAAAGTTGAAAAAAACATATTTATGCCATTATACAGCTTACTGGCATTTCTTCAGTTTGCGGTCGGCTTTGAAGAGTGCAGACATGTTCCCGGTCCACCGAAGATCATTGCACCAGACTCCGGGGGTAAGTATGGGGTGAGAGGGGTGTGGGGAGGCAGGGTGCGCAATGGGTGGTTGTGGGTTGTGGGAGGGACAGGGAGACCGTGAGGACCATTTTCTTTTACAGAAATAAAAAAGAGGAACATCAGCGGGACAGTTTTGTTTTTCAGGCACATTTGCACGCTGAGGTGGGATCAGCATGCCACCTGATTATTTTGGGGGCTGTAGCCAACAGGAGTTGGGCACCACCGTTGGCACATAAGGACAAGAGCCAAGA
The DNA here is from genome assembly GCA_016271365.2 of Neoceratodus forsteri. NCBI lineage: Eukaryota > Metazoa > Chordata > Ceratodontiformes > Ceratodontidae > Neoceratodus > Neoceratodus forsteri. Next base: position 70,529,164 of record JADMNL010000027.1, on the reverse strand, counting down.
GTTGGGCGCCCCCTCTCGGCACACAACAGATGAAGAGGAGACATTATGCCAATGGGGAGTGGGCTCCCCCACTGGCTAAATAAACAGGGATGGGGACTGTAGCTGATGGGGCCTGGGCCCCCCTGTTGTTAAAAGAAGACTGTTAGGAGGGAGCGCATGATGCTGAGGGGGATTGTGCTTCCGCTAGGCATACACTTGGGGGGGTCATTATGCAGTGGATATTTTCTTGGATGTGGTTGTCACATTACGTCTTACTGGTATGGTGCCTGCATGTTGTCTTACTGGGGAATGAGGGACGCACCTACTGATGCATGCCCTGCATTCGCCCACAGTGACTGCACCTCCAAATCTGCTCCTAATGCAATATGTTGGCTGGCACGCAAGCCTGAGCCAACAAAAAAATGAATGGATTTAAAAAAAACATCAGAACCAAGCTAAACAGGATCTGTTTAGCTACATTCCGATGGTTGTTTTTTTAAAATTATGGCAAGAAATACCATTTCTGGGCACCCAAAATCCTAGGTGCCCAGTTTAGCTAGAGGAGCACTTCCCCCACGTTCTCTGTATGAAAACAGTGGGATTTTTTGACTTCTGCAGCTACAGCTAGAATTCATGCTGCGGTTGCAGTTTCAGCTGTGAGACACCATTTCCCTGGTTTCTAGTGGCCCCCCACCTTTCAATCACTGCCGTGTTATTTTTTTGGTGCCCTTAGGGAAAGAGTTGTCTTTTATTGTAAAAGTTTCTGTGCAAAGCCTGTCCTGTGATTAAGAATGCTGGCATTACAGTGTGAAACAACAATTAAACAAAAGAGATTTGCAGAGGCCAAAATGCCGTCAGAAGACAATCCCTCCTAAACCTTCTCTCTTTCGTATTTGGTGTGTGATTTGTGTCAAAGCATGCCACCTGATTGTTTTAGGGGCTGTATCTGATGGGGGATTAGGCACCCCTGTTGTATTTTATAGGGTCAAGAGCCAAGAGGATTGGGCACCCCCCCCTCAGCACACAACAGACGGGGAGGAGACATTATGCCAATGGGAAGTGGGCTCCCCCATTGGCTAAATAAACAGGTATGGGGGACTGTAGCCGAGGGGGATTGGGCCCCCCTGTCAGCAAAGGAAGACGGTTGGGGGAAACGCATGATGCCGAGGAGGATTGTGCTTCCCCTAGGCATACACTTGGTGGGGTCATTATGCAGTGGATGTTTTCTTAGATGTGGTCGTCACATTACATCTTGCTGGTATGGTGCCTGCATGATGTCTTACTGGGGAATGAGGGACGCACCTACTGATGTGTGCCCTGCATTCACCCACAGTGACCGCACCTCCAAATCTGCTCTAATGCAATATGTTGGCTTGGCGCCAAAGCCTGAGCCAACATAAAGATTAATAATTAAAAAAAACATCAGAACCAAGCTAAACAGGATCTGTTTAGCTACATTCCGATAGTTGTTTTTTAAATTATAACAGAAATACCTTTTGGGCACCAAAAATTGCAGGTGCCAGTTTAGCAAGGGAGCTTTCCCCACGTTCTCTGTATGAAAACAGTGGGATTTTTGACTTCTGCAGCTGCAGCTAGAATTCATGCTGCCAGTTGCAGTTTCAGCTATGAGCCACTATTTTCGTGGTGTCTAGTATGCCCCCCACCCTTCGATCGCTGCCCGTGTTATTTTGTTTTGGTGCCCTTAGGGAAAGAGTTGTCTTATTATTGTAAAAGAGTTTCTGTGCTAAACCTGTCCTGTGATTAAGAGTGCTGGCATTATAGTGTGAAACAGCAATTAAACAAAATGAGATTTGCAGCAGCCAAAATGCCGTCAGAAGGCAATCCCTCTTAAACCTTCTCTCTTTTGGCTTTGGTGTGTGATTTGTGTCAAAGGTTGTTCTTATTTACTGTCTGTCAGGGATTTATTACCAGATGATTAGATGTATTTTTAACATGTACATAGTTTTAAATAGTGTGAAATAAATTGGCACTAATGGACATTAGCCATCCCCATTTTTTTTGTTTCATGCCCTGGTGTCTAATGGCACCCCCCACCCTCCAATCGCCATCCCTGTTATTTCTCTGTATTCTCTGGTGTCTAGTGGCACCCCCACACCCTCCAATCACTGTCCCTGTTATTTCTCTATATTCCCTGGTGTCTAGTGACACCCTCACCCTCCAATCACTGTCCCTGTTATTTTTCTATATTTCCTGGTGTCTAGTGACACCCCCACCTTCCCATTTCATGCAGAAGCCTGAAATAAAGAAAACAGTCCCTTAATAATGTTTTTTCCACAAAAAAAAACTGTCAAAGAAAAACACGGTCCCTCACCAATCAGCTCCCCCAGCCCCATCTCCCACTCAGCACCCACTACTCCACACCCCCAAGTACACCCCCACACACACTCCCTTGCCTGAACAGGTCCTAGGTTGAGATCCACTCTGTGATCAAAGACACGTCTTGCTGCTGGAACCGGCGACTGCAATATGAGAAACTAAGGTAAATGTGGTGCAATGTATTTCAATAGGTCTTTCAACTTTTATGCATAATGCAGCCATTTTTTGAGATTTTGACCCAATATTTTCAGCATGGCCTTTTGAGGACCTCACCTCATGAACAATATGACAGTCATTCTGCAACTTCTGCCCGAAAGGTGATTTTCCAGTCACTTGGCGAAGTCACCTTTCGGTCAAGATTGCATAATGATAATCATATTTCATGAGGAAATCATAAGAAGACTATTGAAAATTTGAAGGGTCTAATCTTTATTAATGGTAATTATGACCATTCATTGGAATTTCTGCTACACACGCTGTAACTTTGGAATTTTTAAATATTTTGACCACAGATTTTCAACATAGCTTTCTTATTACCCACCTTATGTATGTTACAGCTGTATTTTTTAAATCCTGGCTAAAATGTGTTTTGCACATGTGGCACTGAGTGGTGCTGCAGCTGAGCAGAATTATGTTTTGGTGGGGATTTGAAATATTCTGTATAGGATACATGAGGTGGAGTAATAAGATGGATATGCTGACAATCTGTTCACTGTTGTCCTATAAATAGGTACACAGGGCCTGGAGTGTCCTGTGCATCCACAGCTACGTACATAGAGGTATAAGGACAATCATGGAGCATGGGAGCATAGGGCCCAAAAGGCTCTGCGCTCCCACAGGCAAATAAGGATACAAGTAAACTGTCTGAAAAGTCAGGAAATCCATGGCAAAAATACTTTGTTAATGCATCAGTTAGGGCTGTTGCAGCAAAAGTAGGGAAATATGGCATTAGTGTTTCCAAGCCTAATACCCCATCTCCCACCCTCCACACAGCAACAGGTGTTGGGGGTGTGCCTTGGGGTTGTCAGCCCTAATGCTCAACCCATTCTACAATACTGTACCCATCTTAGCTTATTTACTTATGGAATGGGGTGAGTGTTAGGACTGACGACTCCAAGGCACAACTCAATACTGTCAAGCTCTGTGCAGGGTGGAGATTGAGTGTTAGGCTTAGAACCATGCCATATTTCCACTTGTGCAGCCCCTACCTGATCATTAATAAGTTCTTTAAATGAAAAATAATATACATATATATGTAATAGATAACCCACTCTTAGGTGTGCGGTGGTGCTCCGATATCGCATGCCTTGGTGTGCATTATGCATGCGAGCGCGGGCTGGTGCGTCACCCTAAGGCGTGCGTATATCAACGATGACCGCACACTAAATGATTATCTATCTTATAAAATGGAAAAATATTTGGGCAGGGGAGGAGATACAAAGGAGTCCCTGTCTGACAGAGATAAATGTTTAATTTACAGTAGGTTATCTGGCTGATCCTGCCATAATTGTGATGAGTTTGAAGTTAAAGGTGGTATTTATCTGGTTGATTCTGCCTTGGTTTAAATAAAAAGTGATAAAAATGTATCTGGTTGATCCTGCTATTGTCAGAGTGTGTTACACTCTAATCCCTTTCAGTATTATTTCTGTACTGCAGCGTGACCAGGTAGTGTAAACTGTAGTTATAGACCTGGTTGAAGACGTTCAAAAACAATTACTCATTTTTAATTTTTTGAATCAAGCCTACGAATGTAATGGGGCTGAGCAAGTGAGTCATTCATATCTGTATTGTAGTGTGACCGAGTGGTTTTATTGGCAGTTCAGGACGTGCTGGCACAGCTTCAAAACAAGGTATTTTACTTGCAGATACTGTGTAAACTCCTTTTTATTTAAGATTGCTCATATTTCTATAAAATGAAGCCACTGACTGTAGAGAGTGAAGAAGCGGACGAGTGCGGCTTCAGGTATGAATAGAGCGAGGCGAGAGTTGCTATAGCAACAACTCTAGCTCTCGCGTCATTCTGAGAAATGCATGACTCTTCGCTCTCTACAGTCGGCGGCTCATTTTGCAAATATGAGCAATCTTAAGTAAAGAAGTTTACACAGTTCTGAAAGTAAAATACATTATTTCAAGCTGTGCCAGCACGTCTTGAGCAATAAAACCACTCGGTCACTCTACTCTAAGAGAGAGACAACTCGCTTGTTTAGCCCCCATTACAGTCAGAGACTTTAAAAAAATACCATAAAACAGAGGTTATACAGACTTTAGTGAGAGTGTGTGGGGCAGCTATATACAGCACATTTTAGTTACTGCTGTGGGTGCCAACCTGTGTGTGTTGTGTGGCAGCCTGTGTCTGCCAGGTGTGAAGTGATCTCACTGCTGGTGAGAAGGTTCTGTGGGATGGAAAGTAGTTCAGGCATGCGGTTGTAAAGGGAGGTATCGGTCATTGGGAAATAATGCACGGTCATGTGATGCATTGTGTCCAATCATGTTACTGGAATTTCTATGATTTTACCACCCATTATATATATATATATATATATATATATATATATATATATATATATATATATAAATACATACACAAGTTGTGCCTGTATATTAGGGTTGTAAGCACTTCTATGTTAAACCCACATTTTTGCACCTTAACAACTTTGCCCCCATTCAACTGATTTACATCAAATGTGGCAAGCATAGCCTCTGTGCAGGATCTCTTGATCCTGCAAATTTCACTTAGATCGATTCAGGGGAGGTAAAGTTACAGAGGTGCAAAAAACACAAAAGTCTCGATTTTTAAAAGTTTTAAGACATTTTTTTTGGTACCTGACAACTAAAAAATAAAAGGTTTTGAAACCTGAAACTTAGGTTGGTCCAAGGTGTGTGTTTTTTGGGGTTTGTAGGTCACATTGTTAAGTAGTTTTTTAATTATTTAATAAAAATGTTCAATTTTCTGAGCATGTGCAGTTCAAAAATCAACATTCAATTCATAACTGAAATTTTGCAAAGCAGCAGTTTGCTATACAGCACAGCTGTCTTTAACAAGCATTTGTCAATGCCAAATGTTGTCTTGCTGGTGTTAGCACTGGTAGTGCAGGAGTTAAGAGATGCATAATAGGAATAGCAATGAAGTATAGAACCAACGTCAACCCCACCCACCCTGCAGAGAATGACAGGCATTGGGGTGTGCATCTGGGTTGCTGGCCATAATGCTCATAATATTTTACCTCACCTACCCTGCAGAGTCTGACAAGTGTCGCGTTGTGCCTTGGTGTCATCTGACCTTATACTCCACCCATTTCATAAGTAAAATCGTTGAGATGGGTGCAGCATAGGAGAATGAAGTTGAACTTTGGGGCTGAGTCAAGGCACACCTTGGTGCCTGTCAGTGGCTGCAGAATGGGAGTGAGGACCAATGGCATAAGCAGTACAGCAGACAATCCAAAGACACACCCCTGATGCCTGTTAGTCTGTACAGGGGGGGGACGTAATGGTTAGAAACCATAATGCCCTGGGTGTGTGTTGGTATTTGCACTCCAAATTTTAAAGCATGGCCTTTTTGTAACCGCACCTCTTGAAAGCATTTGGGACCTCTGCTCATGAACAGTGTCCCTTTGATTTTGTTAATCTGTCTCGAACATTGATTTCCCACAGTGACAGCGCCATTCTGCACCACATTAAAATGTCAGCTGCACCATTGATAAGGAGTTGTGAAGAGATGGCAATGTTGAAAATCTGGAGTGAAAGTATTAAACATTCTCGAAGTTACGAGCGGATATGAAAACTGGGCACCGCACGCTTGTAACACTGTCAAAAGTGGAATTATTTCATCAAATTTTTAACATAACATTTTGGGACCTCTGCTCATGAACAGTGGTACTATGATTATCTTAATCTGCCACGAATGTTGATTTCCCACAGAGCCCACTCAATTGTGCATTAAATGTGTGAAACTACATTTTGGGCAGGATGTGACAAATGACAGCTGTACTGTTCATAAGAAGGCATGCAAAAATGAGAATGTTGAAAATCTGGAGTGAAAATATTACACATTCTTGAAGTTACGACTGTGCATGGACACTGCACAATGCATGCTTGTAACAGTCATTTTATGGAATCTTTTCACCAAATTTAACATAGGCATTTTGAGATCTCTGCTCATGAACAGTGGTACTGTGATTTTCTTACTCTGTTCTGAACATTGTTTTCCTACAGTTACTGCACCACTGTGTGCTGGATGTGTGAAAACACAGTTCGGGTAGGATGTGGAAAATGAAATCTGTACTGCTCATAAGGAGGAGTGAAAAATGGCAATGGTGAAAACCTGGAGTTAAAATATTAAAAATTACTGAAGTTACAAGTGTGCATGGAAACTGCACAATACATGCTTGTAACACAGTCATTTTATAGACGTTTGTCACCTAATTTTCAACATAGTCATTTTAGGACCTCTGCACATGAACAGAGTCACTGTGATTTTCTTAATCTGTCCCAAAACACTGATTTCCCACAGCAATTGTGCTATTCTGTGTGGGAAGTGTGGAAACACAATTGCCAGGATGTGAAAAAGCGACAGCTGTACTGTTCATAAGGATGTGTGAAAAAATGCCACTGTTGACAATCTGGAGTGAAAATATTACAAATTTGTGAAGTTACAAGGGTGCATGAAAACTGTGCAACGCACGCTCATAATGCAGTCATTTAATGAACTATCATCACCAGATTTTCAACATAGGCATTTAAGGACCTCTGCTCATGAACAGTGACACTATGATTTTCTTAATCTGTCACGAACACTGATTTCCCACAGTGACCGCTCTATACTGAGTGGGAAGTGCGAAAACACATTTCAGACAGATTGTGAAAAACGACAGCTGTACTGTTCATAAGGAGGTGTGGAAAAATGCCAATGTTGAAAATCTGGAGTGAAAATATTACAAATTTGTGAAGTTACAAGGGTGCATGAAAACTGTGCAATGCACGTTCATAACGCAGTCATTTAATGAACTATCATCACCAGATTTTCAACATAGGCATTTAAGGACCTCTGCTCATGAACAGTGACACTATGATTTTCTTAATCTGTCACAAACACTGATTTCCCACAGTGACCACTCTATACTGAGTGGGAAGTGCGAAAACACATTTCAGACAGATTGTGAAAAACGACAGCTGTACTGTTCATAAGGAGGTGTGGAAAAATGCCAATGTTGAAAATCTGGAGTGAAAATATTAAGATTTGCGGAGTTATGAGCATGCGTGGAAACTGTGCAATGCAGATTCATAAAACAGTAATTTTTTTGACTTTTTCACCAAATTTGCAACATAGGCTTTTTGAGAGCCCACCTCATGAATAGTGGCACTGTCGCTTCGTTAATTGGTCCGGAAAGGTGATTACATGCAGTGACCGTGAAATCACCTTTCAAGACTGAATAACGTCATGACAGTGACTGAATTCATGAGGAGGGTTCCCAATAACCCCATGTTGAAAATTTGGTGCCAAAATTCCCCAAAATGCCTGAGATATGCACCAAAGTTGAAACACCCTATTTATGCCATTATACAGATTACCGGCATTTCTTCAGTTCGCAGTCTGCTTTGAAGAATGCAGACATGTTCCCGGTCCACCAAAGATCGTCGTGCTGGGCTCTGGAGGTAAGTATGGGATGGGGGAGTGAGGGGAGGTGGGGTATGCAGTGGGTGGATGTGGATTGGGGGAGGTGCCACAGACAGCGAGGGACTGTTTTCTACATTACAGGGTTAAAAAATTAATAAACATTGTGGGAAGTTTTTTTCTTTTAACAGGTACTTTTGGCACACTGGGGTGTGCTTCCAGCATGCCACCTGCATGTTTTGGGGTGGGGGAACTGGAGCCAATGGGGATTAGGTACCCCACTGGCAAATAAAAGTAGCTGGGAGGGATGATGCCGAGGGGGATTGGGCACCCCTCTCAGCAAACAACTGGCATGGGACATGAGGCCGACAGGGATCAGGCTCCTCATCAGCAAATGAACTCAGAAGGGGGGCATGATGATGCCGACAGAGGGATTGGGCACCCCTGACATTAGCTTTTCTGGGGACTGTGTGAGGCAGATGGCGCAACTGCTGCCATGTCTGATTGAAATGTAACACCAGGAAAAGGCACGCCCTGCAATGAGGTGGAGCACCCTCATTGCAGCGACTAAAACATTTTAAGTTGGTGGCATGCTTCTGCACTGCTGTCATAGAGAGCATGCAATCTTATTCATGCCACGGAGCCCAGCCCCAAAAAACAGTGGCACCACTGGTCACAACATGGCAGTGCCTCTAAAAGTTGCTATTCTAAAGTTACCGCAACATGTTTCTTGTGCACGCGCAAGACAACACAGTAATGACAGCTGTGTTGTCTAGTGCTACCCCAGCTGCTGTCGCCACTTGTAGCCATAGTTTTTTTGGGGTTTTTGCTTGTGTAATTGTTAATGTGGTCACATATAAATTCCACATCTAGTGAAACTCATACCAGTATTGGTATGACATCAAACAATCATACCATCAATCTGATGTCAGATTACTTGCATTTTTGACTTCCAATACTGGCCCCACCTTGTGCTCACAGTAGTTTTCAAACTGCAGCTCATAACCTCCCAAAAGCCACTCTGTTACTTCACATTCAAACTGACACTATCAATAAGGACCGCTGCCATTGCCAACAGTGGTGATGAGAAGGGGGACTGGGTGGTGATGCCACCCCTATTGACTGCAACAGCTTACGTTTGAAAACTAAATGTGTAATCATACAGTGAAGCACATCACAGATAGACTTCAATGTCATGTATGCGAAGCAATGGAGTTCAGCACAACTTCAGCAGCTCCAATTCCTATGTAATATGCTACCAGTAATAGTAATTGACTATGCTTGTTTTGTGGGGGGGCACCACTTGTAAGGATATCCCATTTAGAGAAATCAGTGAGGGATGACAAGTATTGCAGATACCACTTTCTGTGTACTTCGTTTGAATTTGCAGTTTGCATTAGTTGTTGTACAGTATATTGGCAGGCAAAGAAAAGTGAAAATGTGACAAATAGTTCAAAAATGTCAGACACATCTCCAAATTTGGCCTCGAGGCGTTGGTTCAATTTGTATTTTAACTTTCTTTTTATATCTTATGTCATGGCTCACAACACTGCATATTTTGTCTGTATGTACTACAATGTAAATATTTCAGTTATAACCCCCCCAAAAAGATTGCTACCCTGTGCAAATCCCCATGGTTCCCATATATAAAACATATATAAAACATGTATCCAACAACATTGAAGAAAGGAAGCATGTGCAAGCCCAGTACAACTCAATTATAACCCACATGCAGACACTGAGTCTGCCCAGAAGTGCTCCAACGGATTTTGTTTTTGACATTATTAGACCGCAGCACTTCTTGCTGTGCAGTCAACCTGTGTCTTCCTCTACGTCAGTTGCTTCACGTCAAAACTGATATTATCATTACCTCAGGAGGTTGAGACACATACAACACAGCTATCATTAATAAACTGACAGCTGTGTCATATAGTGCAGGTACTATACGACACAGCTGTCTTTAATAAATGACAGCTGTGTCATATATTTGTATTTATTTATTGAAATGTTTCACTAGGAAAGCACACTAAGCAACAAGTTGCTCGTCTCCCAGTGTGACCTGGGGGGAGGGGTACAATAGGAATGAGACATTACACATTCAAGTTACAAGATCACCATTAACATACAGTTGTAAGGCAGGTGTTACAAACGGTGTTAAAACAGTGTTGTGCATAATATGTAGGAGTGGACAATAATAAGTGTCACGTTAATAATTAAACAAGTGCTTAAGTGAAAGAAAGTGTGAAAGGGAGGGAGGGAGGGAGGGAGGGTGAGGGTGGGGGAGGGCAGAGTCATGTCCCTGGAGACCCCCTCAGGATGTGAGGAACCCTGCAAGGGGACTGGGGGGACCAGAGAGAAGGGGATAAGGCAGTGTCCCAGAGAGACCCTTTTAGAATGGTGGGGAAAGGGAGTAGATGAGAGATACAAACCCTTTGGGGGGTAGGAGAGGGACCCATGGAGAGCATTTGGGGTCCTTTACATTCTGTGAGAGATCAAGGGAGGCCAGTAAGGGGGAGCAATTTGAGGGAAGGGGAGGATGGCTAGAAATTTTGGGGGTAGGTCTGCACAGGGTAAAAAGAAGGTGACGGTAGAGAGGTAGGGTTCACAGGGCTTAGAGGAGGGAATTAGGGAGAGACATGACAGGAGCAGCTAGCAACAGCTTTGTTGATCTGCTGGGGATGACCAGGGTATGGGGTCGGTTGATCTAAGGGAATGGGAGGGTGGGGGTGTTATAAAGGAGGAGGAGGTGAGGTAGGAAGTGAGCTCACCAATCAGTGCTTGAGATGAATTTAGCACAGTGGGAGAGTCACCTATTTGTAAGACATGGGAAGGATAGGGCATGATAAAGATCGCAGTGATGGGTGCGGGGAAGGGCATCCAGGGCAAAGTGGCAGGTGGGAGGGTGATGGAGGGAGCATACCTGTAGAGGCTGGGGAGGTGGAAGGGTAGGAGGGGAGGTATTTCAGTAGCTCAGTGGCGCAAGAGATATAGTAGAAGCTATATTCCACAGCTACAGCTGGTGGGTTGGACACTAGTGAGCTGTTTAAGTGCCAGGGGGTGGGTAAGATGAGGGGGTAAATAGGGTGTGGACCACCTTCTAGAACTTTGAAGGGGAATTTATGTTGGTGATGAAGGCAGATTTGAAATATTCAGACTTGGCTAACCTTGTAGCCGTGGTGCAAGCATTTTGGAGCATGCGATAGTTCACGAGTGCAAGTGCAAGTACTATATGGCACAGCTGTCTTTAATAAATGACAGCTTATTTATTAAAGACAGCTGTGTCGTATACTGTAGGCTGCTGCAGTCATGTTTTGTGCAGTAGATCAGGGATGGGGCTACTGTCATTGTAGCCCTGTCAGCCTGATTGTGGCTTAGTTAAATGGTTATCTGCTCACTGGGGGCCCCGATCCCTGGTGGCAGTGTATTTCTGTATTTATTTACATTACTATAATTTTGTATTCTTATCTGACACCAGGATGCTCACCCCCATTGCTGGATGCTTCCCTTCTTTTAGGAGGCAGTATAGAGTAGTGGTAAAAGGCACTGAGCTGCAAATCTGGAGACCTAGATTTGAATCCCACAGCCCCCACTTGCATACTGTGTGATCCTGAGCAAGTTATTTAGCTTCCTTATGCTCCCAGGTCACACCTGGAAACAAGCTCTTGCTTAGTGTGCCTCTGCTCATTAAACAATTTAACCCCCCCTTTGCAGCCCACTGATCTATAATGACTGCTGACATGGGGGGGTCTAATCCCTATGTTGGCATTTACACACCCCCAGTAGTGTGGGACACTGGGGAGCCCACCTCAATGTCCTGAAATACTTTTATTTTTTTGACTTTCCCTGAAATAGAAAAAACATCCTGTGACGTCTCTTTTATTTATTGAAATGACAGTGCCAGTGTTCATGAAGTGGGGTCCCAAAAAGGCTATGCTGAAAAATTTGGTGAAAAAATTCCTAAGAATGACTGTTACAAGTGTGCATTGAAAATTTTTTATGCAGGCACACAGCTTTGGTAATTTACAATATTTTGAATCCAGATTTTCAGCATACCCATTTTTTCACACCACCTCATGAACAGTACAGCTGTTATTTCTCACATCCTCCTCAAAATACGTTTTCACACCTGTGACGCGGAATGGCATGGTCCCTGCACAGAATCACCTTTCTGAACTGATTAACAAAATCACAGTGCCAGTGTTCATGAGGTGGAGTCCCAAAAAGGCCATGCTGAAGATTTGGTGAAAGAATTCCCAAAAATGTCCGCGTTATGAGCGTGTGTTGAAAATTTTCTACGCAGGCACGTAAGTTTGGTAATTTACAATATTTTGACTCCAGATTTTCAACGTACCCATTTTTTCACACAACCTCATGAACAGTATAGCTGTCATTTTACACATCCTGTCTGAAACATGTTTTCGCACCTATGGCGTGGAATGGAATTTCAGCACGGATTTAAACATTTTCACCTATGGGGTTTATGAGGTGGGGTCATAAGAAGACTATGTTGAAAGTTTTGTGTCAAAATATTAAAAAAACATAGAATTTATTAAGTAACATTGTTTGTAGGGATGTCCTTTGCACCACTGGGGAACATGCTGCCTTACCGTGCCAGTGAGTTTACTTCAGGTGTGAACTCAGTGAGCCGGTTTACTGAGACAAGGCTGATGGGGAAGGTGCTGCAGCATGCAACATCAGTCACAGCCTGGGTAGGGGTGGAGCAGTGTTTTGGCACAGATGCAACACCCTGTGGTGGGTCAGGGAACCTCACCCACAAGGTATCGACATGTGTGTTGGGGTCTGCTGGGCCCATGAACTGCATCAGGACTGTCTGCAATATTGCATTTTGCTCTTTTTGCGCAGGTCCTGTGCAAATGAGGATACAATTCTAGGACTGTCTCCAGTATTGTATTTATCTCATTTTCTGCAGGTCCCAGATCTGCACAAATGAGGATACAGTTCCACTATCACAAAAAGAAGGGAAATTAGTTGCAAAAAACTACATTAATGCAGAGATTAGGGTTGTAAAAACATAAAGCGTACAAAGACAGGAAATGAAAAAACATTAGGGATTTACAGTAGGTCTCTGGAGTATTGGTGAATCAGTGGTGGGGTCTTACTTGGGGTTGTCAACCTTAATGCCTACTCCTACCCTGGATCCTGGATCAGACAAAGTCCAATGTGATGTCTTCAGGCAGAGCCCTGCATGTAGAAAGCTCTGACAAACTATGTTGGCCATGCCACATCATCATGAGGCACTAGCTTGGAGCTGTATCTTGTGCTTCGGACAGGAGGGTATGGACTGGCAGTGGGCATTAGAGTTGGCAACCCCAAGTAAGACCCCACCACTGATTCGCCAATACTCTAGAGACCCAGCTGGTGCCAGGAAAATGACACAAATTTGTAGGTAATTGGCAACAGTATGGGAGTGGAAGTTCTTTAAATCTGATGTACTGCATCTGACTAAGGAGGGAGTCAGTGCATCGGGGCAGAGGTTTGATGTCTTTGCAGAATATTAAAACTAGCAAATGGGGAGAGGGGTGCAACACCCGATATATCGAATGGTAAGAACATCCCTCCCCCCCAGCTAGTGATCAAACAGAAGATAAGCATGTTTGTAGTTCATTTGCATCACCAGGTAAGGAAAAAGATCTGGCTTCCCAAATGACATGCAGGAGAAAAGCCAGACCTCGTCCCATAACTAATGCACCAAAATCTGGCAAATGGAAAACCATGTACACAAATGCCTGCAGTCTGGGAAACAAGATCCCAGACCTGAAGGCAACAGTGACAGAGGCTGAGCTGGACACAGTAGCCATTAACAAGACATGGTTCACCTGAAGGTGTACTAAGCTGCATTTCACAAAAAATCTGTATCTCGAAGCGTTTTCGAGATATAGCCCCCGAAAGGTACCCAGCTGCCACTGTGTTATCCTATGGGAGATTTCTAAACTTCAGAATGTTATAACTAAGGAACACATGTACATTTTATCAGAAAATTATCACAAGGCACATCTGGGGGGCAAGCCCTTTGTACCATGAACATTTCAGGCCATAGGTCCAAACCATTTGTTTGCAATTCAGTGGCAAAGAAACAGACATATCTGGAAAGTAGTGTCGTAAATTTGGGTAGGTAATGCCACAAATTGGGACAGCTTTTGCAACACAGTGTCACAATTTGTGGCATTACTGATGTAGTTTTGTGACATAGTGTTGCAATTTGCAACAGTTTTGCAAAAATAGTGTCAGAAATTTGTGACACTACCAATGGCCGAATAAAATAAACATATTTCCAGGCAGTATTTTTAAAAACTAATGACAGAATCATTTTCATTGGGCCCCGATTAGGTGAACACAACTGTCGATGTTTATCAAGGGGCAGTATTTTTGAAGTATATTGTTTTTTCCATGTCACTAACTGAAAACAAAATGGCAGAAGCACAGCACTGCTTTCCCATTTGTGAAAGCAGAAACTGCTTTCGCACGGCACATATATTTTTTCCCATAGGATATAATGGGAAACTTCAAATTTTAATAATTTTTGAATGGATTAATATTTTTTCACCAACCCTTCAAAAGGCACATCTGTGAGCCAGACCTCATATACCCTAACAATTTCAGACCAAACCACCAAGCCATTTCGTGGTAAAGGATTTACACCTAGATGGTAATTTTCATATTTTTTGACACTCTACGTCTCCTCAAATGTACATCCAACTGGAACAAAACTTGCCACATCAAGAGACCTATGGTACCTGATAGTGCATGAATAATTTCATGTGCATCAGTGATATGGCTGCAAAGTTATTAAAGTGCAAACTTTTGGATTTAACTCAGAAGTGACCGTTGGACCCTAACTGGATACATATAATCAGTGCCGCAGTAATGGGGGGACAAGTGAGGATGTTGTCCATGGCCCTGAGCTCAGTGGGAGCCACCTGAGGAGCTGGCATTACCCCTGGCTTTAGCTGGTGTGGGAGACAGGAGCCCATTTCAAGTGACTTGTCCTGGGCCCCAAAATCCTTAGCTGCAGCCCTGATCATGGTAAGAAACTCTGTTACTGCATCAGTTAGGGTTCATAGCACAGCAACAAAAGCATGGAAATGTGGTGTTAGGGTTATCACCCCTACCACCTCACCCCCACTCCCACCCTCCACACACCAACAGGCATTGGTGTGTGCATCGGGGTCGTTGGCCTAACTCTCATCTCATTCCATGTGTAAACAAGCAGAGGTGGTGCAGTATAGGAGAATGGGGTGAGAGTTAGGCACGACAACCCAAACGCACACCCTGATGCCTGTTAGTGTGTGGAGGCTGAGAGTGGGGTGGTAGGAGTGGTAACCCAAATACCACATTTCCATGCTTTTATCACTGTGCTATGAACCCTAACTAATGCATTAACAGATTTTTTTTTGCCATGAATTTCCCTTCTTTTTGAGAAAGTGTAATGTAACTGGTAAGTAGTATGTGTTAGTGGGAGCGTGGGCCCTCTGGGCCCTGTGCTCCCTTCATATTGCCCATTTTTTTGTGTGATGGTATGTGTATATGGGAGCATGGGCCCTCTAGGCTCTGTGCTCCCACTTACATATACTGTAACTACAGAGCCATACAGCAGCCCTACAGGGCAAGGAACCCTTGTAACACTAATATGCTAATATCTCAGTAACCGTAGGAGCTAGGAAAAAAATTCCTGTGTTGTTGTAATCACGACAGTGAGTACTTCACACAAGATACATCAACCAAATACATATTGCGCATCTTTTACAAGACATGGGCACCAAAATACGCTGAAAAGGCACCTTTGGAACCCTTGTGACACTAATGTGCCAATATCTCTGTAACCGTAGCAAGCAGGGAAAAAAATCCACTGCTGGTGTAATCTATGATTCCCAAACTTGATTCATGTTTCTTGTTTCACCTGAAGGTGATCTAAACTGTGGGTAGCGAAAAATCCGTATCTCGCTTTGCTTGTGAGATACGGGCACCAAAAGGCATCATGGGTGCCGCAATGTTATCCTATGTGAAATTTCTTAACTTTATAATGTTGGAACTCTGGGCCCCTTGAATGTTTTGGCACCAAACCACCCTGCACATTTCAGCCCAAAAGCCTCAACCATTTTGTTGCAAGGTGATAGAAAAGATTTGCATTTTTTAAAGAAAATACTTTCACAAATTATGAAAGTTTCACAAAAAACAGCACAAAACTTTTGCATTTGCGAAAGTATCACGGACGTTTCTTTCGCAATTTGCAAAAAATTCTTGGGCACTGATTTTTAAAATGGCATTTCTGGGGGGTTTTACCCCCCAAAAAAGATAGGTCTGGCATCATCAGGGCCTGACTAGGTAAACCCAACAGTCAGTGTTTACCTAGGGGGTCCCAAATGTAAATGCCAGGCATTTTTCTCTCTCACTAACTGAAAACAAGATGGCAGCAGCATGAAAGTAAAAGGGCCATTTGCAAAAGGAAAATTGTACTTGAGACACTTTCGTGAGGTGCATATATTTTTTCCCCATTGACTATAATGGGAAATGTGTTTTTTGAATAACGTTTGAATGGTTTAATATTTTTACACCAAATCTTCAAAAGGCACATTGGTGACCCAGACTGCATCTTTCCTGAAGATTTTAGACCAAACAGATAAATCATGCGGGCTGTTCGTGAGAGCAAAGAAACATGCAAAAAGTCTGTTGTTTTGCGTTATGGGGCATTCTGCAGTTCTGCAACTGCACATCCAACCGTAAAGCAACTTGCCAGCTCCAGAGATCTATGGTACCAGACCATGCATTCAAACTTTCAGGCAAATCCATCATATGGTGGCAAAGTTATTAAGGTGCAATATTTGAGGTTTAACATTAAAGTGCTTACTCAACCCTAACTATAGCGCCACTAACGTTACAACTACTATATATATATATATATATATATATATATATGACAAAGAACCTTAGTGCACAAGCACTGAGACAAGGGTTACCCCAAAGGGCATTGGCTGGGAAGCCAAGTTTCAAAGAAATACAAAATCACACATACACCCATAATGCAAACCATCATGGGCTGTATATGCAAATCACCACAAAATATTATGGCTGGTTCAACTTTAAGCAGAAATGCAAGGTGGCAAAAGGCCTCTCGCACAGTCTGCAAAGGGTGCTGACAGAAGACGCAGACATGTGTTTTGTCCTACCAGGACTCATCAGTGTGCTTCATCTGTATGACACCCCAGTGGAAAGAAGCAGCTACCCTAAGTTAGTCTATCTAGGTTGGGTTGTGGTGAGCCCAAAAAACCAAAAAAACAAGCTTAAAGACAAAGAACCTTAGTGTGCAAGCACTGAGGCAAGGGTTATCCCAAAGGACATTGGCCAGAAAGACAAGTTTCAAAGAAATACAAAATCACACATACACCCATAATGCAAAGCATCATGGGCTGTATATGTAAATCACCACAAACTATTATGCTGGTTCAACTTTAAGCAGAAATGCATGGTGCTGAAAGGCCTCTCACATAGTCTGTAAAGGGTGCCAACAGAAGACACAGACACATGTTTCATCCTACCAGGACTCATCAGTGTACCTCGTCTGTATGACATCTCAGTGAAAAGAACCAGCCACCCTAAGTTGGTCTATCTGGGTTGGATTGCGGTGAGCCCAATAAAACCAAAAAACAAGCTAAAAAACAAAGAATCTTAGTGCACAAGCATGGAGGCTAGGGTTACCTCAAAGGGCATTGGCCGGGAAGCCAAGTTTCAAAGAAATATAAAATCACACATACACCCATAATGCAAAGCATCATGGGCTGTATATGCAAATCTCCACAAAATACTGTGCTCATTCAACTTTAAGCATATTACAGTGGCATGGTAGCAGCACTATAGTTAGGGTTGAGCAGGGGTTTCTATGTTAAACCTCAAATGTTGCACTTTAATAACTTTGCAACCGTTCAACAGATTTGCACAAAAATTTGCATGCATGGCCTCCTGGGGTATATATCTCTTGACGTGCCAAGGTCTGTTTCAGTCAGATTTGTGGAGTCTGAGATCCAGATAGTGAAAGCACTTGAAAAGTTGCCACTTTTTGCAGTCTGTTCTCATCGTGCTATGCACAGATGGTGTTGAAGTTTCATTTGAAACATTTGTGGTACAAAGAGCTTGGGCCACAGAACAGGCTATTGTTTATTTGATGAAAAAATATTAACCCATTCCAAAGTTACATCATTTTTAAGTCCCCATTATTTTCAATGGGATTTTCATTTTTCAGGATAGCTGCATGGTAGGAACAAGGATCTTTTTTCATGAGGGGGCATTCCTTGTTCTCCAGGTGCTAATCCTTGTTCACCATAAAAAATTCCTTGTTCCTGAGCCTCCATCTTGTTTTTTCATTTTGCCCTGAAACAAAGAGTCATAACTCTGCCCAGAGACATCTGTTTGAGACATCTATGTTTCTTACTCATCGGGAGCTGATGAGCTCATCTTTGTGGTTTGCCACATTAGTTTGCTCCTATTTTTTTAAGTTTTTTAACATTTTAAATCCTTGTTCACCACTCACTAACTTCCTTGTTTTCAAGTCCTTGTTCATCATAGTTATCAAGGAAATTGGCTCACAGACAAGGATTTCCTTTTTTCATGACCAGATGGTCAAAACTACAATCCTTGCTCATGAGCCGATTTCCTTGTTTGCCAGTGACGAACAAGGACTCATGATCAAGGAATTTTATTGCAAACAAGAATGCTAGTTTTGGCCATCTGGTCGTGAAAAAGGAAATCCTTGCTAATGAGCTGATTCCCTTGTTCACCAGTGATGAACAAGGACTCATGAACGAGGAATGTTCTTGTGAACAAGGATCCTAGTATTGACCATCTGGTTGTGAAAAAGGGAATCCTTGCTCATGAGTCAATTTCCTTGTTCACCAGTGATGAATAAGGACTTGTGAACAAGGATGCTAGTTTTAGCCATCTGGTCATGAAAAAGGAAATCCCTGATTGTGAGATGAGTTCCTTGTTCACCAGTGATTAACAAGGACTCATGAACAAGGAATTCTTTCATGAATAAGGATGCTAGTTATGGCCATCTGGTCATAAACAATGAAATCCTTGCTCATGAGCCGATTTCCTTGTTCACTAGTGATGAACAAGGACTCATAAACAAGGAGTTTTCTGGTGAACAAGGATGCTATTTTTGGCCATCTGGTCATGAAAAAGGGAATTCCTGCTCATGAGCTGATTCCCTTGTTCACCAGTGGCGAACAAGGACTTGCGAACAAGGAATTTGGCTGGTGAATAAGAATTTAATTTTTGGCTATGTGGTTGGGAAAAAGGATTTAGATTCATTAAGTAGAGTCATTTGGTCAGAAAAAGGATACTTTTCCATCAGAGGTAATCTTTTTCACCAGTATAGCGTAGGATTGGTGAAATATGGATTTTTGTGATGAAAAAGGATAATTTTATTGTTTTTTTTAAGGCAAGTGCTCAAAGTATTACAATGGGGGTTTGAACTTTTGTATGTATTACCCTGCCATTTTTAGATATGTTGACCCCAAATGTTTGACATGTTGTTTTGGGGACCACACCTAATGGACAATGATGACAATAGAGTAATGGGAGCTGTTTAGATACTGCCTGTGTCCCTCCCACTATAGCACAACCCTGAGATTTCTGTACTGGGTACATGTGCTGGGGTAATAAGATGGCTATGCTGATAATTTGGTCACACATCTACAGAGGGATAAATGTGCATTGTCTAAAGGACACTTGCTCTCACAGTTAAATAAAAAAAAATCATGCAGCAATGGGCCCTGCACTCCCACAGGCAAATAAGGATACATGTAAACTATCTGAAAAAGTAAGAAAATTTATTGCAAAAAACTTCATTAATGCATCAGTTAGGGTTGTTACTAAAGCAACAAAAGTAGGGAAATATGGCATTAGGGTTTCCAACCATAATGCTCCATCCCCACCCTGCAGACATCAACAACCATCAAGGGTGTCTCTTGGGGTTATCAGTCCTAACGCTAACCCCATTCCATAAGTAAATAAGCTGATATTGGTACAGTATGGGAGAATGGGGTGAGTGTTAGGGCTGATGACCCCAAGACACCCCCCAATGGCTGTAGGTGTCTTCAGAGTGGGGTGGGGCATTAGAGTTGGAAACCCTAACGCCATATTTCCCTACTTTTGTCACTTTAGTAACAACCCTAACTGATGCATTGACAAAGTTTTTTGCAATGAATATATGTATATATATATATATAGAGAGAGAGAGAGTGGGAGAGATACATACACACACTTGAGCATCATTTGGCTACAGTTGCAAGACTTGCGACAAGATTAACTTCATGCCACAGATGTCGAGAATTGTGCACTCAAAATGATGCATGCAGCAAATATTTGATGCATGTGCCATTGTTTCAACCATAAATTGAGCAAAATGTCATAAACATGTCAGAATGTGTGAAAATTGTTCACCAACATTATAATGCATTTACGGGGACACAGCTGTGGCAGTACAACTGCCACAAGTGCTGCGTCCAGATCTTTGAAAATCCAGGTCCTAGAATTAAATTACATCCTTAACAGCATATAACTTTATTTTAAAATAATAATAAGGCATGCTCAGTGATCATGCTAATGTTCAGTTAATCATCCTCTAGGGACATGTAGCACTCTGCTATGCCTTGTGCCACATTACACCCCTTAAGGGTGATTAACAGAACATTAGCATAACCCTGGTATTGCCTTATTGCTTTAAAAAGGGATCCTGCCCCTAGCAAGAACAAACAAATAAAAGTTGTAATAAGCAGGACTCCACTGCACCCCAAACCATTTCATTCTTAGTGCCTGGTCCACAAAAGCACTGCAGATGCATATGAACCACTTGTATCTGGGGTGCTTACTTTTGCACCTTCTGATGCCAGCACACATGCTGACTTCCAAGTCCCCCCATGATCCACGTATGGAGTGCAGTGCAGATAGTTGAGTTGGGGGAGTTTCCATGTGGGCAATGGGGGCTCAATTTTCAAAAGAAAACTTTGACACAAGGTGCCTTTGCCAAAGTGGTACGATGCAAGTGGCGCCTTGTGTCAAAGTTTGCATCTATCTAGATTTTTGAATACCGGCTGCATTGAAATTGAGATGCCATGTGGCAAAACCCCACTGTGCCAACCTTGCAGCAAAAGCACCAATGTGCAAGGTTGAAAGGGTGGTTGCACCACAGTGGGGCTGCACCATCTCCTTTTTTGCAGTTCCAGAAGCCCTGCCATGGTCGCAAGAGGGGGTTCAGGTTAGACCAGCCAAGAGCTTGTCTAAGGGCCCTGTTACACTGCCTGACAGGTGGTAAGTAGCATGTGGGACCTGGTAGATGGGGACTAGGGACCCTTGGAACAGTGGGGGTGCCATAGGGAATGACAGGGCATGGCGGCACAAAAAGGGTGCGAAGAAGGCACCAGATGGAGGTGCCATATGGAGTAGTGGACAGCTGCTTGGACCAGGTCTGGGGGGGTTGGCATGAAGACAGCATCCTGACATGGACCCCAGGTGGAAGCAGCCCTGGCACCTGCCCCACAGGACCCACAGTCCCTGGCAGTGTAGTCAGGCATCTGTCAGCCACCATGTGGGAGGGCTGTGTATCACAGAAATGTAGTGGTGCCTGGGGCATGTATCCCTCCACTGCAGGCATCCTGCAACCTGCACCCACTGCCACCCTCCATGTAGGGACTGTGGGTCCTGGGGGAGCAGGTGCCAGGGCTGCTTCCACGTGTGGTCCATGTCAGGATGTTGTCGCATGCCAATCCCCTACCCGGTCTGAGTGGCTGTCCGTTACTCCCTATGGCACCTCTGCCAGGTGCCTCCTCCACACCCTCTTGCTGCCACTGTGCCCCCATCATTCCCTATGGCACCTCCAGTGCTCCAGAGACCCCCGGTTCCCATCTTCCAACCACATGACCCCCCACCTCTGTGGCTTATTTAGGCTTATGTCAGGTGGGGGATGACAGATCCCTCTGTCAATCCCAGCAAGTGCACCACATGTTTGTTGCAACCTTGTGGCTGTGGCAACTCTGGGGTCACTGGTGCAGGGACCCCATTTTTGTAAAACTGGGTGCAGGGTCCCTGATGCAGTCTGAGTTTGCCACAGCCCTGGATCACAGCAGTTTGCACCAATCTGAGGGCTGTTTAAAAACTGAGCCCCAGGCATCCAGCTGGATGGAGAGACTGGTTCCATAGTGGATCCTGCGTCCCACACAGAACTGGGGCTGGTGCGATATGAAAGTCCTCCAAGGACTGCTGTATCTCTTCTGGGAACACTATCCATGATTGGTAAATACCTGACTATCCTGGTAAGATCCCATGTCCTTTGTACAGGCTCAGTAGGGCTGTGGGCAGGTGAAAAGGACATTGATTGGGTCCCAGAGAAGTTCCTGCAGCTGGGCAGAGGGGGTGTATAAACTTATGGTACACCTTTGGGATGCATACCCTTCACTCCCTCTGCTGGCTCTGAGCACTGTGGACTTACTGCTGTCAATTGGGGGCTTGCATGCTCCCATACCTTGTAGGCTGCCAACCAGCCCATTCCTATGGCTTCACACATGGCTCGGCATCAGTTGCAGGGGGGCACATACAGGGCTGTGGATGCATGGAGGTTGCCACATGTGCAAAGCAGGATCTCTGTGCACAATCATCCCACGTAGGAACCCCTCCATAGATGTGCATCCAGTTGTAAAGTGGGCCCTTAATTACTATGGACAATTGTTCAGAAACAAGACTAAAAAGGGGAAAACTGCAAAACCTGGTGGAGCAAAAACTAGTTTAACCAGAGGGCAATTACCTTATGGAACTCCCTACCCAAAGAACTGGTGAGAAGTTCATCAGTGGAGAATATAAAATTGAAACTGGCTAAACTGCACCTGGTGGGAGATATTTAATTTAAAATTGGTGAGCACCATGGACAAAAGTCTAATAAGCTCTGTACATACCTATGATGACACCTGTGAAGAGCCTTCTGTCATACAGTTCACCTGCTCTTCCCAACTTTGGTTACCAGTAGTGATGCTGGAATAGTACCTTTGTGGCTCCAACTAATCTCCTTTGGGATATTGCTGGTATCCGCCTTCAAATCTGCCCATAATTTGACCAAAGTCTGATTCTGCATCTAGAGCCAGATAGTTGTGGTTCTAGGTTGAACCCAGGTATCTGAGGTCAGATCCATCAGATTTGAACTTGGATAGTTGAATTAGATAGTCAGATACCTAGATCTGCTGGTCGTATCCATCAGATCCTGGTCAGATCCATAGATATCTCAGATACTTAGAAACATAAACACACACAGAATTTGTTGACAGAAAAGGACTGCTTAGCCCACCCAGTCTGCCCAGATGATCCCTGTCTAACTCATCCAGCAGACCCCATCTGGTCTCCAGTAAACTCCCACCTTCCTCCCTCTTTTCTAATATACCCATATGACTATCCAATGCATGCTTGAACCCCCAACTGTTTTAGCCAATACCACTTCCACTGGCAGTCTGTTCCAGATATCTACCACCCTTTCTGTGACCACAAAGAAATATTGCCTAATATCTCTCGAGAACTTCCCCTCCTCCACCTTCATCACATGCCCCCTGCTCCTGGCACGCTTTCTCATTTTAAAGAGACTCAGGCAGAGAACAGCAAGAGGAAGAAGCTGCTGTTATAACTATACTTCTCAACTGGGACTAAAGAACTAGAACTCTACTACTGGGACATTCAATTTAGGGTAAAAAAAGAGTGCGTTTGTCTGAGTTGGCTGAAGTGACTAGTTATCTGTGCGGTTATCTAGGTGTTTGTCTCAGTTGGCTGAAGGGAATTCTTATCTGTACAATTAACTAGATGTAGAAAGAGCTGTAAAGTGGGGGAGTGGCTTAACTAGAAGGAAACCAGGTTAAAGCCAGATTTAACAAACTCTGGTCAGATCAACCACATCTGCATAATGAAGTTAGTGAAGTTGTGTGGAATTGTTAAGGAGGTATGAAGAAACAACACAATGATTTGTAAGTAGTAATATTTGTTTTAGTTTCTGTTCTAAGAAAGTCATACACATTATTAGGAAGATATATGGAGGTGTACATTCTAATGGAAGGACTAGGAAGCTTAGAAAAGAACCACAGAGCAAATGCCACTGATGTATGTGTTATCCCAGATGATATTTGCCAGATGGCCAAATTTTAAAGAAAACACAACTGCACATATCCCGATAATGTAAAGCATCAAGGGAAAAATATGCAAATCCCCATGATGGTATAGAAGGTGGCAGTATATGAAAAAGTAATGGCTAGCATATGTTCAGCCTTGGGATTATTTACACTGTTTTTTTTAAGAGAAACAAGGTTTTTGTCTATGAGGTGATGTAAGTTATATTTAAGCAATGTGTTGATGTCAGGAAGTCAGGTGTAATGATGATGGACTGAAAATGTGATATTAACTTTCAGAGGGGGTCACTTTTGAGAAGGGCAAGATAGTTATGCTTGTGATAATGGAAATATTAGGAAAGTATGAGGTCTACGCAGAAGTGGAGTACAATTATGCACAGTTTCATAAGTATGTGCTGAGAGTGCAGGCAAATGTGAATGCACATTTGTTTTAGAAATAGGTAAAAATAGCGATATATGCAATTAATAGAAAGATAGACAATTACATAGACATATATGGAGAGAAAGAGAGAGACAGACAGACAGGCAGAATAGGAATGGCAGTGAAGTACTGAAGTGATGTCAACCCCACCCCCACTCTGCAGACATGGACAGGCATTGGGGTGTCCCTTTGGGTCATTGCTCATAACACTCACACCATTTCACCTCATCCTACCCTGCAGACACAGACAAGAGTCGAGGTGTGCCTTGGGGTTTTCAGACTTTACACTCACCCCATTCCATAAGGAAATAGGCTGAAATGGGTACAGTATAAGAGAATGGAGTGAACTTTGGGGCTGAAGAGTCAAAGGCACACCTCAATACCTGTCACTGGCTGCAGGGTGGGGATGGGGTGGAATGGCGTGTGCATTACTGTTGAGAATTCCAAGTCACACCCCTGATGCCTGTCAGTCCCTACAGTGCAGGGTGTTATGGTCATAAACCCTAATCCCTAGGCATTTCTTGGTGTTTTTACTCCAAGTTTTCAGCATGGGCTTTTTGGGACCCAACCGCATGAACAGTGACACTATCAGTTCATTAGCTGAAAGGAGATTTTGCACAGCAACGGTGCCATTTGGCACCACAGGTGCAAAAACATATTTTGAACATGATGTAAAAAATGACAGCTGTACATTTCTTGCTTCAGTAACTGCTCAGCATATCTGTTGCATGACGTACTTTTTGACATTTTATATGTGCTATACAATGTACTGCTGCTATGGCTGTATGGCTGAGAGGGACCTGGGGGTGGTGGTGGTGGTGGTGGTGGTGGATGTCAAGATGAACAACTCAGAGGCTTGTAGGAGGGCAGTGGCCAAGGTCAACATGATGCTGGGATGCACTGCTAGGGGGATCACTCCAGAAGGAGTGAAGTGATACTCCCTCTGTATAACTGCTGGTGAGGCTGCATCTCGAGTACTGCTTGCAGTTTTGGAAGCTACAGTTAAAGAGGGACATTGAACTCCTGGAGAGGGTCCAGAGGAAGACAACCAAAATAATCTGGGGCTTTGGGGAAAGGACCTAAGGGGAGAGGCTCGAAGAGCTAAATATGTACACATTGGAAGAGAGAAGAGACTGGGGGACATGATAGATGTCTTGAAGTACATGAAGGGGGTAAATAGGGGAGGTACAGTCAGGGTGCTCCAAAGGAAGGGGGGACAACTAGAGGGCATGGGTGGAAGCTGGAGAGGGGAGACTCAGGGGAGAAAGGAAGAGATGCTACTTCACTGAGAGGGTGGTAGAACCATGGAATGCACTGCCTGGGGGGCTGGTGGAGGCAGAGACTGTGGAGGGGTTCAAGAGGGGACAGGACAGGTACAGGGGAAGGGTTGTAGAAGCAAAGTCCAATGAAGCATGAATACCCTGGACTGGGAAGGGAGAAGCCTGAGAGGGAGGAGGGGCAGCAAGGTCAGCTCCCAGAGTGGGGACTGGCCAAACGAGCAGACACAAAAGCCCACTAGGCCTATTCTGCTGGCATTTTTGTATGTTAGTATGTTGGTATGCTTACTACACCAACATCATGAATTATAAAACAGATGACTGCCATAACTAGGGAGGCAGTACAGCACAGTGGTTTAAGGCTGTTAACTGCAAATCTGGAGATCTGGATTTGAATCCCACAGACCCCACTTGCATACTGGGTGACCCTGAGCAAGTCACTTAACTTCCATGTGCTCCCAGGTTGACCCTGTAAACAAGCTTTCAGCTTACTGTGCCACTTCAGTTGAAAGAAAAAAAAAACACAATATATTATTTTTCTTACTTTATTTTGCAACTACAAGCTTTGACTAATACATCCATCCTTATGTATAGCTTATGTGTCTGTGACTTAGGCAAAACTACACTTAAAATCTCACATATTAATAAATAAAATATCAGAGTAGCATTTATTTTAGCAGTGTATCCTTCCTTTTCAAGTGCCCATGATGCTATGTGTGTGTGTGTGTGTGTGTGTATATATATATACAGTATATATATATTTATATATTTTAACTTCAAAGCACTAAATCTATTCAAATGTAAAAAAAAGAAACAAGACTTTATTCTCTTCACACAATAGTGTTAAACTTTAGATCCCAGAATTGCCAAGAAACAATTTAGTCTTCACTCTTGCATGCCACTGTCACACCCACTTCTCATGCAAACAACAATCAATTACAGAAACTCATTCATTTCTATGCTATGCACTCTTACATCAGAGAGACATAAATCTTACAGAACTCCTAAAAAAACAAATTTATCAAGACTGGATTTCTGAATTAAAACCTGTCTTTTACAGTACCTATGTAAATAATAGTTTACTGGCTACAAGCGATGCTACAGATATGACATTAACAAAATTTCTGTTTTACATGGAAAACATCCATATAATGAACTTGTCATACAGGATTTGTGACCTTCTATCTGCATGTATCTGACAAAGGAAAATGCACCTGCTTGTTCCTTTCTTTTCTATTTTATTTTTTTGCCCAACTTGCCATACTGTAAGAGCCAAATACTGACATGCTTAGAGTTAAAAAAAAATCATGATGTCTATGTGTGTGTGCGAATTTGGTGGGGGGGGGATATGCCTGGATGCAGTTTCAGGTACTCCATAATTACTTCCCTAGGCAGCTCTGATAGTCAGTTGTTCCAACATGGTAGAGCCACCTTATGTCCCTTCCACATGAATCAAAAAAAAGGTGGGGGTGGATCTTTAGGAGCTTATGTGCATGTGTGTTTTGGGGGGATATGCCTAGATGCAGTTTTAGGCACTCCTTAATTACTTCCCCAGGCAGCTCTGATAGTCAATAGTTCCAACATGATAGATCCACCTCATGCCCCTCCCATGAAAATGAAAGCATAGTGCCTGCAACAGACCTTATGACCATCACATGTTTTAATGTCAGCTCTAATCTGTTCAGTCTTTTTTCTTGGCTCAGTTTATAATATCAGTGAAAAGAAAGTAGGGAAAAAAAAACACCCAGCCCTTTTGATTCTACAAGTAGTTGTTAATTGCAGTTGGTATATTTTAACATGTGCAAGGCAACTCCACCCACAACTTCCCTAACACAGACAAATTGAATCAGTGCTCACTGATGTGTGAACATCCTGTGTCTAGTATCCCTGATAAAATAAACTAAAAAAGACAGTTGCAATTTTTTTTAATATCAGCTCTGATCAGAATAGCTTTTAAAATCACCAATTGTTTTCTTGTTCAATGTTTTCTTCTCTCCTTTTACTGATAGTACAAAATGAGCCATAGCTATTTCTTCCAACAATACATGAAAGAAAACCCTATGATATATAGTATATCACTGTCTTGCAAAATGTATCCCTTACAATTATTTTATTTGCAAGAAAGCATATATTTATCCTAACAAAGCTGTCCTACTGCCACATTCAAAACACTATCCCCTACCTACTTGCCACATATAAACTCAATTATATTACAACAACTCTAGGCACTTAACCATTATTCATTCCCCAGTCCCATTTACAACACTCCTACACTTATATAATACATACTTCTCAAACTTAAAAGAAAAAAAAATACACTTTATCATCAAAGTCCTGTGTTTACCAAGTGCTGTGCCCATGATTAAAATAATTTGAACCCCTCCCCCAAAAATGTGCCCTCACATGAAACTGCATGTTTAACTGTAAAGACAATTAAAAATGTATTTCTAAATGCATTACTAATGCCAGTGCTTTCAAAGTTTTGAAACTACTACAAAGACTATATATATATATATATATATATATATATATATATATATATATATATATAAAATGTGCTAATCAAATGTTAATCCCAAAACACTAAACGTTATGTTTTCAGTATATAACATTTTAAGAAAAACCAAGTGCCTTTTTCAACTTGAATCAGAATGTTGTGTCTATTGTTTTCCTTGGGAGCTGTAGTTTCAGGCACTCTTTAATTACTCTTTCCTTCTGAGGCCCCAGGTGGCTCTGATAATCATTTGTTCCAAGGGTTTTTAAGTCAATTTGAAGGCATTAAGTATCTTCTGTTCTCCTAGTCCTTAATAAAATGCAGGGGCTCCACAACTCAATCACTCCACAGACTTGTTCTGTTGCTTGGTCCAGGTCCCAAACTAATGTGACTTGTTCCAGCATGATAGATCCACCTCATACCCCTCCCACATGAATCAAAAAAGGTGGGGGTGGATCCTTAGGAGCTCATGTGTGTGTGTGTGTGTTTGGGGGTGGATATGCCTAGATGCAGTTTCAGGCACTCCTTAATTACTTCCCCAGGTAGCTCTGATAGTCAGTTGTTCCAACATGATAGATCCACCTTATGCCCCTCCCACATGAATAAAAAAAGGTGGGGGTAGATCTTTAGGAGCTTCTCGGGTGGAGGTGGGGGTTGGATCTCACTCTCCCCAAAAAACTAAGCTGCTGTTATAACTATACTTCTCTACTGGGACTATACTGCCCTCCTTCCCTCCCTCTCAACTGCCCCCCCACCCTAAGCCAGTTCTACTTTTATAGGCATAGGATTTGACTGACAACAGGAACTTCCTGTTTGGGAGCAGGAAGTGAGTGATCACAGAGCCACTAAAGAATCACCCTCCTAGAAGGAAAAGAGTAGCTGTCTGTCCCGTCCAGCTGCTGGAGGTCTGACTCTGAGCAAGTAAGGAGACTACTGAGAAATATAGAGCTTCATGTCTCAGAACAGGAAGATCAGAAGCTTAAAGGGCACAGAGGCAGTAAATAAGTAGGGAGAAAATTAATAAATAAATAAACAGAGGGAAGAGTAAGTATTCAAAACAACAGTTAAGGGGCCAGAAATAAGACATGATGGGAGTGGTGCAGTGCAGTGGCTGTGGAGCAGCAGTCTTTCAGGAGATGTTCTGGAGGATGTGGTGTTGTCCCATCTGCAGGCACCTCTCTGGGCTGAGGGAGGAGGTTACTCATCTCCAGGCTGAGTTGACCAGGATTTGGGGGACCTCCTCTCCCACCCAGGGACCACCAGGGTCACTGCTGTTGCCTCAGAGGTTGCCAAGAAAGAGGAGTGGTTGGATCACAGCAGTGGGCTCAGGGAGGGTGAGGGTGGTGGAACAGAGATGCATTGCTCCAGTTATACCTCTCCACAATTCATATGCTGTTCTGGCAAAGTGTGGTTCCTCTATGGAGGCACCTGCAATGAAGATCAAGGAGGATGCTGGGAACCTCCACAAAGGAGACCCACAGGAGGATGGTATGGGATCCCACAAGTGAAGGAAACAAATCCTGGTGGAGGACTCCATTGTTAGGAGGGTAGAACTGGGGAAGAAGGGGAGAGGGAGGTAAGGTGCCTCTCTGGTGCCATGAATTGGAGGGACAGGGAGCAAATCCTCAGGATTGCTGGAGCAGCTGCATGGGTGAGGGAGCTGGATGTCATTGTCCACCTAGGAAAAAAAATGACCTGGCTGAGAAAGGGATCAGAGCAGTGCATGAAGAGTCTATGGAGTTGGGGAAGGGCCTTAGACAAGTAGCATGTATGGTAACCTTCTCGGAGGTGCTGCCTGTCTATAGCATGGGTGAGGTTAGGGTGCTCCACACCATGGGATTCAAACAGTGGTTGAAAAAGTGGTACAGAGCTCAGGTGTTTGACTTCATTGGGGACTGAGGGTCTACCTGGAGTGATGCAGGCCTATATTGGTGCGATGGTCTGCATCTGTTCAGGAGGGGAACCAGGATCCTGGGTGATAGGTTTAAATGCTTCATTGGCACACATTTAAACTAGACAAGGGGGAGGCACTGTAAAGAAACAGGGAAATCCTAGCCCCCCCAGAAAATCTGGGTAGTAAGTGAGGTAAACACCATGATAGAGATGTCAATAGGCAAAAGGGCAGTGTTAAATGGAGAAAATGACAAAGACAATAAGGACAAGGATGGGGCAAAAAGGGGTAAGGCCATCAAGAAACTGAGGGTAATGAGAATCAATGCCCATAGTCTGGGCAACAAGCTCCCTGAACTGGTGGCCTTGATGAAAGGGGGATGCCTGGATATCATGGTAGTCACAGAAACATGGTACATAGAGAACCATGACTGGGATGTTAACATACCAGGGTACACAACCTACAGGAGAGACAGGAAGGGGAGAAGAGGGGGAGGAGTAGCTCTCTATGGAAGGGATAAAAGCAGTGGAACAAAAGAGTAAACAGGGAGGAGAGGAGGCACTGTGGGTCACCTACGAGACTGGAAATGGCACCACAATCTGCACAGGGGTTATATACAGACCCCCATCTCAGGGAGAGAGAATGGATAAGGATATGATAGAAGGCATCCTTAGAATGGCAGATAAAGGGAAGATACTATTGAAGGGGACCTGAATATGCCAGATGTTAACTGGAGCACCTTTGCTGCAGCCACATCCAAGAGCAGGGTCATTCTCGATGCCCTACTGGAGACATGCCTCAGACAGCTAGTTTTGGAACCCGCTCATGAGAGAGCAATTCATGCTCTCAAATGGGGACAGTGAGAGGATCTCAGATCTAGAAGTGGGTAGCCATCTGGGAACAAGTGACCACCAAACAGTGTGGTTCACGATAAACTCAGCTACAGAGTCAAGCCATACAAAAGTGAGGGTACTGGATTTCAGGAGGGCTGACTTTGGCAAGATGGGAGACTGCCTTAGAAAAGCACTAGCAAACAGGCAAGAAGGAGGGGCAGAGCAACAACGGGAAAGATCAGAACTGCCATCACAGAGGCAACAAGCCTTTGTGTGAAGCAAATAAACAAATCAAAATGAAAAAAAAAGCCACTATGGTTCTCAAAAGAGGTGGAGGGGAAGGTTAGAGAGAAAAAGATAGCATTTAGGAAGTATAAGGAAACACAGAAGGAGCAGGACAGAGAACTGTACCAGTTAAGGCAGAAGGAAGCAGGGAGGGAAGTCAGAATAGCAAAGGCCCAAACTGAGGAAAAGATAGCCAACTCGGTTAAGAAGGGGGATAAAACCTTTTATAGGTACATCAGGGAGCGTAGAAAGACAAAGGGAGGGGCAGTGAGGCTGAATAGAATGGACAGTGGATAGGCGGAGTGGAACAGTAAAAAAAAAGCAGGGATACTGAATGGATACTTATACTCAGTATTCATAAAAGAAGAGGAGGGGGAGGTACCTAATCCAATTAACAGAAACACTCTGGATAGGGGGGTCGATCCCAGTCCTTTCACAGAAGAAAGGGTTCTGAAAGAACTCCTAAAACTGAAGGAGGACAAAGCAATGGGGCCTGACAGGATTCACCCCAGAATTCTGAAAGATTTAAGGGGAGAATTAGTGACACCACTGACTACCCTTTTTAACAAATCATGGGAGGATGGTGTGGTACCTGAGGACTGGAGGAAGGCAGATGTGATTCCCCTTCACAAAAGTGGGAGCAAGACAGAGGCAGGAAACTATAGACCTGTCATTTTGACCTCTATGGTAGGGAAAGTGATGGAATCACTTCTGAAGGAAAGAATTGTTGAGTACCTAGAGGCCAGTGGGGCACAGGACCCAAGGCAGCATGGATTCACAGTGGGAAGGTCATGTCACATGAATCTAATAGACTTCTTTGACTGGGTGACCAAAGTAGTAGACCAGGGAGGGGTTGTGGACATGGTCTACCTAGACTTTAGCAAGGCATTTGACACAGTCCCACACAAAAGATTTATAAACAAATTAACCAGCCTGGGAGTGGGTCCCAGGGTGGTAGCCTGGGTAAAACATTGGCTGGACAACAGGACATAGAAGGTAATTGTAAATGGAGTCCATTCTGAAGAAAGGGGGGTTACTAGTGGGGTACCACAGTGTTCAGTACTGGGTCCAGTCCTTTTTAATGTCTTTATAAGTGACATTGCAGAGGGACTGGAAGGAAAAGTATGCCTCTTTGCAGATGACTCAAAGATCTGCAACAGGGTTGATATACAAGGAGGCGTGGAAAGGATGAGAAGGGACTTGGCAAGGCTGGAGGAATGGTCAGAAGTATGGCAGCTTGGATTCAATGCAATGAAGTGCAAAATAATGCACCTGGGAAACAAAAACCCAGGGGAAGAGTACACAATGGGGGGGGTAGTAACAACAACAAAAATGGAAAGGGACTTTGGGGTGATCATATCAGATGACCTTAAGGTTGGCAAGCAATGTGAGAAGGCAGTAAGGAGGGCTGGGGGGATACTGGGATGTATAGGGAGAGTCATCATCAGCAGAAAACAGGAAGTTGTTATCCCTCTGTACAGACAGTTGGTGAGACCCCATCTGGAGTACTGTGTCCAGTTCTGAAGACCCCATCTCCACAAGGACATAGGCAGGAAAGAGGCAGTCCAGAAGAGGGCAACCAAAATGGTGCAGGGTCTGCAAGAGAAGCCATACGAGGAGAGACTAAAGGAGCTTAATATGTACACCCTTGAGGAAAGGAGGGAGAGGGGGGACATGATAGAAACTTTTAAGTACCTCAGTGGAATCAACAAAGTCCAAGAGGGTAGCATCTTTCAGAAAAAGAGAAGTGCAAGAACAAGAGGACACAATTTGAAGATAGTGGGGGGACAGCTCAGGGGCAATGTGAGGAAGCATTTTTTCACAGAGAGGGTGGTGGACGCATGGAACAGCCTTTCAGAGGAGGTTGTGGGGTCTAAAACTGTGGGAGAATTCAAGAATGCATGGGACAGACATAAGGCAATTCTTGTGGAGGGTAGGAAGAAATAGGCTGTTGGTTAACTAGGACCTGCAGCTTATCCTGTATGTAGGGAAATGGGCAGACTAGGTGGGCCAAGTGGTCCTTACCTGCTGTCAAAGTCTCTGTTTCTATGGTTCTAGACTCTCTCTCTCTCTCTCCCCCACACCCTGTTCACCTCTGTGAGGTACTTGCAGGTCTCTATCATGTCACCTCTCTCTCTCTCTCTCTCTCTCTCCCCCTCCCCTCTGTTGAAGAGTGTACTTGTTGAGATGCTTCAGTATCTCGTCATAGGGCTTCTTGTGCAACCCTTCACCATTTTAGATGCCCTCCTCTGGACTGCCTGCACTTTGTCTATGTCCTTTCTGAGGTGTGGTCTCCAAAATTGGACACTGTACTCCAGGTGGGGTCTCATCAGCAAGGGATACAGTGGCAACAGCACCTCCCTCCTCCTGCTGGAGTACCTCTCCCTATGCACCTCAGCATCCCACTAGCCCTACCCACTGCTTTGTCATACTGCTCTGCCACTTTGAGGTCTTCAGATATGATAACCCCAAGGTCCCTTTCCAGTTTAGTGACTGTCCACACTCCCCCCCCAACCTATATTCAGCTCCTAGGTTCCTGTGTCCTAGGTGCATGGGGTGTCTGGTCAAAAGACCAACAGCACATACGCATGGTCAAAACCCATGCGGGTATAACGCCGTGCACAGTTTTGGAGTTTGTTTATCTAATCTGCTGTGGTTTTGGACCATGCCATTTTGTAGGAACCGCACTGCACTGTTTTTGCCCATGCCATTTTTCACCGCAATATACTGACCCAGTGCAGGTGCATGATTTTGCCCTTTTTGGCATTGAACCCCACTGCCATGCTTTTGTCCATGCCTTGAGTTTCCCAAGATCTCTGCACATTCTCTCCACGCTCTTTATAGTTACTGTAGAATCTAGGAGGTTGGATCCCTAGTTGGATGTCTATGCCATCGGAGGACATTCACATTCTGGACACAGTGATTGTATCCGATAGTATCTGACCTGGTAGACCTAAGCAGACCTTTTTATAACATTCCAACCTGTATGATAGAAAAGACTGTATGATAGAAATTTAGGATTATAAGCAAGACCCCTGGAATTTTGTAGACTCTTCCACTGAATTTACAGCATGACACATAATAAACAATTTGTAGTGCCATGGAATTTATTGCTCTCTGTGATTTTGCATTAAAATGTAAGTACCTGGCCTCCTTCTCCTCCTTATTTACCCTAATGCCTCTCCTCTGTGTGCAGCCCATGATGTCATTGATGATATCACACTATATGTTAGCCAATTGCAGTAGGTAAGGCTAGAGGGATGCTGGGGTGTATTAGTAGGGTATCGCAAGGCGTAGAGGGAGGTAATAATCCCTCTTTACAAGACACTGGTTAGGCCCCATCTGGAGTACTCCGTGCAGTACTGGAGGCTGCACCTGCACAAGGACATTAACAAAATGGAGGCAACCAAAATGATACAGGGACTTCATCAGAAAATATATGAGGACAGATTAATGGAGCTCAATATGTATACCATAGAGCAAAGGAGGGAGAGAGGTGATATGGTCTAAACATTCAAACATCTTAAGGGCATTAACAAGGTGAAAGAGTAACATGTTTCAATATAAGAAAAATAGCAGGATGAGAGGACACAGCATGAGATTAGAGGGAAGCTGATTAAGGGGGAATGTGAGGAAGTTCTTTTTCACAGAAAGGGTGGTGGATGCGTTGAACGGCCTACCTCAGGAAGTGGTAGATATGAATACAGTGCAGGGCTTCAAACAGGCATGGGATGGGCATAAGGGAGCAATACAGATGAGTATGAATAGATAGGCCATTGACAGACTACATTCCTATGGCACATTCATAAAAAACAATGGGCAGACTGGATGGGCCTTGCAGTCCTTATCTGCCATCAACTTCTATGTTTCTATGTTTCTATTGCATTCTGCCCCACAAGTAGCAATGAGCAAATGTTGCCACAGAAACCTAGGAGCCCTACTGCAGAAATCAGTACTAAAGTTCCATGGAGCACAAGGGGCCCCAACTATGAGTCGACTTCAGCTGTGTAAGTATCAGGATAAGCGGTTCCAGTTTTTATGCAAATACCCTAAGTAATGACGAATAGACAGACTTGGAATTCAAGATAGTTGAACATTTGTGTATTTGGATTCTGCCAATGACAACTGAATTTTTTTTTTGCTAGTGGTGGGAGTCCCCACTGAGTTCCATAAAGTCCCAGTAGATGCAAACCAGAAAACAATTTGAGCAGAATTTAGGGCCCAGGCCTTGGAGGAACCCCGGATATCTGTGCATATCTGGGGTGTGTTGATCTGCAACCTCAAAGATATTGTGCCTGCCGTAATTGACAATTCCTGGTCCCCTGGGCCACACACAGATTGTCATGCAGAGGGGCCAGGGGCTGCTTCAGAGGAGGTGCTGTGCAGAATCGCAGGCATTCAACTGAATCACAGTCCCATGGCCACAGGATCCTTTTCATGGGATCCCATCCAACCACCATAGGATCCTTTTCCCTGTATGGAGTAGTTGGTGGGAAATGGCAGTCCTTCAAGGAGTGTGATATTCCTGTGGAAAAAAAATATTTTTCAACAACTGTCCCATCCTGCGGCTGAGCAGCCCCAGCCCACTGTGGAGGCTCTGGGGCTGGTTGAGGGGCTGATTGGGCCCCAAGGAACATCCAATGACGGGAAGAGGGGGCACATATTGGCTACTACTGCCTTAGGGCAGTGTAGTCTCTGCCCTTTCTGCTAGATTGCATATTCATGTAACCTACTTTGTGGATGTGGCACCTGGCTGTCCCCGCCTCTGTGCCTATCCCCAACCCTGCCAGATGTGCCGGAGTGCAGGCAGCAAGGGACTGGGTGCAGCAGTGACCAGCATCCCGGGGCTGTGGCTGTGTGGACATCACTGCCATGTGCAGAACAGGACCTCTGCACTCCAGTAGCCCATGCAAGCACTCCCCACCTATGTGAAGTGGGTGCAGAACATCTGTGGATCCGACCATTAGTCCATTTGATTCCAGCTGAATCCACAGGACCAAAGACTCTTACCATGACTTTTAGAGTGATGTTTTAGGTAAATGTGAAATAATAGTCTTTTTTTCTTTATTCTTCACTGCCAAGCTTTCCCCATCAGCTCCTGACAACCTCCGAAACCTGTCACCATCTCTCCCCCCCCACTGCCAATCTTTGTGCATTACCACCTGTGTTTACCCAGGTATCAGCCGTGCAATGGAATGAGGTACCATCTCTCCCAGAGTCAGATGCTCAAGCCTCTTTTCCCTGTCATTCCTCCAGCTTCCCAATCTCATTCCCAAACTCGGATTTCCAGCATCATGAGTGGCAGTGCAACTGCTGTGCTGACCAGCTGGACAGTGGTACAGTATTTTGGTTAGGGGTCTCGATTATCAAGCAGGCTTCAACATATTCTGTTTAGCAACCCTTTAGGTGCCCCTGTAAAAGTGGTCTGAAGAAACCTAAGTTTGTGATTGGCTGATGCACATCACATGCTCATGCGTCACCTCCTTGCATTCAACATTTAGGGACTTTTTTTGAACCCTGCTGCCTATTCACCATCACATAATTTATACAGCAGTAGCTGCCTACCACAAAATACAAAAACAAAAAACTTGCCATAACAAAAGCGGTTGTGAGTTACCCATGGAGCACTCCACCAAAACAGTTCATATTTACATAGACTGTTTTTTAATTCACACATCCCACTTCCAAAGAAACAATTGTATAGACTCACAGCCTCAAACCACCACAATTCCCCTTCCCCCAATATGAGGGCTATCATCACTTTAACCCAGAAGATGACGTTGGGGTGAGGGGGACTGAAGGTATGCCCCAATCAGACTTTAAAAGCTGATGTGGGCAGATGGGGACTGGAAGAAGTATTTTTTTAAAGTCCTTACAGGACATGCTCTCACACATACTCCCTCAGTTCATGCAAGCCAGCCATAGGACAGCATCTTTTGAATATTGGCGCCTTCCCTGTTCCAGTCAATCAGGCTGTGGAAAGACATACAAAGGACCCGGATGATCTTAAAACCCTGCCCCTGCACCAGCTAACTATGGATTTACTGACCCCTGCTAAACTTGCGGTGGTGACCACACACCACGCTGCCCCCGGCACATAGGCCACCAGAGATGGTGATGCAGTGGTAGTCTCCAACAGGGTCTGTGAGGGCAGCAGATCCTCTACCCAAGCAAACCAGCTGCAGGACAGCATCTTTTGAATATTGGCACCTTCCCTGCTCCAATCAATCAGGCTGCAAGAAGACGCTCTCCATACTTTCCCTTGCCTGTTAAAGTTGCTCCTCCTGAATTGCCCCCCCCCCACCAAGCGGCCCAGGACTGAGTGGCACAAGCTGAGTGGGGAGTCTGCCGAGTCAGCTGAGGCAGTTGGGGGGTAGGGCATAACTCCCTGCTGGCTGGTCCATCTCAGTGTAGTAAGTGCCAAAATAACTAACACTACAGTCTTCTGAAACCCGGGAACTGTAGCTGTTACATTATCTAGTCTAACTCAAATGCTCTAGGCTGCTTCCAGAACAGGTATTCCAGTAATGCATATAGAAGAAGAAGAATCAGCATTTATATAGCACTTTTCATACATAGTATCCCAAAGCGCTTTACAAGCAATGCTAAACTGGTAGTTAGTTATAATATGATTTCTATCTGTTTCTGCCTGTTGCCAACTCAAATGCTCTAGTCTGCTGCAAGAACAAGTATTCCTCTGATGCTCTAGTTAGTTATAGTATGGTTTCTCAGATTAATGTCTAATGCTAAGGTCTGTCTACTGTCCAACAGCTGACAGGATAGGTCACCTACTGAGCTGCAAAGCAATCAATTAATGCTCATTCTGATAAAGGTGTATGGTCAAGGTCTGTATACCACAAACTGCTGCTAGGACAGGTTAAATACTTAGCTGCTCATCCTAAAAGTTATAGTTCCAAGCCCAGCTCTAGCTCTGGCTGGCCCATGATCTACTCTGCTTCGATGTGGATCATGACTGAACTGATAAACAGTTTGATAATTAATACTTATTGTGCTAAAAGTATATGGGCTAAAAATGTATCTCAAACTGCAGCTGTCCAGCTTGTAAGTACCTGGCTATCTAGAGCCCTAGCCGCAGCTGCCGACTATCAGATAGGCCCAGGCAGGCTATGAACCAAGGAAGCTCAGTCTCACTACCCAGCACTGCAAGCCCTGCTACTCCCCACAAGGGGCATAGAACCCCCTACCCACTTAGAAGGAGGCTCTAAGTGGCAGACATGCTACTGTTTATCTTCTGAATCATCCCCTCTAATGCCAACTCTCAACCACCCCCATTTCAAAACCTAGACTCGCCACCCAGGCCTTTTGCACTTCAATTGTCTACAGCTGGAGTTGCCAATGAGGCTAATCTACCCCTATCCTCATCTCTCCTCCACCGCCCAGCCACCTCTCAAAAAATATCTGCCACAGTGAAGGCAGCTTCTCATTGTACTGTTGCTTCTTCTGGGATGGGACATGGTGCCCAACCCAGGCCCACCCTCCAACACCAGTGGCGAACCTCTCCTCTTATCTAAGGGCCCTAAAATCTGCCATGTTAATATCAGGAGCCTACTCCCCAAGAATGACTTGGTCAAAACCTTGGTAACCCTGAACCAACCAGACTTTCTGATACTAACTGAAACCTGGCTCTCCCCTCCTTGAATCCCCTCTTTGGCCATCAACATTGCTGGATACATATCCCATAGACAAGACTGCTCCAGGCATGGGGGAGGTGTCCTCATCTACTCAGCATGCCCCCATAGCTTCTCCATCACTAACCGACAAGCCACCCCAAAATCACATGATCTCATCTTAGGGATCCTTACCCACCCTCATGCCATCTCAATGCAGAAAACATGTGTTTACTGCTCACCAGGCAAATCCTCTGATTTGATCACCAATATTCTTCGGCAAGTTCTGGACCCTCTCCCCAAAGGTGAGCATATCATGCTTGGTGACTTTAACATTAACTGGTCAGCTGGCATCAAGCTCTCTTCACACAGTAACCTACACTCCAAAGTCAAAGCCCTGAAATTGGGTATGCTGACCATACAGTGACACCATTATAGTGAACACATCAATGCCGATAACAACAGTTCGCTGTAATGGTCCGCCCAAGCCCCCGGCACTCTGTCTCCCAGTTCTGCATCCCCTCCCTGAATCAACCCCAACTCAGAGTTAGAATCCTATAGATTGGGGGGGGGGGTGAGGGGCCAGCAAAGCCCCCTGATAGAAACAGTAATGGGGTCTCCTGCTGGATTTATGTCGATCACAACTTACAGTCGACATAAATCCATCGCTGTGATGTCGATCGACAACATAGTTGTTAAACTGGCATTGTAGAACTCTGAATTTGCACCAAATAATCTCAGCGCTCATATCCTTCAACCCCAAATCAATCACAGTACAATAGAGTGGGTGCTGGTATCCCACCCACAGAGAATCCTGTCTTCTGGCACCTTGCAAGACATTTTCAGTGACCATTTTATGATGTATTGTGTTTGAAAAACCCATCAATGCCTCTCCCAAAATAAACTATGCCATGTCCTTTAAATCATTCTGCCCTGACAGATTCACAAAAGGGTCTCCTGGCAGTCAACTGGTCCCCTGTCTTATCAGCTCTTGATCTGGACAAAGTACTGGCACACTTTTCCTCTGTATGCCTAGCTATCTGTGACAAATATGCACCAACTAAGTGGCACAGATTCCGTGACCACCATTTCCCCTGGATCACACCAGACATAATTGAAGTCTTCCAGCAGAGGGATACAGCCTGGGTCAGGCACATGTCAAGTGGGCTACACCATGACAGGCAAGCCTACACCATACTTCAGAATCAGTGCACCAGGAGAATATGCCTAGCCAGAATCAAATATTTCCAGAGTAAGTAATCTTGCAACGCCTTTGACCCTTCTAAATCTGGAAAATAGTCAATAGTTTAACTAAATCCTCCCCTAGTGGGCACATATCCCACTTGGTTCACCATTAATGGCTGACACCCTCAACCAGTACTTCACAGAAGGCCCCAGGGTTCTTATCCATAATCTCCCCCACCCCCAGATACCCAATCCACCCACCAGTGGCAACATCCTCCCACAGGCAATCTCAGTGGCTGATGTTCGCAAAGACCTTTCAGCACTAAATGCAGCATCCAGATTGGAGCCAATGACACCATGCCCAAATTCCTCCAAAAATCGACACTGCAACAATAGCTGTCCCTATTTCTCACATACTGTATTTAATAGATTGAGTCAAAGAGTAGTTGGCGCTAATGACTAAAGGTCAAGGGTGCGGTAACAAATCCACATGAAGTAAATCTCAAGCAAAGTAAGAGAGTAGCGCAAACCTTGATACATCCAAGTCCACAACACAATGTATGCATAGAAAGTGCTAAGTGTTGCTTTATTGATAAACACAGAGCTAAGCATGAGTATTTAACAACATTACCCCCGCACTTCAATCTTAATGATTCTTCCTTGGGGGCCCGCCATGAAGAATCGTTGAGATTTGAAGCAATCGAGTAATGTTGTTCATGTACTTGCTCTTGGTTTCTGTGATTTTGTATCCATAAAGCAGCACTTAGCTCTTTATGCATACAAACACTGTGTTGTGGACTTAGATGTATTGAGGGTTGCCCTACTCTCTTACTTTGCTTGGGACTTAATAGATCACTATGTACCAGCTCCTTTCCTCGCAGCTAAAAGCATGCACTGGTACTTCCAATCCACAGCAGTGGCCCAGCCAACTCACCTTCCAACCACTGGCCGATCTCTCTGCTCTCCATCCTCTCTAAAATGCTTGATTAGTTTATCAGCAGGCAGCTATCAAACTACTATGTCCAAACTGACTTCCTAACTCCCTACTAATTTTCTCCAGCCACTCAACCTCCTCCTCCTCCTCCTCCCTTCTTAGAATCATGAACCACATACCCAGCAACATGGACAAGTGCCTGGGCTAGACCTACAGTACAGTAGCAAAGGCCTTTGATACTGTGGATCACCATCTGCTCCTACTCAAACTAGCCAACTCTGGTGTCTCCTCCTCAGCCCTAGCATGGTTCCAACCATACCTGGCCAACCTGACCAAATCTGTCAAGTTTAGTCCAAGTTCCTCCCTCACCCTACCAGTCACCCTCTGGGTCCCACAAGGCTCGGTCTTGGGTTCCCTGCTCTTCACAACTTAGATTAACAACCTACCCAACTTGCTCACTGCCAGCAACACACACATGTATGCAGACAACACCATTATCTATGTATCCAGCACCTCTACTCCCTCCAGTGAAGGTCACCTCCAACAGGACTTCACCACAATACAAAAATGATTCCTGGATAACTGCCTCATCATGAACCAAAAGAAAGTGGCATCCATGTTGTTTGGCACTAGGAATTGGCTCAGCTCTACCTCCCCCATTCTGATGTTATGCACCCCAGATGGTTACTGCCTAGATTCACTTTTCTCCTACAAATACCTCTGTCTGCACCTGGACCAGCACCATTACTACTCGGGGCACATCTCCCAGGTAGTATCCCAGTCATATGCCAGTCTAGGTGCCCTATATAAAGCAAAGGGATGCCTCCATCAAAACATCAGAAAACAGGCTGTGGTGGCAGATCTGGTCTGCCTCAGACTTAATACACTGGGAAGGAGGAGGATGGCCCTCCTTTCTCAGCCCTGCCACAAGAAGGGAACCCGTGGGGAGAATTACAACCAGGTACACACTGGGGGAGGCAGAGAGTCAGCCTGGAGGAGCTGGGGATTGGGCTGATGCAGCTGCCCCCTCATACGTAGGAGAATAAAAACCTAAAAAAATAAAAACAGGTTGTGGAACAATCAATCCTTCCCCTTATAGACTGCAGGGATGTAGTCCACTCAGGTGCTACCTCCACCTCCCTTGATAAAATCAACACCCTGTTCAATGCACTGTGTAGATGTGCCCTGGGATGCTCCCTTGCTCCCACTGATGCAGTATGTGCAATGAGCTAGGGTGGTTCCCTCCCCCAGTGAGACAAAGGATGCATACTGCCTGCCTGGGTGCCAAGTATTGCTTCGG
This sequence comes from Neoceratodus forsteri, assembly GCA_016271365.2. Classification (NCBI taxonomy): domain Eukaryota; kingdom Metazoa; phylum Chordata; order Ceratodontiformes; family Ceratodontidae; genus Neoceratodus; species Neoceratodus forsteri. The sequence goes on along the minus strand of JADMNL010000027.1, from coordinate 70,486,817 downwards.
CAAACTGAAAGGATATCTGTCTGACCTTCTCTCCCCTGCAGCGAACCCTTCCTATCTACTCAGATCTGAGGCAGGATGCTACCTCCACGTCCCATGGTACAAGCACAACCTAGGCCATGCCTTCATCAGCTACAGGCTTCTAACATCTGGAACAATCTCCCAGCCAATGTCACTGCCCCCCCCCCACATCAAGCAAGGCTCTGATCAATTCCTACTACAAATCCCCAACATCATGTCCCCAATGCCAGCCCCTCCTAGCCAATCTAACTTATCTGCTTAATACATATCATAGTAACCCAGTGATGTACATTGTGCTAACTGCTGTGGTCCTCTGCAGGACACCCATGGTTCTACCCTTTATTTTCTTTCCCTGGGGCTACCTTGTCATGCTGCTATAGTTTTCTGCACCAGGACATAATGCTTACCATGTACTTGTTTCATTTGTTGTTCAGAATGTGTGATGTATGAATGCTGTAAGATTCCTCACTGTTCTGTTCCTCTCCTCCTCCCCAGGTTGGGAAATGAGCCCCAGGCTCTGTGTGCTTACCTAGTAAAGCATGTTTAAAATAAAATAACATAAATTACTAAATAAATCAATCAATAAACAAAAAATGCCCTGCTTTAACCTTGATGGATGTTTTACCATGGCAGGAACTCCTTTATCTCTTTCCTAAAAGACACTGGTATACTTCACCCATCTCACGCAGCTTGCACTGTTTTGAATTAGCTGTACAGCCCATTGATGTTTAAACAAAGTACTCCATGTCTGATTTGAACCAACATGCAACTAGTGCATGTGGCATGATATTCAGCTCTGTTTCCCCTGACTTTATGAATTAAAGAATAAACAGTAACTCTCAAGAGAAAGACTCCTAAAAAGCTCTGTTAATCCACTAAACAGTATTACCAGCAACTATTTAGCACTGGGAACTGGGAGAGCACAGGTTCAGTACTCTGCCAGAGCCAGATGCGCACTGTGTGACCTTGAGCAAGCCACTCAGCCTCTCAGTGCTCCTGTCCACCCAGCTGCAGCAGTGGGTAGAAGTAGGACCCTGCAGGAAATGAGAGGCTTCATATCAGCTTGGGTAAATAGATTATTTAAAAAAAACTGTTTTCTTCTCACAATCCATGAGCTCCAGGAGGACTCCTAAAGACCTTTTGGATTTAACTTGATCATGCCAAAGTTAAAATCACTGGGGATTATAGTAGAGGAGTTTAAATCTTAACAGAGAAAATTCTATCCTTTGAATAGTGAGCTCCTGCAATTTTTATGATATGGTCAGAATAGCCATCTATAATTAAATTGATGTATTTTCTTAATATAGAGATAATTTAGTGAGAAGAATTACATAGATATGTTTTTTTTTAAATATAGATTAAAATAACATTGGCAGGGTGTGGTTTTAATCTTTATACATGTCTTTTTTAATAAACTAAGAAACTCAGGGCCCGATTCTAAAAGAGATATGCCCAACGCAAGGTGCTTGCAACAAACAGCAATGCCGCAAGTTGCACCTTGTGTCGGTGTTTGTGGCATTCACTGTTCCAGTACGCGGTCTGCGCCGGTGAGGGAAGCCACTGTTCCAAAGGGACACTGCGCTTGCGACCTGCGTCTGGGTACACCAGGTCACAAGGGGGCTTGTGCCATGATGAAGCTGCAACATGCACCGATTTAATACTCCAGAAGCCCGCCATGGTGGTAGGAAGAGGGTCCCATTAGACCAGCCGGGAGGTGGTCTACACCCCTTGCGACAATGCCCCTCAAGGTGGGGAGCTGGTGGGTGGCTCCGCTTGTGGGGTCCAGGGATTAGAAGGGACAGGGGTGTACAGCAGAGGTGTTGGGGAGCATGTGTATGCCAGGAGAGCATGATTGGGCACCTGGCAGAGGTGCCAGTTTGATGTCATTGCATGCACTGGAGTGTGGCTAGTGCTGGCTATGGCACCCCTGTTGGGTGCCTGAACATCCCCCCCCAGCATGCACATGTGCCCCACAACACCCCATGGCACCCCTGTGCCCTTTTTTCCCAAGGGGCATGCCAAGCATTGCAGTATGGCATGCACCTAATGGGATAGGGTGCACAGATCAGTCTGTCAGATCTCGCAGGAGCACCATGCATTTGGCGCTAGCGTGCCATTGCAACATGTCCTGGGTGTTGTGGTACAGAGACCCCTGATGTTCCAGAATCAGGTGCATGGTTCCTGATGCACTGGGAGTGTGCCACAGCCCTAGATCACTGGAACTTTGTGGTGATCTAAGGACTCTTCTGGAATCGGGCACATAGTGTCTCCCACTAAGTCACTCAGCTGCTCACAGCAAAAATCTGATGGTTTCATTCAATCCCAACAGCAAAAATAAAAACAATATGCACTTTGGAAACAGTCTCCTTTCTCCTTTTCTTGCTGTTCGCTCCAGAATCAGGGGGTGTTAGCTTATAAAAGAAACGTAGATGATGACGGCAGAAAAAGACCGATTGTCCATCTAGTTTGCCAATGTTATCCTACCATACCCTGGGACTTGTCCCTGTGGAGTCTTCACATCATAACGAGCAGAAAGCAGACGCTTAATGTCTTCAGTGAGGACAACTACAACCAGAGCACTCAGTTTGAAAAAAGAAGTGTCTCATCCCCCTCACCGCCTTGCTAAAATAGGCCAGCACACAAGTATTTAGATACAGTGCTTCTTTTTATCACAGAAAGTGCCCATAAGCATTGTATATTCACAAGCAGCAATCACACCACAAAATCAGCCAACAGTTTCATGCATTTCTCAACAACACTTGAAAATTACATTTGATAAGCCATATTTAATAAAGTACTATTTTATTTATGGACAATTGTCCTACAGCATTACTTTTGAAGGTGCACTTCTATTGTAACCAACAGGTAGGATCTCAACACAAAACAGCTAGGAATGCAAACACTGTGTAAACAAACTTAGTTTTCCCATGGCTGAAGCACTCCCTGCTGTGAAGTGTCTCAGCACTGACGCGGTACATTGTGGGTCCAACTGCTGGTGTGGAAACACAGTGAGCTGTTCAGAATGAAAGAACAGCAAAAACAGAAGTATTTCATTAAAAATGAATCAGAGTGATGCAATTACATAGATACATAGATACATAGATACATAGACAGTGTTGGCAGATAAGGGCCTATGGCCCACCCAGTCTGCCCATTTGAGCTTGTAAGTTCAGTTTGTTTTCCTAGAAGTCTGTTGCCCCATACCCCTGACCTCCATAATTCCTTTATGTCTATCCCATGCATTCTTAAATCCCGTGATTGTTTCACCCCCCACCACTTCCTCTGGCAGGGTGTTCCACTTGTCCACCACCCGTTCTGTGAAGAAATTCTTTCCCACGTTTCCTCCGAATCGTCCTCCCTCCAACTTCATCCCATGCCCTCTAGTCCTGGAACATCTTTTTCGCTTAAAAATAGTGTTTTCCTGCACCCTGTTCCTCCCTGTAAGATATTCCCAATTGTTTAACGAAACATCTAGTTAGGGCATATACTAAATACTGAAGCACATGAGAACCGTTTTTAGATACGTGACCAATTCACTTTAAGATACAGAAACATAGAATTTATCAGCATACAAGGGCCGCTTGGCCTATCCAGTCTGCCCTTTTTTCCATGCCAATACTGTCACTGCAGACCCTACCTGATCTCTGGCTAATTCCCCGCCCCTGCTTTCCCACCAAGACTCTTTTGTGCCTATTCTATGCTTGAAGCCAACTATTGTTTTTGCCCCTACCACCTCTGCCGGAAGATTGTTTCAGGTGTCCACTACTCTTTCAGTGAAATCCTTCCTCATGTCCCTCCTAAATTCCTCCCCTTCCAGCTTCATTACATGCCCCCTTGTTCTTGTGTACATTTTCTTATAAAAATACTCTCTTCTTGTACCCTACTTACCCCGTGAGGTATTTATAGGTCTCTATCATGTCCTCCCTCCCTCTCCCTCCTCACTTCCAGGTTGTACATATTAAGATCCCTTAATCTCTCCTCACAGGAATTCTGATGCAGCCCTTGCACCATTTTAGTTGCCCTCCTCTGGACAGACTCCACCCTATGTCCTTCTTGAGTTTTGTCTCCAGAACTAGACATGGAACTCCAGGTGGGGTCTCACCACCACCAACAGTGGCAACACCACCTCCCTCCTTCTGCTTGAGATGCCACTCACTATGAACCCCAGCATCCCGCTGGCCATGCCTACTACTTTGTCTCACTGTCTCACCACCTTGAGATCACTAGAAATGATTACCCCCAATGTCACTTTCCTGCTTAGTGACAACCAATACCTCATCATCCATTTTAAACACCACCTCTGGTTTTCTGTGCCCTAGGTGCATGATTTTGCACTTTTCTGCATGGGAACCCAGCTACCATAACCTTGACCAGTGCTCATTCGCTCTACCCCCTCCCTGATGTTGTCATCTATAAAAAGGCATACTTTCCTTTCCAGCTCTTCTGCAATGTCACTTATAAAGACACTGAAGAGGACTGGTTACAGTACTGAGCCCTGAGGTACTATGCTGGTCACTCTCCCCTCATTTGAGTGTGTGCGGCTTGGCATCACCCTCTATTGCCTGTCCATCAGTCACTTCTGTATCCAGTTTACCACCTTGGGTCTCACCCTAAACTGCTCAGTTTCCTTATAAACCTCCTATGTGGAAAGGTGTTGAAAGCCCTTCCAAAGTCTAAGTAGGCCACGTCCACCACCCAACCATGATCTGTTTCTCTGGTCACCCAGTCAAAGAAATTGATCAGCTTTGTCTGACATGACCCCCATGAATCCATACTCACCTGAGTCTTATAACCTACTAGATTCTAGATACTGCACTAGCCTTTCTTTTAAGTGAATCTTCATTAACTTCCCCACCACCAAGTCTATAGTTGCCAGCCTCCTCTCTGCTCTCTGCTGCTGCTTTTTATGTTTGCTTGTGTGCGCAGCGCACAAGAAACATTTTGAGGAGAGTAGACCATTGCAGAGGTGTGACAGTGTTTGGCCAATCAGGCAAATGGTTTCAGGGGAGTGTCCCTCGGCCACCAATCAACAGGGAAGCTGCCGATGATGGCAGTTTCAGAGCGTGCACCAGACTTGAAAGAAATTTGCCGCTCCAATCAGGGACAGTTTTGTCATCCCTGATTTCAGTGGCAGCTTCCCTCCTCCCCCACCCCCACAACTAGACACACAGCAGTGGAGAAGACTCCAGCAATGCACATTACAGTGCACAGTAATGCGCATGGCTGGATATATGAGCAACTTGTTTGCTCAGTGTGCTGTTCGTGGAGAAACATTGCAATAAATAAATGAGCCACTGCCCCCCCCCCACACACACTCCGGAAAGCCGACATCAGTGTGCCCAGTCCCCATATTGGCATGTATCCCCCTCCTCCACCCCATTAATGTGGCACACTGGTAGCCCACCCCAGTGTGCCAAAATCATTGTTTATTTATCCAACACCGGGATGCCCGCTGCTGGTGTCGGATACCCCCTTCTCCCCCAAACTCATCTATTTTGTTTGCTGACATCGAGTGCCCAGTCCTCATGTCAGTGTGCCCCCCATCCCTACTTTTATGGCACATTGGGAGCCCACCCCAGTATGCCTAAATTAATTTTTTTTTATTGCCGACATCGGGGTGCCCAGTCCCTGTGTCAGCATGTCCCCCTTTCCCCCAACATTGTGGCACACTGTGAGCCCACCCCAGTGTGCCTAAATTAATGTTTTTATCCTGTAAATGAAGAAAACTGTCCCCTGAGGTCTGTTGTTTTTACCTGTAAAAGAAAACGGTCCCTCGTTGTCTCCCCAGTCCCTCCCCCAATCCGCACCTCCTCTCTACACCCCATCATCACGCATTCCCCACCCGATACTTACCTCGAGGTCAGGACAGTGATCTTCAGGACAGGGAACACGCCTGCACTCTTCAAAGACCAATCAGGAACTGAAGAAATGACGGTAAGCCCTATAATGGCAGTGAATGGGGGTGTCAATTTAGGTTGATATCTCAGCCAATTTTTGGAGTTTTGGTCCCAAATTTTCAACATGGGGTTCTTGGAACCCCACCTCATGAACACTGGCACTGCCATTTTGTTTCTTGGTCACGAAAGGTGATTTCGCGGTCACTGTGCGGAATCATCTTTCAGGACTGATTAATGAAATGACAGTGCCACTGTTCATGAGGTGGGTTCCCAAAAAGCCCATGTTTCAAGTTTGGTGAAAAGATGGCAAAAAATGACTGCATTATGAGCATGCATTGTGCAGTTTATACGACACTTGTAACTGCGCCAATTTTTAATATTTTCACTCCAAATTTCCAACATTGTGATTTTCACACACCTCCTTATGAACATTATGGCTGTCATTTTTTGCATCCTGCCCAAAATGTGTTCTCACACTTGTGGCACAGAATGGCGAAGTCACAGTGCAAACTACTTTGGGACAGATTCATGAAATCACAGTGCCACTCTTCATGAGGTGAGGTCCCAAAAAGGCCATGTTGAAAATGTGGTGAAAAAATTCCAAAAAATGACTGCATTATGAGCATGCATTACGCAGTTTCTACACATGCTTGTAACTTCACCACTTTTTCATATTTTCATTCTAGATTTTCAACATTGCCATTTTTTCATACCGCCTCATGAACAGTATAGATGTCATTTTTCACATCCTGCCCAAAATGTCTTTTTGCACCAGTTGCGCTGAATGGCGCAATCGTGCTGCAAAATCATCTTTCAGGATTGAGTAATGAAATGATAGTGCCATTGTTTATGAAGTGGGGTCCAAAAAAGCCCATGTTGAAAATTTGGAGTGAAAATACCATCAAAAGCCTGGGGCATTAGGGTTATCAACCATAATGTCCCACCCTGTACAGACTGATAGGCGTCGGGGGTGTGGCTTGGGGTCGTCGGCAGTAAAGCTCATGCCATTCTACACCTACCCTGCAGCCACTGACAGGCATCAAGGTGTGCCTTAGGGTCTTTGGCCCTAACGTTCATCCCATTCTCCTATACTGTACCCATCTCAGCTTATTTCCTTATGGAATGGGGTGAGCGTAAGAGCCAAAGAACTCAAAGCACACTGTGACACCTGTCAGTGTCTTCAGGGTGAGGTGAGGTGGAATGGCATGAGCATTATGGCCGATGACCCAAAGGCACACCCCAACGCCTGCCAGTCTTTGCAGGGTGGGGTGGGGTTACATTACTCAATACTTCACTGTCATTCCTATTATGCATCTCTCTAACTAGAGCAGTACCAATGCCAATACCAGCAAGCAAATATTTGGCATTGACAAATGCTTGTAAGAAGTGTGACTGCATCTGCCCTCTTCCAGACCTCTGGAATCACTCCTGTTTCCAGTGATTTGTTGAACTAGGCTGTCAAAGGTGCATCCAGTACCTCCCTGAGCTTCATCACCACTATTTGGTGTACGCCATCTGGTTCTATTGTCTTATCCACGTTCAGATTTACAAGTCTTCAAAGGACTCCTTCCTCTGTGAATGGACTTATGTGTGCCTCTCCCCCCCTCCGACTTTTGTAGAAAAACTCCATTATATCTCGTTGACCCTGTGACTCACACAGCAGATTTTACACAGGAAAAAAAACTATCTCTCTTTCTCCAGCAAGGTAGATTGGCTTACCACAAGACACTTTGATGAATCAGGCAGATCCTCAAACTCTGAGATGGCAGTTTGTTCGTAGTCCCAAGCCTTACTGCCTCTGTCAGGCCCTGCCAGACCTAGAAACCCTCCAGCTGCCCCCCCCCCAATGACACATAATCCAGTATGTCAGTTTGATATCACAGATTCAAAATCCTTTGTCTGGAGCTGGGGTTGGGAAAACTGGCTTAGATCAGCCTATTGGACAAATACCTCAGTATACTCAGGGCCCCTACTTTTCTGCGGCACAGTGGGACCAAGTTCTGAGGCAAGACTTCGAATTGACACAGAACTTCTGTGGCAGTGGTTTGTAATTTCATGCGGAAGTTCTGCGGCACTAACAAACTACCACATCACAGTGTCAGCTTGTCATCCTGACTTCACTTTCATGGCAGTGGTTATAGCAATCAGGATCGTGGAAAGCACAGTAACACTAGTTCAAAAAATAACAGACTTATAAAAATAATTTCATGCCTAAAAAAGCAAAACAAATGTCTCTCCCTTAAGGTCTAGCCTGTTGCGTAAATGACATATGCAGCGGGGATCTTATGTGATAAATAAGGTATTTCTATATGCATGCTATCTATCCCACTAATGAGGTTTCCACTGTCTATCACTTATATATTTGTATGTGCTTTCTACACCACTCATGAGGTTCCACTGTGTATCACTTGTATATTTATATGCAGTCTGTAACATACTGTACATACAAATATATATGTGTGTGTGTGTGAGAAAGACAGAGATACTGTATATGTGTGTGTGTGTGTGTGTGTGTGTGTGTGTGAGTATATATATATATATTTTTTTAATTCCCTTGAACTTGCATCCTCATTCATACAGGTCCCATTGGAAATGGAATAGAGGAGTTATTGCAAAACTCATTTTTCATGTCAACCTGCTTTCCCTGACACACTGCGTAACACTATCAGGCCATGACATGCATGTGAACCAATAGTGAGTTAGTGCTCTCCAGCCCATCACAATGTGTCCACCATGTGACAGAACACTGCACCATACCTTCCCAGGCTCTGAGCAGTGATGTGTTCGACCAATCCTTGTGCTGCCCAGCCAGCTCCCAGAGCTAATCTCTGAACCTGAGTTGCCAGCATGGAAACACAACATGCTACCCTCTGGCCCAGCAGCTGTCCCTGCACACAACATTTCTCCATAACTTTTAGGTGATTCTATCAACCAATGATAATATGTAATCAATAACTCTGGCAAAAATGCGTACGGTGCAATGATTTATTTAACAGGCCTAGTCTTTCAACAGGTCTACACATTATTATATTCTACTTTTCTGGGCATAATTACTTTATTTTTCTTAAAAATTACAGTTAAATTAATTTTACCAATTATTCATGTCAGATGGCATCTCTATACCTTAAAGGCACAAATAGGTCTGTACAAAGTGAGGTATGGACTTAACAACTGTGCTATTGACAAGGTTTTGTTTAAGTTGGCCCTAGTGCAACAATGTAAGACTGAAAATTGTATTAGGCTGTAGTGCAGGTTGAGCAAATATCACCATGCCTGGTGTGTTGTGCCACCATCTCTGGCAGTGGGAGCTGTGGTAGGTAAGTGACTGTTCATTTCTGTTACAGAATGCAGCCATTTCGCTAGCTAATGTATGATGTTATAGCAATGATAACATCACATTCTGAGCATAAGAGGGGGTTTGAATATAAAAGAGGGTAAGGAACCAGATTCCATGGATAAACAGAAATATTAATAAAAATCACCAAGAAGAGTGATTCTGTGGCACATGAGAGTTCTAGTAGATTGCAAGTTCTGCACAAAATTCTGTGGACTTGCAGAATTCTAGGGGCCTTGAGTATACTGTCCAAAGACAAGGGCCCCTAACAGGAATGTTTGGTTAGCTAATTACTTCCAGACATCAAAGACACTTCTAATGCCCAGCCATAAATTGACAGATAGTAAATTTACAACAGAGCCATTTGGTCTGTTTTCAGAGACATTACTAAGATGCTAAGAAAATGTGACTTTTCCCAGCATCTGCTAAATTCGAACTGTTACACTTGTAAAGAGTTACATTAAAAAACAAGCATTTGTCAATGCCGAATGTTGATTGCTCATATGTGCTGTTTAGGTATTTGGAAATGAAAGTGCCATGCTTAAGAACTGTCATGTTGCCCCCAGACATCCACTGTGTCTTTCTGTTCAGTATTGACAGAAGAGGGAAGGGGCAAGGGGCACAGCAATACAGCAGTTGCAAGGTGTGAAGAGGTGGACAATAGTCCATTCACAGGCAGAAGAATCCTGCAGAAGGTGAGTAAATTGAAGGTCGACAAAGTGATGGGACCAGATGGCATACACCCAAGGATATTGAAAGAACTGTGGAGGGAAATAGCAGTACCTCTGGCAGCCATGTTCACTGAGTCATTCCACACAGGGGAAGCACCAGAGAATTGGAGGAGGGCACATGTGGTCCTTCTATACAAATCCAGCAGTAGGGAGGAGGCGGGGAACTATAGGCTGGTCAACCTCACTTCAGTAGTGGGGAAGATCATGGAGACATTGGTTAAAGAAAGGATAGTGAGGTATCTAGAAGGCAACATGGATTCACAGTGGGGAGGTCATGTCAGACAAATCTGGTTGTTCTCTTTGACTGGGCGACAAAGGAAGTAAATCAGGGTGGGGCAGTGGACAACACTTACCCTGATGTAAGAAAAGGCCTTGACACTGTCCCACATAGGAGACTGATAAAGTAGCTGAGTAGGCTGGGCATGGGGGAAAGGGTGGTAAACTGGATTAGAAACTGGGTAACAGACAGGAGGCAGAGAGTGGTGGTAAATGGGGTGCAGCCTTGGGAGAGGAGGTGACCAGTGGGGTGCCACAGGGATTGGTCCTGGGGCCAGTCCTGTTTAATGTCTTCATTAGTGGCATTGCAGAAGGGCTGAAGGGAAAGGTCTGCCTGTTTGCAGATTACACCAAGATCTGTGACACACTGGATACCCCGGAGGGGGTGGAGAAAATGAGGAGGGACCTGGGGAAGCTTGAGAAATGGCCTGATTATGGTAACTGATGTGTAATTCAAAAAAGTGCAAAATTATGCACCTGAGACACAGAAACCCTGGGGAAAGGTGCAGGATGGGGGGGGGAGTTGCTGACAGTCACAAAGAAGGAAAGGGACCTGGGGATTCTTATTTCAGATGACCTGAAAATGTCAAACTGGTAAGGCAGTTGGGAGGGCCAGTGACATACTGGGGTGCACAGGCAGGGGTATCACCAGCATAAGGAGGGAGGTAGTGATGCCATTCTATAAAACCATGGTCAGGCTTCACATGGAGTACTGTGTGCAGTTCTGGAAGTCGCACCTTCGTAAGAATATTAACAGGCTTGAGATGGTCCAGAGAACGGGGAATGAGATGGTACAGCGCTTGCAACATAAAACTTGTGAGGAGACATTAAGGGATCTCAATATATGTACTCACTGCAAGAGAGGAGGGAAAGAGGGGGTATGATAGAAACATTGAAGTACCTCAAGGGTATGAATATAACTACTTAGAAGCAGGAGACAGCTGCTATAGGCACATATGCCAGCTTCTGTGTGAGATTCTTTTGTCCTTATAAATCTGTAATCTACAGTATTTCAGTAACCACATGACCACACTGCCTTCTTTAGGCAATTTTATGTTGGTTAATGGTTGGTGTCAGATGGCAGACAGAGGGCTCACCAGATTGTGTTGCCATTTGAAAAACTTCATAGTGTTCTTTTACTGGTAAGCATTTTGGAAAGCTGGTGAAGGTCTCACAATTTTTATTATGATTTTATCTCCTTTTGCCGACTGGAAGTCGTGGATATTATGAGGATCATCCATAGTGTGCGGCCAACGAGCTGTAGTTTGGACCCTGGACCAACTCCCCTAATTTTGGGTTGTTTTGAAGCCATCGGTCCAGTTATGGTGCAAATAGTCCGGTGCTCCTTAGAGTTGGGTGAGTTTCCTAACTCCCTGAAAGAGGCAGTGGTGACACCCCTCTTGAAGAAAGCTACTTTGGACCCAGACTGTTTTTCAAACTACAGACCTGTCTCTAACCTTCCCTTTATTGGGAAGGTTATGGAGAAAGGTAGTGGCAGCCCAATTGGATGACCATTTAACCATCCATAATGTCTCGAATCCTTCCAATCCGTTTTGAAAGACACATCACCGAGACTGCACTGGTTCGGTGCTTAATGATCTTTTGAGGCGAGAGATCAGAAGAGACATTCGATTCTAGTTCTTCTTGATCTCTCATCAGCTTTTGACACTGTGGATCACCTGGTGTTGTTAGCACGCCTGAGGCTAATCTGTAGAATGTTGGGAACTGTGTTAAAATGGTTCACCTCATTCCTTACTGGGAGATCACAAAGTTGTGTCGTGGGTTCATTCCTCCGCTCTCTTTGTTGTGGGGTGCTTCAGGGTTCACTGCTGTCACCCATGTTATTACGCAGTGTATATGCTGTCCCTCAGAGACATTATAAGGCGGTATGGGCTGAGTTTTCACTGCTATGCAGATGATACCCAGCTATACCTGTCTTTTGCACCTGACCAGGATGGAGCACTCTCGGTGTTCAATAACTGGAAGAAATCCAAGGGTGGATGGATTCTAGTTGGTTATGGTTGAACTCAGAGAAGACAGAGGGATTAGCGGTGGACTCGGGTGGTCAGATAGCGAGGTCGTATGATGGCATGCCCTCTGGAATTGTTCTTGGCGGCGTGTCACTTACGACCTCTGAACAGGTGCGCAACCTTGGGATTGTCCTAGCTGATAGGCTGACCCTTCAATCTCAAGTGTCGGCCATTGTCAGGACTTCCTTTTACCATTTTAGGAATACTGCCAGGGTGCGTCACCTTGTTCTGTCTGACTCTCTACCAACGTTAGACCACGCTTTTGTGTCCTCGCGCTTGGACTACTGCAACGCCCTTTACTTTGGGCTTTCTGGGGTTGAAATCCATCACCTACAACTGGTGCAGAACGCTGCAGCCTGGGTTTTGACTGGGACAAGGAGATCCAGTCACATTACCCCGGTGCTGTGCGAACTGCACTGGCTTCCTGTACGGTGGCGGATCACCTTTAAAGTCATTTTATTGACTTTCAAAGCCCTTCATGATCAGGGTCCGACCTATCTGAAAGAACTTCTGGTGCCTTACTGCCCTGGCTGATCACTCCACTTGGCCGACGAGGGGTTGTTAGAGATTCCAAGAGTGAGTTTGAAATCTTCTGGTAGTCAAGCATTTTCTTATGCTGCAACCACTCTTTGGAATTCTTTACCACGCCAGTTAAGGGAGTGCACCTCGGTGGAGGTATTTAAGAAAGGTTTAAAAACTTATTTGTGGCACTTGGCTTATCAGGATGATTAATGGAAGCTGACTGTAAATATTTTGTTGATTGTATGGATGATTTTATGGTTTGTTTTAATTAGTGCATGCATGGGATAGTCATAAGGCAATTCTGGGGGGTGGGGGTAGAAAGAAGTAGGCTGCTGGTTAACTAGGATCTGCAGCTTATCCAGTAGGTAGGGAAATGGGCAGACTGGGTGGGCCAAGTGGTCCTTATCTGCCGTCAAATTCTATGTTTCTATGTTTCTATGTTTCTATGTGATGTTTTAATGAAATTATTTTATTTATATGTTTGAAATTGGCATTGTATGTTGTGATGTGATATGTAAAGTGCCTTGATATTTTGAAAGCCGCTATAAAAATTAAGTTATTATTATTATTATTATTATTATTATTATTATTATGTCTGTCCCCTTTGGTCCCCCCATCCTCACACCCCAACAGTCATCAGTAGCCACAGCTGCAGCCTTCTTCTTGCCAAGATGGTGGGTGAGAAATATAGAAACATAGAATTTGAGGGCAGATAAGGACCGATTGGCTCACCTAGTCTGCCCATTTCCCTACCTGATGGATAAGTGCAGATTCTAGTTAATCAACAGCTTACTTCCTCCTACCCCTAGTAGAATTCGTTTTATGTCTATCCTACAGGAGCAGCTGCCTTCACAGACTGTGAAGTCTGATGTCTTTCAGTGCCGTTTATTGGTCATCTTCCAACACAGGCGAGGCGCTGCCAGCCCCAAACTTAACTCCAGACATGCAGGTTTCAAAGTGGAGAAGAAATGGAGTGAGCAAGAATCAAGTACTCATTCAGATGTGGCGTCGATTTTCAGATCAGCATACTGGTGTGGACACTGCAAATAGAACCCCAGCTCTTTAAGCATCCCTATGGAGAGTAAAGGCTTCTTGAAGCACTAGGGTTCTGTGTACTGTAAGTGGGCTGCATCTAATTCAGTAATTTACTGTACCTTACATCTGGATGTATGGTAGGCCCAACTTTAAATAAACACTGCACCTGAATTAACACATGATGCCTCAGAAACATAGAATTTGTCATCAGAAAAGGACTGCTCAGTCCACCCAGTCTGCCCAAGTGTTCTGTACCTACTTGTAACTCCTGCCTGTATATGTTGCTGCATGTCTTATTCTGCCTGCGTCTATCAAGACCTCCTTGTGAATGAGCTTGCTTAATGGATTTTTCCTGCAATGAACTTCAACCTACTCCACTTCCATAGCCCTATTGATCTCCAATGACCCCCTCCTTCCCGTTTTTCTAATATACCCCTATGTTTATTCCATGCATGCTTCATGCCCCTACCATTTTAGCTTCCACCACTTCTCCTGGCAGTCTGTTCAAGGCGTCTACCACCCTTTCAGTAAATAAATATTTCTTCATATCTATCCTGAATGCCCCCCCCCAGCTTCATTGTATGTTTCTTGGCTTGGGTGCTCATCCTCATTTGAAGGAAACTCCCCAACTGTACCCTCTTTACCCTCCTGAGAGATACCTTGTAGGTCTTGATCATGTCACCTCTCGCCCTCCACTCTTCCAGAGTGTACATGTTGAGATTCTTCAGCCTTTCCTTGTAGGGATTCCTGTGAAAATTCTGAACCATTTTAGTTGGCCTCCTGTGGAAAACCTCCACCTTATGTCCTTTCTGAAGTGTGCACTGTAAAACTGGACACAGTACTCCAGCTGGGGGTATACCAGGGAGTGATACAATGGCAGCACAACATCCCTCCTCCTCCTCCTATGGGAGATGCCACTCCCTATGCACCCCAGAATCCAATTTGCCCTGCCCATAGCCTTGTCACACTGTACTGCCATCTTGAGGTCCTCTGATATAATAACCTCAAGGACCCTTTCATGTCTGGTGAGTATCAGTACCTCCCCTCATCCTATACCCAGCATTGGGGTTCTTATGCCCTAGGTAGATGATTTTACACTTGTTGGCATTGAACCCCAAGTAAGTAAGAAAATGGAATTGATTTGAACGAATTGCAGGCTTTTAAGCAGCTTCTCGGGGAGTGTGTATGTGTGTGTGTGGGGGGGGGGAGCTCTGCTACTATAACTATTTGCTTTTGATTTGGTATAATGTGCGAGCAGACTACCCCTGCTCCCCACTCCATGTGCTATATCAGAGATGAAGAGCCCAAATAGCATTGGGCCAAGCACTGAGCCCTGTGGCACCCCGCTTGTCACTGCTCTGGGTGCCGAGAACTACCCCACCACCACCACCCTCTGCACCCTCCCCTGTAAGCAGTTCTCTATCCATTTAGTCAGACCACCTTCCACCCATACCCCTCCTTCTCCTCACTCTTCTCTTCCTTGGCCTGTGTCCCTCCTCCTGCTAGTCCGCACCCTCTCTCCTCCTTATTCTTACTGGGTGGTGGTGCCTTCCGGATTACACTCAGACCACTCTGACTGCCCCCTTCCAGGGTTACTATGCATCCGCCTTTACTTATATCTAGGGCGGTGAGCTCATCAGGCTCCCCTGTCCGGACCTTTCTACCAACCTCAGTGTTGTGGCCACCCCCCACCCTGTTTGTTTAAATCCATCTTAGTAGAGATATGCCCCTCTAATCCTGCCCTTTTTTTTTTTCACATATTTTCTCACTGGGCTACAGTCAACTTGGTCTTCCCAACCGACCCCCCTCGTCCTGTCCCCAACATCAGGCTGACCTGCTCACCTCCACGGATTACCCCCATGGTGGAGTGGTAAGAAGCTTCCCAGGTTGACCCACCGGAGCAGGATCCGGTTGAGGAGGTGCCATTCGTGGGCGGGCAAGGGGGGTTGGAAGCTCATGCTGCCTGACCATAGCCCATTTTCCATTCTTCTCCCCTTTGCAGAGTGCGGGCATGCAATAACACTTAGGCACAGCGTGGCAATGTCTGCCACACTCTGCCACCCTTTACTACACTGCTGTAATAGCACCCACGGTCGCCACCAGGGGCCACTACAGAACGGTGGGTCCCTTGATCCCGCCCCGGGATAGGAGAGCAGTCCTCAGGATGCTCAATCCTATCCCTCCCTTGCCAACCCCTGGCGGCTCAGGCTTACGTCTGATCCCAGGTCACCAGTGTGGCATGAGGTGTGGCGTCCAGCGCCTCAACCCTCGGTGCCAGTGGCCCAGCAGCAATGCTGCCTTTAATAGTCCCCTCCCCTTCCTGCTGCAGTGTACCCTGTCCCCCACATGCAAGTCGGTATTCCCCAGGGCCTACCCCAGTTAGTCAGTAACCCATAATGTTTCGTGTGGCACCAATGCCTCAGCCACCAGAACTCCTCAAGCCTACCCTACCTCCCCATGCTAGCATATGGTTCCAGAAGTACTTCCAAGAATGCCACCGACTTTCCCACCCCCTCACACTGCATGCCCAAGTACACAAACCTCCCCCTCACTACTTCCACAGTGTCCCTCACCAAGTCATTTGTACCCACATGCAACAGTAAATGAGGTTTCTTCCTCCCCCTCACTGCACTCTTGAGCACTGCCTGCCCTGTCCCTCCTGCAGTCAACCTGGGGACAGCTTCAACCCAAATATGGCTGTGCCTTTCCCCCTTCCAGCCCATCTCACCCATTTCAGTAAATAATCCCCAGGACGAGTACCCCCACCCTTACCCCCTTTCCCTTCTAATGCCCCTTCCACCACCCCAGTATTCGTTCTTCCCTGTCCCTTACCCCTGCCAACTGCACCCTCTGTGACTTCTGTATCTGTACCTCTACTTCTGCCTCATCTCTTTTCTCTGCCTTATTCCTCCCATCCACCTTGAACCCCTTCCCAGCCTGACTACTTCCTACTTCCTACTGAGCTTCCCATGATGACCTCTCCTCCTCCCCTGCTGATTTATAATCCCTCTCCTATCCCCACTGTTGTCAATTTAGAGCCCCATTCCCATCTACTCCGATAGTGATGCCCCTCCCATCTTTCCCCTTTCCTAACCTTCTCTCCTTCAGTCACCACCCCAACCTTCCTTACTAGCCACGTTCTACTCTTTTGTCCTCACTATCTCTTCCCCTACCTGTTGCCATCCCTCTCATGCCCTGCTTGTCCTCCCCCTTCAGTATGTTCCTGCTCCCCCCTCTGTCCCATAGCAGAGGTTCTAATCTATTCTTAGTCAATTCCTTGCCTACATCTCTTCCACCTATCAGTTTCCACCTTCTACTTGTTCATCTCTGTGCCACCCTGGTCCCTCCCTACCCGCAGCCATCTGTTCTCTCTCTCTCTCTCTCCTGGTACTACTCGTGGTCTCTTCTTCCCCCATCAGGAGGTCCCTCGCCCTTGCCTCAGGCACCCTCTCCCTTCTCCTCTCTTTTCTGCTAGTGCCTCTGATACTGAGATCAGTTTCAGTCCCTACTTATTCTTCCTCCATCTCCCTTTGCCATCCCCTATTCCCCCCTCAGGATGCCTACCATACTCACCTGCCCTGCCACTTACACTCATCCCTAACCTCCACAGTTCCTCCCTCAAACTAGCCAGTCATCTACAGACCATACACCCCCCCCATCCTCCAAGCCCAGTCCAGGATTATGGCAGACCCACACCCTGTACACCCCTCCACCCTTCCAAAGATGCCCGCGCTATTGACATGTGGCACCTGCCCCATGTTGGCCCCCATCTTATGGTACGGGCTCTTACTCCCAGGTTTTGTACCCTACTACAACTGTTAGGCCCCTATTTATTCAAATTCCTGTCCCTCCCACACTAATCCCCCTACAACCCCTTGCCGACCAGGGCAGTTCCGTCTCAAATCTCATCCATTAGATACTGCATAACTGTAGCAATCCTAAAGCCTCCTTGTCCATTTTTCACCCCTCAGCTACCATACATTTTGTTCTCGGCTCTCATATAGTTTCACTTAGCCAAGTTAGAAATCCTATTGTACTCCAAGTATTACTCAGCTCAGTCAGAGAAATAAACAGAACAAATACATATGTATTATTATAGCAATCATAACAGTATAGCTCAGTACTTAGCTCAGTTAAAAGAAACGGAACAACTAAATCTGTACTATTACAGCAATCCTAAAGTATCCAATCATTTGTCTCCACTCCACTCCAGAGACCCTGCTGTAATATAGGTCCACAGAGAACCCTGGGCTGTGTGGGCTACTCTAAAGTCCTGGCACAGTTCCATTGAGCTCGCTCACTCCCCCTCTGTCACTTGCTCATTCTATTTCTCCCGACGCTGCAGACTGCCCTTTTGTATTGGGCTCCTGCTTGCATTGGCACCTTTATCTGCCCACAAAGAAATCTACAACAGTCCTGACACTGATTCATTGAGCTTGCTCACTCCCCCTCTCTCACTCGCTCGTTCAGTTTCTCTCGCCGCTGCAGGCAGTCCTTTTGTACTGGGCTCCTGCCTGCATTGGTGCCTTTTTCTACCCACAAAGAAATCCGCAGCAGTCCCAACAGAGCTCCGTTGAGCTCGCTTACTCCCCCTCTCTCACTCGCTCATTCCATTTCTCCCAGTGCTGCAGGCTGCCCTTTTGTACTGGTCTCCTGCCTGCATTGGTACCTTTTTCTGCCCACAAAGAAATCGCAGCAGTCCTGATAGAGCTCCGTTGAGCTCGTTCAGTCCCCCACCCTCACTCACTCTCTCATTCTGTTTCACCCGGCGCTGCAGGCTGCCTTTTTGTACTGGGCTCCTACCTGCGTTGGGGCCTTTTTTTGCCCACAAAGAAATCTGCAGCAGTCCCGACAGAGCTCAGTTGAGCTCGGTCACCCCCCCCCACTCGCTCGATTTTAATCTGTTCCAAGCACTGATTTCCCACAGTGACTGTGCTATTCTGCGCCAGAAGTGCAAAAACATATTTTGGCGAGGATGTGAAAAATGACAGCTGTACCATTCATAAGGAGGTGTGAAAAAATACCAGTGTTGAAAATGTGGCGTGAAAATATTACAAATTTGCGAAGTTACAAGGGTGCGTGGAAACAATTCAATGCATGCTTGTAACACAGTCATTTTATGGAGTTTCATCACCAAATTTTCAACGTAGGGATTTTTGGACCTGTGCTCATGAACAGTGTCACTATCATTTTCTGAATCTGTCCCAAACACTGATTTCCTACAGCGACTGTGCTATTCGACGCCTGAAGTGCGAAAATACATTTCAGTCAGGATGTGAAAAATGAGAACTGTACTGTTCATAAGGCAGTGTGAAACAATGCCAGTGTTGAAAATCTGGCATGACAATATTACAAATCTGTGAAGTTACAAGGGTGCGTGGAAACTGCGCAATGGACTCTTGTAACACAGTCATTTGACGGACTATCATCACCAAATTTTCAACATAGGTATTTTAGAACCTCTGCTCATGAACAGTGTCACTGTCATTTTCTTAATCTGTCCTGAACACTGATTTCTCACAGCGACTGCGCTATTCTGCACCACAAGTGTGAAAACACGTTGGCCAGGATGGGAAAAATTACAGCTATACTGTTCATAAGGAGGTGTGAAAAAATGCCAATGTGGAAAATCTGGCATGAAAATATTGCAAATTTGTGAAGTGTAGCAACTGTGCAACGCACACTCGTAAAACAGTCATTCTTTGGATTTTTTCCCACCAAATTTGCAACAAAGGCTTTTTGAAAGCCCACCTCATGAATACTGGCACTCTTGTTTCATTAATCGGTCCCGAAAGGTGATTCCATGCTGTGACCACGAAATCACCTTTTGGGACCGAATAACACCATGACAGTGCCTGAATTCATGAGGACGGATCTCAAAAACCCCATGTTTAAAATTTGCTGCCAAAATTCCCAAAAATGCCTGAGATGTGCATCAAAGTTGAAAGATCCCTATTTATGCCATTATACAGCTTACCGGCATTTCTTCAGTTCGCAGTCGGCTTTGAAGAGTGCAGACGTGTTCCCGGTCCATCGAAGATTGTCGCGCATTGCTCCAGAGGTAAGTATGGGGTGAGGGGGGGGTGTGGTGAGGCAGGGTATGCAGAGGGTGGGCGCGGAGGTTGTGAGAGAGGCCAGGGAGACTACGAGGGACTGTTCTTTTTAAGGTTAACAAAAAAAAAAACATCATGGGACTTTTTTTTTTTTTTATTAGGGGCATTTGGCACGCTGGGTGGGCTCCTCAGTATGCAGCCGATGGGTGATTAGGTACACCCATCAGTACAAAAGGGGATACAAGAGCCTAGATTGGACACCGGCAATAAATCTACTGTTTTTGTGGGGGTCATTATGCAGATGGGGAGGGCTGCCCCACGGCAACGTGAATTAGGATGGGAACTGAAGCTGATGGTGATTGGGGACCCGTCAACAAGCAAATACTGTTGTTTGGGTGGGGCACATGCTGTGAAGAGTTGGGCACTCCGAGGCAAGAAACAGGGGAGGGACATGATGCCAGGGATTGGGAACCCCCAGCAGACAACAGAAACTGATGGGGACTGGGCTCCCTGTCGGCAAACGGGGTTGGGGGAATGCAAGGGACTGCCCTGCAATGACGGGTCACTCCCTCATTGCCACAGAATGGCTGATGCTGCAATGACGAGGCAGCCCCTGATTGCAGTGGCTAAAACTTTTCAAGGTTATGGCATGCTGACTGAACTAGTGCGAGCATCAGCGTGCCACCCCATTGGAGAAAGCAGGCCAAGCCTCAAAAGGCAGTGGGGGCATTGGCCACAACAGTGCAGCACCTCCACAACCTGCTTCTGCAGCAAGCAGCCGCAACATGTTTCTTGCGCATGTGTGCAATCAACATAAACAAGCATTTGTCAATGCAGTACAGCATTGTGGTTAAGGGCACTGAGCTGCAAATCTAGAGACCTGGGTTTGAATCCCGTCAGCCCCCACTTGCATACTGTGTGACCCTGAGCAAGTGACTTAACTTCCTTGTGCTCCCAGGTAGCACCTGGAAACAAGTTTCGGCTTAGTGTGCCTTTCCTGGTTAAACAATTCCCCCATTCTCAATGCCGAATGTTGATTGCGTTGGTTCATTGAGCTCACTCTCTGGCCCTGTGTCACTCGCTCATTCTGTTTCTCCTGGTGCTGCAGGCTGCTCTTTTGTACTAGGCTTCTGCTTGCATTGGTACATTTTTCTGCCCACAAAGAAATCTGCAGCTGTCCCGAGAGAGCTCTGTTGAGGTGGGTCACTCCCACTCTCTCTCTCTCACTCACTCATTCTGTTTCTGCTGGCACTGCAGGCTGCCCTTTTGTACTGGGCTCCCGCCTCTGTTGGTGGCTTCTTCTGCCCACAAAGAAATCTGCAGCAGTCCTGACACAGGTTTGTTGAGCTAGCTCACTCTCCCTCTCTCGCTCATTCTGTTTCTGCTGGCACTGCAGGCTGGCCTTTTGTACTAGGCTCCTGCCTGCGTTGCCGTCTTTTTCTGCCCACAAAGCAATGCGCAGCAGTCATGATGGAGGTCTGTTGAGCTCGCTCACTCCCCCTCTCTCACTCTCACTCGTTGTGTTTCTCCTAGTGCTGCTGGCTGCCCTTTTGTACTGGGCTTCTGCCTGCGTTGGCACCTTTTTCTACCCACAAAGAAATCTGCAGCTGTCCTGACAGAGCTCCGTTGAGGTCACTCTCTCCACCTGTTTCGCTCACTCATTCTGTTTCTCCTGGTGCTGCAGGCTGTTCTTTTGTACTGGGCTTCTGCCTGCATTGGTGTGTTTTGCTGACCACAAAGAAATCTGCAGCTGTCCCGACACAGCTTCGTTGAGGTGGGTCACTCCCCCCCTCTCTCATTCGCTCATTCTGTTTCTGGTGGCGCTGCAGGCTGTCCTTTTGTACTGGGCTCCTGCCTCTGTTGGCGGCTTTTTCTGCCCACAAAGAAATCTGAAGCAGTCCTGACACAGGTCCGTTGAGGTAGCTCACTCCACCTCTCTCACGCGTTCATTCCGTTTCTGCCAGTGCTGCAGGCTGGTCTTTTGTATGGGACTCCTGCCTATGTTGCCACCTTTTTCTGCCCACAGAGAAATCCACAGCAGTCACAATAGAGCTCCATTGAGCTCGCTCACTCCCCCTCTCACTCGCTCATTGTGTTTCTCCCGGTGCTGCAGGCTGCCCTTTTGTACTGGGCTTCTGCCTGCATTGGCACCTTTTTCTGCCCACAAAGAAATCTACAACTGTCCAAACAGAGCTCTGGTGAGGCCGCCACTCCGCCTATCTCACTCACTCATTCTGTTTCTCCTGGTGCTGCAGGCTGCCATTTTGTAGTGGTCTTCTGCCTCTGTTGGTGCCTTTTCTGCCCACAAAGAAATCTGCAGCAGTTCTGACAGAGCTCCATTGAGCTCGCTGACTCCCCTTCTCTCAGTCACTCGTTCCATTTCTGTCGGTGCTGCAGGCTGCCCTTTTGTACTGGGCTCCTGCCTGAATTGCCACCTGCTTCTGGCCACAAAGAAATCTGCAGCAGTCATGATAGAGCTCCATTGAGCTCATTCACTCACTCCCCCCTCTCACTCGTTCATTCTGTTTCTTCTGCCGCTGCAAGCTGCCCTTTTGTACTGGGCCCCTGCATGCATTGCTGCCTTTTTCTGCTCACAAGGAAATCTGCAGCAGTCCCAACAGAGCTCCGTTGAGCTCACTCACTCCCTCTCTCTCACTCGCTCGTTCTGTGTCTCCTGCTGCTGCAGGCTGCCTTTTTGTACTGGGTTCCTGCCTACGTTGCCGGCTTTGTCTGCCCACAAAGACATGTGCTGCATTCCCGACACAGCTCCATTGAGGTCGCTCACTTCCCGTCTTTCACTTGCTTGTTCCGTTTCAGCCAGGGCTGCAGGCTGCCCTTTTGCATGGGTTCCTGCCTGTGTTGGCACCTTTTCCTGCCCACAAAGAAATCTGCAGCTGTCCTGACAGAGCTCCGTTGAGGTCGCTCACTCCTGCTGTCTCACTCACTCATTCTGTTTCTCTTGGCACTGCAGACTGCCCTTTTGTACTGGGCTTATGCCTCTGTTGACATTTTTTTTTTTGCCCACAAAGAAATATGCAGCAGTCCTGACAGAGCTCCATTGGCCTCACTCACTCCCCCTGTCTCACTTGCTCATTTCATTTCTGCTGGCACTGATGGCTGCCCTTTTGTACTGGGCTCCTGCCTGTGTTGCTACCCTTTTCTGCCCATGGAAATCTGCAGCAGTCAGGATACAGCTCCGCTGAGCTCGCTCACTCACTCCCCCTCTCTCACTCGTTCATTCTGTTTCACTCGCCGCTGCAGTCTGCCCTTTTGCACTGGGTCCCTGTGTGCATTGCTGCCTTTTTCTGCCCACAAAGAAATCCGCAGCAGTTCAAACAGAGCTCCATTGAGCTCACTCACCCCCCCTCACTCACTCATTCTGTGTCTCCCGCTGCTGCAGGCTGTCCTTTAGTACTGGGTTCCTGCCTGCATTGGTGCCTTTTTCTGCCCACAAAGAAATCTGCAGCAGTACTGACAGAGCTCCATTGAGCTCGCTCACTCCCCCTCTCTCACTCACTCGTTCCATTACTGTCCGTGCTGCAGGCTGCCCTTTTGTACTGGGCTCCTGCCTGCGTTGCCACCTGCTTCTGGCCACAAAGAAATCTGCAGCAGTCACGAAAGAGCTCCATTGAGCTCGTTTACTCACTCCCCCTCTCTCACTCATTCGTTCTGTTTCTTCTGCCGCTGCAAGCTGCCCTTTTGTACTGGGCCCCTGCATGCATTGCTGCCTTTTTCTGCCCACTAGGAAATCTGCAGCAGTCCCAACAGAGCTCCGTTGAGCTCACTCACTCCCTCTCTCTCAATTGCTCATTCTGTGTCTCCCACTACTGTAGGCTGCCTTTTTGTACTGGGTTCCTGCCTGCGTTGCCGGCTTTGTCTGCCCACAAAGACCTGTGCAGCATTCCCGACACAGCTCCGTTGAGGTCGCTCACTCCCCGTCTCTCACTCACTTGTTCTGTTTCTGCCAGGGCTGCAGGGTGGCCTTTTGCACTGGGCTCCTGCCTACATTGCCACATTTTTCTGCCAACTAAGAAATCTGCAGCAGTCACGATAGACCTCCATTGAGCTTGCTCACTCCCCCCCTCTCACTCACTCATTCTGTTTCTCCCAATGCTGCAGGCTGTCCTTTTGTACTGGGTTCCTGCCTGTGTTGGCACCTTTTCCTGCCCACAAAGAAATCTGCAGCTGTCCTGACAGAGCTCCGTTGAGGTCGCTCACTCCTGCTGTCTCACTCACTCATTCTGTTTCTCCTGGCACTGCAGGCTGCCTTTTTGTACTGGGCTTCTGCCTCTGTTGACATTTTTTTCTGCCCACAAAGAAATATGCAGCAGTCCCAACAGAGCTCTATTGGCCTCACTCACTCCCCCGTCTCACTTGCTCATTCCGTTTCTGCTGGCACTGATGGCTGCCCTTTTGTACTGGGCTTCTGCCTGCATTGCTGACCTTTTCTGCCCACAAAGAAATCTGCAGCAGTTACGATACAGCTCTGCTGAGCTCGCTCACTCACCCCCCTCACTCGTTCGTTCTGTTTCACTCGCCGCTGCAGTCTGCCCTTTTGCACTGGGTCCCTGTATGCATTGCTGCCTTTTTCTGCCCACAAAGAAATCCACAGCAGTTCAACTACAGCTCCATTGAGCTCACTCACCCCCTTTCCCTCACTCGCTCATTCTGTGTCTCCCACTGCTGCAGGCTGCCCTTTAGTACTGGGTTCCTGCCTGCATTGGTGGCTTCTTCTGCCCACAAAGACATCTGCAGCAGTCCTGACACAGCTCTGTTGAGCTAGCTCACTCCCCCTCTCTCACTCGCTCGTTCCATTTCTGCCGGTGCTGCAGGCTGGCCTTTTGTACTGGGCTCCTGCCTGCACTGCCGCCTTTTCCTGCCCACAAAGAAATCTGCAGCAGTCAAGATAGACCTCCTTTGAGCTCGTTCACTGCCCCTCTCTCACTCACTCATTCTGTTTTTCCAAGCGCTGCAGGCTGCCCTTTTGTACTGGGCTCCTGCCTCTGTCAGCATCTTTTTCTGCCCACAAAGAAATCTGCAGCAGTCCCAACAGAGCTTCGTTGAGGTTGCTCACTCCCCCTCTGTCATTCGCTCGTTCTGTTTCTCCCACCGCTGCAGGCTGCCCTTTTGTACTCAGCCCTTGCATGCATTGCTGCCTTTTCCTGCCCACAAAGAAATCTGCAGCAATCCCAACAGAGCTCCATTGAGCTCACTCACTCCCCTCCCTCACTCGCTCGTTCTGTCTCCCGGTGCTATAGTCTGCCCTTTTGTAATGGGCTCCTGCCTGCGTTGTCACCTTTTCCTGCCCACAAAGAAATCTGCAGCAGTCCTGACAGAGCTCAGTTGAGCTTGGTCACTCCTCCCCTCTCAGTCGCTCGATGCTAATCTATCCCAAACACTGATTTATGACAGTGACTGCAGTATTCTGCGCCAGAAGCGTGGAAACACATTTTGGCCCGGATGTGAAAAATGACAGCTGTACTGTTCATAAGGAGGTGTGCACAAATGCCAGTGTTGAAAATCTGACATGAAAATATTACTAATTTGCAAACTTACAAAGGTGCATGGAACCTGCACAACTCACGCTTGTAACACAATCATTTTATGGAGTTTCATCACAAAATTTTCAACACAGACATTTTAGGACCTCTGCTCATGAACAGTGTCAGTGTGATTTTCATAATATGTCCCGAACACTGATTTCCCCACAGTGACCACGCTACTGTGCGCCAGAAGAGTGAAAACAAATTTCAGCCAGGATGTGAAAAATGACAGCTGCACTGTACGTAAGTAGGTGTGGTAAAATGGCAATTCTGAAAATCTGGAGTGAAAATATTGCAAAGTTGCAAAGGTACGAGCATGCTTGGAAACTGTGCAATGCATGCTCGTAGCATAGAGAATAAAGTATGGGTTGGGGTGTGTAAGGAAATTTTACACACACCTGAGTTGTGGGATGCTACATAAACCCCGAGGGTGAAGCCCAAGAGGTTTGTGAAAAGCATCCCACAACGAGAGTATGTGTAAAATTGAGTTTGACACACATTCGACCCATATCTTTTTTTATGTAATTGCTGGGTTTCCCTTTTTCGCCTCAGCAATTATATAAAATAAAAAGCTTCCGGTGCATCTGCTGTGTGGCTTCTCAGGTGCTGATTTGAATCAGCATATTTTAAAACATTTTGTTTTTGTCCTGGTTTTTGAGGTTTTCACTGTGTAGGAGGGAAAAAAAGAACTTACCGCTGAGTTCTTCTGGTGGTGGTGGTGCTGTTTTGGGAGAGATGGAAGCGGTCTTGAGTGGTGGTGCTGCTGCATGAGGATGCGCACAGCAAGAGAAACTGTGCGCATGTTTGCCGTTATAAACACTCCTTTATAATGGCAAAATTACGCCATGGTATCCCTATGGGAAAAAGGGGAAGCTGGTTATTATACAGTCATTTTATGGATTATCATCACCAAATTTTCACCATAGGCATTTTGGGACCTCTGCTCATGAACAGTGCCACTGTCATTTTCTTAATCTGTCCTGAACACTGATTTCCCACAGTGACCACGCTATTCTGAGCCGGAAGTGCAAAAACTAATTTCGGCCAGAATGTGGATAATGACAGCTGTACTGTTCATAAGGAGGTCTGAAAAAATGCCAATGTTGAAAATCTGGCATGAAAATTTTGCAAATTCGCAAAGTTATGAGCATGCGTAGCAACTGCACAACACACTCTCGTAAAACAGTCAGTTTTTGGATTTTTCCCACCAAATTTGCAGTATAGGCTTTTTGAGAGCCCACCTCATGAACACTGGCACTGTCATTTCATTAATCGGTCCCAAAAGGGGATTCCACGCAGTGACAGCGAAATCACCTTTGGGGCCGAATAACGCCATGACTGTGTCAGAATTCATGAGGAGGGGTCCCAAAAAAGCCAAGTTGAAAATTTGGTGCCAAAATTCCCAAAAATGCCTGAGATATGCATCAAAGTTGAAAAAAAACACTATTTATTCCATTATACAGCTTACCGGCATTTCCTCAGTTTGCGATCGGCTTTGAAGAGTGCAGACATGTTCCCGGTCCACTGAAGATCATCGCGCCAGACTCCAGAGGTAAGTATGGGGTGAGGGGTTGTGGGGAGGCAGGGTGTGCAGTGGGTAGGTGTGGGTTGTGGGAGGGTGGCAGGGAGACCGACGAGGAACTGTTTCCTTCTTTACAGGTTAAAAAAAAAAATGACATCGTGGGACAGGTTTTTAATTTTACATTGGCATGTGGCACGCTGTGGTGGGCTTCCAGCATGCCAACGGAGTCTTCTGTTTGGGGGACAGCTGTAGCCGATGGGGGATTGGGCACCCCCGTTGGCACACAAGAAAAGGGAGAGGTGTTACATTATGCCGACGGGGATTGGGCACCCCGTTGGCAGACAACATAAGCAGGGGGGAGTTAACCTTATGGCACTGAAGCTGATGGGGATTGGGGCCCCCATCAACAAACAAACACTGTGGGACACATGTGCCATGGGGGATTGGGCACCCTCTCGGTGGGTGGGGGGGGTTAACATTGTTTGTGAACATGGCGGCAAGTTCCACCCTGCAATGACGGGTCGCTCCCTCATTGCAGTGAATGGCTGATGCTGCAATGACGAGACGGCCCCTGATTGCAGCGGCTAATATGTTGGAAAGTTGTGGCATGTTGGCTGAACTAGTGTCAACAGCAGCATGCCATGGCATTGGGGGAAGTGGGCCAAGCCTTTACAGGCTGTGGGGACATTGGCCACAACAGTGCCGTGCCTCCACAACATGCTTCTGGAGAAAGCTGCCACAATATGTTTCTTGCGCATGCACTCAATCAACATAAAAAGGAATACAGTACAGGGTATACATAGCAATTATCACAATGATATATAAAACAGTAGCTGAACTGTTTCTGAATACAATGTTTTTTAGAGTTTTCCCAGCGATGTCCGCAGGAGGGTTCTCCTCATGAAGCCCTAGGTGAGTGAAGTGTCAGTGCACTTTTGCAGGAGAGGAGCTTGTTTCCCGGTTGTAACAGAGCCAGCAGTCATTTTGGAAAGTGACTCACTGTATGTGCCTTTTCAAATCTTTTCGTAGCACAAATAAATGCATTCTACAGTATGTGCATTGTAAATTGACTAGGGCTCTGTTCTTCTCTCACCTGTCCGAGTGTACCTGGTTTGGACTGTCTGCTGTGTTAGGGGATGGCCACCACACTGGTGCACCAGATCCGTGCACCACGAGCACACACCTCAAGCACCCTTTTGGTTTGGTTCTATATTCAATAAGCAGGGTGGTCCTACACTTGGGGCCAGCAGAGGCAAAGCTCTGTCCCCAGATATTGCTTCTAACTGTAGGACAGTAGAATTCTAAGCCTGCTGAGGATCTTAGGACAGAACTCCTGTTGACCTGTGTAGATCTGAAATACACATCTGAATCTATTTTACAGTGAATTTGTACATAATTTACAGATGACGGATCCACTTGAATGCATCCAGAGGACCCACCACAGGCTTGCATGAAGGATACAGTGATGGGTGTTTCTTGGGGCTGATAGTATAAAAGGTGCAAGCCTGCTGTAAACCAGGTCCTGCCTTGATAGATAGCTTTTAGATGCTTTGCCAGGGAGAACATCTCTTTAGTCAAAGAGAGGCAGTGGAGCAGCATTCACTAGTTTAAGGCTCAGATCTTATGTGATGCTGCTAGGGATTATAATATTAAGGAACCTTAAGGTAGGTAACCAATGCAGCAATGCAGTGGGAAAGGCAAATAGAATGCTGGAGTGCATTGGGAGGGGCATAACTTGAAAAAGGAGGGAAGTACTGATGCCTCTTTATAAAACCATGGTGAGGCCTCACCTGGAGTATGGGATTCAGTTCTGGAAACCACACCTTCACAAGGATATAGATGGGATAGAGAGGGTTCAGAGAAGGGCAATGAAGATGGTACACAGTACGCAGAGGAAGCCATATGAGGAGAGGTGGAGGGAACTGGGTCTGTACCCACTGGAGATTAGAAGTGAGAGTGGGACATGATAGAGACATATAAGTATGTGAAGGGGATTAATAAGGCAAGGGAGGGGACATTATTTAGAAAGAAAGAGGGGGCTAAAACTAGAGGGGCTAGTCTAAGGTTGAAGGGAGGAAGATTTAGAGGCAATGTGAGGGAGTATTACTTCAGGTAGAGGGTGGTGGAGGCCTGGGATAAACTGCCGGAGGAAGTAGTGAGGGCTGAAATGGTGGAGGGATTCAAAAGGGCATGGGACAGACATAAAGGGTTGGCAAGTTGGGGGAATAGGAAGTCCCAGGTCATAGGTGACGAGTGTGAGTGTGTGTGTGTGTGTGTGTGTGTGTGTGTGGGAGAATGGGCAGATTCGATGGGCCAGAGGGGTGCTTTTCTGCCATCAGAATTCTATGATTCCATGATTCTACTTCTATATTTCTGCTCATAGATCCAATTCTTTTTTTTTTTTTTTTGTATTTTTGGGGCAGCCTTCCCATGTCCTCAGGTTCAATCCAGGTCATACCCCATGCCCAGGCTTAGCCCCAGGTAGAGCTGCCAGGGGGCTTCCCACTTCCTTATGGACATTGTGGGCAAGCCGGATTACCCCAGGTCGAGGCCATGACAGCGTGCCCCAGCGGGCATTAGTGGTAGTTGCGGCGGAACGTACGGGCCGCCGCGTTGAGGTCAGCATTTTTTGTTGTTTTTCTGGGGTGGGGACATGAATGACATCCAGTGTCTGCCCTACTCCCCTGAACATTCTGTCACCAGTCACTGCGTGCCCGGCCTCCAGCGAGGTCTATCAGTGCGGACACCTCCTCCCTCTCCCCAGAGAAGGAGAGCAGTCCTCAGGATGCTCCATCCTTCTCCCCCGGCCCTCAATGCCCTGGGTTAGTGCCCAAACCCGGGTCACTGGTGTTGCAAGTGGAATCAACCCCTGAGCCGATGGGCCAGCAGCATATAGAACCAATTCTTGTCCCTTCTTGATCAGTTTACTAACATGCACCTCCCATTTGAAACTGGCATCTAGCCAGATACCCAGATATTTATAACTGGGCCCCTGTCTGAGCATTTTGCCATCAGACACAGGGTATTCCAGTGCTGACTTACAATTCCTGAGCCTAGGTTTGGAGCCAAATAACATGACTTTTTTTCTGTATCAATGTAAAATCTGTGTTTTTTCCCTGTTATATTCCTTTTTCTCCCTTCGGGGGACTGGGGTGGCTACTAACCCCAGTTCCTGTCATCACAGACCGGTACCTTCCTCCCCTGGAGTAGTCAGGTACACCTGTGGTGGGGACAGGGAAGGAGGACCATCTTCCCCCATGAACACATACTCTGGTGCGAACCATCTCCAAGTGGCAGCATGGGTGAGCGGGCTGGCAGACAGGGCTTCATGGAGCCCCAGTCCTCTCTCTTTTTCTGCCTCTGCCATTGATTTGGACATGAATGTGGAGGTATACACTGCTCACCTCACTGCAGTTCTACCTTACTGTACAGCCCATAGCCTGCACTGCCACCAGGCCTCCTCCTGGTGGTAGTCAAGGCTGGAAAAATCAAGCCTTCTTCCCCTGGAGAGGACACTAGTCTTCTGGATGCTCAATCCCTCCCTCCCCAACCCCTGGCAAACCCCCAAACCAAGTTTATCACTGAACCCTGGTCGCTGGTGTGGGCTGGTATCAAATGTATGTTTTATCGTATCACCCCTTGTGGTCGACACCCTGACGGCGAAACACAGAAAAAGACCATTACGGCGACATTTGCGGTAATGGTCCTTTTTCTGTGTTTCGCCTTCCCCCAGTGTTCCACCCCCTCCCCGGACCAACTCCGACCTGGAGTTGGAATCCTAGAGTCTGGGCAGTGTGGACAGAAAACAGCAATGCAAGAGGTGGCACAATACCTGCATCAGTATTGTGCCATCGCTGTGGGGGAGGTCGGCATTCTCACCGACGAGATATCTTGGTGCTTCCATGTTTTATACCCTTTTCTTATATGGACACCGTTTTGCAGAGTTCTCTTTTTTGGAACTAGAAATGTGGAGTTTTGACTACATATCTACATGGATTCAAAACTCTGACCATGAGCTGCTGACTTGTCACAGCAGTGCTCAGAGTTCTGAATCCATGCAGTGAGATAGCTAAAACTCCAAAGTAGTGGTTCCAGTAAGAGAACTTTAATGACTATTGCCCACAAAAAGAAAACAATATGAAACAGTTTACAGTTTCAGTTTTATTCCAGTACAATTAAATATGGATCATTCAGTAGTATAACTATCATTTCTGAAAATATGAACAACAAACAGTTGCTAATTCACGTAGATTTCCTGTCCTCTTTAAAAACCACTTACCTAAATACAAAACATCAATTATGCTCCAAGCTATCCAGGACCTCTATATAAAAAGGGTTGATTTTGCTTGTTAAGCTGCAATATTTAGTTCAGTTGTATTTGTGTATATAGTGGCACACGTGTGTGCAAGGTCCCTTGAGGGGTGTCCACCCAGTTGCCTTTTGAGTTCAGGCCACAGCTACCTTACATCACCACTGAGTCACTGTAGGTGTCACGGTCACTCCTGGGCTCCTGGACTCATTGTCTGTCTGCCCAGTGATGGGGGGATCATATCCAGATAGTAGAAATAGTGCAGTGTCTCCACCAAGAGAAATACTTTTGTGGTCCTAGTGACAAGCCAGTACAACTCTCTGGGATGTTATGCCTCCCCACTTCCCCTGCTTGGTCACCCTTCCCATAAACCCACCCAGAGCTAGACACTGCAGTTTCCCCAGTGGGCACACTCTATGGGAAATAATAGCAATGGACAATTTGATTCAAACAAGAGACAACTTTATTAGGGAAGAAGTACCCTAGAGGGGAAAAGGGGGTAAGTGCAGTATAGGGTAGTCTGTCTGTTGTAGCTTGGTCTGTCTCCTGTTGCCCTTTGGAGGCCCAGAACAATAATGTGGCCACTTTTCACATGCCCTGTGCAGGTGCAGCTAAATCTAATGTCTCTAAACTCTTCTGGCTGCAGTTAAAAGGCGAGCTAGGCACATCCCCGAGACTCGGCCCATCCCCACACCACAGTGTACAACACAGAGTATTGCTCTCCTGTACTTTATTTACAGTATTTCTTTATTTAGTTTTTAACCAGGTAAGTACACTAGACCATTAAATGCCTATTTTTAGGTATTTTCAGGTAGGTATTGGTGGCACTACTCTCTCCCTGCTAGTACCGGTGAGTTTTGACCTTTTAAATCTAGTAGGAACAATTTACTGACAACTTAGTTGTTAAATCAGCGTAGGCCCATAGATGGTGCAGCTGGCTGGCTATTGGATGTGCACTTTAATATAAACAGTGGCAATGTTCAGTGAATATGGCTAGTGTCAATCCAAAGGCCATGCGAAAGCAAAAATGGCAAAATCTCACACAGAGGTATTTGTAACTCAGTGGCTGAATCCAGTAAGTAGTTCAAAAACTATCTGCACACTTCTCTGGTAGCAGGGGCATCCCCATCTTTACTCTTGGTTACACATAGAAACATAGACAATGACGGAAGAAAAAGACCAGAGGTTCATCCAGTCTGCCAAAGTTACCTATAATCCCTGGAGCCTACTGTTCCTCCAGGGTACTAACCCTCACTGTCATCTATCTCTATTCTCCTCCCTGGTCCAGTCACCCCCAGTTACTACTATTCCCTTCATTATGTCCCAGCCCTGCTTGAATACCCTCACTGTTTTCACACCCACCACCTCAGCTGACAAACTGTTCCAACGTTCCACCACTCTTTCTGTAAACTAGTACTTCCTCACATCTCTCCTGATCCTACCTCCTGTTGATTTCCATTTGTGTCCATGTGATCGCAAATTGGTATGCAGGCCAAATAGTTCCCCACAGTTCACTTTGTTAATTCCTTTAAGGAACTTGAAGGTCTCTATCATATCTCCCTTCTCATCTCCAGTGAGTACATATTTAGTGCCTTGAGGTGCTCCTCATAGGATCTGCCCTGCTGGCTCTGAACCATTTTTGTTACGTTGCACTGCACTGTCTCTGAGCTATCCTTATCCTTTCTGAGGTGAAGACTCCAGAACTGGGCACAGTACTCTAGGTGAGGCCTCACCAGGCATTTTTAAAAGGGTGTATACCTCTTTTCTTCTGCTGTCAGTACCCCTCCTGATACATCCCAGCATCCTTTTTGCCTTGCTATTGGCCTTCTTGCACTGACTTGATTCTTAAATGAGTTGCTAATAATAACTCCCAGATCCCGTTCCTCATCTGGAGTGCTAAGTCTCTCTCCTCCCATCCAGTACTCTGTCTTGGAGTTCTTTTCCCCTAGGTGCATTACCTTGCACTTTTTAGCATTAAATTTTAACACTGGTTCCAGAGTTCATGAATCTCTCTCACTGTGCAGGGGTGTGGTGCATAATTCGAGTTGATCACTCTTTGGTCATTGGCCCAGCTCTTGCAGTCTCTCACTTTCATTTTCTCCCTGTCTCTTGCTCTCATCCTGGTATGTTTATGCAAGCAAATGCAGGCGGAGGTTCTGCTGTCCTCCAGTCACTCAAGCCACTGCAAATCTGCCCCAACCCACTCGTCCTGGCCTCCCAATCCTCAGGGCGGTTAAAGCCGGTTAAAAGCCAGGGTGTCTATTAGCAGATGTCATAGCAGTCTCGAGCAACAATTCATTTCCTCTTGCTCTCACCTTTTCTCATCGCTGTGTGTGGCTAGCATGAGAATGCCTCTCTTTTCTCTGGCAGTGAAAACTGCTATTATCACAGTTTGCCCAAGGTCAGATGCACATGTAAGCCCCCCAGTGGGCTTATCTGTTAGGGCTTCGGTCCTCTGCTCCCCTGTCGGCATCCTGGCAGTGGCTCTGGGTGGGCTCCGGACCCTGTGTTGCCTCACTTGTTTTTGTGTCTGTGAGCCAATGACATCCATGTCTCGGCTCCATGTGTGGATGGGGGTCGAGATCAGTTTGGTGTTCTGTGCCTCCAGACACCTAGGGTTGTTGTTTTTTTGGTCCAAGGAGCTGCTGATAGCACTGGACTGCAAATGTAAACAAACATGGTGGACTGCAACCCTGTGTGCATGTGAAGCTTCCAGAAAAGTAACATTGAAAGGAGCCGCGGCTCCAAGAGGGTTCCTGGTCATAGGTCCCTCTTTAAATGTATCCCTGGCTCCAGGGCAGGCAGCGGAGCTGGGGATCAGGTAAAAAGCAAACCAGAAAGGCTCCGGCTGTGGTGAAAAAGTGTTTCTGCCCTGTGCAGGGCAACAATAACAAAAATAAACAGGACTGCAATGGAGAGATAATAAGTAAATAAAGATGGCAGCATCCATTAAAACTCTGCTGGGAAAGGCTAAAGGGCACAGAAAAAGCCCAGGGCTGTGACTGTCGATAAGAGATGGCTGAAAAAAGGTAACTAGGACTGCTAGCCCATCAAAAAGACAGGACAACCAGAGTTGGAGTGCAGAAAAGACTGCTATGGACTACCAGCCCACCAACTGCAATTTTACCCCAATGGCCTGTCCGGCCACAGTTTGTCAGTGAGGGACAGAGTGCCTGAGACAGCCTCTGGCTGCTGCCTAGAGGAAGACAGTTTTTGTGGAGATTTTTTGCCAGGAAAAAAGGAGACTTCATGTGGAGCAAGTCGAAAGAGCCCAAGTGACTGTAGCTGCATAATGATTAAGAGAGACTGCGTGTGCTCCAGCTGTGGGGAACCATGCAACAAAAAGGGGACAGTTTGTTACAGTATGTCACCAGGGTAGCGGCAGTAATGGGCAAGATCGCTGGAACTGGGGGGGCCACCCTGGAGCAGGTCACCAAAATGAGGCTCGATCGGATCCTGCGAGGTGCTGTGCATTCCCAACTAATTCTAATCTCCCTCAGGCTGAGGGACCACATAACTGACCCCCCGACCTTTAAGCAGTTGTTGGATGAGGTAAGGGAGGAAGAAGCCCAGGAAGATATTGGTGACTCCTTACAGATGCCTGCAGCAACTGTTGCTGCCCTATGACCCCAAGTACCCAGCCACGGGGAACAGCCCTCCTCACTGGAATTGTGCGTTGCATTGAAGGAGCTCAGAGAGTGTATGCAGGACTTAAAGGGGGTGAAGGAAACTCCCTCAGCCCCCACCATGGCCAAGTTTCAAGAGATAAAAGACGTGTAAAGGCTCTGCAGCTGGCTCAAGAGTTCCGCCACTACCAAGTGCTGTTCTGCTTGAACCTAGGTGGCAGCCAGTCCTCTACGCTGCCCATAGGGCTAGGCCCTAAATACCCATGTTCTGAAACAGTTGATTCTGCTTTAGATGTGGTCAGGATGGCCAATTAATGCAAAGGTACATTAGTGCAGAGAATCCACAGCTCATGCACACAAAAGGAGGTGGAAGGACCAGGGGAACACCACTAGGGACCAGTGAAGGAGCAAACTGGGTCCCCACAATTGCAATGCTCCACTAAGTGGACTGACCCCAAGATTCCCTCTGACAGTCAGGTGCCCCCTGATTTGATTGGTCCTTGGGCTGATGTGGAGGTTTTAATCAAGGGAGTGCCTTGTTTTGCCCTACTGGACAGTGGGTCACAGGTCACTATCATACACCAGACCTTCTGTGACAGATACCTGAATCATTTACCCCTGTTACCCCTGTCCAGTCTGTCCCTATTCTGGTTAGGTAGTTCCAGCTACCCTAATGACAGTCATTGCCTCATACAAATTGCATTCATCTTAAAGAGCCTGGGCGAACACTCCACCATTGATACTTTGGTCTGATCTGCCCAGAGTCCTAAGGGATGACAGACATGTCTGCGCTAATTGGGACAAATGCTAACATGTTTGGCCGGCTGGCCAAGATGTGTACAGAGAGAGGAGGGACAGATGAGCTAGCGAACCCCTTGGTCCAAGCAGTGGTAGAGAGGGTCAACCTGACTGTGGATATTGTGGAAGCAGAGTTGATGGAAGAGTCCGTTGGTCTGGTGCAAAGGGTGGACAGCAAGGAACTGACCCTGCCTCCGAATTCAGAATGCAGAGTGGTGAGAACTGCTAAGTTTGCTCAGCTGTCCAAAGGACCTGCCTTCATCATTGATGCCTCACCAGTGGACAGTTTGCTGGAAAGGCTAATGGTGCAAACAGGAGCACTGCCACCCCCGGAGACCTCCTGGGCCAGGCGTGTTATGGCAAGGGTCAGGAATGAGTCTGGGAAACCTGTAGTCATCTGGAAATGCTGAGTGCTGGTGCTATTGAAGTGAACCTGCTGGTGGCTGCGGAGGATGAAATAGATCCAACCTTGTTTGATTTTGGTGATTTCCCCTTATCTGCTAGCTACCGGTGGAGCTTAAGTCAAATGTTAGCCAAGTGGTGCAGTCTTCTCACTCCGTGAATGGGACATGGGATGTGTCAAAGGTGAAGAACACTGGATTTGTCTGAGGGATGATCGTCCATTCCGAGAAAGGTCTTGGAGGTTGGCCCCTGGAGACATCGAAGACATCAGGCAACACCTGCAAGAGTTATTGGATGTATCACCACCGAGTCCTGGAGCTCCACACCTCCCCCATTGTTGTGACATGCAAGAAATGTGGTCCTGTGAGGATGTGTATTGATTACAGCACATTAAACAAGAAGACCATCCCTGATCAATACACAGTTCTGCAGATAGAAGATGCTTTGGCCAGCCTATTTGGAAGCCAATGGTTCTCCGTGTTGGACATCTGGAGTGGTTATTACCAAATCCCCATGGTGGTGGAGGACAAAAAGAAGACCACCTTTATTTGTCCGCCAGGGTTCTACTAATTTGAGCCCATGCTGCAAGGGATATCCAGAGAACCGACCACATTCCAACACTTAATGGAGAAAGTGCTGGGGGCTATGAATTTGCTAGAAGTCATTGTCTAGCTTGATGACTTATTTATATTTGGGCACGCCCTGGAAGAACACAAGGCATGATTGATTAAAGTCCTGAACAGGCTGGAGGTGTTTGGGTTAAAAGTGTCAATAGACAAGTGCCAGTGCTGCCAGCATTCTGTAAAGTATGATGGGTACATTGTCTCGGTGGCTGGCATCAAAACTGACCCTGCTAAAGTGGAGGCCCTCACCCCCTGGCCCAGGCCCCATGACTTAAAAGCACTGCAATCTTTCTTAGGGTTCTGTGGCTACTGCCGTCACTTTGTAAAAGACTACTCGATGGTGGTACACCTGTTAAATGACTTGATGCAAGGCTATCCACCTACCAATAAGAAACAGAGAGCTCAGCTGGCAAAATAAAGTCCCCCCAAAGAGTATTTGAAGGTTGATGAACCCTTTGGAGACTGATGGACCCCTGAGTGCGAGGCTGCTTTTTAAGGAATTATTAGAAGACTGAGTGAAGCCCCAGTGTTGGTATTCATAGACCCCAACAAGCCCTATGTCCTCCACACTGACACCAGTTTGAATGGGTTGGGGGCAGTGCTCTATCAGGGATACCCAGAGGGACTTAGGCCTGTGGCATTTGCTAACCATAATCTATCACCATCAGAGAAGCACTACCCCATGCATAAACAGGAATTTCTGGCCTTGAAATGGGTGGTAACTGAAAAATTCCATGATTACCTGTATGGGGTTCCTTTTGCAGTCTGCACAGATAACAACCCGTTGACCTATGTAAACACCATGGCAAAACTAGATTCTGTTGAGCACCGGTAGCTATCTGTCATATTCACTTATGATTACTGCCTTGAATACAGAAGTGGGAAGACCAATATAGATGTTGATGCTCTATCAAGGTGCCCACACAGTGGCCAGTCTGACCCATTAGTGCAAGCAGAGAATACCGTTGTTAGTGTTGTGTTCAAAGTTTACTGCCCAAGGTGAGGATCCACTCACCAGTCCTGCAAGAGCAATTGACATGCAAGGGGCTATACCTGAATTTATCCTACCTGCATACTTGAACTTTTCTAGTCTGGATAGCTCTTCTCTGCATCAACCCAGTAAACCAGTACTACATAGGGCCCAAAGAGAAGACCATACCTTTCAAGATATCATTTGAGCTCTAGAAAAGTGGCATTCTGAGAACAAGTGCACAGCCACCACCCAGACACTAAAGTGATGCTTAGGAAGTGGAACAAGCTGGTCCTAAAAGATGGACTACTAATGTGCAGAGTGCGAGACAGTGAAAATCCCGAGTGTTCAAAAACCCTTGGAAGTACTGCAAGGCAGTACTCACATCATTCCAGGATAAAATGGTTCATCTGGGCTATGAGCATACCCTCAATCTAGGTCGTGCAAGGTTTTATTGGCCTCCAGTTGTTGGGGAAAGTGTTTCTGCCTTGTGTAGGACAGCAATAATAAAAATAAATGTGCCTGCAATAGGTGGGATAATATGTAAATAAAGATAGCAGCTCCCATGAAGACTCTGCAGCAGGGTGGCTTCTGGGAAAGGTTAAAGGACTCAGTGGAAAAAAAGATAAATAGGACTGGTAGCCCACCAGAAAGAGAGATCAGCTAGAGTTGGAGTGCAGGAAAGATTTCTGTGGGCTACCAGCCCACTGACTGCAATTTAGCCCTAATGGCCTGTTTGGCCACAGTTTGTCAGTGAGGGACAGACTGCCTGAGAGAGACCCTCCAGCTGCTGCCTAGAGGAAGAGAGTTTTTGTGGGGATTTCTTGCCAAAAAAAAAGAATACTGTACATGGAGCAAGTCGAGAGATCCCAAGTGACTGACATTGCAGTGTGATAAGAGAGACTGTGTGTGTGTGTGTGTGTGTGTGTGTGTGTGTGTGTGTGTGTGTATCCACAGCCTAATTTGCACAATACTGCAGTTGTGCACAAAGACTGAGCTACCGTATTCCCACACAGAGGAGTAATTGTGGAGGGTGCACATTTCAACAAGGGGAGAGCCTGTGTGTGCTGATGCTAGAGACTGTGCAAGGGCACAGCACCACTGTGGATAGAGAAACCAAAAGTGAGAGCGCTGGCATTAGAGACTGCACAAAAGCCAAACTGTAATTGTGTGTCTGGGGTGTGCAACAGAGGGTTCTAGGGAACTTCACCAGCCCTGTCCCTAGACTGAAGAAGAGGAAGAAGACCAGCGGAGAAAGATGATGAGAGGCCTGACTGATGAACACTGTGCACAAAGGCCTCTGATGTGAAGTTGGCAAGACCAGTCAGGTGAAGGCCAGCGCTCTTCATTTCTCCAGTCAACCAGCTCTATATCCTTGTGGTGCCACACCAATGAGATACCTCCACAGTACTGTACCAAATCCAGCCTGCTGCAACCCCCTGTGAACTTCTGAGCTGTAAGTACCCCTGAGCTGCGACTTTGGGGAGTATTTGATTAGTTAGTTAACTAGGTAAATATCAGGGGACTAGGTCCTGGGCAGGACTCTGCCAGAAGCTTGAGCCCGGACCTGAAAAGTTATCTGTTTCAAAGTATTGGGCCCTAATGCAAGCATCCCAGCTTGAGCACCAACATAATTTCAATGAGGTACCCACCATGCCAGAAGGGACTTTGACCTGGGTGCACCCAAAGGTGAGGGGGCAGAGAGTTGTGTGGGGTTGCACTGATTTACAGTTATTGTTACTTTTTTCTCCTCATTTCTCCTTCCCTCAGAATAAACACTGTTATTGGTTGCATGTTATACCTGGTATTTGCTTCACTGT
The DNA here is from genome assembly GCA_016271365.2 of Neoceratodus forsteri. NCBI lineage: Eukaryota > Metazoa > Chordata > Ceratodontiformes > Ceratodontidae > Neoceratodus > Neoceratodus forsteri. Next base: position 70,447,308 of record JADMNL010000027.1, on the reverse strand, counting down.
AATCGGGGGAGATTGCTGTTGTGAGGGTAGTGTTCTGGAGGGCTGTTCTAGCATTTTCCTGGGGGATAGTAACCTGTTATCTGTCCTTAGGTATCCCCTGCCACTTGCCTAGGTGGAGGCACTGTGCCTGCCTTGTAGTCCACTGTGGAACCCAGGCTGGGCCCCTCAGAGGTGTGTACCATGTGGCCCAAGGGCCTCGGAGCAGCCAAGCTGAGTGAAAGCACTGTTACACACAGTTTGTCACAACACAGTTCAGAGCCTTATGGTCAGTAGTCATACTCTAAAGAGATCTATCACCGATCTGACTGGTGGTCATCTCAAGCCCATCTCTTCTCAGAAGCCATGGCAGAACCTGTTTGGTCTATTCAAGCTATCAATCAGGATGGGTAATCCTGAAGGTCTGCTTCTTGTCACGTGATTGACAGAAGAGATGGCATCTGAATTTCTTAGGTCCACCTGTAGTGAGCCCCTGTGGCTCCCTGAGCTGGCAAAACTCCCTGATTGTTGGACTTGGGGCTTTTTAACCCCGTGGCTGTGATAAGGAAGGTCAAAGGGTGGCAGAATGGCTGCCATCCTGTAGTTCCACAAGCACTCTCCATAAATGTCTTAACTCCCATTAAGCACACAGTCCAAACACTGAATCACACCCTGAGCCAGTCCTACCTGGGTGCCCTCTCACACTTGGTGCAGTCCGTCAGTAGCCTAGGTGATTCCTGGCCCAGTCATTGCCATGAAAGTGTTGGCCCCATCTGCACTGACAAACACCTTTGATGTCCAAGCAAGTCAGGGAGTCTTAATGACATAGCAACCCACGAGGGGTTATATATGCTCAGGATTTAAACATCTAAGACATTAGAATGACATATCCATTAAATGTTTTAGGGTAGGATGATGTATCATCAAGTTTTAAGGCCCCTTTCTAGCTAAATATCTTCTGCACGGTGCACCTGTCTGCTTATGCTCTGCTGTGGCTAATGATAGCTGTGCTTTTTGTCAGTCAGAAGTAGAAATTGTTGAGATGCTTGTCTGAATCTGCACAGACTGCTCTAATTGTTGTGTTCTATCAGAGTCATAAAAGCATTTAGGAAATGTGTTCTAAGCTTTCATTCAGGAGGCATTTTCTCCCACACTAATTAAAAACTGCAAACCAATGTTTAGTAATTCTTAATGCACCTCTCACTATAAACGCTTATTTTCCTGTCATGGATTCTTTTTTTTTAATCAACATTTTTTATTATTTTCATATTTTATATAACAAAGTATTATATATATAATGGTAATACTACATATTATACAATACATTAAATCTGCATGTTGATAACAATACAATTATATTGACTCCTTTGAGCACACACTTATTTCATTTCATAAATTCTACAATTAAAAGACAGTGTTATTTAACCTCTGCAGACCTTACATTCAATACACAATTCGACTGTGTCTCTGGAATTCAATGTATTAAGTAACAATAAGACCTAATAATTAAAATCATTACTTAGCTGAAGGTCTGTTTCTCAAAATTGAAAGGAAAGGGGATCAAACTTTCTCAGAAACATCTAGCTTATTACTTACTGTTGCAGCAACTCTTTCATTATTCGCTGACACGCCTACACTGTTAAACCATTCATCAGCTGAGGGGGAATGGGAGATTTCCATTCTGTAAATAGTAGTCTTTTTAGAACAAGAGCAGCTGCAAAGATCCAGTATTTCTGCAGACTACTTAAACAAGCATTTGTCAACGGCGAATGTTGATTGCGTTGGTCTGTTGAGCATCCTCACTGGCCCTCTGTCAGTCGCTCAGTCTGTTTCTTCCAGTGCTGCAGGCTGCTCTTTTGTACTGGGTTCCTGCCTGTGTTGGTACCTTGTTCTGCCCACTAAGAAATTTGCCGCTGTCCCGACAGAGCTCCGTTGAGATGGCTCACTCCCCCTCTCTCATTCGCTCATTCTGTTTCTCCTGGCACTGCAGGCTGGCCTTTTGTGCTGGGCTCCTGCCTCTGTTGGTGGCTTTTTCTGCCCGCAAAGAAATCTGCAGCAGTCCTGACACAGGTCTGTTGAGCCAGCTGACTCCTCCTCTCTCACTGACTCGTTCCGTTTCTGCTGGTGCTGCAGGCTGGCCTTTTGTACTGGACTCCTGCCTGTGTTGCCGCCTTTTTCTGCCAACAAAGAATTCCACAGCAGTCACGATAGAGCTCCATTAAGCTCGCTCACTCCCCCTCTGTCACTCGCTCATTGTGTTTCTCCCAGTGCTGCAGGCTGCTGTTTTGTACTGGGCTCCTGCCTGCGTTGGCACCTTTTTCTGCCCACAAAGAAATCCACAGCTGTCCCGACAGAGCTCCGTTGAGGTCGCTCACTCCCCCTGTGTCAATCACTCATTCTGTTTCTCCTGGTGCTGCAGGCTGCCCTTTTGTACTGGGCCTCTGTTGGCGCCTTTGTCTGGCCACAAAGAAATTTGCAGCAGTCCCAACAAAGCTCCGTTGAGCTCACGCACTCCCCTTCTCTCACTTGCTCATTCCGTTTCTGCCGGCGCTGCAGGCTGCCATTTTCTATTGGGCTCCTGCCAATGTTGCCGCCTTCTTCTGCCCACAAACAAATTTGCAGCAGTTACAATAGAGCTCCATTGAGCTCACTCACTCCCCCTCTCTTCGTTCATTCTGGTTTCCCGCCACTGCAGGCTGCCCATTGTACTGGGCCCCAAGTGCATTGCTGGCTTTTTTCTGCCTACAAACAAATCTGTAGTCCAACAGAGCTCTGTTGAGTCTCCCATTCCCTCCCTCACTCACTCTTCTGTGTCTCCTGCCACTGCAGGTTACCCTTGTATACTGGGCTCCTGCTTGCAGTGGTGGCTTGTTCTGGCCAGAAAGAAATCTGAAGCAGTCCCTACACAGCTCCATTGAGCTCTCTCACCCATTCCGTTTTGGCTGGCGCTGCAAGCTGGCCTTTTGCACTGGGCTCCTGTATGCGTTGCTGCATTTTCTGCCCACAAAGAAATCCACAGCAGTCACAATAGAGCTCCGTTGAGCTTGTTTACTACTGCTCTGTCACTCGATCGTTCTGTTTCTCTTGGCGCTGCAGGCTGCACTTGTGTACAGGGCTCCTGGCTGTGTTGGCACCTTTGTCTGTCCATAAAGAAATCCGCAGCTGTCCTGAAAGAGCTCCGTTGGGGTCGCTCAGTTTCCTTTTCTCACACACTCATTCTGTTTGTCCTGGTGCTGCAAGCGGCCCTTTTGTATGGAGCTCCTGCCTGTATTGGCGCCTTGTTCTGCCCACAACAAAATCCACAGCAGTCCTGATAGAGCTCTGTTGAGCTCACTCAACCCTTCCCCGTCTCACTTGCTCATACTGTTTCTCTCACTGCTGCAGGCTGGACTTTTGTACTGGGCCCCTGCCTGCATTGACACCTTTTTCTGCCCACAAAGAAATCCGTAGCAGTCCTGATAGCGCTCCGGTGAGTTCGCCCATTCCCCCTCCGTCACTTGCTCTCTCGTTCCGTTTCTCCCAGCGCTGCAGGCTGACCATTTGTACTGGGCTCTTGCATTGGGGCCTTTTTCTGCCCACAAACAAATCTGCAGCAGTCTCGACAGAGATCAGCTGAGCTCAGTCACTCCCCCCTCTCAGTTGTTCGATCTTAATCTGTCACAAACAGTGATTTCCCACAGCGACTGTGCTATTGTCCGGCAGGAGTGCAAAAACATATTTTAGCCAGGATGTGAAAAATGGCAGCTGTACTGTTCATAATGAGGGTGGAAAAATGGCACTTTTGAAAGTGTGGCGTGAAAATATTACAAAATTGCGAAGTTACAAGGGTACGTGGAAACAGTTCAATGCACACTTGTAACACAGTCGTGTTATGGAGTTTCATCACCAAATTGTCAGCATAGGTATTTTAGGACCTCTGCTCATGAACAGTATCACTCATTTTCTTAATCTGTCCTGGACAGTGATTTTCCACAGCGACCGCTCTATTCTGCGCCCGAAGTACGAAAACACATTTCAGCCAGGATGGGACAAATGACAGCTGTACTGTTCATAAGTAGGTGTGGGAATATGGCATTGTTGAAAATCTGGAGTGAAAATTTTATAAATTCACGAACTTACGAGCGTGCATGCAAACTGCGTAATGCACGCTCATAACTTTATGGAGTATCGTTACCAAATTTTCAACATAGGCATTTTAGGACCTCTACTCATGAACAGTGTCACTGTCATTTTTACGTTTGCTTGCACGCATGTGCCAGAAACATAGTGCCATCATTAGAGATTTCGGAGGTGTGTCACCCCCTCTTCCAATTCAGTCAGTGAGTTGGCAGGCGCGGCCCCTGTCCCCCAATGCATGCTGGAGCTGTCTATGACAAACTCCAAAATGCAGTGGCATACAGTTGAAAGGGGGAGCTACGCTTCAGTGAGCAGTGATAAGCTATCGCCTGCTCATGCGCAGCTCCCCTTACACACACACACACACACACGCATACTGCATGCTCCCCCATGCACACACTCTATAGCCGATGGGGGTGCCCAATCCCCGTCGGCTGTGCTGCACTCCCCAAAGCCTTCCAAATGTCACGTGGTGCCCACCCCAGCGTGGCATCGATGGTATAGCCGACAGGGGTGCCCAGTCCCCATCAGCTTCACTGTCTCCCACCCCCGGTACGGGGTGCCGCTGGGAGCCCACCCCAGCGTGGCAACAAATCTTATGGCCGATGGGGTGCCCAATCCCATCGGTTCCACGCCCCTAGCCATCCTTCTGCCATGCTGGGAGCCCACCCCAGCGTGGCAAACATCCCGGTCGTCTTTTTGTTTTAAAATACCTGAAAAGAAAAACGGTTCCCGCAGTGTTCCTGTCCCCCTCCCACAACCCGCACCCAACCACTATGCACCCTGCCTCCCCACATCCCCCCCCCACACCATACTTACCTCCGGACCTCGGCGCGATGATCTTCGGTGGACCGGGAACACGTCTGCACTCTTCAAAGCCGACCACGAACTGAGGAAATGCCGATAAGCTGTATAATGGGCTAGATAGGGTTTTCTCAACTTTGTTGCATATCTCAGGCATTTTTTTGAATTTTTGCACCAAATTTTCGACATGGGATTTTTGGGACCCTTTCTCATGAATGATGCCACTGTCATGGCATTATTCGGGCCCGAAGGGTGATTTCGCAGTCACTGCGTGAAATCACCTGTCGGGACCGATTAATGAAATGACACTGCCAGTGTTCATAAGGAGCCTATTTTGAAAATTTGGTGGAAAAATTCCAAAAAACGACAGTTTTACGAGCGTGCGTTGCACAGTTCCTACACACGCTCATAAGTTCATGAATTTTCAATGTTTTCACTCCAGATTTTCAACATTGCCATTTTACTACACCTTCTTATGAGTAGTACAGCTGTCATTTTTCACATATCACCTAAAACGTGTTTCCGCCCATGTAGCGTACAATGGCGCAGTCGGTGTGCGAAATCAATATACGGGGAAAATTAAGAAAATCACAGTTACAATGTTCATGAGCAGAGGTCTTAAAAATGGCTATGTTGAAAATTTGGTGACAAAAGTCCATAAAATGACTGTTTTTCGAGCGTACGTTGCGCAGTTCCTATGCACGCTCGTAAGTTCACGAATTTTCAATATTTTCACTCCAGATTTTCAACATTGACATTTTACCACACCTCCTTATGAGTGGTACAACTGTCATTTTTCACATCTTGCCCAAAATGTGTTTCTGCCCATGTAGCGCACAATGGCGCAGTCGATGTGCGAAATCAATGTATGGGACACATTAAGAAAATCACAGTGACACCGTTCATGAGCAGAGGTATTAAAATGGCTATGTTGAAAATTTGGTGAAAGAATTCCTAAAAATGGCTGTTTTATGAGCGTGCATTGCGCAGTTCCTATGCATGCTCGTAAGATTGCGAATTTAATATTTTCACTCCAGATTTTCAACATTGCCATTTTATTATACTTCCTTATGAACAGTACAGCTACTATTTTTCATATGCCGCCCAAAATGTGTTTTCGCACGTGTAGCGCACAATGGTGCTGTTGGTGTGCGAAAGCAATGTTTGGGACAGATTAAGAAAATCACAGTTACAATGTTCATGAGCAGAGGTCTTAAAATGGCTATGTTGAAAATTTGGTGACAAAAGTCCATAAAATGACTGTGTTACGAGTGAGCATTGCGCAGTTTCCACGCACCCTCGTAAGTTCATGACTTTGTAATATTTTAAGTCCAGATTTTCACCAGTGGCATTTTTCCACACTTTCTTATTTATAGTACAGCTGTCATTTTTCACAACATGGCCGAAGTGTGTTTTCACACTTTCAATGCAGAGATGCGTGGTCGCTGTGGGAAATCATTGTTTGGGACAGATAAAGAAAATCACAGTGACACTGTTCATGATCGGAGGCACCAAAATGCCTGAGTTGACAATCTGCTGTAAAAAAATCCCCAACCTAATTATATTATGGGTGTGCGTTACACAGTTTCTATGTACGCTGGACTTCACCATTTTTAAAATATTTTACTGCAGATTTGCAACATTGCCATTTTTACACCTCCCCATGAACAGTATAGCTGTCATTTTTTACATCCTGTTTGGAATGTTTTTGCACCTGTGCTGCTAAATGCCATAGTCGCTATGCATAAGCAGCTTTTGGCTAACAAACATATTCCCCCTGTTCATGAGGTGGGGTCACAAAAAAACCATGTTGAACATTTGGAGTGAAAATACCAACGAATGCCTGAGGTATTAGGGTTTCCAACCATAATGCCCAACCCTGTAGAGAATGACAGGCATCAGGGGTGTAACTTGGGATTCTTGCCTGTAATGCTCATACCATTCCACACCCTGCAGCCAGTGAGAGGCATCGAGGTATGCCTTGGACTCTTCTGCCCCAAAGTTCACCCCATTCTCTATCGCACCCATCTCACCGTATTTCCTAATGGAATGGGGTGTAAGGCCAAAGACCCAAGAACACCATGACACTTGCAGTGTCTGCAGGGTGGGGTGTGGTGAAATGGCGTGGCCGTTATGCCTGACGACCCAAAGGCACACCCCAATGCCTGTCACTCTCTGCAGGGTGGTGGTGGGGTTGGCTTCAGTTCAATACTTCACTGCCATTCCTATTATGCAGCTCTGTAACTTCTACACTACCACTGCCAATGCCAGCAAGCAAACATTCGGCATTGACAAATGCTTGTCTTAATCTGTCCTGAACACTGATTTCACACAGCGACCGCGCTATTCTGTGCCGAAAGTGCAAAAACTCATTTTGGCCAGGATGTGAACAATGACAGCTGTACTGCTCACAAGGAGGTGTGACAAAATGTCAAAATTGAAAATCTGGCGTGAAAATATCATAAATTCTCGAAGTTACGAGCGTACGTAACAACTACGCAATGCACGCTCATAAAACAGTCAGTTTTTGGATATTTACCACCAAATTTGCAACATAGGCTTTTTGAGAGCCCACCTCATGAACACTGCCACTGTCATTTTGTTAATCAGCCCCGAAGGGTGATTCCGCACAGTCACCGTGAAACCACCTTTCGGGGCCGATTAACGCCATGACAGTTCAAGAATTCATGAGGAGGGGTCCCAAAAACCCCATGTTGAAAATTTGGTGGAAAAATGCCAAAAAATGACTGAGATAGGCATTAAAGTTGAAAAAAAACCTATTTCTACCATTATACAGCTTACCGGCATTTCCTCAGTTCGCGGTTGGCTTTGAAGAGTGCAGACGTGTTCCCTGTCCACAGAAGATCATCACGTCGTACTCAGGAGGTAAGTATGGGATGGGTGTGTGGAGGCAGGGTCCACAGTGGGTGGGTGCGGGTGGTGGAGGGGGGCCAGGAGACTGCAAGGGACAGTTTCTTATTTCACAGGTTTAAAAACAAAAAAAAACATAGTGGAACAGTTTTTTTCTTCACAGGGCCATTAGGCACGCTGGGGTGGGCTCCCAGCATGCCACCCGACTGCTTTTTGGGAGGGCCAGTAGCCGACGGGAGATTGGGCACCCCCGTCAGCACACAAGTAAAGGGGGGGGTTCACATTATGCCGACAGGGATTGGGCACCCCGTCGGCACACACTATATCGGGGGCAGTGTTTGACATAATGCTGACAGGGTGGGCTCCCCATTGGCACACTAAGTAAAGGGGGTTCATGCCATCCGACTGCTTTTTTTGGGGGGCCAGTAGCGAATGGGGGATTGGGCACCCCCGTCGGCACACAATGTCAGCGGGGGGGGGTGTTTGACATAATGCCGACAGGGAGTGGGCTCCCCCGTCGGTACAGTCAACATAGGGCCAGTGAAGCTGATGGGGATTGGGGCCCCTGTCGGCAACTAAGCATGGTGGGGGTGGCTTATATTGTTTGTGAACACGGCGGCAAGCCGCCGCCGTGTTCACAAAAAGTATCAGGGTTTTTACAGCCCGCCCTGCAATGATGGGTCACTCCCTCATTGCAGCGGCTGATTTTTTAGAAAGTTGCGGCACACTGGCTGAACTAGTGTCAGCAGCAGCATGCCACGGCATTGGGGGATGGGGGACAAGCCTTTGCAGGCTGTGGGGGCATTGGGCACAACAGTGCCGCACCTCCTCAACCTGCTTGTGGAGAAAGTTGCCACAACATGTTTCTTGCGCATGCACGCAATCAACATAAAAAGGTATCTCTGTATCTATACCCAAAATAAACAATTTACCCGAGAATGGTATGCTAACCTTGGTTACTTCCTTACATACTTTATGCACCAAGCTCCAAATTTTGTTAATGACTGTACAGCCCCAAAACATGTGCATGAGGTTTGCATGGTTCACCTGGCATCTCCAGCAAGGGCCATCCTGTAAATAGTGCATTTCTTCTAAACGTTTGGGGGAGTAATAGTAATAGTGAAGAATTTTAAATTGAGTAGTCCTACCTTGGACCTCTCTGCTACTCAGATATGCATTTCTCCAGGTTTTCAACCATTCCTCTTCTGTCAACATCTCTCCCAGCTCTGCTTCCCACTTCAATTTGGATACTTGAGAGGGTGAAATAGTGTTTTCAATGTTAATTATGTATTTGTAACATATGCCAGCTCCTTTTCTTAATGATACTAACCTCAACAATTGCTCCCATTCATTATGTTTGGGCAGAATAAAATCTGGTGCCAGGACAGAATTCTGCAATGCCTTCCTGAGCTGCAGATAGCTTGCAAACTGAAACTTCTGCAACTTAAATGTATCTCTTACTTCTGCAAATAGAAACATAGAAACATAGAAGTTGATGGCAGATAAGGACCGCAAGGCCCATCCAGTCTGCCCATTTCTTTTTCTACCTTATGAATGTGCCATAGGCCTTTGCTCTGTCAATGGCCTATCTATTCATACTCATCTGTATTGCTCCCTTATGCCTGTCCCATGCCCGTTTGAAGCCCTGCACTGTATTCATATCCACCACTTCCTGAGGTAGGCCATTCCATGCATCCACCGCCCTTTCTGTGAAAAAGAACTTCCTCACATTACCCCTTATAGACTTTGACGGCAGATAAGGACCGCTTGGCCCATCTAGTCTGCCCATTTCCCTACAGGATAGGCCACAGATCCTAGTTAACCAACAGCCTATTTCTTCCTACCCCCCACAAGAATTGCCTTATGTCTGTCCCATGCATTCTTGAATTCTCCCACAGTTTCAGACCCCACAACCTCCTCAGGAAGGCTATTCCATGCATCCACTACCATCTCTGTGAAATAATATTTCCTCACATTGCCCCTGAACCGCCCTCCCTCTATCTTTAAATTGTGTCTCCTTGTTCTTGCACGTCTCTTTTCTGAAAGATGCTACCTCTTGGACTTTGTTGATTCCACTGAGGTACTTAAAATTTCTATCATGTCCCCCCCTCCTTTCCTCAAGGGTATACATATTAAGCTCCTTCAGTCTCTCCTCATATGGCTTCTCTTGCAGACCCTGCACCATTTTGGTTGCCCTCCTCTGGACTGCCTCTATCCTGTCTATGTCCTTGCAGAGATGGGGTCTCCAGAACTGGACACAGTACTCCAGATGTGGTCTCACCAACTGTCTGTACAGAGGGATAACAACTTCCTGTTTTCTGCTGCTGAAGCCTCTCCCTATACATCCCAGTGTACCCCCAGCCCTCCCTGCTGCCTTCTCACATTGCTTGCTAACCTTAAGGTCATCTGATATGATTACCCCCAGGTCCCTTTCCTTTTTTGTTGTTGTTACTACCTCCCCACCCATTGTGTATTCTTCCCCTGGGTTCTTGTTTCCCAGGTGCATTATTTTGCACTTTTTTGCATTGAATCCTAGCTGCCATACTTCTGACCATTCCTCCAACCTTGCCAAGTCCCTTTTCATCCTTTCCACACCTCCTTGTGTATCAACCCTGTTGCAGATCTTTGCGTCATCTGCAAAAAGGCATATTTTTCCTTCTAGTCCCTCTGCAATGTCACTGGTGAAGCATTAAAAAGGACTGGACCCAATACTGAACCCTGCGGTACCCCACTAGTAACCCCTCTTTTTTCAGAGTGGACTCCATTTACAATTACCTTCTATGTCCTGTTGTGCAGCCAATGTTTTACCTAGGCTACCACCCTGGGACCCACTCCCAGGCTGGTTAATTCGACTATTAATCTTTTGTGTGGGACTGTGTCAAATACCTTGCTAAAGTCTAAGTAGGCCATGTCCACAGCCCTTCCCTGGTCTACTACTTTGGTCACCCAGTCAAAGAAATCTATTAGATTTGTCTGACATGACCTTCCCGCTGTGAACCCATGCTGCCTTGGGTCCTGTGTCCCATTGGCCTCTAGGTACTCAACTGTTCTTTCCTTCAGAAGTGACTCCGTCACTTTCCCTACCACAGAGGTCAGACTGACAGGTCTGTAGTTTTCTGGCTCTGTCTTGGTCCCACTTTTGTGAAGGGGAATCACATCTGCCTTCCTCCAGTACTCGGGTACCACACCATCCTCCCATGATTTATTAAAAAGAGTAGCCAGTGGTTTTACTAGTTCCTCCCTTAATTGTTTTAGAATTCTGAGGTGAATTCCATCAGGACCCATTGCTTTGTCCACCTTCGGTTTTAGGAGTTCTTGCAGAACCCTTTCTTCTGTGAAAGGACTGGAATCGACCCCCCCTATCAAGAGTGCTTCTGTTAATTGGATTAGGCACTTCTCCCTCCTCTTTTGTGAGTACTGAGCAGAAATATTCGTTCAGTATCCCTGCTTTTTCACTGTCCCCCTCTGCCCACCCACAGTTCATTTTATTCAGCCTCACTATCCTTCCCTTTGTCTTTCTATGCACGCTGATGTACCTATAAAAGGTTTAATTCCCCTTCTTAACTGAGTTGGCTATCTTTTCCTCAGTTTGGGCCTTTGATATTCTGACTTCCCTCCCTGCTTCCTTCTGCCTTAACTGGTACAGCTCTCTCTTCCTGCTCCTTCTGTGTTTCCTTATACTTCTGGAATGCTATCTTTTCTTCCTGACTTTCACAGCCACCTCTTTTGAGAACCATAGTGGTTTTTTCTTTCATTTTGATTTGTTTATTTGCTTCACACAAAGGCTTGCTGCCTCTGTGATGGCAGTTTGATGATTCCCCATTGTTGCTCCACACCTCCTTCTAGCCTGTTTGCTAGTGCTTTTCTGAGGCACTCTCCCATCTTGCCAAAGTCAGCCCTCCTAAAGTCCAGTACCCTCACTTTTTATGGCTTGACTCTGTAGCTGAGTTTAACATGAACCACACTGTTTGATGGTCACTTGTCCCCAGATGGCAACCTACTTCTAGATCTGAGATCCTCTCACTGCCCCGTTTGAGAGTACGAGGTCTAAGATTGCTCCCTCACGAGTAGGTTCCAAAACTAGCTGTCTGAGGCCTGCCACCTGTAGGACATCAAGAATGGCCCTGCTGTTGGATGTGGCTGCAGCAAATATGCTCCAGTTAACATCTGGCATATTCAGGTCTCCCATCAACAGTATCTCCCCTTTCTCTGCCATTCTAAGAATGCCTTCTATCATATCCTTGTCCATTCCTTCCCCCTGACAAGGGGGTCTGTACAATTACTCTTTTGTTCAGTTGCTTTTATCCCTTCCTTTACATAGAGAGCTACTCCTCCCCCTCTTCTCCCCTGCCTGTCTCTCCTGTAAGTTATATACCCTGGTATGTTAACATCACAGTCATGGTTCTCTGTGTACCATGTTTCTGTGACTGCTATGATATCCAGGCATCCCTCTTCCATCAAGGCCACCAGCTCAGGGAGCTTGTTGCCCAGACTACGGGCATTGGTACTCATTATCCTCCATTTCCTGATGGCCTTACTCCCTTTTATCCCATCCGTGTCCTTCTTGCCTGTGTCACTTTATCCATTTACCCTTGCCCTTTTCCCTATCGACACCTCTATGTTGGTGTTTGCTGCACTTACTACTGTGATTATTTGGTGGGGGGGGCTAGGATGTCCCTGCTCCTTTCCAGTGCCTCCCACCTTGGCTAGTTTAAATGCTTGCCAATGAAGCATTTAAACCTATCACCTAGGATCCTGGTTCCCCTCCTGGACAGATGCAGCCCATCATGCCAGTATAGGCTTGCATCACTCCAGGTGGACCCCCAGTCCCCAATGAAGCCAAACCCTGAGCTTCACACCAGTTTTCAACCACTGATTGAATCCATGGTGCGGAACACCTAGCCTCTCCTATGCCATAGATAAGCAGCACCTCCGAGAAGGTTACCGTGCGTGCTAATTGACTAAGGCCCCTCCCCAATTCCACAAACTCTTCCTGCACTTCTCTAATCCCTTTTTTAGCCAGGTCATTTGTCCCTAGGTGGACAATGACATCCAACTCCCTCCCCTGTGCAGCTGCTCTGGCAATCCTGAGGATTCGCTCCCTGTCCCTCCAAGCTGTGGCGCCATGCAGGCACCTTACCTCCCTCTCCCCTTCCTCCCCCAGTTCTACCTTCCTACCTTAATTGGCCTTCCTCTAATCTCATGCTGTGTCCTCTTGTCCTGCTATTTTTGTTATATTGAAACATGTTAGACTCTTTCACCTTGTTAATGCCCTTAAGGTGTTTGAATGTTTCAATCATATAACCTCTCTCCCTCCTTTGCTCTAGGGTATACATACCGAGTTCAGGTAATCTGTCCTCATATGTTTTCTGATGCAGTCCCTGCATCATTTTGGTTGCTTTTCTCTGGACTGCCTCAATTTGGTTAATGTGAAGGTGTGGCCTCCAGTACTGCACGCAGTACTCCAGATGGGGCCTAACCAGTGTCTTGTAAAGAGGGATTATTACCTCCCTCTTACGACTTGTGATACCCCTACTAATATACCCCAACATCCCTCTAGCCTTACCTACTGCTTTAGAGGTCTGCTTGCATGATTTGAGGTCATCGGTGATGATGATGCCCTCTTTCTTTCCTTGTGATTGCAAGCGACTCCCCTCCCAGCCTATAGGTGGCTTCAGGGTTTCTCTTCCCTATGTGCATGATCTTGTACTTCTTTGCATTAAACCCCAGTTGCCACTCTTCCAACCACTTTGCTAGTTTATCCAGATCTCTTCTCATTCTGCCCACACCATCTGGATCATCTACTCTGTTGCAGATCTTGGTGTCATCTGCAAACAGAGAAACCTTACCCTCCAGTCCATCTGTAATGTCACTGATGAAGATATGGAAGAGGACTGGTCCCAGGACTGATCCCTGAGGTACCCCACTTGTGACTTGCATCTCTTCTTACTGTATACCATTTACCACCACTCTCTGTTTTCTGCCCGTCAACCAGTTTGCCACCCAGTTGACCAATGTCTGACCCATCACGAGCCTATCCAGCTTGTTAAGCAATCTTCTGTGTGGAACAGTATTGAAAGCTTTGCTGAAGTCAAGGTAGGCAACATCAACTGCTCCCCCTTGGTCCACCACTCTGGTTACCCAGTCAACAAAATCTATGAGATTAGTTTGGACCTTTCTTATGTAAACCCATACTGTCTTGGATCCTGTGCTGCTATGGATTCCAGGTGCTGCACTATCCTTTCCTTAAGGAGTGTCTCCATAATCTTGCCCACTACTGAGGTAAGGCTGACTGGTCTGTAGTTCTCTGCCTCCTCCCTGCTATCATCTTTTGTGGAGCGGGCTCACATGAGCCCTTCTCCAGTCTTCTGGGACCTCTCCTGTGCTCAGAGACTCTGTAAACAGTTCTGATAATGGCTCTGCTAGTTCCACCCTTAGTTCTTTTAGTACCCTGGGATGTATGCCATCAGGTCCCATTGCCTTGTCCACCCTGAGCTTATCAAGCTCTCGTAAGACCATTTCTTTTGTGAAGGGACTAGTGCACACCTCCCTCCCCCCTGTGTCCATGGTGCAGAGCTGTGGGCCCTGCCCTACCTTCTCTTCAGTAATACTGAGCAGAAGTATCTATTTAGGATAGATGCTTTTACATGGTCCTCCTCCTCACATGCCCCCTTGTCCCCTTTGAGCTTAGCAATACCCCCTCTAGACTTTCTCCTTTCACTAATGTATCTATAGAAAGTCTTGTCACCTTCTTGTACTGTTCGTGCTAGTGTTTCCTCAGTTTGGGGTTTTGCCTGCCTTACTGCCTTCCCTGCTTCCCTTAGGGAAGTTTGGTATGCCTCCCTATCTTCATCCTGCTGCTTTCCCTTATATTTCCTGACCCTTTCTGCTACTGTTTTTGAGAACCAAAGTGGTTTCCCTCTTCTTTTGCCCTTCCTTTTTTCACTATCACAATGGGATGTTGCTTCAAGTATTGCATCTTTATTGCTTGCCCAGTTTGCCTGTACCTCCTCACCTGTATTTCTTTTTGCCAGGGCTAGCTTAGCTATGTTGGCCATCTTATCAAAGTCAGCTCCTCTGAAGTCCCATATTTTTGCCTTGGAATGGGATGATTTTGTTCTAGTGGCCAAATTGAACCATACCATGTGATGGTCACTGGCCCCCAGGTGACCTTCTACCTGGAGATCTGTGATCCTTTCCCTTTTTAGTCAGTACTAGATCTAGGATAGCCCTGTCCCTAGTGGGTTGTTGTACCAGTTGTTGGAGGCCCTCCCCCTGCAGGGAATCCACCATGTGTCTAGGAAAGCAGAGTTGGACTTTCTCCCTTTATTAGATCTCCTATATTTGTTATACCAGCTTTTAGCCAATCCCCTTCAACTAGAGGCCTCCCACCATAACCTATTTTTTTATTGTTCCAAATGGTAGTGAGTTTAGTGGGGAAACTTGTTAAACCGAGAATGTTCTTAACTTTTTCAGTTGTGTAAAGCGAAGAAGCTACACAGGGGTTATCTTTAATTTGACTCAGAACCTTAACAAATAGCATATCTGAAAGTTTAAATGGGGAGACACTCACTTTCTCTACTGCCATCCACATTGGAGTATCATTTCCGTTCTCTTCAACCATATATTTAACAGCTTGTTTTAATAAAAAGGAGATATTATACTTTTTCCAATTTGGTACAGCAAAGCCTACTTCGGTCCGCGGGCTCCTACGTTTCTGAATAGATAATCTAGGTGGTTTGCAGTGGTGTAGATTACGGGGGACAGAGTGGGCAAGCTGCCTCCCCTAAGCAAAGAGACCAGGACTTTTTCGTTCTGCTCACTTTCGTTTTTAGTTTTTTTTGGGTTTGGGTTTTCTCTGCTCCTCTGGACCTAGCTGGCTGGGAGATGAGAAGAGGGGGGGTTGCATATATTTTTTTTTAATTTAAAGCTGGTTCCTATCCAGATGATTGTGCCGAATATCCACATTTCTGATTGGCTGCAATGTGCATTTTGCAGCCAGTTGGAGAGCACTGTAGCCATAGTCACATGCACGCCTGCACAAGCTAACCATATGGTGCCATTTCTTGCCAGTTGCCCAGAATGAATGGAATGCCTGAATCAAGAAGAAAACAGACACTGTAACACTAGCATAGCTGACAGCATACAGTACAGCTGTATGCCCATTGGTCCACTGCGTGGGCCAATGGGCATGTGAACACTACTGTACTACACAGTCCCAAAATGTGAATGAACCATTCACATTTGAACTAATAGTACAGTATGATCTGTACGCCATTGGCCCACGAGTACTATGTACGCTGTCAGTCAGTGGGCAGCCGGGCAGCTTGCGGGTGAGGAAGTTGCCACCCGCTGCTGAACCGGGGGGGAGCAAGGTGGTGGGTCTGAGTGGGTGGGTGGGTGGAGAGGGGGCTGCCGATGGCCCACTGAGCCATTTCTTTACAACAGAAGCCCATGATTGGGCTGGGAATCGAGTCCACTCGACCACCAAGGAATATTCTATTTTTCTTAAGCCCACGATTGGGCTGGGGAGTGGGTCCACTGGACCACCGGGGAATTTAGATGTATCTGATGCCCGTGATTGGGCATTGGGGTGCATTGCCCACTGAGGGGCAGGGGGGCATTGCTCCCCGTTGGTGGCAGCCTGGCAGGGCACCAGGTGCAAGTCACCAGGGATTGGCACACCTGCATGCAAATGGGGCCATAATGACATGCAAATGGCCACATTTGCACCTTGCATTCATAGTGGCCTCATTTGCATGCTCACATCTGAATATCATTCTTGCTGCACCTAACGCAGCTGCACTTGCGCTGGTGCAGCCCCCTGCTCCTCTCCTGCCACTTGCACTGGCGCAGTGCCACTGCGCCGTGTGCAGTGCGAGTGGGCCCAGTGCCATATTCAGTGGTGCTGAGCCATGGCACAGCACCATTGAATATCACCCAGGCCATGCCCTGGCACATCCCAGCTGTGCTGCGTCAGACTTGCCCCTATGCCTGGTGTAAGTCTGAATATCCCACCCACTTTATTCTGCCAAAGCTACCCAAGATCTTACTAACTTTGCATCTTCTAAAGACAATAAATGTGTTTTCTGAAGCAATGCAATGTCAATTTTGTTTTTAGCCAAGTATGATAATACCTTTTTATGTTTAATGGGGAACCCCGGACCTTTTACATTCTACAAACGTATATTCAGATTATTTATATTCATTTCCAACAACTATACAATGTATGCGTTTGTCAAAAACAGTAATTAATAGGGCCCAACAAACAAGATGCTTTTAAGATATTTGCTAGAAGAATTACTCTAACTGAGCCTCAATAAGGTTTAAATCAAGAGCAGATCATAATCTAGATTAAGAACTAAAGAAAAATAACTATACAGTAGCAGTATAAATCATACTTGTAACAGTATGTTTAAACAGTTAATATATTAAAGTTCTAAAGCATAACCTTAAAATGTAACTAAATAGAACAATATTATAAAATATGAAACCCAAAACAAGTGAAGCACTGACACCAGTAGGTTGGAATTACTGTACTGCCAGTACCCACACTGAACTCCTTCAAGCCCAGTGTGGTGAAGGTGCTAATAATCAGAAGCGCAAACACACACATACAGCAATGGCATCTTCAACCCACATAACATTACCTAAATGAGCTCCTAATTCATAATAAATCTAACGCAGTAAGTGTCACCAATTACAGCCAATATAAGCAACCTACCACTGAGTTCCAAATATAAGCAATTTTACCTGAGTCACAGGAATATGATGGGAGTAGGGAAGATGCAATAGAACAAAGGAGAAGAGTGGGAGGAGAGAGAAAGGAAGAAAGATTTTTCCATTCACACACTGTACTTTATTATCTAGATACCTTATTTAATTTAGCCAATTAATTTGTGTAATTTGGAATTTCCTATGCTAGAAGCTTCTGGCTAATAAAAGCAGAGGTGGGGAGCAACCTGTTTGTGACTATTAACTCCTACTTTAGAGTCAGAAGCACCAAATTTCAATACAAGCTTCAGCCAGAAAGGTCAAATTATTACGCATTGTTAGAAACTTTTCATTTACTATCCTCATTTTCAAAGCAGCATGCTTTTAACTGCCTAGCACCCTTATTTTACTACACATCACAGGCATCCACTGACTTTAACATTTTTGAAACCAAATAAATGCTGACAGCAACAACAAAAAATATGAGAAAGTCTTACAACAACAGACTAGAAATGAAGGTAATAAAGGAGAGGGGCAGGCATCAAATCCTCTGAGCCCCAGATAAACTAAAAGCAACCTCTAAAGTGCTAATAATTTCCTGTGAACAATTATGATAAGCTGCCTCTGTCAGTTGTAAGTGCTGAGTTGATAAACGACTGCATGCTTGATTCATTTAAACAAGACTAACTTCTTGCAATAACTTTGTACTTTAAATAACCTCTGTTTGCTTAAATACAGCAATGCATTAACCTGTTAACCAAAAAGCTTATTAAACAAGCATTTGTCAATGCCAAATGTTGATTGCGCTGGTGTGTTGACATTACTCACTGCCCCTCTGTCATTCGCTCAGTCTGTTTCTCCTGGTGCTACAGGCTGCTGTTTTGTACTGGGCTCCTGCTTGCATTGGCACCTTGTTCTGCCCACTAAGAAATTCGCAGCTGTCCCGACAGAGGTGCGCTGAGGTGGCTCACTCCCCCTCTCTCACTCATTCATTCTGTTTCTCCTGGCACTGCAGGATGCCCTTTTGTACTGGGCTAGTGCCTCTGTTGGTGGCTTTTTCTGCCCACAAAGAAATCTGCAGCAGTCCCAACACAGGTCTGCTGAGCCTGCTGAGTCCCCCTCTCTCATTCACTTGTTCTGTTTCTGCCGGCGCTGCAGACTGCCCTTTTGTACTGGGCTCCTGCCTGTGTTGGCACCTTTTTCTGCCCACAAAGAAATCCACAGCTGTCCCAATAGAGCTCTGTTGAGGGCGCTCACTCCCCCTGTGTCACTCGCTTATTCTGTTTCTCCTGGCACTGCAGCCTGCCCTTTTGAACTGGGCTTCTGGCTCTGTTGGCGCCTTTTTCTGCCCACAAAGAAATCTGCAGCAGTCCCGACAATGCTCCGTTGGGCTCGCTCAGTGCCCTTCTCTCACTCACTCATTCCATTTCTGGTGGTGTTGCTGGCTGCCCTTTTTTACTGGGCTTCTGCCTGCATTGCCGCCATTTGCAGCAGTTACAATACAGCTCCACTGAGCTTGCTCACTCCCCCCTCTCTCACTCGCGTATTCTGGTTTTCCTGCCACTGCAGGCTGCCATTTTGTACTGGGCTCCTGCAGCGTTGCTGCTTTTTTCTGCCCACAAACAAATCTGCAGCAGTCCTAACAGCTCTGTTGAGCTCACTCAGTCCCCTTCCCTCACTCGCTCATTCTGTGTCTCCTGCCGCTGCAGGCAGAGCTTTTGTACTGGGCTCCTGCCTGCATTGCTGGCTTGTTCTGGCCAAAAAGAAATCTGAAGCAGTTCCAACACAGCTCCATTGAGCTCGCTCACTCCCCCTGTCTCA
This sequence comes from Neoceratodus forsteri, assembly GCA_016271365.2. NCBI lineage: Eukaryota > Metazoa > Chordata > Ceratodontiformes > Ceratodontidae > Neoceratodus > Neoceratodus forsteri. The sequence continues at coordinate 70,428,006 of JADMNL010000027.1, read as the reverse complement.
CTCACTCATTCCATTTCTGCCTGTGCTGCAAGCTGGCCTTTTGTACTGGGCTGCTGCTTGTGTTGCTGCATTTTCTGCCCACAAAGAAATCCACAGCAATTACAATAGAGCTCCGTTGAGCTTGTTCACTATCGCTCTGTCACTCACTCATTCTATTTCTGTTGGCGCTGCAGGCTGCGCTTGTGTACGGGGCTGCTGGCTGCATTGGCACCTTTGTCTGTCCACAAATAAATCTACAGCTGTACCGACAAAGGTCCATTAAGGTCGTTCAGTCTCCCTCTGTCATGCGCTCATTCTGTTTGTCGTGGTGCTGCAAGCGGCCCTTTTGTACGGGGCTCCTGCCTGCATTGGTGCCTTTTTCTGCCAACAAAGAAATCCGCAGCAGTCCTGATAGAGCTTCATTGAGCTTGCTCCATCCCCCTGTCTCAATCACTCGTACTGTTTCTCCCACCGCTGCAGGCTGGCCTTTTCTACTTGGCCCCTGCCTGCATTGACGCCTTTCTCTGCCCACAATGAAATCCTCAGCAATCCTGACAGTGCTCCGGTAAGTTCACTCACTCCCCCTCCCTCCCTCACTCACTCTCTCGTTCTGTTTAACCTAGTGTTGCAGGCTGCCCTTTTGTACTGGCCTCTTGCGTTGGGGCCTTTTTCTGCCCACAAACAAATCTGGAGTAGTCCCAACAGAACTCAGTTGAGCTTGATCACTCCCCCCTCTCACTTGTTCCATCTTAATCTATCCCAAACACTGATGTCCCACAGCGACTGTGCTATTCTCCGTCAGGAGTGTAAAAACATATTTTATCCAGGATGTGAAAAATGACAGCTGTACTGTTCATAAGGAGGTATGAAAGAATGCCACTGTTGAAAATGTGGCGTGAAAATATTACAAATTCGCGAAGTTACAAGGGTGCATGAAAACAGTTGAACGCACGCTTGTAACACAGTCTTGTTATGGAGTTTTGACACCAAATTTCCAACACAGTAATTTTAGGACCTCTGCTCATGAACAGTGCCACTGTCATTTTCTTAATCTGTCCCGAACACTGATTTCCCATAGTGACCGTGTTATTCTGTGCCGCAACTGTGAAACCACATTTCACTCAGGATGTGAAAAATGACAGCTGTACTGCTCATAAGGAGGTGTGAAAAACTGCTATTGTTGAAAATGTGGCATTTTAGGACCTCTGCTCAGGAACAGTATCACTGTCATTTTATTACTCTGTCCCGGACAGTGATTTCCCACAGCAACCGCTCTATTCTGCGCCGGAACTGCAAAAACACATTTTGGCCAGGATGGGAAAAATGACAGTTGCACTGCTCATAAGTAGGTGTGGGAAAATGGCAATGTTGAAAATCTGGAGTGAAAATATTATACATTCGCGAACTTACGAGCGTGCGTGCAAACTTTGCAATGCACGCTTGTAACACAGTCATTTTATGGAATATCGTTACAAAATTTTTAACATAGCCATTTCAGGTCCTCAACTCATGAACAGTGTCACTGTCATTTTCCTAATCTGTCCCGAACAGTGATTTCCAACAGCAACTGCACTATTCTGCACTGGAAGTGTGAAAGCACATTTCCACCAAGATACGAACAATGACAGCTATATTGTTCACAAGGAGGTGTGACAAAATGGCAATGCTGAAAATCTGGCATCAAAATATTACAAATTCATGAAGTTACAAGCATGCATAGCAACTGTGCAGAGCACGCTAGTAAAACAGTCATTTTTGGGATTTTTCCCACCAAATTTGCAACATAGGCTTTTTGAGAGCCCATCTCATGAACGCTGGCACTGTCATTTTGTTAATCGGCCCCCAAAGGTGATTCCTCACAGTGACCACAAAATCACCTTTCAGGGCTGATTAATGCCATGACAGTTGAAGCATTCATGAGACAGGGTCCCAAAAACCCCACGTTGAAAATTTGGTGAAAAAATTCCAAAAAATGCCTGAGATATGCAGCAAAGTTGAAAAAACCCTATTTACTCCATTATACAGCTTACCGGCATTTCCTCAGTTCGCGGTCAGCTTTGAAGAGTGCAGACGTGTTCCTGGTCCACCAAAGATTGTTGTGCCGGACTCCGGAGGTAAGTATGGGGTGGAGGGTGTGGGGAGGCAGGGTGCACAGTGGGTGGGTGCAGGTTGCCGGAGGAGGGTCTGGGAGACTGCGACGGACCGCTTTTTCTTTATAGGTATAAAAAAAAGACAATGAGGGATGGTTTTTACCTTCAAAGAGGCATTTGGCATGCTGGAGTGGGCTCCCAGCATGCCACTGGAGTCTCGCTTTGGGGGGCGCTGTAGCTGATGAGGGATTGGGCACCCTGTTGACAAATAATAAAGGGGAGGAATCCTTTCTGCCGATGGGGATTGGGCATCCCGTCGGCAAATAACAAAGGGGGGGATAATTCCTTTTTGCCTACGGGGATTGGGCACCCTGTCAGCAGACACTGAAATGGCAGGGCACATTATATCATATCATTGAGTGTTTATTGTTTATGTGTGTATTTTGAATGTTAATGTACAACATTCAGTCTGTGTACTGAGAGACAGTGGAAGTGTGCTTTGGGGGAGGGACATATCTGTGGTGTGGGTAGATTAACTTGGAGAAAAAGCCAGTGCTTTCTGTTTTGTTATTTCTTGTATAACTGTGTTAATGTACACTCAGTAATATTTTCAGTAATTCTTGCCTTTTTTTGCTGATTGTTGTGGTGCAGTAGTGCATAATTTTAGTTTGTTTAAAATATGTGGTTATATTACTGAAGTTTTCAATTTGCTACGCATTACTTACTGTGTGTGAGTACGTGTGTGATGCGTGTCATCAAATCAGACACCTCTAATTGTGCCACATAATTTCAGCAATATGAACCTGCTATCCACTGAAGCTGTATAATTTTTTGTACTTCTTTGTGGTATCTTTACTGGTACTCATACTAGTGACTCTTACTGCAGCAGTGCAGTACCTAGCCCCCCCCCCGCGGCCCACCCCAACCGGCAAAGATATTCTTTTCCAGATTTGAATTTCTGATGGTGAGCACTGGTTAGGTTTTGTGCCTTTGCATCTGCATCTCTTCAGTGTGCAGCGCAATCTTAATCTGTATGTACATTTGCATCTCTTTAGGGCCCAATCTCCATCTCTAATTTAAGTCACAGTTGTTTCTTTGGCTTCCCTTCAGTGTACTGGACAGGTGTGGTGCATAATTCAGCATGAACATTGTACTCATTAATATGTGTTTTTAAGTCAGGACCATCATCAGGAGTCACTCATGATACGAATCACGTTCTTCATCATCACAGTCACAAATGCAGTCACAAATTACAATTTACGATCACGTCATGAATCACAACAGTAATTTTTTTTACTGGTTACTTGGATGTATTGTAAGCCTGTTTTGTAGTATCTCTCCAGGCTTCACCACCCCACCATTGTACTCATTAATGAGTGTTTTTAAGTCGGAGAGCTTTGTGACACACCTCATCGGGGCCCGGGGAAGTACAGCTGTAGGCATTTTGTGTTTCTTTATCAACACGGTCACAAATCACGATTTACGATTACGTCACAAATCACAACATGAATATTTTTATTAGTTACTTGGATGTTGCAAGCCTGTTTTGTAGTATCTCTCCAGGCTTCACCACCCCACCATTGTACTCATTAATGTTTGTTTTTAAGTCAGGGAGTTGGACAGTGTCTGCAGTACATACACAGACTGGAAAGAAAACTGAACCCATGCAGTTTAGCACAGTATACTTCCACTGCTCAGAATACATACTGAAGACAACAAAAAAAGGGCATAATTACATACAAGAGTCGGGGATGGTGGAAGAATACATTTTATAGCACAGCAAGGAAGGTGTGGGAGGGCACATGGTGTGAGGGAAAAAACACTAATTTGGAATCCCATGGTGATCCAGCAGCAGTTCCAGCATGGATGTAATTTGCAACTGATGTCCCTCTATGTAAGAAAAATAAAATTTACAGAAAGAACAAATTAAGTAAAAAAGAATGCAGACAGAAAAGACAAAAAAATGTAGCTTTTAAAAAAGCTGTTGGGTCTAAATCAAAGTTTAAATCTCCTCCTCGTTCTGATCTCAAAGTATCAGCAGTCACAAAACACACTCCTCTCTCTCTCCGTCTGCACAGGAGAAAGTAAAACTGTCTATTTGTATGATTCACTTTCTTCCTGCCTAGCTGAAGAGCATGTAACTTACAGTACTGTAAGCCATGTGATGTGTGTGGGGGGGGGCTGCCAAATCTGAAACACCTAGAGGATCACTTAGAATCATAATGAGGAACGTGAAGTCCATTAAAAACGATGACTTCACCTTACTTCGCATTGCCATTCTGCCTTAATGTGAAGTGGTAATGACAAGGCAGAGTGAGCACTTTGCATTGCCCACTCTGCATAGCAGAGTGGCAACGAGAAGTGCCCAGTTCGAGTTCACTTCACTGGCGGAATTTAAATTCACTGCATCTCTACCTGTAAGCTTATCCAGTTCTGGAGTTACTCTGGATGATGAGGAATACACACTGTCTTGGCTCCTTTTTCTTTTTCTTGGATTATGCGTTTCTGGTCTAGGAATGTTTGATGGCTGGTAGAAAGATTTCGCTTTTCGACTAATGCCAGGTGACTGAGCATATACAATTTGATTCGTTGTAACAGAGGAGTGCTGGTGAGGGGTAGAAATCTTTGGTCTGCGCTCTGCATTCACACTATTCTGTAAACCTCTAGCCTGTTCTGATTGCTGCTGGATTCCAGAATGGGTGTCATGCTCTTTGGGTTCTAAATTCTGTTTACTGGCTGTACTGCACGTTGCTTTTGAAAAAGAATGGCGGTTAAACTGATTGTTCAAGGGGTCAGCATTTTGAACAGTTCTTTTACTATTTAAAATCTGCCAAGCATCTTGTACTGCATCACACTTTATATAGGACCCTTGTTCTTCCCGAATAACCAATGGAGCAGGATATTTAAGAAAGCAGTAAGACACGACAGAGTGTGGGTTGTTGATTGATAAGAGCATGCCCCCTGGTGTGTTGTTAGGAATGAGGCGCTTGTGCCGAGTGACTACAGCAGCTGGGTAGTGCTCTTATCAATCAACAACCCACACCCTGAAGTAACTTATTGCTCTTCTAAAATGGGCAACAACTATTTCTATAGCAATCTAACAAAACTCTGGATACATTATTAAAGATGTAGTAATAGTATGTTATTTTATTTAAATATGGTGAAAAATAGTCCCCAGACTTGGGCAAAGGAGTGGTAAAATTGATTGAACAGCAACTCACTGAAAAATGCTAAACCATTTTTTCCCTCATTCAAGACACAGGGGCCCAGATATTCAAAAGGGTTGCGCCATGCGCAAGTCCTACATTGCGCCATTCTGCGATATTCAGCAGGAGGCAGTTGCGCCACTGAAAACAGGTTGAGCAACAGCGCAATGCAAATGAATGCATGCTTAACAGGAGGGGGAGGAACCATGCATAAACTGCGCAACCTGATATTCAGTCGGGTTGTGCAGAGTTGTGCGGCGCAACCCCCAACCTGCGCCTGCACAACTTTGAGCCAAAAAAAAAAGGATCAAGTTGAGGGCCACCCACAGGTGAGCTGCTGTATTGCAGGGCGCAACACAGCAGCTTCCACCCGTGGCTGGCCCCCAACTCAGTCCCTGTGCCCCCCCACCAGCCCGATCGCGGGCAGAACGTAAAAACAACCCCCCCCCCCCCAAACATCTCCCAATGCCCGATCGTGGGCAGAGCGTAAAACAACCCCCACCGCCCAAACATCCCCCAATGCCCGATCGTGGGCAGAACGTAAAAACAACCCCCTGCCTAAACATCTCCCAATGCCCGATCGCGGGCAGAATGTCCAGTGACAACCCCCAAAATCTCCCTGGTGTCTAGTGTCCCCACTCCACCCACCCATGAAGCCCACCCGCTCTCCCTTGGCAGCTGGCGGGCGGCTTCTGGGTGAGTCTCAGATTATTGCCACACTGTCTTCCCCGACGAGTACTAGGCTGTTGTAGAAGCCAACCTGGGTGTCAAAGCGCAGCATGTTATTTTTGTTTTGATTTTATCTCACCTTATAAAGTCAGGAGCTATTTTTTTTTTAATATAGCACAGGCTTAAAATGTAAATGCTAACATCAATACCCGTGAGCTAATTATTTACCAGCCAATTAACCAGGCCGGGTGATAAAGGATCACTATTGTTCAACATTGCAAATCGTGTGCAGCCTTCAACTGTTACCTGCTTTGAAGTTATTGCTGTCAGCTTCTCAAAGATTTATGTGTGTAACTCTGCGTTTACTGGTTAAAAAGTAAATAACTATTACAGTTTGAACTGATATAAGCTCTTAGAGTATATCTTCAGATTTTAGCTGGGAACAGTTATATGATTTAAATTTTTTGAGTTTTTGTTGTGGCAAATTTAGTTGCAGTTTAAAATAAGTCCAGCAAGTATTGAGTTTTTAACCTTGTCCAAAGAATGAACAAGTAACTAATTTATTAATTGTCCCATTTCCTTTTAGTGGTGGGAACAGATTTTGTTGTCTTTTTTTTCTCTGGAACAAGTTCCAAGTTCTTTCTCTGCTGCTGGCAGTCTTGACTTTTAATAGACTCTGGTTGAGGAAAGCCATTAACCACTACATCCTAAAGTACCTTAAAGCATCTTAGAAGCACTTTTCAAGTATAACAGACTTTTTATTTTAAAGAGACATTAAGTGACTGGTGATTTCTGGTGAAAACTGCTGTTTTAAAGCTCTGCTATATACTCCTCAGTGAATACTAAATTGTGTTTTCAGAAAGAGTTTGGCATTTTGGTTATAATTTTATGTGATCTAGGTCTGCCTCCTCAAATCTCTGGAGTTTACAACATGCTAGAAGAGCCCCTCCCTTTATTTTTGAAACTGGCGGTGCACTGTATCTATATTTTTGTGTTTTACTTTTGCTTGATATTCATATACGTTTAGGTTGTTATAAGTCTTAAGAGCTTAGGAAAATGAAAACTAGACAAGCATTTATAAATCCTTCAGCTAATGCTATTAAACCCAAAAATAATAAAAAGAAGGTGGCTTCTAAAAAATAAACTCAGTGAAAGGGAAAGGAAAAATACTAGGATTACTAGCATTTTTCAAGACATATGGGAGCAGTAGGCCCATATTATATGTCTCCCACATATGTGGGTTAATCATACCAACTTAAAATTGTTATAGTATGTTCTGTCGAGACAATTTTTGAAAGAAACTAAACTAGTACATTCAACCACAGACTGGGACAGTCTATTCCATACTAGAGGTGCTCTAATTGTAAAAAAGTGGTCCCTCTTAACTGTCTCCACATGTTCAACTACATTTTTTTTGTTGAGTGACTGTAGATTATTCCTTGTGTTACTATATTGCAAATTAAATTCTTTGATACCGCGGGGGTTATGAGATAACTTGTAAAATAACAACAAGTCTCCCCTTTGCCTAAGTGCCTCTAATGAATGTAGTCCAGGCTCTTTTAATCTTGTATGATAGTCTAGTGTTTTTAGTTGGGGGATATGTCTAGTTACTGTGCTCTGAACCCCTTCCAAAATTGTAATATCTTTCTTCAAATAGGATGCCCAGAACCGGGAGCTGTAATCCAAAATGGGCCACACTTAGGTCTTATATAGTGGTAGAATAAGTTCTTCTGTTTTATTGACAAATGTACACCCAATCCTAATTATAAAAGACTGTGCTGTTTTTGAAATTTTCATACAGTGGCTATCAGAGGAAATAGAGTCATTGACAGCTATACCTAAGTCTCTAACACAGGTGACTGATTTCAAAATGGTTTGATCAAGGATATATGTATATCCAGGATTATTTTTTCCAGTATGAAGCACCACACATTTATCAGTGTTGAACTTCATGTCATTTTCTCTTGCACAGGTTTCAATTTTGGCCAAATCTGAAATCAGCTGAAAGTGTATGTGAATAGTGTTTAGTATCAACAGCAAACTTGCTAATACAGGTTTGGATATCATTATTCATATCTTGAACATAGATACCAAATAAGATGGGACCAAGCATATAGACACCACATTTGGTGATCTTGGAACGGGGGAAAGAAGATAACAAGTTACATCTTGCCCCTGCCTCACAGATAAATCTAGTGTGAAAACATGAAGTTTTAAGAATCCAGAGTTTATCATTCCCTGCACTTAGTTCTTCCCTAGCGAAATCAAGTAGAAACAGAGGCAGAAAGGAATCTGTAAATCTTGATGTTAGTGAATACCCACTACTGAAAACAATTAGAATATTAGAGAACAAAAATGGCACCAGCCAGCAAGACAATATAGATATAATTGACACTAATCACAATAATTATCCTGAGAACAAACAAGCTCATGGGGCAGATGGGATAAATCCTAATATAGTTCTTGAGGTTCCTGTTAATGAATTAGCACCAATGTCAAAGGAAAAAGTGAATAATGAAAAAGAGGGCAGGGCTATAGCTCATTGTAGTTCTAATAGATCCAGTAGATCATTTCTCAAGGAATTTGATGCATTTTAATGCCATATACCCAGAGAATGAATATTGAACATCTAGCATTACCACTTACTGACACTATATGCATATTGACTCAGAAGGAGATAAAAAAAGAAGCTATGGAAAAAGACTCCAAAGGGGAAGAAGGGAAATATAGGCATTAATGGTGTAATTCATAAGGATGATGGCTCTATAATAGTGTAAGAGGCAGACTTCAAAGAAATAAGCAATGGGATTCTTCTTAACAATGACATGTTAATTTAACATCCTCCCTAAACAATCTACTGAATGGGGAAAAAGTGGCTAAAGATATTAAAATGGTCAATTGTACTAATTTAGCTACTAATAAAGTCTGCAATGATGTTCAGGCATCTATCCTAATAACTAAAATTACAGAAGAAATTGGAAACAAAGACGTGGAGTAGACAGAAATGTCAGTGAGTGAACTAAAAACCATTAATAAAAATAACCAAAATGGGAAAAAGGTCACCAAAACTCAAGTTGAAAAAAGTTAAAAAAAGGAACAAGAAAATTAAACTGGACCGAAAAAGTTTGAATGAACCAGTCCAGAATGTACTGTTCTTGGAAGAGGGTGGTATACAAAAAAGATATCTTATCACTGGGCTGGAGGAGATAACATCTACAAACAAAAATGATCTGGGAAATAGAGATTATAGACACCAAAGTACTAAAAGGAACGAGGTAATTGAAGGGAATGATGGTGCTAAAAACAATGAGCACTTAATAGAAAAAGGATTGATTGTTCCTATAGCTTTCTTTAAGGGTTTGCCCAAAGTCAGAAATGAAAATCCTATTACACTTAAACTAGCAGTCTACAATGTCAGTAAGGGAGTTCTAGGGAATAAGTTTGCATAGATGGATATTAGCTTGGTCTATCGATACAAAGTAGCGAAAGAAAAGGGTTGGATCTATTTGATTACAAAAACTAGTTCTGTAAGACAAAAATACTCTCAATGAAGTATGACCTAGGATCCCTAGGAATAAAAGCTGAAACAGCAATTGGAGCAGAAAAGGACCTGATGCAGGGGAAAAGTCAATTTAAAAGTAGTAAGGAACAAAACCTAAGCATTCTGTAAAAGGTGGAGTAGGCCCAAAACTTCAACAAAGAATTACCAGCTACATGGTCCCTGTGGAAATGGTACATGAGCCGATACCTGATAATAACATTCTGAACCAGGAAAGCCAGAGTAGTGTAAGAGGCAGACTTCAGAAAAGATTGAGAATAATCACTAGTGTAATACTAGAATGTTTACTTATTTATTTAGTTTTTGTTGACCAGGTAAGTGCACTAGACAAATCCTGCCTATTTTCAGGCATGACCCGGGAAGGGGGATACAGATGAATGCCAACTGACCTTGAACCAGATTAAGCTGTTGGTGGTATTTTTAGTGAATGAAGGAAATTTGGCCAGGACACTGGGGAAATTCCCCATCTCTTTTCAATACGTGCCATGGGATCTTTAACATCCACCTGAACTACCACCAATCCAGGCAGATGGGACCTCGGTTTAATGTCTCATCCAAAAGATGGCACCTCAGAAGTGCAGCACCCCTCTCATGCAGCACTACAGTGTCAGTACTGGGATAGTAACTCAAGTGCCAGATGTGGAACTGAATCCACAGCCCTCTGATCTCCCATCCTCAGAGGCGAATGTGCTACCTACTGAGTTACTGACGCTCAGTAGGTAGTACACTCACCTCTGACATGACCCAATTATCAAATACCAAAACGCATTCTAACTCAGAAGTTTATGAAATAAGTACACTCCATCAACCCAGTAGGAACAACTCTGTGGACTCAGTGGAGGGAAACTGACAAAAAATAGCCCCCAGGTAATTCAGGCCACAGAATTAGACATTCTTAGTTGAAATATTGCTGTTATTGCTAGTAAACTTAAGGATATTGGTTTTACAAAAGTTCTAGCTTCCCATTCCTTGATTATGCTCCAAGAAACATGGGCTATGGATACTTGTCCAACTGAAGATTTTTATTTCTGGAATATCCCTGCAAAGAAACTGAATAATTTTGGGTATGCTTCAGTTGGAGTTTGTACCATGATAAAGGTTGATAAGGGACTTCTGATATTTTGTGTGTAGAAATATTCAGAAAGAGTTTACACTCATGTATACTGGTTAATATTTATATCCCCCCCACTCAAAAAAGACACCTATAAATGAATATCTACAGAAGCTGGAAGAAACAATATTTTCCCTTCAGGTACAGTCCCCAGGAGCTATATTTAAATAGGTGATGACTTCAGTGCCAGAACAGGTACACAGCCAGATTGTAAGAGCAATAACTGAAACCTTGATGATATTCTGGGTGTCCCTATTAGAACGTCAATGTACTCTAAAATGAATGCACAAAGAAATAAGCTGTTAAACTGTTTAAATTCACTTAAAATGAGAATTGTTAATGGCAGATGCTGAGGCAATAAGATGGGTAATGTGACCTTTTCCTATCAAAAGGGGGCAGTGTTATTGATTATTTTGTGGTGGATGTCTTCTTATTAGCTAGTGTTAGCCATTTGAAAGTCATGGATCTATGGGAAAGTGACCACAAGTGACCACAGGCCCCTTAAAATCATTTTAGGTAGAATCTGGGACCTGCATAAGGATGTTGATTATGCAAAGAAAGCAGATGCAGATGAAAACATGATGATATGTAACTCCAGAAAAATTAAATGGACAGGCCAGATGGTTGGGAAGGCTCAAAGAACTTTGCACACAGAAAGTCTGAAAGCTCTGAGACACAATTGTATAACAAGCATAAGGGATTAGCATGTCAGAAAATGTTTGGGGGCAGTGTAGAGAAAAGTGGAATTAATCTCTCAGTCATTTTCAAAAGACAATAGATCTAAGACATCCAATATGGAGCAAAATGCAAAATGGTATAATGCTGGGTGTATCAATATGAAAAAAAATTATTTCAAAAGTAGGGAGATATACCAGGAAATACGATCTAATTTCAGATAGAATATAAATGAAACATCTTAAAACTGAATATATCTCTGATAAAAGAGAAAACAGCTAAGTACTATAAAGGCATGTGGTATATTATGCAGAAAGCAATTAAGAACAAAGATAACGAAGCATTTTGGAATAGGGTTGCATTTGGAATGGATAAATGCTACAGCTGTAACATACCAATTGTCTATATTCCCTGTACTGTATTACCTATGTAAGTATCTGTGTTATGTGTATATGTGTATCTGACATGGAGCCTTTGCAAAGGAGTCTCTGACTCAAAGGATTGTAATTTCAATTTCTCTCAAACAAATAAATAAATAAAAACAGATTTACTATAGAGGCAGTTATCCAGGTGAGGCTTGGTACCAGCATTTCAAAAAGGTTTTTAGTAATCCGGTTACAAGGAATAATTATTCAATCCATATTGGGATTGTTGAGGAAGTATGTAATTTAGCAAATGAGAACATAAACTCTAACTGGTTTAAGTTTATCAAAACAAGAAATTATTGTTACAGTTCTCATACGAAACATAGCAAAAGCTCTAGGAATAGATAATCATGGAGTCAAAGTGTTCCAGGCTGATTCAGCTTGGTGGGCAGACTTATTACCCCACCCATTTGGAATTTATTGTTAGAAGTAAAACAATTCCAGAGCACTGGAAAACCAGAATAATTGTACCTCTGCATAAAAGGGGGCTACTAATATCCCTCTGAATTATTGACCTATTACCTTATTGAGTGTCAGCTTAAAGATCTTCACTAGAATTTTGCTAGATAGATTGTTGGGTTGCAAAGATGAAAAGAATATACTATCCCCATTTCAAGCAGGGTTCCATAAAGGGTGGTATACAATAGACCATATATTTGTATTGTATTTTATTCTAAACAAATATGTTAAACAAAAGAAAACGAAAATCTATGCAGCCTTTGTAGATATAAAGGTTGCATTTGACTCAGTCAACAGAGAAATTCTTTGGCATGTACAGTATTAAAATTAAAAGGACTAGAACATAACTTATTAGATGTTAATTTTTACTACACAAGGATACACAACTTAGATTTGGGAAGGATGGGGCATTAACCAATCAAATTGAAGCAAATACAGGGGTTAAACTGGGGTGCCTGTTTTTAATGTTTTAATATTTATATTGAAACCCTAGTGGAGCATATCTCCAAAATTGATGGTTTACCAATGAAAATACTTTTGTATGAGGAAGATGCTATTATTTTAGCATAGACACCTCTTGGCCTGAAAAGGGCATTAGGCTCAGTGAAAGAAAGTTTGTTGAAACTGGAACTGTCCCTAAACATAGAATAAACAAAGACTGTGACCTTTGGGTCCCAAAAGAAAAAGTTAGAACCCTGGAACATCAATGGTGTAGCCATAGCAGAGGAAAAATAATTTCAGTATCTGGGGCTGTTTTTAGCTGAGATCTAAGGTGGAAATCACATATAACACATATCAAAGAGAATGTCAAATGTAGCATATTGGTAACCAACAGATTTGCTAGATCTTTTGCAAAAGATTCATTTACAGCCTTATATAGGTACTTTGATGCAAAAATTAATACGAAAGCACTTATTGGAGCTGAGGTGTGTGGTCAATATGCTAATACTAAAGAATTAGAATCACTTCAAGCTGCTTTTTTTAAAAACATACTGGGTGTTCCCCTATATTTAATGAATAGCGCTGTCCATGCAGAAACTGGAACTTTACCTATTAGAGTTAAAATATTAAAAAGAAACATCTGTTATGCTACAAAAGTGATGAATGCATCAGCTAATAGTTTGTTAACCCATTGTAAAAAAGACATGTGTAGCAATTTGAACAAGGACCCTCAATGCTGGTTTGTAAAGTTAAATCAGGAACTAAACAGAGCTGGTTTACCAAATGATACTCTGTTAAATCCTTCTACGGATTACGCAGCATTCTCTAAACTAGCCATAGAGAAAATTATAGATATCGCCACTCAGGGAGATTTGGGTAACATCAGCGAATCTGTTAGATATAAGACTAAGATTAACAAAAGAGTTGTTTTGTAAAGAAACATACCTTACTTATTGTGAAAACTCTAAGCACAGGAAAACCTTGACAAAGCTAAGGTTTGACCTGTTTGGAAATATATGGAAACCTAATAATGTTCAATTTGCTGATGCTCCTTGTTTATGTGATGAAAATGTCAGACTTACTGCTTTACATTTAATGTGGGACTGCCATAATCTGTTGGAAGAAAGGAAAAAGCTTGTATACCCTGTTTTTAACACAGGGACAGATGTCACTCATAAAGAATATGCAATATTTGATACTAATCTGAAAAATAATGTACAAATATTTGCTCTTGCAAGTTATACATATAAGATAATGAGCAAGTTTCATTAATTATAACTACCTGATATATATGAAAAATATGGAGTTTAAGCTGTTCTCAAAAGCAAATATATTTTTTTTTAAATTTAAATTTTATTGATTTAAGAATACAAAGAAAAAACAATATCCAAATATATCAGGAAAAACATTTTTGCAATAAATCAAAGTATAAACAAACAACAACAAAAACAAACAAAAAAAACAAAAACAAAATCCCCACCACCCCCTACCCCCAGAAGCATGTCCCAAAAAGGTATACAAAACACATCCACCCCACCCCACCAAAAGACCCTCCACAAGATCAACAACAACATGAACCATAACAACCCAATAGAAAACCCTCCCCAGAAAGCCCCCACCCTCCAACCCAAATCCCATCCCCCCAGGGTGCACCCACCATACATCACTACAATTATAGAATAAACATCAGCTAACAATAGATCAGAAATCATAGTGATTAACAGTCATAGGTATAGCCACATCAGGTAAAAAAAGACTAATTGTGTTTAAACTGACGGAAGAAGAGAACAAAAGTATATGTGGACATAAGGGATCAGGTCATAATAAAAGAAACCCAATTTACGTCAGACACAGAGCCTGTAGCTTACCCCATCTCCTGTGAAACAGATCTAAACGTCCTCTAAGACTAGCAGCTAGTTTTTCCGATTGGAGATACAATAACATTTCAGTTAACCAATCAGCAAAGGACAGAACCAATTGATCAGTACAATGTCTTAACACCATTTTTTTAACAGCCATAGCCACCATAGCCATGTGATATCTTCGCTCAACACTGTCAACCCGAGAAAGGTCCCCAAAGACACACACCTCAGGACTGAAAAAAACAGACAGGCCTAATAAAGGATCAAGATAGTTCTTAATCTGAGACCACAACGGAGCCACTTTAGGGCAGTCCCAGAATATATGAACAATATTGCCATCCCCATGCAAACACCTGAAACAGCTAGAATGAGAAACCTTCCTAAACTGAGATAGCTTAACTGGGGTATAATACAAATTATTAACAATGTAATACTGCATTAGCCAAAACCTATCTTGGGTATGGTATCTGTGAAGGTCACTCCAAACCCAGGCCAGTCAAAGAATTTCCGGGCAAAGATGAGTCCAAACATCCGAACCAACAACACCCTCAGGTAACTTATAGTCCAGAAGAAAGGAGTATATCAAAGAAATAGAATGAGACTGGGAAGCAAGTCTAATCACTTCAGAAAGAAAAGGAGAGACTAACACTCCCCTGTGGGGTAGAACCTAATCTCGATTAATTAAGTGCCTCAATTGGTAAACCTTGAAAATAGACTTACTAGGTATGAAACCTCTCAAGGATATCACCAGAGGAAAGAAGTGAGTTAATATTAAAGAAGTTTCCCAAACTAGCCTCCCTAATTTGTGGCAGCCAGTCTGGACCAATCCATGAGTTGCCCAGTTTAATATTAGGATTAGCAACAACCGGTTGCCCCAAATCCGAAGTGGGAGAAATATGAAAATGCTTCAAACATTGCCAAAAGACCGCAATAGCAGTCCTTATAACACTATCCGGGATCCACTTAGCAAGTAATCTCGGGGGTAGATAAAAGAGAGCATGTTTATCGAATTTGATTGCAGAGAGGGAAAGACGCTCTAGTTGAAGCCAGATAGGACAAGATACATCCGGTTCGACAGAGAACCATCTTCCCAGCTTAGAGAGGTGTGCAGCCCAGTAATACAACAGGAGATTGGGTAGTCTGAGACCTCCTCTATCTTTGGAAAGAGATAGTTTACCATAAGAGCGCCTAACTGCCCTCTTAGACCAGATAAACTGAGAGAAAAGTGTGTGAAACTGCTGAATATAAGAGACGGATAGCCTGAGATTTACCAAATTCAGTGGATAGAACACTCTGGGAAGGACATTCATTTTAAGCACATTAATCCGACCCCAGAGTGACATGGGGAGGGCTGACCAATGTTGCAGATCCTGTGAGACCGAATCTTTGAGCCGGTCCAAATTTAACTCCTTCAAGAGAAAAGGATCAGTAGAAAAAAAGATCCCTAAATATTTAATATATCTAGGGGCCCACTTCATACCAAAGGAGGAGAACTCAGCCTTGTTGATATGAACATTAAGAGGGAAAATTTCAGATTTAGAAACATTCAACCTGTAACCCGAAAAGACCCCAAACCTCTCAATAAGCCCTAACACCGCCCTCAGAGACTCAGCCGGATCCATCAGATGCAGAAGGATGTCATCAGCATGTGCTGAGAGGACCAGCTCTTTTTGGTACAAAGTAATTCCTCTGATCTGGGCCGAAGCCTTAATCTTTCTGAGTAGAGGTTCCAGATACAAATTGAATAAGAGGGGCGAGAGTGGGCAACCTTGTCTGGTACCTGCATATAGACGGAAGAGAGAGGAAAATACTCCATTACAATATATTCTGGCAGAAGGACAACTGTAAAACACCCGGATTCTATTAACAAAAGCAGACGGGAAACCCATCTTCTCAAGCACAGCCCAAAGAAACCCCCAGTCCACTCGATCAAATGCCTTTTCGGCATCAAGAGAAACCAAAACCGCGGATCTGAAAGGATTGGGCATACTGCGAAATACAGAGGGTCCTCAGATGGTCAGCTCATGGATCTGCCAGGCACAAATCCAGCCTGTTCAGGACTCAGCAGTTCAGACCATACCCTCTTAATACGTTCAGCTAAAATTTTAGCAAGGATCTTCATATCGTAATTCTGAAGTGAGATAGGTCTGTAACTAGCTGGGTCAGTAAGAACCTTGTCAGGCTTAGGAATTAAGACAATAGTTGCCTCAAAAAGCGTGCGATCTATATCCGAGGCTACAGCCAGATAATCATACAGCTTGAGGAGGGTGGGTACCAAATCCTTAACAAAAGTCTTATAAAATTTGCTGGGAACCCATCAGGCCCATGCAATCAGGAATGAAAGAGCAATAGCCCTCTCAACTTCTTCTTCTGAAATGGGGGCTAACAAAATAGCCCGTTGAGTTTCTGATAAGCAGGGAATGTCAATCTCTCCTAAATAGCTGTCTAAATCAGAAGCAGAGTACGACATCTCCAGCTTACTGTACAAACCCAAGTAGAACTCCTTGAAAATGTGGGCAATTTTCCAGGGCGCAGTAACAACTTCCCCAGAAGGGGAGACCAGAGAAGGAATAAGCCTAGAACTCTCAAGTGCCTGGAGACGCTGTGCCAAGAGCTTACCGGACTTTTCCCCCTGGTCAAGATACTTCGCTTGGGTCTTAAGAAGAGCATACTCCGTTTTCTCCCTTAAGAGATCCATATATTCGTCTTTGACTGCCAAAAACTGCTTAAGATCAGTTAAGGAGGAAGTTGAAAGTATTTAGCCTCCAGCTCCTGAATTCTACCCATCAAACTAAGGAGTCAGCAAGTCCTTTTTCTTTTAAAAGAAGCTGTCTTGATACACCTGCCCTTAGAAAACACTTAAGAGCAGACCAGACCAGATCAAATCTAGAAACTGAGTTGAGGTTCTCTGCCAAGAATATTGACATCAAGGAGCTTATATTAGATACAGTCTGCAGGTCCTTTAAAAGCTGTGTGTTCAGCCTCCAAACCGAATCCCGAGAGTAATCAGGAGTAAGGGAGAGCTTAATCCAGACAATCGCATGGTCAGAAAGAATAATTGGGTCAATACCAGATAGGCCCAGACTTGAAAGAAAAGAGACACTAATCAAAATCATATCTAAACGAGATTTGGTAGCATGAGATTGAGAGACAAAAGTATAAGCCTGGAGAGAGGGGTTAGCAAGTCTCCAGGGATCGCACAAACCTAGCAGTGCTCTTAAGTCTGAAAAGCTCTGTGGGCTGGAAGGTGGGCGTCTATCCTGGGGTCTCTGTCTAAAGTCAACGAGCAAGGAAGGTTCCAATCGCCTCCTAGTATAAATTGAGCCGGAGAAACTAATCAATTTCTCAGTAAGAGACCTAAAAAGCCGGAATCTCCTCCGACTGGGCCTATATAGATCCTAGGACAACATTCTCACCATTGAGAGTTCCCTGAATCAAGATAAATCTCCCATCCACATCCACCACAGTCTTCTATAGTAAATAAAACCTGTTTTTAATAAGAACTGCAACCCCTACTATAACAGGAGTTACCAGCAAGATAAGGATAAGAGAAACCTGACCGAGATAGTAAATTAACATCGGACTGAGTGAGGTGTGTCTCCTGGAGAAAAAGAATGTCAATCATGATATGAACAGTGTCGAAACATCTGAAGATGTTTGACCCGATCCAAGTCCACGTACATTCCAAGAGGCAATTTTCAGAGACATCTTAGTATTTTAAGTACTGTAAACAAATTACAAATATCCAAATAACCATATAATTATAGAAAGAATAAGGTGCACCCCAAGCTATACCCATTAAATTCAGCATACTTAAACCCAAAACAGACCATCCCAAAAACAAACCCAACCCCACTTTCTTAATAGAGCTCAAACCCTCAGAGCATAAACACCCTTGAGAGATGAAACTTGAGCCAACAAGGAGAGACAGTAGACAACCCATCCAACCCCCCACCAAAATCAGTCTCCCAAGTATCCCATAGGCACCACTCTGTGGTAAATTCAACCACCCACCCTAACTCTGATCCTGAGAAATGTCCTAATAACCATACAACCCCCGACCCCGCCTCCCACAAAACCCACAGAAAATTCAAAACACCCAAATAACTATTTATACAGGAAGGCCAGAATAGACGAGTAATAAAACATAATAGATCAACTCTGGCCATCCAAATCCTGCTATGAACCCCCTAGTCCCAGGTGAATATTGCAAACAGCCTTCCCAGCAACAAAAAAATACCCATGCCTCAGAGACTACTACCCAAATCAGTATTCTCACCCGGGAGGGTTAGCCAACCCCCATCCTCAGGCTCTCAATAAGGCATCCAGCGAGCAGGCACCCAAAGGCTTAGGTCCCCCCAATCGCCATATCAAGAACCCCCAGATGTGAGCAACAGCAGGAGGCATCCTCAGGATAGGCACAGAATCCCCCACCCAGCCAATTACAAGAGTGCTTCCACCTCACTCATCGGAAAGACCACCTTTCAAAAAGAAGCAAGCCGACTTACCCCTCAGCAGAATTACCTAGTGGAGGAGGGTACTCAGGAGGGGAAACTCACATCACGGTCGTCTCAGCACTAGAGCGTTATTTCCGGGGGGATCAATAAGCGGACGGACCAAAAACGTCCTCCCCCCGGAAGTCCCTAGGGAAACACCAACCCAAAACACAGTTCTCCCCACCCTTCTAACCAGGAGCGCCACCACGAGGACTCAACCCAGCCCAGCAATGGCCACCCATCCAGCCCTGCAGCCGAGAAAATGGACCAGGTAGGGAAAGGGACATTTAAGGGAGGAAGGGAAAGGGCACAGAGAAATTAACCCACCAGGGAAGCAGTCAAAGGGTTTACCCCATAAGGAAAGGGGGAAACAAGCCACCAAATCCCCTAGCAGACTAGGCCTTCTTCCCCCGCCCCTGACTAAACAGCACCATCAACTTATTGAGAGGCAGATGCAGGCAACAACATCGCTAATAAGCAACAGGAGAAAATTTAAGTCTATCATCCAGCCCTCTTGAATAAGTCTGGAAGCCTGGCGGCGAGCTTGTTCAGGGCCAATTCCGGTGATGTATAGCTGGATACAGAGCCTCCGATTGTAACCTTCAGTGTTGCAGGGTAAACCATTTTGAAGGGGATTGAAGCAGCAATCAGCTTAGATACCACCTGGTGGAAGGCAGCCCTCTTTTCCCTTGTCTCCTTTGGGAGGTCTTGTGCAATTCGTAACTTGGATGTGCCCCATAGAATCTCCTTGAGTTCTCTTGCTTTAAGAAAGACATGTTGGCGCTCAATATAACTCAGGAATTTCACAATTATGGGCCATGGAGAGGAACCTGGTGGGGGTCTGGGCCGCAAGGACCGATGGGCATGCTCCAAATGGTATAGAGAGCTTATAGGGGAGGGCCCAACTACCTTCACCAGGAACTTCTGTAGAAAAGCTAGGAGGTCAGGCCTTCCTCCATCTCAGGCAGTCCAAAATGAGCACGTTATTTCTACGATTCGTCCCTCAGGTCCTCTGCTTTATTTTGCAGTTTCTTAATTTGCTGTCTCAAATCGTCGATAGTATCCTCCGATTTATCTTGCCTTTTCTCCACGGAGAAAACCCTGGCCTCGACATCCTCCACCCTGGTAGAGACAGACAACAGGTCCGTTCGAAGCGATTTCATCTCAGCTGCAAGATCCCTCAGGATATCCTTGATAGGGCTAAGTTCTTGCATAAACTTGTCCTCGGTTAGGGGAAGGGCCACTGATGTCTTATCTTCAGTCCAGTCAGGTTTACCCGGACCTTGATTCCTCTGCTTTTTGGCAGCCTTGTTCGGAGAGGCAGGAGGGGTGTGCTTGACTGGGGCCTGCTTCATATTGGCCTTCATCTCCTCCAGAAATCACGCTAACTCCCAGGACCAATGAGAGGAACAAAACTTCCTAGATTAGAGAATCTCCTCCGGTAACAATCTAGGCATTTAGTGATCGTTATTTAAGTAGAAAAAGTAGTAAAACGGTGATGAGAGGGGGGAGCTCCAAGCCCATGCAGCCGTCTAGACAGACGCCATCACGTGACCTCTCCCTCAAAAGCAAATATGTTCCAAAGTATAGCCATCACTTTATTAATTCTGAGATGTGTAATAAGATGTTGGATTTGTACTCCAGTGTGTGCAATAAGGATATGTATGTATGGTTTTGTTTTAATTATTTATGAATGTAACAACTTGGTTTTATATGTATTTTTTTAATAACTTGAACTGAACTGAACCTCTCACTGTAACATAGCAATTAAATGTTGTAAGAGACTCTGGGTCCATCATGTCCGGCCCCTAACTGTATCATAGTAATTTAATGTTGTAAGAGACTTTGGATCCATCATGTCCAGCCCCTCACTGTATCATAGTAATTTTAAATGTTGTAAAATATTCTGGGTACATCATTTTGAACTCCTCACTGTAACATAGTAATTTAATGGTGTAAGTGACCCTAGATCCATCATGTCATCCCCTCAATGTAAGATAGTAATTTAATGTTATGAGGGACTCTGGGTCCATTATATCCAACCCCACACTGTAACATAGTAATTAAATGTAATGAACTCTAGGTCCATCATGTCCAGCCCCTCACTGTAACATAGTAATTTAAGGTTGTCAGGGACTCTAGGTCCATCATCATCATGCCCAATCCCTCACTGTAACATAGAAATTAAATGTTGTCAGGGACTCTAGGTCCATCATGTCCAACCCCTCACTGTAACATATTACTTTAATGTTATAAATAACTCTTGGTCCATTATGTCCAATCCCTCATTGTTTAACAAGAGGCATTGTAAGTCTCAGGAAGTTTCTGCATTCCAAAATAGACTTTTTACTTTATTTTGATTAACTGAAGAAAAGTTACTCTCATCTGATACAGGGAAGTATGTAGATTAAAATTTTTTAAAACCAGACCCACATTTCACCTAGGGTTTGAGCAGTCAGCCTTGGCTTGATACTGGGGACTAATGTCTGGCATTCAACTATCCAGGAGTAGAGGACATGTCACTTTTGCTGAGATAGTTGGGTGTAGGCACAGGAAATGTTGAGGGGCAAACACAGGTGAGCGTCTGTGGCAGCCAGATGCAAGAGACATGCTTGTTAGGGCATGGGTGGGGGATTTGTGACACAAACACAGAGCAGTCAGAGGCATATGAATAGTGCTTCTGTTTGAAAACCTGAAGCTACCACAATTAATATAGCTAGGAAGTCACCAGGAGCCAAACCCCAGTGCTGCTTCCCCTCCCCCTCCAACACTAGGTGCCCAATTCTGGGGTTGGGTGATAAACTCAAATGTAAGTAGCCACTCACTGCCCAACCCTGGTGCCACCAAACTCCCTCCATTCTGACACCAAGTGTCCAACCCTGGAGTCAGTAAATAAAAAAAGTAAGCTGACAATGACAGCCAAACCCTAGTGCTACCAAACCCCCTCCCCATTCTGACACCAGGTGCCCAGTCCCCAGGTTTAGGAGTCAATGAAAAAAGTTAGCAGACACTGGGAGCCCAACTCCAGTGATGTTTTAGAAAGAAATGTTACTTGTTTTTTTACACTAAGCTATTGCAGCATTGCTCACTATTATTCATTGCACTATTGCACTTCTGTGTACTTGACACTTACATAGCAAATAAAAAGCAGCTTTATTCCATAGGCATCAATAAAACTTAAACCAGCTTTATAAAAAAAAGCATATGTGAATCCATAGGATGAATATTCAAAATAACAAAAGTGCAGTAGTGCAAATAAGTAGCAGGGAGCAATGCTATGCCAGATTGGGGCAAACACAACTAACGTTTCACTCCAGAAGCGGAGCATCATCAGAGTTAGTAACTTAATGCAGAAATGCCCTCATATCACCAGTGATGTGTATAAATTAAAATTTTAAACAATGAACGTGACACATCCTCAGGATATGAGGAGGCATTTATAAAATGACAAATGGTAATTAAGGTAATGAAAAGTATAATATCAAACCTGGTATAAACTACCCACAAGGCATATCTTCACAGTTGGTTAGTGCATGTAATTAGAAAAAAGTTTTACATATAAACTGCAATATCAGGAAATATAGATTTATGTAGAAGTCCATTTTGTGGATGTTGGGGTGAAGCACTGAGGATATAAAATGCACAGGTATTCATTTATATATCCCTTCTCTTGAGAGACATTTTCTTTAGGACTGTGGAACCAATGAACTCTGCAGTACAATGATTCCAAATGCCAGGAATCTATTCTAAAAAAAAAAAGAAAGATAAAAAGCAGGACATTATATCAGATACTCAGGCATAATGGATCTATACATGGGGGGGGGGGCTCCCTATAGCTCAGGTGTGCATGATTGCTTTAAACTTGTGCACTTTCTGTAAGATTTCTATGGACAATCCTTATTTTTAGTATATGAAGATGGCATACTTTGCAATAGAATTGTTTCTTTATTGTATTATGACTAAATGAGCATCTGAAATAAGAATGTCCTGCTTTTTATTGTTTCTTAGAATAGATGCCTGGCATTTGTATTTTGTATCGCAGAGTTCATTGGATCCACAATGCTAGAGAAAATGTCTCTCAAGAGAAGGAATATAAATGAATGAACACCTGAGCATTTTATATCCTCAGTGCTTCACCCTGACATGTGAAAAATGGACTTCTATATAAATGTATATTTCCTGATAGTGTGGTTTATATGTAAAGCTTTTTTTAAATAATTACATGTATTAACTAATTGTTGAAAATATGCCCTGTGGGTAGTAAATATCAGGTTTGATGTTATGCTTTTTATTACTTACCAGTTATAACTTTATGAGCCTTCTCATAGCCTGAGGATGTGTCCCATTAGAAACAGACTGCTAATGTCTCTTTCATATACAACACTGTATGCCGTATTACATGTAATATGACACATTTTAAATAGAACCTTTAAGAACAAAACACCATACTAATTCCTGATAACATGAACATTCACTAAAATCCTTTTGCAGCCATATTGGCTCTTGCTAGAATTTGTATTACTGTGACAAAGCTACATTGTCTGTCTCTGCAGCATAGTGACAGCCTTTTATGGCTGTATCACACTGTTTGTTAGGTGCCATGAGCCCATTTATTACTGTGACATAGCTACACTGTCTGACTCTGCAGCATAGTGAAAGCCTTTTGTGACTGTTTCGCACTGTTTGTTAAGTGCCCCTGAGTCCATTTATTACTGCAATATAGCTACACTGTCTGTCTTTGCAGCACAGTGACAGCTTTTTACAGCTGTATCACACTGTTAGGTGCCTCTGAGCCCTGTCATTTATTACTGTGACATAGTCAGCTACATTGTACATCCATCAGTTAGCAAAACAATATCTTTTCACAACTCTGTCTTCTATGCCTCGTACTTCCCAGTCTAAGTCTACTAAAAGGAAGTACAGTGCTGCTGCACATGCAGCTGTTAAGGATATGGACAATATGAATCATAGCACTAATGAAGAACATAGCAGCAATAATAACATCAACAGGACTGGCATTAAATCTCCTGACCCAAAAAAGCAGGTTAGCAATGCAATCATAATAGAGTTTCAGAGAGAACGGACTGGATTTACTCATAGAGGCACTGAACATTTTGCAACATGTGCGAGGATACTTCCAGCTGCTGAAGTAGCATGCAAGGAGGCATATTCCTCAGATATAAGTTCAGATGCTGAGGCAGCAAGTGCTGATACAGATGGTGGTAACAGTGGCAACTTGCAATGGGATAGCTCACGCTATAGCCCACATAATGATGACACCACTTCCAATTATTCTGAATTTTGTGGTGATAAGGTCAATATTTACGATGAGGGGGATAGGAGAGGATGCCGCTGTAAGGCATGAGAGGCAAGTGAAAAATACAAAAAATCATACGTTAAATATAAGAATAAGAAGATGAGTATGAATGAAAACAATTCATCTCAACAATGAAATGGCAACATAGGTTTTCCTCCAGGTCCCTTTACTGTACAAGGAATACTGCCAGCCATCCTGTTGGCAGAAACCAAAAAAGGTGAATCTTTAGTGTGGAATTTTATTTTACATTGACTCTGCAGACAACTCTCGAGCTGTGTGCAGTCTGTGCAAAAAGAGCATCAATTGTGGTGGCAAATGGGCAGATTGTGGAACATCAGTAATGATGAAACATGCAAAGGCAAAACACCCAATTCAGTGCAGCAGGGCAATGGGCAGTGTGGTTGGTATGGGCAGTAGTGGAAGTGGTTGTGGTGGTGACCACAGTCACAATTAACCTAAAGCAGTACATGACAAAGAATCACTTGATGTGTCCTTGCAGTTTTCCCAAACACTGATTGTTTTCTGACACCAACAAGTATGAGATAATCCCAAAGTAGTACTCCATGTGAAAAATGCATGAAAAATACATTCTCCCCCCTAATTAAAAATATCTTATCAACTAACATTAAAAGAAAGGTTTGTGAAGAGATCAACATTTACCTGCCAGCATCCAGCAGGCCAGCTGTTAAATAGAGCCATTGCAGAGCTGTTGACCGATTGCCAACCCCTTTTGCTTTTGTTGCCCAAAAAGGTTTCCTCAAATTAATGTACTGCACTAATGTATGGTACACCATTCCCTGGCAAACATATTTCTCAAAAAAGGCTGTTCCAATTCCTCAGTTGTATGACATGGTGTGTACTGAAGTCATTAAGCAGTTGAAACTCTCTGAAGTGAAGTAGGTTCACATAACTAGGAATATATGGACCAGCAACCAAACAATTGACGACATGACTGTTACAGCTCATTGGGCAAGTTTTCAATCAGAAAGTAATAATCCACACTATATTGCAAGTAGTCGGAAGCAGGCTGCATTATGTGTCATTACATTTGAGGAAAACCACAGTACTGTGAATATTTTGCAGGAGCTGCAAAAGCAATTCCAGAAATGGCTTACTCTGTATTCCTTATCTCCAGGGTTCATAGTGTCAGATAATAGTACCAACATAGTCAAAGCTGTTAGAGATGGCAATTACCAACACATACCTTTTTTACACATTGTTTAAATCTCATCCATAATTTCTTAAAGGTTCTATGTGATAATAGTGAGCGCCGAACAGCGACTCACATTATAGCGACGTCAGGGAGATGAAAACAATTTCGTCACCCTGACATCCTCGGCGCATGGAAGAACGGCACTGGGGACTTCTATACTTTGCTTTCTGTGGGGGACTGCAACCCTCACCCCCCCACATGGGGGGCTTTGCCCCCTGCACCTCCAATTAAGGATTCTCAACTCCAGGGGGGCGCATGCTGGGGGGTGAGAAAGCAAAATAAAGATAACTTCTGGGCTGGGCACAACAAAAACACAGTAGAGCCTGGACCCTGACCTGGACCCAGAACCCCAGCACCACAAGCAGAGGCCAACCCCTGATGCCATGGCTCAGCTTGGCAGCCAACTGCAGCGCCTCCTCCTACATCCCCTCCTCCCAGGCCATGCTTGCTCCCCCCCACGTGCGTGTACATATAGCAACATCCTGTCACTAGGGTCACCCACAACCCCACATCCGATCTCTCTCCCTGCCCCTTCACCTTTCGGACTTTCACCCACATCACATTGCAATTTCAGATGGTGCCGTCTTTCGGGCACCAAGCTCACGTGCTACCTTTCTTAAATGGAAACAGAATCATTGAAAACCTGTTAGAGATCTTGCTAGGAAAATATGTGGGCATTTCAGCCACTCTGTGAAAGCACAAAAAAATCCTGAAGGTGCTGCAGTGGTCAAACAACTTAGCACTATATACATTAAAGCAGGAAGTTCCAATTGACTGGAATTCAATTTTCCGCATGTTGCAAAGGCTTCTTGAACCAATAAAAGCTGTGCATGACTACACCATGCAGAATCAAATAGGTAAAGTAGACATCATGCTCAGTTCCAGCAGTTGGAGTCTATTTGAATCTTTGGTCACCTTATTGGAGACATTTGAGGGTGCCACACATGTTGTCATTGTGGGCGGTGCAACTCTGAGTCAAATTCCTCCTCAAATAAGATCTCTTCACATTTTCCTTGAACATACAAACATATGAAATTTGCCAGCAGATAAAGGCCTAGAGGTCTATCAAGTCTGCTCGAATGTGCAGCTAGCACCCCTTATTCTGCAGCTGCCCCTCCCTTCCACTCTTCCCCATCATTGACCCTCCCCCTTGTCCTGTCCCATCTCCTTTTGAAGCAGTCCACTGTTCTACTGGATACGACTTCTGCAGGTAATGCATTCCACCCAGCCACCACCCGATCTGTAAAAAAGTGTCTCCTCATCTCCCTCCTGAACCTTCCTTCCTCCCTCCAGTCTCATATCATGGCCCCGGTGTCCCTCCTCTCCTTTACTTTGAACAGCCCCTCTGCACCTGGCTTGTTTATTCCTTTCATGTACTTAAAGGTTTCAATCATGTCCCCCATCCCTCCTCTCCTCCAGTGAGTACATATTCAACTCCATCAGCCTCCTCTCATTTGATAAGTCCCCCCAGCCCCTTGATCATCTTTAAAGCAGGAAGTTCCAATTGACTGGAATTCAGTATTCCACATGTTGCAAAGGCTTCTTGGTGACATAAAGAAAAACTTTCAGTCAAAAGAAGACTCCACTGCTGTTATGTTGGCAGATGATTTGAGTCTTAGACTGTTGATTGATCATAAAATAAATGCCATGTTTAAGAAGGACACCTATGTGTCGGCTACATTGCTAGATTCCTGCTTTAAGAGGAACATTGAAGCCATCCTTCCTGCAGGAAAATACAGTGGCTATTGGAGAGATCTTCTGCTAACCAAAGGTAACATTGCCCTACCAACACAATTAGTGATGTGACTCTGCTGAACCATCAGAGTGCACCCCTGGCACAGACAATAGCACCTCTGTAAATTCGTCATAATCACTTGTGTCATCAGCAAAGGAAAGGACATCTGACATAAATCCTGCCATGGTGACAGAGAGTTCATGGACAAACAGGCATGTTTGTCATTTTTCTGAAAATGTTGGCAACATTATTTAAACCTGCATTCACTCAGAGCAGCTGTGCCTCTCATACCTACTTGATCAATTTTAGGAAACAGCAGTAGGCTCATTCAGAGCAGCTGCACCTCTTGCATCTGCCTCATCATTACCTGCCATGGATATAATTTTTGAAAACAGCAGCTGGCTCACTATGAGCAGCTGCACCTGTCATACTTGCCTCAGCAATGCCCATCACAGGTATAATTTTTGGAAACAGCAGCAGACTCATTCAGAGCAGCTGCACCTCTTGTACATACTTACCTCAGCAATGTCTGCCATGGGTATAATTTGGAAACAGCAGCAGGCTCATTCACAGCAGCTGCACCTGTCATACCTGCCTCAGCAATGTCCATCAGGTATAATTTTTGTAAACAGCAGCAGGTGCAATCAGAACAGCTGCACCTCTTGTACATACTTACCTCAGCAATGCCCACCATGAGTATAATTTTTGGAAACAGCAGCAGGCTAATTCACAGCAGCTGCTCCTGTCATATCTGCCTCAGCAATGCCCACCATGAGTATAATTTTTGGAAACAGCAGCAGGTGCAATCAGGGCAGCTGCACCTCTTGTACATACTTACCTCAGCAATGCCTACCATGAGTATAATTTTTGGAAACAGCAGCAGGCTCATTCACAGCAGCTACTCCTGTCATATCTGCCTTAGCAATGCCTGCCATGAGTATAATTTTTGAAACAGAAGCAGGCTCACTATGACCAGCTGTGCCTCTCGTACTTGCCTCAGCAATTTTCACCATGGGTGTAATTTCTGGAAACAGCAGTAGGCTCAATCAGAGCAGCTGTGCCTCTCGTACCTACCTCAGCAATGCCTGCCATGGGTATAAGTTTTGAAAACAGCAGCAGGTTAACTAAGAGCAGCTGCACCTCTTGTACCTACCTTATAAAATGACAGGGCTCAGGACACCTAACAAACAGTGTAATAGTATACAATCTACAATCAAAAACAGTCTTTCATATTTTTGTTATGGTTAGGGTAGGGTAATAGATAGTAGAATTGTGTAGTAAGTACTCAACCTGAACCAACTACCCATTTTTCATAAGGGTATTTTTAGGGTAGTTTTGAGTAGTCTAGAGGTACCCGTGGGTGCCATTTCAGGTTGGGTATTTCAGTAACTGCCTATGACTAGTAATGATACACATTGACATGAAAATGGGATCACCTTCCCTAGACTTTAGCTGCTTTGGAACTGCAAATGGTAATCCTGCAAATGGTACTGCTCTGGCTGTTTGTATTATTATAATAGAAATATACACAATGACAGCAGAAAAAGACCATAGGTCCACCTAGTCTGCCCAGAGTTCCCTATCTGCCCCAGGACCTATTGTCCTTGCAGGGTTTTATCCCTTCCCATCCACCCCTGCTCCCTTTCCTACTACTGCCGACTTGAGAAACCAACAAGGCCTTCACTCTGTCCCAGCCATGCTTGAAACCATTTATGGTTTTGGCACCCACCACTTTCTCTGGTAGACTGAGCCACAGTTCCACCACCCTTTCTGAAAAACAGAACTTCCTCATATCCTTCTTAAACCTTCCCCATGCCAGTTTTCACTCATGACCTCAGATGTTTGACTGTATGCTCATGCTAAATAGTTCCCACAGTTTGCTTTGTTTATTTCCTTCAGGAACTTGAAGGCCCCTATCATATTCCTCATCTTTCAGCAAGTCTCCAACAATTACATGTTCAGTGTCTCAAGACAAGCTTAATAAGAGCTGCCTTGTTGGCTTTGAATGATCTTTGTCATCCTGCAGTGCACCATCTCCAGTCTGTCCCTGTCCTTACTTAGGTGGGGACTCCAGAACTGAGCACAGTATTCCAGGTGTGGCCTCACCTGTGACCTATATAGAGGCAGTACTACCTCCTTTCTCCTGCTGTCAGTACCCCTTCCAGTACACTCCAGCATCCTATTAACCTTACTATAGTCCATGTTAAAATGGCTTGCTTGTTTGAGGTAGTCACTAATGATGACTTCTAGATCTCTTTCCTCTGCCATAGTGCTCAGTTTAACCCTTCCCATCCGGTACTCTGTCCTGTTTTTTTCTCTCTCTCTTGCATCTTCTGACATTGAATTTCACCTGCCAAACTTTAGACCACTTCCCTAGCATTTGTAGATCCTTCTGCATCTCCCTGATCACTTCATCACTATCTACCCTACTGCAGAGTTTCATGTCATCTGCAAAGAGGCACAACTCTCCCCAGATGCCCTCTCCAATGTCACTGATGAACATGTTGAAGAGGACAGGACCCAGGACAGACCACTGTGGCACCCCACTCATGATCTCTCTCTCTTCTGATTTGACCCCATTTTCCACCACCCTCTGCTGTCTATCCTTCAATCAGTGCTTCCTATCCATTTAACTATGTCACCAGCTGCACCCAAGTCCTCTAGCTTCTTCAGCAATCTTCTGTCTGGCACTGAGTCAAAAGCCTTGCTGAAATTGAAGTACAATAAATCCACAGCATGGCCCATATCTACTGCCTTTGTTACCTGATCAAAGAAAACTATTAGGTTGGTCTGACAAGACCTCCCTGCTATAAATCAATGCTGTTTACTGCACTGCATGGAAGTAAGCACAAGAGTGTTGGTGCCGGTTCAAAAATCAGTCATTTGCAGTATCAGGAACCTCACTCACCACTCATACCTTTGGCAAAAGGATTACTTGAAGTCGAATTCTGTGCTGAATCCTTTAATAAATCCACATTTGCAAAGCATACAAAAGATGCTCGCAACATACAGGTAGGTTGTATAAGTGCAAACAAAGCCTTACATTTCACCCGGCCCTTTTTAAGGCTTTGTCAGAGGTCCTCTGTAACCTGAACCCCAAGGGGCTCCTAAAGAAAGGCTTGATATTTAAACTGTTTTGAGCATCGGGTTTCACCCTGCACAATCCTTCTTCTGCAGAAATGGGGTATTTCACCCCTAACAGCTACCAGGGAAATAGGCTGCCAACTTACCCTGAACCTGGTACTAGCTTCCTTCTACCAGCCCCACATAGTGGGCTTTTGTGGTCGGAGCCACAGTCCCTTGGATCCACAGGTACTACACAAGCTTTCAACACAGTTTAGACACTATTGCCAATGGGGACTGGCCTCCCCCACATTATTTGTATGGCCAGATGAAGCTAGAGCTACAGGGGCATAATTCTAGACCCTCTTGCCTATTGTGGTGGGGGTACCATTGGGTGCCATGTGCAGTCCTGAGGTAAAACAGCTTTTGTATCACCCCTATCTCTCTGTTTGATATTTCTGTCAATCCAGAGTTCCTTCTCATCTCTCAGCCTCTGACTTGAAGGGATAGGCAGTAGATTTCCCCTCCTGGGCACACTTGCCAATGGCAGTCACCATTAATTCAGCAAGATCTTTTGGAGCATTCGCACAGGAACAGAGGTTCAGCAGAAGGGAGCAGGCTCTTAAAGCATGGCCTACTCCTCCCCAAAATGATGCAACTTCCTGAAACTCTTACTGCCACTAGCATCTGGCATCTCTACTCAGGAAGCTGGAGTAGACCAGCTGGCTCAGCCCCCTTAGACTTCAATGAATTAACTCTTTGGAGGGCTGACTTGGAGCAAAAGGATTGGAGAGATTCTGTGCAACTGCACACTACTTAGCAGTGGAGGAGCTGGGGAAGCAAGAACACTGATATGCTTGCTTTTTAGAACAGGTATGCTATGCCGGCCCAGTGGTGCTGAGGGTTGAGGTGCTGGATGCCACACCTCATGCCACACCGGTGACCCGGGTTCAGGAATGGACTCAGGCCACCAGGGGTTGGCAGGGGAGAGGAAGGATCAAGCATCCCACAACTGCTTTCTTTCCTCTGGGGAGGGCTGGGGCACTGCACCACACTGTAGCGGTGACTGGTGGAGGCCAGTAGTGCTACAGCCATGAGCAGTAGAATGGGGGAGAGCATGGTGGGCATCAGCACACATGTGCTTGCACACCACTGAACATCTGGCTCTCTGGGGCAAGGAAAAATCAGGCAGAAAATGGCGGGGCATGATCTCAGCAGCTGATGGCCATGCCCGGTACCCAGGATCCTGCATTCAGAGTGATGTGAGTAATTATTAGCCGGCTCTGAGGGGGTGCCAGACCAGGCCTGGGGGGTGCAGGTCTTGGTGGCCGGGGGATTGCAGAGATCTGCTCACTGGGGGAGAAAAACAGAGATGTGATTAAAAAAAAAGAACAGGTATACTACCGTTGCCTGCATGGTGGTCTGAATGTATTTACAATTTCTAGAAAAAGGAGAGCGGGCGGTAGCAGCTGAAGGAATATCAGCGAATTTACCAGGACGATTTATGTTGTAGCAGGACTACGGTTGAGAGCTTTTCAGTTCTGTTGTTCCACTGTGGGAGCTAAGAGTCTGGGCAGTAGCAGAGCCAGTTCCCAAACTGGTGCATACAGGGCTACCCTGCCTAATTAATGAAATACTGATCTTTGGAAATATAAGTGCACTTTGTATTGCATTGTATTAGCAAAGTTATTAAAGCTACCAAGTTATTAATGTATGAGGTCTAAAGTTTGAAGGTCTGAAGTGAAGGAGGAAGGGAGCAGGGAGAGATTGTCCTCTGTTTTATTTCAAAAGTTTTAATGTTTTATGGAAAATCTTTGGAGCAAATTTGGTGTGAGCCTAGTGAGAGCCTATTGCTCTGAGTAGAGTGTTACAATATTTTATTTTGGTGTGATGTGCCTTATGCATGATAAATACCTTGTAATACCCACGTTTAGTTACGCTTTATCTATTTAAGCAACTGATTTTATTAATGCTTTTTTTATGCTTGCCTAAATTTCCTTTGTCAAACATTAAATCTACCCTTAATCAAGTTCGAAAGTATTGTCAATATATCATCATCATCATCATCATCATCAAATCTTTATTTATTCAGGCGAACATCATTGAGCAAGGCTCATTTACAAGATGGACCTGATAAGGTCAAGGTTCAACAGTTGATACACAACAGATACATCATACACTTATATAAAACAGTTATACATACAGGGAAAAAAAAACGTTTATAAACACAGTGATGTACAGTAAATTCACATGATAAAAATTGGTTACAGGAAAGTTAAGCTAATATTTACAGTATATACATATCCCAGTGGGGGCGCCATGGCAAACACACAATATAATGTAATACTAGGATGGTGAAGGTATTACTGGGTGACATAAGATGGGGTGTCTGTCTGGAAGGATTATGCCATATGTGGTTAATTTTTTGGGAGGGAGATTGTGAGATGATAAAGCTAGCTCTAGCAGTAGCAACTGCATTTCTCTGTGAAGAAGACTGTACAATGCTGTTTAAAGGATGCAAATGGAATGATATTGGACAGTTTTAGGGATTTTTGTAGGGTGTTCCATGCTATAGCTAGAGAATAACTGATTGCTGCCCTCCCTAGCCTGGTGTTGAATTTGGGCAGTTTGAGCAGGATGATGTTGTTGCTTCTTAGGGCATAGGAGCTAGGAATGGTCTGGATGAAGCAGTCCAGAATATAGTTTGGAAGTTTTTTTGATAACGCTCTGTAAATCTATAGTGCTGCATTTCTGTTCCTTCTGAGGTGAAGGGAAACCCACCCAACTGCAGCATAAAGAGAGCAATGACGGGTATTAGATGGCAGATCTGTAATGAATCTTATTGCTCTATGATATAAGGTATCCAGCTTGTGAAGGTAGGAGATGGGGCAGTGACTATAAAGGAAGTCTGCATAGTCAACAACTGATAGAAAAATGGCCTGGACTAAGCTCATCTTTGAGTCTCTGTTTAGGAAGGGTTTTAATCTATAGAGAAGGCTAAGCCTTTGGTGAAGCTTTTTTAACAGTTCTTCTAAATGATGAGTGAAGTCGAGTCTGTTGTCAATCCACACACCTAGGTATTTGAAGTTTTCTACATACTCCAGATTTTCTCCAAGTATAGTGCATAGCTGGGGGAGAATGATTGAGGAGGAGGTGCTGGTGGAGCTTTGGTTTGTGAACATCATTGCTTTAGTTTTCTTTGCATTTAACAGAAGCTTTTCTCAAGTAGCTGATATCGAACATGGAGAATTCTGTTTGTAGGATTTCACCAGCAGCTGTAGAGAAGGGTTGCTGACATACAAAACAGTGTCATCAGCAAAGAGGTGTACAGAGGAATTGGTGAGGGCTGAATCAATATTATTTATATAAATGGCAAAAAGGATAGGACCCAGTATAGAACCTTGGGGGACTCCTCTTAACAGTGGTTTTAATGGGGATAGGTCACCTTCAGCTTTTACCTGCTGTGACCTACCGGTGAGATAACATCTGAACCACTTAAGGGAGGGTGGATCTAGGCCAGGGGAGTGCAGGGATGATAGTAGAAGCTCGTGGTCCACAGTATCGAATGCTTTGCTCAGGTCCAGGAATACTGCACAGACATTATTCTTTTTATCTAATTCAGTTTGCCAGTCATTTGTGACCTTGGCTAGTGCAGTGATAGTGCTATGCTTGGCCCTGAATCCAGATTGAGCTGGATTTAAGAGGTTAGCATTGTCAAGATACTCTCTTAACTGGTTACTCACTAATTTCTCCAGCATCTTGGATAGCACTGGTAGGATGGAAATGGGCCTGTAATTATTAAGTTCCATAGGGTCCCCTGACTTTAGAAGGGGAGCCACTTGGGCTGTCTTCCACAGTGTGGGAATAGAGCCAGAGTTTAGAAATAGGTTAAAGAGGTGTGTTAGGGGGACTGCAAGTACATGGCACACAATCTTTAGAAAGTAGGGGTCCAGAGAGTCTGCCCCTGCACTTTTTTTGGTATCCAGTTGCCATAATAGATCCTCTACTTGCTTCAACAGTATAGATTTGAAGCTGAAGGAAGAGTCAGCTCTCTGATCACCAGTGTAATGGGAGCTTAATTGTGCCCTCAGCAGGTTAGCTGGAGAGGTGTCAAAAACAAGGCCAGCCATTGTGAAGTGGTTATTGAAGGCGTCCAGAATTTTCATTTTGCCAGTGATAGGGCCATAACTGTTGTGTAATTGAATTGGAAGGGAGGTGTTAGCGTCCTGCCCCACCATACCCTTGATGGCACCCCAAAATCTAGTAGGATTATGATAGGAGGAGTCGAGCTCAGCCAAGTAGAAGGCAGCCTTTGCATCCCTAACTTTCTTGGTGCATCTATTCCTGGCTTTCCTAAAGATTATCCAGTCATTTGCATTCTTGGTTTTTCTTGCCATTTTCCAGAGTTTGTCTCTCTCCAGCAGTGCAGCTTTGAGGGCAGCTGAAAACTAATGACAGGATTTGTTTTTTATTCGGATACTAGAGATTGGGGCATAGGTGTTAAGGACATTTATTATAATGCTATTTAGCACCTGCTGAACTTTTTCAACAGAATGGGCAAGATAAAATTCTTGCCAGTGTGGAGAGTGAGCTAGATCATGCAAATATCCTTCAATATTGATGTTTTTCTTGGATCTCCTCATGAGGAATTTTGCAGGGATTGTTGTTATGCTGGTGGATCTTACCCCTGTGATGGGGTAGTGATCACTTATATCGCAGAGAAGCACTCCAGCGTGTGAATAGATGTGGTTTATTCACTAGCATGATATCAAGTAGTGTGCTGTTATTACTATTCCTTGCATTAATTTTTGTTGGCTCATTGATTAGTTGTGTGAACCCATAAGTATCACAGAATGATACCAGAGGTGCAGCTGCCTGGGTAAGCCAGTTGAAATTCAGGTCACCTAGAATAATGACTTCTTCAGTGCTAGGCTTGAGGAGGTTCCCCAGGTGGGATAAGAGCTTGTGTTCAGCAGAGGGGGATCTGTAGCATCCAACTAGCTGAAAAGCTGCTGTATTGGGGAGAGAGACTTTAAGGGATAGGCATTCAAATTCCTTGGGCATAGAGGTTGCAGCAATCCAGGATACAGCTATACTGGATTTTGCATATATGGCTACTCCACCTCCCCTTGTTTGGCGATCAGCTCTGAATAGCTGGTAGTTGGGTAGGTTAACATCCCTATCTGCTGTGGTGGGTTTGAGCCATATCTCAGATACCACGAGAAAGTCTGGCAAGGTATGGGCAACCCAGGCTTGTATCAGTGTAAGTTTTTTCAACAGACTGCATACATTAATATGCAGGAAACTGAGGCCTTTAATTGAGGTTAGGTCTGATGGACAGGTGATACATTCAGGGGGTCCAGGGTTGATTTCCACATTACCAATACAGAGCAATAGAAAGAGCAGGAGTTTTGTGAGGACTGCCAGCGATAGGGAGAGGGGGCTGTCTTTGGTCCTCCTTCTCTTATTCTGTTGCCACTCTTTTGGGGTGCTCCATGTGGGGTTAAGGAATTGTGTCGAGACACCAAGTAACAGTTGGTGTATATACAGGAGCATAAATATTAAGACATTATTTTATATACAGGATGTTAGTACATAACTGTATTAGGGTCAGTATCAGTATCACATTATTAGTAGAATCACTGAGTTGAAGTTAAAACTGTAGGAATACGTATGATAATTAGCATTCCTGGCTTTTTCCTCATGCACTTTTTGTAATAATGTGTAATTATCTCAGTAAACAATTTGCGGTCTTTGGTATTATAGCAGTGTCAGTGGCTCAGTAGGTAGCACACTTGCCTCTGAGGCCGGGAGATCAGAGGGCTGTGGGTTCAGTTCCCACATCTGGCACTTGGGTTAATATCCCAGTACTGACACTGTAGTACAGCATTAGAGGGGTGCTGCACTTCTGAGGTGCCGTCTTTTGGATGAGACGTTAAACTGAGGTCCCATCTGCCTGGATTGGTGGTAGTTCAAGTGGATGTTAAAGATTCCATGGCACTTATCGAAAAGGGTAGGGAAATTTCCCCAGTGTCCTGGCCAAATTTCCCTCATTCACTAACAATACCACCAACAGCTTAATCTGGTTCAAGGTCAGTTGGCATTCATCTGTATACCCCTCCCCCGGGTCATGCCTGAAAATAGGCAGGATTTGTCTAGTGCTCTTACCTGGTCAACAAAAAAAATAAAATAAAATAAATATTAAGTGCCAAGAGCAATTATAAACAGGCTCATTGTATCTTTCAACCAAGTAATATGTGGCAAAAATACTAATAACTATTGGAACAATCAATTAAAAATGACATGAAATGAGCCCTAATTGTTAATTTTTTTGAGGGAATCGATTGACAAATCAAGTAAATTGATATCTAAGCACTCACTATTAATTTATCAATTCTTAAGCATGTTCTTGTAGGATTAATTAAAGGGAGTAGTGAGGTGATAAATTATAAACACCATGCTGGCAGAAAGCATCATCACTGCACGCTGGGAACTTAAAAGAGTATGAGCTTTGTTTTGTTTCTCTCCGCAAGCTTGGATATTTTAGCTGCACTTATCGAGTGTTCTCTGTGGTTGTGCCAATTAAGCAAATGAATATGCAGCCTATAATATTTATAGTAAAATGCAATATAACAAATAAGTAGCTTAAAGATAGGAAAGATTGGAAATGCTGCGCCTTTATGCTTATCCATGGTGAAGATATAGCAATATATTCCAACCTGTTTGCTAAGGCAAATAACTAAGCAACCGAGCAGTAGTATCTACATAGTTTAAAGTTTAAATATTGCTTGGAAGCCATTGTATTTGAATACATAAAATAAAAAAGATACTAACTTGAGGATCATAGGAAGGGTTTAATAAGGTACAGAAGGTATAGAATCATACTAAATTAAACTGAATATTTAATATTTTGAGTATTTTGAGTACCTAGTATTCTTTAATAGTTGCAATTGTTAAATCAATTCATTAGTCTCTGTGATTTATAAACTAATGCTCTAAGCACTTTACTTTTCTTTTATATTTATATATTGTATCAGAGTATATTCCTTATATTATCAAGAGGTGATTTCTTTTTGCCCTAGTGCCTAAAGGAATTGAACAAGAAAGACAGAGTGTGGACTCCTGTGGACAAGATTATTAAAGGAGGATTAAGAGAATGGCCAAATGAGAGAAAAATGTGGCCACAAGACAGTTTGGTATCCCTTAAAGACTATCACCGACAACTATATACTGCTCCGAGACATTTTGCGGGGTTTACCAAGGAATTAAAGAATACCAAGGGAATTTTTGGAGTTCAAGCTAGATTGAATTTTGGCCAGTGGTTGGCAGTGCATCATCTGATTAAGACTGACTTTTGGAACTCAGCGGTGCCAGTGAAGTACATTCTATTATTCATTTCAACTTATTTACTGATTCCTTTTCTGAAGAAGGAGGAGTGGAGCAGAGAGTAGTAAGAGACTGGGGGCTACACTTTCCAGATTAAGACTTGTATGGTATCCTGAAGTCTGTGTATAAGAATTGTCACCTTTGGGACTGGAAATAGAACAAGGAGTAATAAGAAATTTTAACTCCAATTGCCTGTAACTGCTTATATTTTTTTCTAGTATTTTGCTTTCTGTATAATACAGATAGTTATTTCTTTTCTGGCCAAATTAGTGTAAGAAATCATTAAGGCAAAATGCCAGCAATTACCCATAGTGGAAAAGGGGGAGAACTTGAGGAGAGGAGGGATGATCTTGTGGGAAGGGAAAGCGAGACAAGTAATTTTCCCTCATCAGAGCCATCAGATATAAAAAATATTAGTAAAGAAAAAATATTTTGGGGTAATAAAAGAAAAAAAGTTAGGTAAAGCAAATGCAGGGAAAGTTAGGAAGAAAAGCACTAGGATACCTTACACCTCAACCCCTAATGGGCATATTACAAAATTTATATTTAAAACTCCATTAAGAACAGTTCCTATACTGAATGATACAGTAGAGGTGGATTCATCACACAAAACTGCAATTACAACTGCAGTGACTCAGGTAGATAGAATTGGAAATGAAGTAACACAAGAAATATCACATAAAAGAGTTACAGAGACAGAGGTAGGGGTCTAGAGTGAAAGTGAGATAGAACAGAGGAGAAATCAAAGGGTTACAGAAATAGAATCTGCAAAATCAATAACTGACTTTTCCACTATATATAATAATTTGTCAGTAATTAATATAGAGAGAGAGATATAAAACGAGGGAATCAATAAGGGAAGATCCAAAGGAGTACAGTGTAGGGGAGAGAATAGAAAATTAGATGATGATGATCAGGAAAAAAACAGGACACACAGAGGTTCATTGTTCTTATATGGAAAGTGAGGGTTGTTCATACTACTAAGGTTCATACTAAGGTGCAGATAAAGAGCTAGTAGGCTGAAGCCCATGATGCTGACATACTAGACCTAAGGGTAATATGCTAAATTATACTCTGAGCTTATTAGTTAGTCTAGACATAGTTTAAAGACATTTTTTGACTCACTTTGAACTACAGGGGGTGGTAGATTGCTCCACAGCCCAACAGAGCAAATAGTAAAGAAGTATTTATGGTTCTGTCTTTTAAACGATTTCCTAATTAATTGGAATGGGTGACCCCTCATCTCGTAAGGTGATGATTTTAGTAGGAAGTCTAGCTCTGTCACGAGAAAAGGGTCATGTACTACATCATACAGAAATAAAAGATTGTCTCTCAGATGTCGTGTAGAGAGAGACATCAAATTCAAAGTATTTAACTATGTTCATATGATGAAGATTCTAGATCAGATTTTTTTTGGTAAATTTTCTTTGTACCTTTTCAAGGGAGGCACTATCTGATTTTTTAAATGGGCACCATATCTGTGATGCATACTCTAGATGAGGTCTGACATATGACCTATACAAAGGCATAAGCACATTTTGGTCTCTAGAAATTATATTACGGAGAGTAGACCAAACAATTTTATTTGATGTACTGATAACTGAATGCAAATGTTTTGAATAAGTAAAATCATAAGAGATGGAAATGCCTAAATCCTACTAGTCCGTTGTGGAACTAAGTAAATTACCACTGATGTTGTAGGGGATGGAAGGATTGTTGGAACCAAGATGCATAACCTTGCATTTAGAAGTATTAAGCTGCATGCCCCAAGAAATAACCCAAGAGGAGATGGAATCAAGGTCTCTCTGAATAATGTCAATTTCATCTTGATTTGAACAAGGCCCCACAATCTTCATGTCATCCGCCTATTTAGTAGTGAAAGAGATGCAATTACTGGTGAAATCAGATATAAAGATTTGAAACAGGCAGGGACTGAGGACTGAGCCTTGTGGAATGCCACTTAACACCCTTCCAATGTTTGATAAGTTTCCATTTATAATAACTGTCTGTGTTCTAGTACATAGCCAGTTTTCAATCCAGGTTATGATAAAGGTTGTTCATGGTCTAGGAGCTTGGAGAACCCACAGATCCCGGATATAGAAGGGATAGCCCTAGATGTAGTTTGCTGTCTGGGAGACCCACTCAATGTGAATATCTTGTTATATAAATAAATGATAGCGATAAAAAAGATCTAGCCTTCATAAAAGGAATTTGCATAGAAAATAAAAAAATCTGGAAAAAATCCCAACTCAAAATCTAACCCTACACCAAAGAATGGAAACAGAGGAATTACTTGGACAAAAGTTAGAAATAAGTGGTATACAGAGTGAAATGGATGTAGAGAAAGATTTGACAGAAGAAAGTTTCAGCAGAGGCTGAGTGTGTGATGTTTCCAGATACAATATTAAGAGAAAGTAGTATCTGTAAGGAATGAGAAAAGAAAATTCCCTACTTTGTGGAAAAAGGGATTAGATCAAAAGAAAAGAAAAGGGAAGTTGAGTAAGAAGGGTAAGTTGAAGGTAGAGAGGAAAGTAGAAAGGCAAGAAACAACTTCAGGACTAAGGGAAGAAGCTTTGAAGATTAAAAATAAGGCAGCAATTTTAAATGGGGATAGTCTCTTGGCCGACCAGGTGGCACTGAGGGTTGAGGCGCTGCATGCCACACCTCACGCCACGCCAGCGACCTGGGTTCGGGGACGAGCCTAGCTGCTGGGGGTCGGCAAGGAGGGAGTAGGATCGAGCATCCAAAGGACAGCTCTCCTCTCTCTGGGGGGGATCCAGGGGCATCCCGGTGCAGTGGGGACCCCCAGTGGAGACCTGAGGTACTACTGCTGCCAGGACCACAAAGCACAGAGCCGGAAGCTGACGCTTGGACAGAACATGGGCAGATGTGTGCACGCTCATGGCCATTGGCATCACTGCACGCCTGCCAGCTCAGGGGAAGAAAAGTGGAAAAACTGGGGCACTAGTCGTGGCGGCATGACGGCCGTCTCCCGCAGAAGGACTCTCTCAGCACCCGAGGGTGCACGGCAGTACCAGATCCTGACTGGGGTGGGTTGAGCTCCAGAGGGAGTGCTCCCCACCACCCCACCGCGGGGGGCAAACCGTGGGGGTTGCTGAGAGGCCCGAATGTGGACGCCGGAGGTAGCCCGAGGAGATGGCGGCCGGATGATCCTGGGGAGATGCCAGACGTGGGAAAGGTAAGGCAGACTGGTGGCCTCTGGGGGATAAAGAAATAGGAAAAAAAATTGGGGATAGTCTCGGTAAGCAATATTCAACAATAGAAATGGACCAAGTAAATAAAATAGACTCAGAGCATAGTATAAGTAGAAGGAAAAGAGGAAAGGGTGAGGGGATAAGGAAGAAAGGGAAGAAAGAGAAAAGGAAAGCCACTAATAGGAAAAAAAAAGAAAGTAGGAGGAAGGAAGAAGTATCCACACATGGTAAGGAAAATGTGACTAAGAAGAAATTAGAAACAGAGATAGATCAAGTAGAGCAGGAAGAGTCTAACATACAGAAATACACAGGAAGATCAGAATAGGGAGAAAAAACATCAGAAAAAGAACAGTATAAATGAAAATGTTAAAGACTTTCTGGCTAAATCCATTAAGATTGACTTCTCCTTGTCATTATACAAGGTGGCCTGTATGCCTGATGAGACAACTGAAAGTTTGAATATAATGGTTAAAAACCTATTAGAAACTGCAATGAAAGGATGCAAGCATGTGTTGAATAATATGAGTATTGTTAGACCCTTGAAGGAAGCAGAATTGATCTTATTGGTTTCAGACCAATTCTACATTTTGAAGGCAGCTCTTTACTTAAAGGAAGAACTAAACAAATGGGAATACTAATCGGGGAAATTGTAACAATGAATGATTTATTCCCAGA
Source organism: Neoceratodus forsteri (assembly GCA_016271365.2). Lineage (NCBI taxonomy): Eukaryota > Metazoa > Chordata > Ceratodontiformes > Ceratodontidae > Neoceratodus > Neoceratodus forsteri. The sequence continues at coordinate 70,386,430 of JADMNL010000027.1, read as the reverse complement.
ATATTTTGAGAAAAGAGTAATTATGGGAAAGGAATTGGATAAGTTCTCGATTTTTGGACTAAAACAATTACAAGAGGAGGACAGGAAATATATGAGGGAAAAATTGTTGAATACACTAAATATTCTATTGAACACATAGGTCTGCACCCTGGATTTAAAAAAGCAGTATGTTGGAAAAGGATGGGGAAATAACTGTTTAGGCTAAGAGAGGGAGCCTGATCAAATTAATACAGGCAAAACAAAAAGCATTGGATGAGCTTGGCATTTTTATTTATAAGGAGGATGAAATATTAGAGGACAATAATGACTGCATGACTATTGGAAAGGGGAAGTATGGGAAATAATGGTTGAAACTTCAAACAGATATGAGGCTCTGTCCAATTTGAAACAATGACAAATGTCTGAAGTAAGAATGGGAGGAAGGCCACAGGGATTCACACAACAAATAGTACAACCTGATGACAACAAGGTCAAGGGGGAAAGTATATGTTCCGGTATGGATAAGACCAGAATACGTTCCTGGAACATATCAGATATTGGAGTTAGGGTAGATGATCCTGATGTGGAGAAAAATATGGGTACATTTGATTTTATATGTATACAGGAGTCTTGGGCAATTGGAGATGTGTTCCTGGATGGCTATAAGTCCTGTTCCAAAAAAGCAATAAGAGCAAAGAAATTTGGTAGAAATATTGGGGGATTAATTACGTTTTGCAAATTGGATAATAGGACATCAACTAAGGAAATTGCAGTCAATACTGACAGTATATTGATAGTCCATATCTCCAGATTTAATTTGGAAGACATAGGGCTGGATATTCAAAAGGGTTGTGCCATGAGCAATAGGGTTGCACTTGCACAAGTCCGAAATTGCACCATTCTGCGATATTCAGCAGGAGGCAGTTGCGCCCCCCCCAAGTCATGCTGAGCAACAACGCAATGCTAATGAAGGCATGCTCAACTGGAAGGGGAAGAACCATGCATAAACTGCACAGCCCGATATTCAGCCTGGCTGTGCAGAGCTGTGCAGGCATAATCCCCTACCTTCGCCTGCACAAATTTGAGCTAAAAAAAATAGGAGTAAGTCGAGGGCCACCCACAGGTAAGCTGCCACATTGCAGGGTGCAACACAGCAGCTGCCACCTGTGGGTGGCCCTCCATTTGTTCCCTGTTCCCCCCCCACAGCCTGAGCGTGGGCAGATCTCACTCCCCCCCACTGGCCCGATCGCAGGCATAACAGTAGTGAACCCCCCAATGGCCTGATCGCAGGCATAACTGTACTAAACCCCCGACTGGCCCAATCGTGGGCATAACTGTACTGAACCCCTGACTGGCCCGATCAAGGCATAACTGTACTGAACCCCCGACTGGCCCGACGCAGGCATAACTGTACTGAAACCCGCTGACTGGCCTGATTGCGGGCATAACTGTACTGAAACCCCCACTGGCCCGATCGTGGGCATAAGATCCACCCCCAAGTCCAATTTCCTCTTGATCTAGTGGCCCCCACCCCACCCACCCATGGAGCCCCACCACCGCACTCCCCTTGCGCCACCGCATCTTGAATGCTCCACTCTGACCACTTGCGGTGGCGCAGTTCCAGTGCACCATGCACAGTGGCTGTGACCAGGGGGCAATATTCAAAGGAGTTGCTCAATAGCACAATTCCGTTGAATATCGCCCCGGCCACACCCCAGTGCAACTTTTTTGAGCAGCGCAAGGGCTTGCGGCACAGAATGGCGCAGTTTGAATATCCAATCCATAATCTTAATCAATATTTATGCTCAGCCAGATAATAACAAGTATGATGATAAAGAGTGGCTAAAGGAATTAGAACAGACATTGTCCCAGATTCCCCCTTTTTCCCCACAAAAGACAGACACCATTGTATGTTGCTGTGCTCAGACTGGCAATTAATTTATTATATATTACAATTCCAATTTCCATCTCATCATCATTTCTCATTGTCTCTTTCACAATTTTATTTTATTGTATCCACATATCAATCTCTGATCATCCCTCTTTCTTCCTTCCTCTTCTTGCTCCCCCAGGTGAAAACCTGGGTGCCTCCTTCTTCTCTTTTTCTGATAGGTAATGGTGAGAACTGAGACCACTTTTCCACCTTCAGCTTCATCTTCTTTTCATCCTATTCCTTTTATTTCCCCCTCCCCTCCTTCCCCTTCCCCCACTTGTCTCTGCCATCCACCTTTAGCAGCACATTATCCATCCAACTGGACTATTCTGTCATCCACCTTTGACAGACCAGCATACAGTCCCTTTTGACTGTCTTCTCCTCAAGCTCTATCATTTTCAGGGGTGGGTGAGAGGGATCAAAACTTCAGCAAAAGTGGCTGAGCCACTCCTGTGCTGACCATTATGTACCCCTTTAGCCCCTCCCCTTCCTGTTTCCTGCCTGTTGTTCAGTCTCCCCGTCCCTCCCCACTCTGAGCACACCATCTTCAGGAAGGGGGAAGGAGTGCAGCAGGACAACTTGGTCTGCCCCTTAAAGGGCAAACTCCATTGTCCTGGATACCCCCTTTTCCCCCACAAAAGACAGACACCATTGTATGTTGTTGTGCTCAGACTGGCAATTAATTTATTATATATTACAATTACAATTTCCATCTCATCATCATTTCTCATTGTCTCTTTCACAGTTTTATTTTATTGCATCCATATATCAATCTCTGATCATCCCTCTTTCTTCCTCTTCTCGCTCCCCAGGTGAAAACCTTGGTGCCTCCTTCTTCTCTTTTTCTGCTAGGTAACGGTGAGAATTGAGACAGCTTTTCCTCCTTCAGCTTCTTCTTCTTTTCATCCCATTCCTTTTTATTTCCCCCATCCCCTCCATCCCTCCTTTTTTCCATTAGCCAGTCTCCAGCTTGTGTTGGATGGCTGGCTTCTCCCTCATTTTTGGGTGTTGTTCCTCCACCCTTTAGGGGACCTCTACCATTTTTTCTTCCCCCAATTTTTTTTTTATTTTCCTGCTTGCCGCCTCCAAGCTTCTATAAAACCCATGGTTTCTGTATTAAACATATCCATGGCTAGATCTGACAGGTGCACTCCATCTGGCCTGTAGAAATCCTCTACACACTCCTCTACCCCTTGCAGTATTACGTGCCCCCCATTTTCCTTATCAGCATTCCTACCCTTCTATTCATTTTTCTCCTAGCCCTATCTACCACTCTATGACTGTGTTCGTACTTCCATACCCTTCTTGGGATCATATCTGACCATGCGAGGCATACCCCTGGCCACCACTGCTGTATTTTTTCCAAGTCCCTCTTAATCTGCATGTATGTGTCCACCCATGGCTTCCCTTCAATGCCATTGCCCCCTAAATGTAAAATAATCAAGTCTGGAACTGGCCGCCACTCCTTTATCTCTTTCAGGGTAGGAAGCAGCTGTGTCCATCTCATCCCTCTGATGCCACTCCACACCAACCTACATTTCCTCACATCCTGGTAAAGCTGTCTTCCCCCAGCCTTTTTCTCAGCTCTCTTTTCCGCCCAATAAATATAGGAGTGGCTGCATATCCATACTTCCATTATCCTCCCTCTTCCTATAGGGTTTAAGCAAAATAAATGTATTATATCTGTTCATTGGCTCCTCTCTATATCCACCAGCTCTATGGCCCCTCCCTCTCCCTTGTGGCTCAATGTCTGCAAAAGAAAACACATGTGATACGTTAGTCTCCATACTGCAGTACTCAAATGTATCTCTTGTAACTGGCTGACCGCCAGCATCCCTTCATCATCATATTAGTCACTGTTTCACCTGCTGTTGCCCACTGTGAAGCAGCCCCTATTCGTAGCGAGTGAGACGAGTAGTTGCATGGGTTCTCACCCAGGAATTGCATGCCCTTCTTATGCATGGCCATGACCTGATAACTTGTGACCTTTTTCCCATCTCCATGCACAAATAACCTCCCCTCCCCTTCCTACCCCCACGTTCTGCGGCGTAAGCCCACAAAGCGTTCACTGGGCACACTGTGTCGTCTACCTGAGCCTTTAAGGTTACTGTACAACCCTGCCCACCTAAATCTGTCCTTGACTTCTTGATCATGATTTGTATCTCATTCATCCCCCAGCCTATGTCTTCCCATTCCAACCCCCCTTCTTCGTCCTTTCTGCCATGACCCACTGCCTCACTCACTCTCATGGCACCAGCAAACATTACTAGATATATCGTATGGAACAGCTGGGCCTCATCTTTCGATCTGCAGATTGCTGGTAATACCCCTTTTAGTCTCGTAAGCCACTGTTCCCCTATTGGTCATCTAGTATCTGTAGCTCTTTGTCTTAACCTCCCCCATCTTTGCATCATTCTTCTAATTAACATTGACCCCGTCGGGTCCTTCCATCCCTTCAGGCTGCAGACCAAACTAATCCCTACTAAATAGACTCTCATTGTTGTGTGGGTTGTTCCTCTCTCCCATTGCTTTACTGTAAATTTTCCTAAATGTTTAACTGTAAGTGGCCTACTTACCTCCATGTGGTGTGTTGCCCTGAATATCTGAAACACCCGCCAGGCCCCCTCATAGGCCCTCAGAGTCCTTGGTGCCCATGAACTGTGAAACAACAGTTCTGCTCCCTCTTGCCAACATCCCAGATGTTCATTGGTATGGGTGTTTTTGCTCCTTTGCTGTTGGTGCCAGCCTCCGGAAATGATCCAGCTGCAGACAGGAAAGGCTGTCAGCGAGGGTATTGTGTACCCCTTCTATGTGTTTGACTCTGAATGACATATTCAATTTCAAGGCCCTTAGCACCAACTGTCATAGTACCTGCATGACCGCTTCAGACCTGGCTCCTCTGTTGTTTAAAACATCTACTACTGCCTTGTTGCCCCCACACCAGGGTGCAGGCCCAAATAGGCATGATCTCCAACAGTGTTATGTTCTTTACTTTCCCCACCTCACCCATTCTGTAGGCTATGGTTCTGCAAACCATCTGCCCCTCAAATAGCCCCCCATGCCTAGGCCCCCCGCTGCGTCAGTGTAGAGGTCGAGGTCCGTGTTATACACCCAGTCCTCCTGCCAAAAGGAGCACCCATTATAGCCCCTGAGGAACTCCTCCCATACCTGAAAGTCTTCCTTAACTCCTTTTGACATGTCTACCCAGTGGTGTGGTCTGGTTACACCCACTGTGGCTCTTGCTAGTTGTTTTGTGAAGGCCATCCCTGGGACAATTGCCCGGCATGCAAAGTTCAGGTGTCCCAAGATCTATTGCACCTGCTTTAGCTGTATTCTCCTTCTACTTGTATGTACTTGAATTAGCGCCTTCAACTTAGACACTTTTTTGTCTGGCAACTTAAAAATCTCCCTCAGGGCATCTATTTCAATACTCAAGAATTCTAAAACCTTACTGGGACCTTTTGTCTTCTCCGGTGCCAGAGGAACCCCTAATTCTCTGCATAGATCCTGGAAACTGGACAACATTTTTTCCGTCTCCTTCTTCCTGCTGCCTATTAGAAGGAAATCATCCAAATAGTGAATGACTGTCATGTAACCATTTTTTTTCCTGAAATATCCACTATAAGCAGATGCTGAATGCTTCAAATGTAGCACATGCTATGGAACATCCCATAGGCATTGTCTTGTCAAAATAGTATTGTCCCCCTATTTTAAAACCCAAAAGATCCCAGTCCTCTCTCCTAACCTGAAGCAATCTGAACGCAGACTCTATATCCATTTTTGCCATCCATGCATCAGCCGTTGCTCTGATGGTCTGGACTGCTTCATCTAATGTGGCATATGTCACTTGCTATGCTCCTCACTGATAAAATCATTCACTGAGTCCCCTTCTGGAAATGACAGATGGTGAATCACCCTGTAATCTGACTGTTGCTTTTTGGGGACCAAATCCAATGGAGAAATTCTCATATCCTGCAGTGGGGGGGTCAACTGGCCCTTCTACCCTCCCAGTTGCTTTTTCCTTATCTATTTTCCATCTTAAGATTTCTTCTTACCCTTTTACTGAACCCAGATTGCTCACCTCTCTCGCCTGCCTTGGGCCCACACACTGTCATGAAAAACCTGTCTGAAAGCCTTTTTTGATTGACTCTGCCACCTTTCTATTTGGGTACCTCCCCAACTAATCCTCCCATGCATCTATCCTGATGGGAGTTCTTGCCTCTTCAAATTGATCCCCTGCCCGCTTCCCTTCCTTTCCCTCTAAAACCCAAACATTGTTCATCCACTGGCCTTGCTGTTCAATAAGTCTGACCCCCCTACCTGCTTGCCCTCTGCCTCTCCCCCTCTATTCCATGCCTGTCCCCTATACCCTTGCCCCTCCCAAAAAATCTGCTGGCCTGATCCGTGTGCCCCTGCCCCTTGGGCTCCTTGGGCCCATGTCATTCTGCATCTGCTCGCTGGGTGCGATCCCCAACATTTCGAGCATGCATGCTGAAAATGGCATTGTGGCCAGGAACCAAAGGTCCTATTGTAACCCCAACAACATATCTGTGGAATCATCCCCTTTTTATTCATCTCCCCTTCTGACATGGACTGATCAGTTACGTAATCTGTCCACAGATCTAACTGTTTTGTGTCCCACCTTACATCCCCATACGTCGCTATTCTTTGTCAAAAGAATTCATTGTAATATATCCATCCCACTCCTCCCTTAGCCTTTGCCCACCTTATTATCAGGGAGTACATGATGAGTGGGATGCCCAGCTCTGGCTTCTTCTCCATCGCTATCACCAAGTAAGTGGCAAAACCTACAAATCATCCATCGCAAGTCTTCCCTTTTGTAAATTTATCCTCCTCTTTCTTCCCCAACAAAACCACAACTGCTGCCATTTCACTCTTTCCTATGTTCTCCATTTCGTCGTATTTTGCTGCCGCTTCTTGGCTCACTAAGGCAAAAATATCTACATATTCCCTCTTCCATATTTTCTCCTTTGTAGCCAGTGGGACATGTTCTCCTACTTTCATTCCTGGAGTTCCTATTTCCCTTGTCCCTTTTCCCTCGTTCTCCATTCTTTAATTCCCTACCTTTGGCAACTCTTTGTCTGACCTAATTTCTGCCTGTGCTGCCTCCATCTGCCCCAAGCCCCCTGTCCTGAGCACCAAAATAATTTGGCTTCTGTATTTCTTTATGCTTTCTCCCACCGAACCAGATACACTACCTGTGATCCTGTCCGTTCCTTGTGGGCTGCTGTCTTTGTGATGCTCTGGGATGCTCCCTTGTGGCTGGATGACTGGCTGTAAACCTAGCTGCTGTGGAGGAGCCACTGTGCTCAGGGGCTCCAGCCTGGGCTGCACCAGGGGAACCACTGCCTGGTCCTGGGGAGGTACTAATGGTACCAGGTCAACGGGGTGCAAACGTACTGGACTAGCCACCCTGGGAGGTACCACCATCAGTGGTTTCACCATAGTTGGGCTGTGTGGCCTCTCAGCTGACTGTTTCCCTCTGCCCCTTTTCCCTTCCCCACTTTATGCTTCTCCCCAGAGCACCCTGGTTCCTCCCCTTCCACCATCTGCCACATTCTGTTGGCTTTATCAGCCAGCTTTACAATAGCCCTGCAGACATCCTCTTTAGAAGGCCTATTCTTCTTTGGTGCCATGTATCCTTTTTTCTTACAAACAATCTGTAAAGACAACTGAAAAAGGTCTCTTATTAAACCCTTGTTGTAAACATCCATCCGTATGGTTAGGCCCACTTGTCTTCATTTGTTCCTGTCCCAGTCAGTCAGAAACTAGCCCTATTACACTCTCCAGGCTCCCCTACCTATTACCCCTTATTTATTTATTTCTTGAACTGGTCGCTCTTTTATTTTTTTATATAAACCCCTTCCCCCTTCATCGTGGCCATCTAGACCTCCTGTGCAATCCTTACAGCCCTTGGCCTTCCCTCTCTGCCTCTCTGGCTTAGGTGGCCCTCATGCTCTGTGGCGCTTTTGCACCCTGGCTCACTCCTTATGGCCTTTTCTGCCACCCCCGGGGGTCTTGATCTGAATCTGCTGCTGCCCCTCACTTCTGGGCTCTTTCAATCCCTCTCATTCTTTTTTTTTTTTATAAATATCCCTCATGCCCACTCCCCCCGGTCCCTTTGTCTGTGCCCTTTTCTTGGCGTGTGACACCACGCCACATGGCTAGGCCCTGCTTCGTGGTTCTCTGTGGCTGACTATCCCTTCTTAGTGCACAAAATGGGACTAAATTCCAGAAAAATATCCTTTTCAATGATGCCCCATTGCACTTAGCCCCTCCGTCAGGCAACCAAAATGCCGCCTTAAAAACCGCTCCTCCTATCATTTGCTTTCTTTCATGTGGCCTGCACCTTTTGGTGAGTGACATCATGCCACATGGCTTATCGCCATCCCCCAGCCAGACCTTACCACATAGGCCTCTCCCTGCATCCTTCCCTGTCCATTGCCCCTGTTTTTCCTTGTTTCTATTATTATTATTATCATTATTATTGTTTGATTCTCTCCTTCACTGAAACCTCCCACTGCTCATAGGCCCTGGCTCCCCCCCGCCATGCGAGCCCCTTCTCTCTGGCCTAGTTTCATTGCTCCTCTTCTCTGGGCCCCTGCTCATCCATGCACTGGCACTGCCCCCTTTTGTCTGTAGAATTCAGTCATTCTGGTCATTGGCCCCCTGCCTCCCCTCATCCCACCGCATGCTGTTCAACCCTACCAGTCACAAATGACTTGGCCACAGTCCTGCTGCTGTCTTCTCTCCCACTTGCCTTATTTGTGCCACCAGGCCCCAATTCTGCAAACTCTGCTCAGTTTGCCCCCCGACCAAAGCAACCGCTATCACACTTCAAAAATGAACAAATCCCTTGCGGTTTCATTCCACCGCTATCACACTTCAAGAATGAACAAATCCCTCACGGTTTCATTCCAGTGAGCTCTCCTCCACCCATCTTATCGAACTGCACACTTGAGCCAATGAAAAAAATGAAACAAAGCCCGATGCAAACTCCACCTACATATCTCAATAAAACTGGTTCTCTTCAGCATTTCTTATACATTCTACCCCAACCCAGTTAGCATGCATTGAAACATGGAAGCTAAATTCCGAAGATACAAGCCATGCAAGCTTTATTATTCTGGCCCTGCTCATTATTTCTTTACCAATTCTACATTATTCAAGTCCAACGTCATCACCAAGATTCACACTACACTGTACCATGAAGGTTTCTTTATAAAGTGCTACTATCATTATTTTTCCACCTATTCCAAACATCAGTCTTGTTTTAACCATAGCTGTTTCTCACCTGCTGTAATCTTGTGCACAAACCTCTGTTCTAATCCTGCCAATCTGACATGCTGTAGTTTCAAAAGCTAGATCAAAACTTCAGCAAAAGTGGCTCAGCCACTCCTGTGATGACCATTATGTACCCCCTTTAGCACCTCTCCTTTCTGTTTCCTGCCTATTGTTCAGTCTCCCTGTCCCTCCCTTTCCCTTCCCCCTCCCCACTCTGAGCACACCATCTTCAGGAAAGGGGAAGGAGTGCACCAAGACAACTTGGTCTGCCCCTTAAAAGGCAAACTCCATTGGACAAACTACAGTTGAATAATCCCATGGTAAACATCATAATTATGGGTGATCTAAATGCAAGAATGGGGAAATTACAAGGTATTCCAGAGGATTTAAAAAATTGCCAGGCCCAAATATCTAGTGATACAATACTGATTGATAGAAACACTAAGGAGTTAGTCTCAAACACAAGAGGTATAGCAATACATAAGATTTTGAAGGACAAAAATCTTCTTCTACTAAATGACAGAATAAAAGGCAATCATTTAGGGGAATATACATATTTGGGAGGCAATGGCTCACCGGCAATTGATTATGTCTGGATTAAGATCGGTTTGCTACCTAAATGCACCTCTTTGAAGGTAATAATTAGACCAGAAAGTCAACATCTAATGATAGAGATGCAGATTACAGATACAGGTTACTCACAAAATAAAGAAGAGATGTTAATGGTTCCATTAGAAATAAAGAAAAAGAATCGCATTGAACGGAAATTAATAGATGGTCCAAATGTGTTTCAGAACTTAGAAGTTAAAAGGATTCCATTGACTATTGAGCACCTTAGTACTAGTACTGAGATTCAGACTTTGATAGCTGGTTTTAATGGGATTATGGGTAGTATTCATAACATAATAGCAAAAGAAATTAACCTCAAGAAAAAAGAAGGGAAGGCATGGTATAATAAAGACTATAAGGGAACAAAGAAACAGTTTAATAAACAGTTGGGAGGCAGTATAGCGCAGTGGTTTAAGGCTCTGAGCTGCAAATCTGGTGACATCCAGCAGACCAGACCTGGGTTTGAATCCCACAGCTTCCACTTGCAAACTGTGTGACTCTGAGCAAGTCACTTAACTTCCCTGTGCTCCCAGGTTGCTCCTGTAAAAAAGCTTTCAGCTTAGTGTGCTACTCCTGGTTAAACAACTAAAAAAAAAAAACAAGAGCACAGCAGAGAAAATAATAGGAAGTTAAATAAACTCAGGAAAGAATACAGGTTAAATAATGGAAAATCTAAGAAAATACATTTTGGTCAGACCTAGAAGAAGCTGTGTAGACTAAGGACACAAACATTTTGGGGAATATAGCAAATAAAGGTACAAAGGTTTATAAAAATGGGCTAGAAATCCATATTGAGCCAGTTATATGGGTATCATATTACAAAACTTTGTTTCATTTGGATAACCCCAGATATCAGGAAAACATGTGGAATGCGAGGGTCTAAATTCCATGGACCTCCTCCCAATCATAGTATAAGCCAAATAGAAATAATTGAGGCATTGTCATCCTTTAAAAAACACAAAGCACCTGGGCCCGATGGGATACCTTTGGACATCATTTTTCAAATGGGAACTCAGTAAATCCCATTTTTAGAAGCACTATTTAACATGATCTGAAGATATGGGATTATACTGGAAAGCTGGAAACTAAGTATCATAGTGCAAATATTTATGAAGGGAAATAAGAAAAAAATGGAGTGTTATAGATCAATCAGTCTGATTGCATAGCAAAATTGTTCTCTAGGATTATAAATAATAGATTAACAAATCGGGCTGACAATAATTGGGTAATAGATGAAGCACAAGCAGGCTTTAAAATAGGACAATCCACCATTGATCAATGCTTTACTCTGACCCATCTTATTTATAAATATAATATAGTGAAAAACCAAAAATTGTACTGCATCTTTATAGACTTAAAAACAGCTTTTGATAGGGTAAACAGAAACCTTTTATGGGAAAGATTGGAGAAAATGGGGGTGGAACGATTTCTATTAAAAGTAATTAAAACGATCTATCAAGATAATTACACTAGTGTCAGATACAATGAAAAAGAGGAAATCAGTGACTGGTTCAAATCTAATGGGGTTAAACAAGGGTGCTCTCTTTCCTCATTGTTATTTAATTTGCATTTTCAGACAGTTTTACAGACTTTGGACCAGATATTCAAAACTTTGCTCCGGGGCTAAATTAGCACTGCCTGGCATGCTAAATTAGCCCAGACTCAATAGCCTGCTATATTCAAAAGGGATAGCCCCAGTGCTAAACTTGATAAATATAGCATGCTAAGGAAGCTGGGCAAACTGTGCTGGGAGTGCAGTGCAAACATAGCCCACGAATAAGACAGCTCTGAATATAGCAACCAGGAAGTGCACACCACAACAGCAGCCAAGTTCACAGTGACATGAAGGAAGGTAGAGGTGGACTATGTGGCCAATGTGTGTGCCAGCAAAGGCATGGACTCAGTAAAGCTGCAAGCAGCAATGCATGTGCATTTACATTGTGCAAAAATGTACAATATTTCCAAAACATTTGCACGGCACTAACACATTTGCACAGGTTTAGCATGGAGCTAAGTCATTTGCCTGGTGCAATCATGTTTGCCCGGGGCTAAACTTTGCTATATTCAAAAGTGACATGCAAATGAGCCTACTTAGGTAGTCTCTGGGCAAACATCCAGATTAGCATCTCAGTATGACCTGATTTGCATGCAGTTTGCCAAGCATTATTGCAGGGTTCCACAGCTGCACCTGTAGGTCTGTCTGGAAGTATTGGGACAGGCTGGGGCTGCCCATAGCTCCACCTGTAGGTCAGTCTGAGAGTGCATGGTGGAAGCTGCAGGCTACATTTATACAGTACAGCATAGCATATTGTGCTCCGGGGGACTACACAGCACAGGCACAGGTGGTGGTGCTGCATGCAGCTGTCAAACTTTAGTTCATGCCACAGTGCACAGCAGGCACTACAGTGGCAAGGGGGCCAGTAGTGTGAGGGACACAGCAATGCCTATGGTGTGAAGGGCTGTGATGACCACTGCACTGTACACAGTGACAGGCCCAACCTGCAGGTGTTTAATGACAGTGGACATTACTGTTATACTGTTGTGCAACCCCCAGATGCTGCACCACTGGCATGGGATGCTCACAGTGACATATACATGGTGGCTGTGTGTTCTTTGGTGTCTGTACAGATGTGCAGTATGTGGCTGGGGGGGCACATATAATCAGACAGGCACACTGGTGTTGGGATATTTCCAACACTGGCCCATGTGCACTGCATGATGTGTCCCAGCCTTGTGGCCACACACAGTATGTGGTGCAGCCTGGCCACTTGTACACCCTCCCCTCAACATCCTGCATGCCCACAGTGCTGCACATGTGTGCTGGCATCTGTTAGTGTCCACAGAAGGGTGGTCTGCAGGTGTGTGCTATATGGCTGCACTACTATGGTGTCCACTGGGAGCTGGGTCACCATTTACTGCCTGGCATGGCTGGGACCGGTGGCAGATGATAGCATCATAGTGATGCCAGCAGTAAGCAGCATGTTTCCTCTATTTCTTGCTGATTTCTATGTGTCATACTTATTGGTTCGGGTTGTGCAAAGCCATGCAAAAGTCATGCAAATGCTGCACAAAGCCACAAAGTCACACAAAGCTGGTTTGCCCAGAGTTAAGACTACCTTTTCCTAGGAGATAATTTGCACCACACTAAGTGCTGTGCTAACGTCATGCAAAACCACTTTGTGCAATGCTAGCCCCTAAATATGGCATTGCACTGACATGCCCCCTCAGTGTGCCCCTTTCATACATTATAATTTTGCCCGGTGCTAATGCAGTTTATGCGCACTATTTGACCTTTTGAATATAGTGGACCCATGCTAACCTGTCGCTAAACCTGTGTAAACGGTTTTCACCCAGCTCAAAGTTTTGAATATCTGGCCCCTTGTATGTATCAGACTACCACATGCCTAAGGTTGGTCAAAGAGCCTGTTCATACTTAGCATATGCTGATGATATGGCACTTTTGTCTACAAATTTTCTAGGGATTAAAAGAATGCTAAAAAAGTTAATGGCAGAATGTGATCTGGCAGATCTAAACCTTAATTACCAAAAAACTAAAGTAATGGTATTCAGAGGAAATAACAAAGCTTACAAATATATAATAAATAACCAAAAATTAGAAGTAGTCAAAGAATTTAACTATCTGGGGTTGACATTTACTCAAGAAGGAACATGGAAAAACACATTGGAGAAGCTGAAAATGAGGCAAAAAGATTTTTACCAATACTAAATTAATTCTCATATAAATATGGGGGAAATCTATTAAGGGAAACAAAGTTTTGAATGTTAAAGTGAGGAACCAATTACTCTATGGAGCTGAGGTATGGGGTTTATCATAAAATACAAGATTAGAATTAATACTCACAAAATTTTATAAAAGAATTCTGGGCTTCCCTAATAGCATACCATCAGCTATGGTAAGAGCTGAAATCAGGCAGCTCCCAGTGGAATGCCAGATTAAAGTAAGACAGGCCATATATTGACTAAAATTCTATGGGATACCAGATAGTAGATTACCTAGACTATGGCTGGAAGAAGCTTTCTCATACATGGGTCAGAATGTCTTATTTCCATGTATGCAAATAGAGGAGAGAGACTTTAAACCATTTGGTTTGCTGGCAAGTACAATAGATTTTCAAAGATTGCCACTGGACCAAGTGAAGGATAACATTAAAATTAGAGTGAGAAATATATATATATATATATATATATATATATATATATATATATATATGCATATATATATATATATATATATATAGTCGTAGCCAAAAATATTGGCGCCTTGAACTTTTTCAAATAACTCACAATTTCCTCTAAACATAAGTTTAAATTTACAGCAGTACAGTATTTGGTCTCCACAATTCTTTATTTCTCTGTTAATATTACAGAACCTTTGTTTTTGATTCAGAATTTAATATATCCTTTTAAATCAGAAAATGAAAAGAAATGGCATTGACAAAATTATTGACACCCTAGACTTAATATTTGGTAGCACCGTCTTTGGTCAAAATAACTGCAATCAACCACTTCCTATAGCCATGAATGAGCTCTCTGCACCTCTCTACTGGCAGTTTGGGCCACTCTTCTTGTGCAAACTGCTCCAGTTCTCCCAGATTTGAAGGGTGCCTTCTCCCAACCCCTGTTTTCAGATCTCTCCACAGGTTTTCAATGGGATTTAGATATGGACTCATTGCTGGCCACTTCAGAACAGTCCAGCGTCTTGTCTTGAACCATTTCTGGGTGCTTTTTGAAGTGTGTTTGGGGTCATTGTCCTGCTGGAAGACCCATGACCTTCGACGGAGACCCAGCTTTCTGACACTGGGTTCAACATTGTGCTCCAAAATGGCCTGGTAATCTCCAGATTTCATGATGCCATGCACACGTTCAAGGCACCCAGTGCCAGAGGCAGAGCAGCAACCCCAAAACATCACTGAGCCTCTTCCATGTTTGACTGTAGGAAGGTGTTCTTTTCTTTGAAGGCTTCATTTTGTTTTCTGTAAACATAGAGATGATGTGCTTTACCAAAAAGCTCTAATTTGGTCTCATCTGTCCACAGGACATTCTCCCAGAAGGATTTTGGCTTGTTCAGGTGTGTTTTGGCAAACCCCAGTCGAGCTTTCTTATGTCTCTCTCTCAGCAGTGGGGTTCTCCTGGGCCTCCTACCATATAACCCCCCTTTCATTGAGTTAGCAATGGATGGTGTGAATTGAAACTGTCATACCTTGTGTCTGAAGGTCAGCTTGAATCTGTTTGGCAGTTGATCGAGGTGCTTTCTCCACCATTTGAGCAATCCTGCGCTGCAATCTTCGATCAAGTTTTCTCTTGCGGCCACGTCCAGGAAGGTTGGCTACAGTGCCGTGGGCCTTAAACATCCTGATAACATTATGTACGGTGGAAACAGGAACATCAAGGTCTCTGGAGATTGATTTGTAGCCTTGAGATTGTCCATGCTTGGCTACAATCTTCTGTCTGACCTGCTCAGATAATTCTCTGGTTGTCTTTCTTTTCTCCATGCTCATTGCGGTACACACAGTGACACAAAACAGGAGAATGAGTCCTTTTTTCTCTATTCAAACTGGTTGAATGAGTGATTTTTATATTGCAGGCACCTGCAACTCACCATAGGTGAGTTCAATTCCAAAGTGAAGGAGAATCACCTACTTGAAATCTAATTATTTCTAACTACTTCTAAAAGGTGCCAATAATTTTGTCCGGGCCATTTAAGGATTTCTGTGTGGAATAAGCTAAGACTTAGTAATTTTTTCTGCTTTTTGTGT
The DNA here is from genome assembly GCA_016271365.2 of Neoceratodus forsteri. Classification (NCBI taxonomy): domain Eukaryota; kingdom Metazoa; phylum Chordata; order Ceratodontiformes; family Ceratodontidae; genus Neoceratodus; species Neoceratodus forsteri. The sequence continues at coordinate 70,370,827 of JADMNL010000027.1, read as the reverse complement.
TTTATTCCACTGCAAACCAAAGAAATACATATGTGGATACCAAAATATTTTTTAATTTCAACTATTTTCTGGAAGGAATGGTGCATTATTAGAAAAAAAAAAACTGCAAGGGCGCCAATATTTTTGGCCACAACTGTATATATACACAATAGGGGTGAAGGAATAACACTCCAAATAAATGTTGTTATTTTTACCACTATTGAATATCAGGGAGTTGACGTAGACATTGTGTGGAATATCTTAACAGATATTCCAGTGTCTACGTCAGCTGCTGATATTCAACACTGACTACATCACTGCCTGATATTTCAACAAAGCTTATGTCAGCCAAGCACCACATAGCACAAACAACCTCACTCAAATTCAATCAAATAAATACAGACCATGGTAATTTATCGCAGCTAAAAAAAATAGCGATATCCTGAGATGCCCTTCCGACTTTTTCCACCTCAGGTGCTGCTTGCTACATGACTAGAAAAGACATTCCTGCGCAGATAGTAAAGTGCAAATCTTAAACATAAAACATTTGTTCCTGCAGTCTCCCCAGAAAAGGATGAGTGCGGTCTCCAGAAAAACCCCGATATCACAAAACAGCAAAATTAAGTAAAAGAAACTCCCAATACATCAAAAACACTCACTAAACACATGAAAGTTTAAGAAACACTGACTCTTAACTTCACCAAATAGCAACTCTCGGCTCTGATGACAACCCCACCCCACAAACAGTTCTAAACCAATCACGCCTGATGCCGCAACACACACAACCAATAGCACACTCTCACATATCCCTTCAACCAAGTGAACCAACCAAAAGCTACAAACTTCCCATTCAAGACACAGCACCACACAACTGAGGAAGCACACCGCAACATAAACAACCACAACGCCAGATAAATAACTAAACATAACTAAAAACCCAGACCCTATTGTATAAATCGCACACATGATGTGCGACTTGTAGAATATGGACAATATTAGCACTTGTGCAGAGTGCCCTGCAATAATATCACTTGTGGCTTCACCACTCATGATACTATCACAGTGCACTCTGCTCTCATGCTAATATTATCCATATTCCACAGTCGCCCATCATGTATCCTATATATATATATATATATATATATATACACACACAAAAAAAAAAAGATCTAGCCCAATGTAAACAATATAAGGTGTGCAAATTAATGTCATGAAACAAAAGATACCATGGTATGGAAACATATTTGCCAAATAGATGAACTAGAAGCACTGCTTATTCAACATAAAGACACAGACATCACTGGGTTAACAGAGACCAGGTGAACTGCCAGGGATGATTGGGGTAGAGCAAATCCTGGATATACACTCCATTTTGTGGGTAGGATGGATAAAAAGGGAGGGGGTTGCAGCGTATATAAATATATATACATATCAAAACAACTTAGAAGCATAAATATCTCAAAGAAAGTTAAAGAAACTGGCACACATACAGAGACTTTATGGATCAGAATAGAATTAAAAGGTAACACCTTTATCATACTAGGGATTATTTGTAGACTTCCAGGTACAGAAGACGAGGTGAGTCACACAATAAACAAAGGAATAATAAAGACATGTGAAATGGGAAAGGTGGTCATTATGGGTGATCTAAATAATGCAGATATTAACTGGGGTCAGGAAATGGCCACAAAAAACATCAGCAAGACATTCTTAGCTACAATAGACAGCTACGGCTCACACAAAATGTGGTCCAACCTACTAGGGGAGAACATATTCTTGATATTGTACTAATAACAAAGGAATTACAGATTAGTAAATGCACAGTGGAACCACCCCTGGGTAACAGTGACCATAGCAGTGTATTTTGTATTATTAAAGAATATACATCCATAATAAAAGGATGCAGGGAAGTTTACAATTTTAAAGCAGCTGCTATCCCAAATATTCAGAAGGAACTTCAAAGGGTAGACTGGGAAGCAGAGTTGGCAGATAAATCAATAAACAAGATGTGGGATAGTATCAACAATCACATAAAAGAAATATGTGATAAAAATATAAGAAAAGTTAAAAAGTATAACACTGGCGGTATCAAACCAAAATGGTTCACCACAGCAATAAAGAGAATATTAAAAAAAACAAAGGCTATACAGAAAACATAAAGCACTAGGTTCGCAGGAACTTTGGGAAGAACTCAAAAACACGCAGAAATAATGTAGGAAATTAATAAAGAAAAGTAAACAAAGAATGGAAAAAAAACTAGCAGGGGCAGCACAAAAAAACAATGTGTGGGAATTCTATGGATATGTAAACTCCTACATAAAACCAACAGTAGTCTTTGTTCAGTCACAGTTGGGGATAAAATCATAAATGAACCAAGGGAAATGGCAAATGTTTTCAAAGAATATTTTGGCTCTGTTTTCTCACAAAAACCCAAAAAAGGGCAAATAAAGAATAAAACCTTAGAACCCTGTATAAATATTACAGATGAAAAAATTGTAGCTAAAATAAAGGGATTAAAAAATACATATTCTACAGGGCCAGATAATATATCAAACTCCTGACTTAAAATACTTTCCTCAAAAATAGTTATACCACTGAAAATCATTTTTACAAAAACATTAATGGAAAGCACAGTACGAATGGACTGCCTAATGGGCAGTGTGGTGCCAATACACAAGAAGGGAGGCAGAGCAAACCACGCAAACTATAGACCAATAAGCCTAACACTGGTGCCAGGCAAGTTAATGGAGTCAGTTATTAAAGATTATATAAATGTTCATCTGGAGGCCACAGACCAAGTGGATAGAGATCAGCACAGGTTTTGTGAGGGGAGATCCAGTGTTACAAATCTATTGAGTTTTTATGAGAAAATATCAGCAGCTCTGGATGGGGGGCACCCTGTAGGCTGTATTTATTTGGACTTCTCTAAGGCTTTTGATAAAGTACCCCATCATGAGATCATTAAATGTTTGCAATATAGAAATATTGGGGAACAAGTTATAGGTTGAGTGGATGAATGGCTGGGGCATAGGACCCAGAGAGTCAGCATAAATAGGTATATGTCAGAGGCAGTACCAGTGACCAGTGGAGTGCCACAGGGGTCGGTGCTGGGCCTGGTACTGTTCAAGATATTTATGGATACTTGGGACTTATTAAACTGTATCGGTAAATATGCAGATGATACAAAACTAGCCAGCATAGCCACAACAATAGAAAATGTTAACTCCATCCAAAGAGATCTAGATAGCATCCAAGACTGGGTAAATAAAAGGGTCATGAGCTTTAACCAAGAGAAATGTTGCGTAGTCTTGGTAAAACAAATAATAAACATAGTTATGTCCTAAATGGTCAAAACCTAAGAAAATCTGAAGAGGAAAAAGATCTTGGAATTGTTATCAATAGTAAATTAACCTTCAAGGCACACTATAATAGTCAAATTACAAGAGCTAATAAAGTGCTGTGGGAAATAAAAAGAAACATGAGTAGAAGTGAAGCAGTGGTGATGCCTCTGTATAGAGCATACGTTAGACCGATATTGAACTATGGTATTCAGGTATGGGGGCCCATATCAAAGGGTGGGGTGTATGCACTCGAGAGGGTGGTGAGGCAGGCCACAACAATGGTGTTTAATATAATAAAGACTCCATATGAGCAGAGATTGGAGAAGTTGGGGTTAATGTCATTGGAGACTAGGAGAGTGAGAGGGGATCTACTAATGTGTTATGATATAACACAAAATGAGGATATCTTACGGGATTTAAACCTAACACTTAAAATCCCAGAAATCTGCACCAGAGGTCACCCCTTACAGCTCAGTGGTACAAAATTTTATACAAATAGAAGAAAGGCTTTTTTATGCAGAAGGTGGTGGGGCCATGCAATGGACTGGCCAGGGAGGTGGTAACCAGTGATACAAAGGTACAGTTTAAGAGAAGGTTAGATAAGCACATATTAGAAGGAAATGGAATAGCATATTATGGGTAAGTGGGAAGGAGCAAATAATGGGCTTACCAGACCTTCTAAGCTCCTTAAACCTTAGTATATCGATAACCCAGAATACAGGAAATTAATAACTAGATATAGATTTGAGTGCATGTCTAGTCAATGGAAACTAAATCTGTATGATAAGCAAGAGAAAAGAAAGAATGTTTTATGTAAATGTAAGAAGGGACTGGATAATTTGACACATCTAGTCATTTTGTGTCCTCTGTATGAGAAATATAGAACACAGTTACTTGGCCAAATCCTGAGATCACTGGAATATGAACCAGACCATCTAGTAACACATCTCCTGAAATTAAAAAAAAACAAAAAAACATATTAATCCCTGCGGCCTCCTTCCTTAAAATTGTAGAAGGAAAGAAACTACAGTTGGAATGTTAAAATATTGACAGCATTTAAGTTTTTTGTCGAATTAACATAAAATCTTGGAACCTCATTTCCTACTTTTCTTACTCATGCAATATTGATACATTTACTAGCTCAACTCACAAATCATTGCTCTGCTAATTGTCATAAGACACTGTTTTAATAAGAGTCAATGCTGGTCATGTACATGCAGTAATTAACATTTGTATTAATCAAACAAGATGATGTATGTAATTGTATTTATATTTTTATAAGCATGCATGCATTTGTATTGCAAAGTTTTGTGTAATGGCTTGTTTTAAGCTGAATATTAAAAAATTACTACTACTACAATAAAATAGAAATATAAAAGTGTACAGGATAGTTCTTCTTAAAAAAAAAATACTCTTTGGAGGATTCTAACCAGGTCGCACAGACCTACATAATTTTAAGCAGGCCTAGCGGACCTAAAGAAGGAGCCAAGTTCCTTATGGTGGCTACACACACCCTCCCTCCTTTGAAGCTTGATGCCCTCGGAGAGTACCTAAGTCATCTGGCTAGACTTTCACCCTAAATCCTCATCAGAGGGGTTTGAGCCGCTCACTCCATCAGTGACCAGGGAGACATGCAGCTGCCATATACCATGTTGGTAGTGCACAGTATCTTACAATTCAAAAGGAATGGGGGCCCCTGAGCCTGAGGTCCTATACCCTCAGAGCTCACCAATTGCCCACACCCCTGGACCCTCAGGGCACCATGCCCAAGTGACCAGGAGTGGCACATCAGTTCTAAACTTTGTCAAAACAATCACAGCCTTGGCAGAGTGCTAACTGAGCAGACACAGTGTACCCACACTGACACTTGGGTACCTGTACCCTTCTTTGAATACCTTTACCAATCATTAGACTACCTTTGCCACACACATAGTTCACCTTTAGCATCCATCTGCTTTACACTTATCACAGCCTGTGCCTTAGCTGTTACCAGGCTCATCCCATGAGCCATACCTCAGACCAATATGAATAACACAAACACATTTATTACTAAAGGGCCCCAAAACAGGAACCCCCAGAAAAAAATCAGCATATTTAATTATGAGTGGGTTTGCATTGTAAATGGACAGGTAACTACACTTATGAATAATGGTATTGGCAAACACCCAGCCAGACTTTGTTTAACCATTTTCCCCAGGATAAATAACATCACAACATTTACTATGAAATAAGTGTCTTTGTACCCAGCAGGAGCATTATGCAGATTTATATTACCTCTAACATGACTCAATATTCAACAGAGGGTAGGGTGTCCCTAACAGTCCATCTAATGAAAATGCAGTTATTAACCCAACAGGTGTGCAACAGTCAACATCCCTGCAGGGTAAAAATGTTCAGGTCCACAGGCAGACCCTAGGAGTCATTATGTCCAGTATAAAGATAGAAAGAAACCAGTTCAATCTCATCCATTTGATGCAACATAGTGTCTCAGGCCCCAGTCTTTAGGATGCTGCAGCTCCCCAGAAGGATGGCTATCCCCAAGGGAGGGAAGAGTTGTCCTCAGGAGTAGCCACTTTGGGCAAAACTGAATGACACATGAATCTTCGAAAAACAGCAACAAACATGAGAACCAACATCATGGGGTCCCCACCCTGGGTGAAATCAAATGACAGATAAATCTTCAATAAGGTTTCAGGTGGCCAAGACAGCCATCCCTTTACTTGTTGCAGGTGGTACACAAGATCATAGGAGTCATAGGAATAATATTGAGTCTACAAACATTAGCCATTATCAACTCACCAATTTTCATTGGACATAATGCCCACCTAAATACCTATTGAGAGACATCTCAAATATATCCATAGTTGGACTTTTAACAATATGTTCAGGTAATGAGTTTCAGTGACACTATCCTCTGGTTTAACCAAAACCCTCTTTCAGGGGTCCTGATGTTCTTACCCCTGAGCTGGAACTCATGTGCTCATAAGTCTCTACTGATATGCGTACATTGAAATCCTATACATTCCCACAAGTCTTCATTTTTAAAGGCCTTAAATACTAAGCAAAGGTCACCCCTTGTACATCTATACTCAAGTGGGAAGAGACCTAGTTCCTTAAGTCTTTCCTCATATGACAGTTACATTAAGTTGGCTATCAGTTTAATGGTTTTATGTTGGACTGCCTCTAGTAAGGAGACATCTCTTGCCTTGTATGGTGCCCAGAACTGGCCACAATACTCCATATGGGACCTAACCAGTGCACCATACAAGTTCATTATATCATTCAGACACTATTCATGTATTCTATTATTTCTGCCAAAGTGCATGACTCTGCATTTGTTTTCATTAAAAATAAATGTATGTATTTTTGCCCATGATTCGATTTTATTTAGATCAGCCTAAAGTCCGCAACTGGCTTCTTCATTCTCCACAGTAGCTCCAAGCTTTGTGTCATCTACAAACTTGCACTTCCAAGATGTAATCGATGTTACCATGGATAACACAAATATGTTGAAGAGAGTCAGTCCCAGTACCATCCCCTGTGGGACCCCACTGGTAACAGTTCCCCAGACCGAACTATAGCCTCTAATTGTGACACATTATTGTCTATTGTCTAACCATGAGACAATCCATCTGATAATATGCAGCAGAAAACAAGAGCCGCTCTCAGTTTGGGGTGCTCACTGGTAAAAAAAGGCAAAGCACAAAATGCAGGTAACCTTGGCACTTACTCACGCACGAAGGAGATGTACATTTTTTATGGAAAATGCTTAGTCCTTTATTAATAAAAATTCAGCAATGCCAACGCCTCCGCCACACTGCACAGAAAGGATTCCAACTTTTTGCACAGGTGCACTGCACTTTGTCAAGAGATGAAACCAGTAACACATACACCAACTCAAAAAAGTAATCACACAGTTAAAAATTGGTGTTCCCAATACTGGGATATTATGAACACACAACTGATCAGTCTATTTTTCATAAAATTGGCTTTAAATAATATTGTATAATACATGTTTTAACCATTACAGTTCATACTTGCAGCCATGATAATATAAAAGTTTTACACTTCAGATATCTATGAAACATGGCATCAGAGCCATGTGTTGCCATGGACATTCATAAATGTGGAGGTAATTCTACTTTATCATTCAAGCCCGAATAACTAGTAGCCTGTAGCTTGTGAATTCAAAAATTTCCCCACAAGCTAATTTATTATTTATGTCACCTCCCCTAGGACCTATTTTTACTTTTTCAATACTGGTAAAGTGCAATTCATGCATATTTTTATTCTGTACAAAGTGCATATGATGTGCTGTAACAAATTTCAAATTTTCATTGTGAACTGCATCTATGTGTTCCCCCACTCTCTTCTTTAGCTTATGTTTTGAGCATCCAACATAGTATGCGCTACATTTGCATGTGGCTAAATAAATAACATAGGTAGTATCACAATTTATAAATGAGTTTATGCGCAACATTTTGTCATCAACAGTATTTAAAAAAGTTTGTGTCATTTGTGTGCAGTATTTACACCGCATACATTTAAAACATCCTAAGGGTAAAGCTGGCAAACAATATGCTTAGTGGCAGTCTGATTTTGACTAGCAAAATCCAATGTAACTGTAGATTGTGCAGAATTTATGTTAGAAATGTTATCCTGCACTATGGCACATGCAGCAAAAGTTTGATCGGGGGCATGGGGGTGTGAGTGTAGGAAAAGATGCAACTGGCGGGACTAGAACCTTGGTAGGTATCGATAGCTGAGGTCCAGTTCTAGCCTGATAACTATGTAAGTTTATCTCCTAGATTCTACACCCATTTGTATACCATTCACAGAGGGTCTGCAACACATTCCCTCAATTTACTCTCTGTTTGTAAAATGGGCCAACTTTTGCGTATAATCTGCTCAATCCTGCTAGAGTCCACACTATATGTAGTGACAAAGTTTAGTTTATGCAATTCATGTGGGACATGAACTTTTTCTTCTAACAGTACTTCCCTCTGGACCTCCCTAACCTGAGTCCTGGCTTGCTGTATGTTATTTTTGTAATAATCTCCTTCCTCAAACCTTCACTCCAGATCTCCTGCCCACTTATCATAAATCCCAAAGCCACTGCAATTTCGTCTGGCCCTAATTAACTGACTCTTAGGGATAGATAATACCTGGGCTAAATTTATGTTATAATAGTTCCTCAAGTAGTTTGTTATGGGGTACTAGGTCAAATGCCTTGGTATAATCTAAATGTACAATATTAACCCATTAGCTCATTATCCAGTGCACTACTGATGGGCTCAAACAAATGGAAGAGATTTGTTTGGCATCATCTATGAGTTGTGAATCCGTGTTAGGTCAAATCTCCTAAACCATTTTCCTTTATATGAGTTTCCATAATTTCTTTAACAAATTCTTCCAATACTTTCCCCAGAACAGACATTAAGCTAATTGGCCTGTAGTTCTTAAAATCATGTAGTATATGGTTAGCTTCTATTGTGAATGGATTTCAGCAACTGCTGAAATCTTGTTGTAGTACAGTTCAAAGGTCAAAAAAGTTGTTGTACTATCATTGTGATGTCACATCGATAGTACAACAACTTTTAACCCTTGACCTGCCACCTGATTGGCTCAGATGAGGCTCTCTCTTGAAAAGAAAAACAAACATGGCAGCACGATTTAGTGAGCGCCGGGCAGCGGAGCCACCGACTTTGGAGTCGGGACACGAAGAGCCATACATGGCTCCCTTTCTGAAAATACTATTTCTGTTTTTCCCCCTAATTTTAAAATGAAGCGATGTGCACAGGAGAAACTGAGAAACCGGAGGAAGCACTAGTGGCACAAGTGGGAACGGGAGTGAGCAGGAGCACCAGCGGGAATGGGAGCAGAGCCTACAGCAAGTAATGTTGAAAAATAATGTAAAAAAACAACAAAACACCCATATACTATATAAAACAATGGATGGGTGAACATCCACAACTAAGTCTGTGTTCCCATCTTGGGCAGGTGATGACATTAGTGAGACCTCTCGAGCTTCGCTCTTGAGGTCTCTGTGATGTCATCAACTCCCTCGATGAAAACATAGCCTTGTTGTGGATGTTCACCCATCCACTATTCTATATGTCTAGAACCCTTTTTATTAGCTTCCTTCCATTCCGGGATGACCCTGCCTAAAGATAAGGATTTTGTTAATAGCATAGCAATAGGTCCTGCCAGTTCTTTGGATAACTCCTTTAATAATCCTGGGTGTATATTATCGGGTCCAGGGGATTTATACATTTTTAACTTTTCCAACTTGTGTTTAACCTCACTTTCTGTGATGGTATGTAAGGTTTTCCCAGCTAAGTTAGCTTCTTCTAAGGGGAGTTCACAATCAATTTTTGGCTGGAAAACACTTTTAAAAATGTATTAAATATTATGGTTGTATCTCTTTCATCTTCAATTAAAATATCTCTTGAGGAAATTGGTCACACCTTTTGTTGCCCCCCCCAACCACTAATGTAGTTAAATAAAGCTTTTTATTATCTTTTGCTTTGTTATCCAGTTTGAATTCTGCATCTTTTTTTTGCCTTTTTTATTAAATGTTGACACCTCATAAGTCTTTCTTTAGATTTGACCCAGTTTATATCAGAGGTGGTAGATTTATACTTTCTAAATGCCTTATTTTCCTTTCTTATCCCTCTTTTAATGTTGTTGTTTAACCAAAATGATACCATTCCGTGTTTGTTACATTTTACTACTTCAGGCACAAATTCATTATTATAGTATTCTAAATGTTGTTTAATTACATTCCACATGAATTCCAGTGAAAGACCATGTAGTTCTCTTTTCCAGTCCCAAGAGCCCAGGTACTGTCTCATGTGTTCATACTGGGCCTTATTGTGACACTTAATCTTAGTAGTGCCAATTTGAATTATCCAGCTACTTTTGATGGTTACTTGAACCATGCTGTTATCACTATTCATTAATGGATCTTTAACCTCACATTCAGTTGATTCGTTATCCAAATTACTTAGCACCAAGTTAAGTATTTTAGTACCTCTGGTATTTTGTCTTATGTATTGCTCCATATTATTACTCAAGGCAAAGTCAATTAAAGTTTGATAAAGTGTTGGGGGGGGGGGTCACCCTTAAGATTCAACCAATTTATATGGGACAGTTTGAAATCTCCCAAAATCAATGCTCTGGGGCCTATTCCCATATGTGTTAAAGCCTTCACAAAGCAATTATTTTCCTCTTTGCTCAATGTAGGAGATATGCAACAAACTCCCACAGTAATTCCTTTACTGCTAGGTATGTTAATTTGTACCCAAATTTGCTCAGTGTTGCTAGCATTCTCCATGGGCATTTCTATCTCATTTGCTTTGAACGTGTCTTTTAAATACAATACAAGCCCCACAATCTTTCCTATCCTTATAAAACAAGTTATAACCTCAGATTTGATAATCCCAATTGTCCGTCCTCCACCATGTCTCTGTTACCCCACAGAGATCTATATTTTCCTTTTTAAGTAACAGTTTTAGTTCACAAGATAAGTTAGACAGGCTTTGTGCACTAATCAAAAAAGCTTTCATTACATTTTTTTCTTTAACTTTCTTTGTATTCTGCCCTTGTTTAGTTTTAGCTATTGGTGTTCCAACATGGTGCTTATAATGGGTATTTGTGTCGGATTTCCTCCCTCTCCCCTTATCGCTTAGTTTAAATTGTCCTCATTAATTACTGTAAGGAACATATTATCCAGTAATCTGCTACCACTTTTACTTAACTGTAATCTGCCCCTACTAAATTGCTCATGTTTTCCATTAAACTTAATTGTTCATAAGACACCACCTCCTTACATTATTATGTATTCTAATTATTTTTTATTCCAGTACTGCTTGAACTTTGAAACTGGCAACATTTCTAAAAACACTGCCACACAGTTTTTATCTTTCAGTGTTTTATGGATTTTTTGGAAGTCATTAAGTATATCTCTTTCTGTCTTTTTTCTCACATCATTTGTTCCAACATGCCAGATCACTAGATTCCTCACATTTGTTGACTTAATTATTCTAAGATGCTGTCATTAATACCATAGTCAGGAAAACTGAAGAAGCAGACTGCTCAAAGAAGATTTCAACACCCACTGGTGGGTGTCCTTTGATCATCAGTGTTGAAATTTGGAAGAAAGCAGAAATTCAGAAGAGAGTGCCCCCTGGAGACGAGAAGTAATATTTGGGGTCCAGTTTAGTACAAGAATCACCATAAGGATTCTGGGCCTCCTCACTGTAACAAATCCTCCACCCTTCCAGATCATGTAGCAAGGCATAGTGCTTGGTTGATAAGTGCTGATCATTTGGTGGCTGTGGGGGTGGGCTTCTGCCTGTGTGTGGTTGATTGTGCTCATTCAGTTGGGATGTGACCAAAAATCTTGGCGTTTCAAATCAAGAGGCTCTCTTGATGGAATAAACTGGGATGCATCTCAAGCCCCATCTGTGGGCTGCAACCACCTCTTCCATGTATCCACATATAAGTTTTCTGATTGAGCTTGGGACACTACACTGTGTCATCCTGATTTAGTGGCATTTGCCACATACGCTTGTCTTCCTCCTTCTCTGCATACACAACACACCAGTAGGTAGTCTACATCAAGCTCCTTATGCTGATAAAAATGACATGACAGGTGTTCCCTTGGCTGTGCTTTCTGCTCTTCCCACTTTGTGAGTTATTCAGTTAATTGTAGAGGGACTTTTACTTCAAGGTCCTTGAGGTACTCAGCCATGTTGTTTTGTGGGCTCTATACTTGACCTCCCTCCAATGGAACAGAGAAGCAAGCCAAAAATTACCATCAGGGCTATACTGCTGACTGCTCTGTCTCAGCATACCAGTCTCCAGTCTGCCACATACCTCGATTAATGCATCACAAATCACCCTGTCAGTTGTTCTCAGAGTCTGTTTCTGAGCTGCACTAACTAGTTGATCATGGGTAAAGACACTCTACAATTACTGTACTTTTTTGAGCTCAAAAGTCTCTTTCTAGTTAAAGATGAGGTTGCACTGATCATAGGCTTCTTCCACCTCAATGGTTCACTCAGACAGCTTGCGCCAGCATGAGGCAGCTCCAGCACAGGAGAGACCACATCCCCCCCCTTTGAAAACTTGATTCAATCTGCTTCAAGAGCTAAAGATACATTTGCATATTCATGTCCAGGCACATAGCTCACTCTGGTATCTTTGTTACACTACCTAAAGACTTCAAAATTCAGCACAGCTTCATATGTCCCTTAAGCCCCGTGTTTGTCAACAGTCTTAAATGGTATGAATTTAGTCACGTCGATGGCACCATCTTGAAAATTGGTTCTGCGCATTAACTTTTGTTAAAACTGTTCCAACTTGCACCTGACACCGCTAACATGACTTGGGCCTTGGAGAAATGCCAAATCCTGAATAACCCCCAATGTAAGGCCTCACTCCTTAGCATATAGGGGTATTTCTGATCTCATAAAAGGGATTAGAGACTACACAGCACTGACTCACTTACTTGACATCTGGGCATTTGGTGACCTGTGAGCACCGCAGAACACATCAGAGCATACAGGCTACAATGCAAGAGGGAGACAGAATACAGAACACATCTCCAATGAAGGGAAATGTCCAAACTTGGCAATAAACTTAAAGACAGAATCCTTTAATTAACTACTTGCTCATAAGCATACATTTAATTTTGCCTATGTGAAAGCCTGTCCTCATGGGTACCAGAATTTAAACTGTGCTGAAAGCTTGTGTAGTATATGTGACTCTAAGGGCCTGGGCCTCCTACCACAAAAGCTCACAGCATGGGGCTGGTAGAGGTAAACTAGTACTGGGTTCAGGGGAAGTTGGCGGCCTATTCCCCAGGTAGCTCTAAGGATAGAACTACCCAATTTCTGCATAATAAGGACTGCTCAGGGGGAAGCCCAGTGCTCACAGCAGTGTAAATATTGAGCCTTTCTTTAGGAGCACTTTGGGGTTCGGGCTACAGGGTACACAGTAAATGGTGCAGTCCTGGTCAGTTGCTGTGTGATAATTCAAATGTGAGTTCAGCTGTGAATAGAAATGATCAAGAAATACCTGTGCACCTTTTGGGTTACTGGAACAACAACATCTATTCATCAGTGCTATCCCATCAATGCCTTTACCATCACCCCTTGGTGACTTGGAGTTCAGAGACTGCTGAATATGAGAGACAGTGAGGGACTGCAGCCTGCTCCACAGGGGAAATGAAGTGTCTGCTCATGAGTGATCAAGTAATAAAAGGATCCTGTTTTTGAAGTTTATTCTCAAGTTTGGACATGCCCTTTGCTGGTGAATTGTTTTGTGTTCTAGCACTCCCTTGCCTTGCGGTCTATGTGTTCTGATGTGTCCTAGAGTGCTCAGAGGTCACCAAATGACCAGAGGTCAAGTAAGTCAGACACTGTTGTGTAATCTCTCCTCCCTATTATAACATCAGACACAACCCTAGATTCTAGGAGTGAGGGCTTTCATATCTAAAAGGGCCTGACTTCTATTGCACATGGATGCTGGAATATCCACTCACTATCCACAAGGTTCATATCACCCACCACCACCACCTCCCCGTTCTTCACTCCCCTTGCCGGCTCTTCCTGTCTCTCTCTCTTCCTCTTGTCCTGGTGGTCTATAGATCATTCCTCCCATATTTTCTTGCCTGAGGGCATTGTGAGGTGAACTCACAGCTACTCTCATTCCCCTTTTCTTCCTCTGATGTGTCAGTCCTTACAACCTCTATGTCTTCCATAATATATAAGGCTATGCCCCATTTGCCTATCACTCTAGCCTGTCTAAACTGTATAATATGGGACTGACAAGTCCCAATCATTATTCTTTTTGGCCCAAGTTTCTGTGAGGGCTATGAGGTCTGCCTCAGTGTCTGCCAGCAATGCCTGGATCTCACTAATTTTATTACCCAGACTCCTGGCATTAAGGGAGACCCTATTCCAACTAACTCTAGATCCTCTTTTGCTGTTTTGTGATCCTACACCTGCATTCCATCTCACCTTCCTTATCATCTTATTTTTCCTATTGTTTTCAGACCCTGAGAGCCTTCTCCTCTTTGCCTCTTCCAGTACTCCTTTTTGAACCTCAACGTTATTTTTACCCATCTTACTGCTACCAGTCCTCAAGATAGGAGTGCACTAGCTACAGTAGGTTCCCCTTCCTCACTCCCTTTACCATGGTTCCCTTAGCCTCGGTGTCCCCTGCAGTTAGTTTTACTGTCTAATGTAGATGTCAAACTTCTACCCCAGGGCGTTGGCCCTCTCTCATGTCAGATGAAGGCTATCACCTTTGAAAAGCCTCCTGTCCCAGAAGTCCTTACATTTCTCCACTAAGTGGTACCCATTCTCTTGACACTATCCCTTTAACCACCCATTTAATTCCTCTATCTCTCCCCTCCTTACTTTATCTTTCCCTCATCCCCACTCCACACAGGAAGGACCTCTGAAAAGGCCAGGGAGGTTGGCTGTGTCTGCAATCTGTCCCACAGCATCTAAAAGTTCTGTTTCACTTGCTCCACAGGCTAGTTCACCTGATTGTTGGTACCCAAGTGTACCTGCACCATCAGCCCCCCCTTCCTCTTGGCTATCCTCCCTATTCTGCCTATGTCTTGGATGGCTGATGCCCAGGTCCTATGAGAGAAATTGCAGGCCCTGGGAAAAGATCAGAATCTAGGGGCCCCTATGCAGCTGTATACAGTAGCATGCCAGGTGGCACAGGCCCCAATTCAGTACCAGGCCCTGGGAATTATCCCTGGCTCCCCACCCCCTTAAGGGCCCTGCTGATGCCCCAGGAAGGCACCTAATCATCCCTCACCCTCTATACTCCCCAATCATAGAATTCTCAAACACTAAGGCTCTCCTAGCTGCCACCTTCTTGCTCTCACCACTGGGTGACACCAGCTTATCACTCCCACTCCATCAACCGACCCAGAGTCCCCCCGGCAGAGTCAGGTACTTGAGTCTCCTCCAGTGGTGCAATCACATCCACAGTGACAGACTGTGATGTCACAGGGAAATGACTGTGAGTTCAGGTGTCAGAAAGGAGCCAGAGCAGGCAAAGTGATCCAATGTTCAAAGCCATAGCCATAGATATGATGACAATGGGACACTAAGTACAGAGACTATATGAATGAGCATCCAAACAGTGTCTAAAAATTATAGTTTTTCAAAGTGTCTCTGAGACATCAGGGTCTTTTTTTTATATTTGTCCCCTTTCTTCCCTGCCTACCCCTTTCTTAGTGGCGATCCCCAACTCGTTAACCCACCATGTCTGGGACTTACTCTTTGGTGCCCTCATGGTGGGATCAGAGCAAGACTTGCCCTTGCCTCTCCTGAAGCAGGATCTGGTGTATGGTGCCCCATCAGTGGTGCCAGGCCTGTGGAAGGGTTGTTGTTCATTCTGCATAGCCAGGATTGTTTCCCTGTGCTTTTCTCCCTTTGGGAATGTCAGGGTGCAGGAATGTAGTGCATCTTGCCAATGTCCACTGCACTTCTGAGCCTCCTGACCACCATGAAACCAGCCTGTACTGGATGTCAGGCACACTGCAGGAGGCACAATTCACCTTCACTGGGAGAGGACAGTAGTGCTCTAGACACTTGATCTTTTTCTCCCCTTGCTGACCCCTGGCAACTTGAGTTTTGTTCTGAACCCAGGTCACTGGCATGGCAGGAAGTAGTGTTACAGCTGTGCCACCAGGCTGTCCAACTTCAGGCTCTATTTAACATCATTCACACTGCAGTCCTTCTCCTGCCTGCAGGTAGCATGACAAAAATGGCATAGTTAGCCAAATTGTGATTTATAATGGTACGGTATCTGTACCATTTTACTAATATTTTTTTTTAGATTTTAAATTTCATCACCTTTATGACGGACTTATGCAAAAGCTTAGCTGTACATACATAAACTATGTAGCATAACAAAAGGAAAAGTTACACCATCCTGATAAAATGGCCATGAAATCCTGTAACCTTATTGGTCAAAACATATCACATGACTGTTGATTATTTTCTTAAGCACATACACACACACACACTTCACATTCACTACATATTTTTTTAACAAATAAAAGCCTATTTTATACGTGGGATAACACACTTCAAGGTATGTGATCTTAAGGGAATAATGCACTTATAAATTGGTTGCAGCACTCTGTTATGCCTCGTGTCTACCAACTGCACAAAGTGTTCATTATTCCCTTATAACAACACATTCTGTCATGTATTATCCCTTACTTAATTGACATATGGATAAAAATTGTCATTCATCTTTGATCAAGGTTGTTGGTTGAGTGTGTGATGCTTGGACTGCTGGTTCTGATCACTGTACTATTTTTGTAATACAAAAATGGGTCATGGGCTGTCTGTCATGAGAGATGCTGAGAAATCTGGTGCTCTTGAAGCGACCTCGCTCACCCACCCCAGGTTTCATCTGAAAGATGAAAGCCATGAGAAAATGCTGAAACAGCATGTGAGATCACACATACACACAGGTTTTAGATACAAGATGTTACCTGGAAGACCTGAAGCCAATTATAGGCTGGAAGAGGCTTGAGTTGAGCATATCCATTTTATGACGTTTCAAGAGGAGGAAACCAGGTTTAGTAAACTGGTACAAAATCATAAATGCTGATGTCTGTGTGAGAGGGGAAACTGATCAATAGATCAAAGAAATGTCATTTGAAGAACAGGAGTTATGCTGAGGTTGCAGAATTTAATACTTGGTAAAGACATATTGTTTTTATATAGGTATATATTTTTTATATATTCTGACAGGGAGGTCCTAGGTGGCCTCATGCAAGTAGGTGGGGAAAACCAGATTTTAAACATTATTCTGTTTTCCTTCAGAGACAGTTCTATCTAGACTCTGACAAAGAAACATCTTTGGAGCACTTTAAACAGGTATTTAGAGAGAGAAACAAATCTAATTACTGTAGTAGGAATTGCACAGTTTAAAACCTTGTTATTTTAAAAGATTTGTCTGTCTTGTGATATAATAGTTCTGTATTTTGTGTGTTACACATTCTTATCTATTTTAGTAAAACTCTTTTTAGAGCATACTTGGTCTGTCTTTGAATTTCTTTCATTTGCAAGAAAATTATATATGGTTATAGCTGACACTAGGCATAAGCTTGAATGGTGATACCAAACTGGAAAGAGAAGCATTTTAAATTTGAGGTGTTCATAAAAGTTTTTAAGGGTTCATTTCTGTACACCTGGTTAGGTGCCCATAGGCAAAGATATCTGGCCCCCTGAAGACAGAATTATCTGAGCCTGTGCATTGGGTATGCTAACAAGAGGTTCACAATTTGAATCCCTCCAAGACTGGAGAGCAAAGGTTGATCTGAACTCACAAAACAGGCAAGAGGGTTACCTTGTTCTGTTAAACTGCTCACAAGACTGCACTCGGAGGTTGGCACTTTGGGAGTAGAGGGCTGACCTGCTGAGTGGGTTTGTGACAGATTGGTTGGTAGAAGTGGCATAATTTTGTATCAAAAGCTTTTATTGTTCTGTGTCAGCTTGAGACCATAAGCTCATTTTCAAAGAAAGAAAAAGACAGTTTTATTTTAAAAAGGAAACAGAACTATATCACTTGGCGTACAGTCAAGTTCCTACCCATTTTATTTTTTTTTCTTAAAGTGCAAGTCAGAATAGCAGTAGTCAGGGAAGAAGATGGCTTCTGACTACAGCAGGCACACTGTAGATTACTTAAAGCAGTTGTGTGGGGACAGAGGAGTCCCGTTGGAGGTGACAGCCAAAGAGCAGAACCTCATAGATGCCCTATTGGTAGCAGATACCCAGAGCAGTGAGTCATGGACCGTGACTGGAAAGGACCAAACCTCAAGTGTGGCAGGGCTAGTGGCCAGTGCAGTATCCAGATCCAATGAGGAGGGCAACAGGGCCACTGTCAGTGAAGGGCCACAGCAGCAGGGGAAGGTCACCGGTATCCTGAATCCAGAGGTACTCAGGCTGCAAATTGAGTTGCGCAGGATTGAGCTGGAGTTCCAGGAGAAGAGAGAGCAAGAACAGAGTGACGCAGACCGTGAGGAGAGTGAACGCCAGTGAGTTGCAGAGGAGAAGAGAGAATGAGAACGCCAAGACGCAGACTGTGAGGAGCAGGCGCGCCAGAGGCAACACAAACTGGAGAAGATACGACTCCGACCAGTGGCATCAGAGCAGGTAAGTGGCTTGGGTTTAACTGGGACTGCAGGACTGGGTTACAAATTGAATTCCAAATTAATAGCCAAATTTAAAGAGGGGGAGGATATGGATGCCTTTTTAAATTCTTTTGAAAAAGTCTGTATTCAGGCTAAAATTCCTAGAGAGTTCTGGAGCTTCAAACTATCCCCGCTACTTACCAGGAAAGCTCAGGATGCATTGGGTCAAATGGACAATGAGGACAGTTATAATTACAGCAAACTAAAAGCTGCACTGTTAAAAAAGTTTGACTTAACTGCTGAATCATACAGAGCTAAATTCCGTAAGCTCAAGAGAAGCCCTGATATGAGCTATGAGGAGCTAGCCATGAAACATCAGGTTTTAAAATGTTGGTGGAAAGGAATTGAGGGAACTTCTGTTGATAAAATTGAAAATGTGATTTTATTAGAACAGTTTTATTGAGTGTGCCCAGCTGAGCTAAAAACCTGGCTAGAGGACTGATCCCAAAACAGTGCTGAATTATCAGACCACTATGCCAAGAGCAGACCTGCCCTGAGAGCAAATGGGGTGGGTATGGTAGTGCAGAAAGGCAAAAGCATGCCTTCAGGCAGCTAAAACCCTCACTGCCTCCACTAAAACCAGTTAGCCCTGGGTTTCAGAGAAAAGATTTCTCTGAGAGAAGAAATGAATATTGGTTGTGTAAAGAAACTGGGCATATTGCCAGACAGCACCCCAAAAAGGTGAGCAATACACAACAGGGTGCTAGAAAAGAAGTATGTTGTTTGTGTGTCCCTGGAAGCATGCCAGTGAACATGAGGGAACACATGCACTCAGTCATGGTGAATGGTGTGCAGATGCAGGGATTAAGGGACACGGGGCATCCCTGACCTTGGTAAAGGGGGATCTGGTACAGCCTGGTCAGCTTATACCCAATAAATACATCACTGTACAGGACTTTGTGGGAGAGGAGAAAACATTGCCCCTCACTAGTGTTCTCTTAGACTGGGGTGAAACAGGGGAAACTGTATAACAGGTGGCTGTGGCCAAAACATTAGCAGTGGATGTGACCCTGGGCAACAATCTAAAATAGGGGATGGTATGTGCAGTTACCCATAGCCAAGTGGCAAGGGAAAATTGTAGTTCCCTGAACCCCACAGAAGCCACTGTGGAAACCACTGAGAGGCTGGTTCCCCAGCCTGTGTCTCTGGATAGGGAGACTAATGAAGAGGGGTAGAAACTTCCCCAGTAGCAAGAAACCACACAGCTACAGAGGATTGCTCTGAAGAGGGATGGGTGACCCATTGTCAGAGGGTTGGGATTGACAGTGATCCTGAGTGCCCTGATGCTAGTGCTAGGGACCCTAGTTTACTGACTGAAGGGGACCTGTCCCATGCCTTGGGAATGTGTGAGGGGTTAACAGCTGCTCAGATGAGTGACCCTAGTTTAGAGAAGCTGAGGACTTGGGCAGACTCTGATGGAGCACAGGGAGGTGGTGGCAGACATAAGGTTTATTGGGAAACTGGACTTATGTATACTCAGGCAGTACAGACAGAGGGGGGATGCTAGGCAGGCTGCTTGTCGTTCCCCAGGGTATTGTGAGCAGTTGCTCAAATTTGCACATGATAATCCCTTGTCTGGTCATCTGGGAATCACGTGCACAATGCAGCAGTTGGCCCAGAATTTCTACTGGCCTAACTTCACCCAGCAGGTGAAGGAGTATTGCAGGTCTTGTCACCGGTGACAAGAAATAGGGAAGGCGGGCAAGAAAACCCAAGCTGCCCTAATTCCATTGCCCATAGTGGAGGAGCAATTAAAGAGGGTGGGAATGGATATTGTGGGGCCTTTAAATACCCCCAGCTCCTCAGGGAAGAGATTCATCCTGACTGTGGTGGATTATGCCACCCGGTACCCAGAGGCAGTCATCCTATCCTCACTGAGGACAGACAAAGTGGCAGATGCCTTACTTGGGATTTTCTCCCATCTTGGGTTTCCTCAGGAGGTAATCACCAATCGAGGGGGTTCCTTCATGTCAGACCTGATGAAATGTTTATGGGAGAAGTGTGGGGTTGTGCAGAGATGCACAACACTGTATCACCCACAAGCTAATGGACTTGTGGAAAGAATCAATGGCACCCTAAAGTCAATGCTCCAGGCATTTACTGAACAGCATGGGAGGGACTGGGAGAAATACCTTCCCCACCTGTTGTTTGCATACAGGGAGGTGCCCCAAGAGTCGACAGGATTTTCCCCCTTCGAATTCTTATATGGATGCAGGGTACGTGGGCACAGACTTGATCCAGGAGGACTGGGAAGGTAAGCAAGCCACCCAGGGAACTCCCATTGTGGATTACATCCTTAGGTTTAGGGAAAGGCTAAAGGAGCTTATGGGGACAGCCCAGAACAATCTGGCAGCTGCCCAACAGAAACAAAAAGTGTGGTACAACCGCAGAGCCAGAGCTCACTCGTATGTGGTGGGTCAGGAAGTCATGGTCCTTATTCTGGTCTGGAAAAACAAGCTGCAGGCTGAGTGGGCAGGACCATACAAAGTGGTTAGGAAGGTAAATGACATGAACCACATTGTGGAGTTACCTGACCGAAGACAGACAGAAAGGATGTACCATGTCAACATGATGAAGCCATATGCAAATAGGGCTGACATGGTGTTTGCAGTGTGTAGTCATGGGAAGGGGACGGATGAAGGAGACCCCCTTCTAGATTTTCTGGAAGAAAGTAAGTGAGAGTCCTCTGTGGAGGCAGTAAAATTGTCTCCCCAGCTAGCCCCAGACCAGATCCAGAAAGTAAGGGAGGTTTTAGCAGACTTTTCCCCTATTGTTTAGCGCCAAGCCTGAACTAACCCCCTTAGTGACTCACGATGTGGAGACAGGGACACAGACACCCATATGACATCATGGACTGAATGCAGCCATGAAGTCCGACACCCACCCGATGCCCTGGATGGATGAACTCTTGGACAAGTTGGGGGGCGACCTATCTTACGACCATTGACCTGACCAAGGGGTATTGTCAGGTAGAGTTGACAGGCAGAGCTAGGGAGAGGTCAGCCTTCATCACTCCGATAGGCTTATCTGAGTTTAAAGTAATGCCTTTTGGAATGAAGAACACCACAATAAAGGTTGGTGAACCAGATGTTAAATGGTGCTGAGGAGTATGCCGTGGCGTACCTGGATGACATTGCCATCTTTAGTACCAGCTGGGAGGAACACTGATCCCACCTTAGGGAAGTGCTGGTCAGGATACAGAGGGCCGGGCTCACTGTCAAAGCCGGGAAGTGCCAGGTGGCCATGGGAGAAGTGGCATACCTTGGGCATGTGGTAGGCTGGGGACAGCTCCATCCTAACCAAATAAAGATAGAGGTGATCCAGGCATGGCCCAGACCAGAAACACAGAAGCAGGTCAGGAGTTTTCTAGGGACAGCAGGGTACTACAGGAAATTTGTACCCAATTACAGTGCCCTGGCTGATCCTCTATCTGACCTGACAAAGAAAAGGATGCCCAAGAAAATTACCTGGGACCCAGCCAGTGAGAAAGCCTTTTCCAAACTAAAGGAGGCAATGTGCTGTGCTCCTGTTTTGACAAGTCTTGACTATAGCAAAACCTTTATTGTTCAGACTGATGCCTCAGACGTGGGTATTGGGGCAGTACTGAGTCAGACATCCAGCCAAGGTACAGATCACTCAGTAGTGTACCTGAGTAGGAAGTTACTTCCCAGGGAGCAAGCATACTCCACGGTGGAAAAGGAATGTCCTGCCATAGTGTGGGCCCTAAAGAAATTAGAGTCATACTAATATGGGCAGCAGTTTGTGGTGCAGACTGACCACAGCTCCCTGGTTTGGCTGATGCAGATGGGAAAGAACAATGGTAGATTGCTAAGATGGAGTCCTGCTTTGCAAGGGTATGATATGACAATCGTACATAGGGCTGGAGAAAAAGAAATCAGAACTCAGATGGGCTGTCTAGGGTCTATGAGGAGTGAACTGATTTGGGAAACTCATCCCATGCAAGGGATAGAGTCCCAAATTCAGTCTAGGTGGGGAGGAATGTGACGCTTGGACAGCTGGTTCTGATCACTGTACCATTTTTTTGTATTATAAAAATGGGTTATGGACTGTCTGTCATGAGAGATGCTGAGAAATCTGGTGCTCTTGAAGTGACCTCGCTCAACCCCCCAGGTTTCAGCTGAAAGATGAAAGCCGTGAGAAAATGCTGAAACAGCATGTGAGATCACACACACACAGATTTTAGATACAAGTTGTTACCTGGAAGGCCTGAAGCTAATTACAGGCTGGAAGAGGCTTGAGTTGAGCATATCCATTTTATGACATTTCAAAGGAGGAAACCAGGTTTAGTAAACTGGTGTGAAATCATAAATGCTGATGTCTGTGTGAGAGGGGAAACTGATCAATAGATCAAAAAAATTTCATTTGAAGAACAGGAGTTATGCTGAGGTTGTAGAATTTAATACTTGGAAAAGACATCCTGATTTTATATAGATATAGATATATATATATATATATATATATATTATATTCTGACAGGGAGCAGCTAGTTGACCTCATGCAAGTAGGTGGGGAATACCAGCTTTTAAACATTATTCTGTTTTACTTCAGAGACACTTCTATCTAGACTCTGACAAAGAAACATCTTTGGAGTACTTTAAGCAGGTATTTAGAGAGAGAGACAAATCTAATTACTGTAGTAGGAATTGCACAGTTTAAAACCTTGTTCTTATAAAAGATTTGTCTGTCTTGTGATATAATAGTTCTGTATTTTATGTGTTACATATTTTTATCTATTTTAGTAAAACTCTTTTTAGAGCATACTTGGTCTGTTTTTGAATTTCTTTCATTTGCAAGAAAAGTATATATGGTTATAGCTGACACAAGGCATAAGCTTGAATGGTGATACCAAACTGGAAAGAGAAGCGTTTTAAATCTGAGGTCTTTATAAAAGTTTTTAAGGGTTCATTTCTGTACACCTGGTTAGGTGCCCATAGGCAAAGATATCTGGCCCCCTGAAGACAGAATTATCTGAGCCTGTGCATTGGTTATGCTAGCAAAAGGTTCATAGTTTGAATCCCTCCAAGACTGGAGAGCAAAGGTTGATCTGAACTCACAAAACAGACAAGAGGGTTACCTTGTTCTGTTAAACTGTTCAAAAGACTGCACTCGGAGGTTGGAACTTTGGGAGCAGAAGACTGACCTGCTGAGTGGGTTTGTGACCAAGTGTACTATTAGTTCATTTTAAATGTTATGCAGAAAGTCAACACTGTCCACCAGTTTTCATTAATGTCTACCAACCTATTCATCAGGCTAGCTTTTATTATTTCTATGTAAAGTGTATGCAGTGTTTCAGTGTACCATTCTTTAAAGTTTAGCGTCATATCATCTAGCCCATTGTTTCTTAACCTAAGGTCTGTGGTCCCCTGGGGGTCCATGGGACTTCACTTGGAGATCACTGGCAGGGAAGATACAAAAAGCAAACACAGACATCTTATAAATTACATTGTGATATTACAAACGTTATATGTTTATGACATTTTGGGCTGGCAGTATAGCAGGAGTTCTCACACTTTGTCACAGTGAGCCTCCTGCAATCCTTGGAAAAGATCTTGAGCCTCCCCCTAATATAGAAATAATTGTGGGCCTCCCCATAGTTAGAACAACTGTCATAGTTTGCACATTACAGGAAGAATACAATGACATACATGTGAGTAGTTGAGTTTGTTCTCATTTTATTGACGCTGTTATTCTCCCTCTCTATAACCCCCCTCCCCAGGTCGGTCTACTCGCTCCATGATTCTGAGTTTTCCCTATGTCATACCAGGAAGCAAGTGCTTGTTGAGTGTGTTTTCTTGGTAACCATTTTGTACATACATTCGCATGTCATTATTAGCTTTCAGGTTGCTGCATCCTTTCACACAAAGCATCCAAAACTTGACATTTATATATAGTACATTTTAAGGCCTGCTTGAGCCTGCCCTGGAACAGGTTGGGGCCTCCCCTGGGAGGCTGGCCTCACCATTTGAGAAACCCTAGTCTACAGGTTAGAGTAACGAGCTGTGAATGAGCTTGGTACATCCATCAGACCTGGTTTTGAGTTCCACAACCTCCACATGCATACTGTGTGACTCTAAGCAAGTCACTTAACCACCCAGTGCTTCCATGTCACCCCTGAAAACAGGCACTTGTGCCTAGTGGGCCTAACCCGGTTACCAAAGACCAAAACAAAAAAATAAAAATAAAACACTTTTTTATTCCTAATTGCTATGAAGATGGAGGAGGGTAGATTAAGGAGATGTGAGGAAGTTCTTCTTCACAGAAAGAGTGGTGGATTCCTGGAACAGACTTCCAGCAGAGATGGTGGGGAAGAAAACAGTGATGGGGTTCAAGACTGCATGAGATAGCTTTAAGAGAATCCTAGTGAAAAGGAAGGGGGGGAGGGAGAAAGAGACGGCGATCAAGTAGGGTTTGTGGCGAAACTATAAGTAGGGAAAAATGGGCAGAATGGGTGGTCCAAACAGTCCTTCTCTGCTGTCAAATTCTATGTTTCTATGTTCTGTGTAATTGATACTGGATAAAGTGATGAACTGTGAAAAATGTTACTTGCTTAAAGATAGGGGCTCTTCAGTAGGTTTGGTCATAGTCAGAGGTCCTCAAGCATAACTGGTAATAAACATGGAGTCCTGGAGCATGTTTAGTCATGATCTTGGGTCCTCATTGCCAGAAAGACTGAGAATTCCTAATCTAGTGATTGTCTGGTGATCAATGTTTTTGCTGCCATGCACATCAGGGTGAAATGGTACCATATCAGACTAGGAGGTAGTTCTGTCCCAGTCCAAGGGATACAGCAAGATCATATAAATTGGTTGGTTTAGTCTGTCATAGGTTGCATTTATTATTTAATAACTTTACAAAAGGTGGACACCTCTTAACAATCTTCCAAAAACATGTGTATTGCAAGTGTTCTGGTTCCTTACATAGATACACAGATACTGATGGCAGATAAGGTCTTTTGACCCACCTAGTCTGCCCATTGCGCATGTAATTTTGCCTCTTCAAACTTCTCTTGAACTGGGTTGTCCCTTTCCCCCAACTGCTTGGATCCACCAGTGCCTATCCCATGCACTCTTGAATCCTGTAATCGTTTCAGCCCCTACCACCTCCTCTGACAGAGTGTTCCACTTGTCCACCACCCTTTCTGTGAAGAAATACTTCCTCACATTCCCACTGAAACTCACTCCCTCTGATTTCATCCCATGACCCCTAGTCATGGAATATCTCTTCCTCTGGAAAATATTGTTTTCTTGCACCTTGTTCCTCCCTGTGAGGTACTTGTATGTCTATCATATCCTTGTCTCCCTCCTCTCCTCTGGGGAGTACATATTCAAGTCCTTCAGCCTGTCCTTGTAGGTAAGGATGTAAGTTGTTCCTCCCCGTGAGGTACTTGTATGTCTCGATCATATCCCCCTCTCCCTCCTCTCCTCCAGGGAGTACATATTCAAGTCCTTCAATCTGTCCTTGTAGGTAAGGATGTAAGTTTGTCATGGATGAGGTTATAATAACTCACTGGCTGTTCATGAAATCATTAGTAAACTTTGTGGTGCTGTCATCATTGCTACATTGTGATGACAATAGTAAGTCATGGAAGTCATGAATAAAGAACAAACGTCATGGAATCCTTGATGTGTATGACTGCCATGACAATTTTACATCCCTACTTGTAGGACTTGTGATGCAAACCCTGTACCATCTTGGCTGCCATCCTCTAAACTGTCTCCACCCTGTCTATATCCTTACGTAGGTAAGGCCTCCAGAATTGGACAGTATACTCAAGGTGTGGCCTCACTAATGTCTTGTACAGTGGAATTTATGACCTCCCTTTTCCTGCTGGTGTTGCCCCTGCCTATGCATCCCAGCATCCTATTTGCATTACCCGCAACCTTGTCGCACTGTTACTCAACCTTAAGATCATCAGAAATGATAACCCCCTAGGTCCATTTCCTGCTTGGAGCATGCTATATCCCCCCACAAGTAATATGTTGTTAGAGGGTTTTTGTGCCCCATGTGGATTATTCTGAACTTTTTTGCATTAAATCTCAACTGCTACACCGTTGGCCATTCCTTAAGTTTCTGCAAGTCTCTCCTCATTCTATCCACTTCCTTTGGTGTTTTCACTCTGTTACAGAGTTTTGTGTCATCAGCAAACAAGGAAATTCTCCCCTTTTACTTTATGTTATCCGTAATTTCACTGATAAAGATATTGAAGAGGACTGGACCCAGCACTGATCCCTGTGACACTCCATTGGTCACCCTTCTCTCTGTGGAGTGACAGCCATTTACCACCACCCTCTGTGTCCTGCCATCCAGCGAATTCCCCACCCACCGCACTACTGTCCTACCCACACCCATATTGCCCAGCTTGTTTAACAGCCTCCAATGAGGCACAGTGTGAAAGACCTTACTGAAGTCCAGATAGGCCACATCCACTGCCCCCGGATCCACCTCCCTTGTCACCCAGTTGAAAAATTCAATGAGATTAGTCTGGCATGACCTTCTACCAGTAAAACCATGCAGCCTTGGGTCCTGTAGACTGTTGGCCACTAATCTCTCCTTCAGTAGTGCTTCCATAATCTTCCCCACTACTGAGGTGAGGCAGACTGGTCTGTAGTTTCCCACTTCTTCTCTGTTCCCATTCTTGTATAAGGGAACTACATCAGCTATTCTCCAGTCTTTGGGCACCTCAGCTGTGTCCAGTGATCGGCTAAACAGGGTTGCCAAAAGTACAGCTACTACTTCTCTGAGTTCAGTTAGCACCCTGGGGTGCACCCCATCCAGGCAAATAGCTTTACTTGACTCTTATTCCTTCCAGTTCCTTTAGGACCCTTTCTCGTTCAAAGAGACTTGTATCCATTTCTGTGCCCTTCCTCCCCCTTTGTACTCCCTTCTGGTACCACTACCCACCCCTTCTATTGTAAAGACAGAAATTTTACAGAAGCTTAGAAACTGCCAGCAGATGGGGACCGTGTGATCCATCTAGTTTGACAGTGGTTTCCAAAAATAGCAAGTACATTCCCTCACTTAGAATCGAACCTCTGACCCTTTACTACATCTTGTACACTTCCCAGTAACCAAGTAACAAATCTTATGCAGTTTTTTAAAAAAGAAGCACTAAAAACATGCCCTACTCATTCTCCAAACCAGCACTAGAAACATGCCCCCCCAATTTTCCAGCCTAGCATTAAAACATGCCCTATCCATTCTCCAGCTCAGCACTAAAAACATACCCTACCCATTCTCCAGCCCAGTACTAAAAACATGTCCCACCCACTCTCCAACCAAGCACTAAAACAGGCCTTACCCATTTTCTGCCACAGCACTAAAAACATGCCTTACCCATTGTCCAGACCAGTATTAAAAATATGTCCCAACCTTACTCCAGCACAGCACTAAAAACATGCTTGACCCATTCCCCAACCCAGCACTAAAACATGCCCTACACATTCTGTACCCCAGCACTAATAACATGCCCCACCCATTCTCCAACCCAGTACTAAAAACATGCCTTACCCATTATCCAGCCCAATATTAAAAACATGCCATACCCATTCTCAAGCCCAGCACTAAAAACATGCTGCACCCATTCTCCAACTTAGGACTAAAACATGCCCTACCTATTCTCCAGCCCGCACTAAAAATGCCCAACTTATTCTTCAGTACAGCACTAAACATATTCCCAACCCATTCTCCAGCAGAACACTAAAACACACCCAACCCATTTTACAGTCCAGCACTAAAAACATGCCTCTTCCTTTCTATAGCCCAGCATTAAAATCAAGCCCTACCCATTCTCCAGCCTATCAATAAAAACATGCCTTACCCATACTCCAGGGCAGCACTAAAAACATGCCTTGCCCATTCTACAGCCAGCGCAAAAACATGTCCTACCCATTCTCCAGCCCAGCACTAAAAATATGCCTTACCCATTCTCCAGCCCAGCAATAAAAACTTGCAACACTGAATCTCCAGCCCAGCATTAAAAAGATGCATCACCCATTCTCCAACCAAGCACTAAAACAGGCCTTACCCATTTTCTACCACAGCACTAAAAACATGCCCCACCCATTCTTCAACCCAGCACTAAAAACATGCCTTACCCATCCTCTAGCCTAGCACCAAAAACATGCCTTACGCATTCTCCATCCCAGCATTAAAAGACATGCCCCACCCTTTCTCCAGCATAGCACTAAAAGCATGCCCGACCCATTCTCCAGCCCTGCACTAAAAACATGCCCCACCCATTCTCCTGCCCAGCACTAAAAACATCCAATACTTGTTCTCCAGCCCTGCACTAAAAATATGCCCCACAAATTCTTTAATCCAGCACTAAAAACATGTCCTACTCATTCCCTAACCCAGCACTAATAACATGCCCAACCCTCTGAACATTGCAGCACTAAAAACATGACCTACCCTTCTAAAGCACAGCACTAAAAGCATGACCTACTAATTCTAAAGTCCAGCACTAAAAACATGCCCCACTCATTCTATAGTCCAGTATTAAAAACATGCCTTTCCCATTTTCCTGCCAAGAACTAAAAACATGTCCTTCCCATTCACCAGCCTAGCACTAAAAACATGTCCTGCGATTCTCTAGCCCAACACTGAAAACATGCTATACCCATTCTCCAGCCAAGAAATAAAAACATGCCCCACCCTTTCTCCAGCACAGCACTAAAAGCATGCCCGACCCCTTCCCCAACCCAGCACTAAAACATGCCCTACCCATTCTCTACCCCAGCATTAAAACATGCCCACCCATTCTCCAGCCCAGCACTAAAAACATGCCCTACCCATTCTCCAGACAAGCAATAAAAACATCTCCAACCCATTCTCTAACTCAAGAATAAAACATGCCCTATACATTCTCTACCATAGCACTAAAACATGCCCCACCCATTCTCCAACCCAACATTAATAATGTGCCTTACCCATTCTCCAGTCCAGCACTAAAAGCATGCCCCACCCATTCTAAAACCCAGTACTAAAAACATGCCCCACCCACTCTCCAACCCAGCACTAAAACAAGTCTTAACCATTTTCTACCAGAGCACTAAAAACATGCCCCACCCATTCTCCAACCCAGCACTAAAACATGCCCTGCCCATTCTCTAGCCCAGCACTAAAAACATGCCTTACTCATTTTCCAGCCCAGCACTAAAAATGTGCCCTGCCATTCTCCAGCCCAGTACTAAAAACATGCCCTACCTGTTCTAGAGCCCAGCATTAAAAACTACCATTTTCTAGCCAAACAATAAAAACATTCCTTGCCCATTCTACTGTCCAACACTTAAAACACGCCCTGCCCATTCTCCAGCCCAGCACTAAAAACATGTCCCACCTATTCACCAGCCAAGCACTAAAACCATGCTCAACAAATTCTCCAACTAAGCAATAAAACATGCCATACCTATTCTCTACCATAACACTAAAAACGTGCCCAACCCATTCTCCAACCCAGCACTAAAAACATGCCTTACCCATTATCCAGTGTAGAATTAAAAACATATTCCACCTTTTCTCCAACCCAGCACTAAAAACATGTCTTACCCATTATCCAGCCCAATATTAAAAACATACCTGCCCATTCTACAGTTCAGCGCTAAAATCATGCCTTACCCATTCTCCAGCCCAGCACTAAAAACATGCCACACCCATTCTCCAACCCAACATTACAAACATGCCTTACCCATTCTACAGTCCAGTAATGAAAAACTGCCCGCCCAATTCTCCAACCAGTCACTAATAACATGCCCAACCTATTCTTCAGTCCAGCACTAAAAACATGCCTTATGCATTCTCCAGATCAGCACTAAAAAACATGTCTTAACTCATTCACCAACTTAGGACTAAAAACATGCCCCACACATTCTCCTGCCTAGTACTAAAAACATGATCCACCAATTTCTCCAGCCCAGCACTAAAAACATGCCCCCCCATTCTACAACCAGCACTAGAAACATACCTTACTCATTCTCTTGCCCAGCACTAAGAACATGCACCACCCATTCTCCAACCCAACATTAAAAACATGCCTTACCCATTCTACAGTCCAGCAATGAAAAAATGCCCGCCCCATTCTCCAACCAGTCACTAATAACATGCCCAACCTAGTCTTCAGTCCAGCACTAAAAACATTTCCAACCCATTCTCCAGCACAACACTAAAAATACACCTTACCCATTCTACAGTCCAGCACTAAAAACATGCCCCACTCATTCTATAGCCCAGCATTAAAATCATGCTCTACAAATTCTCCAGCCTAGCACTAAAAACATACTCCAGAGCAGCACTAAAAACATGCCCTGCCCATTCTACACCAAGCACAAAAACATGCCCTACTCATTCTAAAGCCCAGCACTAAAAACATGCCATGCCCAGTCTCCAGCTCAGCACTAAATGCATGCCCCACCAATTCCCCAACCAAGCAATAAAACATACTGTACCAATTCTGTAGCCCAGAACAAAAAACATGCCCTACTCATTCTCCAGGCCAGCACTAAAAAAATGCCGGACCCATTCTTCAACCTAACATTAAACATATGACCCACCAATTCTCCATCTCAGCACTAAAAGCATACCTTATGCATTCTCCAGCCCAGCACTAAAAACAAGTCTTACCCATTCTCCAACCCAGGACTAAAAACATGCTCCACGCATTCTCCTGCCTAGTACTAAAAACATGATCCATCAATTCTCCAGCACAGCATTAAAAACATGCCCTGTCCTGCTCCAACCCAGCACTAAAACATGTCCTACCCATTCTCTAGCCCAGCACTAAAAACATAACTCAACCATTTTCCAACCAGCACTAAAAAAATGCCCTCCCCATTCTCCAACCCAGCACTAATAACATGCCCTACCCATTCTCCAGTCCAACACACAAAAAAAATGCCAGACAAATTCTTCAGCCTAACATTAAACATATGACCCACCCATCCTCCATCCCAGCACAAAAAAACAAGTCTGACCCATTCTCCAACCTGGATTAAAATCTTGCCCCAAGCATTCTCCAGCCAGCACTAAAAACATGCCCCATCCATCTCCAACCAAGCACTAAAACATGCCCTACCCATTCTCTAGCCCCACCCTAAAAACATACCCCACCCTTTCTCCAGCCCAGCACTAAAAATGTGCCTTACTCATTCTCTAGAACAGCACCAAAAATGTGCCTTACTCATTCTCTCACCCGATACCAAGAACATACCCCACCCATTTTCCAACACAGCACTAAAACATGCCTTATCTATTCTCTAGCTCAGCAATAAAACCATGCCCTCCCCCTTCTCCAGTCCAGCACTAAAAAGATGCCCTACCCCATCTCCAGCCGAACATTAAAAACATGCCACATCAATTCTCCAACCAAACAGTAAAACATACTCTACCCATTCTCTAGAATAGCACTACAAATATGCCACACCCATTATACAGTCAAGCACTAGAAACATGATGTACCCATTCTCCAGAAAGCATTAAAAACATGCCCTACCCATTCTGCAACCCAGTACTAAAAGTCTGCCCTGCCTGTTCTACAGTCCAGCACTAAAAACACGCCCTTAAAATTCTCCATCCTAGCACTAAAAACATGCCCTGCCCATTCTCCAGTCCAGCACTGAAAACATGCCGGACCCATTCCCCAGCCTAACATTAAATATATGACCCACCCATTCTCCAACCCAGCACTAAAAACATGCCTTATGCGTTCTCCAGATCAGCACTAAAAATATGTCTTACTCATTCTCCAACTTAGGACTAAAAATATGCCCTACACATTCTCCTGCCTAGTACTAAAAACATGATCCACCAATTTCTCCAGCCCAGCACTAAAACCATGCCCTGTCCATCTCCAACCCAGCACTAAAACATGCCCTACCCATTCTCTAGCCCAGCACTAAAAACATACCCCACCCATTCTACAACCAGCACTAAAAACATACCTTACTCATTCTCTTGCCCAGCACTAAGAACATGCACCACCCATTCTCCAACCCAGCACTAAAACGTGCCTTACCCATTATACAGCTCAGCAATAAAACCATGCCCTTCTCCTTCTCCAGCCCAGTACTAAAAACATGACCTACCCCTTCTCCAGCCCAGCACTAAAAACATGTCCTACCGATTCTACAGCCTATCACTAAAAACATGCCCTGCCATTTCTCCAGCCCAGCACTAAAAACATTCCCTACCCATTCTCCCGCCCAGCACTAAAAACATGTCCTACCCGTTCTCCAGCTCAGCACTAAAAGCCTGCCCTGCCTGTTCTACAGAACAGCACTAAAAACATCCCCTTCCCATTCTCCATTGCAGCACTGAAAACATGCCCTGACCTTTGTACAGCCCAGCACTAAAAACATGTCTTACCCATTCTGTAGGCCAGCACTAACAACATGCCCTGTCCATTCTCCTGCCGAGAACTAAAAATAATCCCTACCCATTCTCCAACCCAGCACTAAAATATGTCCTTCCCATTCTGTAACCCAGCACTAAAAACATGCCTCACCCATTCTCCAGCTGAGCATTAAACACATGCTCTACCCATTCTCCAACCCAGCACTAAAAACATGTCCTACCCATTCTCCAGCCCAGCACTAAAAACATGTCCTACCCATTCTCCAGCCCAGCACTAAAAACATGTCCTACCCATACTCCAGCCCAGCACTAAAAAAATGCCCTACCCATTCTACAGTCCAGCACTAAAAACACACCCTCCCCATTCTCTAACCCAGCACTAACATACCTAACTCATTCTGCAGTCCAGCACTAAAAACATTCTCTACACATTTAACAGCACAGCACTAAAAGCATGTTCTACCCATTCTACAGTCCCGTACTAAAAACATGCCCCACCCATTCTATAGCCAAGTATTGAAATATGCCCTGTCCATTGCCCAGCCCAGCACTACAAAACATGTCCCACCTATACTCCAGCCTAGCATTAAAAACATGCCCCACCAATACTCCAACACAGCAATAAAATATGCCCTACCAAATCTCTATCATAGCACTACAAATGTGCCCCAACCATTCCCCAACCCAGCACTGAAAATATGCCTTATCCATTCACCAGCCCAGCAATAAAACAGGCCTTATCCATTTTCTACCACAGCACTGAAAACATGCTGCACCCATTCTCCAACCCAGCACTAAAATCATGCCTTGCAGGTTCTCCAGCCCAGCATTAAAAAACATGCCCCACCCTTTCTCCAGCACAGCACTAACAACATTCCTAACCCATTTCCCATCCCAGCACTAAAACATGCCTTACCCATTCTCTACCCCAGCACTAAAACATGCCCCACCTATTCTCCAACCCAACCCTAAAAACATGTCTTACCAGGCGCGG
The DNA here is from genome assembly GCA_016271365.2 of Neoceratodus forsteri. Classification (NCBI taxonomy): domain Eukaryota; kingdom Metazoa; phylum Chordata; order Ceratodontiformes; family Ceratodontidae; genus Neoceratodus; species Neoceratodus forsteri. Next base: position 70,336,905 of record JADMNL010000027.1, on the reverse strand, counting down.
GATATAATGTCGCGTAGCGGGGAATGCCATGTGGCAGGGAATCCGCATGCGCCAATTTCTTTTATTTATTATTCTGTGGGGACTCTGCCCCACACCCTCCATTTCAGCGGATGTGCCCCTGAACTCCTCCACTAAAGATTCCAACTCCTGGGTGGTCCTACTCGGAGTGCACACAGATCCAGGTTTTGCCATAATGCCATATGCTATTAAGTGTACGAGATTATGATCTGGTGCACTAAAAACATGTCCCACCCATTCTCTAGCCCATTACTAAAAACATGCCTTACCCATTCTCTAGCCCAGCACTAAAAACATGCCCTCCCCATTCTCCAACCCATTACTAAAACATGCCTTACCCACTCTCTAGCCCAGCACCAAAACAATGCCACACCCATTTTGCAACCCAGCACTAAAACAGGCCTTATTCATTTTCTACCACAGCACTAAAAATATTCCTTACCCATTGTCCAGCCCAGCATTAAAAATATACCCCACCTTTTCTCCAGCACAGCACTAAAAACATACTTGACCCATTCCCCAACCCAGCACTAAAAGATGCACTACCCATTCTCTGCCCCAGCACTAAAAACATGCCCCACCCATTCTCTAACCCAGCACTAAAAACATGCCTTACACATTCTCCCGACCAGCACTAAAAACATACCTTACTTATTCTCTAGCCCAGCACTAAAAACATGCTCCACCCATTCTCCAACCTATTACCAAAAACATGCCTTACCCATTCTCTAGCCAAGCAATAAAAACATGCCCCACCAATTCTCCAACCCATTATGAAAAACATGCCTTACCCATTCTCTAGGTCAGAACTAAAAAGATGCCATACCCATTCTCCAGTCCAGCATTAAAAACATGCCCCACCCTTTCTCCAGCACAGCACTAACAACATGCCTCACCCATTCCCCAACCCAGCACTAAAACATGCCTTACCCATTCTCCAACCCAGCGCTAAAAACATGCCTTACCCATTCTCCATCTCAACACTAAAAACATGCCATGCCCTTCTCTGGCCCAGCATTAAAAACATACACTGCCCGTTCTCCAGTCCATCATTAAAAACATGCCCTACCCATTCTCTAGCCAAAGAATATAAATATGCCCTGTCCATTCTACAGCCCAGCACTTAAAACATGCCCTACCCATTTTCCAGCTCAGCTCTAAAACCATGCCCAACGAATTCTCCAACCAAGCAATAAAACATGCCCTACCCATTCTCTACCATAGCCCTAAAAACGTGTCCAACCCATTCTCCAACCCTGCACTAAAGACATGCCTTACCCATTCTCTAGCCTAGCACTAAAAACATGCCCTACCCATTCTCCAACCCAACAGTAAAAACATGCCTTACCCATTATTCAGCCCAATATTAAAAACATGCCCTACCGATTCTCCAGCCCAGCACTAACAACATGCCGCACCCATTCTCCAACACAGCATTAAAAACATGCCGCACCCATTCTACAGTCCAGCACTAAAACAATGCCCTCCCCACTCTCCAACCCATCACTAATAACATGCCCAACCTATTCTTCAGTAGAGCACTAAAAATATTCCCAACTCATTCTCCAGCACAACACTAAAAAACACACACTACCCATTCTACAGTCCAGCACTAAGAACATGCTCCACTCATTCTATAGCCCAGCATTAAAATCATGCCCTACAAATTCTCCAGCTGAGCACTAAAAACATGCCCTACCCATACTCCAAGGCAGTACTAAAAAGATGCCCCACCAATTCTCCAACCCAGCACTAAAAACATGCCCTGTCCATTCTCCAGCCAGCACTAAAAACATGCCCCACCAATTCTCCAACCCAGCACTAAAAACATGCCCTGTCCATTCTCCAGCCAGCACTAAAAACATGCCCCACCAATTCTCCAACCTAGAACTAAAATATACTCTACCCACTCTGTTGCACAGCAGTAAAAACATGCTGCACTAATTATACAGTCAAGCAATAAAAACATGCCCTACTGATTCTCTAGCCAAGCACTAAAAGCCTGCCCTGCCCATTCTATAGCCCAGCACAAATAACATACCCTTCCCATTCTCCATCAAAGCCATAAAAACATGCACTGCCCATTCTCCAGTCCAGCACTAAAAACATGCCGGACCCATTCATTAGCCTAACATTAAACATATTGTTACACGAGGTCCCTGCACCCTAATTGGTACCCTTAGAGGTACACTGTAGACAGCTAGCATTTAGGTATATGTTATACTAACATATAGGGCTAAGGGCATCTACCGTACAAGAGTAGATGTCAGAATATGAATGAATACTGTTGTAATACACTTTGCTTGCTAATACATAAATTCTGCTATGTATTTTCTGTGTATTTCTTACTTGTAAGATGCCAAGGCACCTGTGTCCTTGGAGTAATTATAATATGTAAGACGGCATTGCCACCTTTTGGTGATTTATACTACTACACTGAGTTATGTAAGACACTGTATAAGAACTCTTTTGTTCTCAGACTGATGACTTTACAGAATTGTATAATGTTATCTTGGACCGTGGAGCCATCTATTTAGCCAGTAGGGCTCATCTCTGTAACTAAAAATGTTTCTATCTTTTGGTAACCATAGTAATTATCATAGGTATATAATGTAATGCACAAGCCTTATACCTCGAAGACCTGAGAGACCCCAAGAGACACAGAGAAACCTCGAGGTATAGGGAACGCTTAGCACTGGCTCCCGGTTTGTATTGGTAAGAACTGCTTAGGGCAACTGTGATTTATCCCTTTTGGTAGTAATAAACTTGTTTATTACTCTAATGCAATGTGTCTGTGATTACTTGCATTCTCAATATCATCAAAAATCTGAAAGTGAGGTTTAGACCTCCCAACAAATTGGCGACCGTGTGCAGGCCATATTTGGTGTTTGTAAGTTTTTACTTGTTGCTTAAACCTTTCCCTTTCCCAAGGAGACAGTAGGTGTACATTCCTGTATCACCTCTCCCATTTTAAAACCAGTTTGTAGTAACTTGCAAAGTCTGGCTGACTTTTCATCTGTGGTCGATGCCGTCTCGACCCACTCCATAGCAGTTTTGAATTGCAAGTCTACAACTAATACAGTAGCCCGGCTGTTATCTGATGATGACATTTCACAATACAATGCCCAGTCACACCCCTACTATGGCCCAGAGACCACACCCAGCCATCCACAGCATGGCGGGTCCCCACCCCCAACTCCCCATGTCACATGTCGGCGACATTGTGATGCTCATCATGGGAGACGCCAACATGGCGGACCCCATGATAGGGGGAGCAGGCCCAAGCCTTGTCCTGACAGCACCTCCGGTAGCCGTTATTAATGTGGAAGACAGGCAGGAGATAGAGACCATGATTGAAACTGCGATAGGCAATGTACCTCTTCCGGAGAGGAGTAAACAGGCTTTTAAAACCCAGATTAAGCAGCTTCTGCAAGAGGCTGGCACTCAGGAAGGGATTGTCTGCACTGCAACTGAAGCTGCAGCTCGGGCTGCCCTGGACGGCACTCGAGACAATCTACCTTTGCCTGATCGACCCACTAATCCCCTACAAATGGCCTACTGTGTTCAGCAAATTGCTGACAGCATCGGTCAGATGAATCCATCCGACAACCTCAGCTGTCACTTGGAGAAGGTGCGTTCTAAATGTGAGATGCTTAGCCTCGCTGCAGAATATCAGGTCCAAATACTACGCCAGACCATCGATCCTGGTTTGTGGGCCAAACTCCCTGATGCTGTTCACCAGGATGGGAACACTACCTTTGACGAGGTTGCAGCTAAGCTTATTTCTGCTCACAGCCCAGGTGTAGTAGGAGAGATGCTTGCATACCCTGTGAAGCAGAATGCAAAAGAAAGTCCAGCGACTTACCACCAGAGACTCTGGATGGCCTACTGAGCAGGACAGCACCTGGCACAAGAAGCTGCAGATGTAGATCTTATTGAATATAAGACCCTGTTCCTTAGGAACATGATTCCAGCAGTGAGAGAAAAGGTAGAGCCAACCACCTACCCCAATATGGATAGGATAGGTTTGCCGACATCCTTCGGAAAACCGAGAGCCTGTATCAACTCTATATCTGTGATCTGGGCTCCGGTTCCAAAAAGGTAGCTGCCGTGGAGTCCACTCCGGAGGCCACGACGCACTACACAGTGGAAGGGCAGGCCCAACACCAACAGGCCCAACATCAGCAAGCCCCTCCAGCTGATAATCAACACCCCCCAACAGGTCCATCAACAACAACCATAACAACAACAACAGTGGGGTGGGAACCGGAATTGGCATAAGAACAGTAAGCATAAGGGTAGAGGTAAACCACAACAACAGAGAACGGGTCCTTCATATAGGGAGATAGCTGAAGAGAATCAGAAATTTTGAGAGCTCCTGGGACAAGTACGCTCTGTGGCAGATGCTGTTCCCACAGAGGCCCTTGCAGCAGTACAACCGGCGACCCAGGCCTCAACCAGCCATGGGGACACCGGTGGTACAGGCCCCCAGGCCCATTCAGGCCTGAACCCAGAAGCTCCTCCCTACATAGCCTCAGTGCAACATGGTGAAGCGATTCACATGAGTCAGGCCCAACCTCTGCACACTTCCGGGCAGTACGGATTGACAATTACAGGCCCCAGTCCAGATTGTAAACAAGCTAGTCTTGGATGCAAACAGAAGACCCTGCACTGAGGCCAAGGTTGGGGGCCGCCTACTAGTAGTTTTGTTAGATACAGGTGCAGCTGTATCTGTGCTACATGATGAACACCCGAACACATCCCCTTGCTCCACCTGACGAAGGACCAACATGTCAGGAGTTGATGGTACTAGGCTACCTGCATACCATTCTCTACCCTTGCCGGTAGAACTAGGCCATCTAAAGGCCTCACACACTTTTCAACTAATGGTACTGCATGATCATTCTAGTATTACAGGGATTGACTTCCTTGCACCGCATGGCTGTGTGGTGGACCTAGCTAACATGCTACAGATACAGATTCAGGGTCAATATCACACCATTTTGATTCCTGATTCACACGTTGTGTCAACAATTTTTGCCAGTGACAAAGACTATGACGTCATAGATATGTTCAAGAATCATGAACTTTTCCTGAAGCTCCTACCTATTTTGCAATGACATTTGGAAGCGTTTGCAATCAACAAGCATGACTGTGGTAGAATGCACACCATCATTGAAGTGCCAGGCCCAGCACATGAGAGGCAAAGGCAAATCCATCTTTCGGATGAGACGTTAAACCGAGGTCCCATCTGCCTGGACTGGTGGTAGTTCAGGTGGATGTTAAAGATCCCATGGCACTTATCGAAAAGAGTAGGGGAATTTTTTTATTAAATGGAGGTCTCCAGACAATATACAAATCAATTATAAAGTAGAAACAGAAACAAACATCAATACAACCAATTATTACAATTCACCCATAAAGTGGAACATGTAGGTTGACCATATTGTTTCTTATCATAATCATATATGGTATGAATAGTATTTAATATATTGTGAAAAAGTTCATCAAACGAAACAGTGCGTTGTTGAGTAGACCAAAAAGTTCTAGATTGCCAAATGTAAAATCGAATAACGAAAAAAACAAAAGTAATGTCTCAGCAGGATACCTAGACCACTCACCCCTATTTGAACCGTACATTAATGTCTCATAAGAAATCAAAGAAAACAAAGGTTCTTTCCATTTGTTCGCTAGCCAGACCCAGAAAGGTTTAATATACGAGCAATCAAAAAGATGTTTTGTGTTTCCAATTCAAATTACAGAGTTCACGAGTACCATCTTTCACATAATTGTTTATGTTTATGTGTACTACCCACAGGCAATCTACCATGAGAGCTTAACCAAACGCTATCCCAAATAAAAGCTGGTATCCTTCCATGGGAAAGTAATTTTAAAATTCTTTCTTGAGACTGGGTAGTACAATCCGGAAAAATTAAGGGTTCCGAAAAATCAGAAGAAACAATAACATTATATAATTGCTTTCGGTTCAATGTCTCCAAATTAGGTACAGTTAATTTCCATTTTTTTATTAAACAAAAAACTCCTTTACCATACGTAGGAATATTAGGGACTTTAGACAAAGAAGTCCAATTAGCGTTTTTCCAGAATGATAGACCTTTCAAAAACCATAAATTTACATAAGGGGACCAAGGCTTTAAACCAGGCCGTGAATAAGGGCAAAAATTACAGGACAAAAATATACTAAGAAAACAGCTATAGGATGTATCATACCGACACCACCTGGCTAATATTTCTATATGTAAAACCTCTTTTAATAGGGTTCAATCTACTCCCCAGAAGGCCTGAAAAAAAACACTATATAAAGTTGTAAATACAGTTGATGGGGAGGAAACACATAACTAATACAAAAAATTGGCAATATTAGAGTTTTAATAAGCAAAACTCATTTTACGCTTTGCTATTTGTTTCCCTTTCCAACGAGCCCACGACAGATTGAGCAATATTAATTTTCTGGGTCCAGTTGATATACATCATGTCTATATCTCCAAACACAATTCCCAAAATAGTTATTGGAGCTTTTGAATATAATTCCATAAAGAGTGCCAGATTCAGGGATTGGAGAAAGACCAAAAGGAAATCTTTACTCTTACCATAATTAATTTTTGAACCCGAGGCTTTAGAAAATAGATCTAACACCATAAATAACTTAGGTTCCTCTTTGATTGATTTTAAGCAAACCACCAAATCATCCGCATATGCCAAAATTTTAGTTGGTGAAACATTATCTGCTAGCCTCACACCTTCTAAACCTCTATGGGCACTCACCATACGAATAAAAATATCAATATAAAACACATATAATAAAGGACTTAACGGGCATCCTTGCCGAACTCCTCTCTTAACTGCTATTGGAGGGCCACACCAACCATTAACATTAGGTATCAAGGAAGCAGAATGATACAATAACCGTATCCAATCAATGAACATTTTAGGGAGACCATACGCTTTTAAAACTGTAAACAGAAATTTGTGTGAAACACAATCAAATGCCTTTTCCTGATCCAGGCTGAGTAAATAACCTTGTACATTACCTGTTTGAGATACTGAAAAAGTTCACCGAATAATCAATAAATTGTTATTCTGGGAGGCGCCGGTAAAGAACAAGTTTGATGGGGCTTATCAAGGAATCCACTATCGGCATAAGCCTTCGTAATAAAGTTTACTCAAAATTTTTAAATCTGTGTTTAATAAACTTATCGTCCTCCAATTCCGTAAATCTGTTTTCAAGCCCTTTTAAAAGTAAAATAACCAATGCTTGATTCATGGAAGGAGCCAACCTAGCTGATGATAACATATCATTAAATAAAGATGTCAATATTGGGACTAAAGTAGTATGGAAGGTCTTGTAAAATGCTACACCAAACCATCTGTACCAGGAGCAGAGTCCGTGTTTAAAGAAAAAATAGAATCCGTCACTTCTGACTCAGAAATATTTTTCAACAAAAGTGTACATTCTGCAGAATTTAGGTGAGGTAATTGAAGTCCTTCTAGGTCTAGCAATTCCGACTGAACGTTATTATCTGCACTATACAAGTTAGCTAAGTAATTAGTCACAACTCCCAACAAAGCAGCTGGAGTATGTACTAAATCTCCAGAATCAGATGTTAATGCCGTAATGACACGATTCGCCACCCTATTCTTACAGTCATTAAAGGGATCTAATGCAACTTTATGCAATTTTAAACCAAACCTATGCTCAAAGTCAAGAGATTTAGCCCTGTCATATCTATATTGAAACATGAGGTGTTTCACATTTCCAATTTGAGTACCATAATTTACTCCTTCGGTTTCAGTTAAGGATATTAGCTTTTGTAATTGAGATCGCATTCGTAGATATTCCAAATATTGCGAATTAATTTTCTTTTTTGAAAATGATTGAAAAAAAACTCTCCAGTCATTTTTAGAATCTTCCTACCAAGTAGCAACATCATCATAGACGTCCAAGACTGACAATCTAGCATTAAATTCTGACTGCCAAGCTTTCTTAACAGATCCATCAGATAATAAGGAGTCATTCATTCTCCAAATATTCTTTTTACAACGTGGGGCACCTTCCCAGGACATGTGCACAGTTAAAGATTTATGATCAGAAAATTCCCGGACTCTCAAGGTAGTCTTAACTATTTGTAAAGAAATAGAAAGAAAAATAAAATCTATTCGTGTTGATAATTGGTTTTAAAAATGTCTACCTCCATCAGAATTAACGCTCCGATAAGCATCCTTAAGCTGAGCCGTGTCTAAAATCTGGTTCAATTTCTGAGAATCACAAAACAATTTGGTGCGTCTGCATCCCTCTATCTTTAACATTAAGAACACAATTGAAATCACCAGCCCAAACAATTAGCGTGAGGTATACAAATAGGGGTGTATGTCGTTCAGGGCGTAACTCTCAAAGCTTTGGTCTGTGGGGCATATATATTAATTAAATGTAATCTTTCACCTCCAAAATTGATATCTAATACAAGTGCATGCCCTGGGTAAATGTCTACCATTCTAGATACCCTTAAAGCCGAATTTGTGAACAAAACCCCTACCCCTTCACAAAGATTTTCACCATTAGACCAGAAAGACATCCCTAATGACCAAAGATTACGTGCTCGCTGAACTTCATGACTGGTCTTTAACCTTGTATCCTGAAGACATATAATATCATTATGCAAATGTTGCAAACAAGACAGGGCTGTAACCATTTTTTTATGGCTTTTTATACTATTAACATTAAGTGTAGATACTGTCAACGAGGTCATTATTTTAAGGAAAAAAAGAGATACACCTATAAACCCCATGTACACCAATACCATTTACGCAAATACCATCAAGAAATTTTAGACACTCGCCTTCTCTGAGAACGTCTAGGAAAGTTTTCAATCTTTCCTATATACGCTCCTCTCCTTCAGAAAAGGTATCAGTAATCAAGAGGCCTTAGAAGAACGGTCAGACTCATCACCCTCTGACTCCTCCTTTGAACCCAAAACTGCATAGCTATTACCCACTTTCCAAGACTCAAGTATATCGCCACTCGTAGTAGGGCCTTAGGCTCTTGTTGAGAAAGAACAGTTTACCTGACCTGTGACGTTTTTGCAGTCACTTTTTAAAGGAATTTCTTGGGATGGGGGCATTTCAGAAGTCTCGCACTGTTCGAAGGAGCAAGAACACATAAAGTAGAATTGAGAGGCTTCCAAGGTACTCACTTCCAAAGGGTAGCGGAGCACTGTTTTGTACAACCGTTAAAGCTTGACTATCTGGAACAGTTTCTTTAACTGGACTAGATTCAGCATGTGGAGGGGGTATGGGAAGGTATAGGAAAAGTGCCAGAGGGCTCAGCTGAAACTGAAGTATCATGCTGGGCACCTGCAATCAACTCTTCATGAGAGGGACAATTATCTCTGTTGTGGGAAGCCCACGGACATTTGGCATATCTATGTCTAGACTGCTCACACAAATTGCATTTGAATAAATTCAAACAGCTAGCAGCTAAATGGCCAAATTCAAAACAGTGGGAGCAATGTGGAGTATCACAAGCCGTATTCAAATGGGTTCTAGAACCGCATTTAAAACAGGCCTTAGGCTGACCAATATAAAACAAACATCCTCTATCCCGTCCCAGAAAAAAACTATTCAGAAGATGCTGTGGTCCATTATTAGATGAAAATAATTTAACCCTCATTTTCCAACCCCCATTCCAAATTTGTTCACTATCCAAGATAGGAACTGGTTTGTCTAAAATTTCACACCTCCTACGTAGCCAAAAAAGGATATCTTCTATATGAACTCCTTCATTACGAAATAAAACAGTTATCAATTTTACCAAAGGTTTGGTAAGAGGACCATAAAAGGGTCCAAGAGAGTTCTTGACCATCTGAAATACAGACAAAAACGCTCCAAACCCCAGAAGTTTTAAAGCTAATATCATAATTAGCATTTCCTAAATGTATTAACGCATAAATGTCTGAAGACTGAAATTTCATTGAGCCTTTCAATAACACTTTAGATATATAAAGTCTGTCTGGAAGGTCCTCTAAACCACCTTTGTATAATAACCTCATAGCATTCCGACGAGGTGCTGGTTCTCCTTTGTTAAAAAATAAATCAGAAAGTTTAAAGTTAGAAAGGGGAACAGCCCCATGTACTTCAGAATTCGAGTTAATAGTTGTTGGTAATCCAGACTTGGAAAAAGTTTGACTGCCAGAACAATCAGTAACACAGGCTGTAGCTGTAACACTAGCTGTAGCAGGAATAACAGGTCTGGAAATGTTAGTTTGTAAAGGACTGAAATCCAGTGAAGTGCTCAAACTGTTATAATTTTGCACAGTAACATCATTGGGATCAGGCACCCATTCCCCAGTAGGAGATCGTAACCATCCTGCCTTAGAGATAACTCTTTCAGGGGACCAATGGTGTGAAATGGAGGAGTCTAAACAAGGACTTATAGATTGTGCAGAAGTGACCCTGCCGTTAGCAAGGGATATCTGAGGAACAGACTGTTTATCAGGATTCTGTTTCCAGAGAATCATTTTCCTCTCCCTTACTAAATGCTCCTGTATTAATGGTGCCAGTAGTAGCAGGAACAGTCACTGAAGCGCAATGAACTACGGCTGCAGACATACCAAAATGCTTCACCTGCAGCACTGCTTCTGGAAAAACGGTACTCTTAACAGTTTTCTTAAAAGTTGAGCGTAGCAGTGAGTTAGAGGCAGAAAGGACAGAAGAAGAATCACTTACTGCAGTCTTACCCCGAACATTATCCACGGCAGTCATAGCGAGATGTGTAGCAGACAACTCCATAGTCTCTCCAGACGTCTTACAAACCACTCGCGACCCGGAAGCACGGGGGGCTGCAGTGGACAAACTTTGAGCGTCAGACCGCAATGCTGTGATTTCCAGTAAAAGCTGTTGCTTCCGTTCATTGCAGCTTTCCACATCAGCAAGGACCTCATTCAATAAACGCTCCTTTTGCAATAAAACTGCAGCATAATCTTCCGATAAACTATTTTGGTCAGACTGTGCAGGCACCGCAGGAGACACATTTTCTGTGGCAAAAAATTCCTCAGGCATAGACGCATCTTGCAGCTCATTCTCATTGCTTGTCTCCTCTGGTGCAGGAGAGGAAGCCCACTCCTTCTGCTCTGACACATCCATCAACTCTGTAGGTTTGGACACAGTGGCCATCTTGCGTCCGTCCACCAAAGATTCCCCCTCCAAAGAGTAGGGGAATTTCCCCGGTGTTCTGGCCAAATTTCCCTCATTCACTAAAAATGCCACCAACAGCTTAGTCTGGTTCAAGGTCAGTTGGCATTCATCTGTATCCCCTTCCCCCGGGTCGTGCCTGAAAATAGGCAGGATCTGTCTAGTGCACTTACCCGGTCAACAAAAACTAAATAAATAAAATATCCTTTCCCAACTGAGGCCTTGCCTTCCCTCAGAGAAATGATCAAGTCACTCCTTAAGCAAGGAGTAATCAGAACTTGTGTTTCCACTGCCAACTCCCCAGTATGGCCCATGAAAAAACCCACAGGCACCTGGAGACTTACTATTGACTACAGGAAACTGAATCAGGTCACCCCCAGTTGTTCTCCAACTGTAGCATCAGCACCAGATGTGCTAAAACCTCTGACCCCTGATTTGAAATGGTTCAGTGCCCTGGACATCTCCAATGGTTTTTGGTCATTACCATTGGCCCTTAAGAGTCAATATAAGTTTGCCTTCACCTTTAAAGGAAGACAGTACACGTGGACTTGCTTGCCACAAGGATTCCATAACAGCCCATCTCTATTCCATCTTCACATGATGGATGCCCTCGAGAGTTTCTCTGCTCCCCAATGTCTCTTACAATATGTGGATGACCTGTTGCTAGCAACAGCCACACAGAAACAACATTTGGATCTCTTGGACAAACTACTGACTCTCATTCAGAGAGCAGGCCTGAAATGTAATCCAGCAAAAGCACAGTTGTGTCAGAAAGAAGTACTCTTTCTGGGTCTAAAAATAACTGACCAAGGTCGAAGCCATACCTGGTAGAAGGTACAGGGATTGCAAGACTTGCCATTACCTACCAGTGTGGCAACTCTTCGAAGGTTTCTAGGTATGGTGAATTATTTGAGAGATTTTAGTTGTGATTTTGCTCAGAAAGCTGCTCCTCTGTATGAATTACTCAAAAAGGATGTACCATGGACTTGGGGCCCTATACATACCCAGGCTGTGACGTCACTGAAGCAGGCCTTGGCCTCCGCCACAGCTCTGGTCAACCCCAATCCAGCACTATCATTTCATCTGGAATGTGCCACCTCTGACATTGCCATGTCAGCAGTGTTGGCCCAGAAGGTGCATGGCACCTTGAGACCCATTGCATATGCCTCACAGCTCTTGACCCCAGTGGAACAGAAGTACGGCCTTTGTGAAAGGAATCTTCTGGCCACCTACTGGGCTGTCAAGCACTTCTTGTATATCATTGGGTACTCACCACTGATCATTAACACCAACCACACCCCAACCACCTTTCTGCTCTCAGATAGAGTGAAGGATGGGTCAGTCTCTAACACCAGACTGACACACTGGGCACTTCTTCTCCAGGACAGAGACATACAGGTACAACTGACTAAAGTTCCATCTATGTTAGCTCATGGCCTCCTTTTCCAGGGAGAACCCCATGACTGTACACTACAGTCACCTGATCTTCCTGATCCGGGTCCATTCCTCCCTGCCACACTACAAATACTTGATAACACTTCTTTGTGCTGTGTCTTTACTGATGGTTCAGCATCCTACTATCAGGGAGAACAAATTTCAGGGATGGGCATTCTAGTGATCTACCTTTATGGGAACACTGTCAAAATATCTAAGCGCTGTAGTGTAGCATCATCACAGTATGCCGAGATGGCAGCGGTGGCCTGTGCCCTCGAGTTCATCCAGCATGGAGTGGAGGATACCATCATCTTTACAGACTCTAACTGGGTTTGTTGTTCTCTTACAGAATTTCTTACCTTCCGGCAGAAGAACTCCTTCCTCTCCTCTGATGGCAGCCCAGTGAAGTACAAGGAATTGGTAATATACATACATTCACTGGCACAAAAATTTGCACACAAACTCTATGTACACAAAGTTAAAGCCCACTCTCTCCATGACCCCTATCATGCCTTCAATGACACAGCAGACACCCTTGCTAAGGAAGGGGCCCTGGGGGGGATGTCTGGATGATGGACCATCCAGAGGCTAATGCCGCTGTACACATTGTAGCACTCAGGAAGAAATCTGAACCTTTTTCTCCTTTAGACCTCTCTGCAGCCCAGCAGCTTGACAATAAACTTAAAGAGGTGTTCAGATTCCTTGACAAAGGTACTGAAGAGAAACTTCCCACACATAACTCCTATCAAAGGCATGAAGATAAGTTACGCTTGTCACCAGATGACAAGCTCATCCGGTTCCAACCAGATGACCCCACCACTAAGTTGTGGGTGGTCCCCAGACATTTAAGATCTGAATTTTTGCACCAAGTGCATGACACCCCTACTGGTGAACACCAGGGAACACAAAATACACTTCAACGACTCAAGACCACCGCCTGGTGGCCTGGTATCACCAAAGATGTTAAACAATACATAGACAACTGTCTCATTTGTGCACAAAACAACCCCATCCCTACCAAACGAAATGCCAAACTCTTACCACAACAACATTCTGGCCCATGGCATGCCATACAAATTGATTTCATTGGTCCTCTGACCAATACCAGCAGAAATAATAAGTACGCTTTTGTGGTAACTGACCTCTTCTCTAAGAGGATAAAAGCTTTCCCCACTAAGACATGTACAATGAAAACTACTGCCAAAATCCTGTTGGAACAGATTTTCTCCAGGTGGGGTCTACCCCTCAAGGTTGACTCTGACAAAGGAACCAGTTTTACAGGTGAGTTGATGAAAGAATCCCTTGAACTCCTTGGAGTTCAGCAGAAGTTCCACATACCTTACCACCCTCAATCCTCAGGTCAAGTAGAGAAAGCCAACAGATGGATTAAACAAATGCCTTCCAAATTCATTGAGGACAATCCCAAAACCTGGGATTCCCTATTGCAGTTACTCCTCATGGCAATTAGGGGCACACCCTCAGCCACCACCCAGTTTACACCCTTTGAGGTGATGACTGGTAGACAGTTGAGATTACCTGAACACCTGTTGTTAGACCTGCACACCCCCACTGCAGACTGTGTGTCTGTGGACCAATATGTGAAAAAACTCAAAAAAGACCTCATACACACACACTTGTATGCTGTCAACTGCATGGGCAAGGCCCAGCAACAATCCAAAATACAGTTTGACAAACACGCACCAGAAGTGGATTGGCAAGTTGGAGATCATGTAATGGTACTTCGATTTGCACATCCCACCCACTCCTTCTCCAACAAGTGGGAAGGCCCATACCCCATTGTCAACAAGCTCAGTCAGGCAGTCTATCAAGTTAGACTCCTCCACAACAACAAGTTGACTGACAAATGGTTACATGCAAACCAGTTAAAACTGTATAAAGAAGCTTAAATTACTTTTCCTCACCCCATTGGGCGAAATAGTACTAACACATTAATCTTTGATCTTCCTTTTCAGATACATTGACAAGATGGCTATCTTGTTCTATTATCTCCTTATCTCAGGAGTTATCCCCTGCATCCAAGGCATGGTACCAGACCTCCAATGACACCTCAATCCTCCAGCACCTCCTCCAGAGGGAGTATCCATCAATATACCAAATAGTATGATCACTGTCCAGAAAGGTTCTGATGCTTACCTCACTGCCTCGGTTGCTGCTCCTGATAAATCTACCCTTCAAATTGAGTGGCAAACCACATCACAAGGACAAATTCTCCCTGTGGCCAAACTCTCCAAAGAAACTTTCCAAGGTTGGCCCAATGCTAAATTATCCTCAAATGGTTCACTGTCCTTGTTACAAACTGCATTAAGACATTTTGGTTTGTACAACATAACTGCCTTAATTAATCCTTTGTACTGTAATTCTTTATCCAGAGATTCTGCTCAGAAATTCTGTACTATACACCACATGGCTTCTGCAGCCATGTACCTGTCTGTGTTACCACCCACTGACAAGCAGCTTTTGAAATATCCAAAGCATACCCCTGGTCCCTGTAGTGGTCTGACAGCCACTGCCCTCCCAGGTTCTTTGATTAATAACTTACAGTTTATGCATATACCTGTTTTGTTTAATCTTACTTACTGGAATATCGAAGAGTTTGGTATGTGTCACAATACTAATACATCAGCATTTTATAGCACATTACTGCTTGATAGTTTAGCTGCATTTCAGATTCGTACGCAAGACCATATTCTACCTGTTTGTGGTTACTCTCCAGACAGCATTGATTGGACTTTCACTATGGATCATGACATCACTGCGAATGGCACCGACTCCTTTGACTCTTCTCTGGCTCTGGATAAGCCCTACCAATCCTATCGTGAGGAGGTTCATCGCCTGTCAACATGGATTTCTAAGATGACCTACACGTGCCCTCTCCAGGTGCAAAAGTGGAGACTGCCTACTGTGCGCTCACAGTATAATTCCAATGGCAAGTACTGCGTGGTCACAAATTACAAGTCTTACACATATGGATCTGTTACATGTACTATTGATTATCCCAATTTCGGTTTTGTCCCCCACCAGAAGACTGTTATTGGACATACTGTTATCACCCCCGTTCCCCTTCTGGATGCAGACATTATTGATGGTAACCTCGATTATCTGCCCACACTGCAAGAATATTTATCATACTTTAATGTACACATAGACCCACTCACACTAACATTAAAATCACTTTTAGACAGGAAAGACACAGACCTCATCCACATCAGCAATAATATGACCAAAGCCAATAAAGCAGGAGGCAGTATGGCGCAGTGGTTTAAGGCTCTGAGCTGCAATTCTGGAGACCTGGGTTTGAATCCTACAGCCCCCACTTGCATACTGTATGACCCTGAGCAAGTCACTTAACTTCCTCGTGCTCCCAGGTTGCACCTGCAAACAAGCTTTCAGCTTAGTGTGTCTCACCTGGTAAAATAATTGGTAAAAATTAAAAAAAAAATAAAAAGCTGTTCTCGCATTGATCAATGATGGAGATATAAATGACGCATTAACTAACACCTGGTTAGAGATTACTTTTAAAGGTTTTGTTATTATACAAGCATTTTTCATTTGTATTTTGATTATTATGCTCTGCTGCCTACGATGCACACTGTGCCAACACTGTGAGCAGCTCGAGTTCCTTTGCAAGGCTCACACGTCGGGTTTGTAAACGACCACTGCTCCTGTCCTTTTCTGACACATCTGCCTGTGTTGCCCCTGTAGGCAACAAGGGGGGAATGTTACACGAGGTCCCTGCACCCTAATTGGTACCCTCAGTAGTACACCGTAGACAGCTAGCATTTAGGTATATGTTATACTAACATATAGGGCTAAGGGCATCTACCGTACAAGAGTAGATGTCAGGATATGAATGCATATTGCTGTAATACACTTTGCTTGCTAATACATAAATTCTGCTATGTATTTTCTGTGTATTTCTTACTTGTAAGATGCCAAGGCACCTGTGTCCTTGGAGTAAATATAATATGTAAGATGGCATTGCCACCTTTTGGTGATTTATACTACTACACTGAGTTATATAAGACTCTGTATAAGAACTCTTTTGTTCTCAAACTGATGACTTTACAGAATTGTATAATGTTATCTTGGACCTTGGTGCCACCTCTAATTTAACCAATAGGGCTCATCTCTGTAGCTAAACATGTTTCTATCTTTTGGTAACCATAGTAATTATCATAGGTATATAATGTAATGCACAAGCCTTATACCTCGGAGATCTGAGAGACCTCAAGAGACACAGAGAAACCTCGAGGTGTAGGGAAAGCTTTAGCACTGGCTCCCGGTTTGTATTGGTAAGAACTGCTTAGGGCAACTGTGATTTATCCCTTTTGGTAGTAATAGACTTGTTTATTACTCTAATGCAATGTGTCTGTGATTACTTGCATTCCCAATATCGTCAAAAATCTGAAAGTGAGATTTAGACCTCCCAAGAATATGACCCATCCATTCTCCATCCCAGCACTAAAAACATACCTTATACATTCTCCAGCCCAGCATTAAAAACAAGTCTTACCCATTCTCCAATGAAGGACTAAAAACATGTCCCACGTATTCTCCTGCCTAGTACTAAAAACAAGATCCACCAATTCTGCCAGCACTAAAAACATGCCCCGTCCATCTCTAACCAAGCACTAAAACATGCCCTACCCATTCTCTAGCCCAGCTCTAAAAACATACCTTACCCATTCTCTAGTCCAGCACTAAAAATGTGCTTTACTCATTCTCTCACCCCAGCACTAAGAACATGCCCCAACCATGATCCAACCCAGCACTAAAACATGCCTTACCCATTCTCCAGCTCAGTAATAAAACCATGTCCTTCCCCTTCTCCAGTCCAGCACTAAAACATGCCCTACCCCTGCTCCATCCGAGCATTAAAAACATGCCTTACCAATTTTCCAGCCCATCACAAAAAATATGCCCTACCCATTCTCCAACTTAGCACTAAAAACATGCACTATCCAATCTCCTGCAAAGCACTAAAAACATGCACTGCCCATTCCACAGAACAACACTAAAAATATTTTATTTTTTATTTATTTAGTTTTTGTTGATGGGGTAAGTGCACTAGACAAATACTGCCTATTTTCAGGCACTACCTGGGAAGGGGGATACAGATGAATGCCAACTGACCTTGAACCAGATTAAGCTGTTTGGTGGTACTTTTAGCGAATGAGGGAAATTCAGCCAGGACACCGGGGAAATTCCCCTACTGCATTGCAGCCAGTAGGGGGACAGGCCATTGTCAAGATGGCCACTATGTATGGGACATCGAAGGAGGAAGACGTCCGTGTGGTGGGGGGATCTTGCCTCTGCCTCCACTACTTGTAACAAGGAGGCTTTTGCTTCTATCATCGTGGAAATGGAATCAGATATGGAATTTCATGATGCACCTGTGGATTTTGAAGAATTAAGTAGACTCACTGAGGAGCAGTCTGGAAAGGTGTTGCAAGTTGCAGGAGAACAGGCTACCGACAAAATGGTGTACGGGCTCAGTACAAGCCCAGCAGGAGAAAACCGACAAGCAAGCCTGCTTTTGCCTTTGGCGCATATCGTGACTGCCTCTGACACTCTTTCAGCGGTGTTGGAAGGAGACAGAAAGTCTGCGGAGTGTGGTGAGTTACTCCCCCTACATATCTCAGCTATTTGTTTACCACAGGACATAAATAATATGGTTAAGGATGGACACATAATTCAGAATGAATGTTCCCAGAGTACGGGCAATTTACCTTTGTGGCAGCTAGCCACTGCTGTGCTTCAGGAGGAAGGAAGCAAAGAATCTTGTTGTTTGGGGAGTTTTGCAGTAAACAGAGAGTCAGCTGACAAATGTCAGCGGGGAGAGTTGCTGGCTGACAGCAGTAACGCTGAAACCGTCATCTTTCCAGCTGAGGCAAATGCCTCTGCAGGCCCTGAAGGGTGCAGACAAATTCCTCTGTGCATTCCAGCAGACCCAGGTGCATCCAACACTGAGGAAGCTACTGCACAGGCTGGCAGTAAAATCGTACATGGTTACGAGTGCCTACAGTCTATTACCCCAGGTTTGGGGTCAAAAGCAAAAGTAAATGTGTTGCCTGCAACTTTGCAAACAGACAATTCGCAGAGACCACTTAAGTCTATATTTGCTCAGATTGGGACTGCTCCTCTGGATAAAGTGACAGGTTTTGTGTTAAAAAATGATCCTGTTGTCAAGAAAATACAAATACAGATGCCAGTAACCTATCAATCAACTGCAGGATCACAAAAAAGGGTTACTGAATTTTCTTTTCCCTACAACAAAGACAGGCCACAGAAAGCCATAAACCCTGCTGTTGCAGAGACTGTTCCACTGGTGCAGGAAGCCTGGTCCCCAGATAAAGCTCTTTTAGAGGTAGGTTGGAAGAAGGCTTCATCAGGCATCTGGAAGCCTGACCCATCCTGGGATTTGGATTTTCCTTTAACACAGCACTCACCAGAGTGGAAACCTGATTTGGGACAGGCGGTTCAGTCTGACAATTTCTGTGAAAAAAAGGGATTATGGAGCCGGCACAGGGTTCTCCCACCCTTGTGGTTCCTGAGGCACAGGCATTACCATTTAGCTCCCCTAAATCAGCTACAATCTCTCCTCTTCTGGACGATATTTCTTTAGCAAAAGACTCTACTTTGTTGTCTAACGCCCCCCACAGAAGCCGCTGATGTCTGATCTTTTTAACACTGTAAAGAGGGAAGCAGCACCACATCGGAATGCGGTCCGAATACGTTACAAAGGGGGCTTGGAAAACAGGCCGGACAGATATTATGTGGGGAAAACTCTGCTAAAAGAATCATTTCATTTTACTCAACAGGAGGTCTTTGCTTTCATCAATATTTCGGGAGAGGATAACTATGATATTAGTTTTCGGACTTCGCATGCATTAGATTTATTTTGGGACCGTTACGGGCAAGTGAAATTCTCTCCCACATGGACCCCCTTTTTGATTATTCCTTTAACCAAGCCATTAATAAAATATGTCACAGTTATGTTTAGGAATGAGGGGGTCCATGTGGAAGATATCACTTTCTGGTTATCCCAGAAATGTGAGGTGTTGAGTGCCCCTGAACCCATCTTGGATTCAGAGCAGTTCTGGACTGGGGGTTGGAAATATAAAATCAAATTGAGGCAATCTGACTCAGGGGTAGAGCATGTACCTAATTCATTTTTGTTAGGCAGGGACAGAGGGGTCTGCTTTTATAGCGGCCAGCCAAGAGCATGCTATAAGTGTGGATCTCGGACACACCTTTATAATGTATGCGACCAGCCTCGTTGTGACAATTGTGGGGAGATGGGTCACATTATTATGCAATGTGCCAATCACTCTAGGTACCACTTATGTGAGGAATACGGACATGTTTTCCGAGAATGTCCTTGGGTCGCTAGGAATAAGGCATCCTGAATTAATCCTGAGTTATTAATCCAGAAGGCTCAGGATGCTGCCAACACCCCCCAGTGCCTCCCCCCCCTTCATCCCCCTTCCCATTCTCTGTCTCCTCTTTCAGGGGAAAACTTCCTCCATAGGTCCCTCTGTCAGGAAATCTTCTATGGCATTTGAGACAAATGACCAAACCTTTTGTTCTGGCTCGGGGAAGGATATAGTACCCTGCATGGATCCACCGGACCCCTTGGAGTTCCCTCCAGTATGTTATTCTGATAATACAACAATTGCCCTGGGGAAAGAGCCCAAAAAAGCAATCCCTGGGTCTCCTCTGCCTCATCGCAGATCATCAAGACACTTACACCCCCACAATCCACCTGTTGTGCCTACTTTGGAAACCAGCAATTCCTATGCAGCCTTGTTTACACCATGGGGGGATATAGAGATGGAGTTAGGGGATTCAGACTTCCAAAAATCTTCATTATCTACTCTGTCACAACCAGTAGATAATTATAAAGAGAAAAAAAAGGAAAAAATAGAGATGGG
Source organism: Neoceratodus forsteri (assembly GCA_016271365.2). Lineage (NCBI taxonomy): Eukaryota > Metazoa > Chordata > Ceratodontiformes > Ceratodontidae > Neoceratodus > Neoceratodus forsteri. Next base: position 70,316,290 of record JADMNL010000027.1, on the reverse strand, counting down.
TTTGAAATTTTTTTGTAATGCGGTTGCTCTGGGGTTCCCTCAATACCCATAGATTGCTAAATACCATGAAACGGCAAGCTCTCTTTCATCAGATACATGATTTGCAGATTACGGTGTGTTTCTTACAAGAAACCTGGATGCATTCAATAGAACAGTTACACTCTTTTAAACGGGATTGGGAATGGGGTTCTTCTTTTTGGCCTTTCAGAATGGATAGAGCTGATGCGGTAGGAATACTGTTTTCTTCATTTGCTTTTACATTATATAACTTAATTGATCTAATACCAGGTAGAGTCTTGATATTGGATGGGAAATGGCATAATACTTGTTATAGGTTTATTAACATATACAATCCACAAACCAAGGCCGATAGAGTTGCCTGTTTAAAATCTATTCAGCCTTTCTTGGTAACAACAGTTAAAATATTATGGGGTGGAGATTTCAATTGTACAATCATTGACTCACCAAAACAGAAACAAAAAATGTATTGTGATTCAAATGCGCTGGTCAAAATTATGAAATTAGCTGGGCTTATTAATTGTATTTCTTTTTCTCCTTATGGGCCCCAATATTTCTTCATAAAAGGGAAACTGTTTTCCTTAATAGACTATATGTTAATCTCCCCTTCAATGAAGGTATATTCCTTCGAAATGATTCCCAGTGAATTCTCGGGCCATCTATTCTTATTATGCACTTTCCAGCCACTGGCCTTTCCTGAGTCTAGGCAGATGAAGTGGAAGCTTAACACCTCAATTTTGGAGATACCTTCTATCCAACTAGGGGTAAAAAGTATTTTAAAAGCTAGATTATCAGTAACCTTCCTTTATAGTAATCTAGGGGAGTGGTGGTTGGATACCAAAAAGGATTTGCGGAATTGGTTTAAAAAACAATGTGTAAGGACTAAAAATCATAATTTTTTGAAATACATGTCACTTAGGCAGCAGCTCCAGAGACTTACATCAGTAGCATATATCTCTAGCTATGATTACTCTGAGTAGATTACTAAATTAAAAGAAAGCATGAAGTTGTATCAGTATGATAGGGCCAAAACCCTACAAGCAATTCTTACCAATGGCATTAAAAAGCTCCTATAGGGGATCCCTTTGAGATGTGCAAAACCTTGAAGGATTCTTCCACTCTGGGATCATTAAAAAGGCAGGATGGCTCTTTAGCACAGTCCGAGGCACAGCTAAAGGCATTAATTATTGACCATTTTCGGTCTTTAGAACCTTCTTTCCCAATTCTAGATACAGCTATAAGCTCTTATTTAAGTAAAATCCCCTCCCATCCTGAATTGACAGACACTTCCAATTTGTTAGAGTCTGTATCTCAGGAGGAAATTATAAATGTTATTCGTACCCTAAAACCGAATGTATCCCCAGGCATGGATGGCCTCTCTAATTCTTTATACAAGGTTTTCTCTGTTGAATTGAATCAATGTCTTTGTATTTTGTTTAAATATCTTATTCAGAATTCAGTCATCTTTCCCTCATTTACTGATGGTTTATTAATCTACTTATTCAAAACAGGGGATAGACAAGACATTAGGAATTGGCGGCCTATTACTCTTCTAAATTCCAATTACAAGATCTTTACTAGTATATTGAATAATAGGTTAAAACAGTATGCCAAATTAGTAATTTCTCCCTATCAATTCTGTGGAATTCCGGATAGACGGATACATGCAGCATTAGTGGTCATACGTGAGGTTATTGAGCATCTTTCCTCAATAGGTAGGTTAAGTTGTATGGTAATCACAGATTTTGATAAAGCATTTGATAGAGTATATTTACCCTTTCTCTTTTTAACATTGAAGCATTATGGGATCCCAATGCAACTGGTTCAGTTAATTAAAACGTTGTCTAATCATAATTTGGTTTTTCCTTTTTTGAAGGGTCACACTGTGGAAAGTTTTCATCTTTCCACAGGGGTATGGCAGGGTTGTCCTTTAAGCCCTGTTCTTTACATATTTGCATTAGACCCTTTTTTACAGCATTTGACCACATTCCAACACTGGACTGGAATTTCGGAAGATGTGGCACAAAATCATCACCTGGTTCTACAGGCTTATGCAGATGATTTGGTTTTATATTTTTCAGATTACTCATCTGTGCTCAGGTTTTTGAAGGTTTTCAATTCTTTTTCACAAATCTCCAATGCAAAATTAAATTTACAAAAAACAAAAGGATTGTTCATTGGAGCAGATGGGCCAGTTGCAGTAACACAAAAGGGTATCTGTATTTCCCAAACTCCCCTTAAAATTTTGGGTATTTTATTTGGTCCTCAAAATATGCCTGTGGATAACTGGGAAAGGGTCCTCCAGGCAATGGAAAATAAGGTAATCAGGTGGAGGCAGTGGAAACTTTCAAAACTAAAGAGAATACGGTGATTTAACAGTTTCTGCTACCTGGACTACAGCATGTAGCTATGGTGTTTCCTCTCCCAGTTCATTTACAGACTAGGATTTATAGTTTGTGTTTTCAAATGTTGTGGGGCAACCATCTGAACTCCGTCAAGAGGTGTTATACTTATTTAGATACAAAATCAGGAGGCTTGGGGATGGTGGATCCCGTAGCCTTTGTACATACTTTATTTTTTATGAATTCTGTAAAAAGTACTTTAGGTTCAAGAGATGGGATTGAGACAGGATGGATTTCTAGGTCATTAGGGAAATATATTTCAAATTGGCATATGTTAGCCCCGAAACAAAATCCTCATAGTCCTATTATACAGTATTTTCGGCCTGCGCCCCAAAAATTATATAGATGGGGAATTACGAAAGGGATGATCCTAAACAATAATGTAAAACAGTGTTATCAATTATTAATGGGAAATTTGTATCCTCAAGAGCCATGCTTTAAAAATTGTCCTTTTGCCCTCAATCCCAAGGTTTTAGCACAGTTGAACTGTATCAGATTGCCTCAATCGCAATGGGAAACACAGTGGCTGATTTTCTATGGTCACCTAAATGTGAGGGGTAATGCTAAGTATAAGGCACTAGAAAAGCACAATTGCCCCTATTTAGATTGTATTAATATTGAAAAAATCAAATGAACATTTCTTCTAACAGTGCTCTTTTGCAAAGGATATGTGGTCTTATTTGGCAGCTTTATGGGGTTTTAAATGGTTAAACTGGATTACATACGATGTATTAATTCTGGACTTTATTCAGGAAATCTTAAATATTTTCATGAGGGAACATTATCATTATTTTTGTTGCCTAAGATATTACCTATGGCAAGCTAGGTGCCAATAGGTGATATCAAAGGAAAATGCCCTATCCTTGTGTTAGCATATTAATCTGTAAAGAACTTTCAAGAATTTATTTTCAGGATGCACAGAGGTTGGCTCCGGCTACACTACTGCAGTGGTGGAAAGGGTTTCATCACTTTATAAAATTCAAATAATTAGGTGATTAGGTTTAAATTTTTCCATTCTGTTTTAGGTTCTATATGGTATTTGTCTATAAGCACTGAACTTTATTTGATCTGTTTTTGCTTTTTGTGATTTACTGTGTTGTTGTCTATGTTTAATTTTTCAATAAAAATTTCCCTACTCTTTTCGAGAAGTGCCATGGGATCTTTAACATCCACCTGAACTACCATCAGTCCAGGCAGATGGGACCTCGGTTTAATGTCTCATCCAAAAGACGGCACCTCAGAAGTTCAGCACCCCTCTCATGCTGCACTACAGTGTCAGTACTGGGATATTAACACAAGTGCCAGATGTGGGAACTGAACTGACAGCCCTCTGATCTCCCGGCCTCAGAGGCGAGTGGGCTACCTAGTGAGCCACTGACACTGACATTTCCTTCCCATTCTCCAGCCCAGCACTGAAAACATGCCCTGACCATGGTACACCCAGCACTAAAAACATATCCTATTCATTCTCCAGCCCAGAACTAAAAACATGCCCCACACATTCTCCAGCCTAACATTAAAAACATGCCCTATGCATTCTCTAAGATATCACTAAAACATGCCCCATCCATTCTCCAGTCCAGCACTAAAAACATGCCTTACCCATTCTCCAGCCCAGAACTATAAACATGCAACACCCATTCTCCAGCCCAGTACTAAAAACATGCCCCACCCATTCTCCAGCCTATTACTAAAAACATGTCTTACTCATTCTCTAGCCAAGCAAAAAAAATGCCCCACTGATTCTCCAACCCATTACTAAAAACATGCCTTACCAATTCTCTAGCTCAGCACTAAAAGATGCCGTACCCATTCTGCAACCCATCACTAAAACAGGCCTTACCCATTTTCTACCACAGTACTAAGAACATGCCCCCTCCTACTCCAACCCATTACTAAAAACATGCCTTACCCATTCTCAAGCCCAGCACTAAAAACATGCCCTACCCATTCTCTAGCCAAGCAATAAAAAATGCCCCACTGATTCTCCAACCCATTACTAAAAACATGCCTTACCCATTCTCTAGCTCAGCACTAAAAGGATGCCAAACCCATTCTCCAGCCCAGCATTAAAAACATGCGTCACCCTTTCTCCAGTACAACACTAGGTACATGCCACCCCCACTCCCCAACCCAGCATGAAAACATGCCCTACCCATTCTCTACCCCAGCACAAAAAACATGCCCCATCCATTCTCCAGCTAAGCACTAAAAATATGCCCTACCCATTCTCCAGGCAAGCAATAAAAACATGCCCCACACTTTCTCCAACCCAGCCAAACATGCCCTATCCATTCTCTACCATAGCACTAAAAGTGTGCACCACCCATTCTCCAACACAGCACTAAAAACATTCCTTACTCATTCTCCAGCCCAGTACTAAAAACATGCCCCACCCATTCTCCAACCCAGAACAAAAACAGGCCTTACCCCTTTTCTACCACAGCACTAAAAACAGGCACGGAGTCATAATGTCACATGGCAGAATGCCATGTGACAGAATCGTGCTGCGCAATTTCTTTTTATTTATTGTTCTTTGGGGGACTGTGCCCCCACACCCTCCATTACAGCGGGCTGTGCCCCCCTGGAACTCCCCCACTAAAGATTCCAACTCCTGGGGGGTCCAACCCAGAGTGCGCACAGGTCCAGAGTTCACCATAATGCCATACGCTATTAAGTGTATGAGATTATGATTTGGTGCACTAAAAACATGCCCCACCCATTCTCCAACCCATTACTAAAAACATGCCTTATCCATTCTCTAGCTCAGCACTAAAAACATGCCATACCCATTCTCCAGCCCAGCATTAAAAACATGCCCCACCCTTTCTCCAGCACATCACTAAAACATGCCCAACCCACTCCCCAACCCAGCACTAAAACATACCCTACCCATTCTCTACCCCAACAATAAAAACATGCCCCATCCATTCTTCAGTCAAGCACTAAAAACATGCCCTACTCAGTCTCCAGGCAAGCAATAAAAACATGTCCCACCCATTCTCCAACCTAGCAATAAAACATACCCTATCCATTCTCAACCATAGCACTAAAAATGTGCCCCACCCATTCTCCAACCCAGCACCAAAAACATGCCTTACCCATTTTATAGTCCATTACTAAAAACATGCCCTTCCCATTCAGAAACTCAGCACTAATAACATGCCCAACCTATTCTTCAGCCCAGCCCAAAAAATATTCCTAACCCATTCTCAAGCACCACACTAAAAACACACCCATCCCATTCTACAGTCCTGCATTAAAAACATGCCCCACCCAATCTATGGCACAACATTAAAATCAGACCCTACCCATTCTCCAGCCTAGCACTAGAAACATGCCCTACCCATACCCAGGGTAGCACTAGAAACATTCCCTACCCATACCCAGGGTAGCACTAGAAACATGCCCTACCCATACCCAGGGTAGCACTAGAAACATGCCCTACCCATACCCAGGGTAGCACTAAAAACATTCCCTACCCATACCCAGGGTAGCACTAAAAACATTCCCTACCCATTCTCCAGCCTAGCACTAAAAACATTCCCTACCCATACCCAGGGTAGCACTAGAAACATTCCCTACCCATACCCAGGGTAGCACTAAAAACATTCCCTACCCATTCTCCAGCCTAGCATTAGAAACATTCCCTACCCATACCCAGGGTAGCACTAAAAACATTCCCTACCCATACCCAGGGTAGCACTAGAAACATTCCCTACCCATTCTCCAGCCTAGCACTAAAACATTCCCTACCCATACCCAGGGTAGCACTAGAAACATTCCCTACCCATTCTCCAGCCTAGCACTAAAAACATTCCCTACCCATACCCAGGGTAGCACTAGAAACATTCCCTACCCATACCCAGGGTAGCACTAAAACATTCCCTACCCATACCCAGGGTAGCACTAAAACATTCCCTACCCATACCCAGGGTAGCACTAGAAACATTCCCTACCCATACCCAGGGTAGCACTAGAAACATTCCCTACCCATACCCAGGGTAGCACTAGAAACATTCCCTACCCATACCCAGGGTAGCACTAAAAACATTCCCTACCCATACCCAGGGTAGCACTAGAAACATTCCCACCCATACCCAGGGTAGCACTAGGAAACATTCCCACCCATACCCAGGGTAGCACCTAAAACATTCCTCACCCATACCTAGGTAGCACCTAGAAACATTCCCACTCCACACCCAGGGTAGCACTAAAACATTCCCTACCCATACCCAGGGTAGCACTAAAAACATGCCCTGCCCATTCTATAGGCAGCGCAAAAACATGCCCTACCCATTCTAAAGCCCGGCACTAAAAAGATGCCTCACCAAGTCTTCAATCCAGCACTAAAAGCATGTCTTACCCATTCTACATTCCAGAACTAAAAACATATCAGGCTCATTTCCCAACCCAGCACTAATAACATGCCCTACTCATTTGACAGTGCAGCACTAAAAACATGCCCTACCCATTCTAAGGCACAGCATTAAAAACATGCCCTACTAATTCTAAATTCTAGCACTAAAAACATGCCACACTCATTCTATAGCCCAGTTTTAAAAACATGCCCTACCCATTTTCCTTCCTAGAACTAAAAACATGCCCTTCCCATTCACCAACCCAGCACTAAAAACATACCGTGCCATTCTCCAGCCCCCCACTAAAAATATGCCCTACCCATTCTACAGCCAAGCAAGAAAAACATGCCCTATCCTTTCTACACTCCAGTACTAAAAACCTGCCCCACTCATTCTGTAGAACAGCACTAAAACATGCCCAACTCATTCTCCAGCCAAGCACTAAAAACATGCCCTACCCTTTCTCCCGCCAAGCAATAAAAAAAAGTCCCACCCATTTTGTAACCCAGCAATAAAACATGCCATATTCATTCTTCGCCATAGTACTAAAAACGTGCCCCACACATTCTTCAGGTAAGCACTAAGCACATGACTTACCCATTCTCCAGCCCAGCACTGAAAACATGCCCCATCCATTCTCTTGCACAGTACTAAAATCATGCGCCACCCATTCTCTAACCCAGCATTAAAACAGGCCTTACCCATTTTCTACCACAGCACTAAAAATATGCCTTACACATTGACTGGCCCAGCATTAAAAATATGCCCCACCTTTTCTCCAGCACAGCACTAAAAACATGCCAGACCCATTCCCCAACCCTGCATTAAAACATGCCCTACACATTCTCTACCCTAGCACTAAAAAGAGGCCCCACCCATTATCCAGCCCAGCATTAAAAACATGCCTTACCCATTCTCCAGCCCAGCACTAAAAACATGCCTTAATCATTCTCAAGCCAGCACTAAAAACATGTCCCACCCATTCTCCATCCCAGCACTAAAAACATGCCCTACTCATTCTACAGTCCAGCACTAAAAACATGCTGCACTCATTCTGTAGCACAGCATTAAAACATGCCCTATCCATTCTCCAGCCCAGCACTAAAAACATGTCCTACCCATTCTCCAGCCAAGCAACAAAAACATGTCCCACCCATTCTCCAACCCAGTAAGAAAACATGCCCTATTCATTCTCCACCATAGCACTAAAAACGTACCCCACACATTCTTCAGGCCAGCACTAAGAACATGCCTTACCCATTCTCCAGCCCAGCACTAAAAACATGCCCCACCCATTCTCTAGTGCAGTACTAAAAGCATGCACCACTCATTCTCCAACCCAGAACTAAAACAGGCCTTACCCATTTTCTACCACAGCACTAAAAACATGCCCCACCCATTCTCCAACCCAGCATTAAAACAGGCCTTACACATTTTCTACCACAGCACTAAAAACATGCCCCACCCATTATCTGACCCAGCATTAAAAATATGCTCCACCTTTTCTCCAGAACAGCACTAAAAACATGCTAGACCCATTCCCCTACCCTGCATGAAAACATGCCCTACACATTCTCTACCCCAGCACTAAAAAGATGCCCCACCCTTTATCCAACCCAGCACTAAAACATGCCTTACCCATTCTCCAGCCCAGCACTAAAAACATGCCTTAATCATTCTCGAGCCCAGCACTAAAACATGTCAGGCCCATTCTCCAACCCAGCACTAAAAACATGCCTTACCCATTATCTAGCCTGATATTAAAAACATACCCTGCCCATGCTACAGTTCAGCACTAAAGACATATCCTACCCATTCTCCAGCCCAGCACTAAAAACATTCCGCAACCATTCTCCAACCCAGCACTAAAAACATGCCTTACCCATTCTACAGTCCAGCACTAAAAAATGCTCTCCCCATTCTCCAATCTAGCACTAACATGCCCAACCTATTCTTCAATCTAGCTCTAAAAACATTCCCAACCCATTCTCCAGCACAGCACTAAAAACAAACCCTACCCATTCTACAGTCCAGCACTAAAAACATGCCCCACTCATTCTATAGTCCAGCATTAAAATCATGCTCTACAAATTCTCCAGCCTAGCACTAAAAACATGCCCTACACATACTCCAGGGCTACACTAAAAATGTGCCCTGCCATTTCTACACCCAGCACAAAAACATGCCCTATCCATTCTCCATCCCAGCACTAAAAACATGCCTTAGCCATTATCCAGCTCGGCACTGAAAACATGCCCTGACCATTGTACACCCAGCACTAAAAACATCTTCTGTCCATTCTCCAGCCCAGCACTAAAAACATGCCCCACACATTCTCCAGCCTAACATTAAAAATATGCCTTACCCATTCTCTATGATGGCAGTAAAAGCATGCCCACCCATTCCCCAACCCAGCACTAAAAACATGCAACACCCATCTTCCAGCCCAGCACTAAAAACATGCAACATCAATTCTCCAGCCCAGTACTAAAAACATGCTCCACCCATTCTCCAAACTATTACTAAAAACATGCCTTACCCATTCTCTGGCCCAGCACTAAAAACATGCCCTACCCATTCTACAGTCCAGCACTAAAAACCTGCCACACTCATTCTGTAGCACAGCATTAAAACATGCCTTATCAATTCTCCAGTCCAGCACTAAAAACATGTCCTACCCATTTTCCAGCCTAGCAACAAAAACATGTCCCACCCATTCTTCAACCCAGCAAGAAAACATGCCCTATTCATTCTCCACTATAGCACTAAAAACGTGCCCCACACATTCTCCAGCCCAGCACAAAAAACATGCCTTACTCATTCTTGAGCCCAGCACTAAAAACGTGTCCCACCTATTCTCCAACCCAGCACTAAAAACATGCCTTACCCATTATCCATCCCAATATTAACAACATGTCCAACCCATTCTATAGTTCAGCACTAAAGACATGTCCTACCCATTCTCCAGCCCAGCACTAGAAACATTCTGGACACATTCTCCAACCCAGCACTAAAAACATACCTTACCCATTCTACAGTCCAGTACTAAAAAAATGCTCTCCCTAGTCTCCAGTCTAGCACTAATAATATGCCCAACCTATTCTACAGTCCAGCACTAAAAACATTCCCAACCCATTCTCCAGCACAGCACTAAAAACAAACCCTACCTATTCTACAGTCCAGCACTAAAAACATACCCCACTCATTCTATAGCCCAGCGTTAAAGTCATGCCCTACAGATTCTCCAGCTGAGCACTAAAAACATGCCCTACCCATACTCCAGGACCACATGAAAAATGTGCCCTGCCATTTCTACACCCAGCACAGAAACATGCCCTTCCATTCTCCAGCCTGGCACTAAAAGCATGCCCCACCAATTCTCCAACCTAGCACTAAAACATACTCTACTCATTCTCTTACACAGCACTAAAAACATGCTGCCACAAATACACAAGCAAACACTAAAAACGTACCCTACCCATTCTGCAGCCAAGCTCTAAAAGTATGCCCTAACCATTCTTCATCCCAGCACTAAAAGCCTGAATTGCCCATTCTATAGCCCAGCACTAAAAACATGCCTTTCCCATTCTCAATCCAGGCACTAAAAACATGCCCTGACCATTGTCTTGCACAGCACAAAAAATATGCTACACCCATTATACAGTCAAGCTCTAAAAATATGCCCTACCCATTCTTCAGCCCAGCACTAAAAGCCTGAACTGCCCATTCAATAGCCCAGCACTAAAAACATACCCTACCCATTCTCTAGTGCAGCACTAAAAGCCTGAGCTGCTCATTCTATAGCCCAACACTAGAAACATGCCCTTCCTATTCTCCAGCCGAGTACTAAAACATTCCAGACCCATTCTCCAACCATACACTAAACATATGACCCACATAGTCTCCATCCCAGCACTAAAACATGCCTTACCCATTCTTCAGCACAGCACTAAAAGCCTGTACTGCCCATTCTATATCCCAGCACTAAAAACATGCGCTACCCATTCTCCAGCCAAGCACTAAAAACATGTCCCACCCATTCTCCAGTGCAGCACTAAAAGCCTGAGCTGCTCATTCTATAGCCCAACACTAGAAACATGCCCTTCCTATTCTCCAGCCGAGCACTAAAAACATTCCAGACCCATTCTCCAACCATACAGTAAACATATGACCCACATAGTCTCCATTCCAGCACTAAAAACATGCCTTACCCATTCTCCAGCACAGCACTAAAAACAGGTCTTACCCATTCTCCAACCAAGGGCTAAAAACATGCCCGATGCATTCTCTTGCCTAGTACTAAAAACATAATCCACCAATTCTCCAGCCCAGCACTAAAAACATGCCTCGCCCATCTCCAACCCAGCACTAAAACGTGCCCTACCCATTCTCTAGCCCAGCACTAAAAAGTATTCCACCCATTCTACAACAAACTCTAAAATCATAAGTTTTGAATTCTCCAGCCCAACACTTAAAATGTCCCTTATTCACTCTCTCGCCTAGCACTAAGAACATGCCCCACCCATTCTCTAACCCAGCACTAAAACATGCCTTACCCATTATCCAGCTCAGCAATAAAGCCATGAACTTCACCTTCTCCAACAGAGCACTAAAAACATGACCAACTCCTTCTCCAGCTGAGCATTAAAGGCATACCATACTGATTCTCCAGTCTAGCACAAAAAACATGCCCTGCCATTTATCTAGCCCAGCACTTAAAACATGCCCTACACATTCTCCAAATTAGCACTAAAAACATGTTCTACCCATTCTCCAGCCCACCACTAAAAACGTGCCCTGCCCATTCTACAGAACAGCAATAAAAGCATGCTTTTCAAATTCTCCATCCCAGCACTGAAAACATGCCCTCATCATTGTCCAGCCCAGCACTGAAAACATGTCCTACCCATTCTCTAGGCCAGCACTAAAAACATGCCCTGCCCACTCTGCAACTGAGCCCTAAAAACATGCAATACCCATTCTCCAGCCCAGCACTAAAAACAAGCCCTGCCCTTCTATGGCCCAGCATTAAAAACATGCCCTACCCATTCTCCAGCCCAGCACTAAAACCATGCCCAATGAATTCTCCAACCAAACAATAAAACATGCACTACCCATTCTCTACCATAGTACTGAAAATGTGTCCAGCCCATTCTCCAACCCTGCACTAAAAACATGCCTTACCCATTTTCCAAACCAGCACAAAAACAGGCCTTACCCATTTTCTACCACAGCACTAAAACATGCCCCACGCATTCTCCAACCCATTACTAAAAACATGCCCTACCCATTCTCCAGCCAAGCAATAAGAACATGCCCCACTGATTCTCCAACCCATTACTAAAAACATGCCTTACCCATTCTCTTGCTCAGCATTAAAAATATACCCCACACATTCTACAACCAACAGTAAAAACATACCTTACCCATTCTCCAGCCCAACACTTAAAATGTACCTTACTCACTCTCTTGCCCAGCACTAAGAACATGCCCCACCCATTCTCCAACCCAGGAATGAAAACATGCCTGACGCATTCTCCTGCCTAGTATTAAAAACATGATCCACCAATTCTCCAGTCAGCACTAAAAACATGCCCCATCCTTCTCCAACCCCGCACTAAAACATGCCCTATGCATTCTCCAGTCCAGCACTAAAAATGTGCCTTACTCACTCTCTTGCCCAATACTAAGTACATGCCCCACCCATTCCCTAACTAAAACATGCCTTACCCATTCTTCAGCTCAGCAATAAAACCATGCCCTTCCCCTTCTCCAGCCCAGCACCAAAAAGATGACCAACCTCTTCTCCAGCCAAGCATTAAAATCATGCCCTACACATTCTCCAGCTTAGCACTAAAATCATGTCCTACCCATTCTCCAGCCCAGCACTAAATACATGCCCTGCCCATTCTACAGAACAGCACTAAAAACATGCCATACCCATTCTCCAGCACACACTAAAAACATGCCTGACCCACTCCCCAACCCAGCACTAAAACAAGCCTTACCCATTCTCTACCCCAGCACTAAAAACATGCCCCACAAAGTCTCCAGCCAAGCACTAAAAACATGCCCCACTCATTCTCCAGACAAGCAATAAAAACATGTCCTACCCATTTCATAACCTAACAATAAAACATGCGCTATCCATTCTGTACCATAGCACTAAAAATGTGATCCACCCAGTCTCCAACCCAACACAAAAAATGTGTTTACCCATTCTACAGTCCATCACTAAAAACATGCCCTTCCCATTCGGAAACTCAGCACTAATAACATGCCCAACCTATTCTACAGCCCAGCATTAAAAACATTCCCAACCCATTCTCTAGCACAGCACTAAAAACACACCCTTCCCATTCTACAGTCCAGCACTAAAAACATGCCCTACAAAATCTATAACCCAGCATTAAAATCAAGTCATACCCATTCTCCAGCCTAGCACTAAAAACATGACCTACCCATACCCAGGGCAGCACTAAAAACATGCCCTGCCCATTCTACAGGCAGCAAAAAACATGCCTTACCCATTCCCCAGCCCTGCACTAAAAATATGTCTCACCAATTCTTCAGTCCAGCACTAAAAACATGTCTTACCCATTCTACATTCCAGAACTAACAACATGCCCAGCTAATTCCCCAACCCAGCACTAATAACATGCCCTACCCATTCAGCAGTGCAGCACTAAAAACATGCCCTGCTCATTCTAAGGCACAACACTAAAAAATGACCTACTAAGTCTAAAGCCTAGCAGTAAAAACATGCTCCACTTGTTCTATTGCCCAGTTTTAAATACATGCCCTACCCATTTTCCTTCCTAGATCTAAAAACATGCTCTTTCCATTCACCAGCCCAGGACTAAAAACATACCCTGCCATTCTCCAGCCCAGCACTAAAAACATGCCCTACCCATTATCCAGCCAGCAAAGCAATAAAAACATGCCCTACCCAATCTATAGTCTAGCACTAAAACCATGCCTCACTCATTCTATAGACCAGCATTAAAATCATGCCCTAAACGTTCTCTAGCCTAGCACTAAAAACATGCCCTACCCATACTCCAGGGCAGCACTAAAACCTTGCCCTGCCCTTTTTACACCCATCAAAAAAACATGCTCTACTCATTCTTCAGCCCAGCACTAAAAACATGCCCCACCACTTCTATAATCTAGCACTAAAACATACTCTACCCGTTGTCTTGCACAGTACTAAAAAAATACCGGACACATTACTCAGTCAAGTACTAAAAACATGAGCTACCCATTCTCCAGCCCAACAATAAAAGTCTGCTCTGCCCATTCTATAGCCCAGCACTAAAACATGCCCTTCCCATTCTCCAGCCCAGCACTAAAAACATGTCCTACACTTTGTCGAGACCAATGCTAAAAACATGCTGGACCTATTCTCCAGCCTAACACTAAACATATGACCCACCCATTCTCCATCCCAGTGCTAAAAACATGCCTTACCCATTCTCCAAACCAGGACTAAAAAACATGCCACACGCATTCTCCTGCCTAGCACTAAAAACATGATCCACCAATTCTCCAGCCAGCACTAAAAACAAGCCCAGTCCATCTCCAACCAAGCACTAAAACATGCCCTTCCCATTCTCCAGCCCAGAACTAAAAACAGACCTTACTCATTCTCTTGCCCAGCACTAAGAACATGCCCCATCCATTTTACAACCCAGCACTAAAACATGCCTTACCCATTCTTCAGCTCAGCAATAAAACCATGCCCTTCCCCTTCTCCAACCCAGCACTAGAAACATGCCCTAACTCTTTTCCAGCTGAGTATTAAAACCATGCCCTACCAATTCTCCAACTTAGCATGAAAAAACATGCCCTTCCCATTCTACAGAACAGCACTAAACATTTATTTCCTATTCTCCAGCCCAGCACTGAAAACATGAACTGACCATTGTACACCCAGCACTAGAAACATGTCCTTCCCATTCTCTAGCCCAGAACTAAAAACATGCCCTGCCCTTTCTCCAGCCAGAACTAAAAACAAATTCTACCCATTTTTTCAGCCTAGCACTAAAATATGACCTTCCCATTCTCTAACCCAGCATTAAAATCATGCCCCACCTTTTCTCCAGCCCAGAACTAAAAACATGCTCGACCCATTCCCCAGCCCTGCACTAAAAGATGCCCTACCCATTCTCTTCCCCAGCACTAAAAACATGCCCCACCCATTCTCCAACCCAGCATTAAAAATATGCCTTACCCATTCTCCAGCCCAGTGCTAAAAACACGCCATACTCATTCTCTAGCCCAGCACTAAAAACATACACCACCCATTCTCCAACCCAGCACTAAAAACATGCCATACCCATTCTCCAACCCAGCACTAAAAACATGCCTTACCCATTCTACAGTCTTGCACCAAAACAATTCCCTTCTCATTCTGCAACCCAGTACTAATAACATGCCAAACCTATTCTTCAGTCCAGCACTAAAAATATTCCCAACCGATTCTCCAGCACAGCACTAAAAACCCATTCTACAGTCCAGTACTAATAACAGGCACCACCCATTCTATAGGCCAGCATTAAAATCAAGCCCTACTCACTTTCCAGCCTGTCACTAAAATCATGCCCTATGCATACTCCAGAGCAGCACTAAAAGCATGCCATGCCTATTCTACAGACAGCACAAAAATATGCCCTACCCATTCTCCAGCCCAGCACAAAAAATGGCCTGCCCATTCTCCAACCCAGCACATAAAATATGGCTTACCCATTCTCCAGCCCAGCAACTAAAACATGCAACACCCAGTCTCCAGCCCAGTACTAAAATTATGCCTCACCCATTCTCCAACCCAGCACTAAAACAGGCCTTACCCATTTTCTACCACAGCACTAAAAACATACTGCATCCTTCTCCAACCCAGCACTAAAAACATGCCCTACCCCTTCTCCAGTCGAGCATTAAAAACATGCCCTACCAATTCTCCAGCTCAGCACTAAAAACATGCCTTACCCATTCTCCAGCCCAGCACTAAAAATATGGCCTGCCCATTCTCCAACCCAGCACTAAAAATATGCCTTACCCATTCTCCAGCCCTGTAATAAAGACATGCAACACCCAGTCTCCAACCCAGCACTAAAACAGGCCTTGCCCATTCTCTAACCCAGTACTAAAAACATACCTTACCCATTCTCCAAGTAGGCATTCAAAACATGCCCTACACCCTTTCTCTAGGACAACACTAAAAGCATGGAAAACCCATTCCCCAAGCCAGCACTAAAACATGCCCTACACATTCTCTACCCCAGCACTAAAAACATGCACCACCCATTCTCCAACACAGCACTAAAAACATTCCCTACGTATTCTCCTGCCCAGCACTAAAAATATGCACTACATATTCTCCAGCCCTGCACTAAAAGATGCCCCACCAATTCTTCCATCCAGTGTTATAAACATATCTTACCCATTTTACATTCCAGAACTGAAAACATGCCCAGACCATTCCCCAACCCTGCCCTAATAAATTGCCCTACCCATTCGACAGTGCAGCACTAGAAACATGCCCTACCTATTCTAAAGCACAACACTAAAAACATGTCCTACTAATTCTAAATTCCAGCACTAAAAACATTCCCCACTCATTCTATAGCCCAGAATTTAAAAAAAATGCCCTACCCATTTTCTGACCTAGAACTAAAAACATGCCCTTCCCTTTCACTAGCCCAGCACTAAAAACATGCAGTGCCATTCTCTAGCAAAGGACTAAAACCATGCCCTGCCCATTCTCCAGCCATGCAATAAAAACATGCCTTACTCATTCTACAGTCCAGCACTAAAAATATTCCAAACTGATTCTCCAGCAGAGTACTAAAAACATACCCTACTCATTCTACAATTCAGCACTAAAAACATGCCCCCTTCATTCTATAGCCCAGAATAAAAAAAAGTCCTACCCATTTCACGGCCTAGAACTAAAAACATGCCCTTCCCATTCATCAACCCAACACTAAAAACATGCAATGCCATTCTCTAGTGAAGAACTAAAAACATGCCCTACCCATTCTCCAGCCACGCAATAAAAACATGCCCTTCCCATTTTACAGTTCAGCACTAAAACCATGCCATATTCATTCTATAGCCCAGCATTAAAACATGCCTTATCCATTCCCCAGCCTAGCACTAAACACATGCCCTACCCAGTCTCTAGCCAAGCAATAAAAATATGTCCCACCCATTGTCCAACCCAGCAATAAAACATGCCTTACCCATTCTCTAACATAGTACTAAAAACGTGCCCCACCCAATCTCCAACCCAGCACTAAAAACATGCCTTACCCATTCTCTAGCCCAGTACTAAAAACATGCCCCACCCACTCTCCAACCCAGCACTAGAACAGGCCATATCTATTTTTTACCACAGCACTAAAAACATGCCCCACCCATTCTCCAACCCAGCACTAAAACATGCCCTACCCATTCTATACCCCAGCACTAAAAACAAGCCCCACCCATTCTCCAACACATCCTTGAAACATACCCTACCCATTCTATTCCCAAGCACTAAAAACAAGCCCCACCCATTCTCCAACCCAGTGCTAAAGCATGCCTTACCCATTCTCTAGCTCAGCACTAAAAACATGTCCTACCCATTCTCCAGCCAAACAATAAAAACATGCCCTGCCCATTCTACAGCCCAGCACTTAACACACCCTACCCATTCTCCAGTCCAGCAGTAAAAACATGTACCACCCATTCTCCAGCCCAGTAATAAAGCCATACCCAAAGAATTCTCCAACCAAGCAAAAAAAAAATGCCTTACAAATTATCTGCCATTACACTAAAAACGTGCCCCACTCATTCTCCAACCCAGCACTAAAAACATGCCTTACCCATTCTCTAGCTCAGCAATAAAACCATGCCCTTCCAATTCTCCAGCCCAGCACTAAAAACATGCTCTGCCCATTGTCCATACCAGCACCAAAAATGTGCCCTACTCATTCTCCACCAAAGCATTAAAAACATGCCCTACCGATTCTCTAGCTCAGCACTTTAAACATGCCCTACCCATTTTCAAGCCCAGCACGAAAAACATGCCTCACCAATTCTGAAACCCAGCACCAAAAACATGCCTTACCCATCTATAGTCCAACACTAAAAACATGCCCTTCCCATTTGCAAACCCAGCACTAGTAACATGCCCTACCTATTCTTCAGTCCACACTAAAAATATTCCCAACCCATTCTCCAGCAGCACAGCACTAAAAACACACCCTACCCATTCTATAGTCCAGCACTAAAAACATGCCACACCCATTCTATAGCCCAGCATTAAAATCAAGCCCTATCCATTTTCCAGCCTATCACTAAAAACATGCCCTACCCATGCTTCTGGGCAGCACTAAAAAAATGCCCTGCCCGTTCTATAGCCAGCACAAAAACATCCCCTAATTATTCTCCAGCCCAACACTAAAAACATGTCCTGCCCATTTTCTAACCCAGCACTAAAAATATGCCTTAGCCATTCTCCAGCCTTGCAATAAAAACATGTAACAGCCAGTCTCCAGTCCAGTACTAAAAACATGCCTCACCCATTCTTCAACCCAGCACTAAAACAGGCCTTACCCATTTTCTACCACAGCACTAAAAACACACTGCACCCATTCTCTTGCCCAGCACTAAAAATATGCCTGACCCATTCCCCAACCCAGCACTAAAACATGACCTACCCATTCTCTACCCCAGAACTAAAAACATGCACCTCCTTTCTCCAACACAGCACTAAAAACATTCCCTAGGTATTATCCTGCACAGCACTAAAAATATGTAATACCCATTCTTTAGCCCTGCACTAAAAAGATGCCCAGCCAATTCTTCAGTCCAGCAATATAAACATGTCTTACCCATTCTACATTCCAGAACTGAAAACATGCCCCACCCATTCTCCAACCCTGCCCTAGTAACATGCCCTACCCATTTGACAGTGCAGCACTAAAAGCATGCCTTGCCTATTCTAAAATACAGCACTAAAAACATGCCCTACTAATTCTTAAGTCCAGCACTAAGAACATGCCCCACTCATTCTATAGCCCAGAATACAAAAAATGCACTACCCATTTCCCGACCTAGAACTAAAAACATGCAATTCCCATTCATCAGCCCAGCACTAAAAACATGCAATGCCATTCTCTAACAAAAGACTAAAAACATGCCATACCTATTCTCCAGTCACACAATAAAAACATGCACTTCCTTTTATTCAGTCCAGCACTAAAAACATGTCCTACTAATTCTATAGCCCAGCATTAAAACATGCCCTATCGATTCCCCAGCCCAGCACTAAACACATGCCCTACACAATCTCTACCCAAGCAATAAAAACATGTCCCACCCATTCTCCAACCCAGCTATGAAACATGCCCTATCCATTCTCTAACATAGCACTAAAAATGTGCCCCACCCAATCTCCAACCTAGCACTAAAAACATACCTTACCCATTTTCCAACCCAGCACTAAAAACATGCCCCACCCACTCTCCAACCCAGCACTAAAACAGTCCATACCTATTTTTTACCACAGTACTAAGCACATGCCCCACACTTTCTCCAGCCCAGTACTAAAAACATGCCCCACCCATTCTACAACCTGGCCCTAAAAAAACATGCATTACCCATTCTCCAGCCCAGTACAAAAAACATGCCCTGCCCATTCTCCAGCACAGCATTAAAAACATGTCCTACCCATTCTCCAGCCAAACAATAGAAACATGCCCTGCCCATTCTATAGCTCAGCACTTATAACATGCCTTACCCATTCTCCAGCCCAGCAGTAAAAACATGTCCCACCCATTCTCCAGCCCAGCACTAAAGCCATGCCCAAAGAATTCTCCATCCAAGCAAAATAACATGCCTTACAAATTCTCTGTCATTGCACTAAAAATGTGCCCCACTCATTATCCAACCCAGCACTAAAAACACGCCCCACCCGTTCTCCAAATCAGCACAAAAAACATGCCTTACCCATTATCCAGCCCAATATTAAAACATGCCCTACCCATTCTCCAGCCCAGCACCAAAAACATGTCACACCAATTCTCCAACTCAGCAGTAAAACATGCCTTACCCATTCTACAGTCCAGCACTAAAAAAATGACCTCCTCATTCTCCAATCCAGCACTACTAAGATGCCCAACCTTTTCTTCAGTCCAGCACTATAAACATTTCCAACCCATTCTCCAGCACAGCACTAAAAACAAACCCTACCCATTCTACAGTCCAGCACTAAACACATACCCCACTCATTCTATAGCCCAGCATTAAAATCATGCCCTACAAATTCTCCAGCCTAGCACTAAAAACATACCCTGCCTATACTCCAGGGCAGTATTAAAAAGATGCCCTGCCCATTCTACACCCAGCACAGAAACATGCCCTACTCATTCTAAAGCCCAGCACTAAAAACACGCCCTGACCATTCTCCAGCCCAGCACTATAAACATGCCCCACCAATTCTACAACCTAGCACTAAAACATACTGTACTCATTATCTAGCACAGCACTAAAAATATGCCACACACATTATACAGTCAAGTATTAAAAACACGACGTACCCATTCTCCAGCCCAGCACTAAAAGCCTACCCTGCCCATTTTATAGCCAGCACTAAAAACATGCCCATCTGATTCTCCATCATAGCACTAAAAATACCCTGCCCATTCTCCAGCCCAGCACTAAAAACATGCCTGACCCATTCTCCAGCCTAACATTAAACATATGACCCACCCATTATCCATCCCAGCACAAAAAAACATGCCCTATGCATTCTCCAGCCCTGCACTAAAAACATGCCCTACCCATTCTACAGTCCAGTACTAAAAACATGCCCTACCCATTCTCCAACCCAGCACTAAAAACATGCCCTACGCATTCTACAGTTCTATAGTCCAACCCTAAAAACATGCCCTACCCATTCTGCAGCCTAACACTAAAAATACGTTCCACCAATTTTACAGTGCAGCACTAAAAATATGCCCTACCCATTTTCCAGCCCGGCACTAAAAACATGCAGTAGCCATTCTACATTCCAGCACTAAAAACATGCCCTACCCATTTTCCAGCCTAGTACTAAGAACATGACATACCCATTCTGCAGCCCAGCACTAAAAATGTGCCCTACAAATTCTCCAGCTCAGCACTAAAACCATGCCCCACCCATTCTGTAACCCAGCACTAATAGCATACCCCATCCATTCTCCATCTCTGTTGTAAAAACATGTCCCACCCATTCTCCAACTCAGCACTAAAAGCATGTCTCTCCATTCTCTAACCCAGCACTAAAAACATGCCCCACACATTCTCCAACCCAGCTCCAAAAGCATGCTTCACCCATTCTCCAACCCAACACTAAAAATGTACCTCACCCATTCTCCGACCCAGCACTAAAAACATTCCTCACCCACTCTGTAACCCAGCACTAAAAACATTCCTCACCCATTCTCCAGCCCAGCACTAAGAGCATGCAACACCCATTCTCCAGCCCAACACTAAGAGCATGCAAAACCCATTCTCCAGCCCAAGACTAAAAAGATGCCCCACCCATTCTCCAGTTCAGCATTAAAAACATGCCTCACCCATTCTTTTCTAAAGAACAAATTAAGGGCTGATTTAGGAGGTCACACTCTGCAGTTAAAATGGTGTTTGATGAGTGGCAGCCAGCTTGTGGTAACCAGTAACAAACACAAATTACCAGTGTTCAAAGCAGACTATTAAAGTCCAAAAACATTTGCAAGTGTAGCATCAAGATGAAGAGATTCAGAATTTTTTCTTTTAAATATTATACTACATTGTATACGCAGGACTTTACACCTGACCCTCTAAAAATAAAGGATTTTTTCAATAATCTAATGGTACCAAAAACTTACGACCAAGCAACAGGAGCTGTTGGTCTTCCCCATCACATTGCTGGAATTGCTTTTGGCCATCCGACAGGCTAAGATGCACAAATGCTCAGGTCCCGATGGTTTCCCAGTTGAGTTTTATAAAAAATATTCAAAGTGCTTGCCCCATATTACTATTCACATTTATGCATGTTCAGGAGAGGGGCTCTCAGCCCCCTTCATGGGAATATGCCACTATAGCAATAATTCTCAAACAAGGGAATCAGGCCAATGATCTTGCATCTTATCACCCTGTTTCCATGTTATTTGTAGGTTATACAGTAAATTCTTTACTAGTATTTTGGCATGTGGAATGGAAAACTTCCTTCCTGGTTTACTTGATGGCGGCAAGGCAGCTTTATCCATTAGAGGCAAACACATGACAATATTCACTGAACTTTTCACCTGATTGACTATGTCACCCAACACCAGATACCCTCAGTAATGATTAATCTTGATGCCAAAAAGGCGTTTGATTGCCTAGCCTGGTCTTTTCTTTGGGACATCATAGAAATTATGAATTTCCCGGTGGAAATCATACAAATTTTACAGGAGTTGTATGTACCCCTGAAAGCCCATGAAAGAGAGATTGGGATGATATCCTCTCCCTTTTCACTGACTAGAGGGTCTTGAAAGGGGGATCCCCTTCCCTCTTTTTATTCATAATTTATGTTAAGCCCTTAGCTGCAGCTATGCAACAAGAATAGATGGTGGTGGGTATTCCAGTGGGAGGGAAAGATTTTTAAATTGTGCTCTTCGCAGATGACATAGAAACATAGAAACATAGACTTTGATGGCAGATAAGGACCACTTGGCCCACCCATTCTGCCCATTTCCCTACCTACTGGATAAGCTGGAGATTCTAGCTAACCAACAGCCTGCTTCCTGCCACCCCGAACTACAATTGCCTTGTGTCTGTCCCATGCATGTTTGAATTCCCCCACTGTTTTAGCCCCAACAACCTCCCCAGGAAGGCAGTTCCATGCATCCACCACTCTCTCCATGAAAAAAGATTTCCTCACATTACCCCTGAGCCGTCCCCCCCTCTATCTTTAAATTGTGTCCCCTTGTTCTTACACATCTCTTTTTCTGAAAGATGCTACCCTCCTGGACTTTGTTGATTCCCTTGAGGTAGTTGAACATTTCTATCATGTCCCCCGTCCTCCTTTCATCAAGGGTATACATATTAAGCTCTCTCAGTCTCTCTTCATATGATTTCGTGCAGACCCTGCACCATTTTAGTTGCCCTCCTCTGGACTGCTTCCATCTTGTCTATGTCCTTGCGTGGATGAGGTCTCCAAACTGCGCATAGTACTCCAGATGGGATCTCACCAACTGTCTGTACAGAGGGATAACCACTTCCCTTTTTCTACTTGTGATGCCCCTTCCTATGCATCCCAGTATCCCCCTGGCTCTCCTCACTGACTTCACACATTGCTTACCCACCTTAAGATCATCCGTTATGACTACCCCGAAGTCCCGTTCCATTTTTGTTGTTGTTAGTACCTCCCCTGCTATTGTGTACTCTTCTCCTGGGTTTTTGTTTCCCAGGTGCATTACTTTGCACTTCTTTGCATTGAATCTAAGTTGCCATATGTCTGACCATTCCTCCAACCTTGCCAAGTCCCTTCTCATCCTTTCTACCCCCCCATGTATCAACTCTGATACAGATCTTTGTATCATCTGCAAAGAGGCATACCTTTCCCTCCAGACCCTCTGCAATGTCACCTATAAAGATGTTAAAGAGGACTGGACCCAGTACTGAGCACCGAGGTATTCCACTAGTGACCCCCCTTCTTCAGAATGTGTGCCACTTACTATTACCTTCTGTGTCCTGTTGTGCAGCCAGTTTGCAATCCAGGCTACCACCCTGGGACCCACTCCAAGCTGGCTAACTTGATTATTAATCTTTTGTGAGGGACTGTGTCAAATGCCTTGCTAAAGTCTAGGTAGGCCATATCCACAGCCCCTCCCTGGTCTATCACTTTGGTCACCCAGTCAAAGAAATCTATTAGATTCATCTGACATGACCTTCCTGCTGTAAATCCATGCTGCTATGGGTCCCTGCCCTGCTGGCCTCTAGGTACTCAACAATTCTTTTCTTCTCAGAGTGATTCCATCATTTTCCCTACCACTGAGGTCAAACTTACAGGTCTGTAGTTTCCTGCTTCTGCCTTGCTCCCACTTTTGTGAAGGGGAATCACATCTGCCTCCTCCAGTCCTCAGGTACCACCCCATCCTCCCATGATTTGTTAAAAGTGTGGTCAGTGGTGTCACTAGGTCCTCCCTTAGTTCTTTAAGGATTCTGGGGTGAATCCCATCAGACCCCATTGCTTTGTCCACCTTGAGTTTTAGGAGTTCTTTCAGGACTCTTTCTTCTGTAAATGGACTGGTATACTACCCCCCTATCCAGAGTGCTTCTATTGTCTGGTTTAGGTAACTCCTCCTCATCTTCTTTTGTGAATACTGAGCAAAAGTATTCATTCAGTATCTCTGCCTTTTCACTGTCTCCCTCTGCCCACTTCTTCTCTCCCTTATTAATCTTCACTATTCCTCCCTTAACCTTTCTATGCTCCCTAATGTACCTATAAAAGGTTTTATCCCTCTCTAACTGACTTGGCTATTTTTTCCTCAGTTTGGGCTTTTGCTATTCTGACTGCCTTCCCACTTCTTTTCTGCTTTAATTGATATAGTTCCTGTCGTGCTCCTTCTGTGATGTCTTATACTTTTGAATGCAGCCTTTTCTCCTTAACCTTCCTGTCACCTCTTTTGAGAACCATAGTGGTTTTTACTCTGCTTTGTTTTCTTTATCTGTTTAAAGGCTTGTTGCCTCTAAGAAGGCAGTTTTGATTTTCTCCATTGTTCTTTCACCCTCCTTTGTCCATTTGCTAGTGTATTCTCGTATTCACCCATTTTGCCAAAGTCAGCCCTTCTAAAGTCCAGTATGCTTGTTTTTGTATGGCTTGTCTCCATGGTTGTGTTTATTGTGAAGCTAATACTGTGCAGTGGTAGCTTGTTCCCAGATGTCTACTGACTTCTAAATTTGTGATCCTCTCTCCATTTGAGAGGTACCAGGTCTAGTATTGCTTCCTCCTGGAGTGGGTTCCAACACTAGCTGTCTAAGGTTCGCCCTGCAGGGCATCAAGAATGACCCTGCTCTTGGATGTGGCTGCAGTACATGTCATCCAGTTAACATCTGGCATATTCAGGTCCCCCATTAACAGTATCTCCCCTTTTTCAGCCATTTTGAGAATGTCCTCTATCATTTTCTTGTCCATTTCTTCCCCTTGAGATGGGGGTCTGTATACAACCCCTGTGGATTGTGATGCCATTCCCTGTCTCCAAGGTGACCCAGAGTGCCTCTTGTCCTTCTCCTTTACTTTTTAGTTCTGTAACTTTGATCCATTATCTTATGTATAGAGCTACTCCACTTCCTCTTTTCCCCTCCTTGTCCCTCCTGTAGACTGTGTACCCCGGTATGTTGACATCCCAGTCATGGTTCCCCGTGTACCATGTTTCTGTGACTGCCACAATGTCCAAGTGTTCATCTTCCATCAAGGCTACTAGCTCAGGAAGCTTGTTTCCCAGACTACGGGCATTGGTACTCATTGCCCTCCATTTAATGTTGGCTTTATCCTTTTTTCCCCCTCGCCTGCTCTTTTTGCCCTTGTCTATTTTTCCATTTACCCCTGTTCTTCCCTCTGGTGAGCACGGTACCTCAGTGTTTACCTTACTACCCATCATGTTTTGTTGGGGGAGGCTTGAAATTTCCTGCCTCTTATTAGCACCTCCCCCCATGGCTAGTTTAAAAGCTTGCCAAGGAAGCATTTAAACCTGTCACTTAGGATCTTGGTTCCCTTCATGGACAGATGCAGACCATCGTGCCAGTATAAACCTTCATCTCTCCAGGTGTACCCCCAGTCCCCAATGAAGCCAAAACATAATGTTAACTCTTACAGACCCTGAGGTGTCTATTCCAGCAGCTTGGAACCTAACAGAATATTATGGTTCTTTGTCAGGCTTCCGTATAAATACCCTTAAAATGGATTTAGTGGTGTTTAATTTTACCCCCTCCGTACAGTTACAATCTAGACTACTTATTAGGTGGAATAGGAATGCAATATAACTAGAGGGTCATATTAGTTAAGGACTGTCGAACCTTGAAGTTATGAAACTATGATCCTCGCACTCAATAAATTATCCAGGATTTACAGAAATGGCAACTGCTCTCCTATTCTTCATTGGAAAGGTAGAGGTTATGCATCACACTATTTTTCCTAGGTTGTTATATTTTTTCCAGTCCTTACCTATAATCCCAGATAAAGCATATTTTAACACATGGAATCATATTATTTCAAGATTTTTATGGGGGATGTAAGTCACATATTAAATATACAATTTTACAAATTCTGAGAGATAAAGGTAAGCTAAATGTACCTCATAGGTTCATAGGTTATTACGAATTCGAGGGACTAGCCCATAGTGAACTCACCACCCTTAACCAGGGTGGAATTTATATTTAAAACCATACATATATAAATCTAAATTCATTTTGAATTGCTGTAAATTAGCACTTTGTACCACATCTGAGGGGGATAGTATTTCAAATTGGAACTATTCTCTGTGCAAAAAATTGATTTCTTTTAACTGTCTTATTTACACTTGATCTTAATTTTAGTTTATGAGACCGAGGCCCAGATATTCAAAACTTTGCCCCGGGTCTAAATTAGCACTGCCCGGCAAGCAAACTTTGCCCAGAGCAAAAACATAGCTATATTCAAAAGAAAGACCAGCTGAATATAGCAAGCTAAGGAAGCCGGCCAAACAGGCCCAGGAGTGCAGGGCTAAAACTGCCTGGGATTAAGACAGCACTGAATATAGCAGATAAGACAGCACTGAATATAGCAATCAGACAGAGGCAGTGTAATCACCCACAGAAACAAAGTGTTAGAGGTGTAAGCAGCTGTCCAGGAACACAGGAAAGCAAATTAACCCAGTCAGACACAACTGCAGTACTAGTGAATGGCATGGAATAACCTGGACCCACAAGTGAAACCAGATTACCACAGAACACTGTCAAATCCTGAGTCCTCCCAAAAAAGACACAGGACACAGGAATGTCAAGCATAGCAAAGTATAATTCAAAAAGGGAACAGGTAAGGCACAAAGGCAACAGGAACAAATGTACAGAAAAACAAAACAAAACACAGCAGAACACAGTATACAAAAATGGGGTACAAGACAAACATAATGAAAGGGAAAGGACAGGCTTAACAAAGGGACTGAAAACAATGGGGAAAACAACAGTAACAGTGCAAACAGGCAATTGTGTATAATATTTACAGTGGAATGGGGAAAGAATGTGGAAGGGAGAGGGATGTGGACATAGGAAGCAATGGAGGGAAACGGGATGGCAGACATAGGGCTAGGGACAGTGGGCCAGGGACAGCAAGTAGGATAACAGAATAGGAAGTAGGAGTTAGGTGCGGGCAGGTGCTGGCAGACGTTCATCCAGGATGGCTGCAACCCGTCTTGTTTCAGCAATTAACACAGCCTGCTGTTCTATAAGCATGCGCTGTTACCGCACCACCGTCCTCAACAGCTCATCCCTGCCCTTGGCCTCTTCTGGACGGGTGGCCCACAGTGATGCCCGACATGGACCTACAGGAGAAAGGCGGACCATATCAGGACATGACGATGACACAAAGGCACCATGTACCACCACATGGTGGACAGCATGCCCCAACAACCATGCCCATGTGCCAGTACAGAACAAATTACAACGCACACTAACATGTGCCTGCAGGGCAAGGCAGTATGTAACAGGCAGCATGCAACACCCCAATGTATATGGACATGCCTAGATGTATGCTGAGAAACCTAACACAGTGGAATCCAGCCAGCACAGTGGCGTGCAGACTGTAACAGTGCAAACAGACAGCCACCCCCCTGAGATGCGAATGACAAATGGACACTGAATGACATGCACATGGGATGACACATGTTGGGACATGCTGCCCACAGTCACACAGCTATGATACACAACACATATGACATCCTCTGGAGAAGGTGCCACAGCTGCAACCAGGTGTGTAACCAGACATGCCTGTCCCGTACCTCTGCGAACAGTGGCCCACCCTCACTGCTGCCTCCCCACAAGAACTGTAGAGACTCAGCCAAACTGCCACCCACAATGCCATAACATAGCAGCTGTACAAATGATGTCAGGAAGCCATGAACAGGTGGGTGACTGACATAAGTGAGGAACAGTGGCAAGTGACACAGATAGAGACTCGACGTGGACCACAGAGACCCAATGACCACAGAGGACAACAGTACAGTAGGGACTGTGGGACAGGTAACCAAGCAGTACACAACCAGGGAAAGTGTCAATGCCCACCCACACCCATTGCCACAACAGAATGATGAGGAGCCCACACTGGTGAAGAGCATGGCATGGAGCTGTGCCGCCACCCAAAGCGGCAGCACCTTGAAGGCACACATGCAAGAAGACACACACATGTGAAACAGGGACACAGGCCATGGTTCACCAGTGGCAGGGCAGTGGTAGGCCAATGATATGCACAGGACAGTATCACCCTGGTGGCCAAGGCATAGCAAGGCACACACACCCACTTGTGGGAGCAGCATCTGCCACAGGGTCTGACACTCAGCACACCATGCTACCACAGAACAACCCCTGCAGCACACCTGCATAACCTATGCACAAACACCATGCACTGCAGGGACTGAGGGACAGCATCCTGTAGGGGACAATGGCCCCACAACAGAGCTGGAGCCAACAGGCAGGGGTGTAGCCAGGGAGGTCACATCTGCACACCATGTGGACTCACTGCTACCTCTCTCCCCATCATTAGGGTGTTCTACCCCACCCCGGAGTGTAGCCAGACAATATACAAATGTACACCAGGACTGTGTTTGTTGCCACCAGTGGCATAATAAATACAACTTATGAAGCTCGTGACAATGGGTGCTGCCCTGCATGGGTAAATACAAAGCCATGCATTGCTCCCCAAGACACCCACATACCAGCCCACAGCCTGTACAGTTGTACTGTCCATGGGATACAAAGACAGTCATAGTGACCAGTCCTAGCGTAGACCCCAATGAATGAAATCAGAGAAAGGTACAACATTGTCTTTGTTAGGCTTCATGGAAAAAGGAAGCAGTTCAGAGCCTATTTGCTACCTCCCCCTGAAATAAAATAGCACACCATGGAGTGCCTGGAGGATGCCTGCCTGCTCCCATGCCACAACAGGCACACATGCAATGCACAGCCACACAGGCCTGTGTGGCACCATAGGCCCAGAGGCCCCCCCAACAGCCCCTGTGCATGTACGCCATGGAGGTCAGACAAGGGCACACAATAAAATACCAGTGTCCACACTACAATGGCAATACACTGGTAGGGAGATACAGGCACCACATGACACTGTGGCCCCCTGTTCACCATAGCGTGAATAGCCCTGGCAGACACTAACAACATGTCCTGCATAGACACTGACACACTATACATGGTACTGTGAATGAGACATGCCATGAGAAGTGCAGAACAGTGTTGCCATGGCAGACAGGACAACAGCAGCAGCAGAAACAGCCAGCACAGCAGGCTGACCCCAGTAATCCCCCAGCTCCAGGCATAATGACCGGCTGATGGCCATGCACAGACCTGCTGCATCCTGCCACAATGGTGGACATAACAGCAACATGTTACACATGACAGTACAAGGCAGACAGCAGTGCACATGGCAGTAATGGCAACAGTAGACCAGACATAGAGTCAGCCATGTCACAGGCTGCGCAGCAGAAGGCAAGGCACTGGAGGCATGGAAGACAACACAAATGCACACAGCCAGCATAGCAGGCCCCACTGATGTAATGGCCATGGGTGCGCTGAATGGTGCCACTGGTGTCAAGCATCCAGTGCCCCCCCATCCAGTACATAGTCAGGTGTGAACACTGTAGACCCATGTGGCTGTACATATTGTAGCCACAATGGGTCCTGCTAAGTGAGCACCTTGGAATCCAAATGCAACACAGCTAAATCACATCAGGCCTGGATCACCTAGGCGACTGTGTCATGACACCAGACACAGCACTCCAATGCCTGCAGTGGCAACAAAGACACATAGTAGAAATGCATAATGGCACATAGTACTCACATAACACACTCCCGTCCCCATCACTGCCCTCCACTGCGCACTGTGCCATTGATGGCACAGTCTGCCTGTCCGAGGTGGGCCTCTGGTCAGCCGGCTGCTCACCCCTCCTGTCTCCGGTGTGGTCTCTGTGCTCTGCAGTGGGAAGATGGTACAGCAGCATTACTACAATGTCAGCCACCAAGGTACGCTAAAGACCACCCTGGACCCTG
This sequence comes from Neoceratodus forsteri, assembly GCA_016271365.2. NCBI lineage: Eukaryota > Metazoa > Chordata > Ceratodontiformes > Ceratodontidae > Neoceratodus > Neoceratodus forsteri. The sequence goes on along the minus strand of JADMNL010000027.1, from coordinate 70,286,205 downwards.
GTGGCATGGCACAACACATGCATAACCAGCACACAGGCACAGTGCAGCACCCAAGCCATGCCAAGCATGACATGGGTCACTGAAGACCACACAGTGCATGGCCAATGTGTGCAGGGGTGGAGCCTGACAATGCCATCCCGTACACACAAGCTGCAACAGCCCCCCCCTCCATCAAATGTACACAGCCCCTCTGGATGGTACCTCCTCACACACAAGGCAGACTGTAAGCAGAGAAGTCCTGTAACCCATAATGAGGGAACACAAGTATCTAACCATGCAACAATAGATGTGGACACACAGACAAGACCCAGTGGCATACAACAACCCAAAGGCTACAGATAGAATGACAATGATGACAGAAAGGCATACAGGATGTGACATGTACACAGCATGACCGTACACAGCCGAGTACAGTGCGTATGCTGCCCACCCCCGTAAGAGTGTACATCACCGCAGGGCACCAATGCCGTGGAACTGTCGCCCGAGTCACTGGGCAGTGTCATGGCACAGACACAGCATTGGTGGTGGAGTGCACCACACCCAGACACATACCTCTCAACAGTACCACATTCTGAGGAACGTTCCTCAGTGTATGTCACAGAAGATCCCTGTACCACATTGTGAGAACTCGACCCACATGCAGTGGACACATACAAAAGCACAGAGCCATAGTAAATGATGTGAACCATATACCATACAATGAATTAACAGACCTTTGAAACATAACTGCAAACATTGTGACAGTGTTCTGAGCAGCGTAGGTGTAGCTATGTGTAAGTGATCCACAGTCATCCCATTTATGCTGCATTGTAAGAGGCAATGTACCACAAGTGGGTGTGAAATGGTTGGGAGGTTAGCCCAGACAACACACCCAACCACACACTGCGGATGTACAAATTATGCATAGCTGCAAGCAGCCCCCTGACAGCATGGCAGAACACAGTGGATGTGGCAGGGGGTCCAGGTGTTGTGGGTCCATGCCACCACAGTAGGTGGTATGGGGCAGTGTGCCACCACAATGCAGGACATTGCAGACAACACTCCCAAGATGCTCCATCCCCCTGGCCCACACAGTCCACACTCACCTGATTGGAGGGTCCCCATGGCAGAAGACCAACATATCGTAGTAGTAGTAAATGTGTACATTTGTACAGGTAGCAAATGGTAAAACATCATTGGGACATAAACCCATGTCCAAGAGTGACCTGTGCCACATATCATTACACAAGGTGCACAGCAGTAATAGCATGGTAGATTTGTGCTGAACCCAACTAGCACAGCAACACAGCCCCCTCGATGGTATGTTAATAGGCCATGGCACACACACACACACACACACACACACGCACACACCACCCAACACACATCCCCACCACCCATTACATCACCGTGGTGAGAGGCATCACATACCTAACACAGGCACAGTCCCCTCCTGAATCATCGCCGGGCATCATTCCAGCAGTGGGCGCTGCCTCGCCTGATGTCCACATATCGGTGGCGGCACTTCTACCCATCACGTGGTATTCCCGTGAGTGCTGTGAGGCGATGGGCAATTGAAGCCCAGACCTGGCTACGGAGGTGGTCACCCTCCCGGTCCTCTCCCTCCCGGTCCTCTCCAAACAGGCACCTATGGAGCTGTTGAGTGAGCTGTACAAGGTTGGCTGTCTCCACTTCATCCCAACGCCTGTCATGGCCCACCACTGCCCTTTGCCTACATCTCCCAAACATGGCTAACACAAGAGGAGGGAAAGGTATTGCTATACTGGCAAAAGATTTCCCACACACCCTGACACTCCCAAACAGTTCAGCCTAGTGCCGAGTAGAACTATGCAATAGCGCCACACTAACTGGAAGTGTGCGCAATGCGCATGCACGACCCTGCCATGACCCCATGCAGACGTACCAGGCATGCGCAGTGGCAGTGCGCTAACATGGTTAGTGCAGCGCTAAGGCACAATAGCGCAGACAGGTTAGTGTGGACTGCCCCAACTCATGCATGCGCCATACCTGCTCTAATCAGCCCTAGCACAGCGCTATTACAACAGCGGTGTGCTAAGCATAGTCGAGATAGCCCGGCACTATGTGGTTTGCCCAGCACTATATGGTTTGCCCAGTGCTATATGGTTTGCCCGTCGCTAAATACTTTGCCCGGCGCTATCATCTGCCATATTCAAACAGCATATGCAAATGATGGTCATTGTGTATGCATGGTGCTAACAACGAGATTAGCATATCATTAATGACCCATTAGCATGCTTACCAGGCTTGTTTGCCCGCCTGTGCTATATAAGCGCTAACAGTGCCCCACCTGTGTTACTTATTGGTAATACATGTTGTTGTGGGATTACTGCTGCAGCACAGGATGTCACTAGAACACTCACAGAGCCAGCCAGGTATCTACTGCATGTGGGCTGACACAGAGGTACAATTCCAGGGACATAACAGTAGTTTTTGATGTGGTTTATTGTTGACTGGGTGCCTAGTGCCAGGCACAACCTGGCCATACCTCCCAACCATATGTCCCTCAAATGTGGAACATTGCCTCTCATTAAGTGGAACACATGAGCAAAATGTGGAACACGTATTCAAACTTCACCTCAGAGGCCCAGATCACTGTTAAACTATTTGCATTTATATTCAGGAGGTCAGTTAGTAATTGGGCTATATATGTTCTGCATCATTTACTATGGAATAGTGCCTTACAGTGTTACCACTGAATGTGGGACAACTCCTCACACTGTTGAACAGAGTGCTGTTGTGCCGTACCATGAGGAACGTTGCTCGTATTGTGGTACAGTTGAGAAGTATGGACCTGGGGAAGGGGGATACAGATGACTGCTAACTGACTGTGCCCTGGATGAGGCTGCCGTTCATGAATGATCTGTGTAGTCACCATGCTGACAAAAGTTGGGCATCCCCATGTTATGTGTGCGTGGCTTGATAGCACTGGATGATGGCAGACATCCAGGTCAGGGCTGTAACACATGTCTACTCTGCCTGTTGTATGGTCCGGTCTGTACAATCCATATGTACTGCCATAGAGGGGTTTTCAGTCCCTGTGACCTCGGGAGCACAGATGCTCGAGGTGAGAGAACACAGGTTGTGTGTAACTGTGGCATCATGTATGTGATATATTGTATAGATGTAGTATGTCATATGTGTGCAGTGTGTTACTCTGCACTCTGTTCCATACTGACACTGACATGTGATGTTTCAAGAGGTTCGAGACTACTGACACCACTGTGGTACTGTGAGGATGGCAACACTGTGCCAGCAAGCCATGTGCTCCTGCAGCAGTGGTAACATCAGTACCGCAGCAGAACATCATAGTGACAGCACTACTGCAGCAGCACATAGGGGATACTCAATGGGCAACTCTGCAGCACCAGTGTGTTCTGCCACAGAAGGATTCTGAGGCCCGATGACACCGAGAACACAGCTTGTGAGGTTCATGGGAATCAGAACCCAGACCCGACAGGGGACGCTGGTTGTGCATAGTGCTGCTGTGCCTGTCATGTGTATTGCTTATTGTAGTGTTTGCTGACTGGGTACGTGCTGTAGACAAATCCTGTCTCTTTCAGCCACAACCCGGGGGGGGGAAGGGGATATAGGTGAATGCCAAATGTCTTTGAAACAGATTATGCTGCTTGTGGTATTCTTGTGAATGGGGGGTACATGACCATGGCACTGTAGATATTCCCCTACATATTTCGGGATGTGCCATGGGGTCTTTAACATCCACCTGACCTACCACCAGAGCAGGCAGATGGGACCTCGGTCTAACATCTCACCTGACAGACGGCACCTCAGGAGTGCAGCACCCCCCTCATGCTGCACTGCAGTGTCACTTATAGGATATTAACCCAGGAGCCTTGTGTGGGACTAGAACCCACAGCGATCTGATCTCCCGGCCACAGGGCATCTGTGCTACTTGCTGAGCCACTGTCTTTACCTGTGTATTGTACTGTGTGTAATCTGTGTGATGTAATAGAGGAGACTGCCTGATATACAGGTGATAACCATGGTGTAAACTCCTTGAGTGGTTGCTAGGACATCAGTAAACCTCAAGTGCGCAGCTCGAGAGGCTTACAATTGCCCTAGCAACCATGAGAGGTGATTACACCATGGTTATCACCTGTATATCAAGCATTGTCAGGTATAGTGGATGGGACTCATCATGGGAATCCCCCCATCACGTGTAAGTGGGCCTTACCCTAGTATTGACTCTGCATTACAGCCACATGTATGTGTAGGTACTGTACACACAGTATTAGGATACATGGACCAAATGACTGTGGGCCAGCATAGTACCAGTGTTAACCCCTATCAGACATGGAGATTGCTAGACTCAGTGACAGTACACTGTGACAACTGGACTGTTATAGAACTACTGTACTGAGGCTTCCAAGCACATTCCAGGTGTGTAGAATACTTACTAACATTGGCGCTCTGTCTAGTTAACCCACTGCTAAGACATACCTGAGATGAGTTCATATGGTCCTGACATCACACCACTGGGATGCCAGGGCTGTAATCTGCTGGATATCAGCGGGTAATCAGGGTTACCCATACTTTGTAGTCCTGTTATGCATGGACGATAGGCTGACACAGACAATGCCAGCCACCTGCCTGTCTGGCAGGACAGGACCTGATTCCAGGTGCAGATGTACCACATGTGTGGCTGTATCGTCCCTGCCACCTACAGGTTGCTCCTGTATTGCCTGTATGTGGCAGGCTATGGTATCTGTGAACCGTCCAACAGTGGAGTACTGGCAATGGCCTTGGGACTGCAGCTGATGCCTGACTGGTGCAGTGTGGCTGGGCATGTATGCGGTGGTGCTGTGCAGCCAGGGGCAGGGGCAGTACCAATGTTGTTGTGGTCCAGGATGTCTACCCCCATGACAGGCCCGTCCATCTACAGTGTGCACAGCCAGGCCATTGCATGACATGCGTTGACACACATGCTGGGGGTGCAGTACCCCAGTTTTATTGTTATACAGTACCCAAAACTGGGACACAAGGTGGATCACACACAGGCCTTGTGCACAGCTGTGCCAGGATCACCTATACACACACCACGCCTGTATGTGTGTGCAATGTAGATGCACTGATATATGCTCTGGCACATGCAATGGTGCCTAGGCTGCACCCTTAGTGTGTCCTGATCAGCCATCTAACCCTGTTGTTGGGAGACAACCCATGCTTCCACAGCATGTGTTCCATGGTGCTGGGTGTGCAGAGGCCCAGCATGGCACTGAATGTGCCAGGGAGGGCACCATGAGTCAGGCATTTACAGCCATGGCTGCACAGTCCCACATGTGCGCATTAGACACCGTCTGTGGCTGTAGGCCTTGTGATCGCCTTGCAGTGCACCAATATCCATGCCAACATGTGCAGCCAGGCCACCTCTCACATGCCACAGGCAGCAACATGGGCAGCACAACTGTGTGCTGCACACACACAGCTGGCTTCCACGTGTGCAGACCTGCAGGACTCCACAACACTGAGGTGATCGTGCATGTCCTGTTGCCGTTCCTCAGGGGGTGGGGGCATGTATAGCAGATGTGTGCTGCATCATGGCCATATGATACTGTTACAGCTGTGCAATGTTTGTTCACAACTCTGTATAACCCTTTCCCTGCCTTCCGTCCCACACAGGTGAGGCTGCAGGACAGGAGTGGCTCAGGGCCCACAAGTTTTCTGGAGATGAGCTGCGTGCCCTGGTACATGCAGTGAAGGACAGGGAGATGGTCCTACTCAGGAACAAGTCGATGGACACCACTGTTCAGCTGATGTGGGAGGAGATTGCCACAGTAATAAACGCCGTAGGTGGCCGTGGCCATAGCACTTATGCCGTCTGGAAAAGATGGAATGACCTGCTGCACAGGGTGAAGAAGGAGGAGGCAAAACGGATCTGGAACAGGCTGTGGACTGGTGGAGGACCACAACCACTTGAGCAGTGGGACTGGGACCCATTGATGGCCATAGTAGCCTCTACCCTGTGACCAGTGGCAGTCGGTGGGGTTGAAGGCAGTGGGTGTGAGACACTGCTTGCACCACCCAGAGCAGGTAAGTGTGTGGCATGTATCCACCACTCAGTGGACAGCAACACCATGGGGACAGAGGCATACATCACTACTGTCATGGTGCATGCATAGGGCCCACATGGGTATGTTCCATTGTAAGGGTGGTGTTGGGGCTGCACAGTGGTGGACATCTGCTGGCAGGCACATGTCGTGAGTGCATGTGTGCCATGGTGCAGGGGCTCCTAGGGCACAGGCTTCAATTGCATGGGATGCACACTGGCATCTGCATGGGCATGCTAAGAGGGCACACATTGCTGGGGGTGCATGTGGCATTTTTGGGAGTGGGGTGGGGTGGGTGGGCTGGCCACTGTAGCAGCAACTGACATCAGTCTCTTCCATTTCAGCATTACATGCCCAGCAGGCTATGTCCCAGGTGGGGCCAGGCACAGTTGTACGGGAGGTGGAGGATTCGTACTCAGCAGAAGTGCACCCTTCCACATCAAGCATGGCAGCCACAGTTAGACCAGCAGTGGCCATGCCAGTCAGCACTATGTCCACTCACAGATGTTATGAGGCACAGACATATGCTGGAACATCTGATGAGGAGGATGCAGCCTTCCTGGAGTCCCTGAATCCACCTGAGTATGCTCAGGTGGAGGATCTGAGTGGGAGCAGGTGGTGATCCTGACTGTCACAAGTGACCACGGCTCAGAGGATGCAGGGGAGGAGCCCAACATGCCAGTTCTGTGTGCAGCTAGTGACACCAGAGGTTTTGTTGCAGTGGGGGATGGCACCATGCCTGAATTGGGGACAAGGGGTACTCAGGCACATGACACCTATCTGCCCACAGCTGCTATTCCCCTGCCCGAACAGTCTTGTCCACTGGACATGTCCTACAGGGCACTGACTGCAGGGCTGGTCCAGCAGCATGCACAGTCACCTGTGAGGCCACAGTTTCAGTGGCCAATGCACTACCAGCCACCCCCACAGGCCCCTTCACACCCACAACACACTGCCCAGCACCAGCCATGACCCCTGACACAGGTGCAGGAGGCTGATGCTGCACCTGCACAAGATGGCCAGGGTGCACTGCTCATGCTCCAGGAGGCCTTGGCCTCACAGCGTGCAGCCCAGCAGGACCTGCATGATCTCCATAGGGAGCTGCGGCATGAGCTGTCACAGCTGTGGGAGACAGTGAACACTGGTCTTGCCTGTGCTGAGCAGCGGTCGGAGAAGAAGATGACCCGTGTTCTCGCCACCATTGAGAGTGACTTTGGTGGCCTAACTGCTGCTGTGCAGGCCCATGCTGTGGTGCTGTGGGACACTATCACCACAGCACTGTGGGGTGCACCCAGATGCCAGCGCAGCCATGCCTCACATGGGCAGCAGCATGGCAGGGGTTTGCGCAGGGTGGGCGTGACCTCCTCAACCCCTACCTCCCGTTCATCCACAGGATATGCACGGCGTCTTGGCCACCCTCCCTCCACTCCTGTGCAGGCCTCAAGGCATGGCCATGGATGGCCTGCCCTTCCAGCCTCACCTCAATCCACCCCAACAATGTCTTCAGCAAGTATCATGCCCAGCAGTTTGCCCCGTACACAGGGTGTGCGTCGTGTGCGTAGCGGTAGGTGCAGCTGATGTGCTCCACCACATGTGCTGTGGCTGTGACTCCCTCACCTGCATGCCTATGCACACAGCCACTTACCATGTTCCCTGCACAAACACAGTCCTCCATGGCCCTTGTTCACTCCCATACCACAGCCACTGCCATCACATACATACAGTGCTGTTTCTTGTGCGCACCTGGGTGGTGGCCATACCTCCAACCCTTTTGTCCCCTGACCATACAACAGTGCCTCTCAGGATGTGATACTACTGACCTCATTCTCACCGCATTCCCTCAGCAGATAACTGACCTGTTACAATGTTTGCTTATCTGTTCAGGCCGTCTTTTCTTAATTGCCTGTTTTTGTTGGCATCGTCTATGATGGGGAATTTCTTTACAGTGTTGCCACTGAGTGTGGGACAGGTCCTCACACTCTGGAATAGGTAGCTGCAGTGATATAACTGTAGTACTGTTCCTCGTACTGTGTTACAGTTGAGAGGTATGGTGGTGGCCCACACACATCCCACGCACTGCACACATCACACACACTGCACCACATCACATCACCACACTGGCAACATGTACAGCACCTATACATCACACAGATTTCACTGTACTGTATATGCACTACCATTAAATGTACTGTTGGCACCATTTTATTTGTCTGTGTTTTCTGTACTCACCGTCCATCCTGGTTCAGTGTCTCAATGATGCTGCTCCTGTGCTCTATGGCCTGGCGGGCCATGCGTGGATCCCACCACTCGAGTTGCTCTACTATCCTCCTTACCCCTGGCTCTGGCTCACTGTCAGAATGTACCTCAGGTTCAGGTGCATGTATCCCACTGTTCAGTGCCATGTTGTGTAGCATACAACAGGCCAGGATGATATGGTATACCTTCTGAAGGCTGTACTGTAAGGCACCGCCTGACTGGTCTAGGCAATGGTACCGCATCTTGAGCATCCCAAAGACCCTCTTTATGATGTTCCTTGTAGCAGCATGTGCTTCATTGTACTGTTCCTCAGCCACTGTTGCTGGTCGAGGTACTGGTGTCAGCAGCCAGGGTCATAGGGGATAGGCACTGTCCCCTGTGGAGATAAATCAGGTGTTAGTATTGCTGTCCTGCACAGTGCCCACTGCTGCTCTGAACCATTGCTCCCTGCCCCTCCCATGGCTACCCTTGCCTATCCCCCCTCCCCTGTGCTATCACCCTGTTGTAGCTGCCCATACTCACCGACTAGATGCCCACATGGAATCCTGCCCTTCTCAAATGCCCGTTACAGCCAGGACTGGTGCCAGATGAAGGCATCATGGGCACTGCCAGGGTACTGTGCAAAGACATTGCTAATGCGCCCTGTTGCAATGCACACCACCTGGCAATTAATGGAGTGGAAGCCCTTCCTGTTCACATACAGGTCACTGGCATCACCAGGTGGTGCACAGATGGAGACCTGGGTACAGTCAATGGCACCAAGTACAGCGGGTAGGTGCGCAACTCGATGGAATTGCTGCTTGGTTGCTGTGTGTGCTGCTGCCATGCTGGGGAATACTATGAACTCACCAGCATGTGGCAGGAGAGCATCAAGGAACTGGGTCAGGAGGTGCGATGTGGTGGACTGCGATATCCCAATTGTGTCCCCCATTGGGCACTGAAATGTCTCAGTGGCTAGGATGCACGTTGCTGCCATCACCTTTTGCTCAACTGACATGGCGTGGCTGCGCCTGGTGTTTGGCTGCAGCTCCTCATGCAGGAGTTCGCATAGCTGCCTCAGCCTTCCCCTGACCAACCTGTACTGGCCAATGATGTGGTCATCAGGCAGGGTCTCAAAGGAGACTCTTGGCAGGTACCATCTGTGTGCAGCATATCTCCTCCTTCATCTTGGTAATGGGCCTTGTTGGGCCTGCTGTCTTTCATCCTCCTCCACAGCCTGCTCCATCAGGTGCAGCATTACAGCATTGCTAAAGAAAGCCATTGTGTTACACTTCCTGGTCTGGCCACTCTCCCCTCTGTGGATTGCCCTGGGTTTAGGCCTCCCTTTTATAGGCTGTAGGTAGCGCTGCGCTGCGCTAAGTGCCATGTAATGGTGCATTGCACAGCGCTATATCTCTGAATATCCCATTGCACCCATATGCAGGTTCCCGCCCCTCCACTTTGCCCCTTGCATACATTATGTTTTAGCACGGCACTATTGCATTTAGCGTGCGGTATCTTCCTCTTTGAATATGGCTGTCCTACGCTAAACCCTGCACTAATCCTGCACAAACGGTTAGCACGCCGCACTAAGTTTTGAATATCTGGGCCCTAGTATTATTTGCAGAAGGATACTAATCCAAGCATATAGTCTCAAATAAAGCAGCATCTCTTGTAGCTTTGAAAATCATGCATAAGACCCCTCTTTTTGATATTCCAGGGAATAAAGGCTTAGTTTCTTTAGTCTATTATCAGATGAAAGTGATTTCAAATTAATAATGTTTTTGGTAAATCTCCATTGTACTTTTTCTACTGACATCTTATCTTGGACTGATGTTGGAGCACAGAAGGATGAGCGGTAGTCTAGATGTACTGTTACTATACTACAATATATAGATATGAGCACCTAGGGCTCCCTATTTTTGATATTTTTCAAACTACAGTTTATTAATCTATGACATTTTTTAACTGTTTTATTTGTGTGTTCTGTAAATTTCAAATCATTTGTAATATAGACTCCCAGATCTTTCTCAGAGGTTACCGTGTTTAATAAAGTATTGTTCATATAATAATCAACTAGCCATTTATATTACTATGCTTTAGCTTCACAGCTTTGAATTGTTTGCTACTGGGCATCCCAGAACTATATATCACATTGGAAACTATTGGAATTCACTTTAAATTACCTGTTTGAAATAGAGAAATATATATTTGCTCATCCTCTAAATGAGATGCCGCTGACCAGTTTCACCCATTTTACAGCTGTAACCCTCAAACATTGGGGGCATTGCTTTTCTAACTTAATTCCTTTTCCATTTGTGGTGGCTGCGTTCGTTGGACCATGACAAAACTTTTTCCTCTAATACTTTGGATACAACCATTTTGGATTGGAGTTCTAGGTGGTTAAAATATATTCATCAATATTATACAACTCAGGGATTCTATACCTTTTTTGAATTACAAACAATGTATTCACTCCCTGCTCAGTCACAATTTTGCTACTTACAGGTGAGATCCTACTTGATGGAATGGGCACGCAATTGCAGCACCTACCCGAACATTCTCCTTTACTATTCTCTATATTTAGGAAATATTAACAAGGAACTTTATGACCTCATCTAATTGGCACTCTGTATAAGGAAATACAACTCTGTATAAGGGTTTACTAGAATTTTTACCTAACACATCACTTCCAGTGTTAAAATGATGGAATAAGGAGTTGCATAGTGAAGTGGCCGTTGAGGAATGGATCAAGCATTCTTCTGATAGTTATACATTAACTGCCACATACTATTGGTGTGACTATTCATGGAAATGTCGTATGTGATATTTCATCACCCCTGCAATACAAATAAAATATCTGGCTGGTCCTGCAGGGAAATGCTGGAGGGGTTGTGGTGAGTCACTTGCAGCACACGTGCATATTTTTGGGGCATGCTGTAGAATATCTGAGTTCTGGCAGGAGATTAATGATTCATTAAATGCTCTTTTTAAGGAACAAAACATTCTTACACCTCAATTAGCTTTCCTTTCTAAAGTACCTCCAACTATCCGGGGACCCAGCCGGAAACTTTTACTAATATTATTACTGGCTGCAAAAAGAAAACTACAACTAAACTGTGGCTGTGGGGAAAAACCTCCTCAGTGGTCTCAATGGGTCATTATAGTAAACAATATGTATAGAATGGAGCTGTTTACAGCATCTGTCAAGGATAAGTCGACTACAGTTCAATAAATGTGGAGACACTGGGTACTATATCAGATAGCAACAAGCATTTGTCAATGCCGAATGTTTGCTTGCTGGCATTGGCATTGGTAGTGTAGAAGTTACAGAGCTGCATAATAGAAATGGCAGTGAAGTATTGAACTGAAGCCAACCCCACCACCACCCTGCAGAGAGTGACAGGCATTGGGGGTGTTCCTTTGGGTCATCAGGCATAACAGCCATGCCATTTCACTACACCCTACCCTGCAGACACTGACAAGTGTCACGGTGTGCCTTAGGGTCTTTGGCCCTTATGCGCACCCCATTCCATCAGGAAATACGGTGAGATGGGTGCAGGATAGGAGAATGGGGTGAACTTTGGGGCTGAAGAGTCCAAGGCATACCTCGATGCCTCTCTCTGGCTGCAGGATGTGGAATGGTATGAGCATTACAGGCAAGAATCCCAAGTCACACCCCTGATGCCTGTCATTCTGTACAGGGTGGGGCATTATGGTTGGAAACGCTAACACCTCAGGCATTCATTGGTATTTTCACTCCAAATTTTCAACATGCTTTTTTTGTGACCTCCACCTCATGAACAGTGGCAATATCAGTTTGTTAGCCAAAAGCTGCTTATGCACAGCGACTACGGCATTTAGCACCACAGGTGCAAAAAACACATTCCAAACAGGATGTGAAAAATGACAGCTGTACTGTTCATGGGGAGATGTAGAAAATGGCAATGTTGCAAATCTGCAGTCAAAATATTAAAAAAACTGGTGAAGTCAGGAGTGTGCATAGAAACTGTGCAACACACACCCGTAATGTAATTAGGTTGGGGATTTTTTACAGCAGATTGTCAACACAGGCATTTTGGGACCTCTGATCATGAACAGTGTCACTGTGATTTTCTTTATCTGTCCCGAACAATGATTTCCCACAGCAACCACACATCTCTGCGCTGAAAGTGTGAAAACACATTTTGGCCATGTTGTGAAAAATGACAGCTGTACTGTTCATAAGGAAGTGTGGAAAAATGCCACTGGTGAAAATCTGGACTGAAAATATTACAAAGTCATGAACTTACGAGGGTGCGTGGAAACTGCACAATGCTCACTCGTAACACAGTCATTTTATGGACTTTTGTCACCAAATTTTCAACATAGCCATTTTAAGACTTCTGCTTATGAACAGTGTAACTGTGATTTCCTTAATCTGTCCCAAACATTGCTTTCGCACACCGACTGCACCATTGTGCGCTACATGTGCAGAAACATATTTGGGGCAACATGTGAAAAATGGCAGCTGTACTGTTCAAAAGGAAGTGTAATAAAATGGCAATGTGGAAAATCTGGAGTGAAAATATAGAAAATTCACAAACTTAAGAGCGTGCGTAGGAACTGCGCAACGCACCGTAAAACAGTCATTTTTAGGAATTTTTTCACCAAATTTTCAACATAGCCATTTTAAGACCTCTGTTCATGAACAGTGTCACTGTGATTTTCTTAATGTGTTCCATACATTGATTTCGCACACCGACTGCGCCTTTGTGCGCTACATGGGCGGAAACATGTTTTGGGCAAGATGTGAAAAATGACAGCTGTACTGCTCATAAGGAAGTGCAATAAAATGGCAATATTGAAAATCTGGAGTGAAAATATTGAAAATTCACGAACTTCACAGTGATGCGTGGGAGCATGCCTATGCGCTCGCAAAAACACTCATTTTAGGATTTTTCCCAAATTTTCAACATAGGCTTTTTGAGAGCCCATCTTATGAACAGTGGCAGTGTCATTTCGTTACTTGGTCCTGAAAGGTGATTTCGCACAGTGACTGCGAAATCACCCTTCGGGCCCGAAGAACGCCATGACAGTGAGATCAATCATGAGAAGGGGTCCCAAAATCCCCATGTTGAAAATTTGGTGCAAAAATTCCAAAAAATGGCTGAGATATACAGCAAAGTTGAAAAAACACTATTCATTACATTATACAGCTTACCGGCATTTCCTCAGTTCGTGGTCGGCTTTGAAGAGTTCAGACGTGTTCCCGGTCCACCGAAGATCGTCGCGCCGGAGTCCAGAGGTGAGTATGGGGTGGGGGTGTGTGGGGAGGCAGGGTGTGCAGTGGGTGCGGGTTGTGGGAGGGAGGCAGGAAGAAGCGCCAAGGGACAGTTTTTGATGTGCAGATTTTTTTCTTTAGGTGACGATGCGGGACGTTTGCCATGCTGGGGTGGGCTCCCAGCGTAGCACAAGGATGGCTGTTGGAGGTGAGGGGGCGTGGAGCTGATGGGGGATTGGGCACCCCCATCAGCAATAGCATCTGTTGCCACGCTGGGGTGGGCTCCCAGCATGGCACCCTGTACTGGAGGGGTGACAGTGGAGCCGACAGGGGATTGGGCACCCCCGTCGGCTATACAATGTGCGGCCATGCTGGGGTGGGCACCCAGTGTGGCATATATAACTCTGCTGGGGGGGTGCAGCAAGCCGACGGGATTGGGTACCCCCGTCAGCTACACAGTGTGTGCGTGGGGGGGGCCGAGCACGCAGCATGCCTGCCTGTGTGTCTGTGTGTGTGTGTGTGTGTAGGTGGAGCACGCATGAGCAGGCGATATCTGATCGCTGCTCACTGAAGCGTAGCTCCCCCTTTCAACTGTACTCCACTGCATTTTGGAGCTGTCATAGACTGCTCCAGCAGGCATTGGAGAACTGCGGTTGCGCCTGCAAACACACTGACTGAATTGGAAGAGGGCTGCCACACCTCCGAAAACTCGGATGATGGCACTATGTTTCTTGCACATGCGTGCAAGCAAGCAATGAATGAGGACTTTGTCCCATGAACACTGTTAAAGATCCAAAAGATTAATGTGTCAGTTTTAGCTCCTTACGCCTTATGCCTAATATGAAATATGAAAGGAACCACACAATTTGAAGTTATCTGTTCGGTGATGGGATATTCTTCTCCTTGTATACTTATTTCTCTATGTTATAAGACACATTAATTACCAACAAGATGTTTTTTTTACTAGAGTATAAAGGTGGTACAAGCGCCATCTGTATGCATCTAACAGCTTACTGCTCTTTTCGGAAACTATGTAAGTTTATAATCTTCCCTTGTTTGGGATTTGCTGTTGCTTTTAATTAAGCTAGATGTAATCTGTGAATGGTTATCAATAAAAGACAGAATATAAAAAAAAAATTTGCAGGTGCCAAATTTATTAGAGCAAAATGCACAAAGTACAACACAAACTCAAGTGGATGTACCCAGAGTCCTAGCCCTTCACTCAACAGGGAGTTTCGACAGGGGTTAGCCTCCAATGCACTGCTTTGAATGCTGATAGTTTGTGCTTGTTTTGGACTGTTTTATGGTGGGTCTCTCTCTCCTGTAGAAAAAAAGCTGCATCCCTAATTTCCTGAGGTGCCAAAGAACCCGGTATCTTTTAATATTGGCATAGCCCCCTCCCCCCCCCCACAGTACAACCAACTGAAAATCTGATTGGTTAGGGCTGTAAAACCTGCTTAATGGACCTGCATACCTTTTGCTTTTTTGGACTTGGCTTAAACAGCATTGTAAATCAAGAATCTTTGATTCTTTCAAAATGTTTGCTTAAGTTTCAAGACAAGATTCGAGTACAACACAAGGCAAAGGAAAAGCAAACACTCAATGATGGCCTAAGATCTTCCCTGCAGTAGGTTTTGGGTCACACTGCTTGATGTGCCCACACAACGACCTACAGTAGATTTCATGGTACAGTATTGGTGGTCCTGTCTATGTCCGGAAATAATTTCTGCATATGGATAATTAGGTTAACTGCTTTTGTACCTTCAGGGATACCAGACACACAAGGAATTACACCTGCTTCTGTTTTCTTTACTCGTGTATGTGTTGCTCTAGGATGGCTACCTTTTCATGTACAGCAACAGATTTCTTCTCATCCCTAGCACTCATCCTGTGTTCAGTGCTGCTCACATGGGCTTCTAAATCCCCAACAAGCTGATATTCATTGTCACATACTTGCATAAAGAGCTGACATTCCTTCAACGTGCCCATGAAAAATTGTTTAATAAAACACAATTTGGAAAACAATCTATCTAGTTTATCCACTTGGAGTGCCATACCTAAGATTGTATCTGGGCCTGTGTCTATGCATGTCCACTTACTGGGATGTTCAGCTACAGCAGAAGTAGCAAACCAGGCAGCAGAATCAATTCAATCAGGATGAGATCTGGCACATTTACAGACAAACAGCACTGGGAACAAGAGCTGTGCTGAATGCAGAATTTTGCCAGTGTAATTCATGCACCCCCACCAAGGGCAGGATGTTGTTGAGGGCCCCGCTGGGACATCAGCTGGCACCCCCCCACAGATTCTCAGTGGTGAGGTCCTTTTTTACCACAAAGGCTGGAGATGACAGTGTTGTTATCTGCAACCTTTCTGGCAGCAGAGTTAGGTGGGGAAAACAAGGGTCCCACTTTGGGACCAGTGGCAAAAGAGCCACCTACAGCACCACCACCCTGCAGAGTGGCTCACAAAGCAGCTGGAGTCAGCAGCAGCACAAGGCAGTGATGTGCAAGGGGAAGGGGGTCATGAGCAGGAGGAAGGCAGTCAGCACCAGCCAGGAGGGCACCTTACCCAGTCCAGCAGAAGAACACAGCAGCAGTACGAGGCAGCAGGAGCATCCAGCAGTGATGCACCCACTCCCACTGGCACTACATCACAGCCTGCAGCAGCCCCCCAGGTAAGGTCAGCATGGAAGACCTGGAGACCATGCACCATGAGATGATGGTGGTGCACACTCAAGTGCAAGGTGTCCGGCAGCACTTGGACCAGTTCCGCCAGCAGGTCAGGGGGAACCTCCAAAAAATAATAGAGGACCAACAGAAAATGTCGGACTTCCTGGCAGAGCTGCATCGTGGGGGTGGCTGTGGTGGTGGCACTGGCGGCAGTGCATAATGGGGTGGTCCAAGGTCCGCGCTGTGTAACTTTTGATGACCTGGATGCCATTCAGCACCTAATTTATTTTTCTTTTCTTTTTCTTCTCCTTTGTTACTCTCACTCTTCCTCATCTGCACCCGCTAAAAATAAGAAACCCCCCCAAAAAAGTGAAAAAAAAAAATCAAATAATCTTTACTGTTCTCTTCTTCTTGTTTCTTTTTCTTGTCCAGTGGTTTTGTGTGTAATTTGTTATGTAATGTTTATGCTCCCTCCCTTTCCCCTCGTATGAATATCCTTGCCTGACCTTGCACGTCCCCCCGTCATAGTACTTGCCCATAAACTCTGTACCTTTCTTCTTATTTAACATAGAAACATAGAAACATAGACTTTGATGGCAGATAAGGACTGCTTGGCCCACCTAGTCTGCCCATTTCTCTACCTAGAGGATAAGCAGCTGATCCTATTTAACCAACAGCCTATTTTTACCTACCCCCCACAAAAATTGCCTTCTGTCTTTCCCATGCATTCTTGAATTCTCCCACAATTTTAGGCCCCACAACCTCCTCAGAAAGGCTGTTCCATGTGTCCACCACCCTCTCTGTGAAAAAATACTTCCTCACATTGCCCCTGAGCTGTCCCCCCTCTATCTTCAAATTATGTTCCCTTGTTCTTGCACATCTCTTTTTCTGAAAGATGCTACCCTCTTGGACTTTGTTGATTCCACTGCGGTACTTAAACATTTCTATCATGTCCCCCCTCTCCCTCCTTTCCTCAAGGGTATACATATTAAGCTCCTTTAGCCTCTCCTCATATAGCTTCTCTTGCAGACCCTGCACCATTTTAGTTGCCCTCCTCTGAACTGCCTCCATGCTGTCTATGTCTTTGCGGAGATGGGGTCTCCAGAACTGGACACAGTACTCCAGATAGGGTCTCACCAACTGTCTGTACAGGAGGATAACAACTTCCTGTTTTCTGCTGGTGATGCCTCTCCCTATACATCCCAGTATCCCCCCAGCCCTCCCTACCACCTTCTCACATTGCTTGACAACCTTAAGTTCATCTGATATGATTACCCCCAAGTCCCTTTCCTTTTTTGTTGTTGTTACTACCTCCCCCCCATTGTGTAATCTTCCCTTGGGTTCTTGTTTCCCAGGTGCATTATTTTGCACTTCTTTGCATTGAATCCAAGCTGCCATACTTCTGACCATTCCTCCAACCTTGCCAAGTCCCTTCTCATCCTTTCCACGCCTTCTTGTGTATCAACCCTGTTGCAGATCTTTGTATCATCTGCAAAGAGGCATAAAAGCTATCCTTTTAAGAAAGGTGTATATAGATCACGGTATAGAGTTCCAACATTTTCCTTGGATTTTATGTTACTTCTTCTTTATAGCTTATTTGTTTCCTCCTCCTGTCCACAAATGTCAAGTATTGTAATTTGTTCCTATGAACAACATTTTCTTCCCAAACTCATGTGATGTTGCGTGGGCTTGTGGCAGTTGTTTTGGCTGTGTGCAGCATCATGTTGAGCAATTTTTGTATTCTCGTGGGTAATGGATTCAATTATTCTAAGTCTTATGCGCAAATCCTTCCAATAAATTAGTACCAAAAACTTGACTGTGGGTATGCAAATATGAAGGAAGGAAAAAGGTCTCTTCAACCTCGGAGTTAATAAAAATTATTTTTATTTGTGTTGCTTATACCCTGACACTTCGCACTGTGACAGTGTTTTTTCAAAGGGCTGAAAATAAACAATAAAAACATGTTTAAATCATATTTCATAAACTTACATTCTAATTTCATAAATATTTCTTATGTTGGAACTCTATACCGTGATCTATACACACCTTTCTTAAAAGGATTGCTTTTATTCCTGCGAAACCCTTATGCAGTTTCCAAAGGATTTTGACCTATAAAGTCATTATGTGTGGTTCAGAGCTCAGTGCTTGTGCTACATACTGTAATTGGATAATGAAGGTTTGTGCTTCGATACAGAGGCCAGTTAGGTAGGTAGGACATTGCTCATCAGATATGTAACAGTTCGAATTGATCAGTGTTTAGGTACTTTGAACATGGTTGTACAGTCAGCAATTATAGTACAAATGAGCTGGATAGTCCTATGCAAGGTGCTTAGATACTTGAGCTGATGAGCAACATGTTATGATTTGGTATTGGTTTGGCCTTACTCTGTATTCCACCATAAAGAATGCTTAGTCCAGTAATATGAGACCCCGGAAAAAGAATAATAATATCAAACGATTATCTCCTCCAACTCCGGAGAGTATGACCAGTAGCACGCATGAGAAGAAAACCCCCCTTTGGGGGAAACCTCTGGGGACCCATGGCTACTGACCCACCCGTCCTTCTGGGCATACTAAGGGAGAATAATCCTAATTAACAATATTAAGCTAATTCAAATTCCAAAGTTCGACATTCTGATCCATGAAGTGAAGCTGAATAAATACAGAATATTCCGGTTGGTGAATGTAGCAGCATCCTATCAGTAAATCCAAGTCCAAGAATCCATGTCTGGAGCAGAATGGCGGTAGAGTGGAATCCATGATCGATAATGATGGTTCAAAGTGTCGAAGTTACATTGGTGAATGTTCCGGCAGTTGAGGGTGTCTTCTGCAAGGAGAACCAGTTAACCAAAAGGCTAGGGCTCAGATATTCAAAAGGGTTGTGCCATGCGCAATAGGGTTGCATCAGCGCAAGTCCGAAAATGCGCCATTCTGCGATATTCTGCATGAGGCAGATGCTACTTCAAATCACACTGTGCAAGAGCACAATGATAATGAATGCATGCGCCAACTGAAGGAGTAACCATGCATAAATGGCGGCAGTCTCGATATTCAACAACATGCGCCAAGTGCAATAGGGGAGCAAGCGGAAGTTGCGCCATAGCGGAAATGAGCCAAAATAAAAAGGAACAAGAGAGAGGCACAAGAATGCTACAGGGAAGGCACATGTTGCTGAACCATAGCCAGCCACTCAGGCAACACACACACACACACACACACACAGGGCAGGACAGAGACAGAGCACCTGGAACCCCCAGGAACAGGGAAGGTGTGAGGAGCCACAGCCACAGTGCAGTGCAGAAGGGGGAAGTGCCACACAGCATTAAGGCCACCACAGGAAGGTGTTCCCAGTGCAGGAGAAGTAGCAGCCAGGACAGCGTGGGGAACACAGAAACAGCTGCCGGGGGGGGAGAGAACACAAGCCAGGGACATGGCCAGTGCCACCATCCAGATGGAGGCAGTTATGAGGGGGTGAGAAGGCAGGCAGCAGGGGAGTGCAGCCGTGGAAGGGCCTGTCGGTGGTATGCCCCAACAGGCAGTACCGAGCCTGCACCAGCTTCGAGCTGTACACCAATACCGAGATCATGGGCAGGCACCGCCTGAACCGGGCAATTCTGAGGTGGCTCTGTGAGCTGTGCAGTGATGTGATGCAGGCACCCACACGATGGAGCTATGCTCTGTCAGTGGAGACAAAAGTGACAGCTTGCATGTGCCTGCTCACCACAGGTACCTTCCAGAGACCAACAGGGGACACGACAGGCATAACCCAGTCAGCCACGTCATGCCACCTCACCCAATTCCTCAGCGCACTGCTGCCACATGCTGCAGAGTACATCCATTTCCCCAGCACACTGGCGGAGCGCATAGCAAACATACAGGAGTTCCACAGGGTAGCATGTATGCCTGGCATGCTAGGGGCAATAGACTGCACCAATGTGGCCATTCGCACACCACCTGGCCCTGAAAGGGGCCACATACATTAATTGGAAGGGGGTATGCAAGCATCAACTGCCTGGTGGTGTGTGATGCCGGGGGGCACATAATCAATGTCTGTGCCACACACCCTGGGGGAGCACATGATGCCTTCATCTGGCACCAGTCAGCACTGTGCCACAGATTCAAGAGTGGGGACATACCCCACTGGCCACTTAGTGGGTGAATATGCAAACCACACAGAAAGACATGGAGCTTGGGAGGGGGCATAGTCAGAGGTGACATGGGTATTGGCCTAGATGGCCCAAGGCAGGGTGACACTGATCACCAAACTAACTTCCACCCTCTACACACAGGTGACAGTGGATACCCACTCCATCCCTGGCTGCTCACACCATACAGGCGGCCTGCGACCCCATCGCAACAACGCTACAATGAGGCACATTCCACCACATGCAATGTCATTGAGTGGGTGTTTGGGATGCTGAAGGCATGTTTCTGTTGCCTGGACATGTCTGGCGGTGCCCTACAGTACAACCCCTCCAAGGCTTGTGGGCTATTCCTGGCCTGTGGCATCCTGCACAACATGGCCAATGACTGTGGGATAGCCGTACAGGTTGAAGAGGAGGACAGCAATGGGGATGATGAGGACGCTGGTGAAGATGGTGATGGGCAGCCCCCCTTGGGTGATGGGACCCCCGACTGATCCGGCTGGCACAGCTGCACTGGGACACCATCACAGAGGAGCACTTCAGCCAACCCACGTAAGTCATGGGGCCATGTGCAAGCACCAGTAGCAAAGGCACAACCCACAAACACACATGGACAAACACCAGGGTGCACGTCGTTAAGGGAAGTGGCCGAGCATGGAACCGCACACACTGCCAGGAATGGGCAAGGTCTAACATGGCACTTGGTCACACACACCTCACAAGACATGCACAAAGGGTAGGAGGCATGCTGACCCCGACCACCACCCCTAGCCACATACACGTCTACAGACCACCCCTTGTTTCTTGCTTTTTTAACTGTTAATGTTTCTTGCCTGGTAACCTTACTAATCTGACTTTCAGCTTGTTTTAAACAAGCTGATCCGTACCCTCGTTCTCTAAACCTCTCCATCATTATATCTTTTTGTTTATTATCAGTTTCTGTTGTACAGTTCCTTTTTATCCTGGTCAATTGTGAAAAAGGTATATTGTTTATCAGTTTGCATTCATGAGCACTATTACCGTGAAGAAGCGTATTTCTGTCCGTATCTTTCTTGTACAAATCCGTAATTAATGCTGTATTTTCTTTGATAATCCATAAGTCAAGAAAAGCTAGTTCTCTAATACTGCTATTCATTACAAATGTAATGTTTTCATTAATGTTGTTTAAGAAAGAGATAAAGGAAACCAATTCCTCCTCGGTTCCTTTCCAAATGAAAAACACACTGGCCCAGATATCCAAATGGGTTGCGCATGGTGCAACAAACCCACTGATGCACCCCGGTGCGATATTCAAATGGGAAAAGTGCGGGGCACAAATCCCGATGTGCTGGAGTGCATCAGTAATGTATGCAGGCGCAGGTGGGGGGGCGTGCCCATGCATACCCTGCACAGCCCGATATTCAGCCCGGAAAGTGCAGAGCCATGCATGTGCAACCCCTACCTGCGCCAAAAAGAAAAGGAACAATGGACGGCTGATGATGTTCATTCACAAATCTGGACTGTCATATACGGTATGGGCTGCACGCCCATTGGCTGTAACTCTGCGCACCAATGGGCGTGCAGCCCTGCGATGATCGGTGATTGGGCGTGAGCGGCAGGCGGGTGGGATGCTGTCGCCCGCCGGCTGCGAGGATGGGGTGGAGGGGCTTCATGGGTGGGTGGGGGACACTAGACACCAGGGAGATTTTGAGGGGTTTGTGATGTGACATTCTGCCAGCGATCGGGCTTTACAGTCCACTGGACCACCAGGGAGATATTCGGGGTTGGGGTTACATTCTGCCTACGATTGGGCACTGGGGAGTTCATACACATTATGCCCATGATCGGGCTGTGGGAGATGTGTGTGGGGGGGGTGTTTATGTACCTGGACTGCCCGCGATCGGGCTGTGGGAGATGTGTGGGCGAGGGAGGGGTTTGTTTTACACTATGCCCACGATCGGGCTGGTGGGGGGGCACAGGGACCGAGTTGGGGGCCAGCCAAGGGTGGCAGCTGCTGTGTTGCACCCTGCAATGCAGCAGCTCACCTGTGGGTGGCCCTCAATTTAAGCCTTTTTTTTTTTGGCTCAAGCTTGTGGAGGCGCAGGTTGGGGTTTAGCATACAACTCTGTAACCCGACTGAATAAAGGTTGCGCGGGTTCTCATGGATCCTCCCCCTCCTGTTGAGCATGCATTCATTTGCATTGCTCTCTTGCGCAACCTGTTACCAGTGGCGTAACTGCCTCCTGCTGAATATCGCAGAATGGCGCATTTTGGACTTGCGCATGCGCAACCCTGTTGCGCATGGCGCAACCCTTTTGAATATCCAGGCCAATGTGTTTTTCATTTGGAAAGGAATTGAGGAGGAAT
Organism: Neoceratodus forsteri; assembly: GCA_016271365.2. Lineage (NCBI taxonomy): Eukaryota > Metazoa > Chordata > Ceratodontiformes > Ceratodontidae > Neoceratodus > Neoceratodus forsteri. The sequence continues at coordinate 70,263,458 of JADMNL010000027.1, read as the reverse complement.
TGGTTTCCTTTCTCTCTTTCTTAAACAACATTAATGAAAACATTAGATATGTAATGAATAGCAGTATTAAATAACTAGTTTTTCTTGACTTATGGATTATCAAAGAAAACACAGCATTAATTATGGATTTGTACAAGAAAGATACAGACAGAAATACGCTTCTGCATGGTAATAGTGTTCATGAATGCAAACTGATAAACAGTATACCTTTTTCACAATTGACCAGGATAAAAAGGAACTGTACAACAGAAACTGATAATAACAAACAAAAATATATAATGATGGAGAGGTTTAGAGAACTAGGGTACAGATCAGCTTGTTTAAAACAAGCTGAAAGTTGGATTAGTAAGGTTACCAGGCAAGAAACAGTAAGAGTTAAAGAACCAAGAAACAAGGGATCAAGAACAATATTTACTACAAAGTATAATGAAAGATTTACAGAAATGAGGAAAATTATTGACAAGCACTGGCATCTTCTGACAGCCAGTGATAAACAAACTACATGCTTTCAGAAAAAGCCACTAGTAACTGTTAAAAAGGTGGAAACCTTAAGAGACAGGTTAGTAAAATCACAATTCAAAATAAAAGAAAATAAACAAGAACAGCTTCTATTAGGCCCATTAAAGCCAGGCATGAACCTGTATGGCCATTTCTCAATATGTGGACACACATCTAAAAAGGTGCCTTTAGACATCCATTCATAGGAAAAATATTCCCTATTAGACAAAATATAACCTGCACAATAGAAGGCATGATTTATGTAATTCAATGCCCATGTGATCACATTTATGTAGGACAGACAACTAGGGCCTTAAAGTCAAGAATTCAAGAACACAAAAGTGACATAAGCAGTCAGGATGAAACTTCACAAGTGCCATTACATTTCAGAGAACATGGACAATAAAATGCTGGTTTGTCCACTGTTTACAAAGGATTTCAGGCTGAATCTTGTTGCCACTAGTGCAGAACACGTCGTACAAGTTCAGAAATGTTACATGAAAAATGTTAGATAAAATTCAGATAGAAATCTGGTCTCAGTCATGATGTTATATGGTGCCCCCACCTCCTGGACCAAAAAATACTGTTTGGGCCACTGTTTACAAAGGACTTCAGGCTGAATCTTGTTGCTGCTAGTGCAGAACAGGTCAGAAATGTCCAGACATGTTACATGAAAAATGTTAGATAAAATTTAGACAGAAATCTGGTCTCAGTCATTATATAGTACCCTGCCATCACCTGGACAATAAAAAGCTGGTTGGTCCACTGTTTACAAAGGATTTCAAGCTGAATTTGTTGCCACTAGTGCAGAACAGAACGTACATGTTCAGAAATGTTACATGAAAAATATTAGATAAAATTCAGACAGAAATCTGGTCTCAGTCATGATGTTATATGGAGCTCCCACCTCCCGGACCAAAGAATGCTGTTTGGACCACTGTTTACAAAGGATTTCAGGCTGAATCTTGTTGCTGTTAGTGCAGAACAGGCTGTACATGTCCAGAAATGTTACATGAAAAATGTTAGAGAAAATTCTGACAGAAAGCTGGTCTCAGTCATGATGTTATATAATGCCCTGCCACCACCTGGACAAATAAAATGCTGTTTTGCCCACTGTTTACAAATGATTTCAGGATGAATCTTGTTTCCATTAGTTGCTGTGGTGTACAGAACAGGCCTTTTACAGTAAGTCCAGAAAAAAAACATATGACAAAATTGTGAGAAAAGGGAGATACAATTATTGTAGGAATTATAAAATAGCCAAAAGGGATGCCACACTGAGAAAATTAATTCCTCCTGCAAAATGGTGCTGCTACTTGCACTTGCTTCCTCCTCCTCCTGCTGCAGCTGGTTTCTCAGTTGATAGAGAAATGTATAATTATTTATTAATTTATTTAATTTTTTTATTTAGTTTTTGTTAACCGGGTAGGTGCACTAGCCATGAATTGACTATTTTCAGGCATGACCTGGGAGAGTACAACAAAAAGAGAACAGTTGAACAACAGCAACATGGGTACAATAATATAAATAGAGGAACAGTACAGCAGTGCTACAAAAATACAATGGGTAGAAACAACAAAAAATAATGGTAAGCAAATACAGATAATGGCAGTAAGATATATAATAAGTGCAGAAACCATGGACCTGACCTGTGGAGTGAAAGGGTTAATAAGATAGCAAGGTTATATAGAGAGAGAAATGTGAGGAAAGTTCAAACATAACAAGAAAAACTGACAGAAGGAAGGTCAGGGGTGGTAATTGGCAAAACAACAGTGGATGGTCAGCAACAAGGTTCGAGAAGGAAGAGAGCTAGTAGTCAAGAAGTTATTTACAAAGAGAAGGAAAAATATGGACAGGGGAAGAGGAGACAGTCTTGGAGCTGGATTACAGCAGGGGTGACATTACTGGTAAGTCTCAGGAGTTTCAGGTTGGGTCAAAGCATGTACAAACATCAGCTAAGGATAGATAACGACGATATTCACTTTTAAATCCAAAGTGAGACTGAGACAGCCGGAGGTTGAGTGAAAGAGCATTCCATAGCCTGGGAGCAGAGAATTGGAAGGCCCCTGTGCCTTTAGTCATCCGACATCTCGGAACATAGAGCAAGGATATGTCAGCTGATCGCAGGCCATGGGAGGATGGTTGAGGGACCAGCAATGCCGCCAGCTGGGATGGGTTTTTTTCCTGGATGATTGAGTCCATTAGTGATCCAAGGTAGTATTGTCTACTGGCAGAGGGTGAGAGCCAATTCAGATCCTTATAAAGAAGGCAGTGATGTTTGAGTCGAGTCGACGAAGCAGCAAATCGGCATATATTGTTATAAGTTACGTCCCATTTTAGTAGGGAGGTTTTATGGGCAGAGGTAAGAATAGAGGCACCATAAGTAAGGGTTGGGAGCAGAATACCTCAGGTAATTGCTAAGTTGGCCGAGGGTGTAAGCATGTAGCTCATTTTGTAAGCTACTCCCAGTTTCGAGTTTACAGCTTTGCATGAGGACTGAATGTGAAGATTAAAATCCAGGGACTGGTCCAGCAGGATCCCAAGGTACTTGAAGGAAGTAACATTTTCAAGTGGAAATCCTCCTGGGTGAAGAACCTCCAGCAAACTAGAACAGGCCTTAATCTTCGGTGTGGAACCTAGGAGCATGGCTTTCGTTTTCTTTTAATTTAGTACAAACTTACAGTCTAGTAGCCAGTCTAAGACCTTATTAAATTCTGAAGTAAGTGATGTGTTTATGCAGGCAATACTAGAAGAACTAGTATAGATGATCAGGTCATCAGCGTAGAGAATAGCTGAGCAGGATTCCAGGACCTCAGCTGCATTATTGATAAAAATTGAGAACAGAAGAGGCCCAAGGATAGAGCCCTGGGGGACCCCAAGGTTGATAGTAGACGTGTTGGACAGGGAGGAGTTATTGACAGCTTGCAACCTGTTTGACAGGTAGCTACAGAACCAGTCCACAACAGGGGTAGAGAAATGGAATTTATGGAGAGTGGAGAGAAGCAGGGGATGGTCTACAAGGTCAAAAGCCTTACTGAGGTCAATGAAGATGGCACCTGTGAGTTTTCCAGAATCCATGTTAGACAGAATATTAGTAGTTAGCTGAAGAAGAGCCGTGGTGGTGCTATGACCTTTTCTGAAACCATGCTGGGTGTCTGAGAGGAGATTGTAGCGTGTAAGATAGTTAATGGTCTGTGATGCAACTATTTTCTCTAGGATCTTGCTAAGGACAGAGAGAATTGCTATAGGTCTGTAATTGGCCATGTCCTTTGGGTCACCTTTTTTAAAGACAGGCATTTTTCTTGCAGATTTCCATAAGTCCGGCACAGTGCTATGGATAAGGGATAATATGTAGATTCTGGCAATCGGAGAGGCAATGAGTGGAGCAGCCAGCTTAAGAAGACGAGGTTCCAGTGAGTCAGAACCAGAGCTGGTATTGGCAGATATGGATCTCAGTAATTTCAGAACTTCTGCTCTTGATATAGCTATGAAATAGAATGGTGGAGCTGGAGGAGCATCATACGATAGGGCAGTATGGTTGTCTGATGGTAGTGTGGTAGGTAGATTGAAGTGCGATCCACTAGATTGTAAAGCTAATTATCATTTCCCAATGCTGCTGTCCTGTTTGGCTGTGTGGACTCTGTGGTTGTAACTTGTACGATGTGGAGGGAATGAGATTTTGTGGTGTTGTAGCTTGCTACCTGCTGCTCTGACTAATTGTCAGCTCCTTGCCATGAGAAGTAATGTTTTGGCTGCTTGATGGATCATCGTCACAGAATCCATACTGCTGCTGCTTCACACACAAGTATCTGTCTGTATTTCGTTCTGTGCAAAGGAAGGGTGTGGGTGGGTGGGTTGGTAGCGTATTGAGTTCTAATATGTTTGTACTGCTTTTCTATTATTTTTCAGTTTGTTTAGGATTACATCATCATGCCAGGATGGGATTGGGATCTGGGATGTTGGAATGCACAACATTTCCCAATGCAGATGGTAAGTATTTATTTTTTCATTACCAGGGTAGGTTACTGCAATCCAGATGTCTGAGTTTGAAAGTAATTGTGTTCTTTTTGCTTTTGTCAACATTCAAGAATTCCGGTGATGTTACCTCCCACTCCTGCTGCTGCTGCTCAAGACGTGGACGATTCATTTACTTGAGCAATTGTTCCAGTTTCACAGACAATCCCTGAGGTAAGTATTTCTTCATTTTTTATGGTCTTCAGTAGTGGAGGGGAGTTTAGGGGGTTGGGGGTGAATGTGGACCAGAGGTGGGAAGGGGTGGAACATTTAACAATCCTCAAAATATTTTCTTCTTTTTATCTTATTACCGGGTATGCAGACGGGGAAGGGGAGTGTGGAATCTGGATGCCTGCTGCTGTGCTCCATGTGCCCCACCCTGCATGTTCCTTCTGGAGGCAATTTAGCCCACACTTACATTCTGTGTGACCCTGAGCAAGTCACTTAACTTCCCTGTGCTCCCAGGTTGCACCTGTAAACAAGCTTTCAGCTTATTGTGTCTCACCTGGTTAAATATTTGGGGGAAAAAAAAAACATTTCTGCAGTTTAATTACATTCATGAGGTATGGTAAATATATTTTTTTTTCTCTGCTTCTAATTTGCTTGCTAACACCAGGTATGCAGATGGACGAGTAGTCATCATGTTTCCTGTCATTGTTCCTGCTTAGGTAATTTTCCTCTGGTGACTTTTCATCCCATGTCTGTGTGATGACTACATCCAGGCCCTGCAGGAGCTGGTGTGTGGAAGAGACAGCGGGTTGCTTGAACTGCGATGTAGGCCACTGTTTCCATTAACGAGTAAACAGCATATCCAGGGAGGAAGTATATGTGGAAATGGATGGTGGAGATGGTGTTTAGTAATTAGGTGGAGGGAGCTAATGTCTTGTCTAATCACTTGAGGTGGCAGAGCTGCAGTAATTAGGAGAATTTAGAAGCCAAACTGCAGTCAGCAAACCCCTCCCCCAAGTAGGGACCATCACAGTTTCTGTACAAGTACTATCGCACTACTTATAATTAACCTTTTTATGGGAATTTGATGTTGTTAAGCCTTTTTTATGATTACTTTTTTAATTAATGACTTGCATCTTTAAAGATGGCCACCATTTACCCTTTTGCAAAATCTGTTCCACTGGTGTTAATGGTTGAATGAACATGTTACATTCATACTCTATGTGTACTAGGAGGATTTGTCAACATGTCGCGGATAGCAAACAGCAGAAAATATTTATTTTTCGCATGCAGTGAATGGGCGTGTCAGATGGCAGAAGGGGAGGGCCGGGTGTGGCATGTGCCAGGCTCCAGCATGGGCATTTTTAAAGACATCAAGACAACATATCTTTCTTTAAGATGGGGCTAGTTGAAATGAAAAGTAAAATGTGTATCTGGATATTTTTGGCAGCAAAACATTATAACTGTATTATCATGCACAATATTTATGAGTTATGGTAATTTGAATGCTGCTGCTGCTTTATATAGGGTGGGGACCAAACAGCAGTTTATGGCAAAGAGTAATCAAATGAAACTGATTAATACTGCAGCAGATAATACAACCATCACAAATACAATGCTAGCTAAAAATAATTAAACACTGTACTGAGCTGAAAGTGTTTTGGGGGGTTCCTTTGTGTAACTTCAGCCTTGTTTCACTTCCACTGTCACATCCTCCAAGAAGCAGCCTTCACAGTCTTCAAGACTGGAGTTGTCACCAGGTGAAAATTCTCTCAGCATTGCTGCTTCATCCACCTCGCTGCTGGAGGATGCCTTAGTAGAGGGATTGTCATCATCATCATCACCGAGACACAGTTCATGTGGCAACACCATTGACATCTTTGTGTTCTGTGGAATGCACCTTTCGTTCATTTTGAAGAATGTTAGCATGGACACATTCTTGGGTGACAAATTGGCCCTACGGTCACACACAATGGCTCCAGCTGAACTAAACACTGGTTCCACACTGACATTGGATGGTGGGCAGATCAGGTATTTCACAGCAACTGATGTTAGTGCTGGCCAGTCAGTCATTTTGCTGCTCCAGTACTGCAATGGCTCATCAGTAATGGCAAGGTGCTTTGTGTCCCCCATGTAGGCCTCCACCATTCGTTCTGCTGCCCTGAGTCCAGCTGCCTCATCTGTCTCCTCCTCCTCCTTTTTTTCCATATCTTCTACTCCCACCTGATAGAGAACATCCCAAATGGGACTGCTTGTGGTTTTGTGCTGTACCTTGCCTATTCTGTCAGATTGGGCTGCCTGTGAGCTGCTGCTGGTGGTGGTAGCAACACCTGTTTTCTGTGCAGTGTGTGGCTTATGTGCCTTTTTCATCTGTGCAGCAGATACCCATCAAATGAAGTTCTCTGTCAACCTTTGCACTCTCTGATGACCTCCTTCAGCTATAGAAGGCAGACCACATTTGTAGCATGGCTGAAGCATGGTAGTGATTTTAAATTCATCTGACTGTACAATGCCGGATATATGGGTATTCATGTCCAGCATGTGGAGCATGTGATTCATTAGATCACAACTGCTATGATCCCTGCTTGCCTCCATCTGGTGTCGGACATTAACCAGTGTCTGCCTCAGCACATGTATGAGGGGTATGGATTGACTTATACAAGCAGTGTCCACACTCTCTGCCTGTGTAGCATGCTTGAATGGATGGAGAATGCATATGAGCCCATCCATTTGGTACCACTGCTCTGTTGTTAGAGTAATGGACACTCCAGCACTGTTATGGGTGGTGTGCACCACCAGCCATTCTGACACAGCCTTATACTGTTCATGCAGCCGGTCAATCATGTACAGCATGGAGTTCCACCTGGTCACAACATCAAGCTTCATACGGTGCTGAGGCAGATGGTTATTGAGCTGTAGCTCACACAGATGATCACGGGCCTTTGCAGAACGGACGAAGAGTACACAGATGTGATAAGAAAAAGTCACAGTTTCCTTAATATCTGCATGGTTTAGAAACTGCTGCACAACAAGATTAAGGCAGTGTGTCAGGCAGGGCACCCTGAAAAAACACCATCGCTAATGCACTTCACTACATTGGAGCCACTATCACTTGCGATGAATCCTGCTGTAAGTGACTGTGTGTGTAGCCACTCATCAATCTTGTCCAGCAGAACATTAAGCATTTTCGCATCCGTGTGAGAACCAGTAACACTTTGCATACTCAGGGTTGCATGCTGCTAAATTCCAGTGGTGTTGGTACCACCACAATTTTGCTTCAGGCATTTTTTGCCAGGCCCAAAATCAACTACCACCCCTGGTACCTGTGCCCAGTGTTCCATTATGCATAGATACAAGCTTGCTGCTGTTTGTCCACTGGTCCACATATCCATGCTAAGATGGATATATTCTGATGCACTATACTTCATTGCATGTCTTCTGGAATCGGCAGCTCTACTGCACAGCTCTGTCATGGCACGCTTAGATCGATGGGCAGCATTTACTTGCATGCAGCGGCATGATTGGGGGGGTACTTTGTGTGCCACCTAAGGATGTTCTTCAGAGTGGGCTGCATCTTTGGGGCTGTTCAACCAAGAATGCTCTACTTGTCACACTAATGTTGCTCTTTTAGGGGTAACAGTTGACTCTTGAGGCTGTGCAGACTGCATGAAACCAGTTATTTTGGTTGATTTTGGGTGTGGTGGTGTACTTTTATGAGTCAAGGGACTAGGAGTGGTTCCTCCACTGCTATGCCCACTACTCAAGATAGCAAAGGATTGCTCATCCTCCTCCTCCACTGATCCACTCTACTCTCCCTTCTCCTATTGTATTGAACTGCTCTCAGTTACATTTAATTTGCCGAGGGTGATCCCACCAACAGCTCTGGCATCCTTCTGATGTTGCTGCCATTGCAGTGGGTGCTTATTTTTCAGGTGGGTGTGTTGGCTACCGGTGCCTATGTGGTTTCCCTTTTTTCCCGACTAACATGTGCTTGACACAGTTGACATACCACTATAGTCTCATCAGCTGGATCAAGCACACAAAAGTCCCAAACTAGGGACTTTTGACCTTTGGACTTAACATGCTGCTGGTGGGACTGGAAGAGCTGAGAAACAGGTCTGAAAGTTTTTGCTTTTTGGACTGCTTTCATCATTTCCATAAGACTACTTTTGGGAGGGGGGGTGACTGGACTGCTTGGGGGATTGCTGATAGGCTTGGTGACAGCTACCACGTGTAAGTATATGCAAATGTATGGTATCCTGTTTCTCCCTTTCCTAATAACTGTAACAGCATGTGATTGCCAAACCTGTAACCTCAATGATGTAACAAAATTGTAACAGCAAGTGATTGCCAAATCTGTGACCCAATGATGTAACAAAATGTTGTCATGTATTTGTCCTCTATGTGACAAGGTACCTTTGGAAATGAGCCTCTGGCCCAAAGGTTGTAAACTGATGTACAAATAAATAAATAAATAAATAAATAAAATAAAGGGTCTTGGCCTATATCATTCTTCAAATGTTCTGTGATAATAGATCACTATATTGTTGGGATGGATTACATTTAAGCAAGCAAGGTGCATATAAACTAGGAAGGACATTTGAGAACATTATCAATAATTCTTTAAACTAGCTTCAAGGGGGGGAACAGGGAACCCAGAAAAGTTCTAACCATAACAAAAAAAATCTAAACAGAATAAAAATTTGGAGCAGCAATGCTAGAAGCCTTAACCATACTAAATCAACTGAACTAAAAATGCTAATGAAAAAACATAACATAGATATTGTTTGTGTAACTGAAACCTGGTGGGATGAGAGCAGTGAATGGTCCAATAGCATTCCAGGGTATCAGCTTTTTTACCAAGAATCGAACAGATAGAAAAGGAGGTGGCATATGTTGTTATGTTTCTGAGCACATTCAATGCCAAGAAATAGAAATATCCAGTACCTCTGAAAGAGCAACAGAAACATTATGGATAAATATAATCTTTTCCCACTTGCCAAAAATATTACTGGGAATTTCTTTAGACCTCCAAATAGTAATAATAACTATAACTACACTCTAATTGATGAAATTGACACAGCTTGCGGTTTAGGTGATACTATATTACTGGGAGACTTTAATGTACTGGGTATAATTTGGGACCAAATGATAGGAGTTACTGTGTTTGAAAAAAAACTTTGGTTGAAACAATAGCCTCCCATGGATGCTATCAAATAGTGGAATCTCCCACCAGAGGGAAAAATATTTTGGACTTAGTAATCACAAACTCTAAAGAAAGAATTAGTATTATAGAAGTCAGCTCTCACTTAGGATGTAGTGATCACAAAGCTATAGAATGTACCCTAAATATTATGAAGTCAAAAATTCATGGGTGCCTTACATCACTTGATTATAGAAAAGCTAATTGGCTAAACATTATCAGTGCATTTAACAGCATAAACTGGGGGATATCCTTTTGTGACTTAGAGGTAAATTTAATGTGGGACAAATTGAAAACCAAGATACAAAAGTTAATTGATTATCGTATCCCAAGATGTAAAAATATGAAAAATAAAAGTAATATCCCTCTATGGTTCTGCAAGGCAATTAAAATTTAAATAAAAACAATAAAATAAAGCCTTTAGATAATATAAGTTAAACCCTTCCCAAATCAACTGAATAAAGTACAGGATTCAACAGAGATTGCTGAAATCACTAATTAAAAAAGAAAAAATAAAGCTTGAAAATAAATTAGCTTCCAATAAAAATCATAAGGCCTTTTATGCTTACGTTAATAATAATAATAAGCAAACTAATAATAGAATCAATACTGTGACAGTCAATGGTGAAATAAAGAATAATAATGACATTGCGAATAGCTTCAATAATTATTTTACATCAGTTTATCAAATAAATAACTCAAAGGTGACCACCCCTTGTGTGGAACACTCAGAGGTATTTAGTATTACCCATGATATGGTACTTAAAGATTTATATAAAATACATACATCCGCTTCACCAGGACTAGATAATATTGATTCTATTATCTGGAAACAATTGGCCGACATGGTTGCTAGGCCGCTGACTATCCTATTTAATAAATCTATTTTGACTGGTGAAGTCCCACTGGATTGGCGTAATGCAATAGTCATCCCAATATATAAAAAAGACAATAAATCAAATGTCGCCAATTATAGGTCCATCAGTCTTATGTCTCTTTGTTGCAAGAACTTAGAATGTTTGAGTAAAAATAACATTGAGAGCGACACAGTTGTATTGGGATTACAGGACACCTCTCAACATGGTTTTAGGAAAGGTTTTTCGTGTAATACCAACTTGGTATCATTCTACAATTTTGTTAGTAGTCATTTGGATAAAGGAATACCTACTAATGTAATCTTTCTGGATTTGGGGTAACCTCTTTCGACTAGTTCCACATAACAAACTTATACAAAATGATGTGATTTAGGCCTGAATAAATATATTGTGAGATGGATAGGAAATTGGTTGATGAATAGAAAGCAAAAAGTAAGAATTAATTTGGTACTTTCTAATGAGGGAAATGTTTGTAGTGGAGTTCCACAGGGTTCAGTGTTGGGCCCGGTACTGTTTGGTTTATTCATAAGCGACATGGGTAAGGGCATTGACTCTGTCATTTCAAAATTCACTGATGACAAAAAAGTAGGTGGGGAAGTCTCATCCATTTCAAAATACAAACAATTATGTGGAAATCTCAAGTCAATTGAACAATGTGGGGAGATTAACAACATAAAATTTAATGAAGCCAAATGTGCGGTAATACACTATGGCAAAAATAATACCAAATACCAATACTGTCTTAATGGAAAAATAATTAAAAACAGCAAATGTGAAAAAGACCTGGGTGTTTGGATAAACTCACACCTCTGATCAAGTTCACATATAATTAAAACTATAGGGAAATGTAATCAAATTATCCATTCCATTAAGAAAGCCTTTATTTCTAGGAATAAAGCATGTGTTATGAAATTATATAAGTTTTATGTATTACCACATCAGGACTACGGAACCCCAATGTGGAGCCCTTATCTCAAAAAGGACATTAATCAGGTTGAAAGAGTCCAAAGAAGAATGACTAAGTCTGTTAAAGGACTAAAAACTATAGAATATGGTAAAAGATTGGAAAGTCTAAATTTGTTCTCACTGGAGACTAGAAGAATTAGGGGAGATCTGCTATTAATGTATCGAATTATGAAAGATCCGATACTAATGGAACAGTGTAGCATAAATAGATTTCATAAAAAAGTAAATTTAAGATCGCACAATAAGCAAATTGTAATGAATAGAGTACATACTGTTAGACACCGACATTTCTTTAATGCACGAACTTCAAAGTTATGGAATAATTTACCTGGCAATATTGTGGAGGCACCTACAATAGATACCTTTAAAAAAAGGTTAGATGAATACTTATTAAGTAAAAGTTTCAACAGATAACCCCACTATGAGTGGGAGACAATTTAATGGGCATCTCGCCTACTTTGTCTAAATGTACCAAGTTAAACATTTTTAAACTCAGGCTTCCATGAGGGATTATCCCAGTTGTCATCATCAGTACTCAGGGCCCCTGGTGTTCTGCGGCAGAATTTTCTGATTTCTGCGGCAGGGCTCCTTGACTTCTGCAGCAGCATTTTCTGATTTCTGAGGCATGATTTATTCATTTCTCTGGCACAATGCAGTTCTGTCATTGGCTAAATATGTTGTGATGTCATCGATGACATCATATGCTGAGCATAGAGGAGGGGCTTCAGGATAAACGAGGTGGGAAAGAAAGCCTGATACTATGGAAAAACAGTATATTTATATGAAAATTCACCAAAAACAATGAATTCTGTGGCACTATATATATTCTGCGGCATGATGCAAATTCTGCGGCAAATTCCACAACCGCAGAATTCCAGGGGCCTTGTCAGTACCGATGCTGATGATGTCCTTATGCTCCTCCTCCTCCTCCTCCTCCTCCCCCTCCCTTCTCACACGGCACCTTTTTCTTTCTCTACAGCCATCCCCTCAGGGGGCTGCCTATCCCCATCACCAGGATTATGAGACTCTGGTTGAACACTATCATCACCAACCCCTGCAGGAACAGGGATAGTCACACCAACAGACTTATCACCCTCCTCCTGGACCACTGTTCCTGTGCTGGTGTGAATGTCTCCCTTCTTCTCACCTTTGTCATCCTCCACCAGCATGGATGCAACAATTGTGGCCTTAACAAACTGAGACACAGGTATGCCAGTACTTAAAACAACAACATTTGCTGGTACCTACTGCACCACCAGAGCCCACAGAAGACACTGATGTGCACATGCGTGTGCTTTCGCTGCTTTGGAGAACTGGAACTGAAGTTATACTTTCCTCAACAGACCTCTTTGCTGCCTCATCCCCCCGGCATGTTTTCCCCCTCTACTGGACCATCTCTTAGCAGGCATTTTTGTATGCTGCTGCTTCAAAGCTTTGCTTTTCTCTGGGAGTATATAAGGAAAGGAAAGGAAAGGGAAAGGGGAAATTGTTTAGCCAGGAAAGGCACACTAAGCTGAAGCTTGTTTCCAGGTGCGACCTGGAAACACAAGGAAAGGATGTATTACTAGCTGTGTGAATAACACCTCACACCTGCAGTACTGGCTTCCTTCCAATTCCAAACATAATCAGGACAAGGAGCAGCACTCTGTACAACTAATACAGTATATGGTAGCCTATTCTAGTAGAAAAAAAAAAGTAACTTTTGTTTCCCCAAACAGGAATTAAAGCGACACAGGGAAAAAGGGTACAGATAACCTACTTTAAATATAGATCACCTGTGTCTGGACTACTTAAGTACTGTAATGTGTTAGTACTTACTACTACAATTTTTTTTATATAAGGACATAAACTACCATATAACATTGACAAACAAAGGCATCTACAACAATACGGATGGGATCAGCAATCTCTTGACAACTACTATATTAATATGTATGTTTTTATATTGCACGGTTCAGGTAGTAAACAATGCTGTAATAGGGAAAGGGTAACCAAAGTCAAGTAAAAGAGGAACACCACAATGCAGAGGCAAACTCCAGCAATAAAATACAGGGTAGCAATTCACCAAAGCAGTGAAACTGTATATGGACAAGTTCAGGTGATCAACTATAAGTATTTAAGTTTCCATGCAAAAAATATAGAACTGTTGCTTTTCACAGTTTAAGTGGCACAAGTTAACAGCAAGCAGAACTGACCACAAACAAACAAAATATAAGGGATCAGCACTGTGTTCAAAACTTTAGAATTCACAACTAAAAGCAGAAGAATGGTATATAACACAGGCTAACAGGAGCAGGAACTCTCAGACAGGCATAACTTTCCAGGAAAGAAAATAAATACTTGTCAAGATATAAGAAAATTAATACAAATAAGTAGAACAGCAACAAAAATATAAAGGCTTAAAAGAAATAACAATAAATCACTCACAATTTATGAGAAATCTGTTTGTGAAAAGCTAGAAATAGCCTCCACTGGTTTTACACACCTACCCTACCCAACTTAGTTCTTTCACAGACACAGACAAAACTAAAAACTAATTAAACTATTATGCAAAAATCCACAAAATTAGAAAATGTTCCTTAGCAGCACTAGGACCAAACGGCATATTTGGGAGCAATTAGCTCTCAAAAACTAGTTTTAAAGAGGTTTTAAAATGATTTATTGGCTGTGATGAGCAAGCAATTTGAGAAGGCAGTAAGGAAGGCTGGGGGGATACTGGGATGCATAGGGAGAGGCATCAACAGTAGAAAACAGGAAGTTGTTATCCTTCTGTACAGACAGCTGGTGAGACCCCATCTGGAGTACTGCGTGCAGTTCTGGAGACCCCATCTCGGCAAAGACATAGACAGAGTGGAGGCTGTCCAGAAGAGGGCAACCAAAATGGTGTAAGGTCTGCACCAGAAGACATATGAAGAGAGACTCAAGGAGCTTAATATGTATACACTCAACAAAAGGAGGGAAAGGGGGGACATGATTGAAACTTTCAAGTACCTCAAGGGAATCAACAAAGTCCAAGATGGTAGCATCTTTCAGATAAAGAGATGTGCAAGAACAAGGGGGCACAATTTGAAGATAGAGGAGGGCGGCTCAGAGGTAATATGAGGAAGTATTTTTCCATGAAGAGGGTTGTGGATGCATGGAACAGCCTTCCTGAGGAGGTTGTGGAGTCAAGAACAGTGGGGGAATTCAAGAATGCATGGGACAGACATAAAGCAATTCTAGTGGGGGTAGGAGGAAGTAGGCTGTTGGTTAACTAGGATCTGCAGCTTATCCATCAGGTAGGGAAATGGGCAGACTATGTGGGTCAAGCAGTCCTTATCTGCCGTCAAATTCTATGTTTCTATGTGATGCACCACAACAGACTGCTCTCTGATGCAACAGGCAATAGACTATGCTGTAAACAACCTGCACATATTTGACCTATTTACCCACAATGCATTGCAAATTTCATCTTTGGAGCATAATTTTGCCAGCAAAATCAAAAGTTACACCAATGAAATTTTCACCACAAGGCAAAATTTGAGCATGAATGGACAAACTTAGTCAGTCAAAGCATTTTTACGTGAAATTTTGCAGATTACGCAAAATCAAAATCCCAGGCGAAATAACGTTTCGCTGTGGTGAAAAACTTTGCGTAATTGTGAAATTATGTGAAATTTTTCACCTGGAAAAATTTTTTCAATTTCATACTACACTAATAAGTGGGAACCTTTTAACATAGTAAATTATTTTCAGCACTGCTATTTTTTCCTCCTTGCTGCGGCACACTCCGGCTTGGGGCATCTAGCTGCTGGCTCTGACTGCCCGGAGAGCTGGGTAGCTCAAACTTCACCCAGGAGGACATCATGCCATCCTGCTGAAGGGCTCCCCTCTGCCTCTACCAACCAGGACAGCCCCAGACCCTCTCCGACGGGACTCTGCCAATGTCCTCCGGGCTGCTCAGAGCACGTCCATCAAGCTGCATGGTCATGCCCAGCCATTTTTCCTCCTATTGGCCCCTGGACTGCAGACGTGCAATGACATCCAGACACAACATGCTGATGTCTGCCACGCTCCCCCTCTGTTGTCACCAATGCTAGTAGTGCTCCCAGGTGTCTCCAGGGGCTGCTACAGTGTGGTGAAGTTCCCCAGCCCACCCCAGGACTAAAACAGCAGTCTGCAGATACTCAATCCCAGTCCTCCCTTGCTGACCCCCAATGGCCCGGGCTCATTCCTGAACCTGGGTGACCAGTGTAGCATGAGGTGCGGCGTCCAGCGTCTCAACCCTCAGTGCCACTGGGTCAGCTAACATAGTACATTAAGCAAGAGGGAGAGAGCAGAAATATATGTTAAATGAAAGAACATATTCTTTTCAGCCTTTTTCTCTCTGTTTTGCTCAAACTTCCTTTTGGAGAAGCATTCTTGTGCTCAGCCCTGACTCATATTTATGTTCTCCATGCACATGTGCACATGGTGAACATGTTGTTATGAGAGTTGGGTTTTGAGAGGTGTGACACTGTTGGTCCAGTGCTGAGCAGTCTTCAAGGGGTGCACCAATCATCAGTCAGGCTGCCCAGGACACAGTTTTGGCTTGCTGGGTGGAAACGTCCTGTACTTGAAAAGGAAAAGCTGACCCAATTATGGGTCGGCTCTTTCCTTTGATGTATGCCACTGAACAAGCTGATCTGTCATGATCAGCCTGCTGAGGAATTTCAAACATCCCAGAACAGACTCATGGCCTTGCAGATGCCAGCTGTAACACAGAAAACTGTCCATTTGAGGGGTTCCAAGATGGCCTAATGAGCAGCAGCTTAGTTTCCCTATCTGTGCAGACCTTGTAGAATTTTTATTCTAAAGGTTCTAATCTTCCCAGCAACAATCATACTGACATGAGTTCATGAAAAGCTCAACATATCAGCAGGTCAGAGGAGTTTCTTACACTGAGGTCTGTACTGCTGGAACAGAGTTTCCATCCCATCTACCTGAGCCCAGAGCATGGAAGTTTGAACAAGGGAACACTCCTGCAGTCAGAACCAAGACAGGGGTTT
This sequence comes from Neoceratodus forsteri, assembly GCA_016271365.2. Lineage (NCBI taxonomy): Eukaryota > Metazoa > Chordata > Ceratodontiformes > Ceratodontidae > Neoceratodus > Neoceratodus forsteri. Next base: position 70,246,926 of record JADMNL010000027.1, on the reverse strand, counting down.
CTATTGGCACTTCTAAGCAGAAAATGGAGTATAACATTCATAGTTCTCCCTCAATTTTTCAGTCCACTCCTTCGGAGTCAAAGGAGTATATATTAGAATCCTTTGGATGTTCAATTGGCAAGCTGTTTAAATGGACAGAACAAGGTGACCGAAGATTCAATGCCTTGCTAAAAAAAAAAAATGACTTTTTAGAATCAGAGACTAAACAGATTCGAATCATGGAAGAGACAATAAGGAAAACAATGACTGAATCTGCTACTTTGCTGACAAAGTATGACACTAAGATTACTGCCCTAGAGACTAATTGCCAAAGTTTAATGAAAGATAATTAGAATATTAATCATAAACTTGGAAGCAATGAAAATCTTCTGAGGCAGAGAAATATTAGAATACTTGACATTCCAGAGCAGTTTGATTCAGATTTTCAGGATACAAGAGAAATGGTGAAAAAAATTTAAATTAAGACTTTTGATTTGCCAATAGATAACCCTGCTTTGCTTACCGAAACCTTTAGAGTACCTAAGAAAAATTAGGAAACAGGAATAACAAAATTTACAATTCTGGCCAAATTTGCCTTTGATTCCATTTGTAATTTTATATCTAAATTGGCCAAATGACATGGTAACTTGGAATATAAAAAAAAAACAGTAAAAATTAAAAACTGTCCATCGATGTCTGTTGCATAGCCTGTAAAAAACGAAAATTGTCCATCGATGTCTATTGCTGCCGCCCCTTTAACTGACCCACCCACCGACCCTCCCTCTCAGCAACCCCCCCAACAAACATAATACTGACACTGGGGGTGCCCAGTCCCCTAGTGTCACTGTCTCCATGTGACATAAAGAAAAGTGTCCCTCGTTTTTTTTAACCTTGTAAAAAAGAAAACTGTCTATCGATGTCTGTTGTGCCGTCAGTCCCCCATCTGACCATCCTACTCATCACCCACCACCCCACTCCCCCCAAAGCCTTTACTTATGCACTGAGAGTCCAACATGGTAATCCTCTGTGGGCTACAGCCATGTCTTCACTCTTCAAAGCTGGACCACAAACTGAGGAAATCAGGTATGTGGTTCAATGTATTTCAATGGGGTTTTGAACTTAGTGACATAACGTGACCATTTTTGAATATGTTGCCCAAATTTTCAACATGCCTTTTTTGGGACCCAACCTCATGAACAACTGCAGTGATCACATGATCAGCTGGTTTTACTATAGCAAGCACGCCAGCGTTTCATTCATGAGAAGGTAGCCGGCTGTGGAGGAAGGATGGTTGTGCTGGCACCTTCTCAGCTTTGAAATTTTGAATAACTTGATGCTGAACTGATGGGTGCCAGGGTCAGGTGCTGTGAGGGGGGGCAAAATGTACTAGTATTTTTGCTATAGAAGTCTGCATTTTACAAACTTACTATGAACTGTGGAAGCTGGTGGGTAGAATCGGTCACCGACACCTGCAATCTGTATATTAATTAATATTGTTTCGGGGGTATTAATAAAACAGAACAAAAAAAACAACTTGTGGGTGCTGGGGGAAAGAAAATATGCTTTTTTGAGGGAGGGTAGAGGGCTGGGGGTTTTGCTGCTCGTATGGACTGGAAGATGGGGGGGAGGGGTTGGTTTCCATCAATGGTATAAATGTCTGAATACCGACTAATGAATACAGAATATTTGGCTGAATATTCAGTAAATGGTATTTGCACAGCCCTAGTAATATGATTAAGTATTGTATTATCAAACAACAAGAACAGTGCATACAGTGCACCATGTTATGCAGGTGGGTAACAAAATGGGGAATACACAGATGCATTGCTGCTAGGTTGGGGGGGTTGAAAATAAGGTGCACACACAAAGAGAGGCCCATGCTAGTTTGGGGCCTAAAAGGGTGTCAACAGAGCTACATACCATCCAGGTGGGGAAGGAACGGGGTGGCACATGCCATTACAGGCTCACCAGGTATGGGGGTAGTAAATGAGGTACACATCATGACTGGTCATGTGGGAGGCATAGGGCTGTACACAGAGATACTCACCAACCAGGTGGGGTGGTGGCTCTAATAGAGGCCATCGATACCAGGCATAGGACTGCCTGAGCTTGGTCACAGGGGCAGATGGTGGTGTCACTGGGGCACTGAGGGGAAGGGAGGTGAAACATGTTGGCAAGGGTTGGCATATGCAGCTTACGCATGTCCTCTACCCCAGCCTTGGGTATGGATAGTATGACTGTGCGTCCCCTGTATGGTTAGGGGAGACCTCATCCATTGTATGGGGGATGAACATGGGGTTGATGTTTCTTGTTCCCTGTCATGGCCCTGTGGAGTACTGTCCTCTGGAGGAAGGGGCAGGTTGCAACCTGGTGTGCGTGAGAGTCCTGGGAGTAGTGAGTGTTCTCATCCTAGCACTATGTGGTGTGGGAGTGTGCCGTGGTGCCCATTATGGAGTGGCATTACTCACACCGAATAGCCTGGGGGCTATGTCTGGTCTTCACAGTGCCTGCCACCATTGCTGCAGCCTACAGCACATTGGCACACAGGCAATCTATGAAGCTGGTCATTTCAGTGTCCACAGCCTAGCGCGTGTCATGTATGGCCACCATGTTCTCTGCATGGCATGCCTCTGCCCGCTGCTTGGCATGGTGCATGTCCTCACATAGCATGTGGTGAAAGCATGTCAGATTCTACTGTGTGACACTCTGTGCTTCCATGGTGGACAGCAGTAACTGCCGGTTGTTGGCCGCAATCCACTGTCATTGGGGACTGTCCATTGGAACAGTGTCAGACTGCATCCTCGGCCCCTGTATGGGCTGGCGCTGCACTACAGTAGGTGGTACATTCTGTGGTGGGTGTTGCTGGCTGACTGTGGCTAGCCCAATGGGTTGGGCCTGGGGCAGCAGGGCTATGGTCATGCTGGAGGATGCATCATGGGGAGGTTCAGTGGTGGCCGGCCCTGCAGCATCAGCTGTGGGGTGGTATGGTGATGACTGTGCCATGGATGGAGTCTTGGGGTGTCTCAGTGGTGGCTGTGCCAGAGACTGTGGTAGGCTGCACCCCTGTGATTGCTGGACCACATAGGAACAGCAGCTGGACCCCACTGCTATGGTGGTTGGCAGAGGGGGACAACCTCCCCTGGTCAGAGGTGGGCACCACCAGTTCCAAGCTGTCATTGTAGATCTCACTGTCATCCTCTTCCCCTTCCTGCTGTCTGCTGGCTGGCACAGACAGGTGGGAGGCAGGTTCAGCAGATGCCAAAATGATCCTGGGGTGTTCTCCGCCATATCCAACCCAACGTGGTATGCTGTTGAGAGAGGAGAGTTATATGGTACCGTCCTGTACAGAGCAGTGTTTAGGTCATGCCAGCATGCATGCCCATCATATACAGTGCCATGTCACCCAGGTTGTGTATGCAGTGTATTGCCTATAACCCCTAGTGCCTTATGCATTCTTACAACAGTGAGCACACACTCCATTGCCATGGGGCACACAACCCAGGACCAGTGTATACATGTCTAAGTCAGTGTGCGCACATTTACATACCTGTGTATATACACCCAGTACTAGTGAGTAAACAACCCACCACCAGTGAACAGCAACCCAGCACCAAGGGCACACACTCCAACAGCAGGGAACACAAACACAGCACCAGCAGACACCCTCCACAGCAGCAGTGAGCATGGACCCCTTCCCCAGACAGCACACATCACAGTACCAGAGAGTGCACAGTCAACACCACATGAGGCATGGTCATGGAACTGCATATGGATGGCTACACACTGGGTAACAGGGAAACAGTAGTGTGTCTGGCAAACAATGTGTTACCCAGCAGTGACATGTGCATGCACCTATACCTATATACACCTCAACATACATACATGACCTATGGGATGTTGCACTGGCAGTCACTCACATGCCTGGACAGGTCCCACTTGGCTCTTGTAGCCACCACCTGGCACTCCCATCACCTCCACAGACCATCGGGTGGATTCTATGGCCTCCTGTAGAGGAGTCAGGGTACTTGCATCTGATGATGCACATGGGTCACTGCCAAAGGCATGCAGCTCCTTGTGCTCTATTGCAGTGACCTCTTTGATGCACTTCCTCATGTCCTTGAAACACTTTCTTACTGCTTTCATAGGTTTGTTGCAGCCACTGACAGTATTGCCCTCTTTGGTTATCTTGTCCCATGCCCACCGTACATGGGCATGCATGCTCTGTGACAGGACCTCCTCCCTGGCCTTGTAGGCCTGTGCCAGCACATGTAACTCCTGTGTAGTGAAGCAGTGGGTCCCAGTTTGGTTAGTGTCTTCCATGGTACCTGCTGAACAAGGGAGTGCAATACAGGTGACCAGGGAAGATGCATAGTGGCACACAGCTAAATGGGACAGTGGTGTAACCCCCTACTCCTGACCACATAGGTGCACCAGCAGTGCCTGCCCTCCCACAGCCCTACACCACCTGACACTGGACTTCCCATGCACACTCCCCACCATTGTGATGGTCACAGACAGGCAGGGGTGGACAAGGGCAGGGACCCAGAGGCCCAGGGCCACTGCCATGTATGCATGTCTGTAAGGGGGTGACTCCACCAACAGTGTGCACCATGGACTATGGGAGGGAGTGTCTCCTCTCAGACACAACAGCCTTCCACCACTAGATGTGGACTCCATTGGCCACTACTGCCATATGTCCAGGGTAGTGCTGCACACAGCATACACACAGGAGTTACATTGGGCAGAAGTTATAGGGCCCTCCACCCAACCATGTCCCCAGCACATATCTGACAGGCCAACCACCACTATCATCCTGTCCCACTAAATACTTTTGGTGCCTACCACCACCTACAAAGTAAACACTCGCAACCTAGAAATCAGGATGTGATGGTCTCCCACCTAAGCCTTACCTATGTAGCAGGGCTCCCGGCTGTACAACGCATCCAGTATAGTACAGGGCAAGAGGGACATGGACAAGATTCTAGGTCATAATGGTGACCACGGAATAGCGATCGCTGTTTGGGAAAGTGTACTTTGCCAAAAATGAATTGCAGCAATGTACACCAGTGGCGAACAGCAAGGTGGCTACCAAAGTTACATGTATTGGGGGGTATGTGCCCCTCCACATCCCCCTGGGGGCTTCACCCCTGTACCCCCCACTTAAGGATTCACAACTCCAGGGAGTGTATGTCGTGGGGGTGAAATTCTTAAAAATAATAAAAGACGACCTACCAGCACAAAAAAAAATGTCACCAGACCCAAACCCTGCACCCTGCACACCCCAACTAATCACCCTCCTCACCACACTAGCCAACCAGCTCAGCAGCTGCCTACCACACTCCCTCCCACATACCTCCCCTCCCCTTCCTCTCCCCCGTGCATGTGCATGTGCATACATATGCATAAGTTTCCCATCGCCCTACCTCACCCACCCAGGTATCCAGTCACTGCCCTGCCAGGTAGCCCTGAACACAGGTGCAGTAACTGAGTCATCATTTTTTGTAAGCACTCAATTGCAGTCACTGTGTTCACTGGATACCCATGGACAATGTGTCGATGGTGTTACATTGGGTAAACAGGACAACTGACTACATTGTCCTCCATATAATGTAATAGGAGGCTCTGGAACACTGTGGAAAACACCCTGGAGTCACAGTGCTAGTGTTCCATGATTGCTGTGGCATGTTCCCTGTGGCTCCATGGCATGTTTCCAGTGTTTTCCTGTACCGTACATTATGGCCCATGGAAGCAAAATGGCTCTGTTTTCCCATATAACCATTGCACTGCAATGGGGTCAAAGTCCTGTAAATGGTTACATTTCCCTGTAATGTTCATGAGCCCTGCCTTGCCCATGCCACATGAATCTGGGTGCCATGCTGAAGTCACGCATACACATAGTCCACTGCACACCTATCCCCTTCTGGGCCATTCCACAGGACACCTACCCCTGTTTGCCTGCAGTTCAGCTGTAGAATCTAGGTAGGGCACTATGCTCCTTTATGTATTCCAGGTGAATCAGGAATGCTAATGTATGCATACCTGCCAGTAATGACATGCGAATTTGGTTGTTTGCCCTCAGACTGCAAGGTGACCTCATTTGCATAACCTGGCTGAATATTTCACTTTTGTCTGGCATACAATCTCGATTTGTGCTAGTGCATCACCATTGTGCTGCATCTGTTTTTGCACATCTTAGAGCCATGGCACAGGCATGATACCATGTGCTGCTTCTAACATTATCTTACTCTACAGCTGTGTGCAGCACACCAGTGTGCAAGTGTGCTGCACAGTGCTGTGCAGTGTGGCACATGTGCATCACACACATGTGCATCCCATGCACATGCTGCCCAATGCCACATGCATGCCCCTGGGCCAGTCCCCACCCCTGGATGTGCATGTTGCAGAGCATAATGTGATATAGCACTGAGCTAACATGGGAATGTGCTGTGCAACCCCCAGACAGGCCTGAATCAGAAAGCAGCATAGTCACACTGCTCTGACACATACCCCGAGGCTCTTCTGAAGCAGGAGGGAGGGAGGAGTCAGAACTAAGATGATGATGAAGACACGCTGCATGGAGTAGCACAAGCAAAGCTCCTTATGGCATGTTAACATGCATCTCCCAAACTCAAGCATTATGATCGGACAAGTGACCAGATAAATGTGTGCAACCAACGAGGCTTCTTATTGGGATGAAGAAATAGAGAATACCAAAAAAGTACTGTAAGTTCTTTAAAAGTTTTGGAGTAATCATGACCCCTAAAAAGCCTGCATCAGATACAAAAGGAACTTCAACACAACTTTTTTCCAAATTGGTTAAATCTTTGGAAATACAAACATATACTAAAGCATTTAAAACAAAAACAGGAGGTAAGACTGGCCCAGACTCAACTAGTCACTTACTGGAACTGCCAGTACCTTTTTTAAAAGAACAGCTGAATCCAGCTCTGATGTTCACTGCTCCTGCTGCTTTTAAAAAGAAAGCTACCTTACAAACTGCCGAAGCCTCTTCAGTGAGCTCTGCTGCTGCAACAGAGGGAAACTCTGTGATCGATCAAGTGGTGGAGATTCAGAATGATGTGGATCTCATAGCAGCATGAGGCAGTCAGGAACAACAAGTGGACTATGGACTACAACTGGACCATCCAGAGAAAAAGAGGTTGCAGTTGCAGTTGCTTGTAGATGCCCAGAAGGAATGGGCCTGCCAGCATGGAGGAGAACGGCCGGCCGAGAGAGGAATGCCGACAGCCCCAGAGACGCCATTACAAGTGAAGGGGATAGCTGAGGAAGCAGAGCAGCCAAGTAAGTTTCCTTAAAAATAAGAATTTAGCAGGTATGAGGTCTGCAAAGGAGATGAATCACAAGAAAAGATGAAAAAGCTAAGCTGGAGATGGGGCATTTGAGTGGTCTTGAACTCACTCCAACCATGTCAGAATGCCGCAAAATCCCCAGTTTACCAAACACAGACAATTCTACTGAGACCTCAGGTATGTCCAGTGTTTTTCTATTCCCCAATAAAAACCCTACCATTCCACTACAACTGTCATTGATTAATAATGGGGAACTAAACTGGGGAGATGCAGGCTGGGTCCAAGATTTGGAAACTGAATTAGATGAGGAACTAGTACATGTTATGGAACAGCAAGAGATTCCCTTGCAAGTTAAAAGTGGAAAGAAGTTAATTAAAAGGAAGAACCTAGAAAAAGAAGAGTCAGAGATTCTTGTATGAGCCAAAATGATCTTAAAAAGATTAGAAAATATGGAGAACCAATTAAAACAAAGTCAAGAGGTTGAAAACAAAATTGACATGTTTAATCGATCCTTACAACTGGTTTTAGAAGATAATAAAATATTGAAAAAAATGTTGGCTGTGGCACAGCAAAGAATTTCTGACCTAGAAGACTAAGTAGACCCTACTGTTAGGCAGGTAGACCATCTGCAATCTTGAAAATAAAATCATCAAAGAAAAACTGATTGATGTTGGAGCAGGGGGAGATACCTAATCTAATCAATAGAAGCACTATGGATGGGGGGGTTGATAATAGTCCTTTCACAGAAGAAAAAATGATCGATGTTGCAGCAGATGGAGATGCCTAATCCAGTCAATAGAAGCACTCTGGATAAGGGGGTTGATATTAGTCCTTTCACAGAAGGAAGGGCTTTGAAAGAACTCTTAAAACTGAAGGTGGATAAAGCAATGGGGCCTGATGGGATTCACCCCAGAATTCCAAAAGAACTAAGAGAAGAACTAGTAACACAACTGACTACCCTTTTTAATAAATCATGAGAGGATGGTGTGGTACCTGAGGACTGGAGAAGGGTAGATGTGATTCCCCTTCACAAAAAGTGGGAGTAAGACAGAGGCTGGAAACTACAGACCTGTCAGTTTGACCTCAGTGGTAAGGAAAATGATGGAATCACTTCTGAAGGAAAGAATTGTTGAGTACCTAGAGGCCAGTGGGGCACAGGACCCAAGACATCATGGATTCACAGCAGGAAGGTCATGTCAGACAAATCTAATTGACCATCATACTCATCCAAGAATCCAGGGAATAAGCGTAATGGAGGGAGAGCATAAGATTAGTACTTTCACAGATGACACTTTGCTAATTATAAAAGATTTTAAAAAATTTGATACCTGCATTATTAGATAGTATTGAGGAATTGTCCCAGATATCTGGATATCAGTTGAATTGTCATAAAATGATGAGTATGCCAATTAATAGTCCAAGTATAGATCCTGAATTTAAGTTGAATATTTTCACCAAAGTACAACAATTACAATATTTGGGAATATATCTGAACTCAAATAAGAAGAAAACTAGTAAACATAATTATAATATTGCTAAACAAAAGAATCAAAGATAAACTGGATCTTTGGGGAAAATCTCTCGCTTTCACTTTGGGGGAGATCACAGACCACTAAAGTAATGGTCCTTCCTCATATTATATATGTCATACAAGCCATTCTAGGGGTTCCTACAATTAAATGGTTTCAAGACATGCAATGGAGCTTTCAAAAATTTTTATGCAGAGAGGGGAAACTCCATATAGCATGGTCAATTGTCTCTAACCCTGTTAAACAGGGTGGGTTGGGTTATCCAGATCCGTATACATACATATTAGCTCAAACAGTGGTCAGTATGTGGAATTGGACATATGGCAACAGCAAGGAGAGTTCATTTCTTCACCAAATTCTTCTAAAACAAGGATTAGATTTAGAATTGGCCCAATTATTATTTGATAAAAAACTACAGATTATTAAGAAATAAAAAACTCTAAAACTAATTTTGAATTTGCTTATATAGCCAGAGATAGGTTTGGTTTTGAAAACATCCCAGAATTAATTTCTCCTACTATAGACCAAAGTTATCTAAAATTTAATGAATGGGTTAAACATATGAATAAGAAAGGGGTTAGGACTGGGGATCAATTATTGATAGAGAATAACTTCCCTTCAGAAAAAGAGATGTGCAAGAACAAGGGGGCACGAATTGAAGATAGAAGGGGGGCCGGCTCAGAGGTAATGTGAGGAAGTATTTCTTCACAGAGAGGGTTGTAGATGCATGGAACAGCCTTTCTGAGGAGGTCATAGAGTCAAAAACAGTGGAGAAATTCAAGAATTCTAGATTGACCCCATATTTCTATTGGCCAGGCAAGTTCCCGATGGCATACTTTAAGACCTGTTGTAAGGGCAGACAGAGACCCCTGATAGTGATGTGGGAGGAGTAACCCAGAGGGTAGAAAACTAGAGCTGGCACCCTTGTAGGAAGGGGAGACTCCCACATAGAACAGAAGGGACTAGGTGGTAGTCAACACCTCTGGTAGTGTATAAGATTTGATACGAAAACCCAGAGGTTAGGGACTGACTGTTAGGTATGCGGCATGGTATGTTACTAGCCTACCTTTAAATGTCTAAGTGGGGATGGAGCTGGGTAGTACTCCCCCCCACCGAAGGTAGTTCTACTGAGTGCTGGATGGTCTAGCCATTCAAATGTATTCAATGCTTTGTAGATTGATTCCTAAGATTCCTAAGAACTGCACAGTTTTGTCTACCTTGTAATTGTGCTGCAGTACAGTTGTGAAGTTACCCTCAAGTGCCTAGCTAATTTGCCGGTAACCAGGCAAACAAGGAAGTGAAATCTACATTGGGCGTCATCAGAGGAGGAGGAGGAGGAGGAGGGGCTGCACCACATAAAGCTCGCGCTACACAAGTGCGAGCGCGGCAGTGCGAGTGTGAGTGGCAACAGAAAAAAGGGATTTTAAAATAACTGCAGAAAACAGAAGGACATTTTATAAGGTTTAATAATGATTCTGGGGTATATTTGTTAAACTGGGACAGCTTGACCTATAGATATTTTGAATTGTTTAGGCCACAGTACTTTTTAGTGCTTCAAGTTATAAATAAAGGGTTAATATTTTATCTAAACTAACCTATTGATTAGTGATAAATGAGCTATAAGATTAGTGCTTTTAGTGCTCCTCTTGATTTTTAAGTTAAATCGAAACATCAAATAAAAAAGATGAAGAGCATCTTTATTAGATTGATGGGTTTGTCGGTGGGTGTGATTTGCTTTATGCAATTTTGTAAATTACCTACATCTGATTCTGCAGAGAACAGAACCCGGGTGTATCTGAATCTCTGTCAACCTAAAATAGGCCAATTTAGAACAAAAAATTTAATAAGAGGGAGAAATCCCTTTCAATTGATTAGACAGCAGATTCAGAGCACTCTTAGGTTTGTTCCCTATAGAAATGTTCCCTCAACTGACCAGATGCTCTTGATATCCCTAGTTCTTTGTGGGGATATTGAAACAAACCCAGGGCCTGAGGATGGGGCCATAAAGTTAGTGTTAGATAACGCTAGAAGCTTAATCAAAAAAATGGACCTCCTCAGAGCTTGGGTTGAATTGGAAAAGCCAGATATTGCTATCCTAACAGAAACCTGGTTAAAAAAGACATCCCTCAATCTGAAATTGAACTTACTGATTTTTATTGTTATAGACAAGATCGAGGGTCAATGGGGGGAGGGGTTATAATTTATACTAGATATAATTTGGGCTTTTCTGAGGTAATATATAAAGGGAAAATAGAAGGAATTGAATGTTTGTTGTTAAAATTCCATACAATTAATCTTATTGTGGGAGTTGTTTATTCTCCACCTAAGATTAATACTAAGTCTTTTGAAAAATTTTCACATACCATTATGGAATGTATAGGTCAAACAAATGTGATAATGATGGGTGATTTTAATGCTGCTTGGGGATGTCCAAGGGGTCGGGTCTTGGAAAATTCTATGAAATGTTTAAACCTGGTGCAGATAATTGATGTTCCTACAAGGAAAGGGAAATTAACAAGTAAAGGTAGTATACTGGACTTGTGTTTTGTTTCTCCAGAATTGACTGTAGTAAATAAGGGAGTTGGGGAACCAAATTTGGGGGATCATAATGTAATTAGATGTGTTATAAACTTAGGAATCAAAAAAGCTCCAAAAATGAAATCCTTGATAGAGTATAAAAGAAGCTATGTAAAATTTAACAAGCAGTTATTCCGAAACCATTTACAGGGATTACCATGGCATAGAATTTTCCTAATACCCGACCTGAATTTAGCTGTACAGGAATTTACACTTATGTTTATTGAGGCATGTGACCAATTTGCACCTTGGAAAAAAGTTAATCAAAAGCAAAATCACTTGCCCTGGGTGACTCCAACTATAAAGAAGTTAATTAGGGCAAAAAATCAACTTTGGAAAAAAGCTAATAAAACTTTGAAATCTGATGTATGGGACAGATTTAAAAAAATAAGAAACAGGGTGATCCAGGAAATCAGGAAATCAAAAGCCACTTATTATAAACAAAGGATTAATGAATAAACTGATCCTAAGAAATATTGGTCCTTGATAAAAAATCTTACTAATCCCATTAAAAATCAAAAAGAAATAAAATTGAGACATAACGGATTTATTTTTGAAGCAGAAAAAGCGGCCGAAATATTAAATCAATATTTTATTGAACTTCCAGATTTGGATTTGGGAATTGAAACCAAAAAGAATAGTGTCTAATATATGGATTTAAATAAAGAATTTGATAATTGGAAGGAAAATCAAGCACCAATGTTTCGGTTTAAAGTAGTGACAACTTCAGAAGTATATAATATAATAAGAAATTGAAAGATAAATAAGGCTTGTGGTCCTGATAAGATAGAAAATAGACTTCTAAAGGAAGCTGTACAAGAAATAGTACCCATTTTGAGGGATATTTTTAACTGGAGTCTAAGGGAGGGTTTTTATCCATCAATATGGAAGCAAGCAAAAATAATCCCAATAGATAAGAGGGGTGACTCAATGGCCACATCAAATTATCGTCCTATAGCATTATTGTCAACAGTTTCAAAAATTCTGGAGAAAATTGTCCAGGGACAGTTAATGAAATATTTGGAGAAATATCAGAAAATAACCCCGTTTCAGTCAGGTTTTTAGACAGAATAGGTCCACGGATACCACACTCACGGACTTCCTAGACTTAGTTGCTACTCTCTTGGGGAAGGGGAAGTCAGTGGGTGGATGCGGTATACGTGGACCTATCAAAAGCATTTGATTTGGTGAATCATTGTACTTTGATAAAAAAATTGAAGCGTATGGGAATAGAGGAAGAGACTTGTGGATGATTTGCATCATATCTAGATAAGAGAACTCAATTTGTTATAGTAAATGGCCATAAGTTTGGATTGGGTTATGTGACAAGGGGGGTACCCCAGGGTTCAATCCTGGGGCCCCTCTTGTTCTTGGTCTATTTGAATGATCTACAAGGACTGATAAAAAGTTCACAAATTAGACTCTATGCGGATGATACAGTTTTGATTGCATCAGGTAAAAATTCAGATGAAATAGTACAAAAATTACAGGGTGATTTTATAGTAATGCAGAAGTTCTTTTCATTGCTCGGACTCCTGATAAATAGCAAAAATACACAAATAATGTATTTTGGTAATGAGAAGAAAAATAAAACATCCTCAAAATTAATAATTTAGACCCAGGAAGGAAAAATCTTAGAACAAACACAAGTTTACAAATACTTGGGTATTCAAGTTGATCAAAATTTAAATTTTGATCAACATGTAATAGAATTAATCAAAAAAACAAATTCGAAATTAGGGGTTATGAGACAAATTTCAAATTGTTTAACAAAAGAAATGTGATTAAATATAGCAAATCAACTAATATTACCAGTGATCGATTATGGGAGTCATATTTACAGACATACTTCAAAAAAACAGTTACAAAATTTGGATGTTCTTTATAACAAAATAGCAAGATTTGTATTAAAATGTGACATTGGCACCCACCATTGTGAGATGTACACTGAATTAGGCTGGAATTCTTTAAATCAGAGAGCTGAGAGAAACTGGTTGAACCAGATAAAAGGATTATTTAAAAATGATTCACATTATCATTTGACAAGAAAATTAATAAAACCTGATCATGGATTAAATTTGTGGAAACAAGGTGCCAGAGATTTCTTGGTTCCAAAAATGAAAAATAGTTTTGGTAATATGACCCTTCAATATAAAGTTTTAACTAGCTGGAATAGACTTCCCCCTTTTCTTAGAGACCCAGATTTGTCCTTTTTAGAATACAGAACCGCAATAAAACATGACCTGCATTTTAGATGTTTGTGTAATAGGTAGTTATAAATATAAGTTGTTTGACCATTATGCTGTATTTGTGGTGTAAACTGTATGAATGGTATGTGTATTTGAATGCAATGTATTTTGTAAATTTTGTAACTATTTAAATCTTTGTATAACACAGGATTGCCTTGTAAATAGGGATTCTTTGAACCCTAATGGCAGAATTTCTGTATAAATAAATTTTTACAACTACTACTAAAGATTACTACTATAGTAAACTTGTAAAATGTCTCACTGTAATTGTATTATTATGAATAGGATGCTTTACAAATGTTTTTTTTTGTAAGGGACCCTGAGACGGAGCTTCAGGTGAGGGTGGGCCGAAGCTCCATCTCCTTCCAGGGATAGGGAAGGTGGACACTCCCTGTCATGGAAAGTGGACCACTTTTTCTGACTCTTTAAAAACATTTGTTGCAATGGTCTTTTTTTCCCCTGTTTACTATCCCTTTAACATTTCCAGTCTGGAAGGTTGGCCACCTTTGGGCAAATTCACCTCCCTCTTCTTTTTTCTTTCTCCTGCTGATTTTCCTATATCTTCCTTGCAGTTCAGAAATTGGAAGGTTAAAGGTTATGACCTCCAGGTGTATATCAATAAAGTGCACCTTTGTGTATGGGTGTCTGATGTTAAATGAGAATGTCTGGGTTCTAGTATACAGAGAGGAAAAGTTATGTGGTAGACAATCATTGTAGAAGGAAACAGTTTATTGAGTGCATAGATGGATACTATGTTGATATCTATGTTAGCCCCGGGGTTATACACACAGATACACAGAAATGTAATGGCAGAGAAAGGCCCCATGGCCCATCTAGTCTGCCCAACACCCTACCTCCACCCTTCTGTTATGCTTCCACCCTCTTTTCCCAACCCCTTAAATCTATCCCAAGTCCTCTAGAACCCCTGCACCATTTCAGCTGGCACTACCTCCTCCGGCAGCTTGTTCCAGGCCTCCATCACCTTCTCCATGAAAAACTGCCCCCTGACATTACCTCTGTATTGCCCACCTTCCAGTTTGAGGCTATGTCCCCTCATGTTCGCTTCCTTCTTCAATTTGAACAAGCTATCACCCTCCACCTTATATATTCCCTTCAGATACTTAAAGGTCTCAATCATGTCCCCCCCTCCTAGTCTCCAGAGGGTACAAATTCAGCCTTCTCAATCTTCTCTCATAGGGTATGTCCTGCATCCCTCATACCATTTTGGTTGCCCTTCTCTGTACCCTTTCCATCAATTCAACATCTCTTCGTAAGTGAGGCCTCCAGAATGCAGAAATGCACCCCATACTCCAGATGAGGCCTGACCATGGTTCTATATGACTGCATTAGCACCTCCCTCTTCCTGCTATTATAACTCCTCACAATGCAGGCCAACATTCCATTTGCCTTTCCCACCGCCCTGCTATACTGGCTGCCCACCTTGAGGTCACACTATACCATAATCCCCAGGTCCCTTTCTGTTTCCTTCTCCTTAATCATCACCCCCCAAGGGAGTAAGTTTCCCTCCTATTCCTCCTCTCCAGGTGCATCAGTGAGCACTTTTGTGCATTAAACTTCAATTTCCAGGTGTCAGACCTCCCCTCCAGCCTCTCCAGGTCCTGCCTCATAGCTTGTACCCCACTAGGTGAATCCACCTTATTGTAGACCTTTGTATCATCTGCAAACAGGCACACCCATCCCTCCAGACCCTCCGCGAGGTCACTAACATGGATGTTAAAAAGTATTGGTCCTAGCACTGACCCCTGTGGCACCCCACTGGTCACCGCCCATTCCTTGGAATGTGTCCCATTTACCACCACCATCTGACTCCTTCTCTTCAACCAGTTTTCCACCCACCTAGTGATCCTGAGGGTCCACCCTAGTCTGTCCAACTATGCACTATTCCACCATGTGGAACAGTGTCAAAGGCCTGATTGAAATCCAGGTAGGCCCGTCCGCTCCTCCCTGGTACACTATCTGTGTCATCCCATCGAAAAAATCTATCAGGTTAGTCTGACAGGACCTTGCCTTGGTGAAGCCATGCTGCCTGTCATCCTGCATGCCATTCATTTCCAAGTATTCTATCAACCTGATCTTATGTAGTGTTTCCATTACCTTCTCCACCACCGAGGTAAGACTAATTTGATGGTAGTTTTTGACCTCGTCCTTCCACCCCCCCTTATGTAGTGCGACTACCTCTGCCCTCTTCCAGTCCATTGGCACCACCCCTGTGATCAAGGACAAGTTAAACAGCCTCGCCAGATGAGGCGCCAGTTCATCCTTCACCTCCTTGAGAACCCTTGAGTGTATTCCATGAGGCCCCATTGCCTTGTCCACCCTAAGTCTACCCAGCTCTTCCCTTATTCCTTCAGCTGTGAATTCTGCCACATCCACCTCCCTGTGGCTGTCACCCTCCCCAGCCCATCCTGGTCCCCTGCCCTCTCTTACCTCCATGAAGATTGAGGCAAAATAGCTATTTAATGCCTCTGCTTTTTCGAAATCCCCTTCCAGTAATGTTCCACTTCCCCAGTTATCCTCCCAATCCCATGCTGTGCCCTCCTCCCTTCTCTAACATACCTAAAGAAGGTTCCCCCCCGCCTGCTTCTTTATTCATTATGTTCTGAAAGTATTGCAGTTTTAGCATTATGGTATTATTGACAATACTAAAACTGATTTATGAGACCCTGGGGCAGAGCTTTACAGTAAGGGTGGGCTGAAGCTCCACACACACCTTTAGGGTACTGGTTGTGCACTGGACAACCATAGGATGGTTGCCTTCTTGTATGGGGGATGTGTGTCAGGGTGAGCTCTGTCTGAGCACATCACTGGTGGAAGATTAAAGAAGGTCATGAACCCCCCCATTTCACTTCAGTCTATATATTTTTTTTATTCCTTTGTAAGCTATCTTCATTCTGTCTGTCTCTCTCTTTCTTTGTTTTCACTGCCAGGGTGGCCACCTGGCAGTATCCTCTCCATATCCCTGTACTATTCCTTTTCCTGTCCCCGATAAAACCTGAGTTTTTTTTTGTATGGATGCCTAAAAGCCAAATATAGAATGCTCCCAAAGGGAGAGGTAGGGCAGAACAAGGTATTGCCTTTGCAGTCTGAAAGCGTGAGTCATGCTTTAGAATAGAACGAGTAGTGGGGTGCTCCGAGGGAACCCAGCCAAACAATCCCAACGGAGTTGAAATGTTCCCGTGCTGAGCACAGCACTTTGTGGTGCAGAATAGTGGCTCAAATCAAGGGAGCTGCATAGTCACCACATTTTGTGGCATAAAAAAGTGTTCAGGTCAAGCAAATATGACCAGAGCAGGATGCCCATATAGTGGATCCCTGACCGGAGCAGAATAAAGCTCCGAATAAGTTCACACCACGCATTTTGCAAAAGTAGGATCCAGAATTTTGCAGGCGCTATGGAGTGTCTCTAGCAAATGTTCCCATAGTGCATGCTCCTGTATAGCCACCCACTGATTTAAGACAAAATACAAAGGAAAAGTGGCTAGAAATAAAAATAAAGAAAAAATCCCTTAAACATTGAGAACTGCCCAGGGACACAGGGCTGATGTACCTTAGACCATGGTGGACTGGGTAAATGCAGGACTTTAGGATGAAAAATAAAACTGGAAATGCTGAAACAAATGAAACAGTTGCTGAGAAAATAAGGGCCCACATTAGGGTTGCCACCTGTCAGGTTTTTTACTTGGTGATCAGGTTTTCAGGGTCCCTGTCAGGTAATCCAGTTTACTCTGTGCATGTCAGTTTTTTTGACCATTTTGAGTGCCCACATACTTTTTAAACAGATTTTGTCACCTTATTCATTGTTTCAGCTACATGACCAGGTTACAAACAAGTTCTGTTGTCAATATAGTCTTTTGTTTGTGAAAGCTGTTATCCTGGGAGGTGTAAACTATGGCCATTAACACCATTAGCACATACTTAACCTAATCTTTTCCACTGCATCTTAATGTGGCATAGCAGCAAAGCTGCCCCCACCTTTTGTAACAACACAGCCAGTTGTCTTCCACTTTCATGTATTTTCATCTCTAACAGAATTTAGGCATTTTAATTGTTTAAAATTATTTTTTTCCTCAAGAAAAAAAGTATGGTCACCACTTTGACTTTGAAATAGTACTGTGGACATGAAAAGGAAACGGAGACAGAAAAATATATAAAGTACACACTTCATAGGAAACAATTTCTTTAATATGTATTATATACCATGTGTACTGTTGCATGCTATTTACGGTATTTCCTTTGTCTTCCCAAGATCATATGTGCAAATCAGATTTATTTTATCTTTGTATGTGTATCTGGTAAACCAATGCCAATAAATAAATACATACACACATAAATAAATAAATAACTAAGAAGAACCTGGGAAAGTAATGTTAACCGGTACAGTATCTTAACAGTTTTGTTGAAGTACTGCTTTGAGTGTTGTCTTTTATTGATATAACAAATGGCTTTCTAGGAGGAGCAATACATGAGTCATGAAAAGGGGTGGGGCTAGGGGCGGAGCTTAGGATCCGGTTTTTGCCACATCCAAAGGTGGCAACCCTAGCCCACATAGTGAAATGGTCAGAAGGACCCAGAGAATAAAGAAGGCCCAAATGAAAAGTTAACCAGACGGCTGGAGATGTCAGCAATCTAGACAGATAAAAAGGGTTTTTGGAGCTGAAATAAAGCCCCGGTGCTGATGAAAAGCCCAAGGAATGCAGGGCCATGAAAAAGGCCAGAGGGGGCTAGTTACAAATGTTCTGTTTATTTGGTGAAGTGAAATAAAAAGCATATAATGATGTTTCAAGCAAATTAATGAAGAAATGATTATTTGGCTGATTCCTGGGTTGGCAGGACAAGGGAGAAGAGGAGCGTGCCCTCATTCTCCCATTCCTCTTGCCATCCCAGAAACTGCAGTGAAACAAACCCTGTAGATTGGGGAAACCGGGGACAGAAACGTCCCAAAGACATATTTGACCACCAGGCTTCTTCATTATGGAATAGGTTACCGGTTTCATTAAGGTTAATTAAGTCCCATTCATGTTTTAAAGTTAAGTTTAAACAACATTTGTTAGCACAGTCTGATTGGTCATGTTATTTGTAAATTTAGTGTGATTGTATATTTTAGCGTAATGTTTGTTATGTTTTATGTCTGGGTCGGTCCTGAGAAAGATTTTCGGCCCAGATTCCTAACCCAGTTAACAAATAAAATGAAATATAAAATTAAATGAAAATAAAGGAAAACTACTACTGCCCTCAGTTAAGAAATAAATAAAATAAATGGCAGAGACAAGATAAATACATACTGCCTGCATAAAGAGATGAAAGAGACACTGCCTATCTCTATAAATACCCTCAGCTCACATAAAGGAACCCGGTGAATGTTCAAGGGTTCAACAACAGAAGTGAATATCTTTTCAAGTAGTACAGGAGATAAAGTAGTTTCAATCACTCTGGTGGATGAAACCAGGCTGAAATAAAGACAAAGTACAAAACAAGCAATGTGGCACTCTACCCAGCTGTTGTGCATGAAAGAAATCACAATAGAACAGAAATACTGCAGGAATATTCCCTAGGAACGTTTAAGGACTCGCAAGGAGCTGAAGAGCCAGGTGGCCAGCTGGCATGCTGTTTGTGAATGGGACTAAACGTAAAAGAATTAAATGTTCCTAAGGAATATTCCTGCAGTATTTCTGTGCTATTGTGATTTCTTTCATGCAGACATGAGTAGAGTACACATTGCTTGTTTTGTACTGTAATTTTCGGTCAGTCATTTGTGTGTGCACCGACGTTATTTGTTCATGGGTTTTCATTTTTGAAACGCCATTTGAAATAAAGACAAAGGCCACGATTCTAGAAGGGTGGTGCAAGTTGCCGCTGAGCATAACTTGCACCACCCTAACTCGCGACAATGACCCTGGCCCTATTCTAGAAGGGACAGGGTCTCCACAGCAAAGACCTGCGACTTTGGGCATGTGGCTAGGTATGCCACACAGAGGCACAAGAGAAATTAATTTCTGAGCACATCTTACATGATGGCGCTAATACTGCACTCAGTTGGCAGCTGGCCGTGGAGTGAGAGGTGGAGCTGTGCCAGTGGCCCGGCTGGGGGCCGGTGGGTGGGGGGTGCTGAGTGGGCTGGTACGGCTGGGTGGGGAAACTAGATTACCAGTGAATTGGAGAACTGTATATATTTTATGTTGATCGGGGCGGCCCCTAGACTACCAAGGATTCGGGGATCTTAATTAATATTATACAGATTGGGGGGCTGCTAGACTACCAGGGATATGTAGAACATTATTAATTTTAAACAGATCGGGGGAGCCACTAGACTACCAGGACACGCATTTTGCCGCATATGCGGCCGGCGACTCGCGGTTCGGGGCACGGGTGGGGGGATGGCAGCGCTGCCCTTTGGCTTGTGCCAACGGTGGTTCAGGGGATGGGATGGGTAGCCTGTAGGGTCCCACTGGGAATGCTGGCATGGGGTGAACTTGTTGGCATGTCTGCAGGCGGGTCTACAGGACCCTGGGGAGAAACGGGTAAGTTACACCAGCTAAATGCTGCGTAACTTACGATGCCGGTTCTCCTCCGGGGTTCTTGTAGAATTCTCGACGGTGGGGACTTTGTGGCTGCCCTAGAATGGAGCACAACTGCTGCCATAAACCCACTAGCGCCATGTTGCAGGGGTTTATGGGCGCAACTGCAGGCGGCATACTGCTGTTAGGCACCAAGTGGCCTGTGACATGTCGCAGACCACTTTGTAGAATCACGCATGTTGCAACTGCTGGCGTAAGTTGCTACATGTGCCATTCTACATGGCGCAAGTGCTGTTACGCCAGGTGTAACTGTACTAGAATCGGGCCCATAGGTTGTAATGAAATATTATTGCTCTTACCAGGAAAGGTACCAGCATATCATTAGTTTCACAGGGTCTAGTTGCACTAACAAGTAAGTATTCCACTCATTCCAAGGAGAAGCCTTCTTTGGTACTGAGCCCTTTAGGGCAGCAGCGGTCCCTAGTGTAAGGATTTATAGTGCTGTACCTGTCAATCAAAATAGAATAGAAAATGTTGGTGTTTAGAATAGGGTTGAAATAACCCTAATGAGCTCTTTAGTTGCCTGTCAGGATTTGGGGATACGAACATACGAACATACGAATGTGCCAGCAGAAACAAACCACCCAGTCTAGCTATGTCTGCTCAAGTGTGCAGCTAGCACCCCTAGTTTGCAGCTGCCCCACCCTCTCCCCTTTGTCATCCCACTGCCACCCCCCACCTCCCCCACCCTCATTCTCCCCTGCTCCCTGTCCCATGCCCTTTTAAAGCTGTTCACAGATTTACATGATACCACCCATTCTGGTAGTGCGTTCCATTTTGCTACCACCCTCTTCATGAAACAGTGTCTCCTCATTTCCCTCCTAAATTCCACCCCCATTCTTTGCCCATGCCCCCTGGTGTCCCTCCCCCTCCTTATGTTAAATACCCCACCTACCCATCCTTACTGATTCCCCTTAGATACTTGAATGTCTCTATCATGTCCCCCCTGTCCCTTCTATCCTCCAGGGTGTACACATTCAGGTCACCCAGCCTGCTCTCATAGTCTCTCCCCTCAATTCCACATATCATCTTCATTGCCCTCCTCTGCATCCCCTCCAGTAGCTTGATATCATGCTTCAGGTTTGGCCTCCAAAACTGCATACAATACTCCAAGTGTGGCCTTACCAGCGACCTGTAGAGGGGCAAGATCACCTCTCTTTGCCTGGATGAAAACCCCCTCACTATGCACCCCTGTATTTTGTTCAATTTTGCAGCCACTCTCCTGTACTGGGAAGTATTGTTCATGGTCCCTGTTACCATTACCCCAGGTCCGTCTCCTCCTCCTCAGTGATCCCAAGCTTAACTCCCCCCCAAGCCAGTATTCTTTCCTTGAGTTCTTCACCCTGAAGTGCATAACCTTACACTTCTTGCACTGAACCCCAGCTGCCACCTCTCTGACCACTCCTCTGGCTTGCTTAGGTTCCCTTACAGCTGCTTCCATCCCACATCTCCATCCACCACTGCTCCCAGTTTGGTGTTGTCTGCGAACAGACTTACCTTGCTCACCACCCCATGTGCAATGTCTGATATGAAGAGCCCAAATAATACTGGTCCCAACACACAGACCCCTGTGGCACCCTGCTAATCACCGGCTTCAGAGTTGACAGCTCCCCTCCCACCACCACCCGCTACGGCCTCCCACTCAGCCAGCTTGTAATCCAGTTCATCATTTTGCCCCTACCCCTACACCAGTTAGCTTCCCCCCAAGTCACCCATGAGGCACCAAATCGAAGGCCTTGCTGAACTCCAAGTAAAGAATATCCATCACATGACCATTATCCAGCTCACCTGTCACCCAGTCATAATATTGTATCAGGTTGGTTTGACAGGACTTCCCCAAAATGAACCCATGCTGCCTCACATCCCGCAGGCTGTTGTCCTTCAGGTACAACACCAGTCTTTCCTTTAGTATCATTTCCATGAGTTTGTACACTATGTAGGTGAGACTTACAGGATCATAATTATCTGGTTCACCCCTTTTTTCCACTCTTGTGCAATGACACTACATGTGCCATCTGCCAGTCCATTGGCACACATCCTGATGCCAGTAAGATGCTGTACAGATCTGGAAGCGGCTACACCAACACCTCCGCCATCTCCTACAGCACCCTGGGGTGGATACCATCCAGCCCTGGTGCCTTGTCTATCCTCAGTCCCTCTAGGACGCTACCTACCTCAATCCTTCCATCTGTCTCCTCCTCTCCCCCTTACAGCACCCTCCCAGCCCATGGTGGTAGCGGTCCCCCCTTTTCTTCCGTGAACACTGAGCAAAAGGATTCATTCAGTGCTTCTGCCTGTTCCTCACCCTTTTCCGTCCACTCCCCACCCTTTTTTATCCTTACTATTTTCCCCTTGCACTTCCCTTTTTGCCTGATGTATCTGAAAGTCTTTCTCCCTCCCCCCAATTCCCTGCGCTAATCTCAGCTCCCTCTGGGCCTTGGCTTCTCTCACTTTTCTGGTCACCTCCCTGGACTATCTTGCATACTCCTCCCTGTCCCTTTCCTTCCCCATCCTTCTATACCTCTGGTGTGCCTCTTGTTTTGCCCTCATCACCTCCACTACCTTGCTGTTCAACCAGCATGGTTTTCTTGCTCTGCTCCTCTTAGTCTGTGTCTTGGTGCAGGCTTCCGTTTCATCTGTAATCCCCCATTTAATAATATCCCATTTCTGCTCTATGTCCATCTCCTGCCTTATGCCTTCCAGTTTCCCTTTCAGTACTTTCTGCATCCTCTCAAAGTCCGCCCCACTGAAGTTTACCACCTGGGTTACTGAGTTCTCTGGCTCCCTGCACATCGTGATATTAAACCACACTGTTTGGAGATCACTGTCGGCTAGTGGGTCCTCCACCCTTATTTCCCTTACTGCCTCCCCATTCAGCAATACCATATCTAAAGTGTTCTTTATCCTAGTAGGTCCACTCACCAACTGCGTTAGGAGACCCTCCTGGATCACATCCAGGAGCACTTGCTCCCTAACACTGGAGGAGACTGGAATGCTCAAGTCAACTCCCAGCAAGTTGAAATCCCCCTTGATGACCACCTTCCCTTTTCTACATATCATTCTGATTTGTCCAGCTAATTCACTGTCAAGCTCCTCAGAATGGGACAGCAGCCTGTATACCACCCCAAACCTCAGTTTCCTACCCCTTGAGTCTAGGAGCTGCAGCCAGATTGCCTCTGTTCTCCTTTCCTCCCCCTTGTCCCTGTCCCCGTTGGGATGTCTTAATAATCATTACCTGGTTCCTTAACTTTATATAAAATAAAACTGGAACCAAATAAGAAAGTTAGAATTGTTGAGAGTTTTAAGATCACCTGACTCATAGAGTGGGTATAAAAGCCCTATCTGAGTGCTAGTTTTTATGTTTGCTTGCACGCATGTGCAAGAAACATACTGCCATCATCGGAGATTTCGGAGGTGTGTCACCTCCTCCTCCAATTCAGGCAGCCAGCTGGCAGGCGCGGCCCCTGTAAGCCAATGCATTCTGGAGCTGTCTATGACACGCTCCAAAATGCAGTGGCATACAATTGAAAGGGGAGCTACGCTTGAGTGAGCAGCGATAAGAAGCTGCCTGCGCGAGGTCCCCAGCCGCAGCCAGGCTTCGCCAAGACGTTAACGATAGCCGACGTGGGTGCTCAATCTCGCCGGCTGCGCTTGCATCGCTTCCCCCACCGCCCTAGAGAGTTTGGTGTCACGCTTGGAGCCCACCTACGCGTGGCAATCAATACGACAACGGGGTGCCTAATCCCCATCGGCTGAACACCCTTTAAAACCTTGTGCCACACTGGGAGCCCACCCCAGCATGGCAAACGCCCCAATATTTTTTTTTGCCGATGGGGTGCCCAACCCCATCGGCTGAACGCCTAAGTCGCTAAAGCACGCTGGGAGGCTACCCCAGCGCAGCAAGCGTCCCGCTGACATCTTTTTTAACCTGTAAAAACTGTCCTATGGACGCGCCTCGGAGCTCCTCCTCATCCCCGCACTCCACCCACTCGCGCACTCAGCCTCCCCACACCCCTCACTCCCCATACTTACTCCTCCGACTCCGCTGCACGTATCTTCGTGGACTGGAACACGCTCTGCACTCTTCAAAGGCTTACTCGCGAACTGAGGAAATGCTGGTAAGCTGTATAATGGGCTAGATAGGAGGTTCAACTTTATTGCATATCTCAGGTATTTTTGTTTTGCATCACTAACATGGTTTGCTTTCTGAATCGATGCCACTGTCATGGCGCGACCAGTTCAAAGGGTGATTTCCAGCAGTGACTGTGAAATCACCCTTTGGGACTGAATACTGCCATGACAGTGACATCATTCATGAGAAGGGGCCCAAAACCCCCATGTTGAACATTTGGTGCAAAAATTCCAAAAAATGACTGTTTGACGAGCGTGCGTTGCACAGTTCCTACGCAGGCTCGTGAAGTTCGCTAAATTTCAATATTTTCACTCCAGATTTTCAACATTGCCATTTCACCACACATCTTATGAGTAGTACAGTTGTCATTTTTCACATCTCACCCAAAATGTGCTTCCGCCCTTGTAGCGCAGAATGGCGCAGTTGGTGTGCGAATCAATGTACGGGACAAATTAAGAAAATCACAGTGACACTGTTCATGAGCAGAGATCTTAAAGTGGCAATGTTTAAAATTTGCTGACAGAATTCTTAAAAATGACTGTTTTACAAATGTGCATTGCACAGTTCCCACGCACGCTCGTAGGTTTGCGAATTTTCAATATTTCCACTCCAGATTTCCAACATTGCCATTTTTCCACACCTCCTATGAGCAGTACAGCTGTCATTTTTCACATCCTCACCAAACGCAGCTCACTTCATGTAGTGCACAATGGCGCAGTCGGGTGTGCAAGCTCAATGTATGGACACATTAACAAAACCACAGTGACACTGTTCATGAGCAGAGGTCTTAAAATGGCTTGTTGAAAACTTGCAAGAAAAATGCCTAGAATGACTTTTACGAGCTGCTGTGTTGCACAGTTCCTATGCATGCTCGTAAGTTTGCAAATTTAATATTTTCATTTAGATTTTCAACATGTGCATTTTATTAAACTTCCTTATGAACAGTACACCTGCAGTTTTTCATATGTCACCTATTAATGTGTTATCGCGACATGTAGCGCATAATGGTCTGTTGAAAGCGGTAAGCAATGTTTAGGACAGATTAAGAAAAATCACAGTTACACTGTTCATGAGCAGAGGTCTTTAAAATGGCTATGTTGAAAATTTGGTGACAAAAGTCCATAAAATGACTGTGTTACGAGTGAGCATTGTGCAGTTTCCATGCATCCTCATTAGTTCATGACTTTGTAATATTTTCAGTCCAGATTTTCACTAGTGACATTTTTCCACACTTCCTTATGAACAGTACAGCTGCCATTTTTCACAACATGGCCGAAGTGTGTTTTCACACTTTCAGTGCAGAGACGTGGTCACCGTCGGAAATCATTGTTCGGCACAGATAAAGAAAATCATAGTGACACTGTTCACATGATCGGAGGCACCAAAATGCTCAAGTTGACAATCTGCTATAAAATATCCCCAACCTACTATATAACTGGTGTGCATTGCACAGTTTTTATGTACGCTTGTGACTTCACCATTTTTTTTAAATGTTTTTACTACACATTTGCAACATAGGCATTTTTACACCTCCCCATGACAGAGTACAGCTGTCATTATTTACAGCCTGTTCGGAATATTTTTGCACCTGTGGTGCTAAATCCAGTAGTCACTGTGCATAAGCAGCTTTTGGCTACCAAACTGATATTCCCCCTGTTCATGAGGTGGGGTCACAAAACAAACATGTTGAAAAATTGGAGTTAAAATACCAACGAATGCCTGAGGTATTAGGTTTTTCAACTAAATCACCCAACCCTATAGAGAATGACAGGAATCAGGAGTGTGACTTGGGATTCTTGCCTGTGATGCTCATACCATTCCACACCCTGCAGTCACTAAGAGGCATCGAGGTATACCTTGGACTCTTCGGCCCCAAACTTCACCCCATTCTCCTATACCGCACCCATCTCACTGTATTTTCTGATAGAATGGGTTGCGCATAAGGGCCAAAGACCCCAAGGCACACCATGACACTTGTCAGTGTCTGCAGGGTAGGGTGTGGTGAAATGGCATGGCTGTTATGCCTGACGACCCAAAGGCACACCCCAATGCCTGTCACTCTCTGCAGAGTGGTGGTGGGGTTGGCTTCAGTTCAGTGCTTCACTGCCATTCCTATTACGCAGCTCTGTAACTTCTACACTACCACTGCCAATGCCAGTAAGCAAACATTCAGCATTGACAAATGCTTGTTTAGATAGGGTTGTCAGTGGGATACTGACTGAGGAAGGGGAAAGACCTCCTGGTAGTGTGTGCTTTCACACTGTTTGTTTATGCTGATTTGAAGATTCATAATAGGCTAAAGTGAAGCTGCAGAAACTGTGAAGGGAAACAGTTATCTGAGTTATTTTGACTAACCTATTTCTTGTTTTCTGTATAATTTATTTATCTTACCTGGTCTGAAAAATACAATGATAAATGCCTTTAGGCATTTTTTATGCACCTGAGTTATTGTCTGCCTAGATTTGTGTATCCTAATCCCAACCCCCCTACAATTGGTGTCACTGAAATCTGACTGAATGTCCAGAAACAAGGGTGGGTAATTTGGTCAGTGGTACCAGACCTGTTATCTAGGATACAAGGCGGAGGTGCATGGCCCCAGGTATGAGGACGAGGACAGCACCTGCCAGAAATTGTGGCCTGGGTGAGGCACCATGGATGGGATGAGATGGACCCGATGGCCAGATAGAGAACCTGATACAGCTTCTTCACTGGATGAGTGGGAGATGGCTGGAGGCTGATCAAAGCCAGAGAGAGGCAGAGCACAGATACTGGGAGCTACTGAAGAGCTCCCACTCAGAGGATGTCGAGGAGGAGTCGGTGTAGCAGACTCCTTGGGCTCTGGAGGAGGAGGAACCCCTAATGGAGCATTTACAGCTGACGCTTGTGGAGATCCCGTTGTTGCCCATTTTTCAGGGCTGCTACTTCGAGGAGGATGGTGCATGAGAAGAGAAGAGCCATGGGGAGATCCCAGGTAAGACTTTGACTAGCAGAGCATTACTGGGGAATAAGACTTCAAACAACATGGAAGGAGACATTTTGACTGAAGGGACTATGCCATGTTTTGAATCTCCTCCCATAACAAATGATTGTTCTTTTGGTGCTGACTGGAGAAAGTTGCAGGTGGGGGATCCTGACATACCCAGTTAAGAGAATATGTAAAAATCAATGATGGGAGACAGGTTAATGGTGGTGTGGGAGACAGGTTATGGCCTAACCTCGGACAAAGTAGGTGGATGCCCAGGCATTGGTGCCCATGGCCTATAGGAAAACGGTGATGGAGGATGCGCACTCCAGTCACTCGAGGTGTTTCAGCCATGGGAAGGTATTGGCTAGATTGACCCCATTTTTCTATTGGCCAGGCATGTACAGGCAGGTGGCAGCATACTGTAAGACCTGTGCTAAGGGCAGACAGATAGAGACCCCTGATAGTGATGTGGGAGGATTAACCCAGAGGGTGAAAAACAAGAGATGGCACCCTTGAAGGAAGGGGAGACTCCCACATAGAACAGAAGGGACTAGGTGGTAGTCAACACCTCTAGTAGTGTATACGATCTGATATGAAAACCCAGAGGTTAGTGACAGGCTGCTAGGTATGCAGCATGGTATGTTACTAGCCCATCTTTAAATGTCTAAGTGGGGATGGAGCAGGGTAGTTCTCCCTCCCCTCAAAGGTGGTTCTACTAAGTGCTGGATGGTCTAGCCGTGCAAATGTATGTAATGCTTTGTAGATTACTACTGACTCTTTAAAAACATTTGGTGCAACAGTCTTTTTTCTCCTGTTTACTATCTCTTTAACATTTCCAGTCTGGAAGGTTGGCCACCTTTGGGCAAATTCCCCTCCCTCTTCTTTTATCTTTCTCCTGCTGATTTTCGTAGGGTGCTGAGGAAGATGGCAAAGGTATTGGCGGAGTCACTGGCAGATCTGTACAGCACCTCACTGGAGTTGGGATGTGTGCCACTGGACTGGAGGATGGTACATGTAGTGAAGTTACACAAGAGCGGACCAAGGGATAAACCGGATAATTATCGTCTGGTAAGTCTCACCTCCATAGTGTGCAAACTCATGGAAATGATACTAAAGGAGAGACTAGTGTCATACCTGAAGGACAATGGCCTCCTGGATGTGAGGCAGCATGGGTTCATTTCGAAGTCCTGTCAAACCAACCTCATACAATATTATGACTGGGTGACAGGTGAGCTGGATAAGGGTCACGTGTGGGTGTTCCACTTCCATCTCCTGCCTTTTGCCCTCCAGTTTCCTTTTCAGTACTTCCTGCATCCTCCCAAAGTCCACCCTCCTGAAGATTACTACCTGGGTTACTGAGTTCTCTGGTGCCCCGCACATTGTGATATTAAACCACACCGTTTGGAGATCACTATCGTCTAGTGGGTCCTCCACCCTTATTTCCATTACTGCCTCCCCATTCAACAATACCAGATTTAAAGTGTTCTTTAGCCTAGTCAGTCCACTCACCAACTGCGTTACGAGACCCTCCTGGATCACGTCCAGGGGCACTTGCTCCCTAGCACTGGAGGTGACAGGAATGCTCAAGTCAACCCCCGGCAAGTTGAAATCCCCCTTGATGACCACCTTCCTTTTTCTACATACCATTCTGATTTGTCCCACTAATTCACTATCAAGCTCCTCAGACTGGGACTGGGACTGGGACTGGGACTGGGACTGAGAGACAGGTTAATGGTGGCATTGGGGACAGGTTATGGTGGTATGAACTTAATAAGGAAGTTCTCCATCACACGAGGCCCAACCCCCGGACAAAGTAGGTGGATGCCCAGGTAGTGGTGCCTATAGCATATAGGAAAAAGGTGAAGAAGGATGTACACTCCAGTCACTCGGGCCATTTAAGACAAGGGAAGGTATTGGCTAGATTGACCACTTATCTCTATTGGCCAGGCATGTACAGGCAGGTGGCAGCATACTATAAGACCTGTTGTAAGGGCAGACAGATAGAGACCCCTGATAGTGATGTAGGAGGAGTAACCCAGAGGGTGAAAAACAAGAGATGGCACCTTTGGAGGAAGGGGAGACTCCCACATAGAACAGAAGGGACTAGGTGGTAGTCAACACCTCTAGTAGTATATAAGATTTGATATGAAAACCAAGAGGTTAGGAACAGGCTGTTAGGTATGCAGCATGGTATCTTACTAGCCCACCTTTAAATGTCATTGTGGGGATGGAGCAGGGTAATTCTCCCCCCCCCCAAGGTAGTTCTATAGAGTGCTGGATGGTCTAGACGTTCAAATGTATGTAATGCTTTGTAGATTACAAATGTAGAAAACTTGTAAAATGTCTCAGGGTAATTGTATTGTTATGAATAGGATACTTTACAAATTTTTTTTTTGTAAGGGACCCTGAGACGGAGCTTCAGGTGAAGGTGGGCCAAAGCTCCATCCCCTTCCAGGGATAGGGAAGGTGGACAATCCCTGCCACGGAAAGTGGACCACTTTTTCTGACTCTTTAAAAACATTTGTGGGGATCGTTAATGAGCAGCTAACCAGACGGATGCATTTCTTCACTGCTCTCCCTCGACAGCCGAAATAAAAGTTTTAAAACAAATAAATACCTCTAAAGTGTAAGATTCATTTACCTTACAGTACCGGACAACAATATGGATGACTATCTGACTCCCAATCTGGAGAAGAGCCAGTGGCTGGCCAGCAAAAGTGGCTAGAAGATGGCAGGCGGTGCAGGAGGAGAAAATTCGGGCCTTGTCTCACTATCTGCAGTGGAGGTCGCTGCGCTTGGCCAGGAGTTGACCGGACAGGTGATAGCAGCATTGGAACCAAGACTGATAAAGCTACAGAGGAAGCTGGACTTAAAGTTGCAGGATGTGCAAGAGCAGCAGATGGCACAGGCTAATAGAATTACAGAGGTAGAGGACAGAATCTCTCATCTGGAAGATGAGATGGTAGCAGTTCCCGGAGAAGTACTAGCCCTTCAGAAGGAATTGGTAGAATTTAAAGAGGCGTTCGATTACCAGGAGAACTACCATCGACACCTAAATCTCCATTCATGAGGGCTACTAGAAGGTAGAGAGTGAGTGAATGCCTTGGATTTCTGTGCTAGAATCCTGCCAGAGCTACTGGGCCTGCAGCCTGCGAAGGGGCGCCTTAAAATAGAGCAAGCTCACAGGGCTGTCATGTGCCGGCTGCCTGCAGATCAACCTCCGAGGCAAGTGATCATGAGATTTCACAATTTTCAGGACCTAGAGGAGATCCTAAAAGCATACAGACAGAAGGGAAATTTAATATATGAGGGGCATCGCTTGTTCTTATCTCAAGATTACTCAGCACGTCTGCTTAAGAGAAGAAAGTTGTTTAATGGGATAATGCAACAGCTAAGGGATCTTAAAGTGGAGAATTTCTTGATTTACCCCGCTACGATAAAGATCAAGCCTGAGGGAGCGACTTTCTTGTTTTGGGAAGCTGACAAGGCAGAGCAGTTTGTCCAATCACTGAAAAAAAAGCTGGGCTGAGCTGGAAGGCTGGTGAAACATGGAGTGAAGATGAGGGATCACTTTTATTTTTATTTGTTCGTTCGCTGGATGTTTTTTCTCCTTGCCCTTAAAACCAGAACCCCAGTAAGACTTTCTTTCTTTGCTGAATGCGATGCTTCTTGTTGGCCTGAGTGAAGGTAGGGTGGAACTGTTTGTGGCTCCATGTGGCAGGTGAACTCTGGTCCACATAAAAGGGCCTGCAGCAAGCAGGGCAGCACTGGGCCTCTGCAGAGTAGCATGGGAAGGGCACTGTGGCGTGGAACTGTAATAATGGAAGCCCATATGACGATGATGATCAATTTGAGAAACCTCTCAGCAGGACTTAATAAATAAATAAATTACATTGAACTGTAAATGAGGCACGCAATCATCCCTATAGCAGTGACATGCCTGATGGTGGGGAGGGAGGCCTAGCGCGTGAGATTTAAAAGCGCGGCCTGCGTTCCCTACCACACGCTTCTTACAAGAGAACCTTCCTAATGGTTTTATGCATGGCGCCTTGGAGAGGAAGGGAAATGAATAATGGTTAAGGCCTATGTGTGGGGATTGTGTGGGGGGGGTGAGGTAATGGATTACAAATGGGACTGGTGTGGGGAAAATCATGGTTGCCTCGGCCAGAGATCAAGAGTGGTCTGACCTGAGGACCTTATCAATAATAAGATGGAGTGGAGTGGGGGAAATAAAAGTAAATCAATATAAAATAATAACAGCACACACGGTCTCATAGAGGAATAGGTGCTTACAGTCTGAATCCTTCCTGGTACGTGTTGGGGTTCTGGGAGTGTGGGTTGAGGGGGAAAATGCAAAAAATAATGAGGAGAAACAATGTGGGGCACCAGAATTATTGTGATGTTGGGCGTTATCAACCAGAACAAATCATCTGCAGGGAGGGCAGGGGGGTGCAAAACATCAGTAATGAGACTTCTCGAGACACTAGTGCTTCTAAAGCTATTAGTGTCACCAATGGAGGGGGTACAGGAAGAGACGGGGAGTAGACTGCTGTGGAAGGATAATGTGAACAACATGAAAACAGTGGCAGGGAAGTATACATATTGTGGGGGAGGTATGGAAAAGGGGGGAGGACGGGATGGGGGAATAGATAGTCGACGAATGTGGAAAATAGTAGGGAAAATGAGGGGTACATAAATGATAGTAGTAATGGGGGGACAGTTGTAGGTAGTTAAACTTGTTGTTACATTTGTTATTGTTACTATTTTCCTGTGTGTTGGTACAATCATTAGAATTTATAAAATGTTAACTTCATTATGTGACTGGGATGTGGGCCGGTGTGGAGTCAAGTTGGGGAGCCTAACTGGATTAAGTGATCTCTATTATATCAATGGTTGGGGATTCTTAGAGAATCAAATATATAACAAGCATTTGTCAATGCCGAATGTTTGCTTACTGGCAGTGGTAGTGTAGAAGTTACAGAGCTGCATAATAGGAATGGCAGTGAAGTATTGAACTGAAGCCAACCCCACCACCACGCTGCAGAGAGTGACAGGCATTGGGGTGTGCCTTTGGGTCGTCAGGCATAACAGCCATGCCATTTCACCACACCCTACCCTGCAGACACTGACAAGTGTCATGGTGTGCCTTGGGGTCTTTGGCCCTTATGCACACCCCATTCTATCAGAAAATACAGTGAGATGGGTGCGGTATAGGAGAATGGGGTGAACTTTGGGACTGAAGAGTCTAAGGCATACCTGGATGCCTCTCACTGGCTGCAGGGTGAGGAATGGTATGAGCATTACAGTCAAGAATCCCAAGTCACACCCCTGATGCCTGTCATTCTCTACAGTGTGGGGTGTTATGGTTGGAAACCCTAACACCTCAGGCATTCATTGGCATTTTCACTCCAAATTTTCAACATGTTTTTTTTGTGACCCCCACCTCATGAACAGTGGCAATATCAGTTTGTTAGCCGAAAGCTGCTTATGCACAGTGACTACGGCATTTAGCACCACAGGTGCAAAAACACATTTCGAACAGGATGTGAAAAATGACAGCTGTACTGTTCATGGGGAGGTGTAAAAAATGGCAATGCTGCAAATCTGCAGTAAAAATATTAAAAACTGGTGAAGTCCACAGGCGTGCATAGAAACTGTGCAACGCACACCCGTAATGTAATTAGTTTGGGGATTTTTTACAGCAGATTGTCAACACAGGCATTTTGGGACCTCCGATCATGAACAGTGTCACTGTGATTTTCTTTATCTGTCCGAGCAATGATTTCCCACAGTGACCACGCATCTCTCCGCTGAAAGTGTGGAAACACATTTCGGCCATGTTGTGAAAAATGACAGCTGTACTGTTCATAAGGAAGTGTGGAAAAATGCCACTGGTGAAAATCTGGACTGAAAATATTACAAAGTCATGAACTTACGAGGGTGCGTGGAAACAGCGCAATGCTCACTCGTAACACAGTCATTTTACGGACTTTTGTCACCAAATTTTCAACATAGCCATTTTAAGACCTATGCTCATGAACAGTGTAACTGTGATTTTCTTAATCTGTCCCAAACATTGGTTTCGCACACCAACTGCACCATTGTGCACTACATGTGCGGAAACACATTTTGGGCGACTTGTGAAAAATGGCAGCTGTACTGTTCATAAGGAAGTGTAATAAAATGGCAATGTTGAAAATCTGGAGTGAAAATATTGAAAATTCGCAAACTTACAAGCGTGCGTAGGAACTGTGCAACGCACACTCGTAAAACAGTCATTTGTAGGAATTTTTTCACCAAATTTTCAACATAGCCATTTTAAGACCTCTGCTCATTAACAGTGTCACTGTGATTTTCTTAATGTGTCCCATACATTGATTTTGCACACCGACTGCGCCACTGTGCGCTACATGGGCGGAAACACGTTTTGGGCAAGATATAAAAAATGGCAGCTATACTTCTCATAAGGAGGTGTGGTAAAATGGCAATGTTGAAAATCTGGAGTGAAAATATGGAAAATTTGCGAACTTACAAGCGTGCAAAGGAACTGCGCAATGCACGCTCGTAAATCAGTCATTTTTAGGAATTTTTCCATTAAATTTTCAAAATAGGCTTTTTGAGAGACCACCTTATGAACAGTGGCAGTGTCATTTCATTACTTGGTCCCAAAAGGTGATTTCGCTCAGTGACTGCGAAATCACCCTTCGGGGCCGATTAACGCCATGACAGTGAGAGCATTCATGAGAAGGGGTCCCAAAACCCCATGTTGAAAATTTGGTGCCAAAATTCCAAAAATGCCTGAGATATGCAATAAAGTTGAAAAACCTTATCTATCCCATTGTACAGCTTACCAGCATTTCCTTTAGATGCAGACGTGTTCCCGGTCCGAATCGTCCTCCGAGTCCGGAGGTAAGTATGGGGTGGGGGTGTGGGGAGGCAGGGTGCACAGTGGGTGGGCGCGGGTGGGGCAGAGACAGCGAGGACCATTTTTGTGTTTCAGGGTTTTTTTTTAAATGACACGACATGACGATTTTGCTACACTGGGGTGGGCCTTGTGCGCAAGGCAATAAGGGGTGGCTTTTTGGGGGGGCATGGAGCCGACAGGGATTGGGCACCCCCATTGGTGATAGCATCTGTTGCCATGCTGGGGTGGGCTCCCAGTGTGGCACCCTGTACTCTCTGGGGTGGGACCAGTGGAGCCGACGGGACGACGCGGGACGTTTGCCATGCTGGGGTGGGCTCCCAGCGTGGTACAAGGATGGCTTTTTGGGGGGAGGGAGCTGACGGGGATTGGGCACCCCCATTGGTGATAGCATCTGTTGCCACACTGGGGTGGGCTCCCAGCGCGGCACCCTGTACTCTGGGGGGGGAATCCAGTGCAGCCAATGGGGGATTGGGCACCCCCGTCAGCTATAGGATGTGTAGCCACACTGGGGTGGGCACCCAGCATGGCATGTGAAACTCTGTTTGGGGGGGAGCGCAGCACAGCTGACGGGGGATTGAGCACCCCTGTCGGCTATACAGTGTGTGCGTGGGGGGGCGAGCATGCAGTATGAATGCGTATGTGTGTAGGGGGAGCGCACATGAGCAGGCGATATCTTATCGCTGCTTACTGAAGCGTAGCTCCCCCTTTCAACTGTACTCCACTGCATTTTCGACTGCTGTCATAGACAGCTCCAGCAGTCATTGGAGTACTGCGGCCATGCCTGCAAACACACTGACTGAATTGGAAGAGGGCTGCCACATCTCCAAAAACTCGGATGATGGCACTATGTTTCTTGCACATGCTTGCAAGCAAACATAAAAATGGATAAGACACAAAATCTTACTGTGGTATCATGGAATGTAAGAGGAATAGCAAATCCAGTTAAAAGGACATCACTATTGATGACTCTGAAAAGGGTGGGGGCACAAATAGTGCTTATTCAGGAAACGCATCTGATGGATGCCGAACATGCCAAGATGGCATGGAACTGGTTGGGGAACTGTTATGCGGCTTCCTTTTCGGTGCATAAAAGGGGAGCAGCTATATTGGTTCATAAAGCCCTCCCCATGGTAGTTACTAGAGTGGTTAAAGACCCTAAGGAGGGGAGATATATATTTATCTCTGGGGAACTTATGGGGGAAAGGGTGATGTTTGGCTGTATTTATGTCCCTGCAGTATACGACCCTCAATTCTATATGTCCTTACTGGATCTATAAATAAAAGAACAATCCCCAGGATTAATCCTGGGTGGGGATTTTAATTGGACAATGGATCCATCTATGGATCATTCAGAAGGGAAAGGAAGGAGGTCAGAGGCCATGCAACAGTGGCAGGTGGGTATGGCTGACCTGGACCTCGTTGATGGATGGCGTACGGCCAACTCAGGAGTGAAGGAATTCACTTGTTTCTCCAATCCACATAAAATGTGGTCCTGGCTCAACTATGTCTACCTGTCTAGGGGCTGGTATGAGAGGCTGCAGGACATCCTGCATTGTCCTATACATGTCTCTGACCATGCCATGGTTATTTTGAAATCGCAAATTAGGGAATTGCAGAGAGGTCCTCAGCAATGGAAATTTCTGATGTATATGGCTAAAAATAAGGAGTTTCGGGGTACTTAGTTGAACAGTGGCAGTATTACATGGAGAATAATGCTACAGAGGAGGTGTCTAAGGCAACCCTTTGGGAAGCAGGAAAGGCCTACATCAATCAATCAATCAAATCTTTATTTATCCAGGCGAACATCGTTGAGCACAGCTCATTTGCAAGATGGACCTGGTAAGGTCAAGGTTCAATTTACATAGATACATAAAAAATATTCAATATACACACACTCTAGGATACTACATAGAGTATTCAGTATACACACAGTCTAAGGATACATTCTAATCAGGCTATACATTAAATTCAGGTGTCGTGGTAATAAGGGTGAGGGAAGGGAGTGGGAAGTGGTGTGCCTGGCTGGTGGGGAGGGAGGAAGATGGTGGGGCCTATACTGTGGAACGGATAAACTGTGGGCCTGGTGAAGAGGGCAGGAGGGCGGCACTGGGGTTTGTATAACAGGGGTATAGGGCTGTGATATATGACAAGGGATTAAGGGGAGGTGGATGGAAAGGAGGGGTGCATGGAGTGTGAGGGGTGGTGACTCTTAGTAAAGGTGGATACCTTCCGTGAATTGGCTATCTGGGGACAGAGATGGATAAGATTAGGAATACTCTACTGTTTGTGGAAACAATAACATTTTTCTTTGATAAGCCTCAAATACAGATATTTAAGGGATGTAAATGAGATGTACCTGTTCACTTTCAGGGTCTTCTGCATCATATTCCATAAGGCAGATAAGACATAGCTGATAGCAGATCTACCATATCGAGAATTGAATTTGGGCACTTTAAGCATGATGAAGTTTAGACTTCTTAGGGCATATTTACTTGATGCGATTTGTGTGAAGCAGTCTGAGATGTAATTTGGTAGCATCTTTGATATCGCTCTATAAGTCCACAGTGTGGCATTCCTGTCTCTTCTAAATTAGAGCGAGGTCCATCCAACTGCAGCATAAAGCGAGCAGTGGTGAGTGCTGAGAGGAAGATCTGTAATAAACCTCAAGGCCCTATGGTAAAGTGTGTCCAGTTTGCTCAGATATGAGTTGGGGCAAACACCATATAGGAAATCTGCATAATCTAATACTGATAGAAATGTGGCTTGGACCAGCTTCTTTTTAGAATCACTTGTGAGAAAGTGCTTTATTCTGTAATAGAGCCCAAGCTTTTGACTGAGTTTTTTTAGCAGATCTTCCAGATGATCTAAGTAGGTGAGTCTACTGTCTACCCAGACCCCCAGATATTTGAATTTTGTAACATATTCAAGATTTTCACCAAGGACAGTGGATATGTGGGGGAGATTGTTTGGGAAGGAGTGTCTGGCTTGTGTCTGGGGGGAGAAAAACATTACCTTTGTTTTTTTTGCATTTAGCAGGAGTTTTTTTTCCAGTAGTTGGTGTTGTAATAGTTTGAATTCTGCTTGTAGCTCTATACATGCTGTTACAGGAGAGGGGTGACTGACATACAATACTGTATCATCTGCAAACAGGTGTACAGTGGCTTTGGTGAGGTTATTGTCTATGCTATTGATATAGATGGCAAACAGGATTGGGCCGAGGATGGATCCTTGGGGAACTCCTCTTTGGAGAGATTTGAGTGGTGATAGGTCTCCTTCAGCCTTCACCTGCTGGGTCCTTCCCGTGAGATAGTTATTAAACCATCTGATGGAGGTTGAGTCGAGTCCTATAGATTTCAGGGAGGAGAGGAGCAGTTTGTGGCCGACCGTATCGAATGCCTTACTCAGGTCTAAAAATACAGCACAGACACAATTTTTTTGTTCAGTTTGAGTTGCCAATCATTGGTTACTTTAGCCAGGGCTGTGATGGTACTATGGTTGGTTCTAAACCCAGATTGCGCTGGATTTAAAAGATTAGCCTCTTCAAGATATCCTCTTAGTTGAGTGCTTACGATTTTTTCTAGCAGCTTGGATAGCACAGGGAGGATAGAGATTGGCCTGTAGTTGTTGAGGTCCATAGGGTCCCCTGTTTTCAGTAGCAGGATAACTTGGGCTGTTTTCCAGATCTATGGAATAGATCCTAGTTGTAGTGAGAGGTTAAATAGGTGTGTTATTGGCACTGCTAATACTTGTATGGCAATTTTTAAAAAATAGGGATCAAGGGAGTCTGCACCTGCACTTTTTTTGGTGTCCAGCTTTGATATTAATTCTTCCACCTGCTTCAGGGTGGCTGGTATGAAGGAGAAGGTGGACTCTGTTACCCGTGCTTCAGTGTTCTTGATACCTAACTGGGAACGCGTTTAGTTAGCCGGAGAGGTGTTGAATGCTAGACCAGTGGTTGTAAAGTGATTGTTGAATGATTCCAGGACTTCCAGTCTATCAGAGATGGTTCCCTTGCCATTGTGTATTTTGGCTGGGAGTGTGTTACTTGGATCGTATCCTGTTATGTCTTTTATGGTGTTCCAGAACTTGGCAGGGTTGTGGCAGGAGGAGTCTAGTTCAGACATATAATAAGCAGCCTTAGCATCTCGTACTTTCCTGGTACAGATATGCCTGGCTTTTTTGAACTGCTCCCAATCAGTTGATATCTTAGTTTTTCGTACCTTTTTCCATAACTTGTCTCTGTCAAGGAGGGTGGCTTTAAGATCAGAAGTGAACCAACGGTAGGTTTTATTTTTGATGTGTACCTTAAAAATTGGAGCATGGATATTAAGGGCACTTGTAATAATGTCATTTAGCACCTCATACACTATCTCCACTGTGTTTGCTAAGTAAAACTCTTGTCTACACGAGAGGGGTTATTATCAAATATATGGCCAGACTTAGAAACAAAAAAAGGAGAAATGACTAGAATTGGAAAGGAAACTGAAGGAACTGGAAATAAGAGTCACAGGAGGAGAACAGGGGGAGGCAGTTAAGCTCCTGGGGACAGTAAGAGAGGCTTTAAATGCCCGCCTTAAGGAAGAAGCAGGGAGGGCATGGTTGTTTTGTAAACAGCAGGTGTTCAAATGGGTGAATAAACCTGGCCCATTATTAGTTAGACTAATGAAAGGGGGTAAAGGAATGACACATATTACTGGGGTAAAAGATGGATTAGGGACCTTACACAAGGATACAAGGGGTATAAAGACATGCTTCCGAACATTTTACCAGAAGTTGGATCAGGCTGAGCTATGGGAAAGATGGAACAAATGCGGGGTTTTCTGAGTAGAGTTAATTTACCAGAGGCTACACAGGCCCAAACTGAACAACTGAGCCAGCCGATCACTAAAATAGAAATAATGAATGTAATACAGAAGCTGCGGGGGGGGGGGGGGAATCTAGTGGGCTGGATGTCTTCCCTGCAGAATATTATAAGTTAATGACAGGGCAGATAGGGGAGCTGCTAAGTGAGGTTTTTCATCAAGATGAGGAGACTGGAGAGGTCAGCCTACCCACTACATGCTATGATGCCACTATATGCTTAATACCTAAGCCAGGGAAGGATACAAAGGAATGTGCCTATAGGGCCGTCTCCCTGCTCAATTGCTAGCAAAAGTTCTAGCGTGCAGGTTGGAGGGTATCCTCCTGGGGCTAGTTCACCCATACCAAACTGGGTTCATTAAAGGGCATTAGTCATATCATAATATGCGTTGCTTCCTCAATATTATATGGAGAGCAAATCAGAGAAAAGAAGAAGTAGGTATCATCTCCATGGATGCTGAAAAGCATTCGATAGGGTTTAGTGGGAATACTTATTCGAGGTGATGTCCCGCTTTTGTCTGGGTGAGCCATATATCGGATGGGTGAGAGCTATGTATGCTGCACCTAGGGCCCACATTATGGTAAA
The DNA here is from genome assembly GCA_016271365.2 of Neoceratodus forsteri. Classification (NCBI taxonomy): domain Eukaryota; kingdom Metazoa; phylum Chordata; order Ceratodontiformes; family Ceratodontidae; genus Neoceratodus; species Neoceratodus forsteri. Next base: position 70,207,218 of record JADMNL010000027.1, on the reverse strand, counting down.
CAGGGAGTTGTCGGAGAATTTTAAATTGGGCAGGGGCACAAGGCAGGGCTGCCCACTTTCCCCCCTTCTGTTTGCAATGGCAATAGAGCCACTGGCAGTGGTGATACGGAACTGTGGGGTGATTATGGGAATTGAAGGGGTACAGGGGTCCCAGCATAAACTCGCTCTGTACACGGATGATATGCTCTTTTTTATTAAGAATCCGTGACAGTCTGTGCCCCACTGCTCTCCCTGGTGGAGGAGTTTGGGGCCATTTCACGGTACAAGATAAACTTGGGGAAATCGGAGCTAATGTGTCTCCCATGGATAGAGAATGGGGTAGAACAATGGGGATTGAAACAGGCAGGGGAGTGCTTTACTTATTTGGGTATCTGAGTGGGTAGGTCATTGGGCTCTCTATATAGACTGAACTGTACTGAATTATTAAAGGTAATAGGAGCAGATCTCCACAGATGGGAACAGCTACCAATATCTTGGTTGGGTAGGGTGAACATCATAAAGATTAACATCCTCCCAAAGGTCTTGTACCCATTGCAAATGTTACATATGGGACTTACGAAGGGGGACATAGCAAAGTTGGAAAAGGCATTTTCTAATTTTATTTGGTGGGGCAAACATCCGAGGATTAGCTTACAGAAATTAAAAATGGAGAGGAATAAGGGGGCCTGAACTTCCTAGATGTCCATAATTATTTCCTAGCAGCACAGCTAAGATATATCACAGATTGGGTACATTAACCCAAAGAAACCAGGTGGGTAGATCTGGAGCAAATGGGACCCCCGGGAAGGCTCATAGCATACCGTCATACTAGGGGAGCCAGAGCTTACAAAGCTGAGGGTAATGGTAATCCACTAGTGGAACAGGTTCTACTAGCTTGGTGACAGATTCGGAAGCAGGGGTGGACACAACAAGGTGAGACTATGTTGTTACCAGTGGCACATAATCCTTTCTTCTTGCCCGGATTGGAGGATAAGGGCTTCCATGAATGGGAACAGAAGGAAATCAGAAGTATAGGGAATCTAATGGTACAAGGGAACATCTGCACATTTGAAAATAAGCAAAAGGAATTGGGTATGGGGAGGCAGCATCTGTTCCGATACCTACAGGTGAGGGCATTTGTGAGTAGCCTTGTAAGGGAGGGAGCAGATGGGCTTAAACTGGACTATGTGGAAAGTCTGATATACCAGGCCAGAGTGGACCCTACAGGTTTTATTGGAAAAGCGGTTAAGACAGGGAAGCAGACACTCCCAGATAGAATGGGGAAAACAAGACAGCTATGGGAAAGGGATTTGGAGCATCCCATTACTGATGGAAATTGGAGTGTAGTACTTCCAATGCATTCAGGGATCATGGCATGTAACAGGTATAAGGAGGCATACTATAAATTTCTCCACTGGTTATATTACCCACCGGTACTAGTACATAAGGCACACCCCTCAGTATCCCCATTGTGTGGGAGATGTGGAACAGAGAGAGAGGCACCTATATACATTGCTTTTGGACTTGCCCTGTACTATAACTCTTTTGGGGAGAGGTGGTGGCGGAAATTGCCACAATAGCAGGAAAGGAGTTGGAAAAAGATCCCCTAATGTGTCTCTTTGGAATGGAAGTGGGGAAGGGAGATGAGTGGACACCACTCCCCAGATGGATGAGAGTGTTGCTTATTCTCACCCACCATTGCATACAAAACACATGGGCGTCTCATATTAAACCCAACAAGAAGCAGTGGAAACAGATGATCTTATAAAACTTGGCCTTGGAAAGGTTGACTCATGTACTCTGGGACCGATGGTATTACAAACAGGGTTAGGATGCTAGATAAGGTGGATGGATATTAACATCTGACGCCTGAAGGGTATACCCCAAGGAGGAACACACAATAAAGATATGGAAGTGTAAACTTTAGTGTATACATTATAATAATTTAATGGAGGAAACATTTTTTATGGAATGTATAAATGAATGCACCTGTATTTTTGTATCTCAAGGTTGTAATGTATTACTGTTTGAGTGTTTATATGTCTGTATGTGATGTGATGTCTATAAATAACTCCGAAAATTAATAAAAATATTATACAAAAAAAAAAACCATTTGTTGTAACAGTCTTTTTTCTCCTGTTTACTATCCCTTTAACATTTCCAGTCTTGAAGGTTGGCCACGTTCCCTCCCCTCCCTCTTCTTTTTTTTTCTTCTGCTGTTTTTCCTATATCTTCCTTGCAGTCCAGAAATCGGGAGGTTAAAGATTATGACCTCGAGGTGTTTCTCAGTAAAGTGCTTCCTTGTGTATGGGTGTCTGATATTAAATGAGAATGCCTGGGTTCTAGTATGCAGAGAGGAATAGTTATGGGGTAGACAACCATTGTAGACTGAAACAGTTTATTCAGTGCATAGATGGATACTATGTCGATGTCTATGTTAGCCCCAGAGTTATGTTCTGAAAGTATTGCAGGTTTAGCATTATGGTATTATTAACAACACTAAAGCTGATTTATGGGACCCTGGGGTGGAGCTTTATGGGGGGGGGTCCGAAGCTCCACACACCACTTTAGGGTACTAGTTGTGTGTTGAACAACCGTAGGACGGTTGCCATCTTGTGTGGGGAATGTGTGACAGGGTGAGCCCTGTCTGAGCACATCAGTGGTTGAAGATTAAAGAAGATCATGAACCCCCCATTTCATTTCAGTCTATATTATTATTTTTTTTATTCATTTATAAGCTATCTTCATTCTGTCTCTCTCTCTCTTTCTTCATTTTCACTGCCAGGGTGGCCACCTGGCAGTATCCGCTCTATACATCTGTACTATTCCTTTTCCTGTCCCGGATAAAACCTGAGTATTTTTTTTTGTATGGATGCTTAAAAGCCCAATATAGAACGCTCCCGAAGGGAGAGGTAGGGCAGAAAAAGGTACCACCTTTGTGGTCTGAAAGCGCAAGTCATGCTTTAGAAAAGAAAGAGTAGTGGTGTGCTCCAAGGGAACCCTACCAAACACCCCCAACGGAACCAAAATGTTCCCTTGCTGTGCACAGCACTTTGTGGTGCAGAATGGCAGCTCTAATCAAGGGAACTACATAGCCACCACATTTTGTGGCATAGAAAAGTGCTCAGGTCAAGAAAATATGACCAGAGCAGGATGCGCATACAGTGGATCCCTGACCGGAGCAGACTGAAGCTCCAAATAAGTGCACACCTCGCACTTTACAAAGGTAGGATCCAGAACCAAGCAGGCGCTATGGGGTGTATCTAGCAAATGTTCCCATAGTGCATGCTCCTGTATAGCCCACTGCTGAGTTAAGAAAAGATACAAGGGAAATGCGTCTGGAAATAAAAATAAAGAAAAAAGCCCTTAAACATTAAGAACAGCCCAGGGACACAGGGCTAGTATACCTTAGACCACAGTGGACTGGGTAAATGCAGGGTTTAAGGATGAAAAATAAAACTGAAAATGCTGAAACAAATGAAATAGTTGCTGAGAAAATAAGGGCCCACATAGGGAAATGGTCAGAAGGACCCAAGAATAAAGAAGGCCCAAATGAAAAGTTAACCTGATGGCTGGAGATTTCAGCAATCTGGACAGATCAAAAGGGTTTTTGAAGCTGAAATAAAGCCCCGCTGCTGATGAAAAGCCCAAGGAATGTAGGGCCATGAAAAAGGTCAGAGAGGGCTACTTACAAATGTTCTGTTTATTTAGTGAAGTGAAATAAAAAGCATATAATGAAGTTTCAAGCAAATAAATGAAGAATTGATTATTTGGCTGATTTCTGGGTTGGCAGGACAAAGGAGAAGAGGAACTCACCCTCATTCTCCCATTCCCCTAGCCATCCCAGAAACTGTAGTAAGACAAACTCTGTAGACTGGGAAAAGGGGACAGAAATGTCCCAAAAACATAAAGGAAAATTAATACTGGCCTCAGTTAAGAAATAAATTAAATAGAGGGCAGAGATAAGATAAATAAATGCTGCCTGCATAAAGAGATAAGAGACACTGCCTGTCTCTATAAATACCCTCAGCTCACATAAAGGAACCCTGTGAATATTTAGGGGTTCAACAATATAAGTGAATAGCTTTTCAAGTAGTACAGGAGATGAAGTAGTTTCAATGACCCTGGTGGATGAAACCAGGCTGAAATAAAGACAAAGGTTGTAATGAAATATTGTTGCTCTTACCAGGAAAGGTACCAGCATAGCATTATTTTCACAGGGCCTAGTTGCACTAACAAGTGGGTATTCCATTCATTCCAAGGAGAAGCCTTCTTTGGTTCTGAGCCCTTAGGGCAGTAGCAGCCCCTAGTGTAAGGATTTATAGTGATGTACCTGTCAATCAAAATAGAATGGAAAGTGTTGGTGTTTAGAATAGGGTTGAAATAACCCTATTGAGCTCTTTATTTGCCTGCCAGGTTTTGAGGATGTCTTAATAATCATTACCTGGTTCCTTAGCTTTATATAAAATAAAATGGGAACCAAATAAGAAAGTTAGAATTGTTGAGAGTTTTAAGATCTCATGACCCATAGGGCGGGTATAAAAGCCCTACCTGAGTGCTAGTTTTTAGATAGGGTAGTCAGTGGGATACTGACTGAGGAAGGTGAAAGACCTCCTGATAGTGTGTTCGTTCACACTGTTTGTTTATGCTGATTTGAAGATTCATTATAGGCTGAAGTGAAGCCGCAGAAACTGTGAAGGGAAACAGTTATCTGAATTATTTTGACTAACCTATTTCTTGTTTTCTGTGTAATTTATTTATTTTAACTGGTTTGAAAAATAAAATGATAAATGCCTTTGGGCATTTTTAATGCACCTGACTTGTCTGCATAGTTTTGTGAATCCTAATCTCAATCCCGCTACACACAGGCCAACATACAGGCCAGTACACAGACCATACCTACAACCATCTGTACTCACCCGGCCTGGGCATGGTACCACCAAACACCATGGCCTTGCAGTTTCTGCAGGCAGCATGCCTCCCTTCTCTGCAGGTCATTATATCTATGCCTGCACTGGTCCCTGCTGTGGGTGACTCCTGTGCAGCACATGAGGTGCTGTCACACTGATACCCACCCCTCCCTGTGGGGCCTGTCTACCCCTGCCATTTTCCCCAGCATCTGGTCCTCCCTTGCCACTATGAGGTCAACCAGATTGGCCAGTTCTACCTTGCACCATCTATGGTCCTGCTGCTGGACAGCCCTGCATTGCCGCTCAGCCATGATATTCCCTCTACTTGGCAGAGCAGCGTGACAGTGCTTTTTTTTTTTTAAACATTTTTATTTATTAATTTTCCATTCCAAAATACAAGCTTTTCATGTTATTTTTATAAATATTAAATACAGTGTCATCTCAAGCATGCATTTGATACTCCCTTCCCACCCCTCCCCATATAATCGAGGATTATGAAACGGTTAATTCAGACACTGTGATGGCAGAAATACTTTGAGTAAGGTTTTCCATGATACATTATCATCATTATATTGTTCCTCAATTACATGCGCTAATTCTTCCAACAATAGCATCTCCTGATAGGAATAGCACCACTCTCTCTCTCTTCACTTGATCGGGGGGGTTGGGTTGTTCCAGTTCAGTATTAATCTCTTTAAAGCCAATTATCCCAGTATGAACATAATTTCTTCTTGTTTAGTAAGACTGAAGTGGTCTATATCATTAAAAAATAGAACTTGAGGAGTGTTGGGTATAATCATACCCGTTTTGTCTAATAAGAGAGATATAATTCTAATCTACCATTTATTAATATAGTGGCAGTTCTAGTCCACCATTTATTAATATAGTGGCAGCTCCAGAAACAATGTAATAGTCCCGCTCTTTGGCTGTATCCATGCCAGCATAGGTCTGAATATGTGGGTTTCATTTTGTGTATTTTAACTGGTGTTAAATAGGCTCTATTGATTAATTTTAACTGTATTGATTTGTTTTTGGCTGAAGTTAAATATTTATTAACCAAAATCAATTGTCTCTACCAATCCTTATCACTAAATTTACATCCAAGTTCATTTTATCCAAGTGTTTTTTTGCATTATTATACTTGTTTTATTAGTATTCATAATTATTTTATAACTTTTAGATACAGATTTCTTCTCCATTTGATTGATCTTTCCTTGTTCATTATCTATGTATGGTGATAAATCTGGGCCTTTGATGGTCCAAGAATTACAAAGATCTTTACATTTCTTATGTAATATATAATAACTTAAATAGTTGGTAATCTTGATATCCCAAAATGTTTCTTGAAATTGTGAATATGAAACATAGAAACATAGAATCTGATGGCAGATAAGGACTGCTTGGCCCACCTAGTCTGCCCATTTCCCTACCTACAGGATAAGCTGTAGATCCTAGTTAACCAACAGCCTACTTCCTCCTACCATTCACTAGAATTGCCTTATGTCTGCCCCATGCATTCTTGAATTCCCCCACTGTTTTTGACTATGACCTCCTCAGGAAGGCTGTTCCATGCATCTACAACCCTCTCTGTGAAGAAATACTTTCTCACATTACCTCTGAGCCGTCCCCCCTCTATCTTCAAATAGTGCCCCCTTGTTCTTGCACATCTCTTTTTCTGAAGGGAAGTTATTCTCTATCAATAATTGATCCCCAGTCCTAACCCCTTTCTTATTCATATGTTTAACCCATTTATTACATTTTAGATCACTTTGGTCTATAGTAGGAGAAATTAATTCTGGGATGTTTTCAAAACCAAATCTATCTCTGGCTATATGAGCAAATTCAAAATTAGTTTCAGAGTTTTTTATTTCTTAATAATCTGTAGTTTTTTTATCAAATAATAATTGGGCCAATTCTAAATCTAATCCTTGTTTTAGAAGAATTTGGTGAAGAATTGAACTCTCCTTGCTGTTGCCATATGTCCAATTCCACATACTGACCACTGTTTGAGCAAATATGTATGTATATGGATCTGGATAACCCAACCCACCCTGTTTAATAGGGTCGGAGACAATTGACCATGCTATACGGGGTTTCCCCTCTCTGCATAAAAATTTTTGAAAGCTCCATTGCACCATTTGTGTTGCCCTCCTCTGGACAGCCTCCACTCTGTCAATGTCTTTGTGGAGATGGGATCTCCAGAACTGTACACAGTACTCCAGATGTGATCTTACAAACTGTCTGTACAGAGGGCCAACAACTTCCTGTTTTCTGGTGATGGTTGGTGATGTCTCTCCCTATGCAGCCAGGTATCCCCCAACCCTCCTTACTGCCTTCTCACGTTGCTGGCCCACCTTTAGGTCATCTGATATGACTACCCCAGGCCCCTTTCCATTTTTGTTGTTGTCAGTATCTCACCCCCCATTGTATACTCTTCCCCTGGGTTTTTGTTTCCCAGGTGCATTACTTTGCGCTTCTTTGCACTGAATCTAAACTGCCATACATTTGACCATTCCTCCAACCTTGCCAATTCCCTTTGCATCCTTTCCATCCCACCTTGCATATTAACCCTGTTGCAGATCTTTGTGTCATCTGCAAAGAGACATACTTTCCCTTCCAGTCCCTCTGCAACGTCACTTATAAAGACATTAAAAAGGGAAGGTCCCAGTACTGAACCCTGCGGTGCCCCACTAGTAACCTCCCATTCTTCATTGTGGACTCCATTTACTATTACCCACTGTGTCCTGTTGTCCAGCCAGTGTTTGACCCAGGCTACCACCCTGGCACCCACTCCCAGACTGGTTAATTTGTTTATTAATCTTTTTTGCAGGACTGTGTCAAATGCCTTGCTAAAGTTTAGGTATGCCATGTCAACAGTCCCTCCCTTGTCTACTACTTTGGTCACCCAGTCAAAGAAATCAATTAGATTCATCTGAAATGACCTTCCTGCTGTAAATCCATGCCGCTTTGGGTCCTGTGCCCCGCTGGCCTCTAGGTACTCAACAATTCTTTCTTTCAGGAGTGATTCCATCATTTTCCCTACCACTGAGGTCAAACTTACAGGTCTGTAGTTTTCTGCTTCTGTCTTGCTCCCACTTTTGTGAAGGGGAATCACATCTGCCCTCCTCCAGTCCTCAGGTACCAGCCCATCCTGCCATGATTTGTTAAAAAGCGTGGTAAGTGGTGTCACTAGGTCCTCCCTTAGTTCTTTTGGGATTCTGGGGTGAATCCCATCAGGCCCCATTGCTTTGTCCACCTTGAGTTTTAGGAGTTCTTTCAGGACTCTTTCTTCTGTGAATGGACTGGTGTCAACCCCCCTACCCAGAGTGCTTCTATTGTCTGGTTTAGGTAACTCCTCCTCATCTTTTTTTGTGAATACTGAGCAAAAGTATTCATTCAGTATATCTGCCTTTTCACTGTCTCCCTCTGCCCACCTCCCCTCTCCTTTATTAATCTTCACTATCCCTCCCTTAACCTTTCTATGCTCCCTAATGTACCTATAAAAGGTTTTATCCCCCTTCTTAACTGAGTTGGATATTTTTTCCTCGGTTTGGGCCTTTGCTATTCTGACTGCCTTTCCCACTTCTTTCTGCTTTAATTGATACAGTTCCCTGTTGTGCTCCTTCTGTGATTCCTTATACTTTTTGAATGCAGCCTTTACTCCTTAACCTTCCCTGCCACCTCTTTTGAGAACCATAGTGGTTTTTTACTCCGCTTTGTTTTCTTTATTTGTTTCACACAAAGGCTTGTTGCCTATATGATGGCAGTTTTGATTTTTCTCCATTGTTCTTCCACCCCTCCTTTTTGGCCATTTGCTAGTGCATTCTTCAGGTATTCACCCATTTTGCCAAAGTCAGCCCTTCTAAAGTCCAGTATCCTTGTTTTTGTATGACTTATCTCCATGGTTGTGCTCATTGTGAAGCACATTGTGCAGTGGTCCCTTGTTCCCAGATGTCTACTGACTTCTAAATTTCTGATCCTCTCTCCATTTGAGAGTACCAGGTCTAGTATTGCTCCCTCCCAAGTGGGTTCCAACACTAGCTGTCTAAGGCCTGCCCTCTGCAGGGCTTCGAGAATGACCCTGCTCTTGGATGTGGCTGCAGTACATGTCATCTAGTTAACATCTGGCATATTCAGGTCCCCCATCAACATTATCTCCCCTTTTTCAGCCATTTTGAGAATTTCCTCTATCATTTTCTTGTCCATTTCCTCCCCTCGAGATGGGGGTCTGTATACAACCCCTGTGCTGATTGTGATGCCATTCCCAGTCTCCAAGGTGACCCAGAGTGCCTCTTGTCCTCTCCCTTTACTTTTTAGTTCTGTAGCTTTGATCCCTTCCCTTATGTATAGAGCTACTCCACCTCCTCTTTTACCTTCCCTGTCCCTTCTGTAGATTGTGTACCCTGGTATGTTGACATCCCAGTCATGGTTCTCTGTATACCATGTTTACATGACTGCCACAATATCCAATTGTTCATCTTCCATCAGGGCTACTAGCTCAGGAAGCTTGTTTCCCAGACTGCGGGTATTGGTACTCATTGCCCTCCATTTAATGTTGGCTTTATCCTTTTTTCCCCTATCCCTGCTGTTATTGCCCTTATCTATTTTTCCATTTACCCCATCCTGCCCTGTGTTGAGCTCTGTACCTCAGTGTTTACTTTACTACCTGCCATGTTTTGTGGGGAGAGGTTTGAAATTTCCTGCCTCTTATCAGCACCTCCCCCCTTGGCTAGTTTAAAAGCTTGCCAAGGAAACATTTAAACCTGTCACCTAGGAGCTTGGTTCCCTTCATGGACAGATGCAGACCATCGTGCCAGTATAGACCTTTA